>CM060975.1:300269834-302669834 GCA_030765065.1 Deroplatys truncata | reverse complement strand
CAAGATGAAGATGGAGAAGCTCTGTCAATGGGGAAAGATACCGGGCTCTTATAAGGGACTATTTTTGGCCTCAATTGGATGGTATGGATCTCAGAAACTTCTGGTTCCAGCAAGATGGTACCACATGTCATACTGCTCTCGAAACAATCGATCTTTTGAAGGAGAAGTTCAGAGGTTTCATCATTTCCGTGGTGGTGATGTTAACTGGCCCCCGAGGTCATGTGATTTAATGCCGTTGGATTACTTCTTGTGGGGTTATGTTAAATCTCGAGTTTATGTCAACAAGCCAGAAACAGTAAATGATCTTATGAATAACATCACGCGTGTTATTCGTTAAGTCGGACCTAATTTACGTTCTTCTGTCATTGAAAATTGGGCCAACCGTATACGCGGAACCCAACGAAGTCGCGGCGGTCACTTAACTGATGTTCTCTTCCACACGTAATGACATTAATTATGTTAAAAAAAACTTCTATGATTTGTAGAACGTGTTTTATTTAAGCTCAAAGATAGGACACACTTGTTGAAAGACCCTATAGTTCATGTGCTTGTATATATTAATAGACGGCCGACAGAAAATGGCTGATTGTGTATCGCGTGCGCCTCCTTAGGGATATACTCACGTGAATAGCTGCTATTTGCGTTTGTGGAAGTTGAAAGCTTTTACATAGAAATCAAAACATGTCATTTAGTTTCAGAACACACCCCAGAAAAGATACCTTCCTGGTGTCGTTTTTCCCGATTCATTAGCCACAAAGTGGATGAACTATTAATAATGAATGCTTACAGGTGTTTTAAGAGAATTGGAACAAAGCACTGGCCAGCAATAAATATGACACACGTGTGTCGTCAACTTCACCTCTTCTCATCACTCAGCACGGCTTCTAATGGGCTTGAATAACTGAGAAGTACAATCCGAGTTGTGGGCTTCCCGGTTGCAACTGAGACGAAAACGAAAACTCACGTGACTTTCTCTACCTTCTATCGTTATTAGTGGCTATACAAACTATTCTTACGAAAGGTATTATTGAATCTACTTCATATTAACGAGAAAAACCTTTGCACAAATAGCTACATTACACATATCGTTGTAGATACAAAGGGAATAGCGACAGTGGGGAAGTGTATTGGTTGGAGCAGAGTTCGCTGCTACCCCTACTCCATCCAGTGGGAATTCATTCATATCTAACTTTAGCCAATCAAAACCATCAGAATATCTTCCCCACGTAGAGTAAATCACGGGTAGCTACTGTAGTCAAGTGCGATGTCGGTCTAATTATAAAATGAACCATACCTATCGCGTTACTAAACTGTGATGAGATTAATCTATCCTAGCAGGCACTCAACAGTCATCTCACGGTTGCACAGTAAGACAGTCCTACGAAGTGGGAGACATTATGTGTTTTACTTGTTTTGCCCTTGTGGAACTGTATACATATGAGTCAGTACCACCTCATTCTGCTTTATCACGAAATAAAAAGCAATTTATTTAATCATATACAATCTACAGCTACTAGTTAAATTCAGCACATGTCAAAACACTACCAGCAATGCCTAGAAATAACTTAGGAGTAAACACCACTGTGCAAGATATTTTACTTTCTCTACTACGTATAGTAAGTAGGGGAAGTATTGTATTCCACCCAAAAATTCGATACCGAGATATCACAGGAAATACATGTTTTGAGGTGCACTGAATACATATAAAGCTTTTTTGGAAACGAGTGTGTGTCTGTGAACAGCATAACTCAGAAACGAACAGTTGGATAAACACCAAACTTGGTATTTAGGTTCAGTATCTTCCAGGGATGAGACACGAAAGTTTTCAAGAAAATCCCCCACCTCAGATTACCCCTTACATTGAACATTTTTCGAAAATTTTTATTTTCTCAAAAATGGCTCTAAAGATTTTGATTAAAATGTCATATGTTTAAGATATTTTCATGACAAATAAAATGTATATCTTGAATTTTTTGGGAATGTCTCCAAAAGTATTCTTCATTGTGAACGACTTTTGCATAACTGGTAAACCATAAGAGATAGACAAAATTTTACTACACAAAAAATGTAGATCGCGTTAAAATACACAATTTATGTCATATACATTTTTTGTTCTTGACTGAACCATATTCGAGATTTTGCTTGTTATTCCCTTAACTTTTTCAATACTTATTTTCTCAAATGGGAATTCGTTATTCATTTTTTTTGTCTTGGATATGCAAAGATATCTGTGGCAAAGGGAATGGTGCTGCACCTAGCAACCAACTATTAAGAGATATGTATGTGCTTAAAGGCTACTGTATTTCTATATTGCCCTTGTAAATATATATTCCCCTTACATCTACAAGAAAATTAGCAATAAGATAGAGTCTGCAAATGTTTATCTCGATTAATATGGAGTAAATAGAGAATAAGAGTTTGTAAAAACAGTTTGTACAAGAGTAGAGAAAGTCATGTGAGTGTAACATCAGATTTTTTTGCAGGCAACTGTACTATCTGCAATACATGTTGAAAACTAGGCAGATCACCAAGCAAGCATGGAGGCACTCTATGTAGGTCAAGGAAACAACGGTGAAGTTTACCTTGTTAGAATTACCATTTTAGCACCAGAAGTTGGCAACTTTCTCTAGGGTTTTGATATTCGGGGTGCTCAACACCTTGTTTTGGGCAAATCTCCGGTTTCCTCGCTGCAGCTTCCGGAAGAATGATACTTGGACTTGTCTATTCTCTTGGAGTAGAAACTTGTGTTACACGCGCTTCAACCACTAAACCTACCCCTCCCAACTGCTCACCCCTTACAACAGCTGTTTACATTTCTCAGCAGCGCATCGCTACACCTCCAGCGCAAGAACCGAATTGCACCGACAGGATGTTTTGTTTGTTTCTTAGCAATCGTGCTGCTTCGAGCAAGGCGACCTCGTGCTGACGTTTCAAATCTATCCGAATCTTAGCCATGAAATCTTAATAGCATGATAGAAAGTCTATCATAAAATGCCGAGTGGGATGGCTCGGAAGGTCCTGACCTATGGGTTTTTTCCGGGATTTCCCCCGTGCGAATGCTGGGAAGGTTCATTACATCCCGAATTTCCTGTCCCTCAATTTCACCTCCATTCTCATTTCAGTTCACCTTTCATCTGCTTGGTCTCTTTCAGGGTTGAAAGTTTCGGCGGGAGTATCAGCGTTGCATGGCAGAGGAAAAGGATGCTCTAAGTAACCCTTCGTCCTCCGGAATGGGGCAATTTCCGAGTTCCGGAGCCACAGTGAGATGTGCGAGCTTGCAGGGGGAGGGAAGCCGGTTGCACCAGCTGCCATCCGGAGAGTTCCAATCTGTAAAAGATAGGGACCCTGCCCTCTGCTCTGTCGTGCCTCCTGGTCCGGGCGCCCTCTGTCTCCTGACCCCTCCCTTCCGGGGGATTAGGCACGAAAGACCTTCCTAGGTTGAGGTGCTAAGTCCCCTCCGCAGCTAGTTCTAATCGTACCATAAACTTGTGTGCGCATTTTCATGTTGGTCCTGCAATTAGATCAACATCCATGAATTATTGCTCATCATATAAAATGGTTCATGTAACTAATTAGCTGAGCTTCACAATCAAAATCTTCTGTTTTTTGAACAGTGTTTAACGCCCGCTCTTAATACATAAGCGCCACACGCGGTGGACACCGAGGTCCCGAGTTCGATCCTGGCGACCGTCCATGGATTTTTCGTAGTTTCACCGGGTCCGAAGGGCATGCTGGTCGGTATATGCTGACTCTGAAATTACAAGCCCTTGACATCACGAGAGACAAAAGTATGCTGACTTGTAATGTGGTATGGTATGGTTATAAAAATAAATCCCACGAAGGGCCTGGGCCTGCCAAACCCGACTACCGGCGTAAGGCCCAATTACGCGCGGCAGAGCTGGGCGATCATCCAACCGATACGGGGAGGTGATGTAGCCAGAGCAGCACTCATCCCAACCGGAAAGTTGGCTCAGGAGGCCAGGATCGCTGCCTATCGCAGCCCCTCACTTTCCTCTCGATGCTGAGTGGCACCGGTCCTATACCCAGGACTTAAAATCCGCACACCCAAGTGTGTGATCGAACGCAGACGCATTCCGTAGCAGGGAACCAGAGCTCCAATCTCCATACAACAGCGCCACGGCGCAAGGACTAAAAACGATGTACAATGAGGTATAATTCAAACCAATTAAGACAAATATCTTGGAAATGGTTAATCCCGAAAAAAACCTATTTGACGCAAAATATGTTGTTTTAGCAAGATTTGAATTTTATTTTATCAGATCAAGTTTCTGTCTTATGGTTTACCACTTATACAACATGTACTCAAAGCCAGGAGACTTCAGGGCTAATTGCAGAAAAATCGTGATAAAATATTTTATTTGTCCTGAAAATATCTTAAACATAAAGTATTTCAATCAAACTCGTTGGTCACTTTTAAGAAAAACAAAAATAAGGAAAATATTTTCCATGTAAAAGGTGGTTTGGGGTGGGAGGATTTTATTGAAAATCTTCGTGTCGCATCCTTGGAAGATGCTGATCATAAACGGCATATTTGGTATTTATCTGCTTTTTAGTTTTATAGCATACTGTAATGCTGTTACATTACACTTTGGGAGAGGGGAGTTAGGACCTCAAAGTGTGAAATCTCACATCAGATTTTTGGGTCACTCCGACGCAGTATGACATAAAATATTGTATGTTACAAGAATAAGTATCAGTATTTTACGAATTCGTTTCCATATTCACCTTTTATTCTTCTTTAACTGATTACCTTCCCCTTTGTAGGACTGTTGAAGGACTTATAGGACTGTTGAAGGACTTATCTATCAAGGAGCAAACAAACTCTGGATCACAGCATATCCAGGATGAGTGATCAGCCCAATGTCTTGTGTCAGTAGTCTGTCGAGGAGCAAGCAAACTCTGGATCACAGCATATCCAGGATGAGTGATCAGCCCAATGTCTTGTGTCAGTAGCCTGTCGAGGAGCAAGCAAACTCTGGATCACAGCATGTCCAGGATGAGTGATCAGTCCAATGCCTTGTGTCAGTAGTCTGTCAAGGAGCAAGCAAACTCTGGATCACAGTATATCCAGGATGAGTGATCAGCCCAATGTCTTGTGTCAGTAGCCTGTCGAGAAGCAAGCAAACTCTGGATCACAGCATATCCAGGATGAGTGATCAGCCCAATGTCTTGTGTCAGTAGCCTGTCGAGGAGCATGCAAACACTGGATCATAGCATATCCAGGATGAGTGATCAGCCTAATGTCTTGTGTCAGTAGTCTGTAGAGGAGCAAGCAAACTCTGGATCATAGCATATCCAGGATGAGTGATCAGCCCAATGTCTTGTGTCAGTAGTCTGTCGAGGAGCAAGCAAACTCTGGATCATAGCATATCCAGGATGAGTGATCAGCCCAATGTCTTGTGTCAGTAGTCTGTCGAGGAGCAAGCAAACTCTGGATCATAGCATATCCAGGATGAGTGATCAGCCCAATGTCTTGTGTCAGTAGTCTGTCGAGGAGCAAGCAAACTCTGGATCATAGCATATCCAGGATGAGTGATCAGTCCAATGTATTGGGTCAGTAGGCTGTCGAGGAGCAAGCAAACTCTGGATCACAGCATATCCAGCATGGGTGATCAGCCCAATGTCTTGGATCAGTAGCCTGTCGAGGAGCAAGCAAACTCTGGATCACAGCATATCCAGGATGAGTGATCAGTCCAATGTATTGGGTCAGTAGGCTGTCGAGGAGCAAGCAAACTCTGGATCACAGCATATCCAGCATGGGTGATCAGCCCAATGTCTTGGATCAGTAGCCTGTCGAGAAGCAAGCAAACTCTGGATCACAGCATATCCAGGATGAGTGATCAGCCCAATGTCTTGTGTCAGTAGCCTGTCGAGGAGCAAGCAAACACTGGATCATAGCATATCCAGGATGAGTGATCAGCCTAATGTCTTGTGTCAGTAGTCTGTAGAGGAGCAAGCAAACTCTGATCATAGCATATCCAGGATGAGTGATCAGCCCAATGTCTTGTGTCAGTAGTCTGTCGAGGAGCAAGCAAACTCTGGATCATAGCATATCCAGGATGAGTGATCAGCCCAATGTCTTGTGTCAGTAGTCTGTCGAGGAGCAAGCAAACTCTGGATCATAGCATATCCAGGATGAGTGATCAGCCCAATGTCTTGTGTCAGTAGTCTGTCGAGGAGCAAGCAAACTCTGGATCATAGCATATCCAGGATGAGTGATCAGTCCAATGTATTGGGTCAGTAGGCTGTCGAGGAGCAAGCAAACTCTGGATCACAGCATATCCAGCATGGGTGATCAGCCCAATGTCTTGGATCAGTAGCCTGTCGAGGAGCAAGCAAACTCTGGATCATAGCACATCCAGGATGGTTGATCAGTCCAATGGCTGATATGGTGGTGAAGAAGAAGGAAATAAAGATGAAAGGGATGATAGGAAAATTCGCAGATCAAATTATCCAACCTAGTATTTGCATAGCGACCGGGAAAACCGCGAAAAAACCTTCAAGCAGATATTCCCGCCCCGGGGACTTGAATACGAAACCTCCCGATTCGGGCCACAGACGGGCCTGAACAATCCAGCTCGATTCGAAATTTAATTGGTTTTACTTGTTTTTTAACACCCCATAAAAAGTAATTTTATTCCTAGTTTTCAAAACGTTACATGACATGTAGTTTGCAGAGATTGAGAGAGATGGAGAGGGCGACGGGAAACAGAAAGGGAGAGAGATAGGGAACGGCACAGAGTGGAATCTCCGCACTTAACGCAAGGAATAAGTACTGACCATTGTTTAATTTTGAGCAACGCACGAGCGGCTACTGACCCCTTTGTTTACACTGTCTAATGCAGTTATTTCATTGACTGGAGCCAGATATACCTCGCTCACTTGTTTTTCATCAGTTGTCGATTCCCTCGCACTTCACCATTAGGATAATGGATGACTCCGCCGCTCTAATCCATCAAACTCTCTTATAGATTAGGGGATTAGATTCGTGTAGCCAGCCCACTCTAACTTAACTAGCCTTGTCCGGTTTGCCAAACCTCTCCGAGAGACTGCAGCCAACTTAAGTAGATTACAGATCCGATTGTTAACTGAAAAGCACTTAACTCTGCCAATTCGATGTCGGAATCTCCCTCAATGTGTTCCCTTTGCACAGTCGAACCGTTCGTGTTCGAGAGCCGGGGCCATTCGATGTTAAATCAACTTTTAATACTCTCTCTACTACTCACATCCAGGAAGTAGAGGAAGTATTGTAACTCACCCAGAAACTCCATATCGAGATTTCACTGGAAATACTAAATACTCGATTTGAGGTCCCAGGATAAATAAAAAATATGTTACATTCACATGAGTTTCTCTACCCTCTATCTTTATTGTTGAGTATACAAATTATTCTTACGGAAGTTTGTTTTTCTATCTGCTTCATTTTAATCCAAATAAACATTTGCACAAATAGCTACAGTACACATTTCGTTATAGATACAAAGAGAACAGCGATAGTCAAATGTTTAACAACTGGACGCTATATGCTGACCTTAAAATTCCATACTGTTTCCATGACATCGAATGGCGAGAGAAACAGCTGAAAATCTATGGGACTTAAGGAATGACAAAAGTATTGAACATATCGATCCGATATCTCGGAAATGGCTGATGCTACAAAAAAAGTTACTTGAAATAAATTGTGTGTTTTAAAGAGATCTACGTTTTTTACTTTCTCTACTACGCATAGTAAGTAGGGAAAGTATTGTATTCCACCCAAAAATTCGATACCGAGATTTCACCGGAAATACATGTTTTGAGGCCCTGAATAAAAAAAAAACATTTTTGGAAACATATCCGTGCGTGTGTCTGTTAGTCTGTGAACAGCATAACTCAGAAACGAACAGTCGGATAAACACCAAACTTGGTATTTAGGTTCAGTATCTTCCAGAGATGCGACACGAAGCTTTTCAAGAAAATCCCCCCATCCCAGATTACCCTTTAAATGGAACATTTTTCGAAAATTTTATGTTTCTCAAAAATGGCTCTAACGATTTTGATTAAAATCTCATATATTTAAGATAATTTTATGACAAATAAAAAGTATATCTTGAATTTTCTGGGAATGTCTCCAAAAGTATTCTTCATTGTGAACGACTTTTGCATAACTGGTAAACCATAAGAGATAGACAAAATTTTACTACACAAAAAATGTAGATCGCGTTAA
This sequence comes from Deroplatys truncata, assembly GCA_030765065.1. NCBI lineage: Eukaryota > Metazoa > Arthropoda > Insecta > Mantodea > Mantidae > Deroplatys > Deroplatys truncata. The sequence goes on along the minus strand of CM060975.1, from coordinate 302,661,607 downwards.
AATACACGATTTATGTCATCTACATTTTTTGTTGTTGAGTGAACCATTTTCGAGATATTGCTTGTTATTCCCTTAAATTTTTCAATACTTATACTTTTTCTCAAATGAGAATTCGTTATTCTTTTTTTTTGTCCTGGTAATGCAAAGAGAACTATATAGCAACCAGCTCTTAAAATATTTGACTATCGTTTAAAGCCTCGATTAACATGAAGTAGATGGAGAATAAGCGTTTGTAAAAATAGTTTGTACAAGAGTAGAGAAAGTCATGTGAGTGTAACACATCAGATTAGTGTGTGTGTATGTGTGTGTGTAGTACGTTTCAGTTTATCGCTCAACGTTTACGAGTTATACAAGATAATACAAAATCCCTTCCGAAAGAAGACTTCACACTATTCCAGAAAATTCAAGATACACATTTTATTTGTAATGCAAAGATATATATTATAATGCAAATATATAAAAAGCACCTTTACAAAAAGGTCCGTGTGTGTGTGTGTGTGTGTGTGTGTGTGTGTGTGTGTGTGTTTCAAGAAAACCTCCCACCCGTATCTACTCTTTACACGGAACATTTTTCGAAAATTTTTAATTTCTAAAGAATGGGTCTAACGATTTTGTTTAAAATATCATATATATATATATAGAAATTAAATTAAAATTTCTAATAAAATTAAATCTTTAGAAATTAAAAATTTTCGAAAAATGTTCCGTGTAAAGAGTAGATACGGGTGGGAGGTTTTCTTGAAACACACACACACACACACACACACACACACACACACACACACACACACACACACGGACCTTTTTGTAAAGGTGCTTTTTATTCAGCAGCCTCAAAACATGTATTTTAGGTTAATCTCGCTATCGAAATTTTGGGTGGAATGAACACCTTCTCTACCTATATGTACCTGATACAGAAAGAAAGAAAGAAAAAAGCATTAAACGTCAAACCTGGTATTTAAATAAGAATGACAGGAAGGTTTGCAAGAAATTCCCTCCAACTAAAGTATACTTTACATGGCTCTAATGATTTCGGTTAAAACAACATATGCTTAACATGTTTACGAATAGGCGTTAAATTAAATCGAGTTTTATTTGTGGACGCTCTTTAACTACTATGGTTCTTAGCGTCCCATTCTATATTGGGCGTGAAAGACCGGTAATTTAGCTCAGAGGCCTCTATATCAAGCCTGAGGTTCTTTTACGTTCCGTAAATCTACGACACGGGACCACCGGCTTTACTTCCCTACCGAAGGAACTATGCTACGGATTTCTACACACGAAAAAATCCATCGCTCTCCGGCGCGTTTGAACCTGCGACCCCGGGAATAATAAGCTAGCATGGTAACCACTACACTACAAAGGACGACACGATTTGGCGTTGAAATTCTCTTCATTCTCAATGCATTCTGTGTGCATTTCTATAATTACTAAACCATAAAAGAGACAAAAATTTACTACACATAACATGTTGATATCATTAAAACACAAAATTTATCAAATTTTATTCTGGCATTAACCATTTCGAATATAATGATTAGAATTTTCATTTCCTAATTAGTGCTAATTAGCCATTCTTTTGTTTCTCGTGGTCATGCAAAGATTACGGAATTTGTCGCGGGAATCGGCTCGTGTCATCTTATTTACTGGGCTCCTGTTATTGTTTTTTTATTTTGAATTTTGGGTTCTTTGTCCTCCGGCTAGCTATTATTACTCAGTCGAGCAAGTATCTCTGAGCAAGGCGTGTAAACGGAAAGGATTGTTGCTAAAAGATAACACTAATAAAATAATTTGTTTATACACTTTTATTGCCGCCACACTTAATTAATAATTCACATATTTAATCTTCATACACGCTGACTGAAACTGTTATATTTCCGAATATAATTACTGTCGTATTTGTTGCCGCGTACTTCTCAATTTGTAACTAAATACGACGCGAGAGATTCTTCCAAACTGTATGACGTGCACTTCACGAGAGATTCCTCAAGACTGCGCGACGTGTACCTCGCGAATGACTTTTCAAGACTGTGTGATACTTGTTTATGGCTCGAGAATATATACTACTTCTCCCCGAATTGCCTAGACATTATAATAGAGCTGCTATTGGTTACCAAATCGCGCCAACATTAGCGTCTGTTTTGTCAGCCAATCACTATTACTAACATATATGCTCTAGGGAAGATATTCCCTCCATTTCTAAGAAAAGGCACGCTACCCTGACGTCATTTGCTTGTCTCTTCTTAGTGATAAACAACTCACCCCCTCGTTTTATTGTTACCCACTTCCATTGTCAGTTTCAGCGAGGCCGTGTAAACTTATTTCCTAACAATGCTTATGGCTAACAAACATCCAAAATCATGTAAATACAATAATATTAATTTACACTACAATCACTCCGGCATTCACAGCATGTTATGATATAAAATACAGCCTTAAATTTCAAAGCCAGCATATAGCGACCAGCTTTCGAAAGATTTGACTATCGCTTCATTCTCCTCTATCTCTTTTTCACCTATAACGAAATTTGTAAAGAAACTATTTCTGTAAATACTTATCTCAATTAACATGAAGCAGTTAAGATTTTACAAGAATATTATCTCAAAATGAATTTGAGAACGCTTTGTGGTTTACTGGAAAAAATGTGAGTCCGTTACGGAATTTAATGCTGTACCGGCATATTGCCATGGTTGCTCAGTTGGAGTAACTGTAAGGAAGCCGAAGATCCGTAGTTCAAATCTCGGTTATGACTTTGAATTTCTCAGTCTGATTTTAACTTCCCAACTTTAGCCTGTACATGTATTTTATTTATGTATCGTTCTAATATATACAGGTGTGTCTTCATTGATATCATATATTTGGAGACTTGTTCCTGACATCAAAACAGTAAAAAAAAGTCCATATGTAAATGGGTCTGAAAATCAACGTTTCGTTGTTATAGGTCAAAGAAGATGTATTTTATGAGTGAACAGACGGATATGCACTACACGTGCAGACGACAATGCAGCACGAGCACGTGAACTTTATGCAGAAAGGTACCCTGACAGGCAGTTACCGTGTGCAAGAACATTCCCACGAATACACCAACGCTTGAGAGAGAATGGCACATTTGAGAGGAATACTAGGGATGTTGGGAGACCAAGAGCGGTACGAGGCATTGAGCTTAAGAACGAGTTCTTCGTGCTGTGGATGCAGCCCCATCACAAAGCACACAACTTATGACTGCAAGGGAAAGAGCTAGTCATATGACTATCTGGAGAATTCTGCATGAAAATCTTCTGTACCCGTATCACCTCCAACGTGTGCAAGGATTAAATGCGGCGGATTTTGAGCCAACAAGACATTTCTGTCAATGCATGTTACAGCAGTGCGATGCGTTCATCAATTTCCTAGCCTGTACCTTATTCACGGATGAGGCTGGTTTTACTCACGACGGCATCTTCAATTTCATAACACTCATAACTGGGCATTTGAAAATTCTAATGAAGTACGACAAGACAACCATCAACAGAGGTTCTCTCTCAACATTTGTGGTGGAATCATTCATGATCACCTTATTGGTCCCTACTTCTTCCCTCCGCATCTGAATGGACAAACCTATCTCCAGTTTCTCAGAAATGAGTTGCATCACTTAACTGATAATGTGGCTCTGGACTCTTCCAACGAATGTGATTTTTACACGATGGTGCTCCAGCGCATTTCAGTATGATAGTTCGTAAGTTTTTGAATGATCGATTTCCGCAAAGATAGATTGGTCGAGGGGGACCCATTGCATGACCTGCTCGATCGCCTGATTTGAATCCAATGGATTTCTTCGTCTGGGGACATTTGAAGTCCTTGGTTTATGCGACTCCTGTACCTGATGTTGACGTTTTGAGAGAACGTATCCAAACTGGATTTGATCAAATACGAAACACACCAGGAATTTTCAACAGAGTACACCAGAGCACTGTTACTGTTTTGATGTCAGGAATACGTCCCCGAAATATGACACGAATAAAGATACAGCCTGTATAAAAAAAGTATATTTTAATGAACACCATTAGAGCTGCTTTTGAGAAAATAATAAGGAAAATTTTGGATGTGAAGGATATTTTGGGGTGGGGAATTTTCTTGAAAATCGTGCTGCATCTCTGGCAGACACTGAACTAAAGTATCACGTTTGGTATTTATCCGATTTTTCCTTTTCCTCTACACAGTACACACACCGCTCTTTTTTTCTTCTAAAAATACTGTTTTATTCCGCGCTACCTCAAAACATATATCGAAGTTTTGGGTAGAATAAATAGGTACCTCTACCTGTTATAGGTAGGGAGTGGATATAAAAGTGAAAAGAAGGTAGGAAACAATACTTAAGAGATAAAAATTTGCAGAAAGCATTCCAAGAGAAATCTTCTTCAACATTATACATGCGCATTTTAATAGATGCAGCAAGTAGGGAGGTGTATCAGGTTATAAAAAAGTTATAAAGTTTTATTGAAACTGTAACACTTTCTCTTTAACGCCTGGTTGCAGGAAAGTGGGTTAGAAAGCTCATCGTTTCCAAGGGAGAAGCTGATTCTGAGCGCAAATTAATCGCCTGGCCAAATTAGCTGCTCACGTGACGTCACGATAGCTGCGCCCTCTCCAAACAAACACACGCGGCACGAGTTAGTAGTACGGACATACAGTATGAAAAATTCATCTGCCACGTTAATTATTTACGAACTGGACGCTGGTTACTATATCGATTCCGGTAGGGCGCCTTTGTGACAACGTCGCAGTAAGAGTGGATGCCGCCCATATTGGGCCCCAAATCACATTTACGCATTAAGCTCGTTTTGAAATCATAAACCAGAGGGAACCGAGTGTCAGGTACGATATTTTATTGGTGCACAGTAAACTGGAATGTCCAATCCTGTGATTTGCTTGGCTAATAAGCTTAATAGCTTTGCGTACACAGCTATGGTCGGTGGATGAGCGGTTATCTCTCTTTCTCTCTCTCTCTCTCTCTCTCTCTCTCTCTCTCTCTCTCTCTCTCGTACTGTACTGTCGAGGTAGTAACCTGATCGACTCCCTTAAGTAAACCATATAAAAACCTATCCCACAAATATTAAATCTGTTAAATTCCTGACCTATTATCTCAGAAATTATTTAATACGATAATATTACTAAATTTTTTAGACGCTGTGGATACATGCCACCTAAGTCTACGTTTATACAATGCGTTTGTTTATTAAAATATTTTTACTCTCTTAAATACACCATGCTTTGATTAACATTTTTCAGTAATTAGAAAAACTATCTGATGTGTTACATTCACATGACTTTCTCTACCCCGTATTATTTAAAATTATCGGCGGCGCCGTGGCCGAGTGGTTAGACCGCTCGCCTCCCACCGAGGCGGCCCAGGGACCTGCATGTGGGATTTGTGGTGGACGAAGCCGCGTCTGGGCGGGTTTTCTCCGGGTTCTCCGGTTTCCCCCGCCATTCATTCCAACAACTGCTCCATCATCACCTTTCCTTTCATCCATTTCACCAACATTTCGTTTCATCTACTTCCTTCATTCCATACCAGACATCGGGCTGATCACCCATTCTGGATGCTCTGTCTGATCCACGAGTGCCTGCTCCTCGACGGGCCTCTGACCCCAGGCACCCGCTTGTAAGTCCTGGGGGTGTAAGTCCTACATAAGAGGAGGGTAAACAGATAATGAATGAATATAAAATTATCCTTACGAAAGCTTATTTTTCTATCTACTTACTTTAATCCAGACAAACCTTTGCAGAAATAGCTACATTACGCATTTCGTTCTAGATACAAAGGGAGTAGCGATAGTCAAATGTTTTAGAACTGGTCGCTACACGTTGGCTTTAAATCTTCATACTCTTTCCATACAAGCGCGAGAAACAACTGAGTGTCGACAGGACTGTAAAATAATGACTAAGTTTTATCAGTTTGAAGTATTAATAATATATCTCGGAAGTGGCTGTTGTTACAAAAATATTTGAAATAAATTGTGTGTTTTAAAGAGATCTACATTCCTTGTGTAGTACGTTTTCGTCTATCGCTTAATATTTACCAGTTATACAACAGTCCTTCCGAATGAAGAGGACAGGCTATTCCCATTAGCGTCCCATTCTATAGTGGGCGTGAAACACCTGTAATTTTGCTCAGAGGCCTCTTTATCAGGCTTGAGGTTCTTTTACGTGCCGTAAATCTACGACACGGGACCACCGGCTTTACTTCCCTTCCGAAGGAAGCCGTGCTAACGATTTTTACGCCCGAAAAAATCCCTCGCCCTCCGCCGGGTTTGAACCCGCGACCTTGGAAGGTTGCTATGACCTTATACGCCTTTAAATATAAATCATCACAGAAAATTCAAGATATGCATTTCATTTATCACGTAGGTTATTCATATCTTTAATATATAATATTTTAATCAAAATCGTTAGCCGTTTTGTACAAAATAAAAAAAATTGAAAAATGTTCCACGTAAAGGGTAGTTTGGGGTGGAGGAATATTTTTGAAAACCTCTTTGTGTTGCATCTTTGGAAGTTATAGGACCTAAATACCAAGTTTGGTATTTATTCGACTTTTCGTTATTGAATTATGCTGTTCACAGACAGGTTTGGGTAAAATGCAATACCTTCTATACCTAATGTGGTAGAGAGAAAAAAAAAGAACGTACAAATAAAATAAACCCCTAGGCAGAAGAAGGGCATACCCTGAACAGCTATTGGGTGAAATAAGTGCTTAAATCCCCTTTTTAGTAGCAGTAAAAGGTTCGAACGAACGGAAGGGCCCCCACAACCGGAGCAGAGCACCCCAAGTAGGTCGCAACGCCCATTTTTTGCTTCCACCGCGACCCCTGAGAGAGGGGGATGAGGGGAGATAACCGAAGGGCGACCAGATCCATATGACGGGGGCAAGCATGGACGGAGTACCTAACGTTTCCAGATGGAACGCATCCGAAGTCGCCCGGGCCCACCCACAAGCCTCCTAACGTCCAACGGTGGGGACTACCCAGAGACGGGATTTAACTGAGGAGTCCCGCAACGACGCCCCGGAAAAAACCTCTACAGCCGCAACCCGCCTAACACCTTCGCCTGGTCGTACAATACTGAAAGGAGATGATGGGTACAGCCAATGAGGGCAGACAGTCATGGTAGGAGGGGAATCATCCCCAACATTCGCCTCCCGAGCCGGGGAAACCACGTAAAACCCATGGGTTAGTGTGGACGGTCGAACCTTAGACCTCCCGAATGCAAGTCGCACACGTTACCGCGGCGCCACCTCGCTCGGTTTATAGTAAGAGCAGCTGAAGCATAGTAATTTTTAAAAAGCGGGTTGCAATGTGCTGAATGTAAAATTCCACCTCTTTGGATGACATCGTGAGAAACAGAAACAAAAATGATATACATAAAGCATCACTTACCTAACGAGTGTCTACCGCCGATGCTAAATAAACATGACCACAATTACCAGTACACAAATAGCATGGCAATCTCTACCTCTACACCGCCATCTCGCTTTAGTGTCTGAAACATATCCCTGTATTTATGCTTTCCGTACACTCAATTCTTCGCCGTGTTCATTTCACATTGCAAACACAACCATCTTGAACTGTGGGTTATATGAATAAAAATGAGTATACATTATATACTTTCTCAAGTAAATACTCAGTTTGGTAAGAACAAAACCTTTTGAGAACATACTCAAATAATGGAAGTAGACTAGAACATACCCAGGCATCCATCTTACAAGAGTATAGACTCAAATTTGGTAGAATAAAAGCCAATTTATTCTCAGTTTTATGAGTTCATTCTCCTCTCATGTTGAGCATGGTTAAATGCATACTCACTTCTGAGTATATATTGATGTTTTTTTACTTAAAACTAAATATGAAGAGGATGACACAATTTATGAGCTGTATAGTACTCATGAAAAAGTTACAAACATAGCCGTATGTATTAAAGAAGTTTCAAAATTCTACATTGTTTCAGAAAAACATAACCTAGAAGTAACATTGAAAGTCAGCTTTATTAATTAACCTTACTATGTAAAGTGTTCTTCATCCAGCACCTCATGAGTTATGACTTTCCAATCCATAATTATTCCTTTATAAATATTTTCTGTATTGGTTTTCTAGCATTACCATGAACATTCAATGAGTTTTAAAATCCTATATTGCTTCATGAAAACATAACCTAGAAGTATCATTGAAAGTCAGGTTTATTAATTAAGCTTAGTATGTAAAATCCCAACCCCAAAATTCAGTTGCTTAAGAAGTTAGGTTACTTATAACAAAACTGTTTCATAGAAAAACAGCGTAAACATCCCAGGATTCTAGAAACAGTCTGATTTGAATATGCATCCGACACCTTATAATTATGACTTTAGAATCTGTGAATATTTTTATTTATTGATAATATACTTTTGTCTGTTTCATTTTATTTATTGTTTTGCTAATTTAATTTACAAAAACCTATACTTTCGTGTGTATTGCTTCAATTAATTTTCATTTCTTGAAGGACTTAATATTTCTGCCGAATCTTCTTATGCGACACAGGATAATTCCTGAGCAGTTTTGATGGAACAGCACCAAATACAACAAAATCTACTCCTCTAATTCAGAATGCCAAACAACACAACACACAATCAACGAAGCTAGTATATGGCCAAAGAGTGTAGATAACATGATTATGTACTTACATTTAAGTGAACAAAATGGCTGTGGGAATGAGTATATACTCGCGTGAGGTAAGTAAGCTTTTATTCTTATGAAAACGAGTATATTGAGCTGAGTATATAATCACAGAAAGTGTTCATACTCACGAGTACAAATTTCGAGAAAGTACTTGCTTTTTATTCAATGACTGTGTCTCTGAACAATTGAGTAGTTCCTTCCGCTTTGTAACATTCGAGAGTACCAACTTAAGTTAAATAAACTGGTGCCACAAGGGTTCCGTACTCTCGGTCGGTGGAATGGAGGCATATAAGTGATCTCGTTACAATAGTTTCTACTGTCGCTTGTGCTCAACTAGAATGACATCAAAGGTGGATCCAGAGAAGAGCTAAGGGTGGAGGTGCTCTAGCTTCCTCCCTTAGTTAGATTTAGGCTCCATTCACAATTAAAATTAAGCGTAACCATAACGTAAACTAGATGATATGCACAATAGTGACTCGTGAGTATACATTTTGGTGTCTACAAAATTTTAGTCAGACACTTCCTGAAAATGTGAAATAGGATCAGCTGCATAAGAGTTACGATTATGAACAAATTTATACAACTGTGTTCGCTCCTAACAACAATAAAGTAAATAATAAATACAAATAACAATAATATTAATAACACTAGTCTGCATGATATCGCATAACTGAAAACTAATAAGTGATTCTGACTGACTTTTTTTATGCTGATTTTAGAACTGCTTTTAGTTTTTTTTTCTATCATGTACAGTTTTTTTTCACAATTTCACTTCAAAAATATAGAGATATAAAGATATTGCTTCCGCCACTACACATAAAATTGCACTTGATGAAGCAATTTGTAAGGGCTCTACCACAGGATGGACCCTGCTTCAAGTAACTTTCCAAGAAATTTCCCTTCATTACACAAGACGAATTAAAGGCTGGAATTTTTGTTGGTCCTCAAATAAAGAAATTGATGAAGGATGAAGATTTTGAGAAGACAATGAATGAAAGAGAAATAGAAGCATGGACCGCCTTCCGATCAGTTGCTGAAAACTTCTTGGGCAATAACTAAGATCCTAATTACAAGGCGATTGTCGAAACAATGTTGGGGAATTTCAAGAAGATGGGTTGTAACATGAGTGTAAAGATGCATTTTCTGCATTCACATATCGACTACTCTCCAGAAAATCTGGGACATTATAGTGAAGAGCAGGGTGAACGTTTTCACCAAGATATTAAGGAAATGGAGAGGAGGTACCAGGGGAGATGAAATGAAACTATGGTAGCCGACTACTGTTGGATGTTGAGGAGGGACAGTCATCTTCAAGGATCTGCAAGGAAGTCAAAGAAGAGAAACTTTGAAAAAATTAAATAAAACACTTTGGCTTCTTGTTTTATTAAAATGTAGTCATGAAATAAATTAAGGGAGTTCTTGAGAGTATTATTGTCAAAACATTACTTCTTATTTTCTGTAAAAACCTGACGTGATAGAAAAAAAAGGGAAGTTATTTCTGGAATCAGCATAAAAACTTGATTCAAGAACACCTGCTTTTAAGAAATCATCTGACAAAAAGTTTGAAAATGCAGACTAGTGTAATTAATGATGATAATAATTATTGTACCACTCTAAACTTAAACGTGCCAGGCGGATATGTCGTCATTCCTGACGCTAGCATGGTAGAACGACGTAAGGGGTCGTCCATGCTTGCCATTGGTTGTTTAAACGTCAGCGATCGCAGTGCTTTAGCAGGCAAGAGGAGGAACGTGGTTCTCCCGGGCGAAGACAGCGACCAGTGAACGAGGAAACTACATAGCGAATAGACACCCTAGCAAGTCTTGCTTGCATTTGGCTAACAAGGGTAATTTGTGGACTTGTCTTAATTTAACTTCATACATTTTGGTAAGCATTTTAAAAATTTAATTCATTACCCTTGTTTCTGAATTGTGAGGCAGTATTTTTAATACTTGAATAATTTTAATTAAATTATATAATATGTAAATTCAATAGCAGCCCGCCTTGAAGCAATATGTATGTAATAATTTATAAAAATGTATATAACAGTCATTGCAAATGCTTAGGTAACAATGAAGTTACCTTGAGGCAATAATAAGTTTGAGAGTTTAAATGCTACTAGTCATGATTAGAGGAACGATAATGCATATCTTGTGACAGTGTAAAAATAGCCAATAAACAGCTAGAAAAAGCTTTAATTAAATGCAGATATTTTATTGGACTAGGATTAGCCAATCAGAGACTTGAAATACAAAAGTTTACGGGTTTGGACGGTTGAAATATTTTCAGTTGCCTGTAGACCTTGGTAGTGACCGGATGGAAGATGTGTTCTCTGAAGAAATATTACATATTCGTGTGTAACGAAAATTAAGTATACGTGATAACAAAGCAAGTTTTAAATTAAAGAATCTCACAGCTCTTAATATCAGTGTAGTGCTATTTAATTTGTGTCAAGGATTAGTAAACATAAGTGAATTTAAAGCTTAAAATCTGTGTAAGCCTACATTCTTGTCACACCATGCCATGTCTAAGAGATACGTGACTCTAAAACAATACTGACGCAGCCAAGGCAGACACAAACATAAATAATATCCATAGAAGCAGTTTAATAACAAAGTTAATAATATTTTTAAACTTGGAGCGTAACAACAAAAAATATATCTTCAAAAATCGGCTTCTCATATGTAGCAGCATATTAATAAATAAACAATCCACTTCAAATTAACGCCCCAAGCATGGTGCAAACTATGCAAACTTCAACAACAAAAATCTTTCTCAAATTGGTTTCCCAAGCGTGGAAATAAATAAATAAACAATCCACTTCAAAAAAATTGAGGTTCATACATGGAACTAAAATAAACAACGTAAAAATCCAAGACTATATATTCTTCAGGTTGGCTTCACAAGCGTGGAGCAGAAATAATAACTACTTCAACTGTTTAGCTTGCGGGAGGAACATTTAATTCAATACTAACTTGTACGTAAATCGAATTGGCAGTTGTAGCAAAGGGAAAGCCTTTGTAAAGAATTAGAGATTGTGGTAAGGGAAAGTAGTTGTCAAAAGGAAAAGTGAAACGAAAAACGAGAACTAGTGTGTATTTAAAGGTGCAAACTATTACGCAGTTTTGTATGTTAAAGCTGCAGGCATAATTGAAAACTATATAATTGTTTAACGCTATGTAACTGTTCTTGTTACAATAAAAGGTCAGTTCACTCGTTTGAGTAATTAAATCTGAGCTCCCATAACAATACATACCTTTGAGGCAATAATATACCATTAAGGTTAAGTTGAGCACCAACTTCATAAAATGCTAACGTGTACTTTGAAGGAATAATAAAAATGATTAGAGCACCGTTACATAATATAATAATAATAATAAGAATAATAATAATAATAACAATAATACTTAAGAGGGCTGATTAGTTAACGGATCCGTGATTTCAAGTTACCCCCTGCGTGGGTAAAGAAATATAGCGTGGTAGACATGATGTTACGCTTCGCAAACACAGTACCTATACAATGCAAGATGAGTCAACATCATAAAAACGGTCACTCTGATCCGCCTCTGAATAAATAAACAAATAAATAATAATGCATAATTTTTTACGGTAGAAAGGTTTTGTTTTTGTAAATGTTTGTTGTTCTGAACATAATTAAGTAGAGCGTTTCAGGGCAAGAACGAAGTAATATATACATTTAATTGTAGTTGAGCGTATAGATGGTATGGAATAACCAGAGGAAGTTTCCGCGCTCGTGCACATTACTTACTTCTCCCGTAATGATACTAACTAGTGGTAACTAACGTAAAATTGTAGTGAAAGTATGGAAACACAACGAGAGAGAAACTTCGTGCTCTCCTTCAAGTGAGCACGACCCGTAGCTGCTGCTGTAATTGAGCGTGGTCGACCACCACCTCTCCTTGGGACAGCAGTGCCAAGGTTTGGAAGGTTCCCCATGCACGTGAAACAATTCAATTCCAAACTCCTGAGTAACACTCGTCACAGTGTACCCTTCTTCCAGTTTCCCGATGATTCTTCTCCGTGTGAAGTCATCCAAATGGTGTCTACGGGCCATGTTGCAATGAAGAACACCACTACAGTGCACCGTAACAGCTCGCTAATTGCCACACACCGTATTGTCAACTGCCCCGTGTTGCGGAACCAGACTCATTTGGCACTATAGGCTCGCTACACTCACGCCATGTGACGTCCAGCAATATGCTCCCGCACCTTCATATACTTCCACCAAGTAGTTCATTTGTTGTGTTACTTTACCCATCTCGTCCTTAGGTTTTGACACAGGTGTATTTACCCCATAAGGTAATTACGTCATACCAGTTGCGCATGCGCATAAACTCCTTAAAACGTGCACTAATCAAGATGTGCTACCGACCCTGTTGCCAAGTTTTAGAGGTGTAGCGCGGTAGAGTTAAACACCGTAGCTTTTTAATACATTACATTTATTAGCATTCCACAAGGTGTCAAAAGTTAGGGTGTCCATGTGCTGTTATTCAGCAGTCGGCGCCACTGCGTAGGCATAAAAAATGAACATTGAATTAAACTAGAACTTATAAGATTACAAGATCCAAGCTTTCATGTTGATGTCTACGTCAAATATAAGAAACTAGCCAATCAGAGAGCGATTTTCATCAGGTAATCATTCTGCCATCTCCCATCAGATTTTCTGTCGCCATGTTTTGGCCTTTGTTAGATCACGGGCCAGGAATCACTGGGGTATATATAAAAATCGCAGCAAAACAAACTGTTATTGTAGGTGCTGCTTTAACCTGCTAATTTTGATGCATGTACATAACTTCTTTTGTGTGTTTTTTTTAATGACGCTGTCAATTGATTGGGTCGTATGAGCACCGCCGGTGTGACGGAATTTCGTCGTTAGTAAACCTACTGACATGGTGCTGTCGCTTTTAAGCACATTTAAAAGTCATCGGTCTGGGCCTTGGGATTAGAAGGCCAGCGCCTAACCAACTGAGCCACCCCGACCGACGCTCTGTTGTCTGTGGTTACTTCGCAGGTTGCCATATTAGCTCAACTGTTTAAAGCTCTCTGCTTAATTTTCATTGAATGGCCCCTTAAGTTTACAAGGTTGTTTTCTTTAATAAATTAAACCTAAGAGTTTATTTCTGCCTTAAGTAATTATGTTGCCAAAGTGTTTACTAGGGCTGAGCATACACCCCTTGAATAGTGGCTATAAGTGGTCGAGTACTGGCGACAATAGCCTGCATGTTGGCATGTGTCGTTTACGTCAGCGACCGTAGGAGTCCAGTGTTTCACAATAAGTTACAAGTTTGCGAATTGCCGTGCATTATTGCTCTAATGAATGTGTTTCAATTTTCAAAAGCTGTTTTACTTCAAGATATATATTAGCTGCACGTTTAGTATTCTCTATGCAATGAATAACAAACGTAGATTTTCAAGTGTTTCAGTTTCATCAGCTTTTAAAAGTAAAAATTCTGATGTGTCGCACTCACACGACTTTCTCTACTGTTGTACAAACTATTTTTACAAATGCTTATTCTCCATATGCTTCATGTTGATGCAGTAATTTGTATCATAAATTACTTAAATGTAAATAATGATTGTAATATGAATATGCATTTTTATGTGACATTGATTTGAGATGTTTATTGATTGTAATTATTGTTGAGAAGTAAGTTTATACGGCCTTACTGAAATTGTCAATAATAGCGCGCAATAATGCAGGGAGGGGGGTGAGCTGTTTATCATTATTGGAAACGAGGAAGTTGCGTAATGTTGGCGCGTTTTTCCGTTTAGAATCTTCTGGAATATTTCCCTAGAGCATATGTGTTCATAATTTTCATTGGATATTAAAATAGACGCTAATGTTGGCGCGTTTTATTAGCCAATTGCAGTTCAGTTATAATCTTTAGGCATATCGGAGTGTATGGGTATAAAAGCAGTAGGTTAGAGGTAAAGTCTGTCAGTTCATCAAAAATCTGTGTACACTACACGTCGTCTTCAGTCAGTCAGTTCGTCGAAAGTATTTGTACGGCAAACGTCGGGTATCGATTCACAAGTTACGCGCAGCAGAATTATGAATAATCTAAAGTGTTGTAAGGTTAATTATACAAAAAGTTGAAGTACGTGGATTAAAAGTGATCAGTAAGAAGTTATTATAACAGTTTCAGTTTGGCGAGTGTTAAGATCAATGTATAAATGTGATAGTTAACGTGTTCGACAATAAATGTGTAAAACAAATTTCTTCATCAGTGTTATATTTGGATAAAAGATTCCATTCCGTTTACACACCCTGATCAAGAGACATGTTCGTCCGAGAAATAATAGCTAGCCGGAGGACAGTAAACAAAAATTAAATCAAATAACAGTCGCATTCTTTCGAACACTAACACTGCTGCAAATTGCTAACACCAGATGGAGCTACAAACCGAACAAATGAATGACGTCACAAGATGGCATCACCATGTTGAGTAAACACACATACACAAACATTTGTAAGTAACACCGTTACAATGTTAATCGAGATGTTGATCTTATTGCTAATTTTCTTGTAGATGCAAGGGGAATTGGTAGGCTTTAAGCGATAGTCAAATGTTTTAAGAGCTGGTTGCTATGTGGAGTATTCCATTCTCTTTGTATGTCCAGGACGTAAAAAATCTGATGTGTTACATTCACATGACTTACTCTACTCTTGCACAAACTATTTTTACAAACGCTTATTCTCCATGTATTTCATATTAATCGAGATAAACATTTACAGAGTCTATCTTATTGCTAATTTTCTTGTAGATGTAAGGGGAATATATATTTACAAGGGCAATATAGAAATACAGTAGCCTTTAAGCACATACATATCTCTTAATAGCTGGTTGCTAGGTGCAGCACCATTCCCTTTGCCACAGATTAATACTCTTTGCATATCCAAGACAAAAAAAAATGAATAAGGAATTCCCATTTGAGAAAATAAGTATTGAAAAATTTAAGGGAATAACAAGCAATATCTCGAAAATGGTTCACTCAACAAAAAAAAGTATGACATAAATTGTGTATTTTAACGCGATCTACATTTTTGTGTAGTAAAATTTTGCCTATCTCTTATGGTTTACCAGTTATGCAAAAGTCATTCACAATGAATACTTTTGGAGACATTCCCAGAAAATTCGGGATATACAATTCATTTGCCATAAAAATGTCTTAAATTTATGGTATTTTATTCAAAATCGTTAAAGCCATTTTTGAGAAAATTAAAATTTTCGAAAAATGTTCCATGTAAAGGGTAATCTGGGGTAGGGGGATTTTCTTGAAAACCTTCTTGTCGCATCTCTGGAAGATACTGAACTTAAATACCAAGCTTGGTGTTTATCCGACTGTTCGTTTCTCAGTTATGCTGTTCACAGACACACACATGGACATGTTTCCAAAAATGCTGTTTTTTGGATTCAGGGGGCCTCAAAACATGTATTTCCGGTGAAATCTCGGTATCGAATTTTTGGGTGGAATACAATACTTCCCTACTTACTATACGTAGTAGAGAAAGTAAAAAGTGCAGATGACGAAATAAAGATAAGTACTCCAATAATCGCTCTACCCTTAAATCCAATTTGATGTAAACACACGGCGTCGTTAAGTAACCCGCGATATGTGGGAAACCAAAGCACACCATAACATATATACCTTAAATCTGGTGATTAACTGTGAGTTTTCAAGACGTATTTTAATCGAAACTTTTGATTTACATGAAATGGTGAATAATATGAATACTAAAACTAAAGAAGGTTGTAGTTTGCATTTAATTTTAAGTGGTGTCGTTTACCTCTCTTCTACATGCATACGGTAATGAGCTGTTTGTTTCTCACAGCTGATATGTACGTGAGGCTAACGCGGAGGGATACAAAATGGTTTGTTTACATGAAGGCCGGTTCTAAGGCTGGATCGATTATGGTGCTACAATGAAAATAGCTAACGTTTCCACCATCTCAATTAGTGTTGAGGGTGTCGCAGGAAAACAGGTGCGCCTAATCAAACAGGGACTATGTTTACTAGTGATATATGTGTTACATTACCTTTAACCAGCGTTTACTATACTGTAATAGTTTCCTTAAAATAAGCTTGGGACATTTCATCACTGCGGAGGTAAAATTCCCAATTAATCAGTGGTATGGTATGCTTTTTTTATTTCTCTACTACGTATAGAAGTAGGGGAAGTACCTATTGTACTCCATCCAAAAATTCGATACCGGGATTTCACCGGAAATGTATGTTTTGAAGCACCCTCATTCCAAACAAATCATATTTAGAAAAAGGTCCCTGAGGTGTATGTGTGTGTGATAAATCCAAACTTGGCATTTAGATTTAGTACCTTACAAGGATGCGACACGAAACTACCCTTTATATGGAACATTTTTCGAAATTTTTGATTTTCTAAAAAATGGCTCTTAACGATTTTGATTTACACTACAATTAAAAATATATGTCTTGAATTTTCTGCGAATAGCCTGTGCAGTCCACTTCAGTTGGAAGAAATTTTGCATAATCTTGTAAACTGCTAAACGTTAAGCGATAGACGAAAACATATTACACAAAAAATTTAGATCCCTTTAAAACATACAGTTTACTTTTTGTGGCCTAAACCATTTCTGAGATATTCGGTATTAAAGGTTGAAATTGTTCATTACTTGGTCATTCTTTAAAGTCCTTTCAGCATTCAGTTGTTTCTCGCGATTGCATGGAAACAGTGTGGAATTTTAAGGCCAGCATATAGTGTCCAGTTCTTAAACATTTGACTATCGCTGTTCTCTTTGTATCTATAACGAAATGTGCAATGTAGCTATTTCTGCAAAGGTATATTTGGATTAAAATGTAGTAGATAGAAAAAAATGTGCGATACATTCGCGTGGTTTTCTCTATCCTCTATCTGCATTAGTGGGTATACAAAAGCTTATTTTTTCTGTGTACTACATTTAATTCAAATAAACTTGTGCAAAAATAGCTACATTACACATTTCATTACAAATACAAAGAGAACAGCGATAGCCAAATGTTTCAGAAATGGACGCTATATGCTGGCCTTGAAATTCCACACTGTTTCCATGACATCGCGAGAAACAGATGACAATCGATGGGACTTTAAAAGAATGATAAGTATTAAACAATTCCAAGCTTTAATAACGGATATATAAGAAACGGCTCTACCCACACAAATATATAAGTAAATTGTGTGTTTTAAAGAGATCTACATTTTTTGTGTAGTACGTTTTCGTCTATCGCTTAACGTTTACCAGTTATACAAGATGATACAAAATTCCTTCTGAATGAAGAGGACTTTCTAAGCTATTGCCACAAAATTCAAGATATAATTCTATTTGCAATGTAAATATCTTTCATATATGGTATTTTAATAAAAACACGTTAGAGCCATTTTTTAGATGATGAAGAACTTTAGAAAATAAAAATTTCCACTTAAAGGGTAGGTGGAGCATATTTTCTTGAAAATCTTCGTATCGCACCCTTGGAAGATACTAAACTCAAATACTAAGTTTGGTATTCGTCCGGCTTTTCGTTTTTGAGTTACGCAGTACCCAGACACACACATGGACATGTTTCCAAAAATGCCTTATTTGGATTCAGGGCGACTCAAAGCATGTATTCCTGGTGATATCTTAATATCGAATTTTTGGGTGGAATGCAGTACTTCCCCTACTTACTATACGTAGTAGAAAAGCAATAAACGTTAGTAAAAATAGCTTGTATAACCACTAGTAAAGATAGAGGGTAGAGAAAGTCATGTGAATGTATCACAGCAGATATTTTAAAATTAATTTAGCACCCTGCTACGCGACTGCTCCTCTCTCCGGCTATCTCGTCGTACTCGTTTTGGTGTGTTGGTGATTTGCTGTAAAAGAGCACTTTTATGTTGGCCTATGCTTTTAACTCTTATCTCAGTAGCGGTTGCAGGAGGCGAAATGAGGTTTAACTTCACTTGAACTGTGACTATTTGTACAGTTTTTCGTAGCTAGCCTAAATTCTATCTCACAATTATTTGACTGGGTCATGGAGGTTTACCTTCCACCTTAAGTTGCTTCTAAATTGCCAACAGCTTTGCTACACGCTCATCTGAGTGTAATGAAGTTCACCTACCACCCGAGGAAAATGTACGTACGATTGCCGGGGATCTGCCCGATTCCAGCTAAACACGCTGTTTTTCCCGCCATAGTGGGAATCTCTTTTCAATCTATGCTACTCTGTCTTACTCAAACCTCTCTGTTGGTCATTGTAACCGATTCCCTGTGTTCTGGGCAAGCCTGCAGATACCTGCACTTCGTACCACGTGGCTGTAGGCACCTAATTTACAACGTTGTAAGTTAGCTAGCTTCTTTTGCTTTTATCATGTAGATAACACATCTTACAATGCACCAGTATTCCCGCTACAACCCCTCCCCGCCGTCCATACGTTCTAACATGAAAACCAGCGTAATAATCGTGATTGTGGGAGAGAGTGACCACTCTACAAGCAAGTTGTGCCAATATCATATGATTATGTGATGGCCACTTGCGCGATGTGTGTTTGAAATTTATCAAGATGTTTACCTACACACTACAAAATCCATGAGAAGGTTTTCATGACCCGGGCAGCCTGAGAGATAACAACAAAACAGCTGCGATAAAAATATAAACATTGGTGTTAACCTTGTTTTAATATTAGTTGCCCACACCTTGCTCTTTCAGAAAACGATATTATTATTTTTAATATCCACAGGTTCATGTTAACTCATAAATTACCGTCATATACAGGGTGTCCATAAAGTCCCACTACATGTTTATGTTGCTGGTCTGCTACAACACAATACACATTATATTGGGACCTTATAAAGTCTAATGCAGTTCAACATGTCCACCTTCACCATCACTATAAGACAATCTACCTGGACATGCTGCAATCGTTCCTGGTTCACAATTACGGCAGTATGGTACCCTTTCCTCTGCCACTTATAAACAAGATGGGGCACCATCCCATTATGGAAACATTGTGCGAACTACCTGAATGAAAACTTTCCCAACTGGTGGATTGGAAGAGCGGCGGATCGCATGTGGGCTCCCCGTTCCCAACATCTCACTCCCCTTGACTTTTTTGCATTGGGGTTTCATCAAGAGCAGAGTTTACACTACCAGGGTGCAAGATGTGCATGAGCTGAAACAACGAATAAGAGTGGCAGGCTTACTGATAACCCCTCAAATCTTACGGCGTGTTCCGTACAAGGTGATGGGAACAATGTGTTGATAATGAAGTTGGACATGTTGAACTGCATTAGGCTTTATAAGGCCTTACTCTATCCTAATATACTTACTGTGTTGTAGCAGACCAGGAACACGAAAATGTATTAGAACTTTATGGCACACTGTAGTATTATCTGACTTCATGATGACCACCTGCATAGAGGGATGACGTATACAGGAGTGCCAAAAAGGAGGGACATTTCAATATTTTGAGGAAGGACACAGCATTACAAACACAAATTAAAAAATCTGATGTGTTACACTCACATGATTTTCTCTACTCTTGTACAAAGTATTTTTACAAACGCTTATTCTCCATCTAGTTCATGTTAATCGAGATAAACATTTGCAAACTCTATCTTATTGCTAATTTTCTTGTAGATGTAGGGGAAAATATATTTACAAGGGCAATATGGAACAACAGTAGCCTTTAAGCACATACATATCTCTTAATAGCTGGTT
Organism: Deroplatys truncata; assembly: GCA_030765065.1. Lineage (NCBI taxonomy): Eukaryota > Metazoa > Arthropoda > Insecta > Mantodea > Mantidae > Deroplatys > Deroplatys truncata. Next base: position 302,641,184 of record CM060975.1, on the reverse strand, counting down.
GCTAGGTGCAACACCATTCCCTTTGCCACAGATTATAACTCTTTGCATATCCAAGACAAAAAAAATGAATAACGAATTCCCATTTGAGAAAATAAGTATTGAAAAATTTAAGGGAATAACAAGCAATATCTCGAAAATGGTTCACTCAACAAAAAAAACTGTATATAAGATAAATTGCGTATTTTAACGCGATCTACATTTTTTGTGTAGTAAAATTTTGTCTATCTCTTATGGTTTACCAGTTATGCAAAAGTCGTTCACAATAAAGAATACTTTTGGAGACATTCCCAGAAAATTCAAGATATACATTTTATTTGTCATAAAAATATCTTAAACATATGATATTTTAATCAAAATCGTTAGAGCCATTTTTGACAAAATTAAAATTTTCGAAAAATGTTCCATGTAAAGGGTAATCTGGGGTGGGGGATTTTCTTGAAAACCTTCGTGTCGCATCTCTGGAAGATACTGAACCTAAATACCAAGTTTGGTGTTTATCCGACTGTTCGTTTCTGAGTTATGCTGTTCACAGACAGACATACAGACACACACACACGGACATGTTTCCAAAAATGCTTTTTATGGATTCAAGGGGTCTCAAAACATGTATTTCCGGTGAAATCTCGGTATCGAATTTTTGGGTGGAATACAATACTTCCCCTACTTACTATACGTAGTAGAGAAAGTAAAAAAGAACTTAATATTGTATTTGCAATAAGAACTGCTTAGATCGAAACTGTTTGTATGTTCTTGCCTATGGATTTATTTCTGAAGTACATAACTGCCCTGAATTTTATTTTATTACTTTAATTAATTAATTTATTTATTTAAGGTCGCTTTAACAAAAATGTGAAATCGCGATTACAATAAGTTTTACAATGCCTTACATGATTGGGTTACAATAACAACATTCAATACATTCTTGGAGAAAACTGGATCACCAAAGATGGTTGTTGGCCTTTTGCATCTAGTCCTTACATCATCGTAGAAACGGCAGCTGGTGAGAATGTGACTAAGTGAAGAATGATAATAGTTGCACATGGGCGGAAGATCACGGGACAGAAGGTAGGAATGGGTTAGAGCAGTATGTCCTAGAGGTAGGCAGATGGGAGAACTTGATGTTGACGCTTGAAATGTTTGAAGAGGATAGACAGAAATGGGGAAATGATAGAAATCACGTAGTTTGCTTCTAGAGGAGGTGAACCACTTTGTTTCCATTGCTGGAGAATGGTATCACGGTAAAGCGGTTGAAGTCTTGAGGCCCGACAAATTTGGAGGATGCCGTGTTGCTTCCTTAGCTGCAGCAACGCCGTTCTCATTCCCTGGCATGCATGAGAAGGTATAACTGGCGCAACATTTCTGGAATCGTGACCTTGATTGCTACCCCAGCTGCCGAGCCTAGAAATGGTTTATGTTTAGCTTAATCAACGAAAGCGATATAACACCTTGGCTTACTCACAGTGCGTAACACATACAGTCTGCATAGAAAGTGTCCGCATCTGCTTGTAATTTCTAAGAGAGCAGTACCTAAACAGTGCCCCTACGTTTTCAAAGTTAAGTGGTAAGGTATTACATAGTCAAAGCTGAGGAAATAATTGCAAATGTCCTCGACTTCATGCAACAAGAAGCAGAGATGAAGGAAGAAAATATACGTTCACTCGAGTTCCACAAAAGCCTTAGGGAGTGAAAGAAAGAGTAGCCAAAGCATCTGGTGTTTCATTGAGTTCCGTGTACAGAGTTCTCAAGGATAGGCAGAAAAAAACACACGGATGAAGGAGTACCATTTGACACGCCTGGGAAGAAACATAAGGCGCCTAAATGTGTTGCAGAAATACACGATTTGGACAATTACATCATTCAGCGCAGGATTCACAAGTTCTGTGTGTAAGATAAAGCTGTGCAAACAATCAGATTGCTCATCAAGGTGATGCTACAAATCTCAGAAAAGTTATAAAAGATTTAGAGTTCAAGTGGAACAAAACGAAATGAAATAGGAGAGTTCTAATAGAAAAGCACGACATAGGATCTCAGCTAGAAGAGTACCTTGCAAATTAGAGGGTCAAACTAAGTGTATGAAGATGTCATACATACACAGCAATCATACATCTAAAAGTTGGAGTGACGATAGCGAATTAGGTTTGCAGGCACCTGTTGCTAAAGGGCAAATACTTATTATCGTTCATGCTGCTGGAAAGATCGGTTTCGTTCCAAATGTCTTTCTCATTTACAAAAACAGAAGATTTTCATCAAGAAATGAATACAGAAAATTACATGAAGTGAATCAACACCATGTTGATACCTAATATGCCTGCTGGGTCCATTCTGGTTATCGATAATGCTTCTTACCATAACACTCAAATTGACAAACCTACGAGATGACTGACAGGTTTTTATATTAAGCGCTTTTTACAGCGGTGGATTTAAATATACTGTATATAACTATAATTTATCAGTGCAGTGCATTACCGGTGTGCGGATATTTGACAAGACTGTCTCACGCAATCCTGCAGCATGCACACGACCGGTCACCTCCTGATCTGGTAAGTAACTCGCTTCATAGCTTTCATTAAGAGTTTCACGTGTCTAGAACTGTTGCGCCAATTATACCCATGCTATCCATACTAGCAGAAGTTGTTTACAGGTTGATATTCTGTGATAAAGTAGCTGGACGTACAACACCAGGTTGTTGGCTGGAGCACGCTGCTGAGGACTGAGGAGAGCACTCGTCGAGTCCATGAAGATAGTGTAGGAGAGAACATCACTCTCAAGAGCGTACGCCAAGGTGAGGCGAATAGCTATCCGTTCAAGGGAGAAGATGGATACGAAAAAGGGTACTTCTTGCGAGTGGTAGAATTTCTTTATCATTGAGTGCAGCATAGAATAAGTCTTCAAGTGTCATACTACAGTTATGGCCGTGTGCACCATTCTCGTTAAACAAACCCTTCAGCTTACCGCGGTAAGAATTTGACCGGGGTAAGCACAAATGTTCACCGCAGTTTAGGTGACCGTGGTTACCTGGCAGGCGCTCACCTTGGTTGAGCGCACCGCTCATTGCAAGTAAATGCTACTGAACGCACTCGGATGGACATCACGTCGTCTCTTTTTCACTTCTTGTTCCTCTTTGCTGAAGCGCATGCATGTACTTTTTAAGCATGCAATGGAGGAAAGCAAAAGCAGACCCAAGTTTCTCTAATATGTTATTAAATTTAACATTCAATTCTTAAGAAAATATAGAATGGACAGAGATAGAAGCAATAACTTGAAGGACATGTGGGGAAAGCTGGTGTTACATATGATTAAAAAATATGCAAAACTATTACATATTTTTTATCTATCGTTTCAAATTTAAGTTCTATTTAGCTTATTCGACATTCACCCACTGAAAGAGAGGCAGAAATGAAAGAAGAAGAAAAAATATTACCCCTAGACAAGATTGGAACTCGGAACCTCTCGAGTATGAGGCTCACATGTTACCCCCACACTACGATGACTGTTCTAGATTCTAACCTTCCGCACTGACCTCCTAAGGTTACCGGATTCTTATATCTGTACAATTAATGTACCTAATATTCTTGAAAATGTACTAATTACTTTAATCCATTTAATACTCTGCTTATTTCTGTCTTGATTTTTGGAACTGTGCTTCGACTAATATAATTATTATATGAAACGCCGTCATTGTGTGGATTTTCGTCACATCTTGGGGCAGGATATTTAAGGCATCTGTCGACAAAAAGCCTTAAGGCATTAAAAATTACAAAGCACATTAAAGTAACTTTATCAGTATGCATTTATTGCCGAAAATGGTATGTTTCTCTTGGCTGGGAATTCTAACCTACACCGCTCCGCCATTTTAACATTTCAACACAAGTGAAGCTGGAGATAATCGACGAAAACCGGTCGTTCATGGCCGGTCAGATTTAACCGCGGTAAAATACTCGATAAGCTTTTACCGTCGTCGATGCACCACAAATGATCGTTCACCGCGGTAAATTCCATATTTTACCACGATAAAATCTTAATCGAGAATGGTGCACACGGCCATTTAATGTTTAATTGAAGGTCTGTAAGTGTATCTATGTGAAGTCTATTTCTAATATCTGACTATGACATTTGCCCCTGGCAGAAAGTTTGTTCAGCAAACGCAATGGTTGATGAACAATTTAAAAGATTGTTGAAACATCCAAAAACCTGACTAAACAAAGAGACAGCAATAATTAACGAAAATTCGAGACACATGCTGTCCCGCGAGGGACAATGTTAAAAGTATACAATGCGGAAGTGCCCTATGATAGGTTGGTCACCCTATCTGACCCCAAGAAAAGGAAGAACAGCCGTCGTTGGCAAATCAACCACTCGCCCAAAACCAAAGACTGAAACGTCGGTTAATAACAAACCTGTATCTTCTGTTTACAATGGGGAATCGGAACACAATTCGTGAAAGCCATTAGCGTTGTTTTCGTTCAGCTACCAATTATTAATGGCTATTGGTACCACTGATGACGATATAATTCAGATTACTATCGGTTTGAATTGGTCAACGTACTGTGAGAAATGAGACCAATAACATAATACATGTTTTACCAAACACATTACCGCATTTCGTGTCAATTTGCATGGATGGCTGTGAACTTGGGCAGTTAATTTTTAGCACGGCTACAAGAATTCTATAATGGAGTGTCACAGAGACGGAAATTTATATAAAACACTTCGTTCATGCGCGTGCGGATCCATAAAATTCACTTAAATGCGAAGCGAAATTTGCTTTAAATTACGCGGCAAAGCTCGCAAATTCATTGCGAATAATCTGCCTATAAATCGACACCAAAAATTAAAACACTCCATTACGCAAAACTATTAAAACAACAAAGTGTTTCCCTGGCTTGTTTCACAGCCCTCTATTAGCGAACAATCTGACCGCAACAGTCTGTACGCTATTATCATAGATTCGGTTGTGGATGCACTACAACCTGGCATTATAAATTTACAACGAAAGGGTCATTAACCACTGCACGTTAAATCGTTTATATTCGTACACCATGGCAAGGAAATCCATCAGAGGCAGCCATAGTTACAATATTACTGCACAACACGAGAAATGACGTGATTACAAGGTGTTTATAAAGAACATGCAATGCAAACCGAACGATTTACATTCATTTGCTCCAAAACAAATCACTCTGAGCAACATTTCTCGACACATTTCTCACTTTCTTCTAACTACTTTATAGCACTAACTGATGTTGGCCGACATTAGCATCTAGCCATAGTTTAACTATAGTACCTTGGCCTAGTATTGCCAGATATACGGTTTTTACCTTCTCTACTGCATATAATAAGTAGGAGAAGTATTGTATTCCACCCAAAAATTCGATACCGAGATTTCACCGGAAATACTTGTTTTGAGGCCTCCTGAATCCAAACAAATCTGATGTTACACTCACATGACTTTCTCTACTCTTGTACAAACTATTTTTACAAACGCTTATTCTCCATATGGTTGATGTTAATCGTATTGCTAATTTTCTTGTAGATGCAAGGAGAATTGGTAGGCTTTAAGCGATATTCAAATATTTTAAGAACTAGTTGCTATGTGGAGTATTCCATTCTCTTTGTATTACCAGGACAAAAAAAAAAAAAGAATAACGAATTCCCATTTGAGAGAAGGTGTAAAGTGTTGGAAAATTTAAGGGAATAACAAGCAATATCCCGTAAATGGTTCACTAAAAAAAACATGTATATGACATAAATTGTGTATTTTAACACGATCTACATTTTTTGTGTAGTAAAATTTTGTCTATCTCTTATGGTTTACCAGTCATGCAAACATCGTTCGCAATGAATACTTTTGGAGACATTCCCAGAAAATTCGAGATATACATTTCATTTGCCATGAAAATATCTTAAACATATGAAATTTTAATCATAATCGTTAGAGCCATTTTTGAGAAAATTAAAATTTTCGAAAAATATTCCATGTAAAGGGTAGTCTGGGGTGGGGGGATTTTCTTGAAAACCCTTCGTGTCGCATCCTTCAAAGATACTGAACCTAAATACCAAGTTTGGTGTTTATCGGACTGTTCGTTTCTGAGTTATGCTGTTCACAGACAAACAGACAAAGACACACACACACACACACACGGACATGTTTCCAAAAATGCTTTTTTTTGACTCAGGGGGCCTCAAAACATGTATTTCCGGTGAAATCTCGGTATCGAATTTTTGGGTGGAATACAATACTTCCCCTACTTACTATACGTAGTAGAGAAAGTAAAAAGAATAACGAATTCCCTTTTGAGAGAAAGTGTAAGTGTTGGAAAATTTAAGGGAATAACAAGCAATATCTCGAAAATGGTTCACTCAACAAAAAAAATGTATATGACATAAATTGTGTATTTTAACGCGATCTACATTTTTTGTGTAGTAAAATTTTGTTTATCTCTTATGGTTTACCAGTTATGCAAAAGTCGTTCATAATGAAGAATAGTTTTGGAGACATTCCCAGAAAATTCAAGATACACATTTCATTTGTCATGAAAATATCTTAAACATATGATATTTTAATCAAAATCGTTACAGCCATTTTTGAGAAAAATAAAATTTTCGAAAAATATTCCATGTAAAGGATAATCTGGGGTGGGGGGGATTTTCTTGAAAATCTTCGTGTCCCATCTCTGGAAGATACTGAACCTAAATACCAAGTTTGGTGTTTATCCGATCATTCCTTTCTGAGTTATGCTTTTCACAGACACACATACACAGACATGTTTCCAAAAATGCTTTATATCCATTTAGTGCACCTCAAAACATGTATTTCCTGTGAAATCTCGGTATCGAATTTTTGGGTGGAATGCAATACTTCCCCTATTTACTATAAGTAGTGGAGAAAGTAAAAATATATTGACTCTGAATTGTAGCACTCGAAACTATAACAATTGAATTATTATACCTGCTAACTTCTGCAGTATCAGTTTTACGGTTTGAAATAACTATTTCCGCAATGAAAGAAAATAACGTGCAGCTCGCGTGAGTCGCTAAAATGGTGACCGGCAGGAACCCTCGCAGGAGCCGCGAAATCTTAATCACAAAAGAGCGTCACTGGGCGTTTAATATCACACGCATTAGTACCGCTGTCGGTACCAGAGAAGAGAATAAACCCTCGGAATTAGATGCACGAACGTTTATTAATTTTAGCTCCGCCTGCTTTAGAATTACTTCCACCAATATCCTACCTTATACGTGGTCAAATCTCAAAATTCTTAGTATGTGAAACTGTTACTAGGGGCTTAGTTAAAATTCTCAGAATTTCCGTATCCTCTCTAATAATTTCCCGAACTGGCCTGTGCGCCTGTGTAACATACTGCACTTATACTTAGCTGCCTCCCAGAAATTCGTAAGTTAATATTCGCTCCTACTTGGCTCACTAATGACTTTGACTAAGCTGACTCCTAATTACCTCCATCTTCCGGACAAACATTTCAACTCAAAATTGTTACATTATATACAGAAATTATTTGAGGGGACAAGGTAGTCTGAATACATGAAATTACACCTTGTGTTAATTACCACTGCTCTTAAAGTTCTCAATGGTTTTTCTTGAAATTTTTATCAATTATTCTATCGATTATGATAAATTATTTCAAGTGGTTGTTTGCATTGATAGCTTATATAGTCGAGTCCATAAAAATGGTTTCATATATAGTCATTACTCTTAAAACATGTGAATTCATGTACCTTTTTCTCTGATACTACTTGCAATACATAACCACAGTTTAGCATTTTTGTTCTTAGTATAATCAGCTATCTTCTGAACATCAATTATTTAGTTATGTATTACAGTTCACTAGAAATTGAAAAAAAAATTAATGCAAAAATTAATTAATGTGGAAAATTTGCAATGCTATTGCTTTCTTAATATCACTAATACATATTATAAAATTATGATTGTGCTTCGGAAAGTTTGTGTTGTATACATGTACTATAAATTTCAGCTCTCTACCTCTCATACTTTCTGAGATAAAGGTACATAAGTATCCAAAAATGTTGTTTTGAGAAAACTGAATTAAAAAGTTTGAGGGCTAAAATTCTGACACACTTCAGTACATTCCAGGGTTATAATCATCTGGATTGCTTCAGATTTTCTGATTGCCTTCTCTTGATCCTGGCCTCTCTTGTTAATTGTTGAACTGCTCGCTGGGCATGATATAGTCGTTCGTTGTTGAAAGATACAAAAATGTTCTAAAAAGGGGCGTTGGATGACAGCTTTAAAGGAATACAGACTAACATTTAAATGCCTTACAAACCTCTTAACTCACCAAAAGTACATATTTTCTGAAACTGAAAATAATAGAGATTTTATTGGTGCCTAAAAAAAGTGATTTTTTACCATTTCAGAGTACTTTGTCCCCTTAGTGCAATTATTAATTTATCTTACTATTAGTTCTTTATTTAATTATTTACATGAGCAACGAAATACATTCTACATGAATATGATTCAATATACTTACTTTGGACAACACAATAACAGCTGTTCTTTTTGCCAACTGCTATTATAAATGTTTACTTTCACATCTAGCTTTTAGGAACCGTAACAGCAATAATAATAACAATAATAAGACGGAAAACTGGAATGGAATGTTTCATTAAAGTCTTCATTAGGGAGATTTATCGACTTGGTTATCTTGTACGTTGGCTTTGTCACGGGATATCTATCTGTCAGGATACACTCGGGTCCAGGTTCGCGGTAGAATCACCGTTTACAAATGTTGTGGTGGCAGGCGTGGACCGCCATGCAGAGGTTTGGACGGTTGCTGACCAACGAAATGGGAATTTAGTGCGGTTTTGAATATTGTTGAGGAATCAGCCAATCAAAACATGAACTGAAGCTTGTATACAACAATGCCAGTACGGCTATGAGCATGTGCCACGATACTTCTATTGCGGTATTTACAAACGCCATAGTTTGTTTACCGGGGAATCGCTTTTTATTCACTCGCAGTTGTAAAAAAAGCATGTTTGCTGCCGCTGCACTGTGATGGGTTTTCTATCCGTCCCTTAACGCGATTTTATCTTTAACCACCATTGGTAGCTGAAGCATAAAACTTTGTAGTGAGGGTTGTCGTGATGGCAATGAAAACGTTTTACTGTTGTCACCGCTTAACGCGAACACGCCACAAAATGCTCCTGGCTACATGTGGCTGCAACAACCACATAAGAGTACCTACTTACCGAGCGAAGTGGCGCGGCGGTAACGCGTGCAGAGGACTCGAGTTCGAATTCCGGCGACCGCTCACTCCGACCCGAGCTTTTCTGGGGTTTTCCCGGGTCGTCAGGCGAATGCTGGAGTGCTTTCTTTCAGCTTCAGTATTTCCTATCCCTCCATTTCGTTCCATTCATCATATCATTCATTCTTCAGGGTTAAAACTGTTGGCGATGGTCTTTCCGGAGGTAAACGGTCCCCCCGTGGGGGTGTTGGACCCTCTGTGTGGGGCGGGGGGTCCCGGCCCGCCTGTCGGGGCGTCTCTATCTGGAAACTATAGGGACCATGTCTTTGCTGTGCCGTTACTGCTGGTTCCGGCCGCCCGGTGTCTCCCCTTTCCTCCTTCCTGGGGGCGCCCCGTTCTGGGGCACAGGTACAACATCCTCACTGGAGCAGTGCCGAGTCCCTCCGATAACAACCAGGGAAAAAAGAGTATCTACTTGATACTCAATTCTCGACAAAATTACGAAAAAGAAACAAATCTATGTGTTGCATTCACATGACTTTCCCTACTCTTCTACAAACATTTCTTACAACATTCTTTTTTAAAATTGTCCATTTATATACCGCCTGTAACATAAGATCATATCGGCGGCTTTACCTTTGTAACAATTGTTGATCGCAATGGTGTTCACTTGTTTTTATGTTCTGTTAATCTTTGGGTTTGTTTACATAATGTACACTCTCACTCATACTTCCACACTCTAGGAAGGAAGAGGAATAATCCTGGCTAAAGAAACATTCCCATCCTCTAGCCCAAAATCGAACCCGGGACTAACCACCAGACCAGAGAGGCAGTCTTATTTTTTTCTTATACTTCTTATTAGTGGAGATAAACTTTCATTATACATTTCTTTGCAAGTATAAAAAGGATACTAGACTAAAGCGAGTCAGATTTTTAAAAAGCGGATCTCTATTCGATTGGTGACTTTGAAATTCCATGCTCTTTGAATGATCATGAGAAAAACGAATAGCGACCTACTACTTCAATTATATAAGTATTTGAAAATTCAAATCAGCAACAAAGAATACCTCGGAAATGTTGAACTCCACAATCAGGTTTGATATAACTCGCGTGATTTAATGAGATCTACAGTTATTGTGTAGTATGTTTTCGTCTATCGCTAAACATTCTCCAGTTATACAAGATTATACAAAATTCCTTCCGAATGAAGAGGACTTTACAGGCTATTCCCAGAAAATTCAAGATATACATTTTATTTGTCAAGTAAATATCTTTAATACATGGTATTTTAATCAAATTCGTTAGAGAAATTTTTAGAAAATCAAAATTACGAAAAAAAATCTGGTGTTACTTTCTCTAGTTTCTCTACTCTTGTACAAACTATTTTTACAAACTCTTATTCTCCATCTATTTCATATTAATCGAGATAAACATTTGCAGAAACGATCTTTTGACATGCAAAGAGCATTACATTTTACACATAGCGACCAGTTCCCCTTGTTTTGTAATTGCAAGGGCAATATAGAAATACAGTAGCCTTTAAGCATCGACATATATCTTAATAGCTGGTTGCTAGGTGCAGCACCATTCTCTTTGCCACGGATTAATACTCTTTGAATATCCAAGACAAAAAATGAATAACGAATTCCCATTTGAGAAAATAAGTATTGAAAAATTTAAAGGAATAACAAGTAATATATCGAAAATGGTTCAATCAACAAAAAAAAAAGTTTATGACATAAATTGTGTATTTTAACGCGATCTACATTTTTTGTGTAGTAAAACGTTGTGTATCTCTTATGGTTTACCAGTTATACAAAAGTCGTTCAAATGAAGAATTCTTTTGGAGACATTCCAAGAAAATTCGAGATATACAATTCATCTGCCATAAAAATGTCTTAAAATTATGGTATTTTATTTAAAATCGTTAGAGCCATTTTTGAGAAAATTAAAATTTTCGAAAAATGTTCCATGTAAAGGGTAATCTGGGGTGGGGGGATTTTCTTGAAAACCTTCGTGTCGCATCTCTGGAAGATACTGAACCTAAATACCAAGTTTGGTGTTTATCCGACTGTTCGTTTCTGACTTATGCTGTTCACAGACAGGCACACAGACACGGACATGTTTCCAAAAATGCTTTTTTTGGATTCAGGGGGTCTCAAAACATGTATTTCCGGTGAAATCTCGGTATTGAATTTTTGGGTGGAATACAATACTTCCCCTACTTACTATACGTAGTAGAGAAAAGTAATATTCTATGTAAAGAGTAGCTGGGGTGGGGGGGATTTTCTTGAAAATCGTCGTATTGCATCCTCAGAAGATACTGAACTTAAATACCAAGTTTGGTATTTATCTGAGTTTTTGGTTATGCTGTTCACACACACACACACACACACACACACACACACACACACACGTATGTGTTTCCAGAAATGCTTTATTTGGAATCACGGGGGCCTCAAAACGTGTATTTCTGAAGTCACTGTACTGAATTTTTGGATGAAATGCAACACTTTCTCTACTTCCAATAGGTAAGCAGTAGAATAAGTAAAAAGAGCATATTTTTAAATTCTTCTAGAAAAATCTTCAAACACTGTAAGGCGTAGAAGTTTGCACTTCTGGCCATTTAAGTGCCCAAGCGCGTTTGACATCTGGTCATAACGAGGAGGTTACTGTGGCATGGTTGGTTCACCTGTCAGGCCACACTGAATAGAAGCATTCCTGTATCATTTGTTTTGTTGCTATGTGGCTTGTAGAGGAATGTGTGACATTTAGGATCTGTCAGCTGTTTTTTAAGTGTACACGTAGACATTGTGATGAGCAGATTACCTTAAATGCTTATTCATCAGCCTGTGCCATTTGCTTACGTAACTTTACAGATGACTTTAGTTGCGTAGTCAGCTTCGCTTTACTTTCTCTAACCACTACTTATAATAAGAACAGGAGGTGCTGTATTGCATCCAAAACCTGGATATATTAGATGGTTCACAGGAAATATGTTTTAAGATCCCAGAATGAACGTCCACCCGTGTGTGTGTCTTTGAACAGCAGAACTCAAAAACGAAAAGTCGGATACATACCTAACTTCGTATTTTAAGTTCAGCACCTTCCAAGAATATTTTTAAACCGAGCGGGATGGCTCAGGTATTAAAGTCTGTGGCCCGCATTCGGGAGCTCCCGAGTTCAAATCCCGTGGGCCGACCAATCTGTGAGTTTTTTTTCGTGGTTTTCCTCAGTCGTAAAGGTAAATACCGGATTGGATATTTAACACTACGACCCAAAGTTCCACCTTACGTCTAAAACAATAGTAAAATGAGAAATAAGTGGTAATAGCGAATGCTATGCCATATATCCGCAGACAATAGAAGCAGTTAGACTGGACGGCACCCTAACGCCATCTGCACGGCACGAAGCAGAAGATCCGGCAGCCATGCGCTGGGGGTCTCTGTGGGCACGTGACGAAGCAAGACGGCATTTTTCAGGGATGAGACCTAGAAGGCTAACTGTCCATCACATATCGTTCTAAGAGTTATCCACCAACAGATCCTTCGCGATATGACCAAGAAGTTAAAGCGACGTAAAATAAAACAGAGCAAAAAACAATCCAAATATATCCCCTTCAAATGCTGTGATCTGAAATAAGTTCCCTATTTTATCCATTATTTGCTCAATGACGGGAGTAAAAACTCTATCACGGTAAAAGATGCTAATGAAATTTACTATATTGGGTAACGCGACTAAATCGTATCGGAAATAACGCTATTGCAAAAGCTCTCTATGCTTTCGTTAGTCATTTTTAATTTTATCTTAAAATTAAAGGCGCAAATGAAATAAACGGATAAATGAAGAGAAGGGAAGTAAAAACATGTTATAGCTATTACAGATTATTGTACAAGATAAAGGAAGGATTAGAAACAACGAGAAAGCATTTTGTTTTAATAAAACATATTTTCACGTAGAGTTTACTGAAAATGTTAAAATCAGTTAAAATATCATTTATAGACCCTATGCCGTCAAACGGCCGTTCTTGTAAAAATAAGTCATTCGTTTGTTCGCATTCATTTTTTGTATAATTTTCTTTGAAAAGGGAAAAAGTCTGATTTATCACAGTTGTGTTGGTTTCGCTTCATCATGGCAGGTCTTGTGTTGATTGCTTGTAGGGGGCTTTGCTTTGGTTGTTTTGTACACAAAGAAATGTTTGCTTTCTCATTCAGATTAACAGTGCACTCAAAACGAATGGCGTATTTGCCTTTCGGATAAAACGGCAACGAATTTACAAAACGAAGTTTAGCTTATGATAAGAAAAGAGAATGTTTCACTTTAGACAATGCTGCACATTGTCAAAGAGTTTCAAACTTGTCTCCGCCATGCTGTACTTCTGTGGCACAGGCTGTGCTTTTACATTTCTTTTCCTCTCACTCTAAAATATGTAAGTAAGCTTATGGAAATCGTGGCTATGTTACAAACTAACTTTCCGTAATTCTTGAAGACAGTCTTTTCTAACCGTATTCTCTTCTTCTTTTGTTGCAAAGAAGTTAAATCCGAAAATACCCTTCTCAGCCTGGAGAAAACTTATTTGTTTTGTCTGTATTTTTCTTCTGCTCTTGAAGCTACCAGCAAAAACTGCGAGTTGAAAGGAAAGAAAAAGGAAAGCTTGGAGTAGATCAGTAAAACAATAAACTCGCCGAAGGGAGAAATGCAGGAAGTCGCAAATCAAATGAAAAGAATAATAAACCAGAGGCGTATGCATTTCTTGACGTCAGAAAACAAAAGATGCATTACTTATGCCGTTCTGGGTAGTATGTAGATTAACCTCGCATACACTTGGTGCTATTTTAATAATGGCTTTCTCACTATGCTAACATGCAGCGTGCTTGGCGATTGTTTCACGATTTTACCACATCACGCGCTAGAGTCGGGCAACAATGGACGTGAGGGCACTATAATGTAATGAATATAACCTCACATTAAACCAGGGTTCGTTTGTTAAATAGCAGAAGCAGCTTTGAAAATGAGCTTACATTTCTATCCGAGATTCAATTGGGAATTACTTTATCTTCAATTTCTGAAACTGATATGTTAATATGTGTTTATATGTATTTACTTTTCCTGTAATATCTTTTATATTCATATGCCAATATCAGGTATGAGTTGAGGTAGTAATATTCGCCCGATTGGATGTTAAATAAAGAATGAGAAGATAAAGAAATAAAAGCACGCCAATGAATTACAATAATAAAAAGCGAAATTACATTTGGGAACAAAAAAGAACTTCTTTTTGTCTAGGAAAGGAAAATATGTGATTCTGACAGTATTATTTTTCTCCTAAATTCAAATATGATATCAGTTTTTCACCATTATGCAAGGTTTCCGAGAGACAGGTATTTATAGCTTCAAACATTTTAATACTTTCTTCATTCTTAACTATATAATATTCAAACTTTCTGATTCAATAAATGGCGATTTTCTATATATTTCGCCTGTGGAGCATCCCTCTTGATAGTACAAAAATAATCGGTCAGCATATTAGGATTCCGTTTACCCTGATACCTCTTTCCATAGCTGCAGTTTCCTGATGAAAGTGTTCCCGGTGCTCACAGCGCCAAGATTTTCCGAGAACAAATCTAGGTGCGAGTGCAGGAAATGTACTTTTAAGGACCTATTACTACCCAAATCGTTATATTATAAGATCGTTGAAAATATTGGCAATTTTCCGCCTATCATTTCCCAAAAGACTAACATTTTTTAATGGTTGCCCAGCTGCTTTCTCCAGATTCAATAGTTCCTCAAACTTTTCTTCATACATTAGTGATTGCATTTGTGTTTTGTTTTTATTTTAGTTTTGATTTATGGACTCTCTTTAACTACAATGGTTCTTAGTGTCCCATTCTATATTGGGCATGAAAGATCGGAAATTTGTTCAGAGGCCATTTTACCCGGCTTGGGGTTCTTTTACGTGCCGTAGATCTACGACACAGGACCACCGGCTTTACTTCCCTTCTGAAGGAAGCCGTGCTAAGGATTTTTACGCACAAAAAAGTCCATCGCCCTCCGCCGGGTCTGAACCCGCGACCTTGGGAACTAGAGGCTAGCATGGTAACCACTATACCACGGAGGACGACATGATGGTATTTGAGTACCCACAAATATTCCTTCTTTAATTTTTGCATCTCTAATTTTAAGAAACTTCTGTTTGAAGTCCTACATGAAACCAGGAGTATTATCCATGGCTTTGACGAAATTCTTCATTAGTAGGTAGAATACACTTTTTAGGATTACACAGTGGGTCATTTTTCACACTTTTCTGTCCAGGAATGAGTGATTCGCTTTTAGGCCATTATTTTCTAATGTGTTTTTTTTTTCTGTTCCTAGTATACCATTCACACAAAAATAACAGTACTTTGTGTAACCAAGCTGCAGACCACCAATAAGAGCAAATACTTTCAAAATCACCACAAATATTCCATTCATACACTCCATATTGGAGCTTTGTCAATAAATTTAAAGTTCTCGTGTGTTTGTTTCATACTAGCAGAGTGGGCTAAGGCACTGATAAGGATTTATTGCATTACGCGGAAGCACAGCTTTTGAGGAATCAATCAATGAACAAGTGCCCTTCTGTTGGGTTATGCTCCATAAGAGAAGAAATGCCATTACAAAACACTAAGCCATTTTCCTCAGAAAAATTGTCTTTAAATTCAAAATGACGATTACAATAAGTACAGAGAGAGCTAAAAAATCTGATGTGTTACACTCACATGACTTTCTCTACTCTTGTACAATATAATTTTACAAACGCCTATTCTCCATATGCTTCAAGTTAATCGAGATATCGAGATGTCAATCTTATTGGTAATTTTCTTGTAGATGCAAGGGAAATATCGTAGCTTTTAAGCGATAGTCAAATATTTTAACGCTGGTTGCTATGTGGCGCATTCCATTCTCTTTGCATGTCCAGGACATAAAAAAAATGAATAACGAATTTGAGAAAAAGTATAAGTATTGGAAAATTTAAGGAAATAACAAGCAATATCTCGAAAACGGTTCACTCAACAAAAGAAATGTATATGACATAAGTTGTGTATTTTAACGCGATCTACATTTTTTGTGTAGTAAAATTTTGTCTATCTCTTATGGTTTACCAGTTATGCAAAAGTCGTTCACAATGAAGAATACTTTTGGAGACATTCCCAGAAAATTCGAGATATACATTTCATTTCTCATGACATTATCTTAAACATATGATATTTTCATCAAAATCGTTAGAGCCATTTTTGAAAAAATTAAAATTTTCGAAAAATCTTCCATGTAAAGGGTAGTCTGGGGTGGGGGGATTTTCTTGAAAACCTTCGTGTCGCATCTCTGGAAGATACTGAACCTAAATACCAAGTTTGGTGCTTATCCGACTGTTCGTTTTTGAGTTATGCTGTTCACAGACACACAGACACACACACACACACAGACACACACCCACACAGACACACACACACACACACACAGACACACACACGGACATGTTTCCAAAAATGCTTTTTTTGGATTCAGGAGGTCTCAAAACATGTATTTCCGGTGAAATCTCGGTATCGAATTTTTGGGTGGAATGCAATACTTCCCCTACTTACTATACGTAGTAGAGAAAGTAAAAACTACGAACCGGCTGCGCGGTGTTTTTCCTCTCGTTGCCGTCTGCCGCTATCATAGAAAGGCGCGGATGAAACAATACAACATTTTTAAAACTACTTTTAAAGGCTTTACTTACCAACTTTATGAAAGGAAATGGTGAAACTGGCCACCGTCGTTGTCCATACATTTTTGGCACATCTTTAGGAAACTATCCATCACTCGCCGTAGTTCACGTTGAGAAATGTCATGGCGGATATTTTGTTTTATTTCTTCTAGGGTGTGTGGGTTTGTCTTGTACACTTTGTTTTAAGCTACCGCAGTGACAGAAATCGCAGGGGGTTAGGTCAGGGATCGAGGGGGCCACAGATATTTACTAATAATTCTGTCCGCAAGCACACTTTCAATTGTTCTCATCGAAATTTTGGCCGTATGAGTTGTTGCAGAGTCTTGTTTAAAAACGGCAAAATCACGCTCCCTGTCTGTTAATTCTCAAAAAAGGGGCAAAATTGTATTCACGTATGTACGAGCGTCAACTGTTGGCTTGAAAAAAATTGGCCCTATAACTGTTTCTCCGCTCATGGCGCACCATACACCAATTTTTTCGTCATGAAGGGGTACTATATGAACAATATTAGATTTGTCAGAGCTCCGATAACGATTATTTTGTGTACAACACATTGCATGAATGTGGAACCAAGCCTGGTCCGTGAAAAATGTTAAATATAACTGGTCAACATAAAAGAGCAGTTTAAGGAGTAAATTAAGAGTATCTATTTATCTCCGTTCTACACATCTGAGATGAGGGCCCTCATTTCCGAGAAATCCTCCTGAGGAGCCTTACCGATGCCAACCAGGGACAAAAAGTCTCATTTACCTTCCAGATTCCCTCCGTAAAACCAAAGGCCCAAACATCCCGCATCAGTATGTCTTTGTAAATATCACTTCATGTCTTTTATTCTCTGTACAACACAATTATACGATTGCTTATTTTAGCCATTCGACTGCTTATATTTTTGTATGTATTTTGTTGATCTTCGGAGTATGAAATGTGTTTTACAAACTCTATATAGAAAACCCACTGTCGCCAGCTTATACAACAATGCTGTAAATTGTAACTATTTCTCATCGCTACAAAGCGGCTGTTCTAAAATGTATGATTGTTACGGCCTTCGGAATGATTCCGCTCATCCACCATAATGCGTACTATTTACGTTGGCAGCAGCGTCTTTCGTTGCTCAGCTGTTTCCCTTAAGCCAGGCTAATTTACTATTTAAATATTTTACATCACGAGGTAGCATGCGGGTGTGTGACGGAAGTTGAGGGGAGTGACATGAAGTAGCTCAGTTCCAGGAAATGCGGAGTGGCTAATGGGTTCAGGTCTTTGATAGGGTGGTTCGCTTTTTTATATGTGAGCATGGATCTTTCTCAGGGGTAGTAAAGAAGAAGTCCATCGTTGCCTTTCAGTGTGGTTTATTTACCGGTGCTGTTCTTGCGTACTTGCTGACGCACACGCACCGAACTACGCAACCTCTAAGCACTCTCAACAGTAAATAATTCAACTCTCAAAACCCTTGCTTCCATACAGTCTACTGCCCTAATGCTGACACTAGGGCCACTTGTTACCAGTCAATCTCACACCTCCAAATGAAAGCATATGAACCGCCTTTAAATATTCGCAGAAAAATATTAAGTCTAACATATTAAGCCTCACATCCATCCCATAAAATGCATAGCTATGTCTTTCCACTACACTGTCTCTCCAATACCCGAAAGAAATCGATTTTAAAACCCTTTTGATCTATCCCAGATATATCCCAGCCCTCTACTGGCATATACAAAATCCACCAACTGATACCCAATTTTCATCTTACTTGAAATCTCAAACACCTTGTATCCTCAAGCAAATGTCCAATTCTTTACTGGACAAATATAACTATACCATGAAAATTTTCACTGATGGATCAGCATCCACAGAAGGAAGAGGATGCGCCATGGTACATGGAGAGCCAAATGACCACGAACCGGCTGCGCGATGTTTCTCCTGTCCGCGTCCTTGGCGCTCGTTGCCGTCTGCCGCTATCACAAAAAGGCGCGGATGAAACCATTTAACATTTTTAAAACTACTTTTAAAGGCTTTACTTAACAACTTCATGAAAGCGTGTTTGAGGACGGAATTATTAGTAGAAATTTGTGGCCCCTCGGTCCCCCGACCTAACCCCCTGCGATTTCTATCTCTGGGGTAACTTAAAACAAAGTGTACAAGACAAACCCACACACCCTGGGAGAATTAAAACAAAATATCCGCCAGGAAATTGCCAGCATTTCTCAACGTGAACTACGGCGAGTGATGGATAGTTTCCTAAAGAGGTGTCAAAAATGTATGGACGGTGGCCAGTTTCAGCATTTCCTTTCATAAAGTTGTTAAGTAAAGCCTTTAAAAGTAGTTTTAAAAATGTATGGTTTCATCCGCGCCTTTCTATGATAGCGGCAGACGGCAACGAGCGCCGAGGACGCTGACAGGAAAAACACCGCGCAACCGGTTCGTAGTTTTTGGCTCTCTCTGTATATCCTGATCAGATAATACTCTACAGCTTACCTCACTTCTTTACAATTCTCTCTTGTGAACTATTCGCTAGTAAGGAAGCCCTTCTATGTATAACTAATTCATCCTCTAAACGCCACTACACCATGTTCACCAATTCATTAAGTTACCTAAAAGCCACCTAAAACTCTGAACCAAACCACGTATGGATCCATGAAATCCGATTGTTAAGTTACAATATAAATAAAACTGATAAAAAGGCATCCTTTGTGTGGACTCCCTCTCACATTGGCATAAAAGGTAACGAAACAGCAGATGAAGCTGCAAAAGAAGCAACTAAACACCCCGTCAGTGATTCATCGATCGCCTCTCCACACCAAGACGTTATCAGTTTCATTAAACACATGTACATGCAAAAATGGAAATTGAAATGGTCATCAATCAACACCAAACTTCCTAAAGCTCGCTCAGGCTGCACACAACCTTTTCTGCATTCCCGAGATGAAGTTATCATCACCCGGCTTAGAATTGGTCACTCCAAACTGTACCAGCTGTAACATTCCTCTAACCATTCTGCATATCCATATAGATTGTCCACAGTAGATGTAGACCACAAGCCGGCATTTCCAATCTTCCCAATGCAATTAACAGATCCAATATGCTCAAGACGACGCTACAGTTTCTAATGAATACAAAACTATCTGATTTACTGTAAATGTTTACCTAATTCCATGTTTATGCAATTGTAAATTAATGTATATCATAATGTACTTTTACAGTACCAGGTCGTGATAAGACCATGTAGTCTAAACGACCTTAAATAAACCTTTAATAGTAATAATAATAGAAACAGTTATAATAATGTCCCTCGTTGAATATCCAAAAATTGCTTTGTCCTTGTGCCAAATCCACCCTCCCAGGAGAAATATACATTACGCGACGGGCATGTATCAAAGGAACGCTCCCGAATGCGGCAAAAAGAAGTGCAACGATCAACGTAGCAGTTCTTCAACAGTTCGCTACAAGAAGAAGAACCAGCACAAGTTTGGACTCGCGTAGTAGTTCACGTCACGGGACTCGTCGACTGCGCACGCGCAAAAACAATCTCGATCTGCTCCAACGTGCTGGCCAGGAGGACGAACCAGTCTGTCTTCACCGAGGGAAACAAGCAGGATCACGTCAGATAGAAGCATTCGGCACGGTACACAAAATTCTCTTTCGGCTAAATATATTTAAAATTCTCTTTTGTAATTGGGTAGCGGTAAAGACTTATCGTCGGATAGATATATTTATTTTTGGCGTTTTACTTTTAATCTTTAAATGTGAGAGCAGGAAGCAAATTGTAAAAATTGTAATTGAATAATAAATATTGAAACTGTAAACTCTAAAATGAAATAGGGAATGAACAAGGGTTGATAATTGTAACCATTTGTGTGATATGGACGTGTTAATTTATTAAAGTAAATAATACGGTTGGTAATTATTTTTATGAATATATCTTCAAGCCATTAGTCCTTGTACAATCCATGTAATCCTGGGTCAAAGTAATCGCTTCATCCTGAAGACACATTCTGAATATGCCTACTGTCATAACATGTCCTATTACTTCTCCTTAATTGGATATTGAAATTTGCCTATTTTGTATTAGTTAATTCTTACATTTACATTCCTAACGTCAGCTTCTTAGCTGCAAAGGAACATTGAACTTTCATTTTTATCAGCTTTCGTCAACGTTCATGTTTCAGATCCATAAAGAAAAGCAGGACGGTCATTACTTTGTAAAACTTCAATCGTGTTTCTTTTCTGGTTTTGGTTTTTAAACTTCTACTTATTTTACCGCATATTTGTTGAAGCATGGGTAACTTATTTTTAAAACCATTTTCATATTTATAGCTGACGTAGTTTCCTAAGTATTTAAAACCCGTTACTTGCTCTAATATAGTATCATTAATTACAATGTTGATTCTAACAGTAGGTATATTTACTTTGGAAGGCAATTATTTTTGTTTTATTTGTCAACATTTTAAAATTACAATTATCACATAACTTCTGTAACATATACACTGTTGCAAGTCATCTTCAGTGTTACTTATAACTTGGCTTCGGACATGACTTACGTTAAGTTCTATTATACTGGTACTTTGTTTACAAGCGAGCGGAGAGGAGAGAGGCAGTGCGCTACTGAGTACTGTGTAGCTATAGGTATAGGTGGGCACAGAAGTAAGTAGTAAACTTAAGCTTTTATTACAAAGTATAAATAAGATGAACAAAATAATAAATCTGAACTGTAGCAGATGAAATAATCAGTTTCATGTGTGATTTACATGCTTGGACAACTATTACAATGGATTACAATATATTTTCTGAATGTATCAAAAGCAAAACGTCTTCTCAAACTCAAAAAAGTTTATGTCTTGAAAAGCTCAGTTCCACATAACATGATGCTACTAGTGCAAAACGAAACTGACGAACGTCACACACCTCTGGGAAACATGCATTATCTTGTTTAAAATATCATTGTAATAGAATATTATTATTAATGCCTAACACGGCACATAATTGCATATGCTGGGTTTTTATCTAAAACACTCTTCAGTTTCTGCTGTGCTATTTCAGCAGCAGAACATTTGTCTACTTCTGTAAAGTGTTGTGTCAAATTATCGACAAGTTTCAAGAACTCTGGTATTGCCATCTATGACAAATAACATTTGCGTAAAGTAGACTCGCAAGGAAATTTCATAGTTGTACATTTCTCCAGAAACGTTTTAAAAGCAGAAATTTGCAGTTTATTAAATGGGATATTTGTGCTTACCATCATGTCATACAAACCGCTGTAAACTTTGATTTGGCTACATGAGTTCGTGGTTTCTGATGTGGATAATATATCCTCACCCGCTTATTTCTAGGAAGCAACGTAATATTTTTTGAGATATTTTAGATTTACAGTGTCTTGCAATAAAACCCCCTCTCTCTTCTTTGATTTCAATCTGGCATACTTTACAAAATTATTTTCCCCTCTTACATCAAAATACTCACGTCCATATTAATTTACAACTAAGACACTCTTCTTACTGATTGTTTTCGGCATGTTTTGTCAGCTATGAACAGCCGGACTTCGTTACACATACAGTCTGTTCTGAAGTTATATATACTGATCCCTTGCTTCGAGTGAATGACTGGAGGTGCTTGGGGATAGGGAGGTCTCAATGCAATCCTGTGCGCACGTAACTGTTTTCCAGTCAAAGTTGAGGCAGTATTTTTAACATTTAAATGACTTCAGACTAATTATATAATATAAAATTTAATAACAGCCCGCCTTAAAGCAATATGTGTATAAATAGCATATGAAATGTATGTAACAGTCATTGTATTAATCTTTATATTATTATGTACATGTTCAATAAAGTTATGTGAATGTATTACGTAATTTAATAATGTAGGAGCTGTGAGAATAATAGGTTAAAAGTTGCTAACAATGAGGTAACAATGAGGTAACCTTGAGGCAGTAATGAATTAGAAAGTTTAATAATACTACTAGTAATTCTTGGAAACAATAATGTAATTTTTGAGACAGTTTATAAATAGCCAATCAACAACCAGAAAAAAGCTTAAGTTAAATAAAAGTATTCTATTGGAGTAGGAATAGCCAATCAGAAACTGAAATAGAGCAAATTGTACAAATTCAGAAGTCAGTTGCTGGCAGACAGCATTCCTAACCGGACGCGAGATGCGCCCTCGAGAAGTATAATACGTATTCAGTGTGAGACAAAAATAGTTTACGTGTTTAAAAACTGCAAGTAATTAATAAAAAATCTCACAGCTCTCTATATCGGTGAAGTGTTATTTAAATCGTGTCAAGGATTAACAAAAGGAGAGAAGTAAAAACTATAATCTGTGTAAGCCTACATCACTACGCATTGTTTGGAAATTCATGTTAATATAAATTAATACTGGCGCAGCCGAGGCAAACATTAATATATAATATTTAACAAACATTCAAATTACAAAGTTAATATTTTTAAACTAGTGGCAAAGGCCACCGGAGAGTAAATTTGGGGCGAAGGCTACCGGAAACATTTTACCATAAGTGCGGTTGCAACTATTTCAAGTTCGGCTACCCAACATAAGAACTACAATACAACTTCTACTTCAAATCGGCTTTCCATACGTGAAGCAACAACCCAGTTCAAAGTGCAACGAAACAGCAACCGTGTCCGAAGCCTACTTAGTTATCTGGTCATCCACAAATATCATCGTCTTAAGCGTAAAATTTGGTGCAACAACAAGCTTCCATTAATTTTAACAATCCATTCTCTAATCAGAACGTCTATATAAATTTAAAACAAAGTAGGAGACAAACTACAACCCTTGGTTTATATGTATCCGTTTACTATATTTCCATTTGCAGCATGTACGTTAATTGCGATATTCTCTTCGAGTCATGATTCCCCATAGTTTTTCCCTGCTTACACGGTCAAACGCTTTTTCGTAGTCAATGAATGGTATGCGAGTTTCGAGGTTAAACTCCCTTCTTTTTTCTATTATTTGCTTAACTATAAAAATCTGATGTGTTACACTCACATGACTTTTTCTACTCTTGTACAAACAATTTTTACAAACCCTTATTCTCCATATGCTTCATGTTAATCAAGATGTTAATCTTATTGCTAATTTTCTTGTAGATATAAGGAGAATATGGTAGGCTTTAAGCGATAGTCAAATATTTTAAGAGCTGGTTGCTATTCTCTTTGCATTACCAGGACAAAAAAAATGAATAATGAATTTGAGAAAAAGTATAAGTATTGTAAGATTTAAGGGAATAACAAGCAATATCTCGAAAATGGTTCACTCACAAAAAAAAATGTATATGCCATAAATTGTGTATTTTAACCCGATCTACATTTTTTGTGTAGTAAAACTTTGTCTATCTCTTATGGTTTACCAGTTATGCAAAAGTCGTTCACAATGAAGAATACTTTTGGAGACATTCCCAGAAAATTCGAGATATACATTTCATTTGGCATAAAAATATCTTAAACATATGATATTTTAATCAAAATCGTTAGAGCCATTTTTGAGAAAATTAACATTTTCGAAAAATATTCCATGTAAAGGGTAATCTGGGGTGGGGGGATTTTCTTGAAAACCTTCTTCTCTGGAAGTTACTGAACCTAAATACCAAGTTTGGTGTTTATCCGACTGTTCGTTTCTGAGTTATGCTGTTCACAGACACACACACGGATATGTTTCTAAAAATGCTTTTTTTGGATTAAGGGGGTCTCAAAACATGTATTTCCGGTGAAATCTGGGTATCGAATTTTTGGGTGGAATACAATACTTCCCCTACTTACTATACGTAGTAGAGAAAGTAAAAATGGCATCCGTACAGGATCGTCTCTTTCTAAAACAGTTTTGTTTTTCTAATAATAAAACGTCTGTAATGGCTTGTAATGTTTTCCTTAATATTCTTGCATATATTTTTTTATCCTGTATTTAAAATATTTATTCCCTATAATTTTCAATAATTTTGACAATTCAGAGCCTAGTTAAGGTGCTTAAAATTGAAGGGCCTAAAAATCCGAGACCTAATCAGGACATGTTCTTGAGACCATTACATTTTTTCGGTTGAGAGTACATGTTCATGTTGTATCAAGTACAATAACTAATGACACGTTGGCAGCACTTACATCCCCGTTTTAACGACCGAAAGAAAATGAAATCACGCAACATCTGGCCAATAAAACGCGGCGCACTGATGGCAACAATGAAACACGTACCCTGGGAGCGACATGTTGCACAACATCGTTCACAAAACAAGCCAACACAACACAACAGATTTATTAGTGAGAGCAGAGTTTGGGTCACATCACTATGTAGTGAGTAACTTTCTGCATCCATCATTTTATGCCGTGTTTGCAACAGGCATCTTAGGTGCTGCAGTCATAGATTCGGTATCTAGAAATGCAGCACGACGTATGTTTATGCTGAGTGTTAAGCCCCTAACCCATACAGAAATGTTTAAACCGCACACGGACGTTAAAAATTTCTCGAATAAAAAATTATTCGTGATCTGCTCCAAAACTGAGTTCCCAAGAGAGAGATCGACCAGCAACTCGCCACTAGAAGAGTAATAGAATAGTATGAGAAAGGTTTGTTTCGTTGTATTTTTATTTGCCCCACGCTTTGGGAGCCAATTTGAAGTTGTTGTGTTAGGGGGAGTTGTATTATAGTTCTTATGTTGCGGAGCCGAACTTGTAGTAGTTGCAAAAGCACGTATGGTACTCAGTTTCTGGTAGCCCTCGTCCCAAGTGTAATTTCAGGTGGCCTTTGCCACACGTTTAAATAAAAACTATTAATTTAAACCGTTTCTTTTAATATTATATATTTAAGTTTGCCTCGGCTTCGTCAGTATTTATTTTAGAGACACGTTTCTCTTAGCAGGGTTGTGGTGTGACAAGAATGTAGTCTTACACAGATTATTTTATTAATTCTTGACACGATTTTAAATAACACTTCCCTGATATAGAAAGCTGTGAGATTCTTTTATTAATTACTTGTACGTTTTAACACGTAAACTTATTTTTCGTCTCACACGAATACGTATTATATTTCTCGAGGACGCATCACGCATCCAGTTACAAACACTGTCCGCAGGCAACTGAATTTATTTCAACCGTCTAAACTTGTAAATTTCTGTATTTCAAGTCTCTGATTGGCTAATCCTACTCCAATAGAATACCTTCATTTAACTAAAGCTTTTTTTGGTTGTTAATTGGTTATTTTTATAAACTGTCACTAAAATTACATTATTGTTACTCCAGAATCATAAGTAGTACTGTTAAACTTTCTTACTCATTATTGACTGAAGGTTACCTCATTGTTAGCAACTTTTAACTTATTATTCTCTCGGAGCTCCTACATTATTAAATTACGTAATATATTCACATAACATTATTACCTATGGATATAATAGTATACAATAATATAAACATATACAATGACTTTTACATACATTTTACAAATTATTACATACACATATTGCTTCAAGGCGGGCTGTTATTGAATTTATATATTATATAATTTGACTGAAATTATTTAAGTGTTAAAAGTACTGCCTCAAATAATAACAGTAATCGTAGGCGAGACAACAATTTAAGCTGTAGATAAAGAGTGTTAACAAATGATAAGCGAACATTCAAGCACGCAATTTGTTTTAATCGACAGAAATGTAAGAATAGTTTATATTAGGGAGTCTGCACGATTTTAATATCAGAACGCAAGACAGAAAATGTTGCAAATGCACTTAAAATATAACGCTGTTTCATTTTATGGGCTCTATCGTATGTTTTCTACATCTTCCGGACGATATTTACACAGAAAGAAATTTAAAATTCCAAAATATGAATTCATTTCCAAGAAAACTCACATAAATTTGGTATTAATATCATACAATATACACTAGAGCGAGAAGTAAAATAGAGCCCAATTTTCCATGCCTCTTCGATATCTACGTCTTCATAATCCACGTCTCCGACTTCAAATTCTTCTTGAAATACTGAATATCGAATATCGTCCATATTATTTTCAAACAACCCGCTCTGAGTCACGGCATCAGACATCAAACAATTGGACTCAAGGCCTCCTAAATTACAGTATCACCGTGTTAGATATAGCTGTTGTATTGGCAGTACTGCGTCACCGGAAATCCGAAGTGGCGATGGATAAGTTCATTAGAAATTATTTTTATTAATAATTTATTCAAAATAATAAAACAAATAATCGTGCAAAAACAGTGTGTAATACATAACAGAATCTCGGAAACAGGTAAGGCTGACTCGACTTTGTCTCGTCCTTTCAAACTATTCTTCGGTTCTGTGATAATGCAGTTCCCAAACTCATATCTCAATATACTAAAACATTCATTTAAAAGACTTAAAACCTTCACGGCGATGGTTGCTGATTAGAGCTTCTCGGGTTATCAGCCGTGTTATATAGATGCAATCAGTCGAGCTTTCGGCCATCTGGACTTTGTGGCCTTCTTCAGGAACTGAACTAATTTAATCGATATAACACGGCTGATAAACCGAGAAGCTGTAATCAATGCATTCATTTGTTCAGCACAGCGAAGTGCAATACAGCTGCAGATAACACTTAAAGAATGCAACGAAAGAGGCTGGTCACATGCAAACTCCGATGGAGAGAAAATCTGATGTGTTACACACACACACACACACACACGAGTTTCCCTACCTACTACCGCTTATTAGTGGTTATACAAATTATTCCTACGAAAGTTTATTTTCCTATATACTTAATTTTAATCGAGATACATCTTTGTAGAAATAGTTAGAGTAATCATTTCGTTATACTGGACGCTACATGCTGGTCTTAAAATTCCATATTCTTTCCATGCCGTAGCAAGAAATAAATGAAAATCGACAGGACTGAACCATAATAAGGATATCTCGGAAATGGCTGACGCCACAAAAATGGTTAAATGAAATAAATTGTGTTTTAAAGACATCTACATTTGAAGTGTAGTACGTTTTCGTCTATTGCTTAACGTTTACCAGTTATATAAGATTATATCAATAGACAACTTCACAGGCTATTTCCAGAAAATCCAAGATATGCATTTTATTTGTCATATAAGTAATT
Organism: Deroplatys truncata; assembly: GCA_030765065.1. Lineage (NCBI taxonomy): Eukaryota > Metazoa > Arthropoda > Insecta > Mantodea > Mantidae > Deroplatys > Deroplatys truncata. The sequence goes on along the minus strand of CM060975.1, from coordinate 302,613,137 downwards.
TTATTATTAACCCAGTTACTAAAAATAACAATAAAATATAATATACAAAAACCAAGCTCTTAACTACTGGTAGCCAGCATTCCTCCTAATCTAAAAGTACAATTATCAATTTATTTGATCTCCAATACTAACTCTACCTTGAGTTGCTTTACCTTGGACTCCAAAAATCTCAAACCTTGAGGTTGTCAAGTTGTTGGGTCCTACTTGCAGCATATCAAATAAAAACTACTGTAATTTAATACTCATTTACCTCTTCCTTGCTAATTTTCCTCTTCCATTTTGCTCTTACTCTGCCCAAAAAGTTTCCTACTTCTATTATATTTTTCCTAGTTTTTACATTTACTAACTTTTTAGCTTGAATGTTTATTGGTAAATTTAACCATTCTCTCTTCTCTATCCTCTTTCTAAGCAACTTCGTTTTTTCACACTCTAAAACTATATGCCACTCTTTAACCTTCCGGTGGGCATTTCTCCAAATCAATCTCTTTTCTCAAACATATCAAATCCGCCACTCCTGTCCTAGCCCATGCAAATTCTGCTCTTGCTGTTTTATCACATATATGAACATACTGTTGCCTGCTCCATACTACTTTCATTTCTCTGTATAATCTCAGTGAGCTCTTAAAAGTAAAACTCGCTAATAAATCTTGTTTTTCCATATCCTCTCATCTTGTCCTAATTTCATTCCAGAAACCTATTTGTAGTAATTCTTTAGCTCTCCAAATCTCCCCAAAACCTATCTTCATCAAGGTTTCCTTTATCTTACCTACCCAAGACTCTTTATGATTAAGTCTTTCGTGCACTATCAAACATTGATGTAAAATTCTCTGATCATCAACATTTCTAATTCTAATCCAATATTTTAGCACTCTTTCCACAAGTTTACCTTTAATTCCCATTCTCCCTAAATCGGCTTGCGCCACTCCATTGGGTGATGATCCTGGTAAGCCCAATATTTGTTTACAAAAGCTCATATGGATCATGTCTATATTTAGCCACTCTTGTTCCACGCCCCAAATCTGTGCTCCATATAACATTTTTGTTTCTACTACAGTAGTATAAATTCTAACCATTTTAACTGCATTTCTGGTAATTTATCTATACAAGTTTTGATGGCTTATTTGTCATGTAAATATCTTTTAACATATGCTATTTTAATAAAAATCATTAGTCTTCTTCATAAAATATTCCCTGGAAAAGGTACCAAGTTTGCTATTTATCTCATATTTCACTTTTGAATTATGCTACTTACAAACACATATGGACTTTTTTCTAAACATGCGTTTTTTAGAATTCAGGGTGCCTTAAAATATGTATTTCATCTGAAATATCCATATTGAATTTTTGGGTGAAATGCAATACCTTCTTCACCTACTATACACGTGGTAGAAAAAGTAAAACACAAGGCAAATAATGCTTCACCAGAGACAGTTTGTTCTTAAATGAATATCTTCTGCAGCAAGCGTGGTTTGATTCTAAGCGCAGTATCCATAAGGCTCCCAGCACACGATAGTTTTAGTTGAGTAAAGAATATACGAGCCGCAGTAAAGATGTAAGCGCGTTCTTGATATACCATGAGAGTTCACAACTGCAGGCACCACCTGAAGGGCCATTCTGAAAGGCGATGATCTAGTGGAAGAAGCGCAGATCCAATAGCACTAGCATACATAGTATTCTTATAGTCAAGAGATACAGCTTCATGAGACGGGAATTTGCTTGGTTTATCTTAGTAATGATGTGGGTGTGCCATTAATCGACGATATTTGACAACTTGGCTAAACGACAACCAAGGTACCTCGGTGTCGTGGTTTAATATTGACTGAAGCACGAGGCCTGCGTAAGACGAAAGTCTTTAATTAGCATTTGGTGGGATTAAGGGCAGTGTGCCACCTACCTACCTCAACAGAAACATGTCCAAGGAAACTTGTAAAGAAGCTGCTGCACTATCGCTGTATCGTCAGCAAACTCGCTGTTGAAAGCTCAGGTATATCGTCAATGTATATGCTGTAGGGAATCGGGGTAAGGATGTTGCCCTGGGGTACGCCAGCTAGAGGTGAGCGCGGTGTTTGACGCGCCCTGACACTGCGATGGAAAAACTACGGCTTTGTAGTTTACTAGTAATCGGGTAAATCAAATAAAACAGAAAGCCAATGTCATGGACTTATAAAGAAAACGTGCCACGCCCTGTCAAATGTCTGAGTGAAGTTCTAAAAACTACTGCTGCGGTATGTTCTTGCGCTTCATGGGTATGGACAATGTGTTCAGGTAGATAACGAGTAGTTGAATGGGTAGTATCCAAATTGATGAGCAGGTAGGTAAAACTGAATTATCCTAAACATAACGAAGATGTGTAGAAGATGCAGGAGAGCGAGTGAAACAGTATCACGTTTGCTGTGTGACTGTGAAGCTCTCACAGTTCTTAAGGTTAAGCACATTAATCAGGTAATGAAGCAATTGCAAGTGTTTCAAGAAGTGCCTACTACGAGGGGCACTATTTATATTTTGAGCCTAATAATTAAAACAAAGTAATTTCGATTGAAAACTGCTTTATCGTTTTTCAATATTCTCCTTTATGATCAATACACTTTTGCATCCGTTTGAACCATTTGTCAAAGCATTTATTCCAGTCTTCTTGAGACACCTCCAAAACATGGTTTTTGAAGGCATCAACGGCCTCTTCTGCCAACAAAAATCGTTGCCCATTCAATTTATTCTTGATCTTCGGGAACAAAAAGAAGTCATTGGTTGCCAAATCAGGACTGTATGGCGGATGACCCATTAATTCGATTTTTTGAGCCTTCAAATACTCTATTAGACGAGATGTGTGTGTGTGCTCGCATTGTCTTGATGAAGAACGATCTTACGGTTCTTGTTGGTTTTCCTTACTTCACCGAAGACTTCTGGCAAACAAATGGTTGTGTACTATTCGGCACTGATCGTCTAACATTTCTCTGAAGGCACTGCTGCCACATGGCCAGTTTTGCTGAAAAAGCAGGTGACCATTTGCTTCGAAGTGCTTCGAGTGCGAACAAGTTTTGTTGGATTTGCTTCATCTTGAAACACCCATACAGTCGACTGCTGTTTACGTTCCGATTCATACGCATAGATCCATGATTCGTCCCCTGTTACAATCTTATATACGTCTTTTGAGGCACCGCCATTGTAATTCTTGAGCATTTTTGTACACCAATCGACACGAGCATCTTTTTGAGATTGCATCAAATTATGTGGGATCCAACGAGAGCAAACCTTTTACACGGCTAAATAATCATGCAATATTTTATATATATGCTGGTGGAACTAATGCCTAGGGTTGCCTCACTCTCAAAATATGTCGCATGACGATCTTTCATTATTAGTTTTTGTCAATGTTTTCTGGCACAACAACTTATTTTGGACGACCTTCACGAACTTCATCATTGAGCAAACGGCGGCCACGATTAAATTCGTTATACCAGCGTTTCACAGTGGCAAAGGATGGAGCTTCGTCACCAAATGTGGAAGTTAGCTGATCGATGCACTCTTGTCTTGATAATCCACGTCGAAAGTCGTAATAAATGATTACACGAACATTTTCACGAGTTAATTCCATGTTTTGTTGACACAATTTTCAAGTTAGTGTAAACAAAACAAATAACGCTCTATTGACAAAATGTTTGAAGTAGATTATGGTCAAAATTATCAAACTTTCCATTGGAAACGTCAGATGGCACCTATAACATTAAGGGTTGCCAAGGCTCAAAATATAAATAGTGCCCCTCGTAAAAGACTTGCAGACTTTGCAAAGGAAGTAAAGATCTTAAGGGATTAAATGAAGGGAAGCACAATAAACTGGTCGCAGTGCATAGGGCATTTACTGCCCTCCCTTTCTTTAAAATATAAAAAGTCATAACGAAGGAGTAATTTATTTTGTAAATGAGCTTCTCGAAGAGGTTGGACAGAATTGGGGAAAAGACAGGCCCATAACTCAGCGGATTAGGCTTCTGCACTGCAGGACTTCAGCATGACTCCAGGCTTTCGGGAAATAAATCGAAAAAATGTGTTATTAAGCGCAGGGAATCAAGGAAGACTATGATCTTCCTCGGAAAATCCTTTCTCGTATAGGTGGAATACGATCATTCGCAAGGACTTATTTATAGTTAAGAAATGCATGACGGGTAGAATCTGGAAGACTCCACTGAATCGGTAAACGGACCGTAGGCTCTGCTGATCTTGTATCATGAAGTTATGATCGTCTGACGGATTCGGTTAACACTATGCTGTTGCTGACGAGATTGTTTACTCTAACATAATGCTATGTGCATATTATTCTTATTTCACTTTATCTTTGTTCTACTGCATTTTTCATAACTTTTGTTGTCAACTGTATTGTGATCGCGTGCGCAAAGCTGCCTGCGGACCGCCGATAAGTGAATCCCGGCCCGGCACCTTGGTGGGGGCTCTCGACTGGCCTTCAAAACAACAGCCACGCTACGAACCCATTATGTGCCCTTTCCCGCAGTTTTTACTGCTCCAGAGTATTCTTTTCGGCAGGTTATAGTAGATTCCATTTCTAGAACATTCCGCTTTCTATGCCTGCTTTTGTCCGGACAGTTCAGTTGACTTAAATTAGTTAAGTTACGAATTTAGGTGCCGTCAAGAAGTCGAAGAGTTTGGTCAGTGCGAGTGCAGTTCAGTTCAGTTGTGATATTGTGATTCGATTCGACGGATCAGTTGTGCTCGTTCTGAGTGGATGTCTAAAGTCTCTCAAGTGTAAAGTTGAGCTTAGCAGCAACTGGTGCTCTCATATTTTGTAACTGTCTATACTTTGCGATGATTAGTAATACTTATATTCCTATAGGTAATTGTTTTGTCTTAGAGCAACGTTTTTGTTGTGCATGTTCTGATAGCGCTTCTGTAGTACCAGTTATTTTATTCTTTCTTTTTCAACTTTATCGTATTACTGTTCATTTTTAAATTTATTTTTACATCCTGGTGGAGCCATTTAGCAAGACGGTTTTTTTTTTTTTTTTTTTTTTTTTGCTTCTTTATTCCCCTTTTATGTATTATATTTTTTCTCCCCCTCTTTTTACTCTCCCATTTCTGCTCTATCAAAGTGTTTACCAAAGAGTTAGGGGGTATACACTAACTTTCCATTAAAATATATTCAGTGCTTTGAAAGCAGCTGAAAGAAAGACAAAAAAGGTTTACAAGTTAGAAAGTAAAGCTGGTATATAATAGCTTTAAACACATTACTGCTGGATACGCCTGTTATTGCTCTACGTGACAGAACAGTTAATTTCACTGTGCAAGTGTTCCTTTTTTAAAATGCTGTTTCACACTTTTTACTGCCCATAAATTGTAATTTCTGTTATGAAATGAAAGTACCTCATCGGAGTTAATGTCTCTGCCGAACGCTATGCGTCCTTTGCACTTAAATGCAAGCTTCTCCTGGACAATTGCCGTTTCTATACAATGTATAGGAAAGCTGTCACCGAAATTATTCTGACAGCTATATATTTTGGATGAATAATTCATACTGACGTTTATAATAGGCTACAGTGGAGCAAAAACAGCACGTTTAAGTCTTTTTGTTTGTCTGTATCTATGCTTTAACGCAAGAATAGCCGAAACGACTGTTGTGAAACTAGGTATATAATTTATTGTAAGTTCCACTTACAAAATAGGCTACATGGCATCTTAATTATTTGTCCCAAACGAAGTGAGAGCTTTTCTGAACTAAACTCACAACGGATGAGTATTCATGTAGTTATACAAACTTTTCTTTATTACGAGGGCAAATCAAAAAGTCTTTGTCCCTATTTTTACTTTCTCTACTACGTATAGTAAGTAGGGAGGTATTGTATTCCACCCAAAAATTTGATACCGAGATTTCACCGGAAATATATGTTTTGAGATCCCCTGAATCCAAAATAAAACCATTTTTGGAAACATGTCCGTGTGTGTGTCTGTCTGTGAACAGCATAATTCAGAAACGAACAGTCGGATAAACACCAAACTTGGTATTTAGGTTCAGTATCTTCCAGAGATGCGACACGAAGGTTTTCAAGAAAATCCCCCACCTCAGGTTACCCTTTACATGGAAGATTTTTCGAAAATTTTAATTTTCTCAAAAATAGCTCTAACGATTTTGATTAAAATATCATATGTTTAAGATATTTTCATGGCAAATAAAATGTATATCTCGAATTTTCTGGGAATGTCTCCAAAAGTATTCTTTATTGTGAGCGACTTTTGCATAACTGGTAAACCATAAGAAATAGACAAAATTTTACTACATACAAAATGTAGATCGCGTTAAAATACACAATTTATGTCATATGCATTTTTTTTGTTGAGTGAACCATTTTCGAGATATTGCTTGTTATTTCCTTAAATTTTCCAATACTTATACTTTTTCTTATTGTTTTTTTTTGTGCTGGTAATGCAAAGAGAATGGAATGCTCCACTAAGCAACCAGCTCTGAAAATATTTGATTATCGCTTAAAGCCTACCATATTCCCCTTGCATCTACAAGAAAATTAGCAATAAGATTAACATCTCGATTAACATGATGCATATGGAGAATAGGCGTTTGTAAAAATAGTTTGTACAAGAGTAGAGAAAGTCATGTGAGTGTCACACATCGGATTTTTGCTGAAGTGTTTGCATTTTTTGACTGATGTGAATATATAGGTACACACATTCAATAAATGGGCCAAAGCCAGGAGCTAACAACTAAATAAAACACACAACCTACAAACGAATTATCAGTCCTCGCCCCTTTTCCTCTTCTGCATGCTTTAATGTTTATTAACACTAAAAAAAGGCAGTTTATTACCGGTAGCCAGAACAACACGTGTAAGTTGTACAGAGAGAATGAAAGGGAGAGTTAGGAGAATGGGTGGAAAATGAGAGAGGGGGAATAGAGAGAAGCGAAGCGGGAAAGAATGGGAGGGAAAAAGAGGGTGTGAGAGACAGGGAGAGAATGATCTCGGTATTTAACGTGGTGGAAAATGATGTCCGTCCCATAAGAAGCACTCGTAAGATGTTCCAAGCCAAAATAGGCAGTAGGTAAACCTTGTTATGACTGGAAAAACATTCCGATGTGTTGCATTCACGTGCCTTTCTCTTCTACAAACTATTCTTACAAAATGCGAGTTAGTTGGTGAATTTAATGTCCCAGCGGCATGTTGCCATGGTAGCTGAGTTGGTTAGAATAACCAAACTGGAAGATCCGTGGTTCAAATCCCGATTATGACATTGAATTTTTCGGTCTGATTCTATCTTTCCAACCTTGTCCTACACACGGCTTGTGTGAAAGAACAGTTTATTATTCTTACAAAATCCTATTCTTCTATACACGGTGTATGTTTATTGGTGTCATATATTTGGGGGATGTACTCCTGACATCAAAACAGTAAAAAAAATCCATATGAACATTGGTCTGAAAATCATTTATTTCAGAGTTACAACACAAAATACAAAGTCACAAAAATTGCTCGAAGTGACTTCCTCTTGGTTCGATGCATGTAAGCCCCTGTGTTCCATGCTCTGGCGTACTCTGTTGAAAATTCCTGGTGTGTTTCGTATTTAGTCAAATCCAGTTTGAATACGTCCTCTCAAAATGTCAACTTCAGATACAGAACTTACATAAACCAAGGACTTCAAATGCCCCCAGACGAAGAAATCCATTGGATTCAAATGAGGCGATCGAGCAGGACATGCAATGGGCCCCCCTCGACCAATCCATCTTTGCGGAAATTGATCATTCAAAAACTTACGAACTATCACACTGAAATGAGCTGGAGCACCATCGTGTAAAAACCACATTCGTTGGATGATGTCCAGAGGCACATTATCAGTTAAGTGATGCAACTGATTTCTGAGAAACTGGAGATAGGTTTGTCCATTCAGACGCGGACGGAAGAAGTAGGGACCAATAAGGTGATCATGTATGATTCCACCCCAAACGCTGAGAGAGAACCTCTGTTGATGGTTGTCCTGTCGTACTTCATTAGGATTTTTAAATTCCCAGTTATGAGTGTTATGAAAATTGAAGATGCAGTCGCGAGTAAAACCAGCCTCATCCGTGAATAAGATACAGACTAGGAAATTGATGAACACAGCGCACTGCTGTAACTTGCGTTGACAGAAACCTCTTCTTGGCTCAAAGTCCGCCTCATTTAATCCTTGCACAAGTTGAAGGTGATACGGGTACAGAAGATTTTCATGCAGAATTCTCCAGATAGTCATATGACCAACTCTTTCCCTTACAGCCATACGTCTTGTGTTTTGTGATGGGTCTGCATCCACAGCACGAAGAACTCGTTCTTCAAGCTCAATGCCTCGTACCGCTCTTGGTCTCCCAACATCCCTAGTACTCCTCTCAAATGTGCCATTCTCTCTCAAGCGTTGGTGAATGCGTGCGAATGTTCTTGCACACGGTAACGGCATGTCAGGGTACCTTTCTACATAAAGTTCACGTGCTCGTGCTGCATTGCCGTCTGCACGTGTAGTGCATATCCGTCTGTTCACTCATGGAATACATCTTCTTTGACCTATAACAACGAAACGGTTGGTTTTTGAGACCCATGTACGTATGAACTTGTTTTACTGTTTTGATGTCAGGAACACCTCCCCCAAATATATGATATCAATAAAGATACACCCTGTATACTTCGTGTTAATCGAAAGAAACTTTCATTGTATATTTAGACATTTCGTTGTAGGTAGGTATACGAAGAGCAACTTTGGGTAAAGCGATAGTCAGGTTTTTAAAAAGCGCATCGCTATGTAATAGCTTTAATATTCCTTCATGACCACGAGGAAAAACTCACCAATAACAAAGAATATCTCGGAAATGGTCAATTTCTTCGAGATAAATTGTGTGCTTTAACAAAATGTACATATAGGTATATTTTTTTGGTGTAGCAAGATTTTGTCTATCTGTAACTTATTTATAATGGGACGTATTTATAATTAAAAACAACCAACAAGCTTTGAACTTTGAAATTCGGCCGTTGGATGTGCGTCACTCGCCTTCTGGTCCAACCACAGAAGAGATTGCGTGAAAATGGAGTCCATTCCACTTCAAGGTCTCCAAGACACCAAGAGAGGGCAGTAGAGCACTTTTTTTGGTTTACCTTTGGCAGTTTCAGAAACTTCCCCCTGAGGTCCTTCCATTAGACTTCATGGGTTTCACATACTTTTGACTTTGTGAGGTCAGTCGACCTGTTACTATTGAAGATAAGGACATAGAAGCCTCGAAACGAACGTTCATCCTTCTGACCATTATGATGTAAGTGAAGGCTTTATGTCGACTCAAAATTAAATCAATGTTTCTATTTACCAAATATACAAAAGTAATTTGGAATGAGGAGGACTTCACAGGCTATTCCCAGAAAATTCAAAATATACATTTTATTTGCCATGAAAAAATCTTAAACGGTGCTGTTTTAATCAAAATGGCTTGAGCCATTTTTGAGAAAATGAAGCGTAAGGAAATATTTTCATGTACAGATAGATGGTGAACTAAAATAACAAGCTTCGGTGTTCATCCGAGATTTTGGTTTTGAGCTATGCTGTTCACAGACACACACGCACGCGCAGACCTTTCCTAAAATGCTTTTTGTTTTAATTTAAGGGACCTGATAATATGCATTTCCGGTGAAATCTCGCTATTGAATTTTTGGGTGGAATACACTTTCCCTTAAATGAAGGTGCACATTTTCTTCAGTTAAGGCTGGTTCACAACCGCCCGAGAACGGGAACGAGAACGGGAAGCAATGCACCATGCAAGATATTGGTTCACAACAGCCCGGTAACGAGAACGGGAGTGCATATCGATCACAAAGTGAAAGTCGATTTTGCGCATTGGGTTTCATTTGCTTTTAACTGACCAATGATATTTTTTCCACCTACTTCCAATTTAGCCAAGACAACGTCAAAATTCGATAGAGTAAACATTATCTAAATGTATATCCATTACATCCCTCTAGTTGTACCAAGTTTCATTCCTTTATTTAATGGCGTACATTAAAATTGTTTATTAATCTTTTTACATTTCACGGTTTTAGCTGTTCTTTGTAGCTTTTGCCATTTTTTTTAGGTAACATCCAGTTTTGAGTTGCATATAAACAAACTACAAATGACCCCTTCACCAGAGGAACCAACGCTGATAAGATTTGCGGGTGTCGGGATGAGGTTAGGAAGCACATTTACTACTAATGCCTTCCAATTTCATGTTTCCAGCTTGCGACTACAGAGAGCACTAGTGGTGTTTCATGTCACGGCCGCCTAGAATAACCTCTAGAGTTAAGAGTTAATATGCCGTGCCCGGGAACGAGAATGAGAACGTTAAAAGTTGGGCAACTCTTCTTTCCCGTTCCCGGGGCCCGGGAAGGCTTCCCGTCGGTTGTGAACATTCCCATTTGAATACATGTATTTCAACTTTCTCGTTCTCGCTACCGTTTTCGTTAGCCTTTACACTTTTGTCTAGTTTGAGGCACTACAACACTTAATTTGAACAAAGTGGCTGACAACCTTCCACTGTCAGATAATTTAGATTACTTACTGTTCTTCATTGTACAAACCAAGACATTAAACTAAATAAAATTTCAATTTAATTGCTGCCTCTAGCCGGATTTAAACGAAAACCGTTGCTGCCAGCACATGGAAGCCGGAACTGTGGGAATGTCAAGGATAAGAAGTCACCTTGACGAAGCCTACGTCACCACCAGAAGCGCACCCTGCTCACTTTATTCTGCAGCGAAATAGAAATTCAGTTGGGGAGTAACAGCTTTGCTCAGCGGCTATAATGGGAAATGTCATGTTCATGACGTCAGGATGCAAGGGGCTTTTTCCGGGTCTATACATACAAAAAAAGTTGCTTCTAAACTAGCACCACCTGCAGAGAAAGCCACAAGACGCGGGGAAGTGTTGCAAACACTTCTGATGTGTAACAATCACGTGATTCTATACATACCACGTGCTGGTATACTCATTTTATTAACCAGAGCTAGCTGGCTGGTTGCCTGACTTTGCACGAGCTGCTTTTAAAAATCGAATGGCGAAATAATTTCCATTTACCTCGCCCCGTCCTTTATAAAATCATTGTACGCGATCAAACATTTTTTTTCAATTCAAGAGTTCACAAGAAACATTGTCAAATAGTTATCAATATGTGACAAGATTTGACAAGACTTGACAATGTCATAAATGTATATTTATAAGTTGCGTGTTTGCCAAACTGAAGCCATTCAGAACACATTGATAATTTACCAGGCTCAAAGCATGTACAATTTGCAATGATGTTCTTTACTAATATTATGTAGCACTTTCACATATTATATCCAATGAAATCACATTACGGGTATAGAATACAATGAAAATAAGGTAAGGTTGCTGCCAGTCTCTCCCTGTCCTACGTCACCGTATGCTGCCAACACGCTAAATTAAAACATCATTTAAAATACGCGAGTGGCAGTAACGCATTATGAGGATGATGTTGGCATTATGTATAAATGCCGACGAGACGGAGAATACCGCGGAAAAGTCGTTGTTTAAAATGGCTAACTAGTATTATTACGCATTATTTGCTTTCATTTATCTCGGCATTTTAATTGGCTGCTTAATCACGTGAAGATCTGGTTGGACTGACAATTATTCATAAAGTTACGATTATTATTTACTTTAATTATGTCTTTTACTGTCATATGTATTAACTGTTAGCAACACACCAGCTTTATTTGATAGTGGCATGTTGCGTATGCATTATATTCCTTAATTCAACCCAAAATATAAGATTGAGCAGTAGAATTGCAAAACAAATGAGGGCGTCTTCATGTTGTGGTGAAATAAACTTTGGCTAAGCTATATACCGCATAACCTCAAACAATTATTACATCATAACCTCGAGCAATTCCCCAATAGATAAATAACCTTAAAATGTAACATATTGTAATATTCGCTTATTTAACATCAAATAATCATTACATCATAACCTCGAGTAATTCCCCAATAGGTAAATAACCTTAAAATGTAACATATTGTAATATTCGCTTATTTAACATCAAATAATCATTACATCATAACCTCGAGCAATTCCCCAATAGATAAATAACCTTAAAATGTAACATATCGTAATATTCGCTTATTTAACCTCAAATAATCATTACATCATAACCTCGAGCAATTCCCCAATAGATAAATAACCTTAAAATGTAACATCGTAATATTCGCTTATTTAACCTCAAATAATCATTACATCATAACCTCGAGCAATTCCCCAATAGATAAATAAACTTAAAATCTAACATATCGTAATATTCGCTTATTTAACCTCAAATAATCATTACATCATAACCTCGAGCAATTCCCCAATAGATAAATAACCTTAAAATGTAACATATCGTAATATTCGCTTATTTAACCTCAAATAATCATTACATCATAACCTCGAGCAATTCCCCAATAGGTAAATAACCTTAAAATGTAACATATTGTAATATTCGCTTATTTAACATCAAATAATCATTACATCATAACCTCGAGCAATTCCCCAATAGATAAATAACCTTAAAATGTAACATATTGTAATATTCGCTTATTTAACATCAAATAATCATTACATCATAACCTCGAGCAATTCCCCAATAGATAAATAACCTTAAAATATAACATATCGTAATATTCGCTTATTTAACCTCAAATAATCATTACATCATAACCTCGAGCAATTCCCCAATAGGCAAATATCCTTAAAATGTAACATATCGTAATATTCGCTTATTTAACCAACACGCAGTTCCAGTACTAGTGTGACTGACAAACGCTATACTTTAAATATCACGTAGCACCAAATACCATTCATTTTAACAAATTTATGAGGATTTGCGTAAAAACCCTGTTGTAGGCCCCCCCCTTTCCTGATCCGTGCCAGCATGTAACTCGCATTCATTCTCCACACTGCCAACATACACATCATTCTAGTGTTCTTAATCGCTACAACGTTGGTATGATTTAACGAGGTGACGTAGGACAGGGAGAGGCTGGCAGCAACATTACCGAAAATAACACCAACTGAAAGGTTAACCACACTATATAACATTGCATTAATGTATACTTAGTTCGGAAATCTGCCTGGCAATTATTTCTTCATAACCTCCTCCATCTGCTTCATCTTGTTGTGGTAATCCACAGGGCCCTCGACTTACACACATGATCAGCTTATGTATAACCTGATCAGGTCGCATACGACATACCTTGCCCAGGTAGCCATTTTTGTTCACTTTTCGCTTTCAGCCATGTTGCAGATTTCGTGACGCAATGTGATATTCGTATTTCATTGGCCAAAGCCATCAAATCATTGTCAAATCTTTGACCGTTTAGAGCATCTCCTTATTTGCTTTCAGGACTTTCAAAGACTTTAAAAGTATTGGAAGCTATTTGACAAGAAAAGTTGTGACAACTCTTGAAAAGTCTTTGATAACAATTTGATCGTGTACAAGGAGCGTAAGATTTTTACGGTGAATCCCTCCCCTATAATTGGGCTATTCCTAATAACGCATGATCCCCTGTGATGCAGTATTTTATATCACAACACTGTGAATGCCAGAGTGATTGTAGTGTAAATTTGCATTATTGTGTGGCAATGATTTGAGATGTTTGTTAATTATAAGCATTGTTAGGAAATAAGTTTATACGGCCTCACTGAAACTGACAATAGGAGCGGGTAACAATGAGCGAGGGGGTGATGTGTTTATCAATTAGAAGAGACAAGCAAATAACGTCAGCGTAGCGCGCTTTTCTTTAGAAATGGAGGGAATATCTTCCCTAGAGCATATGTGTTCGTACTTTTGATTGGATATAAAAATAGACGCTAATGTTGGCGCGTTTCATTAACCAATAGCAGCTCTGTTATAATGTTTAGGCATATCGGGGTGAGGAAGTATAAATTCCGAGCCAGAGATGGGTAACGCGCAGTTCTACAGAATAATTCACAAGGCAAACGTCGCGCAGTGTAATAGAATCATCCACGGGTTACACGTCGCGCAATTCTACAGAATCTCTCGCGTCGTAAAGTTAGTTAAAAAATGTGAAATACGCGAATTAATAATGTGCGGCAAATAAGTGATTATAGTTACATTTGAAAATATAACAGTTTCTGTCGGGCGTGTATCAAGAGTAAATATGTGAAATTAATAATGTGTGACGGCAATAAAAGTGTAAAAACAAATTCTTTTATCAGTGTTATCTTTTAGTAACAACTCCTTTCCGTTTACACACCCTGTTTAAGAGATTTGCTCGACTTGTAATAATAGCTAGCCGGAGGACAAAGAACCCAAAATTCAAACTAGTAATACAATAACAGACGCTCAGCAATAAGACAACACGAAAGTTACCGCGACACCTGATATTCACGCAAAAGGACGTGAAGCATCGGTGGAACGTCCGACTTCTTAACCTCCCCACGACAGCTTTCTAAACTCTGAAATTCTGCATAGCCTACCATGTACAAAGAGCGCCAAAGAAAATCTCACTGCACCTCGCGTCTACGTCACATTATTTATTGTTGTACGTGGTCTTGTGTTAGAATTAGGGCCCAGGCAAAAAGGACTTGTACGGGAAGGTCATAAAAGCCAGACCTTGAGTCTTTGTGAAATAGAAAAGGCGACAAGCGAACACAACATATTTTTGTAGAGGCCACATGTTTGCAAACGTCGAACAATAGCCGGGTAAGTCTTCTAGAAGGTTCCAAGCTGAACGAAGACAGACAATGAGATTTTTAAGGAAGAATATGTTTAAAATGTTTAAATGCAACAAAGTTAGTTGTAGCGTCTCCAACAGCCAAGGCGGTTGCGTATAAAGTGCTGCGATGTGAATAACATACATGTAAGCTCTCAGAAGCAGGCGTTTAAGTTACTTCTCATAATGTAGTAGGAACGTTGAAATGTTATCAATTTAAAAGTCCATAGGAACGTGTGATAAATACTACCAGTATTTCTAGAGCACCTATAAAATACGTGATTGCTCAGCGACCGCAAGTTTGACGCCCGAACGTGGTGGAGCTCGACCGTTCTACAGCTCCAACTAACTAAAGTAACTGTGTAGCTTCTTACTAAAACAGTAAATGCGTGTGCCATTAAAGCATAGTGTTCTTCATTGACTTAATTTATTGTTAGAGTTGTTACTTTTTACCTTCCTTCCTGTATCACACCCTGCAAAGTTAAACAAGCTCTACCAAAAACCCAAATGACACCAGCCGTGGCAAGAAATAAAAATAACACTGTAAGAGTAACAACTTAAACACAAGATAATTATCAGTATCACCATAGTTCATATATTAATTCATATATTAATATATCGCACATACTGCGAGTTATGCTCTCCCACCACGAGTATACCGCAGTGTAATACATCTATACAATTAGAATAAAGGTTTTTCAAGAGGTTTCGACATTGTTTTACTACATACACATCTGCAGTATTTGATAAATTGCAGTTAAAGAAACAGATATACGAGGGTTGTCCCAGAAGTACCCGACCTAACAAATAAAACACAAAACATTTTGGGAAAAAACATCTTTATTTCTCTACATAGTTTCCTTTCAACTCGATACACTTTTCCCAGCGATGTTCAATAACCTCGATACCCTGTTTATAGTGAGAACTATCGAGTTCTGCAAACAACATCTCCTTATTGCTGGCAAATCTTTTACTACCAAGCTATTTCTTCAAGTTTGGAAACAGAAAATAATCAGAGGGGACGAATAGGGTGCATGAGGAAGCAATTCGATCTCTAACTCATTGATTTTGACTATGGAGATAATGGATGTGTGAACTGGTACATTGTCTTAATGAAACAGAACTTTCTTTTTCGCTAAATGCGGCCGTTTTTGCTTGTTTCATCATTCAAACGCCCAATAAGTTTGCATAATACTCGCCATTGATTGTTTTTCCTTTTTGAAGATAATCAATGAAAATTATCCACGCGCATCCCCAAAAACTGACGGCATGACCTTGCCTGCAGATGGAACTGTCTTCGCCTTCTTTGGAGCCGATTCTCCCATTTCAATCGACTGTTTTGACTGTTCCTTCGTCTCAGGTGTAAAGTGATGGACCCATGGTTATGAATCGACGCAAAAGCTCGGTTTTATTGCAGCGAAACATCGCCAAACACTCGACTGAAACATTCTCACGAAGCTGTTTTGTTCCATTGTGAGTAAACGCGGCACCCATCTTGCGCACAACTGTCTAATGTCTAAATTTGCAGTTAGTGCGCGATGTACAGTGGTTTTTGAAATGTCTACGATGTCTGCTAGCTCCGCACTTTCAGTCGACGGTTATCCAATACCATTTTGTGTATTTTCTTCACAATTTCTGGCGTGGTCACCTCATTTGGTCGACCACTGCGATGTTCGTCTTGGCAGCTCGTACGGCCTCGCTTAAACTCTGCCACCCAATATTTTACTGTTGTAAACGCAGGAGCAGACTCCTACAGAGTAGAATCTAGCTCAGCTTTAATATTAGTTGGACTAAGACCTTTCAAATGAAAGTATTGTATCACATAACGATGACCAGTTTTATCCATGTTTACAAATTTGCTGAGAGAGTTCACTATTGATGGCTGCCAAACAATTACTAAACGACGTAGCATCGTCAAACTTCAAACTTAAGCTTTATAAGGGTGGTACTTTCTACTACAGTGGTTTGTTTGAAACAACAACCACTACCTATACATCAGGTCGGTACTTCTGGGACTGCCCTCGTTTAATCCTTGCAATACAATGTAACCGACTTTTGTTTCTATACTCCGCGTAGTGCAGCAAGTATGTTCTGTGGAGTAAGAATTGTTTTCTGCTCCATGACATTCTCAATTAAAAGTGAAGGCCTTCTTCTTAAGCATGTTGTTTTATAAGTACAATGTGTTCGTATTCAAGTACAAGGGCTCTATAAACAGTTTTTAATACTTTAGGAACTTATGAAATGAAATTAGAACGTGCTTTATAGCCCCATGTCCGTCAGAACGCATGAGACCTTTCAGTGATGTAAGCATCATCAAAATAGGTTGAGGGTTTTTTAAGATTATCACATACATACACAAATTTTCCATTTTTGTTAGTGTAGATTATGCAAAAATTTAAATATATCTCCTTCCTCTTAATCCTGAAAGATTTATTTATATATTTATTATGAACATAACAGGCATACACCCCATGACAGTATTCATTGTGAAATGTAGTAGCAATTCCTATCTCCTAATACAAAACATTGTATAGGTAACAAAAATTACTCAATGAAAATGGAAGCTGTGTGTATGTGTGTGTGTGTGTGCGCGCCCGCGCGTGTGTGTATGTGTGTGCGTGTTTGAGAGAGAGAGAGAGAGAGAGAGTAAGGAACAGAAACCAATGAAAGTAAAAGAATCTGATGTGATTCATTCACATGATCTTCTCTATCCTCTATTTTTATTAATGGGTGTACAATCTATCCTTACTAAAGATTATTTTTATATCTACTACATTTTAATCGAAATAAACCTTTGCAAAAATAGCTATAAGGGGAACAGCGAGTCAAATGTTGAACTGGACGCTATATGCTGAACTTAAAATTCCATGTTTCCATGCAATCGCGAGAAACAAGTGAAAACAGATGGGACAGAATGGAAAATATTCAACAATTCCAAGCTCTAATAACTGATATCTCAGAAACGGCTTAAGCCACAAAAAGCTTTTTACTTTCTCTACTACGTACAGGAAGTAGGGGAAGTATTGTATTCCACCCAAAAATTCAATACCGAGATTTCACCGGAGATACGTTTTGAGACCCCCTGAATCCCAAAAAAATCTGATGAGTTACACTCACATGACTTTCTCTACTCTTGTACAAACTATTTTTACAAACGCTTATTCTCCATATGCTTCATGTTAATAGAGATGTTAATCTTATTGCTAATTTTCTTGTAGATGCAAGGGGAACATGGTAGGTTTTAAGCGATAGTCAAATATTTTAAGAGCTGGTTGCTATGTGGAGTATTCCATTCTCTTTGCATGTCCAGCACAAAAAAAAATCTGATGTGTTACACTCACATGACTTTCTCTACTCTCGTACAAAGTATTTTTACAAACGCTTATTCTCCATCTAGTTCATGTTAATAGAGATAAACATTTGCAAACTCTATCTTATTGCTAATTTTCTTGTAGATGTAGGGGAAAATATATTTACAAGGGCAATATAGAAAACAGTAGCCTTTAAGCACATACATATCTCTTAATAGCTGGTTGCTATGTGCAGCACCATTCCCTTTGCCACAGATTATAACTCTTTGCATATCCAAGACAAAAAAATGAATAACGAATTCCCATTTGAGAAAATAAGTATTGAAAAATTTAAGGGAATAACAACCAATATCTCGAAAATGGTTCACTCAACAAAAAAAATGTATATGACATAAATAGTGTATTTTAACGCGATCTACATTTTTTGTGTAGTATAATTTTGTCTATCTCTTATGGTTTACCAGTTATGCAAAAGTCGTTCACAATGAAGAATACTTTTGGAGACATTCCCAGAAAATTCGAGATATACATTTCATTTGTCATGAAAATATTTTAACATGTGATATTTTAATAAAAATTGTTAGCCATTATTGAGAAAATTAAAATTTTCGAAAAATGTTCCATGTAAAGGGTAGTTTGGAGTGGGGGGATTTACTTGAAAACCTTCGTGTCGCATCTCTGGAAGATACTGAACCTAAATACCAAGTTTGGTGTTTATCCGACTGTTCGTTTCTAAGCTATGCTGTTCACAGACACACAGACATAGACACACACACACACACACACACACACACACAGACTATGTTTCCAAAAATGCTTTCTTTGGATTCAAGGGTCCCAAAACATATATTTCCGGTGAAATCTCGATATCGAAGTTTTGGGTGGAATACAATACTTTCCCTACTTACTATACGTAGTAGAGAAAGTAAAAAAGCATTTTTGGAAACATGTCCGTGTGTGTGTCTGTGAACAGCATAACTCAGAAACGAACAGTCGGATAAACACCAAACTTGCTATTTAGGTTCAGTATCTTCCAGAGATGCGGCATGAAGGTTTTCAAGTAAATCCCCAACTCCAAACTACCCTTTACAGGGAACATTTTTCGAAAATTTTGATTTTCTCAAAAACGGCTAACGATTTTGATTAAAATATCACATGTTTAAGATATTTTCATGACAAATGAAATGTATATCTCGAATTTTCTGGGAATGTCTCCAAAAGTATTCTTCATTGTGAACGACTTTTGCACAACTGGTAAACCATACGAGACACAAAATTTTACTACACAAAAAATGTAGATCGCGTTAAAATACACAATTTATGTCATACATTTTTTTTTGTTGAGTGAACCATTTTCGAGATATTGCTTATTATTCCCTTAAATTTTCCTATACTTATACTTTTTCTCAAATTCGTTATTCATTTTTTTTATGTCCTGGACATGCAAAGAGAATGGAATGCGCCGCATAGCAACCAGCGTTAAAATATTTGACTATCGCTTAAAGCCTACCATATTCCCCTTGCATCTACAAGAAAATTAGCAATAAGATTAACATCTCGATTAACATGAAGCATATGGAGAATAAGCGTTTGTAAAAATAATTTGTACAAGAGTAGAGAAAGTCATGTGAGTGTAACACATCAGATCTTTTAATATAAACTGTTTGTTTTAAAGAGATCTACACTTTTGTGTAGTACGTTTTCGTGTATCACTTAACGTTTACCAGTTATACAGGATTATACAAAACTCCTTCCGAATGAAGAGAACTTCCTAGGCTATTCAAGACATACATGTTGTTTGCCATGTAAATGTCTTTCATACAACGTATTTTAATCGAAATTGTAACAGCCATCTTTTAGAAAATAAAAATTTTCTTTAAAATCTTCATGTCGCATCCTTGAAAGATACAGAACTAAATTACCAAGTTTGGTATTTATCCAACTGTTCGTTTTTGAGTTATGCTCTTCACAGACACACACAGATATGTCTCCAAAGATGCTTTATTTGCACTCAGGGGAGCTCAAAACATGTATTTCCGGTGAAATCTCGGTATCGAATTGTTTGGGTGGAATGCAATACATCCTCTACCTACTATGTGCGTGGTAGAGAATGTAAAAAGAATAGCAACAGGAACAAATAAGAAGAGAGAGGAGGTGGCGTGGTTGTTAATTATGCAGTTATTTCTAAATTCAATATTTATCTTAATCTACTAATAAGTAATTATTAGCTACAGCAGTCATGTTGAAACTATCTACATTAAATAATGAATTCGGTTATGTAATGTATAATATTGTTTAATAGTGAAAGTGTGAGAGACTATGAGTAGCAAAACTCAAAAACCGAAAGTCAAACAAATACCAAACCTTGGATTTATATTCACTGTCTTGCAAGCATGTCACCCGAAGATTTCCAAGAAAATTCCCCCAACGCAAACTAAGCTTCACAAGGAAAAAATGTTGTTTTTTATTTTCTCAAAAATATCTTTAACGATTTTGATTAAAAGAAGCAGATAGATGAATAAGGTTTTGTAAAAATAGCTTATGAAACAGTAAAAGTTATGATTACTTTATTTATTTTACTCGCTTTAACTACAGGGTCATATCGCGACGGATCTGTTAATGGATAACTCTTAAATCGATGTGTGGCGGACATCAGACCTCTAGGTCTCATCCCTGTAACCATGCCAATCTTGCTTCGTCACGTGTCCACAGAGAACCTAGGACATAGCGACTTGATCTTCTGCTTTGTGTCGTGCAGATGGCATTAGGGTGCCGTCCAGTATACCTGCTTTCATTGTTTGTGGATAGATGGCGCAGCATTCGCTATTACTACCTATTTTTCGTATTTACTATTGTTTTGGCCTTAAGGTGGAACTTTGAGTCGTAGTGTTCAATATCCAATCCGGTATTTACCTTAGCGGCTGAGGGAAAACACGAAAAAACCTCAGTGAGATTGGTCGGCCCATGGGATTTGAACCCGGAACCTCCCGAATGCGGGCGACGGAGGTTATCGTCTGAGTCATCCTTCTCGGTGAAAGTTATGTGAATGCAAGAAATCAGATTTTATGCATTAAAACGCTTAAAAAGCAAGGTGTATATGCCTTTGTATTTGTTTTATTTGTAAATCATGTAATGATTTTTAAAGAGATAAATTTGGAATACAATCAATTGCTTAAGAAATACAGAATCTTCAAATATCAAAGTTTCTCTCGAAACGTTTCCAAATAGGCGCTGCCCTTCATTAAATTTATTTTTAAAACATTAATAATAAGCATCATCAAAATGTGTTTGTATTCGCCCAGTTGCTGGTGGCACTACCTGTCAAAGGACTTATCGATTGGAGCCTTAAGGACCAGTTGTCGGCAGAAGGATAACAATAGGTGTCACAGTGTACAACAATATGCCCCGAGTGTTTTGATTAATTAGACGCAACAGACAAAGCCATGCAGCTTTCACAACAACGTGACCAAGTATGTGCATGGACTCAGTCATTAGAGGTCCCTTTGTAACCTGCAGTTAAGTCCCTCATGCAACATCCTCCCTTAATTACGATCTTACACTTAAAAACTGAGCTGCACAAATAAATAGTCTGATGTGATACATTCACATTACTTTCTCCACAAACAACGCTTACAAAAGCTTTCGATAAACGTTTGTAGAACTGGTTTTTCGATATTATATATATATATATATATATATATATATATATATATATATATAAGGGGGATACAGGAGACAAGCGATAGTTAAAAAGCTGGTCACTATATGATAGCTTTCAAATTCCATGTTATTGCAAGACCACAAGTAAAAATACTAATCTCCTGTTTACATTCACATAACTTTCTGTACCCTCTATCATTTATTAATGGGTATAAAACTATTCTTACGAAAGCTCATCTTAACTGAGATAAAGCTTTGCAGAAGTAGCTAAATTCTACATTTCGTTATAGATACAAACGTAACAGCGACAGTCAAATGTTTAACAACTGGGCGCTATATGCTGGCCTTAAAATTCCATACTGTTTCCATGACATCGCGAGAAACAGCTGAATGTTGACAGACTTTAAAAGAATGACAGAGTTGAACAATTCAAACCATTAATAACATATCTCGGAAATAGCTGACGCCACAAAAATTTATTTGAAATAAATTGCGTGTTTTAAAGAGATCTACTCACTATTTTCATTAGTGGGTGTACAATCTATCCTCAGTAAAGATTATTTTTATATCTACGAGATTTTATTTTTATTAATGGGTGTACAACCTATCCTTACTAAATAATATTTTTATATCTACTGCATTTTAATCGAAATAAACCTTTGCAAAAATAGCTATAAAGGGAACAGCGACAGTCAAATGTTGAACTGGACGCTATATGCTGACCTTAAAATTCCATGTTTCCATGCAATCGAGAGAAACAAGTGAAAACAGATGGGACAGAATGGCAAATATTCAACAATTCGAAGCTCTAATAACTGATATCTCAGAAACGGCTTAAGCCACAAAAACTTTTTTTTTTTTTAAAAATAAACTGTGTTTTATAGAGATCTACACTTTTTTGTGGTACGTTTTCGTCTATACTTAACGTTTATCAGTTATACAAAATTATAAAAATTCCTTCCTAATGAACAGGACTTCACAGGCTATTCCCAGAAAATTCAAGATAAATATTTTATTTATTGTTATGGTATTACCACCAAAATCTTTAGAGCCATTTTTGAGAAAAAAAAATCGAAAAAGGGTAGTTAGTGTTTTTGGAATTTTCTTGAAAATCTTCCTATCACATCTTTGGAAGATACTGAACTTAAATATCAAGTTTGGAGTCCATCCTACTTTTGTTTTCGAGTTATGGTGTTCACAGACAGACACACAAAACTTTTCCTAAAAATGCTTCTTGGATTCAGGGGACCTCAAAATATGCATTTTCGGCGAAATCTCGGTGGAATGTAACTGCTTTCTCTGCCTACTAGATATGTGGTAAAGAAAGTAGAAAACGAATAATGACTTCGGGGTTTAAAACACTATTAAATATTTGAAAATTAACTATTAACAAATAATATCTTGGAAATGGTTAATGCCAAAAAGAATTTTCATTTGACATAAATTGTTTGCTTTAACGAAATTTACATTTATTGTGTAGTAAGTATTTGTCTGTGTCTTACAGCTTGACATTTACCTATACAAAATTGTGCAAAATGCACACAGAATGAAGATTTCACAGTCTATTGCCAGAAAATTGGAGGGGATATTCTTGAACATTTTCGTGTTGCAACCTTAGAAGATACTGAACTTAAATACCAGGTTGAGGGTTTATCCGAACATTTTGTTTCCGAGTTATGGAGTTCACAACCCACCCCCCCCCCACACACACACACACACACAATTCATTTTTTGAATTCTGGAGACCTCAAAATGTCCATATTCGGCGAAATCCGAATTTAATTTGGGTAGAATGCAGCAAGGCTGAAGCGATATTCCGATGTTAAAAAGCGAGTATAGGATGAGTTTGAAATTCCATTTATTGTATAACCACGAGAGAGAAATACGTATAGTGACTTAGTTCTTTAATCTCGGAAATTACAAATGCCACAAAAAGTGCGTGACATAAATTGAGTGTTTTAATGAGCTGTGCATTTCTTTTGCAGTAAGCTTTAGTCTAGCCCTTGCCGTTTACAAGTTACACAAACCTTTATAAAAACAATTCAGAATGGTGGACTTCAGAGACCATTGGCAGAAAAAGCAACATATTGCATATTATGCAAATATATTAAACGTTCGATATTTAAATAAAAATAAGGTTAACCATTTTTGAGAAAATAAGAACCAACGAAAATTTGTCCACGTAAAGGAAAGCATGGAGTGAGGGAATTTTTTGAACAGCTTCGTGTTGCATCACTTGAAGACATTGAACTTAAATATCAACTTTAGTATTTATAGAACTTTTCGTTTTTGAGTTAAGTCTTGTGTCGGTCCGACAAGGTCAGTGTTGCGCCCAGTTTAGTCAGTGCGGAGCTGTCAAACAAGGTGGAACCAATAAAGTGAGTGCCAGTATGCCTCGTCGACGTCAAAGGGAGCCATATCGGCATGTGAGTGAGTTCGAACGGGGCAGAATGATCGATCTCCGGGAAGGAGGTTTGTCATACAGTGACATTTCAGCTCGTACAGGGCATGCTGCTACGACAGTGATGCGCGTGTGGAAGCAGTGGATAGATAAAGGTCGTACGCATCGAAGAGCGGGTACTGAACCACAGCACGGGATGACCGTCATCTTGTCCGCATGACCATAACGGACCGTACATCTTTATCCAGAGTGTTGGCTCGACGCTGGAGCACTGCAACAGGTGTGAACTTGTCTGCATCAATGGTTCGTCGCCGTCTGCTGCAGGTTGGACTGGTTACATGCATGCCATTACGTCGGCTTCCATTGTCCAGAAACTACAAGCTCCTCCGACTGCAATGGGCACGTGAACACCTTCACTGTGGTGCTGAGTGGCAAAATGTAGTCTTTTCGGACGAGTCCCGCTTCAACGTGTCCTACAGTGATGGCCGCATACGTGTCCGGCGGTACCGTGGTAAGCGCAACCTGGAGGGCTGCATTGTTGAGCGGTATAACGGACAAACACTAGGTGTGATGGTCTGGGGCGTCATTGGTTACAACAACCGATCTCACTTCCTACGGATTGAGGGCACTTTTAACAGCAACCGGTGTCTAACGGTGGTTGTAGAGCCTGAAGTACTCCCCTGCTTCAGTCATCTCCACAGCCCGCATTTCAACAGGACAATGCCCGGCCACATATTGCGAGGAATGTACAAGCCTTCTTCGAAGAGCGATGGGTACCATTGCTTTCCTGGACATGTCGCCCATCGAACATGTCTGGGATATCGTTGGTTGTCACGGTCCTCCAGTAACCAGTGTCACGGATTTGTGGCCTCGAATACAAACTTCGTGGAGGGAAATCCCTTAGGAACTTATTCAGAACCTTTTTGATTTAATGCCACGGTGTATAGCAGCTCTAACTGCAGCGCATGGAGGCCACACCAAATACTGAATATTAGGGCTCAAAGGTCATGTATAGATTTGAAATGTTTATCATTTGCTACTTGTCATGTACCTAACCTGTGGTGTTAAATTCATGCGTTTGCTTCTTGGTGTGCAATTTTCACAAACGGCACCGGGCAGTAAACAACGATAACTGTCGCTAGCCAGCGTAAACACCGGGCGCGCTATCAGCACATAACTAGACTTTTGGAAACTTCTCCTTTAGCCCTCCTCCAGAAAGTGTATCGAAATTGTTCTAGAACGTTCAAGAACCTTGTGGAAAGATCTCACTGCTAAATAAGCGAGTCACTGAGTGGAGTCCAGTCAGTTACGAGTCGAGCGCCAGTTGAGTTGGTGGGTGAGTTTCCCGTGCGACATCAAGAGCAGCTCTCCAAGCGTGTTGGCGAGACATTTCTGACGTGTAGCGAGTGCTACTGCGGAGCGAAGGGTTGTGAAGGTTTTGTGTTCGACTCCCGAGTGAAGTGAACCGCCAGGCGAGAAGAGGCTACGTCACGAAGGATGAACTAGATTAAAATAATCTTATGTGTTACACTCAATAACTTTCTCTATTCTTGTACAAACTATTTTTACAAACGCTTATTCTCCATATGCTTCATGTTAATCGAGATGTTAATCTTATTGCTAATTTTCTTGTAGATGCAAGGGGAATATGGTAGGCTTTAAGCGATAGTCAAATCTTTTAAGAGCTGGTTGCTATGTGACGCATTCCATTCTCTTTGCATGTCCAGGTCATAAAAAAATAAATAACGAATTTGAGAAAAAGTAGTATTGGAAAATTTAAGGGAATAACAAGCAATATCTCGAAAATGGTTCACTCAACAAAAAAATGTATATGACATAAATTGTGTATTTTAACGCGATCTATATTTTTTGTGTAGTAAAATGTTGTCTATCTCTTATGGGTTACCGGTTATGCAAAAGTCGTTCACAATGAAGAATACTTTTGAAAACATTCCCAGAAAATTCGAGATATACATTCATTTGTCATGAAAATATCTTAAACATATGATATTTTAATCGAAATCCTTAAGAGCCATTTTTGAGAAAATTAAAATTTTCGAAAAATTTTCCATGTAAAGGGTAATCTGTGGTGGGAGGATTTTCTTGAAAACCTTCGTGTCGCATCTCTGGAAGATACTGAACCTAAATACCAAGTTTGGTGTTTATCCGACTGTTCGTTTCTGAGTTATATACATTTTTTTGTTGAGTGAACCATTTTCGAGATATTGCTTGTTATTCCCTAAAATTTTCCAATACTTATACTTTTTCTCAAATAGGAATTCGTTATTCATTTTTTTTGTCCTGGTAATGCAAAGAGAATGGAACGCTCCACATAGCAACCAGCTCTTAAAACATTTGACTATCGCTTAAAGCCTACCAATTCCCCTTGCATCCACAAGAAAATTAGCAATAAGATTAACATCTCGATATCTCGATTAACATGAAGCATATGGAGAATAAGCGTTTGTAAAAATAGTTTGTACAAGAGTACAGAAAGTCATGTGAGTGTAATACATCAGATTTTTTAGTTAAAGCAATACTTGCTCTACTTACTTTAAGCACGTAAAGTAAAAAGGGTGTTAATGTATGAAAACAAAAGCTAATATTGCAAAACGCTTGTTTACGTTCTAAAAAGTTCCTTTGGCACATTGTTTGTTACAATAAAGCAATAATTTACACTCCAGCTGCTCATAAATATTTTAAGAGATGTTGAAGAGGAACACAGTGATACTTTTCCAGACACGTGCGCATCACGACATGAGCCTGCCAGTTATATTCGCACCTGAGGAAGCAAACAACAACAGCAAACTTGTCAGAGCTGTCACAAGAAGTAAACTCTGAGCGGTGAATATTATTTCGCTTTTCTCGGGAGAAGATCGTCATCTGGGCGGAAAATTACAGAGAAGGTGTCACTCGACCCGGATGCTATCGCGCTCACTGTCAACATGGTGGTGACGATAATTTTCAAAGTCTCTCTCCTCAGACTGGAAGGTGGAAGGGCTATATACATGTCTCCGATTGTAAATGACATTCTACTGAGTAAAACATGAAGTAGATTATTTGTTTATAGTAGTTGGAAAATGCTTCATGTTTATATGCCCTACGTATGGGAGCCAATTTGTCGCGGTCACTTCGTGTTATCTATTTCTGAGCGCCTGTTATTGTTTTACTACTTTGAATTTAGGGTTCATTGTCCTCCGGCTAGCTATTATTTCTCGGTCGAGCACATCTCTTGATCAAGGTGTGTAAACGGAAAGGATTTGTTACTCAAAGATAACACTGATAAAAGAATTTGTTTTTACACTTTTATTACCGTCACAATTAATTAAGTTCACATATTGACTCTTGATACACGCCAGACTGAAACTGTTATATTTTCTAATATCACTATAATCGCTTATTTACTGCACATTATTAATTCGCGTGTTTCACAATTATAACAAACTTTAAGACGCAAGAGATTCTGTAGAATTGCGACGTGTAACTCGCGAACGATTCTGATGAACTAAGCGACGTTTAACTTCTGAATGATTCTGTTGTACTCAGCGACGTGTAACGCGTGGATGATTTTGTTGAACTGGGCAATACTTGCCTCTGGCTTTAGCTTTTTATACTCCCACACCCCGATATGCCTAAAGATTATAACCGAGCTGCTATTGGTTAATAAAACGCGCCAACATTAGCGTCTATTTTTATATCCAATCAAAAATTACGAAAACATATGCTCAAGGGAAGAAATTTCCGCCATTTCTAAGAAAAGCGCGCCAATCTGACGTCATTTGCTTGTCTCTAATAATTGATAAACAACTCACCCCTTCGCTCATTGTTACCCGCTCTTATTGTCAGTTTCAGTGAGGCCGTGTAAACTTATTTCCTAACAATGCATATAATTAACAAACATCTCAAATCATTGTCATACAATAATGCTTATTTACACTACAATCACTCTGGCATTTACATTATTGTGATACAAATTACTGCCACAAACAA
The DNA here is from genome assembly GCA_030765065.1 of Deroplatys truncata. Lineage (NCBI taxonomy): Eukaryota > Metazoa > Arthropoda > Insecta > Mantodea > Mantidae > Deroplatys > Deroplatys truncata. The sequence continues at coordinate 302,585,048 of CM060975.1, read as the reverse complement.
CGTAGTAACCATTTTTAGTCTCTCTACCGCGTATCCAATTAAGAACGTATTGTATTCCACCCAAAAATGCGATATCGAGATTTCACCGGAAATGTATGTTTTGAGACCCCATGAATCCAAAAAAAGAAGCTTTTTAGAAGAACTTCCGTGTGTCTATGTGTGTGCGCGTGCACGTGAACAGCATAGCTCAAAAAACGAAAAGGCAGATAGTAGGGCGAACTGCTCAAACAAAAACCTAATCAGAGCCTTCAACCCAATACAGACACATCTCCGTCTCATCCAGCAGTGGTGCCGGTGTTGGCGCATGTCCGTTAACGCGGACAAGAGTCACGCCATGCTTCTAAGCGCCACATACCCGCAGACTTCCCCACATTTCAATTTCGAGGCCGAAGGATTGAATGGAGGAATTCTATAAGCTACCTGGGAGTGAAGTTCGATAAGGGTCTAACTTTTCTAACATCTGAAACGTCTCGGCTCGGGCGCAGGGGGCGATTGCTTCCTTGTACCCGATACTGAGATCCGGGATGCCTGTTCGCCTGAAGATACACCTTTTCCGAGCCCTGATAGTCCCCTTATTCTTTACGCCTGCGAGGTCTGGGGCATGGCCGCAGACAGCTGACTACAACGGGCGCAGAATAGGGGACTCCGCGCCTTCCCCGTGAGACTACTACACGAAGCCTCATCTCTTCCATATGTAGAAGATGAAATTAGGCGCCGGGCTACCAAATTTTACGACAGTTTGCCAAACCATCAGAGTATCCTGGTCAGATCAGTTGGGGATTACAACCCTAGAACTCGCCATCTTCGGCGTCATCGGGTTCATGCGGGCAACCAGATAACCAAGGAGTTACACCAACAGCAGATAAAGCTGAACTCCATAGTAATCCAACTCAAGAGTTGATTGGTCTTAAAATTCAATCCCAACCAAAGAAATTGATAAACACACACATACCAGGGTGCAGAAGGGCCACTGCATCCAGCAGGCAGTTCGAGGAGCTACATGCTTCCTCTCTTCTTTCTTACAACCTCAAAACAAACCGTCATCCTTAAACATCATTTCCTACTGAAATAATCATCCTGTGGTTAAACCCTGATGAGGGTGGGCATACAGCAAAAATTTACTCGGGCTAAAACTTGGCCTGCCAGTAGCTCGTTGGCGTTGAAGGTGGAGATTTAGAGAGAGGAAGGCTGAAGGTATGAGAAGGTGGCTCTGTGAACCCTTTTAATGTTCATTGTGATGGGAATGGCGGTGTATGTGTATATCTTATTATGATGATGTATGGCGTAAAAGATTTCTATGAAGAATGCCTTTAACCTAGCATAATCTGACTCCAGCCAAGTTAAGGTAACCTAACCTGAGACGATCTCAGCTAAGCTAACCTGGTATTTTTCAACTTGACCTTGCCTAACCTTACGTAGACTATAATCTTATCACCATGGTTAGGATTTTTGGTGCGCACCTTTTTTGTTAGGGTAAGTTAAAGCTGTGCGGAAAGATATCACAGTGTGAAATTTTGTTTCTAGTTGCGAAAAGAGGCATTTTTTCTCGCACCTTTTCTCCTTTTTTTGGGACATGTGCCCCTTTTTGGCACGTTTATTCCATTTTCCCCCAACCATGCCCATAATCTCTTTCCCCCTTTTGTTCTTTTAAGTTTCATTCCAATTTATTCTTTAACTTTCAATTAACGTCTCCTCAGCTTGCTGTGTACGTGCGAATAGTAAGCCTACCCCTTTCAGTAAACGCCGCGCGGGAATTGAAAGCACACCCGCAATAATGGAAAATAATTGTGTGTTCCAAGAAAAACTCTTTCTCTCGCTTTACCGCTATAAAGTAGCCCGCAATAATGCAATTGACAATGAGTGATTCTATCCCATCAGAATCAGTAGCCTGCTGTTCGTGAATGTGAGAAACGTCATCTATTTGCGTGGAGGCGAAGGCTGGGCACGCAGAGACGGCAGTAACCTCACCAGCGCTGTTTCGAGAATTATTAAGACTGGGTTCCGCTCGAAACTACTAGAAATCGCTGAGACTGAAGTTACAGCATGAATGAGAACATTCTGGTAATTGTTGCGGTGTTATAAAAGAATGTGGACTGAGAATGGGCGCAAGAGTGAATTGCGTGACAGTAGCATTGTGTTAGCAAGTGAACTAGTGTTAGCTTTCCAAACGAGAGTACTAGTACTAGATTTAACCATGTCAAAGGTGTCCAGTGCTCGATTTATTGTTCTGGCTGAGGAATTCAAAGAAGATTTCATAGACACTGATGGAACTGTTATGCGACGTAGTATTTGTCATTCAGGAATTTTGTTAGATGAAAAACACCAGCGAGATCGCACCAAACAACACATTTCCAGCTCTAAGCATCAAATGAACAAGACTCATCAAGCAAATAAATCACGGCAACCTCTATTACGAAATGCATTTCAACGTTCTTCAAAAAGCCAAAATTTGAACGAGTTAAACATTGATTTGTGTGCATCTCGTACACAAGCAGGAATTCCACTCAATAAGGTAAACCATTCAGCCTTCAAGGGATTTCTTGAAAATGTCAATGCCCAATGAGAGTACTTTAAGAAAAAACTACATGGAGCCTGTTTACCAAGAAATCATAGAAAGAATCAAGGAGAAAGTGTCTGATTGCGATGTGGGAATCATTGTGGATGAAACCATAGACTCAATGAAACGATATGTTTTGAACATTTTAGTTTTTCCCTTAGCAGGGGAGAAAGTTAGCCCATGTTAAAAATGTATGAGCTGCAGAAAGCCAATGCCAGTACAGTAATGCAAGCCATTATGGACTTCTGCCAAAAGCTCTGGCCTACTGGTATCGAGTTTGAAAAACTTCTCCTTGTGGTTACGGACCAGGCTCCATACACGGTTTCAGCTTTTAACCAATTGAAACCTTTATTTCCTAACTTGAAGCATGTGACATGCTTGGATCATGCCCTTCACAGGGTTTGTGAATCCACAAGGGACGAATACGACATCGCAAATCAATTCATCTCTGCCTTGAAGAAGATTCTACTGAAAGCTCTGAGCCTGTTGTTTACTACAGGGAAATCACTGGCCTGCCCCTTCCAAATTTCCCGTTCATTACTCGCTGGGGATCTTGGATTGAGTATGCTGCTATGCTGTGTGAGAATTTTGACAAAATTAAAGAGTTTATGCTTTCTTTGGATCCATCCGACGCAGGTGCAATTTCCAAGGCACAGCAACTTCTGTTACCGGAGAAAACACATAATTTGCAGACAGAAGTATATTGTGTCCATAGTTACAAGTACCTGCCTGCAGCTATTAAACGATTGGAAGAACAAGGTCTGGTAAAGGAAAAACAATGGGATATTCTTAATCCGTGAGGGAGCAGTTAGATGTCTAGAGTCAGCTTAGGTTAGATGCATTCATCATAGAAATCTCTTACATCATAAAACATAAATACGTATCTACGCCTCCATTTTCATCCAAAGGAACGATAATTGTTTACAGGGCCACCCTCGGACACCTTCAGTCTCCCTCTCTCCACCTCTTCCTATCCTACTGTTCGCCTTTTCGTTTTTGAGCTATGCTGTTCATAGGCACATGCACACACTGTTTTCATCTATTCAGAGGACCTCAAAACGCGTATCTCCGGTGAAATCTCGGTACCTAATTTTTGGTAGACTGCAACACTTCCCCTATTTGTTATACGTAAGTGGTACACACAAAATAAAAAGGATTTTCAGCGCCAGTTGTACGAACACGGCATAAACCTGTTACACGTTATTTCATTGTTAGGAACTAAATTGTGTTGTACGACATCGGAATAGAGCCCATCAGATTAATCATGGAATAACTTATTCAACGATTCCATCCGGGGGATAAACCGTTATTTCAGAATAGAATATAAAAAGAAAAGTGAGTGTTTGTGTGCTGGACGTAATTTTGTTCCGTATAAACCATGAATTTCTTGTGTACTAGAGGTAATTTTTTCTATGTAAACGATGAATTGTTTTCTTGTGTACTGGCCCATATAAACGAGGAATTTGTTTGTTGTGTACTGGACGTAATTTTTTCTGTATATACGATGAAATTCTTTGTTGTGTACCTGACGTAATTTTTTCTGTATAAACGATGAAATTCTTTGTTGTGTACTGGACGTAATTTTTCTGTATAAACGATGCAATTCTTTGTTATGTACTGGACGTAATTTTTTCTGTATAAACGATGAATTTCTTTGTTGTGACTGGACGTAATTTTTTCGTGTAAACGACGAATTTCTTTGTGTAATGGACGTAATTTTTTCTGTATAAACAATGAAATTCTTTGTTGTGTACTGGACGTAATTTTTTGTGTATAAATGATGAAATTCTTTGTTGTGTACTGGACGTAACTTTTTTCCGTATAAACGATGAAATTCTTTTTGTGTACAGGACGTAATGTTTTGTGTATAAACGATGAAATTCTTTGTTGTGTACTGGACGTAATTTTTTCTGTATAAACGATGAATTTCTTTGTTGTGTGCTGGACGTAATTTTTTATGCATAAACGATGAATTTCTTTGTTCTGTACTGGACGTAATTGTTTGTGTATAAATGATGAAATTCTTTGTTGTGTGCTGGACGTAATTGTTTGTGTATAAATGATGAAATTCTTTGTTGTGTACTGGACGTAATTGGTTGTGTATAAATGATGAAATTCTTTGTTGTGTACTGGACGTAATTGTTTGTGTATAAATGATGAAATTCTTTGTTGTGTGCTGGGCGTAATTGTTTGTGTATAAATGATGAAATTCTTTGTTGTGTACTGGACGTAATGTTTTGTGTATAAACGATGAAATTCTTTGTTGTGTACTGGACGTAATGTTTTGTGTATAAACGATGAAATTCTTTGTTGTGTACTGGACGTAATTTTTTCTGTATAAACGATGAAATTCTTTGTTGTGTACTGGACGTAATTTTCCTGTATAAACGATGCAATTCTTTGTTATGTACTGGACGTAATTTTTTCTGTATAAACGATGAATTTCTTTGTTGTGACTGGACGTAATTTTTTCGTGTAAACGACGAATTTTTTTGTGTAATGGACGTAATTTTTTCTGTATAAACAATGAAATTATTTGTTGTGTACTGGACGTAATGTTTGGGGGAAAATGATGAAATTCTTTGTTGTGTACTGGACGTAATTTTTTCCGTATAAACGATGAAATTCTTTTTGTGTACTGGACGTAATGTTTTGTGTATAAACGATGAAATTCTTTGTTGTGTACTGGACGTAATTTTTTCTGTATAAACGATGAATTTCTTTGTTGTGTGCTGGACGTAATTTTTTATGTATAAACGATGAATTTCTTTGTTGTGTACTGGACGTAATGTTTTGTGTATAAACGATGAAATTCTTTGTTGTGTACTGGACGTAATTGTTTGTGTATAAATGATGAAATTCTTTGTTGTGTACTGGACGTGATGTTTTGTGTATAAACGATGAATTTCTTTGTTGTGTGCTGGACGTAATTTTTTATGTATAAACGACGAATTTCTTTGTTGTGTACTGGACGTAATGTTTTGTGTATAAACGATGAAATTCTTTGTTGTGTACTGGACGTAATTATTTGTGTATAAATGATAAAATTCTTTGTTGTGTACTGGACGTAATGTTTTGTGTATAAACGATGAATTTCTTTGTTGTGTGCTGGACGTAATTTTTTATGCATAAACGATGAATTTCTTTGTTATGTACTGGACGTAATTGTTTGTGTATAAATCATGAAATTCTTTGTTGTGTGCTGGACGTAATTGTTTGTGTATAAATGATGAAATTCTTTGTTGTGTGCTGGACGTAATTGTTTGTGTATAAATGATGAAATTCTTTGTTGTGTACTGGACGTAATTGTTTGTGTATAAATGATGAAATTCTTTGTTGTGTACTGGACGTAATTGTTTGTGTATAAATGATGAAATCCTTTTTTTGTATGCTGGACGTAATTGTTTGTGTATAAATGATGAAATTCTATGTTGTGTACTGGACGTAATTGTTTGTGTATAAATGATGAAATTCTTTGTTGTGTGCTGGGCGTAATTGCTTGTGTATAAATGATGAAATTCTTTGTTGTGTACTGGACGTAATGTTTTGTGTATAAACGATGAAATTCTTTGTTGTGTACTGGACGTAATGTTTTGTGTATAAACGATGAAATTCTTTGTTGTGTACTGGACGTAATTTTTTCTGTATAAACGATGAAATTCTTTGTTGTGTACTGGACGTAATGTTTTGTGTATAAACGATGCAATTCTTTGTTTTGTACTGGACGTAATTTTTTCTGTATAAACGATGAATTTCTTTGTTGTGACTGGACGTAATTTTTGCGTGTAAACGACGAATTTCTTTGTGTAATGGACGTAATTGTTTCTGTATAAACAATGAAATTCTTTGCTGTGTACTGGACGTAATGTTTTGTGTATAAATGATGAAATTCTTTGTTGTGTACTGGACGTAATTTTTCCGTATAAACGATGAAATTCTTTTTGTGTACTGGACGTAATGTTTTGTGTATAAACGATGAAATTCTTTGTTGTGTGCTGGACGTAATTTTTTCTGTATCAACGATGAATTTCTTTGTTGTGTGCTGGACGTAATTTTTTATGTATGAACGATGAAATTCTTTGTTGTGTACTGGACGTAATTGTTTGTGTATAAATGATGAAATTCTTTGTTGTGTACTGGACGTGATGTTTTGTGTATAAACGATGAATTTCTTTGTTGTGTGCTGGACGTAATTTTTTTATGTATAAACGACGAATTTCTTTGTTGTGTACTGGACGTAATGTTTTGTGTATAAACGATGAAATTCTTTGTTGTGTACTGGACGTAATTATTTGTGTATAAATGATAAAATTCTTTGTTGTGTACTGGACGTAATGTTTTGTGTATAAACGATGAATTTCTTTGTTGTGTGCTGGACGTAATTTTTAATGCATAAACGATGAATTTCTTTGTTGTGTACTGGACGTAATTGTTTGTGTATAAATGATGAAATTCTTTGTTGTGTGCTGGACGTAATTGTTTGTGTATAAATGATGAAATTCTTTGTTGTGTGCTGGACGTAATTGTTTGTGTATAAATGATGAAATTCTTTGTTGTGTACTGGACGTGATGTTTTGTGTATAAACGATGAAATTCTTTGTTGTGTACTGGACGTAATTGTTTGTGTATAAATGATGAAATTCTTTGTTGTGTGCTGGACGTAATTGTTTGTGTATAAATGATGAAATTCTTTGTTGTGTACTGGACGTAATTGTTTGTGTATAAATGATGAAATTCTTTGTTGTGTACTGGACGTAATTGTTTGTGTATAAATGATGAAATTCTTTGTTGTGTGCTGGACGTAATTGTTTGTGTATAAATGATGAAATTCTTTGTTGTGTACTGGACGTAATTGTTTGTGTATAAATGATGAAATTCTTTGTTGTGTACTGGACGTAATTGTTTGTGTATAAATGATGAAATTCTTTGTTGTGTACTGGACGTAATTGTTTGTGTATAAATGATGAAATTCTTTGTTGTGTACTGGACGTAATGTTTTGTGTATAAACGATGAAATTCTTTGTTGTGTACTGGACGTAATGTTTTGTGTATAAATGATGAAATTCTTTGTTGTGTACTGGACGTAATGTTTTGTGTATAAACGATGAAATTCTTTGTTGTGTACTGGACGTAATTGTTTGTGTATAAATGATGAAATATTTTGTTGTGTATTGGACGTAATTTTGTATAGAAACGACGAGTTTCTTTTGTACTGGACGTAATTTTTTTGTATAAACGATGTAATTCTTTGTTGTGCAATGGGCGTAATTTTTCTGTATAAACGATGAAATTCTTTGTTGTGCAATGGGTGTAATTTTTCTGTATAAACGATGAAATTCTTTCTGGTGTACTTGACGTAAATTTTTCTGTATAGTCACGAATTTCTTTTTTGTCTACTGCACCTAATTTTGTCCCGTATTAACGATGAATTTCTTTATATGTTTTTGAAAACGAAAGCTTAACACAGGTTACCTGATAAGTGAATACGAGGGTAATAAAATTCAAGTTGAGAAAGAGTTTCGCTCTTAGATAATTTCATGGTTATTTAGAATATATGACTACTACATAGGTAAAATAAATTTAGTTATTTAAAATAATATCACATACCTAGAATATTATCAGCAAAGTGCGTCTAGCTTTATGGAGACCATAAAATAACCGTAACAATGTCCTCCAAATAAAACACGACTAATGACATTTACTTTTCCCCACAATATCAAGCAACTTCTATTCAAGACATTTCTTTCTACAACGCTTAGTTTTGGAGATATTTTACAGTCTCAACTTAAATGATCCATTCTGTATTATATATACAATTAAAGAAGGTCGTCCTCCTGGTGTAGTGGTTACCATGCTAGCCTCTAGTTTTCAAGGTCGCGGGTTCAAACCCGGTGGAGGGCGATGAACTTTTTCGGGCGTAAAAATCGTTACCATGGCTTCCTGTGGAAGTGAAGTAAAGCCGGTGGTCCCGTGTCGTAGATTTATGGCACGCAAAAGAACCTCAAGCCTGATAAAGAGGCCTCTGAGCAAAATTACCGGTATTTCACGCCCAATATAGAATGGGACCACGGCAGTTAAACAGCTTACATAAATAAAACCCAATTTAATTTTCAAATTAAAGAGAGAATTTCAATTTATTAGACTGCATAAATCATTTTCATTTTTGTCAGTTTTTACCACTTCGTCTCTCCTTATATACATAAAAAATGCTGTATATCGAACTGTTGTGTTTCTGGATAATTTCAGTATTATTCTGCAAGCATGAATGTCATCCACATGTAATTTTAGCATCACAGCAAGGCGAGGCGAGCACTAGCACTTAGCCGATGTGTCCATTATGTTGGCCTCATTCCAATTACCTACTCCCGTATCCGAGCCGGTTTTCGCTAATTGGAAACACTGGATAAAGACAAAAGCAAAGCACAGCTAGAATAATTTAAACTCGCACATACTGCTGCATATCGCTTAGGGCGGGGCACAGTGTAAATATTTTAATCTCTCGCACGGAGCGCTCTCAGAATGCATCTTAAAAATTAAACATCGCTCACTGGGGCTGCGTTTAATTATCCTGCTTTCACCAGATTTAGTTCATTTCCCTCATGGTGCACCAACCAAGAGCGTGCAGCCCACCCACAGCGGCGTAATTAAACCTTGCGGAAGAAACTGATAGAAAACTGTTACTACGTAAACTTTAAGTTTCTGGACAGCTGATCAAAGAGTTGGGGTAGGACTAGGTACGGAGGGGGCACCTCGACCTACAAGAACTTTTGTGCCTAAGCCACTAGGAGGGAGGGGTGAGGTGAGAGCCGCCATTCCGGGGTTGAACGTTTGCATAGAGCATCCTTTTCCCCTGCCATGCAACGCCGTGACTCCCGCCGACAGTTGCAACCCTGAAACAGACCAAGCAGATGAAAGGGGAATGTAGATAAAATGGAGGGACAGGAAATTCGGAAGATGTAATGAACCTTCACCTAGCGATCCGGGAAACTCCGAAAAAAAATCAATCGGTCAACAAGGTGAGGCAGTATTTTTAACACTTAAATGATTTCAGTGAATTTATATAATATAAAATATAATAACACCTTAAAGCAATATGTGTATATAATAATATATAAAAAGTGTATATTACAGTCATTGTATATGTTTATATTATTGTATACATGTAATAATGTTATGTGAATGTATTACGTAATTTAATAATGTAGGAGCTGTGAGAATAATAGGTTAAAAGTTGCTAACAATGAGGTAACCTTGAGGCAATAATGAATTTTAAAGTTTAACAATACTACTAGTCATTATTGGAGTAACAATAATGTAAATTTTGAGACAGTTTATAAAATAGCCAACCAGGGACTTGAAATGCAGAAATTTACAAATTTTAACGGTAGAAATCAAGTCAGTTGCTTTAGACAGCGCTCATAACTAGACGCGTTGCTTGTAGACAGTGTTCCTAACAGGACGCGAGATGTGTCCTCGAGAAGTTTAATACGTATTCAGTGTGAGACGAAAATAGTTTACGTGTTAAAAAAGTGCAAGTAATTAATAAAAAAAATCTCACACCTTACTTCTATATCAGTGAAGTGTTACTTAAATCGTATCTAGCATTAATAAAAGGAGTGAACTGAAATTATAATCAGTTTAAGCCTTAATCCTCAGTTGCACCACTCCCTGCTAAGACAATTCATGTCTCTAAAAAACAAATACTGACGCAGCCGAGGCAACATAAATATATAATATTTAAAGAAACAGTAAAAAATTACAAAGTTAACATTTTTTAAACATTTGGGGCGAAGGCTACCGGAAACATTTTACCATACGTGCGGTTGCTACTACTTCAAGTTCGGCTCCCCAACAGTCGAAATATAATACTACTTCAAACTGGCTTTCCATACGTAGCAGCAATAAAAATGCTTCAAATTGACGCCCAAAGCGTGGTGCAAATAATAATAATAATAATAATAATAATAATAATAATAATAATAATAATAATAATCATAATAATAATCATAATAATAATAATCATAATAATAATAATAATCATAATAATAATAATAATCATAATAATAATAATCATAATAATAATAATCATAATAATAATAATAATAATAATAATAATAATTCTACATCACTTCAAAGGTCGGTCGCGGGAATCGAACCCACGACCTCCCGAATGCAGGTCAAAGACGTTACCGATTCAGCCATTCCGCTCGATTTCAACCTTTAAGAATAACTAAAACTGCAGCTTTCACCTAGTAATTTTATGAGAGTTAGGCATACTCAAATGATGAAACACGCGTTTAGAACCTTTATAAAGAATATAGCTGTAGGCTGTAAGTGATGTTTTGGTCAAGCATACTATAATATGCTGATTATATGTGGCGTAACTGAATGACCCATGATCTTACTCGGCAGCGCGTGCAGTTCCTCTATGGCACATACATTTTAACACCTTCAAAGCAGCAGTCCACTGGGATCCGTTTCCCAGATAAACAATGAAATATCTGTATTTAAAGTAAAATAAAATCTGTTCATTGTAATTTTAATATCCTAATAAATTGAGTTCATTTTCTATGCTTCAATATGTGTTGCTTTCACGTTACCTGCAAAAAATCAATAAATAATGGCGTGAACACTAGTGCTACATCTGTTGCATTACTCGCAAACACGCTCAAGGTCTACCTCAGTACAGCCATTGGAAGAGCATTTAATTACACTCAATCAACAAGGTGATATATATTTTTTTTTAATTTGTAAAAACTCAAAAGTTCTGAAATTATAGTATGGTCGACCAAAAACAGCCGCATGCATCTTAAATGTAGTTGGGGTCGAAGGGGTATTGTGCGGTATCGACGGTGATTGGCTGTCACAAACATAGCTGCAATGAGCGTGACCGTCACAGAGCTGTCTCAAGCGACAAGCTATAATACGGCAATTATATATACACTATGTGATCAAAAGTATCCGGACACCCCCGCAAACATACATTTTTCATCTTAGGTGCATTGTGCTACCACCTACTGCCTGGTACTCATTATCCGCAACCTCAGTAGTCATTAGACATGTGAAACAGCAGAATGGGACGCTCCGTGAAACTCGCGGACTTCGAACGTGGTCAGGTGATTGGGTGTCACTTGTGTCAGAAGTCTGTACGGAGATTTCCACACTCCTAAACATCCCTAGGTCCACCGTTTCTGATGTGATAGTGAAGTGGAAACGTGAAGGTTCGTGTACAGCACAAAAGCGTACAGGCCGACCTCGTCCGTTGACTGACACAGACCGCCGACATTTGAAGAGGGTCGTAAAGAGTAATAGGCAGACATATATCCAGACCATCACACACGAATTCCAAACTGCATCAGGATCCACTCCAAGTACTATGACAGGCGTGAAGTGAGAAACCTTGGATTCCATGGTCAAGTGGCTGCACATTAGCCACACATCATGCAGGAAATGCCAAACGACGCTTCGCTTGGTGTAGGGAGCGTCAACTTTACAGTGGCAAAACGTTGTGTGGAGTGACGAATCACGGTACACAATGTGGCGATCCAATGGCAGGGTGTGGATATGGCGAATGCCCTGTGAACGTCATCTGCCAGCGTGTGTAGTGCCAACAGTGAAATTCGGAGGTAGTGGTGTTATAGTGTGGTCGTGTTTTTCCTGGAGGGGGCTTGCACCCCTTGTTGTTTTGCGTGGCACTATCACAGCACAGACCTACATTGATATTTTAGGAACCTTCTTGCTTCCCATTGTTGAAGAGCAATTCGGGAATGGCGATTGCATCTTTCAACATGATCGGGCACCTGTTCGTACTGCACGGGCTGTGGCGGAGTGGTTACATGACAATAACATCCCTGTAATGGACTGGCCTGCACAGAGTCCTGACTTGAATCCTATAGAACACCTTTGGGATGTTTTGGAACGCCAACTTCGTGCCAGGCCAGCATTACCGATGGAGGGCGCCACGAACTTGTACGTCATTTTCAGCCAGGTGTCCGGATACTTTTGATCACGTAGTGTAGGTCCCGCATACAAAGCGGAATTATCAACAAGAAGAACCTACTAGAAAATGCCGAAACGAATGTTCCGATACAGGTATGGGGCCCACAGTGAACTCTTATTCCACATTGGCTATTTGTCCGACTGCCGGTCGAAGGCCCCACTAAGGTGCCGGACCATGAGGCGGTTACCGGCGGTAGCTCGATTACTATATAAGTAGTGTTATATATATATATATATATATATATATTGTGTGTGTGTGTGTGTGAATTTGTCATTGGTAAAAAAAAATTCATGTGAATGTATTACATCAGGGTTTTACATATAATTAATCACCACTACCTTTCAGAAAACTATTTGAAATGCTAAATGTAAGTACATTTACCCAGGATTAACATTGCTGTGAGGCACGCAATTCTTGCATGAAACTAATTCAGAATATATCATCAAGATGGGGTGACCTGTCATATGTCAAGTCAGTCACAGATGACAATTTCAGTTATTTTGACAAGCAAGTCATTTCTGCCGGTCTATGACCACTGCGATCTTCTTCCGCAACAGACCACAAGCCCTGCAACAGCTCGACAACATCAGGAGGGACTTTGGTAGGCGTTAAAAAAAACAAGACACGTCATGTCCAAATGTGACTCGGTGCGGATGGCGGTCACTACAGTTGTCTCACATGGACCATGTAAGAGTCGTACAAATTTTACCGCTTTAACTTGTTAAATATTCACAAAACGTTGGGTTCGGTAAGTTGGAACATAACAGCTAGGGGCCGGTTTCACCAACCGATATTAAAAATACTCTTAACATCTTGTTTGTTAACAAGGTGTTCAAAGTTTAACACAAGATTAAAACTTTTGCGTTTCATCAAGCTTTTACAGCAAATTGTTAACGTCAAAGACAACTACGAACGCTAGCTTTCGAGAAGGCAGTGGCCGAGCTACACTGCTTCTGAACGTACCCTGATGCACTTTTGTATACGTATCGCTGCGCTCTCTGTGTCGGTAGCCGACAACTATTTACATTCATGGCAATGGTCATGTGATATGCTCCATTGTTTGAGGTTAGAATCACGATGTCAATTGAAATAAACGTTTCGCCGTTTGAAACGCGTTAATTAGCATCTGGTTAATAAGTATAGTCGTATTATCGAGTACTAAAAAGCTGACGGTCTTACATTAAAGGATAAGATTGCAGCCTGGGACAAAGTCCCGGAGTAATTTAATTGGAATGAGTGCGTTTCTTTAAGTCCTGTAAGCAACTGCGGCAATTTTATGCTAACATAAAGTGCAGCACCAGAAACGTTAGGTGCGAAGAGCGTTTAAGATGGTTTAAAGCTGGTGGTGGACACTGCATAGAAACTAGAGTGGACGAAAATGTGTTATCTCTGATTAATCAAACAAACCGACAAAAATACTGTTTGCTTCTTGAAGCAATTGTTTTGGAAACCTTCCGGATAAACCCACAAACGATATCTTTGAAAATACCAAAGTTATGACAAGTAAATGAAAAATGTTAATAGCATAAAATCTAAGTACCTAATTAACACTTGTGGCATAGGAGAAAGAGGCAAGTTTCTGTTGGTAGTATTCTAACCTCTGGTATTTCCCATAAAACCATGCTCATGACCCTCTGGACAGTCTATATCGCTTTAAAAATGCCTCATTTTGCAGGGTTTCACATTTATTATGACGTACGACTGTTTTATTAGGAATGTCATTAAAAATGCCAATTGTAGCATCAACAGCCTGGTTTGCGGCAGCCATTTTCTAATTCTAACATCAGTTTAACACTTGAAGCAGTATGTTTTGAGTAGTTAAATAAAATTATAATCATAGGGAGAATAAGTATCGATAACAGTAAGGATAGTGGTAAATAAAACTGGAAAGCGAATGTTACTGTAAATGGAAATAAGGGTTGAGCGAGACAGTGCCATCAGCGGCCGGAATGGGGTGGTTTTTCCCTGTATTGTTAAGTGTCCCGTTAGGTTGCTGGAACGCAGAGGTGTAGAAAAGAGTCAATGTTCGCCAAAATACAGATAGCCTTAGGTTACCAATGAAAGAAGCTAGAAATCAAGCGATAGTGCAATGGGGAGATATAGAACGTTTGAAATAGAGAAACAGGAGATTTTAGAAGACGCATTTGGTCGTGGTAGTTCCTTAGAGATGGTTGGCAGAAAAGTTTAGAAGACAGCGGATAGGCGCAATGATATGAAGTGTAACAAATAAGAATGCGCGCGTGTGTGTGTCGAAGTAATAGCAGGAATCAAATGTTAAAACGGTGACGGTAAATAAACGAGCAGGAAAACTAACAGTCGTATTCACCACTAACCCGAGATGCAAGATCCATGCAAAGAACCCTGAGCTAGTACCGAACCCGGAACCATTCCTACAAATCCTGTACCATAAAATAGCCACATACCACCGCAAATTGTCGCCCTAACGTGGGGCCCACAAACAACAATAAGAAATACCACCGCACACTGTGTTAAAATTTAGCATCTGTTGGTGAAACCGGCCCTAGGTGTTTCGATTGTTGTCCATGTTATCAAAACGAAGCTCAACAAAAATTAAAATGAGTTTTAATTATGGACGCTCTTCAACTGCTCTGGTCCTTAGCGTCCCATTCTATATTGGGCGTGAAAGACTGGTAATTTTGCTCAGAGGCCTCTTTATCAGGCTTGAGGTTCTTTTACGTTCCGTAAATCTACGACACGGGACCATCGGCTTTATTTCTCTTCCAAAGGAAGCTATGCTAAGGATTTTTACGCTCGAAAAAAATCCATCGCCCTCCGCCGGGTTTGAAGCCGCGACCTCGGGAACCAGAGGCTAGCATGGTAACCACTACACCATGAAGGACGACAACGAAGAAATATAATAAATCCAAGGAGATTTTACAAACTTCAACAAGCACGAATTCGCAAAGGGGTAAATAACTCCAAAGAGGGGAAATTACGCTTTCTACGTTATCTTTTTCATTTCCAACCCCTATGTACCTGACCAGGCTAGAATAGCATCTCCTGGGCAATGATCCAAAGTAAGATAGTGAGGCCATGGCCCACACGTACAGTAAATTACTGAAGGGCTATCTCGCTCTAGCCTCGTTTCTCTTTCATTCGGCTCGTTTCCTGTCCTTTTTCCTTTATACCTTCATCCTCATGTCGGTCAAACGGACGTAACCTCACTACGAGAGATGGTTTCCATTTAGAGCCCCGGTCGCATAATGACCCGTGTAGCTTGTTTCATGAACCAGGGATAGGTATGTTCCGAAACACTGCCTCCATTTCTCATCTTCAAATGAGTCCTTCCTTCAAGGAATACACAGCTCACAAGTATTCAAACCTGTTTTCATTACCTTCATTAAATTTCTAATCGTGTCTCAGCTTTCGAGTTTTACAAGCTATTGTTTATTTATTACTTATTCTAGCACTTGTCTGTGCTAAGTAGAAGAAATACTTGCATACCAATCTAAGTCAATAGGCACCGCCCTAAGATCCCTTAAGACCTCACTAAAAATCTGATGTGTTACACTCACATGACTTTCTCTACTCTTGTACAAACTATTTTTACAAACGCTTATTCTCCATATGCTTCATGTTAATCGAGATGTTAATCTTATTGTTAATTTTCTTGTAGATGCAAGGGGAATAGGTAGGCCTTAAACGATAGTCAAACATTTTAAGCGCTGGTTGCTATGTGGAGCATTCCATTCTCTTTTTATGTCCAGGACAAAAAAAAAATGAATAACGAATTTGAGAAAAAGTATAACTATTGGAAAATTTAAGGGAATAACAAGCAATATCTCGAAAATGGTTCACTCAACAAAAAAAATGTATATGACATAAATTGTGTATTTTAACGCGATCTACAGTTTTTGTGTAGTAAAATTTTGTCTATCTCTAATGGTTTACCAGTTATGCAAAAGTCGTTGGCAATGAAGAGTAATTTTTTAGACATTCCCAGAAAGTTCGAGATATACATTTCATTTGTCATGAAAATATCTTAAACATATGATATATTAATCAAAATCGTTAGAGCCATTTTTGAGAAAATTAAAATTTTCGAAAAATGTTTCATGTAAAGGGTAATCTGGTGTGGGGGGATTTTCTTGAAAACCTTTGTGTCGCATCTCTGGAAGATACTGAACCTATATACCAAGTTTGGTGTTTATCCTACTGTTCGTTTCTGAGTTATGCTGTTCAGACATATCCACAGACACACACACGGACATGTTTCCAAAAAGGCTTTTTTTTTGGATTCAGGGGATCTCAAAACATACATTTCCGGTGAAATCTCGGTATCGAATTTTTGGGTGGAATACAATACTTCCCCTACTTACTATACGTAGTAGAGAAAGTAAAAATGAAGTAGATAGTATCTTTACGTTATATGCACCACGCTTTGGGCGTCAATTTGAAGTAGGTTGTATTGAAGGAGTTGTATTATAGTTCAACTGTTGGGAGCCTAACTTGAAGTTCGTTGCAACCGTAAGTATAGTACCCGCTTTCCGGTATCCTTCGGCCAAATGTACTTTCCGGTGGCCTTTGCCCCAAAAAATGTTTAAAAATATTAACTTTGTAATTTGACTGTTTCTTTAAATATTATATATTTATGTTTGCCTCGGCGGCGTCAGTATTATTGTTAGAGACATGTTTCTCTTTGCAGGGTTGTGGTGCGACTGAAGAATGTAGGCTTACACAGATTATAATTTTACTTCACTCCTTTTATTAATGCTTGACACGATTTAAACAACACATTACTAATATACAGAGAGAGCCTGTGAGATTCTTTTATTAATTACTTGCACTTTTTAACACCTATACTATTTTCGTCTCACACGAATACGTATTAAATTTCTCGAGGACGTGTCTCGCGTCAGGAACACTGTCTACAAGCAACGCGTCCAGTTATGAGCGCTATCTACAAGCAACTGAATTGATTTCTACCGCCTAAATTTGTAAATTTGTGTATTTCAAGTCTCTGATTGGCTATTCCTAATCCAATAGAATACTTTTATTTAACTTAAGTTTTTTTCTGGTTGTTGATTGGCCATTTTATAAACTGTGACAAAAATTACATTATTGTTGCTCCAAGAATGACTAGTAGCATTGTTACAATTTCTTAGTCATTATTGCCTCACGGTTTCCTCATTGTTAGCAACTTTTAACATATTATTCTCACGGCTCCCACATTATTAAATTCCTAATACATTCACATAACATTATTGCATATGTATACAATAAAATAAACATATAGAATGATGTATTATACACTTTTTATATCTTGTTACATACACATATTGCTTTAAGGCGGGCTGTTATTGAATTTACATATTATATTATATAATTAGACTGAAATTATTGAAGTGTTAAAAATACTGCCTCAAAAAGCACTTTTAGAAACAGTTCCATTTGTGTATGGGTGGGTATTTGTGAACAGTTTAACTGAAAAACGAGAATCAGATGAATAGCAAACTTCATATTTAAGCTAGGAAATTCCCCCACTCCAAAGTACTGTTTACGTGGAAAAAATTCTGGCTACGCTTTATTTTCTCAAAAAGTGCGCTAACGATTTTAGTTAAAATATATGTTTAAAATGCTGATATCAATTTTATGCGAATAGCCTGTGAAACCTTTTTATTCTATTTTATTTTACGTCGCTTTAACTCCTTGGTCACATCGCGACGGATCTGTTGGTGGATATCTCTTAGAATGATATGTGATGGACAGCCTTCTAGGTCTCATCTCTGTAACCCCTGATTCATGCCGTGCAGATGGCATTAGGGTGCCGTCCAGTCTAACCGCCACCCTCACACAGAAAGGCGGACAGTTAGCCTTCAAGGTCTCATCCCTGTAACCTCTGCTTCATGCCGTGCAGATGGCATTAGGGTGCCGTCCAGTCTAATTGCTTACATTATCTGTAGATAGATGGCATAGCATTCGCGATTGCCACTTATTTATAATTTTACTATTGTTTTAGACTTAAGATGGAACTTTGGGTCGTGGCATTAAATATCCAATCCGGTATTTACCTTGGCGACTGAGGAAAACCACGAAAAAACCTCAGACAGATTGGTCGGCCCACCTGGGAAACCGTAAGACCTAAACAAAACCTCACAAGTAAAAGTATGATGCATTAAATTCACGACTTTCTCTACTCATTCTTTTACACACTATTTTTACAAAACCTTATTCTTCTGTCATCTTCCGTGGTGTAGTGGTTACCATGCTAGCCTCTAGTTCCCGAGGTTGCGTGTTCCAACCCGGCGGAGGGCGATGGATTTTTTCGGACGTAATATCTTTAGCATGGGTTCCTTCGGAAGGGAAGTAAGGATTTTAGTCCGCCTCTGCCGGCGTAATTTCCCCGGCGACTGTCAGCGGTCTCGCGCAGGAGATAGAGGCCGCGAGTGGGTTCGAATATAATTTAACTACCCTATATATAGTTCTGCTATGACTGATGACCATTTAGAGTTCACTTTGATGATAGGAAGCACAAAATTGATCAACAAATATCAGCATTTATAGTAAATAAAAGTCAGTTTTATTCTACTCACTGTATTTGAACTGCTGTTAACGTAAAAATACTTCATGTAACAGCTGTTAGTGTATATAGTCTATGCGTTACATTGTCAGGAGACCATGAATGAAAGATTGATAATTTATTATTTATTTATTAAGTAATTTAATGTGTAAGTGCAGATTTTAGTTCAATAAAACACTGTGTTTGTGTTCTGCCACCTCGTGCTTGCGAGTTTATGGCTATGTTAAACCTACATGGCTTCGCCCGAGACTCATTCTCTGACGGTTAATGTGGCCCCCGTTATGAAAGGTTTGGCAACCCTTGCTATAAAGGAACTAATAGGCATTTGATTTAAAATGCGAGGTTTAGTAATTATTTCGTTCACTTGGGAATATCTTGCAGGAAATGCTGTGTATACGTGATGCGTTCGCTTTGAAATTTCTCCGACCGCTTTTACCCGGATACAGGGACCTAGATGAAAGCGATCTCGTCTCTTTTATTTTTGCCCGTTGCCCATTTCTTCTTCCCCGCTACATAGTCAACCTTTGCCGCTGCCCTGATCCCATTTTCATCGCCACCCTTCGCTTTTACAGCCCACCCCGTTCCTTCCTGTGATTCAAAGCACGGCTTTCAAAATCAGCAACGTACGTGCTGAAGAACTCCAATATGGAAAACACAAAGATCACGGTGTTCAAACACCTATTCAACACCCTTCTCTTAAAGGTGAAACGGGAACAGAAATCAGATAACTATTTAATGACCATAAAATAGAGTAGAAGCTGCTTTCAGAAAGTGAAATGGAAACTACAAACACCTACGTTAATTTCAATTGAAAAAAATCACTCACATAGCTTTCTCTACCCATTACATATACATACCTTATGTATTATAGTATTCATTACAGATTAGTGTCCTCCGTGGTGTAGTGTTTAGCATGGTCGCGGGTTCAAACCCGGTGGAGGGCGATGGATTTTTTCGGGCGTAAAAATCCTTAGCATGGCTTCCTTCGGAAGGGAAGTAAAGCCGGTGGTCCCGTGTCGTAGATTTACGGCACGTAAAAGAACCTCAAGCCTGATAAAGAGACTGAACAAAATTACAGCCCAATGTAGACGCTAAGGACCACAGCAGTAAAACAGCGTCCATAAATAAAACTCAATTTAATTCAATTTAATTACAGATTTATTATTCTATCAACATTACGTTACTGTCAGTACACTTTTATTTTCCCTACTGTGTATGTACATACTACGTAATACATGTTTTGAGGCCCCCTTAACCCAAAGAAGGCATTTGTAGAAAAAGGTGTGTGTGTCTGTGAACAGCATAACTCAAAAACGAGAAGTCGGATCAACACAAAACTTGGTATTTAAGTTCAGTACCTTCCAAAGATGCTATAAAAAGGTTTAAAAAATCCCCCACCCCAAACTACCCTTAACATGGAACATTTTTCGAAATTTTTTATTTTCTAAAAGATGGCTCTAATGATCAATACCATATATTAAACATATTCACATGACAAATAAAATGTACATCTTGAATTTTCTAGGATAGCCTTTGAAGTCCTCTTTATTCGGAAGGAATTTTGTATAATCTTGAATAACTGGTAAACGTTAAGTGATACACGAAAACGTACTACACAAGAAATGTAGATCTCTTTAAAACACACTATTTATTTCAAATAACTTTTTTAGTGGCATTAGCCATTTCTGAGATATCCACTATTAATGGTTCGAACTGTTCATTACTTAGCCATTCTCTTAAAGTCCTGTCAACATTCAGTTATTTCTCGCGATGTCATGGAAACAGTATGGAATCTTAAGACCAGCATGTAGCGTCCAGTTGTTAAACATTTGACTATCGCTGTTCCCTTTGTACCTATAACGAAATGTGTAATGTAGCTGTTTCTGCAAAGGTTTATTTGGAATAAAATGTAGTAGATAGAAAAAAAATCTGATGTGTTACACTCACATAACTTTCTCTACTCTTGTACAATCTAATTTTACAAACGCCTATTCTCCATATGCTTCATGTTAATCGAGATATCGAGATGTCAATCTTATTGGTAATTTTCTTGTAGATGCAAGGGGAATATGGTAGCTTTTAAGCGATGGTCAAATATTTTAACGCTGGTTGCTATGTGGCGAATTCCATTCTCTTTGCATGTTCAGGACATAAAAAAATGAATAACGAATTTGAGAAAAAGTATAAGTATTGGAAAATTTAAGGGAATAACAAGCAATATCTCGAAAACGGTTCACTCAACAAAAGAAATGTATATGACATAAGTTGTGTATTTTAACGAGATCTACATTTTTTGTGTAGTAAAATTTTGTCTATCTCTTATGGTTTACCAGTTATGCAAAAGTCGTTCACAATGAACAATACTTTTGGAGACATTCCCAGAAAATTCGAGATATACATTTCATTTCTCATGACATTATCTTAAACATATGATATTTTCATCAAAATCGTTAGCCATTTTTGAGAAAATTAAAATTTTCGAAAAATGTTCCATGTAAAGGGTAGTCTGGGGTGGGGGGATTTTCTTGAAAACCTTCGTGTCGCATCTCTGGAAGATACTGAACCTAAATACCAAGTTTGGTGTTTATCCGACTGTTCGTTTCTGAGTTATGCTGTTCACAGACACACAGACAGACACACAGACAGACACACAGACAGACACACAGACACACAGACACACAGACACACACACGGACATGTTTCCAAAAATGCTTTTTTTGGATTCAGGAGGTCTCAAAACATGTATTTCCGGTGAAATCTCGGTATCAAATTTTTGGGTGGAATGCAATACTTCCCCTACTTACTATACGTAGTAGAGAAAGTAAAAAGCTTTCGTAAGACTAGTTTGTATGCCCACTAATAAACGATAGATGGTAGAGAAAGTCATGTGAATGTATCACATCATATTTTTGTTCTTAAGTTTACGTTATGCTTACTTTAATTTTTATTGTGAACAGCAATTATAGCTTGTGTTTAGTTAAAAAAAACACCACACACATTCTAATATTAGTCTAGATAAATTCATCGTATCAGTGGTTTAGAGATTAAAAGGGACTTAAGGTATGATAACTCGATTAGTCGGGATCAATACTTGGAAACGGATGAGATTTAATGCGCATAGAGGAATTTTGTCGTGGTAGCTTAGTGGTCAGAGTCCATGAACCGTGGTTCGATTCCCGGCTGTGGCTTTGAATTTTTCAAATCTGATTCAAGTTTCCAACTTTGTACCCATACACTGCTGTCTAACAGTTCTTCTTGCATCTTAAGCAAGTTAGATGTGTGTGACGGAAACGAGTATTCGAGGTCGTTAGAGCACGGACAAGTGAACGGGAGGTCTGCGGTTCACCTGCCAGGACCGTCGGCTACGCATTGAAAGCGCACTATAGTCGAGTGCATTATTGAAAGCGCACCAAAGCCCACAAGCGCACAACACTTCAGGTAATCGATCCTTGAGATCTTCCTACACGACGTTCTCAGCTGGTCAGAATGAGTCCCTGGTGAGAACCGTTACTACTAAAGGTAGTGCATCATTATCTGCAATTATAACTACAGAAAGTTCCGTGTGTCAGCTAGTGGTGTACTTTATGGAAGTGCAATGCAGCAATGTATACGGATGCAAATCTAAGTCCTGTGTTAGATGAAATTAGTACTCATAATAATGAACAAACTATGGATTGTCATATTGAGAAAGCACCCAGACCGCTTAAATTAATCAGAACCGCTCTCGGTAACGACGTGAATTCCAATAGCGACATGTTAATGACATAAGACTGGCTATTTATCAGGAACGGAGGAAGAAGTTGCCTAAAAATCCCATTTCAATTTGAGGCAGTATTTTTAACACTTAAGTGATTTCAGTCAAATTATATAATAAGTAAATTCAATAACAGCCCACCTTGAAGCAATATGTGTACGTAATAATTTGTAAAATGTATGTAACAGTCATTGCATATGCTTATATTATTGTAAACCTGTTCAACAATGTTATGTGAATGCATTACGTAATTTAATAATGTAGGAGCTGTGAGAATAATAAGTTAAAAATTGCTAACAATGAGGTAACCTTGAGGCAATAATGAGTTTGAGAGTTTAAATGTTACTTGTGATTCTTGGAAGCACTAATGTGATTTTAGTGACATTTTATAAAAATAGCCAATCAACAACCAGAAAAAGCTAGTTAAATGCAGGTATTCTATTGGAGTAAAAATAGCCAATCAGAGACTTGAAATACAGAAATTTACAAGTTTAGACGCTTGAAATCAGTTCAGTTGCCTGCAGACAGAGTTACTAACCAGACGCGAGATGTGTCCTCGAGAAATTAATTACGTATGTGTGTAAGACGAAAATAGTATACGTGTTAAAAAGTGCAAGTATTAAATAAAAGAATCTCACAGCTCTCGATATCAGTGAAGCGCTATTTAATTTGTGTCAAGGATTAATAAAAAGGAGTGAATTAAAACTTAAAATCTGTGTAAGCCTACATTCTTGTCGTATCACGCCCTGCCAAGACTTCCATGTCTCTAACAAATACTGACGCAGCCGAGGCAAACATAAATATTTAATACTTAAAGAAACAGTCAAATTACAAAGTTAATATTTTTTTAAACTTGGGGCAAAGGCCATCTGAAAATACATTTGGGGCGAAGGCTACCGGAAACTGTTTACTATACGTGCGGTTGCAACTACTACAAGTTCAGCTCATCAACAGTTGAAATACGATAATACTCCTTCAATAAACAACTTCTTCAAATTGGCGCCAGAACGTGGTGCAAACTCCTACAACAACGTAATAATAAATAATAACTTACTTCAAATTGACATCCATACGTGGGGCTAATAATACTCCTTTTTCAGTTTCAAGACGCCATCAAACAACTACAGGAGATGATTATTCTTACATGTTGGGGTGAGGACCAAAAGGTTCTCAGCAAAATCTGAATTTTGATCACCCCAACACGCACATGGGGAGCGTAGCTCACAAACGGCGAGAGGACCGGGACCTTGGTGTCTACGTTCAGATGAAGGCGTGAGGTTTTTTGACAAAATATACAAATATTACATAACACACACTACCTGTAATTTATTGATAAAACACTTGGCGGCTCTACATTACACTTAGGGAAACAAACGACGAGGGGAGATGCCTCGAAAACGAGGACTGGCCACACGTAGCTTACGTCTTACACACAGTGATGCGCACATTCAAATAACGCTAACTATATGTCCCCCCTCTCCAACCCTGTCCAGGCAAGATAGCTAGCCAGGGCTGGCGTCATACCGGGTGAATTTCAAACAAAGCCTTCTCACTCTGGCGTGTTCCGCGCCAAAGGAGAAGGCTCGTTCAGCAGAAAGAAATAATTTAAGTCACCCAATAATACTGTCGACAATGCTTACTGATACGCCACAATATGTTAACGAACAGGAATGGACGATTTTGTTTCCATTTGACCACATGATACTTCTAAAATGATACTAATCTAAAATTTTTAGTGAAGTATGGGAAAATTGTTTTAGCGGATGTAACATTTTATACAAGTCCACGACGTTTCCAAGGATCGTATACTCTACATGTTTACTATGGTGACAATTATTACCAGGTTATGTTTTGTTTCTTAACATCTAAAGCAACAGATTGTTATGAAAATATGTGGAGACGGGTGTGCAATGATTAGTTTTCTTCCGAGCATATAATAACAGCTGCACATGTTGCAATAAAATGGTATTTCCTTCCGTCATGATTCAGTGCTATCAATTCTATTTAGGATAAAGCTGGTACCGTAACATTTCAGAGTTAGAACTGACAGGTTTATACAAGAGTAAATAGGAAGTAAGTGAATGGCTCCAGTTGTTTTTACTTTCTCCACTACGTATAGTAAGTAGGGGAAGTATTGCATTCCACCCAAAAATTCGATACCGAGATTTCTCCGGAAATACATGTTTTGAGACCCCCCAAATCCAAAACAAGCATTTTTGGAAGCATGTCCGTGTGTGTGTCTATGAACAGCATAACTCAGAAACGAACAGTCGGATAAACATCAAACTTGGTATTTAGGTTCAGTATCTTCCAGAGATGCGACACGAAAGTTTTCAAGAAAATCCCCCCACCCTAGATTACCCTTTACATGGAACATTTTTCGAAAATTTTAATTTTCTCAAAAATGGCTCAAACGATTTTGAATAAAATATCATATGTTTAAGATATTTTCATGACAAATGAAATGTTTATCTCGAATTTTCTGGGAATGTCTCCAAAAGTATTCTTCATTGTGAACTTTTGCATAACCGGTAAACCATAAGCGATAGAGAAAATTTTACTACACCAAAAATGTAGATCGCGTTAAAATACACAATTTATGTCATATACATTTTTTTTGTCGAGTGAACCATTTTCGAGATAATGCTTGTTATTCCCTTAAATTTTCCAATACTTATACTTTTTCTCAAATTCGTTATTCATTTTTTTTGTGCTGGTAAAGCAAATAAAATGGAATGCGCCACATAGCAACCAGCTCTTAAAACATTTGACTATCGCTTAAAGCCTACCAATTCCCCTTGCATCTACAAGAAAATTAGCAATAAGGTTAAGATCTCGATATCTCGATTAACATGAAGTAGATGGAGAATAAGTGTTTGTAAAAATAGTTTGTACAAGAGTAGAGAAAGTCATGTGAGTGTAACACATAAGATTTTTTGGGTTGCCTTAGTTGACTTCGACTGATACTGAAAAAGAACTTGCGGACCTAAACAGGGTTTCCCCGCAAATGGACATTGCAGTTTTTTCGACCACATTCTTGAAACCTACGTAGCGAAAGAAAGTTCCTTTTCTCCGGAACTTTGGGCTTTTACGAGTTTACATACTCCTAGCACTACTAACGGAGCCGAATGTTTCCACAAGCATCTCAAGGAGAATGTTTTTACATTAACCCATCAGTCCATATGATGTGTGAAAAAAATTTCAAGCTGAGACATATTTGAAATTACAAAGTGCAAGCAGAAAGCAGGTAAGAAGATGGCAGGAAATTAAATACGCAAATATTCGTAAATATCAGGAGGAGTACGACAGAAAACTATTAGCCGACTGGAGTTCCTAAATAAGGTTAGTCGACTAAACTTGCCCGTCACAGTGCGTGTATACAATCTCTTAACGCACCAAAGTTTTAATAACATCTACTGCTAACTGTATGCGGTTATCAGTGGAGAGTCCTAAGTCTGTAGAAGTGGGAAGGAGAATTTAGTGCCCTTTTGATTGAAAACATACAATTATTTGGGCGTTTCCGATGAGCTCCGGGACATTCCTACCTGATGTTTTCCTCAGCCTCATAAATGGCAAATGGGCTTGAAGATTTTCCTTCCCGAATTTCCTTTCCCACATCATTTCATTTCATGTATCATAGTGTCCACCGCCTGTAGTGCTGTACAGTAAGAACGGGCATTAAACATTAAAACGGATGTGCTACATTCACGTGACTTTCTCTAACCACTGTGATCCGTTTTATATAACTTTTATGGGCCTTTCTTACACAGCTTATATATTTTTTCTACTTCAAGTTAATCTATATAAACCTTTGCAGAAAGAGTTTCATTACCAGGGAGAGGGGGTTTAGTAACTAAACAGTCAAGTTAGGAATGTATCGAGAGTTGTGGCGAGGGAAGGTAGGAGAGACTGCGACCTTGCAGTATTCTCTATAAACAAATGATGAACAATTGAAAGCATTACACCCTACTTCAAAAGTAGGTAAATCAGTAGTATTAGAAAAAATAAAGTAAATTTAGCTATTGATAATGTGCAATTAATTTATGAAAGCTACAAAGCCAGCATTTCAGAGGTATATGACACCTCATAGTATATAACACAGATGCTCGAAAAATTCTAATCTGTAATTTTGGGGCTGATGAGGTTGAAGGTCTACCTTTCTCATTGTTCCTTTCTAATAATGTCGCATGTTGTTTGTGTTTCATTGAATTACAGTGTTGTTTAACACGATGTTGAAACGTCTGTGCGTTGCATCTGATGGTTTTACCATTTCTGGTGAAGTGTTCCCTGGCACACACTGGCACAAATGATGCTAAATCTGATGTATAAGCTCTTCTTTCCTTTAGGCATATTGCCAAAGTTCTCCACTGGTGTGTATGCAGTGAATAAATGGAACAGTTGCTAAGAAACCGGCTGTTGGGGAGAGGAGGAGTGCATCCGACACAGTACCTGACGTCACCTATATTTCGTGCGGTAACACGATTGCTCTGTTTACTTACTACAACCCCTCTGCCTGTTCATTACAAATCTCGTTGTAGGTAGGTACACTGACTCCATTTATGCCGTCGCCGCAGCTTTGGGAGGCATTCTACTGGCATTCACACGTACAGTATGTATGTATAGAAATGTGCGTATGTGCTCACCTTTAACTCATAAGTGGCAAGTGCGAGGAACTATCCGAAACTTAGGCTTGCAACGTTTCCTTTCCCAAAATAATTCAATTTCTAGTACCACCAGTGTCCAACGATTGTGGTGTCATATGCAGTAAGAATGGGCGTTAAACATTTACATTACCGCTATCATAGTTCAGTAACTTAGAAAAAAACCCTTGGGTGGGGTAACTCACCTGATCTCTCTAACTGCCTTGGGCGGGCATGCCTATGAGTCGCTGCTTAAGCACCACACGCCACAATTTCGCCTAGCCCGTGATTTGTTTTATTTTATTTTAGTTTATTCTCACAAAATCGTTTATAATTGTATCCCACCACTGTTGTAACTATCCAAATGCAGCGGCAGGAGTGAAGACACAAGAGCATTACAACAAAAATGCTGTGTTTGTAGATTGTGTAAATTGAATTGAGTTTTATTTATGGACGCTCTTTAACGCTGTGGTTCTTAGTGTCCCATTCTATATTGGGCGTGAAAGGCCGGTAATTTTGCTCAGAGGCCCCTTTATCAGGCTTGAGGTTCTTTTACGTGCCGTAAATCTACGACACGGGACCACCGGCTTTACTTCCCTTCCGAAAGAAGCCATGCGAAGCCATCGTCCTCCGCCGGGTTGAACCCGCGACCTCGGGAACTAGAGACTAGTGGGATATCTTCCTAAACTTAATTCACACTTTTTAATACATTTCATAGCCTTCACTCCCATCTATCTCTTCAAGGAAAAACAGTTCCTCGTGGATTGATTTTCGTAACACAAATTACTTCAATTGAATTTTACAAAGAAAACTAGCGGCTTTAATTTTTACTTTCTCCACTACGTATAGTAACTGGGGGAAGTATTGTATTCCACCCAAAAATTCGATACCGAGATTTCACCGGAAATACATGTTTTGAGACCCCCTAAATAATTTTTTATGGAAACATGTCTGTGTGTGTGTGTGTGTCTGTGTCTGTCTGTGAACAGCATAACTCAGAAACGAACAGTCGGATAAACACCAAACTTGGTATTTAGGTTCAGTATCTTCCAGAGATGCGACACGAAGGTTTTCAAGAAAATCCCCACACCCCAGACTACCCTTTACATGGAATATTTTTCGAAAATTTTAATTTTCTCAAAAATGGCTCTAACGATTTTGATACCAATGTTTAAGATATTTTCATGACAAATAAAATGTATATCTCGAATTTTCTGGGAATGTCTCACAAAAGTGTTCTTCATTGTGAACGACTTTTGCATAACTGGTAAACCATAAGAGATGGACAAAATTTTACTACACAAAAAATGTAGATCGCGTTAAAATACACAATTTATGTCGTATACATTTTTTTTGTTCAGTGAACCATTTTCGAGATATTGCTTGTTATTCCCTTAAATTTTCCAATACTTATACTTCTTCTCAAATTCGTTATTCATTTTTTTTTGTCCTGGTAATGCAAAGAAAATGGAATACTCCACATAGCAACCAGCTCTTAAACGCTTAAAGGCAATACCCCTTGCATCTACCAGAAAATTAGCAATAAGATTAACATCCCGATTAACATGAAGCATATGGAGAATAAGCGTTTGTAAAAATAAGTTGTACAAGAGTAGAGAAAATCATGTGAGTGTAACACAGATTTTTTTATAGAGAGACAAACCTCACGTTATCATCTCGAAGGTATACTCTTTTACATACCTCTTACAGAACTGGAATAAGGATTTTACTTTTGGAGTTATCACGATGTAAATAATATCGTATTAAATTTTTCTGCACTATTAAATTGCTGTGTGACGTGACACTTGTTTCCCACGTATCAGCCCATTTCCTCTTTAAGACACCTCATTGGATAAGTCAGTAGTTAAAGGCAAAAGACAAGTAGAGTGGGGACGATTTATCCCTCCTGAATACTCGCGCAGTAAATAAACCGAGGGATTTCACTAAGTGGTTGTACTATAGTAAAGTATGTATTTTCGCTTCACCTGTGCTTGCCTCTGGTGCGCATCTGATTGCAGCAAGTACGGTAAGCCCACGAAAATAACTGCCTTTATAAGTCAGAATTAATGAAATAATCACAAACGCTCAGTTATTCTGGAACGGCTTCTACCAGCTTAAATCCAGCATATTATGTTATTTAGTTGTGAGATTTTAATTTGGGCCATTTCCATATTTCTCTGCTGGACCTCTCTGGGGTAATGCAGTGAGCGGGATATCTCCAGTAATGGCCTTTTCAGTGATGCATCCTTTCCGTTACAAGGGTGGATAAAGCATTGTAATGTGCCGTGTCTAAACTCCAACGAGTGATAAGTTAAATTGGATTAATTAACGTAAAAGGACGACGTTGTGGTGGATCGAGTCTGGAGACATGTTTATCACCCTAGTGCTGGGGAGACTAGACGAGATAAGAGAAAAGGAAAAGGGAGAAACGAAGGGGAAAAAAGATGTGAAGAGATTTAGCTTCCAGCTATCACCGGCTTCTAAATGTTTCCTTCAATGAACCTTTCTAAGAAATTAACTTCCTCTACAAACGACTTCCTTCGACGTCTCAGAGAAGAATTTGATCATCAGGTTAACGAGAATCACTTGCCTCCTGCAGGGGTCCTTGAAAAGGGCGATAAAATTACCTAATTTAGAGTTAAAGGTAGTTTCTCATTCACCGTTTGTCTTTAAGCGTAAACTGGAAACATCCTGTTGTTGGGGATACGCGCCTTTGTCACAGTCACTTGTTTCTAATCTTCTCGAATAACAACGTTCTACATTAAGGTGTGAAAATAATCTGATGTGACACATTCACACGACGCTCTCTACACGCTATCCTTTATTAGCGAGTATACAAACTTATTACTAAAGCTTGGTTTTATATCTACTACATTTTAATCCAAATAAACCTTTGCAGAAACAGCTACATCACACATTTCGTTATAGATACAAAGAGAACAGCGATAGTCAAATGTTTAAGAACTGAACGCTATATGCTGGCCTTAAAATTCCATACTGTTTCCATGACATCGCGAGAAACAACTGAATGTTGAGAATGTTTATTACTTTCTCTACTACGTGTAGTAAGTAGGGGAAGTATTTTATTCCACCCAAAAATTCAATACCGAGATTTCACCGGAAATACATGTTTTGAGATCCCCTGAATCCAAAAAAAGCATTTTTGGAAACATGTCCGTGTGTGTGTGTGTCTGTGTGTGAACAGCATAACTCAGAAACGAACAGTCGGATAAACACCAAACTTGGTATTTAGGTTCAGTATCTTCCAGAGATGCGACAGGAAGGTTTTCAAGAAAATCCCCCCATCCCAGAGTACCCTTTACATGGAACATTTTTCGAAAATTTTAATTTTCTCAAAAATGGCTAACGATTATGATTAAAATATCATATGTTTAAGATATTTTCATGACAAATAAAATGTACATCTTGAATTTTCTGGGAATGTCTCCAAAAGTATTCATTGTGAACGACTTTTGGTAAACTGGTAAACCATAAGAGATAGACAAAATTTTACTACACAAAAAATGTAGATCGCGTTAAAATACACAATTTATGTCATATACATTTTTTGTTGTTGAGTGAACCATTTTCGAGATATTGCTTGTTATTCCCTTAAATTTTTCAATACTTATTTTCTCAAATGGGAATTCGTTATTCATTTTTTTGTCTTGTATATGCAAAGAGTATTAATCTGTGGCAAAGGGAATGGTGCTGCACCTAGCAACCAGCTATTAAGAGATATGTATGTGCTTAAAGGCAGCTGTATTTCTATATTGCCCTTGTAAATATATATTCCCCTTACATCTACAAGAAAATTAGCAATAAGATAGGAGTCTGCAAATGTTTATCTCGATTAACATGAAGTAGATGGAGAATAAAATAGTTTGTACAAGAGTAGAGAAAGTCATGTGAGTGTAACACAACAGTTTTTTATTGTTGTATTACGTTATTTTTAGCACCACTCTTTGGGAGCCAATTTGAAGTAGGTATTGTCTTTACGTGATTAATATTTGCCTCGGCTGCGTCAGTATTATTGTTAGAGACATGGATTTCTTTGCAAGGCGTGGTGCGGCTGAAGAATGTAGATTATAATTTTTTACTTAACTACATTTATTAATCCTTGACACAATTTAAATAACACTTCACTGATATAGAGAGCTGTTAGATTCTTTATTTAATTACTTGCACTTTTTAACACGTAAACTATTTTCGTCTCACACTGAATACGTATTAAATTTCTCGAGGACACATCTCGCGTCCGGTTAGGAACACTGTCTACAACCAACGCGTCCAGTTATGAGCGCTGTCTACAAGCAACTGAACTGATTTCTACCGCCTAAATTTGTACAATTTGCCCTATTTCAGTTTCTGATTGACTAATCCTAGTCCAACAGAATACCTTCATTTAACTAAAGCTTTTTCTGGTTGTTGATTGGCTATTTTATAAACTGTCACAAAAACTACATTATTGCTTCCAAGAATCACAAGTAGCATTATTAAACTTTAAAATTCATTATTGCCTCAAGGTTATCTCATTGTTAGCACCTTTTAACCTGTTATTCTCACAGCTCCTACATTATTAAATTACGTAATACATTCACATAACATTATTGAGCATGTATACAATAATATAAACATATACAATGACTGTTACATACATTTTACAAATTATTACATACACATATTGCTTTAAGGCGAGCTGTTATTGAATTTACATATAATATAATTAGACTGAAATTATTTAAGTGTTAAAAATACTGCCTCAATGTTGAAAAGACTAAAGAATGACCAAGTAATGAACAATCTGAAGCATTAATAATGAATATCTCAGAAATGGCTTCTGGTACAGGAGAAATTATTTGAAATAAATTATGTGTTTTAAAGAGATCTACATGTTTTGTGGAGTACGTTTCCGTCTGTCGTTTAACCGTTACCAGTTATACAAGGTTATATAAAATTCCTGCCGAATGAAAAGGGGTTTCAAAGCCTATTCCCATAAAATTCAAGATATACATCTTATTTATCATGTAAATATCCTTAATATATGGTATATTATATACTTTTTACTCTCAAAGAGGACACACTTATTAAACATTGTTTTAATAACCCGCCCAGTACCTGATTTAGCCCCCTCGGCGCTGCATCACTCGTGGCCCTCTGGGAACACTGTCATGAAATGTGGGAATATATGCGTTTAGAGCTGTTCCAGCAGCTAAGCCATTACGTGCCTATAGTGCATTTGCTTTAATTTGAAACATGCAAAACAGAAAAGATAGCACTATATTCTACGCCACAGTTGGTAAACCTTAAATGCCTAACTTCAAAACCTTTACTATTGAAAATTACTATTTAAAATCTGGGTTAGGTTGAAACATGAAATTTAGAAGACAGCAACCAACATCCGCGTGTAACAACAATACGAAAGCCAAAGAAGCAAGAGTGATCGAAAATATATTTTTCACATTTCACTGCCAGAGAAGCAACTGTACTGAGAGACTAGATAGTGAAGGGTGAATGTGACAGGATTTCTCACAACTCGGACCGTCATTAGCGCAACAACCCTCTCCTAGATCGATAAGTAGCGTCAGAAT
Organism: Deroplatys truncata; assembly: GCA_030765065.1. Classification (NCBI taxonomy): domain Eukaryota; kingdom Metazoa; phylum Arthropoda; class Insecta; order Mantodea; family Mantidae; genus Deroplatys; species Deroplatys truncata. The sequence continues at coordinate 302,551,965 of CM060975.1, read as the reverse complement.
GGTCATGTTTAAACTTAAACCTCACGTACTGTAGGGGCTAAATCAGGCATTAGTCAGGAATGGAGATTAGACAGATTATTAAACTAATGTCCAGTAAATGTGTCCACTATGAGAGTAAAGATCTGATGTGTTATACATACATATCTCTTAATAGCTGGTTGCTAGGTGCATCACCATTCCCATTGCCACAGATTAATACTCTTTGCATATCCAAGACAAAAAAATGAATAACGAATTCCCATTTGAGAAAATAAGTATTGGAAAATTTAAGGGAATAACAAGCAATATCTCGAAAATGGTTCACTCAACAACAAATATATATGACATAAATTGTGTATTTTAACGCGATCTACATTTTTTATGTAGTAAACTTTTGTCTATCTCTTATGGTTTACCAGTTATGCAAAAGTCGTTCACAATGAAGAATACTTTTGGAGACATTCCCAGAAAATTCAAGATATACATTTTGTCATGAAAATATCTTAAACATTTCATATTTTAATCAAAATCGTTAGAGCCATTTTTGAGAAAATTAAAATTTTCGAAAGATGTTCCATGTAAACGGTAATCTGTGGTGGGGGAATTTTCTTGAAAACCTTCGTGTCGCATCTCTGGAAGATACTGAACCTAAATACCAAGTTTGGTGTTTATCCGACTGTTCGTTTCTGAGTTATGCTGTTCACAGATACACACACGGACATGTTTCCAAAAATGCTTTTTTTTGGACATATGTTTCCGGTGAAATCCTCGGTATCAAATTTTTGGGTGGAACACAATACTTCCACTACTTACTATACGTAATAGAGAAAGTAAAAATATAGTATATTTCAGTTTTACATTATATTGCCATTATAAACATTATTATTATTATTATTATTATTATTATTATAAGTGACGAAGAGTAAATCTGTTGCTCAAGGTTATATATTCATATGTGAATAATCTAGAATTATGCACGTAATACAGGACGCCACTGCATGCGCGAAAAGGTAAACAGATACACGCACCTCCTCCCTGCTATACATCCGCACCTGTGAAGGCCAGTAGTATGCCTCACAAAGTTGCGGGGATGACATAAATTGAAGCAGTGTACAAAAAGTATACGTAATTCTCATTAAAACACCCAGTTTATATCAAAACATTTTTTTGTGTCATTAACCTTCCAGAGATTTTCATTGCTCTTGGTTTAAGCTTTCCAAAACCTTAATTTTTTTTAAGTTTTAAGTAACTATTCTTTTGTTCTTCATATCATGTAAGCAACGACCGGCAGTATAACGACAAAGGGAACACTGATTGGAAAGCACTTCACGGTCGCAGCTGGGTCGCTTTGGAAAATGAAATGCGAATTGTGAAATTAGCCACATGGTAGGCCATGTAAAGTTGGATATTGGAATGTCGAATCCGAATTTGGAACAACATTCCCCGGTTTCGCATGGATTACGGCGAGTTAATTGTAAATTATTTACACCCAGTGAGTGTTTTGTTAATGGTTGTTATTACTATGTAGATTGCGGTTTTGCATGCCGTAATAGAATAATTATTAATATAAAACCGGCTCTCCCCAAGGTCGGGGCAGAAATATTGTTGAAAGCTTGCTGGGTTTTGATTGGCAAGCAGGCATAATGGGTCCGGAATAATTAATAGCATGGAATCGATGGTGTAGTACACGTACAGCCACAAAATATTCATTCAGAGCGGCGAAAAATGGAAGGGCAAGAGAGTGAGGGAGGTGCTGCAAATAAAACGTGGCCCACTGTGCGGGCATGTCGCATTAGTAACACTGTTTATAACAAAAGGGAAAACATTGGCCAACTTCAGGCGTTATAAGCACAGACTAAACGGTGAATTTGTCCCAACATTTTCGTTTTTACTTTCTCTACCGCTTATCTGTAGTAGGTAGAGGACGTATTGGGAGTACTCCACCTAAAAATTTGTTTTCAAGATTTCAAAGGAAATACAAGTTTTGAGGTCCACTGTGAAGTAGTTATTTTTGTTTCGTTATTTGCTTACGTTGTTATTTGCCCAACGCTTTGGGCGTCAATTTGAAGTAGGTTGTATTGAAGGAGTTATATTGTAGTTCAACTGCTGGGGAGCCGAACTTGAAGTTGGTTGCAACCGCACGTATAGTACCCGGTTTCCGGTAGCCTTCGCCCCAAATATACTTTCCGGTGTCCTTTGCCGCAAAAATGTTTAAAAATATTAACTTTGTAATTTGTTTCTTTAAATATTATATGTTTATGTTTGCCTCGGCTGCGTCAGTATTATTGTTAGAGACATGTTTCTCTTTGCAGGGTTGTGTTGCGAGTGAAGAATGTAGACTTACACAGATTACAATTTTACATCACTCATTTTATTAATGCTTGAGACGATTTAAATAACACTTCACTGATATAGAGAGCTGTGAAATTTTTTTATTAATTACTTGCACTTTTTAACACGTAAACTATTTTTGTCTCACACGAAATACGTATTACATTTCTCGAGGACGTATCTCGCGTCCGGTTAGGAACACTGTCTACAGGCAACTGAACACTAAATTAGTAAATTTTGCTATATTTCAGTTTCTGTTTGGCTAATCCTAGTCCAATAGAATACCTTCATTTAACTTAAGCTTCTTTCTGGTTGTTGATTGGCTATTTTTAAACTGTCTCAAAATTTACATTATTGTTGCTCCAATAATGATTAGTAGCATTATTAAACTTTCTTACTCATTATTGCCTCAAGGTTACCTCATTATTAGCAACTTTTAACCTATTATTCTCACAGCTCCTACATTATTAAATTACGTAATACATTCACATAACATTATTGAAAATGTATACAATAATATAAACACTTACAATGACTGTAATATGCACTTTTTATATATTGTTACATACACATGTTGCTTTAAGGCGGGCTGCTGTTATATTTTACATTATATAATTAGACTAAAATCATTTAAGTGTTAAAAATACTGCCTCAAATGAAACGAAAAATACGAACATTGTGTGTGTTGTTTGTGTATGAACAAAGTAACTCAAAACAAAACACCAAATTTAAGATGTTAGTGAACACGCCGCTCAGGCCAAGATTTTCAAGGAAATCCCCCAACGCCTACTACTGTTTATATTCAATAATGTTCATTATTGTTCATTTTCTGGAAACGGGTTTGATTAAAATACCAAAAAATGTATTTAGTTGTATTGTTATACAGGGTCAACCAGTCGACACGTACTAGTTATTTATTTCGGAAAATATTACTTTCTCTACCACGTATACATAGTAGGTAGAGAAGGCATTGCATCCCACCCAAAAATTCAATATTTCAACGAAAATACATATTTTGAAGCCCCTGAATAAAAAAAATCTGATGTGTTACACTCATATGACTTTCTCTACTCTTGTAAAAACTATTTTTACAAACGCTTATTCCCCATATGCTTCATGTTAATGGAGATATCAAGATGTTAATCTTATTGCTAATTTTCTTGTAGATGCAAGGGGAATTGGTAGGTTTTAAGCGATAGTCAAATATTTTAATAGCTGGTTGCTATGTGGCGCATTCCATTCTCTTTGCATGTCCAGGACATAAAAAAATCTGATGTGTTACACTCACATGACTTTTTCTACTCTTGTACAATCTATTTTTACAAACGCCTATTCTCCATATGCTTCATGTTAATCGAGATATCGAGATGTCAATCTTATTGGTAATTTTCTTGTAGATGCAAGGGGAATATGGTAGCTTTTAAGCGATAGTCAAATATTTTAACGCTGGTTGCTATGTGGCGCATTCCATTCTCTTTGCATGTCCAGGACATATAAAAAAATGAATAATGACTTTGAGAAAAAGTATAAGTATTGGAAAATTTAAGGATATAACAAGCAATATCTCAAAAACGGTTCACTCAACAAAAGAAATGCATATGACATAAGTTGTGTATTTTAATGCGATCTACATTTTTTGTGTAGTAAAATGTTGTCTATCTCTTATGGTTTACCAGTTATGCAAAAGTCGTTCACAGTGAAGAATACTTTTGGAGACATTCCCAGAAAATTCGAGATATACATTTCATTTCTCATGGCATTATCTTAAACATATGATATTTTCATCAAAATCGTTAGAGCCATTTTTGAGAAAATTAAAATTTTCGAAAAATGTTCCATGTAAAGGGTAGTCTGGGGTGGGGGAATTTTCTTGAAAACCTTCGTGTCGCATCTCTGGGAGATACTGAACCTAAATACCAAGTTTAGTGTTTATCCGACTGTTCGTTTTTGAGTTATGCTGTTCACAGACACACAGACACACACACACACACACAGACACACACACGGACATGTTTCCAAAAATGCTTTTTTTGGATTCAGGAGGTCTCAAAACATGTATTTCCTGTGAAATCTCGGTATCGAATTTTTGGGTGGAATGCAATACTTCCCCTACTTACTATACGTAGTAGAGAAAGTAAAAAAGCATTTTTAGAAAAAGATTTCTCTCTGTGTGTCTGAACGGCATAACTCAAAAACGAAAAGTCTGATAAATACCAAACCTGGTATTTAGGCTGAATGCCTTCCAAAGATGAGACACGAAGATTTTCAAGAAAATCTCTCCACCCCAACTACCATTTATATCGAACATTTTTGTATATTTTGATTTTATAAAGAATATCTGTAATGATTTTGGTTAAAACAGCACATATTAAAGAAATTTACATGGCAAATAAACTACATATCCTGAACTTTCTGGCAATAGCCTGTGAAGTCCACTTTATTCGGAAGAAATTTTGTATAACCTTGCATAACTGAAAAACATTTAGCGATAGATGAAAACTTTCTTCACACAAAATGTAGATCTCTTTAAAACACACAACTTATTTAAAAAAAGTTTTTTTGTGGCATAAGCCGTTTCGAGATATCCGTTATTAATGGTTCGAATTGTTTAATACTCGATCTTCAGTCCCTGGATTTTCAGTTGTTTCTAGCGATTACATGGAAACAGTATGGAATTTTAAGCCCGCATATAGCGTCCAGATCTTAAACATTTGACTATTGCTGTTCTCTATGTCTTTATAACTAAATGTGTAATGTAGCTATTACTGCAAAGGTTTATTTGGATTAAATGTAATAGATAGAAAAATAAGCTTTAGTAAGAATATTTTGTATACTCACTAATAAATATAGAGAGGGTAGAGAAAGTCATTAAATGTATCACATCAGATTCTTCGAGATAAAATATCTATAACTAAAGCATGTCGCGGCTTCGTTCGTGTTATCTTATTTGCTGAGCGCCTGTTATTGTTTTACTATTTTTGAATTTTGGATTCTTTGTCCTCCGGCTAGCTATTATTACTCAGTCGAGCAAATCTCTTGAACAGGGTGTGTAAACGGAAAGGAGTTGTTACTAAAAGATAACACTGATAAAAGAATTTGTTTTTACACTTTTATTGCCGTCACAATTTATTCATTTCACATAATTACTCTTGATACACGCCCGACTGAAACTGTTATATTTTCGAATGTAACTATTATCACTTATTTGCCGCACATTATTAATTCGCGTATTTCACATTTTATAACTAGCTTTACGACGCGAGAGATTCTGTAGAATTGCGCGACGTGTAACCCGTGGATGATTCTGTTGAACTGCGCGACGTGTAACCCGTGAATGATTCTGTAGAATTGCGCGACGTGTAACCCGTGAATGATTCTGTTGAACTGCGCGACGTGTAACCCGTGAATGATTCTGTTGAACTGCGCGACGTGTAACCCGTGAATGATTCTGTTGAACTGCGCGACGTGTAACCCGTGAATGATTCTGTAGCATTGCGCGACGTGTAACCCGTGAATGATTCTGTTGAACTGCGCGACGTGTAACCCATGAATGATTCTTTTGAACTGAGCGATACTTCTCTCTGGTTTCATAATTTATACTCCCTCACCCCGATATGCCTTAACATTATAACAGAGCTGCTATTGGTTAAAAAAGCGCGCCAACATTAGCGTCTATTTTTATACCCAATCAAAATTACGAACACATATGCTCTAGGGAACATATTCCCTCCATTTCTAAAGCAAAGCGCGCTACTCTGACGTCATTTTTTGTCTCTTCTAATTTATAAACAACTCACCCCATCGTTTCATTGTTACCCGCTCCTATTGTCAGTTTCAGTGAGGCCGTATAAACTTATTTCCTAACAATGCTTATAATTAACAAACATCTCAAATAATTGTCATACAATAATGCTAATTTACACTACAATCACTCTGGCATTCACAGTGTTGTGATATAAAATACTGCGTCAAGCACATATAAACTTTCACTTGAGTTTGGTTTCATCAATTGCCATAACCGGAAGTGGGGTCAGCAGCGTATCACTTTAAAATTTCAAATGGGAATGCGGTTCAAATAGGGTGTTGTTAAATACAGTTGTTCAAACCATTCTTAGCAAAGATTTTTATTAGTTTTCACCCTTTCCTAGAGAAATGTATGAGTTTATTTTTGTTGTGGCTAGGGTTGTCCAATTATTTGTATATGAGCAGCAAGAGGCCTGACGAGCACGTACATACGCTCGGCAGTCCAATACCATTAACATGTCAAAACCTGCACTATTTGTAGTAAAAGTAAAGCATATGTAATCACTATTTATTATACTGGTCTCATTAGTCACTATAATGCAAAAAACAAAACACTCGATTGTCATAATGTGGTAGAAGGTCATCTGAGCTTCTTCTGCCAACATTAATTTTAATTTTCTTTTTGTAACATTTATGAATATGAATGGCATAGCTGTCTGTACACTGAAGCAGTATTTTTTATCACTTAAATAATATGTCTAATTATATCATATAAAATATAATAACGGCGCGCCTTAAAGCAATATGTGTATGTTATAATATATAAAGTGTATTATGTTTATATTATTATGTATATGTATAATAATGTTATGTGAATATATTACGTAATTTAACAATGTAGGAGCTGTGAGAATAGAAGCAAGCTGCTTTCCGTAGCAAACAGAATTATAAAGTAGAAGCCGAAAGTTGCTAACAATGAGGTAACCTTGAAACAACAGTAAATTAGAAAGTTTAATAAAGGCTACTAATAATTCTGCGAACAATAATGTAATATTTAAAACAATTTATACCTAAATAGCCAATCAACAACTAGAAAAGCTTCAAGTTAAATAAAAGTATTCTATTGGAGTAGGATTAGCCAATCACAGACTTGAAATAGAGGAAAAGTGTAAATTCAAGCGACAGACGCTACAAGTTAGCGTACCCGATCAATGAGAGAGACAAAACTTTATTGCGGTGGGAATAATATAAAGTTTACGTGCTTAAAAGTACAATTAATAATAATATCACAGCTCTATAGTAGGATATATCAGTGAAGTGTTATTTAATCGTGTGAAGGATTAATAAACAAAGTACAATACAGTTATAATTTGTGTAAGCCTTGTTCTTTAGCCACACCAGCCCTGCTAAGAGATACGTGTTCTGAAAATTACTACTGACGCAACCGAGGCATACATATATAATATTTAAGAAAACATTAAAATTACAAAGTTGATTTTTAAACGTTGGGGTGAAGGCCACCGGAAAAGTAAACGTGGGGGCGAAGGCCACCAGAAAAGTAAACGTGGGGCGAAGGTCACCGGAAAGTTTGTATCGTGCGTGGGGCGAATACTCCAAAGAAACATATCTCCCGCAATACGTGGTGCAACCACAACAATTAAACCCCTGCAAGTTAAGACTCACATACGTGGAACAACACAACTTCTTCAATATCTGGGGTTAAGGTGCGCAGTCTTTTTCGTATGGTGAAATCAAGTTCAGCTCAAAGTTCACGTTGCTTTATATATAAATGTTGTATATCAAATATTTTAATGCCGTATATTCCGATAACTGTTACGGCTGTTTTGCTTCACCCTATATTATAACAATAGTAAGCGTTTAATAACAGGATCGAGCAAAAGTTTGAAAATAGGAGATGAATTCTACAGGATGATCCCACTGAGATGTCAGAAAAGTAAAACGCCATGTATAAGCGGTTAATGCACACATTTCTGAGAAGCTTGCTATAATGTAAGCGGAAAGGATGGGAGTTAACAATGAGTGATGTTTCAGACTTCATCCGAGTGACATGGTGGTCACGCCACAACAGCGTGCTTAGTGAGTCGTATGGTATGTAAAATGTGTCATGTGGGTTCTCACTCTCCAAATAATGCAGTTACGCTAGTTGACTCGGCCACTCACATGAAATGTGGCTTTGTCCATGAACATCCATTGATTTAATCACTCATCGTCCGCTTCCTGCCTGTCGCACATCATGACAGCAAACTTGAGAGGCTGCATCAAAGCTTGCTTTTGCTGAATATGGTATGGAAACATCTTAAGGTACTGTTCATCAATCCTAAATAGATTTTTGTATGGCATATTCTGTGCTGATAAGTGGTGGAGTGACTTCCGTGGACTCTAGTACTGTTTTGGCATGACCGCCATTTAGTCTCCTATGCACGATAGTGCTGCCATGCCACACAGGTGAAGTCTGAAAAATCACTAAATGTTGTTCCATCCTTTCCGTTTATATTTCAGCAAACCTCTCAGAGATGTGTGTTTTAACTTCTTATATACAACGTTTTACTTTTTTGACATCTCAAACGGATCACCCTGTATTATACACGTTACACATACATACCGTATACCATTTTTTGAGTTATCGATGATAATTATGTTAACTGTAATGTCATATACTTAGTACTTATTAACCGCTGGTTGAAAAATAACAATGTGAAATAGACTTTCCTAGCGCAATAAACAGATGCTTCCTAAAATTTGACTGTTGACTCAGCCCTCCATATGCTCCTGTGTATCTGTAACAATGTGTCTATTGAATCTCTTTCTGGGGAACATTTATCACGAGAAAAAGGAATGTAATACATTCAAACGATTTTCTCTACCCTCTAGCATCTATTATTGGGTATACAAATTATTCTTACGAAAGCTTATTTTCCTATCTTCTTCACTCTAATTGAGATAAATTTTCTGGAAATATCTGCATTACACACTTTGTTATAGATATAAATAGAATAGCGATAGTCAAATGTTTAAAAACTGTACGCTAGGTACTGCCTTAAAATTCCATGCTCTTTGCGTGGAATTCGAATAACAATTGAATATCGAAGGGACTTGAAAAGAATGACAAAATATTGAACAATTCAAACCATCAATAACGGATATTTCAAAAATGGCTCATGCTACAAAATTATTTGAAATAAGTTGAGTGTTTTAAAGAGATCTACATTTTTTGTGCAGTACGTTTTGGTCTATCACGAAAGGTTTACCAGTTATACAAGATTATAAAAAACTTCTTGTACAAAGAGGAACTTCACAGGCTATTCTCAGAAAATTCAAGATAGACCTTTTATTTGTAATGTAAATATCTTTAATATATTGCACTTTAATCAAAATCGTTTGAGTCATTTTTTCAAAAAAAATTCGAAAAATGTTCTATGTAAAGGGTAGTTTGGGGTGAAGGGATTTTCATGAAAAGGTTCGTGTCGCATCTTTGTAAGGTACTGAACCAAAGTACCAAGTTTGCTATGTATCAGACTTTTCATTTGTTCACTGACGCACACATGAACCTTTTTTTGGATTCATGGGCCTCAAAACATGTATTTCCCCTCAAATCTTGATATCGGATTTTTGAGTGGAATACAGTTCCTTCTCTGCCTACCATAAGGTAGGTGGTGAGAAATTAATAAGATCATTTATGTGTCGGTTTGTGCTGAAAGCTATCATTCGGCAAAGGTCCTAGACGGATCATGAAAAGCCGGCGTATAGTGTAACTTCATTCCATACACCAGTTGACGGGGCGTCTAAAGGCCGGCACATAGCGAAAGGCTGGGTGGGGTTAGTTTAACCAGAGTTATATGCCTACCGAGCGAGATAGTTCCGCGGTAACATGTAAGGCTTGTATCCGGGAGGTCCCGGACTCGATTCCCGGAGGCGCTCCGCACTAACCTGGGCTTTTCGTGGTTTCCCCCAGGTTGGTAGGCGAATGCTGCGGTGGTTTCTCATCTACCATCATTTCCCTTTCATTGCGTTTCGTTCTCATCTTTCAGGTGTGCTTCTAGTTTCGTGGCTTATGGGTGCCGGATAGTTGGCTTACATGCTTGCTCAAATGAAGGAATAATTCTCGTGAACACTAGAGGGCTGCTTATTAGACAGGTCGCTGACAGCCATCTCTAGTTTCATCAGTGGGGCGGGTCTTCGAACCTGGAGTTGTCAGGGACTTCCGCGCGTCTTTGTGGTCTGTATGCCTGCGGCCTTTGGACTCCTGTGGTTCCTACACTTAATCTCTTCCTCCTAGGGGTCGTAGCTATGCACCCATGTAGGTCTAAAAGATGAGCTGTCCGTTTCTTGTACAGGGTGATTTATCAAGAACTGAAACATTTCTTTCTTTAATTATTCTGTTCGAGATTCACTCAGTGCCCCAATTTTAGCACCAAATTAAGCAGAATGTTCTGGAGTTTTGATTGCCTGTCACTGGATGCGCAGGTTATCATGTTTTATTCGTAATTGTTAGTTTTATTGTCGGCAACTGTTTTTGAGATTTTGTTTTAGTCAACGTGAAAATGGAGTACACATTAAATGAACGACTCTTCCTTGTAAAGCAATACTGGATTACGAATTCAATTACAGCTACTCAAAGGGCATACCTACCAGAGAGAATTTGGTGTTCGGAATCCTCCCCAAAGAAATACAATACTGGGATTGGTAAACAAATTGGAAACAACTGGATCTCTGGTGACTGAAGAAGGCAAAACTCGTTCATCTAGGCTTCCCACGGTTGCTGGATCAGTCACCCAAAAAATCATTAAGACGTTTGTCGCAGGAGACTGGGTACAGATACTCAATGTGTCAGAGAGCTGTGAAAAGTGCAGGCCTAAAGCCGTATAGGATTACGGTTGTCCATCAGTTATAGGAACCAGATAAGGATAGACGACTGAATTATTGTCGTTGGTTTTAGGCGTTCATTGTGCAAAATCCTGATTATTGTCCATCACGTGGTTCACAGATGAAGCATGGTGCCATTTATCCGGCTATGTGAACTCAAATAACTCACGCTATTGGGCCAGCGAAAATCCACATGTTATTCATGAAGCACCTATGCACGTGGTTAAAATCGGAGTTTGGTGCGCAATATCCGCACAGAGAATATTGGGAACAATTTTTTTTGAAAACAATGTGAACATTGCAGAGTACCGACGGATTTTCATGGAGTTTGCTGAGCAACTATACGATGTAGAGCTGAGTCAAGGATATTTTCAGCAGGACGGCGCTACATGCCATATATAAATGAAACCATAGCACTAATTGCAAGTTTTCTTGACGACCGGATATTTCCAAGAACTTGTGGCCACAGAGATCTCCGGATTTGGCATCGCCGGACTTTTTCTATGGGGTTACTTAAAAGACATGGTTTATGCCACACGTCCCCAGACATCGTACGATCTGAAGCACAACATTACATAGGAGATTCAAACTATTGACAACAGAGTCCTCCAACGAGTGGCCAGTAACATGGTACGAAATGTTGAGTTGTGCCTTATGCAGGATGAGGACATTTTCAACATATGCTATAGAGGTAAATAATCTCCCAAAATTCCTCTACATTTCAGGTATAATACGTTGTCACTAGCATAACTCGTTTTGAAAGAATTAAAGAAATAAATGTGTCAGTTCTTCATAAATCACCCTTTACCATATGCCTAACAAGTGCCGTCATTTCATGAAGAACACTGCAGAATCTTCGCGAAATGTTGGGTTTCGGCAAAAGCCTGTGACATATAAATTAATTATAGTAGGATAGGTGTGCAAAACACATAACGAGTGCAGAAAGTCGTGTGACCTTAATGCATAAAAAATCTGTTGTTACAATTATTTATAGATATCTAATTTTCAGCAATCTAACCAGAGCAAATTAATTTCTGAACAATCCAAACGACACAAATCTGCCGTTCCATTTGGCTGAACGCCATCAAACATGGAGAAACCAAATAAACAAATGAATAATAAATATTGCCATTTCGATAGAAACCAATGCTTTATGATGTTATCATGTAAATAACATTTTTCTCTCCATTAGGTGTTTAATGAGACATATAGCAAAAATCGAGGAGGGGGAGATTTAATTAAAATACAGTCGCAGTCCCTAGTCAAATTGTGTTTCACAAAATGCATTCGCACTAGTACCTACGAAAATCACAGAAAATAACGCAAAAAGAGCATTGAACTCGGCTAAAGCCGTTTCTATGCTACGCGCTTATTTCCCAACTATCTGAAATACCTGGTGTTTGATGGTTTATCCCCACAACATCCCAATAGTCTTGCGTTTCTTTGAAAACAGTTAAAGATTATTACACAAGGCACTTAAAGAATTAATTAAAGCTCTCAGAAACTATAAAGGAAAACCAGTACTATACAACAGCAGTTTTGGGCAGCCACAAACACCACAGTTTGTAATTATGAATTACAAATAAAATATTGAATGCAGCGGAGTATTTCCCACGTTGTCGCATTCGGACTGCCACGTCGCCATTTATAGAGAAAATCTCACTTGGGGAAAAATAATACCAGTTTAAGTAAAAGGTAAAGTACTGGCGAACGGAGGGGTTGCCACAACAGCGTTTTTTGCTTCTTCCGTGAACCCTGGGAGGAAGAGATGAGGGGAGTGACACGAAGGGCGATTAGATCCGGGTGACGACGGGGTCCCTAACGTTTCCAGATAGAACGTATCCGACTCCTCCCGGGCCTACCCACAAGCCACCAAAGCACGGTCTCCCTGGAGAGGGGTCCACTCGGAGGAAGATCTAACTGTCCGCAACGACCCTCTACAGAGCGCAGAGATACCGTCCAGCCGCAACCTGACGAATACCGTCGCCTGGTCCTATAACCCTGAAACAAATGACAAGGAACATGATGGGTACAGGAAATGATAGGCAGGAGAGTTGTGGTAGAAAATAACCATCCCAGCATTCACCTGCCGACCCGAGGAACCACGAAAAGCCCATGGGATTGAACCCGAGACCTCCCGGATACAAGTTGCACACGTTACCACGGCCATCTCGCTCGGTCAGTTTAAGCGGAGTCAATTGAAGCCGTGCTTTGCTTCACCTTTTGACGTTGTCTTCAATATCTGCTGTTGGTTCTGCTGCCGGCTGCTACAGTGGTTGGCTATGAGATCTTTCTCTCAGGGTGTCGTCCTCCGTGGTCTAGGGGTACTATGCTAGCCTCTAGTTCCCGAGGTCGCGGATTTAAACCCGGCGGAGGGCGATGGAGAGCGTAAAATCCTTAATATGGCTTCCTTTTGAAGGGAAGTAAAGCCGGTAATCCTGTATTGTAAATTTACGCCACATAAAAGAACCTCAAGCCTGATAAAGAGGCCTCTGAGCAAAATGTCCGGTCTTTCACACTCAATATAGAATGGACGCTAAGGACCACAGCAATTAAAGAGCCTCCATAAATTGAAAAAAAACCCTCAAAAACTTCTCTCAGGGTATGCGTGGATGTATTTTGAAAGGATAACACTAGTTAAGTTAGCTTTGAAATTTTAATGTGGACTAAAAAGTTCAGTTTAAGAAGAGTCGCCGACTATTGAATTTACGAATTTATTACTTCTCTAATGATAGTTAAGCGAAACGTCAGTTGCCGTAAGTCGCAGAAATGTTGCTCGAAAGATCCCTCGCGATAGCCGCTAAAACTTAACTCACTCAAGCGCATCACTAGGCGCTATATGACTTGTAATGAAACTATCACTCGCGACTTCACATGGTTAAGTGATTAAGTCTCAAGAGAAGGTGCGTCTCTGATTTAGAATGCACGCCCTCTTATTAACTTAAGTCCGCCTACTTTAGAAATACCCCAGCAAGGTTCATTCTCGCGCGGCCAATACCTTAAAACTCGTAGGTATGCGTGTGATACCTTGTTATTACGCGTTACCTCCATTAATCTAAGAATTTCAATCATCTTTCTCTTTTACAGAATTCTGGTCTACATGATTGTTCAAATTTAACCGCATTCGAAGAACCGCGTTCGCTACTTCGGTTGTTATTAATGACTTTGCTCGCTAATTATCTTTTTCTTCGGGCAAATCTTTTCAACTCAAGCTTATTGCATTATAGAATGATTTAATATACAGAAAGTATTTATTGCAGTTATTTCTTTATTTTACTACCGTTCTTTCTTTATTTATACCTCCCCGGCCATTCCACTATCGTTTTTATCTCACTCAGTTTTTGCTTTCCTGGTTATAAAAACTCGCTGCTTATAAAAAACGAGAGACTAAAAATTATATTAAGTAAATATTCTAACATCGGAGTACCTACTACGCGGAATCTATGGATATGAACTTCGACTTATTTATTACTTTTAGATTAGCAATGTTTCACCACCATAGAGACTTTTATAATTAATGCGATTATGTTGAAATATTTTGTTATTTTATATCAATACACAATAAATAATCATAATAATAAGTGTTATTTAGTCTGTTAACAATTATCACAGTCTGATATAACACAGCCAACTTGAAATGTTGTTAATTTTTCAACCAAGCCTCTACATTTGCGCTAGCATAGCTACAAATGGCATAGCTGTTGTAATTATTTGTCAGACTCTGTTATTACTCCATGATCAATGCCAGAGAGGAGATAAACTAATAATATGTGAACTTGCAGTTTCTTTATTCTTTGAGGCGAAGCCTAAGTAATTATTAATCTTATGTTGGAAATGTCAGTTATAGTAATGATCGCTGAAAAAGACAAGGTGTTCCTGCAAGTTTTTGTAGGCATCACATAAAATTAAATAATTAACCGTCTGAAATGGGGTGAAATTTCCAATCCTAAGCTTGACAGTCATTTTTGCTTTGTGTCAAAGATTATGTGCCAACATTGGTCGAAATGGGTGCATCGGTGTAGAAGCCTCTAAGGGGGGAACACACACACACACACACACACACACACACACACACACACACATACTGAGTTTTACATATTAAGATAAGTCACTAATTTTATTGCACACTGAGGGAGTATTTTTAACACTTAAATGATTTCAGTGTAATAGCCTTAAAGCAATATGTCTACAAAACAATATATAAAAAGTGTATATTACAGTCATTGTATATGTTTATATTATTGTATCCATGTGTAATAATGTTATGTGAATATATTACGTAATTTAATAATGTAGGAGCTGTGAGAATAATAGGTTAAAAGTTGCTAACAATGAGGTAACCTTGAGGCAATAATGAGTAAGAAAGTGTAATACTGTTACGAGTCATTCTTGCAGCAACAATAATGTAATTTTTGTGACAGCTTATAAAACAGCCAATCAACAACCAGAAAAAGCTCAAGTTAAATAAAAGTATTCTATTGAACTAGGATTAGCCAATCAGAGAATTGAAATACAGAAATTTACAAATTTAGGCGGTAGAAATCAAGTCAGTTGCTTGTAGGCAGCGCTCATAACTGGACGCGTTGGTTGTAAACAGTGTTCCTAACGGGACGCGAGATGCGTCCTCGAGAAATTTAATACGTATTCAGTGCGAGGCAAAAATAGTTTACGTGTTAAAAACTGCAAGTAATTAATAAAAAAAAATCTCACAGCTCTCTATATCAGTGAAGTGTTATTTAAATTCTGTCAAAGATTAATAAATGTAGTGAAGTAAATATAATCTGTGTAAGCCTACATTCTTAGCCGCACCGCTCCCTGCAAAGAAATCCATGTCTCTAACAATAATACTGACGCAGCCGAGGCAAACAAATATATAATATTTAAGGAAACAGTGAAAATTACAAAGGTAATATTTTTTTAAACATTTTTTTGGGACAAAGGCCACCGGAAAGTACATTTTTGGGGCGAAGTCTACCGGAAACTTTTTACCATACGTGCGGTTGCAACTACTTCAAGTTCGGCTCCCCAACGGTTGAACTACAATACAACTCCTACTTCAAATTGGCTTTCCATACTTCAAATTGGCTCCCAAAACGTGGGGCAAATAACAATACAACAAAACACCTACTTCAACACCAGCTGATTTAGCCATCATTCAACACGCAGATTTTTAAATTTGAGTGACGTTTTAATTAAATTTACTTCCCGTCGTTCCTTATAAAATTATGTTACAATGTTCTACAAAATTTGTATAGTTTATCCTCCCTTTACCCAATTTTAACTTCATACAGCCCTGTGTATTACTAATAACGTTGAAAAGTCCCCCAATATTGACGCAAAAGAATGCGAAACATCGGCGGAACGTCCGACTTGCTTAATCTCCCTCCGACAGTCCTCCAAGTTGTGTAAGTGCTGCATAGTACCTTTTGGCGGTCCAACAGTCATCGGTCAAAATGGTTAAGTGATTTTTACTTTCCTCTACTAGATATAATAAGTAAGGGAAGTATTGCATTCCACCTAAAAATTCGATACCGAGATTTTTAACTAGAAATACATGTTTTGAGGTACCCCGAATACAAGTAAAGCAGTTATGGAAACATGCCCATTGTGTGTGTGTGTGTGTGTGTGTGTGTGTGTGACTTTGAACATCATAACTCAAAAACGAAAAGTCGGATAAATATTAAACTTGGTATTTACGTTCAATATCTTCCAAAGATGCGAAATGCAGATTTTCAACAAAATCCCCCCACTCCAAACTACCCTATACACGGAACATTTTTCGAAATTTTTTATTTTCTAAAAAATGGCTCTAACGATTTTGATAAATATACCATATATGAAAGATATTTACATGACAAATAAAATGTATATCTTGAATTTTCATAGAAAAGTCCTCTTCATTCGGAAGGAATTTTGTATAATCTTGTATAACTGCTAAACGTTAAACGATAGACAAAAACGCACTACACAAAAAATGTAGATCTCTTAAAACACGCAATATATTTAAATATTTTTTTTTTTGGCAGGCATAAGTCGCTTTTGAGATATCCGTTATTAAAGGTTTGAACTGTTCATTGCTTAGCCATTCTCTTTAGTCATTTCAACATTCAGTTGTTTCTTGCGGCGTCATGGAAACAGTATGGAATTTTAAGGCCGGCATATAGCTTCCAGTTCTTAAACATTTGACTATCGCTGTTCTCTTTGTATCTATAACGAAATGTGTAAAGCAGCTGTTTTTGCAAAGGTTTATTTGGATTAAAATGTAGTAAATACAAAAATAAGCTTGAGAAAGAATAATTTGTATACGCACTAATAAAGATAGGGTAGAGAAAATTATGTGAATGTATCACATCAGATTTCTTTAGGCAATCATAATAGGTGGAATTTTAAATCTTTATAGCCTCTCTTTGGTCTCGTAGTTTTTAAACAACATAATATCTATTTAGTTTTCATGTAATGCAGAAACCCTTAGCATGGACAATGAAAGAGAGGTGAAACTGGTGATTATGAACGTTTCCAGGCCACCAAATTCAGCTCTTCAGAGAAGACAAATAGTCTGCAAACACAGAGAAGAATAATCTTTTAGTTGTTAATTATAAAATATCGGTTGACTGGTTTCTAATGTTAGCTGGACACGATCTTTCCTCATTATGCAATTGTTTAGCGCACTCTGCTAGCTTGATTACAGTATACAAAGAAAATAAAGCAAAACTTCTTACATGAAGGTTGCTGAAAAGTTTGTTTCGGTTCTGAACACGTTCCGACCTAATAACGAACACATTCTTGTGAACATGCGCCAGTCGAGTACCCTATCAGAACTAATTCGGAATGATGTATGGCGTTGTGTCGCGGCCTTCTTCATTTCACGGTGTCAATTACATATTCAAATTTATTCCTCCAGGTAATAAGCCTTTTGCTGCTGCATACAGAGAGTATATCACTTTCTCTATACCCTCTGGCAGGTTTATTATTACTCTATTTTATTTTACGTCGCTTTAACTCCTTGGTATATCGCGACGAATCTGTTGGTGGATAACTCTTAGAACGATATGTGATGGACAGTTAAGCCTTCTAGGTCTCATCCCTGTAACCACCCGCTTCATGCCGTGCAGATGGCATTAGGGTGCCGTCCAGTCCAACCGCCGCCCTCACACAGAAAGGCGGACAGTTAGCCTTCTAGCTCTCATCCGTGTAACCACCCGCTTCATGCCGTGCAGATGGCATTCGGGTGCCGTCCAGTCTAACCGCCGCCCTCACACAGAAAGGCGGACAGTTAGCCTTCAAGGTCTCATTCCTGTAACCACCCGCTTCATGCCGTGCAGATGACATTAGAGTGCCGTCCAGTCTAACCGCCGCCCTCACACAGAAAGGCGGACAGTTAGCCTTCAAGGTCTCATTCCTGTAACCACCCGCTTCATGCCGTGCAGATGGCATTCGGGTGCCGTCCAGTCTAACCGCCGCCCTCACACAGAAAGGCGGACAGTTAGCCTTCTAGCTCTCATTCCTGTAACCACCCGCTTCATGCCGTGCAGATGACATTAGAGTGCCGTCCAGTCTAACCGCCGCCCTCACACAGAAAGGCGGACAGTTAGCCTTCAAGGTCTCATTCCTGTAACCACCCGCTTCATGCCGTGCAGATGGCATTCGGGTGCCGTCCAGTCTAACCGCCGCCCTCACACAGAAAGGCGGACAGTTAGCCTTCAAGGTCTCATTCCTGTAACCACCCGCTTCATGTCGTGCAGATGGCATTAGGGTGCCGTCCAGTCTAACCGCCGCCCTCACAAAGAAAGGCGGACAGTTAGCCTTCAAGGTCTCATTCCTGTAACCACCCGCTTCATGCCGTGCAGATGACATTAGAGTGCCGTCCAGTCTAACCGCCGCCCTCACACAGAAAGGCGGACAGTTAGCCTTCAAGGTCTCATTCCTGTAACCACCCGCTTCATGCCGTGCAGATGGCATTCGGGTGCCGTCCAGTCTAACCGCCGCCCTCACACAGAAAGGCGGACAGTTAGCCTTCAAGGTCTCATCCGTGTAACCACCTGCTTCATGCCGTGCAGATGGCATTCGGGTGCCGTCCAGTCTAACCGCCGCCCTCACACAGAAAGGCGGACAGTTAGCCTTCAAGGTCTCATTCCTGTAACCACCCGCTTCATTCCGTGCAGATGGCATTCGGGTGCCGTCCAGTCTAACCGCCGCCCTCACACAGAAAGGCGGACAGTTAGCCTTCTAGCTCTCATCCGTGTAACCACCCGCTTCATGCCGTGCAGATGGCATTCGGGTGCAGTCCAGTCTAACCGCCGCCCTCACACAGAAAGGCGGACAGTTAGCCTTCAAGGTCTCATCCGTGTAACCACCCGCTTCATGCCGTGCAGATGGCATTCGGGTGCCGTCCAGTCTAACCGCCGCCCTCACACAGAAAGGCGGACAGTTAGCCTTCCAGGTCTCATCCCTGTAACTACCAGGTTCATGCCGTGCAGATGGCATTAGGGTGCCGTCCAGTCTAACCGCCGCCCTCACACAGAAAGGCGGACAGTTAGCCTTCAAGGTCTCATTCCTGTAACCACCCGCTTCATGCCGTGCAGATGGCATTAGGGTGCTGTCGAGTGTAACCGCCGCCCTCACACAGAAAGGCGGACAGTTAGCCTTCTAGCTCTCATCCCTGTAACCCCTGCTTCATGCTGTGCAGATGGCATTAGGGTGCCGTCCAGTCCAACCGCCGCCCTCACACAGAAAGGCGGACAGTTAGCCTTCTAGGTCTCATCCCTGTAACCCCTGCTTCATGCTGTGCAGATAGCATTAGGGTGCCGTCCAGTCTAACCGCGCCCTCACACAGAAAGGCGGACAGTTAGCCTTCTAGCTCTCATTCCTGTAACCACCCGCTTCATGCCGTGCAGATGACATTAGAGTGACGTCCAGTCTAACCGCCGCCCTCACACAGAAAGGCGGACAGTTAGCCTTCAAGGTCTCATTCCTGTAACCACCCGCTTCATGCCGTGCAGATGACATTAGAGTGCCGTCCAGTCTAACCGCCGCCCTCACACAGAAAGGCGGACAGTTAGCCTTCAAGGTCTCATTCCTGTAACCACCCGCTTCATGCCGTGCAGATGGCATTAGGGTGCCGTCCAGTCTAACCGCCGCCCTCACACAGAAAGGCGGACAGTTAGCCTTCAAGGTCTCATTCCTGTAACCACCCGCTTCATGCCGTGCAGATGACATTAGAGTGCCGTCCAGTCTAACCGCCGCCCTCACACAGAAAGGCGGACAGTTAGCCTTCAAGGTCTCATTCCTGTAACCACCCGCTTCATTCCGTGCAGATGGCATTCGGGTGCCGTCCAGTCTAACCGCCGCCCTCACACAGAAAGGCGGACAGTTAGCCTTCTAGCTCTCATCCGTGTAACCACCCGCTTCATGCCGTGCAGATGGCATTCGGGTGCAGTCCAGTCTAACCGCCGCCCTCACACAGAAAGGCGGACAGTTAGCCTTCAAGGTCTCATCCGTGTAACCACCCGCTTCATGCCGTGCAGATGGCATTCGGGTGCCGTCCAGTCTAACCGCCGCCCTCACACAGAAAGGCGGACAGTTAGCCTTCCAGGTCTCATCCCTGTAACTACCAGGTTCATGCCGTGCAGATGGCATTAGGGTGCCGTCCAGTCTAACCGCCGCCCTCACACAGAAAGGCGGACAGTTAGCCTTCAAGGTCTCATTCCTGTAACCACCCGCTTCATGCCGTGCAGATGGCATTAGGGTGCTGTCGAGTGTAACCGCCGCCCTCACACAGAAAGGCGGACAGTTAGCCTTCTAGCTCTCATCCCTGTAACCCCTGCTTCATGCTGTGCAGATGGCATTAGGGTGCCGTCCAGTCCAACCGCCGCCCTCACACAGAAAGGCGGACAGTTAGCCTTCTAGGTCTCATCCCTGTAACCCCTGCTTCATGCTGTGCAGATAGCATTAGGGTGCCGTCCAGTCTAACCGCGCCCTCACACAGAAAGGCGGACAGTTAGCCTTCTAGCTCTCATTCCTGTAACCACCCGCTTCATGCCGTGCAGATGACATTAGAGTGACGTCCAGTCTAACCGCCGCCCTCACACAGAAAGGCGGACAGTTAGCCTTCAAGGTCTCATTCCTGTAACCACCCGCTTCATGCCGTGCAGATGACATTAGAGTGCCGTCCAGTCTAACCGCCGCCCTCACACAGAAAGGCGGACAGTTAGCCTTCAAGGTCTCATTCCTGTAACCACCCGCTTCATGCCGTGCAGATGGCATTAGGGTGCCGTCCAGTCTAACCGCCGCCCTCACACAGAAAGGCGGACAGTTAGCCTTCAAGGTCTCATTCCTGTAACCACCCGCTTCATGCCGTGCAGATGACATTAGAGTGCCGTCCAGTCTAACCGCCGCCCTCACACAGAAAGGCGGACAGTTAGCCTTCAAGGTCTCATTCCTGTAACCACCCGCTTCATGCCGTGCAGATAGCATTAGTGTGCCGTCCAGTCTAACCGCCGCCCTCACACAGAAAGGCGGACAGTTAGCCTTCTAGCTCTCATCCGTGTAACCACCCGCTTCATGCCGTGCAGATGGCATTCGGGTGCCGTCCAGTCTAACCGCCGCCCTCACACAGAAAGGCGGACAGTTAGCCTTCAAGGTCTCATCCGTGTAACCACCCGCTTCATGCCGTGCAGATGGAATTCGGGTGCCGTCCAGTCTAACCGCCGCCCTCACACAGAAAGGCGGACAGTTAGCCCTCCAGGTCTCATCCCTGTAACTACCAGGTTCATGCCGTGCAGATGGCATTAGGGTGCCGTCCAGTCTAACCGCCGCCCTCACACAGAAAGGCGGACAGTTAGCCTTCAAGGTCTCATTCCTGTAACCACCCGCTTCATGCCGTGCAGATGGCATTAGGGTGCTGTCGAGTGTAACCGCCGCCCTCACACAGAAAGGCGGACAGTTAGCCTTCTAGGTCTCATCCCTGTAACCACCCGCTTCATGCCGTGCAGATGGAATTAGGGTGCCGTCCAGTCTAACCGCCGCCCTCACACAGAAAGGCGGACAGTTAGCCTTCTAGGTCTCATCCGTGTAACCACCCGCTTCATGCCGTGCAGATGGCATTAGGGTGCCGTCCAGTCTAACCGCCGCCCTCACACAGAAAGGCGGACAGTTAGCCTTCTAGGTCTCATGAAACCACCTGTTTCATGCCGTACATATGGCACTCGGGTGCCGTCCAGTCCAACCACCCCCCTCACACAGAAAAGCGGACAGTTAGCCTTCTAGGTCTCATTTCTGAAACCACCTGTTTCATGCCGTGCAAATGGCATTCGGGTGCCGTCCAGTCCAACCGCCGCCTTCACACAGAGAGGCGGACAGTTAGTTTTCTAGGTCTCAGCTCTGTAACCACACGCTTCATGCCGTACAGATGGCCTTAGGGTGCCGTCCAGTCGAACCGCCGCCCTCACACAGAAAGGCAAATAGCCTTCTGGGTCTCATCCCTGTAACCACTCGCTTCATGCCGCGCAGATGGCATTCGGGTGCCGTCCAGTCCAACCTCCGCCCTCACACAGAAAAGCGGACAGTTAGCCTTCTAGGTTTCATTTCTGAAACCACCTGTTTCATGCCGCGCAGATGGCATTAGGGTGCCGTCCAGTCGAACCGCCGCCCTCACACAGAAAGACGGACAGTTAGCCTTCTAGGTCTCATCCTTGGAAATGCCATCCCGCTTCGTCAGTGCCCACAGAGACCCCAGCGCATGGCAACGGGATCTTCTGCTTCAAGCCGTGCAGATGGCGTTAGGGTGCCATCCAGTCTAACTGCTTACATTGTCTGTAGATAGATGGCATTCGCTATTATCGCTTATTTTTCATTTTACAATTGTTTGTAGAGTTAAGGTGAAACTTCGGGTCGTGGTATTAAATATCCAACCGGTATTTCCAAGCTATTAGAATCGACTCCGACTTAAATGAGTATGCGCAGTAGACTATACAATTTGCGTATGTCCAACATTTTCAGTTCCTACTCTTGATCGAGAGCTGATTTCACTTGTCCCGAACTAGTTCCCAAAATGTTGGAACAGCAAGTTGGAAATTCAGAGCTAGTTCTCAACTGATTATCTGTCGTGTCAGAACGCCACTTAGCTACTGCGCATACTCAGATAATTCAGAATCAATTCTATATCATGTGGGAACTAACCTAAAATGTGTTGGCATTGTTATCGGATGCATACGCGGATTGGATTCGCTTTTGTTTTGCTAAATCTTGAGCATCTAAATATTTTCTTTGAAATGAAATAATCGGTGAGCTCGATTCCCGCGGCCGATGTTCCAGACCCATGGGTTTTTCCGGGGGCTTCCGCGAATGCTGGGAAGCCTCATTACACCCTCCAAATTTTCTGTCCCTTTATTTCACCTCCATTCCCATTTCATTTTATTTTACCTTTCATCTGCCTGGTCTATTTCAGGGTTACAAGTGTCGGCGGGAGATCTCGGCGTGTGCATGGCAGGGAAAAGGAATCTCTATGGAAACCTTCGTACCGCGTAATGGAAGCGGTCTCCGGATTCCAGGCTGCACCAGTGCCCTTCCGGGGAGTATAAATTTGTAAATGGTAGTGACCCTGCCCTCTGCCTGTCATTTCCCCTGATCCGGCTGTTCCCTGTCTCCTCTCACCTCATCCCTCCCTCCAGGGGCATAGGTACAAAATATCTATCTAGGTCGACGTGCTAAGTTCCTTTCCACATTGAATCCTAATCGTAGTTCACTTTTCGCTGTCATTTCGCTTTTCTTCGCGATGTAGCAGCGTAATGAAATACGCACGACGCAGCCATTTCTTTCGATAGTTCACTGACTGGGGAATCGAACACAGGACGTCTCAATCTCCAGTAGCAGCACTCACTGTACGTCGGAAACTCACTTGTACAATCGCACTTGATGTCGCAGCAGAAACTCACTCATGAACACGCTCGCGTATATAGCAGCTACAATTTTTCATAGAATTCTTGAATGTTCGAGAGGCGGGGAGAAGGGAAACTTCCAGAAGATTTTGGTTACCTCTCGATAGCGTTTCTGGTGCTTATGCTGGACGAGACGTCTACAGCGTCTACTTATCTTTTTCTCTCCAACTCCTCAGTCGGTCGTCGCCAACCTCCCGATAAGCTTGGCCTATAATCGCTATGTCGTCAGAATACATAAGGTTTTATTTAAATAGTTTTTAGTCTTTTAGTACTTTATTAACTGAAATTTGAAGATGTTAAAGAATAGGGATCTTCAATTGTGAAAGAAATTATGAAAATCGGTTGAGTAATTTTTGAAATCATCCTACATACACGCAGACAAAAACAGACACGAGGGGACTTTAAAAAATAAGTTAAGATTATCGCCCCACGCTAAGACGATTGCTGAACAAGAGCGGCACTTTGTTAGAATAGAGTTCATGTTTCGGGCTTCCTGTAAACACACTTCCACACACAGTATTGGTAAGTGCATCACAGTGTGCAAGTGAAATGACGCGTCAATTGGAAACATACTCCAAAGTGAAGTACGCGGAGCGCGCGACAATACGTACTGTGTTCCTCTCACGAGAATGTGTCTGTAAGAAATATGTTGACATCAACAATTCTATCGCTCTCTGAGAAAGATGACGACTTTACTTTCATCAATAAGGCTTAAGGCCTCTTAGAAAACATACGCTCTTGTGTTAGTAATGCTGAATGACCAGTTGCTTTTGTTTGCTTTCTCGTCACAGAATTTAACAACGTTAGCAACTATTTCACGGGCTTGACTGTGTACAGTTCTTCCCTTCTTACTGGGCATTGTAAATGACTTTATAAATCACTGGAAAACTCTTACACACTGCTCCAAGTGAAACACGCTGGAACACTAACGTTACGCGATGTTTTTAATGTAGATAGTAGATCTATTTATGATATCATCGTGAGCCGCCACGTGGTACTATTCCCCCTCACTCCTCCGCAGAGTAGAACACCCCGCAAACGTTTTCTCGTCAGAGACCTACAGTAAGTCTTGTGGGCAAAACGTCGAAATTGCACAGAGGTACGCCGTGAAATTCTGGCGGTACATGGACCAAATGCCAAGGGTGCCAACAATTTGATCAAGGCCTCACAGGCGTTGGTGATGCTGATCGGGAAGAAAGGTCATCAACATCAACCACGGATGACAATGCCCAGGCAATCAATGAAATGATTCGCAGCGATCGCCGAGTGCTATTGCTCAGTAGATGCGCATCTCAATAGGTAGTGCTCATTCCATCGTCCGAGATCGTCTGCAGTATTGGAAATTGTGCGCACGCCGAGTTCCGCGATCACTGACACCTTCACACAAAGACACAAGGTTTATAGCTTCTCTGGACTCCCGTCAGTGTTGCTTCGTGGAAGGCAATGGTTTCCTAAGCCGCATAATTACGGGCAATGAGACGTGGGTGCATCATTTCACACCTCAAGGAAAGAGAGTCTATGGAATGGGGACATACCTCCATGGCTTGCGCGAAACCGAATTCAAAGTTGCGCCATCAGCAGAGAAAGTCATGGTCAGTGTTTTCTTCGACTGTGAAAGAGTTGTGTACACAGAGTTTATGGCAAAGGGCACAACCATTAATGCCGATTATTACTGTGCAACAACGACGTCGCTGCGCATAGCCATAAAGAACAAGAGGCATTGTAAAGGCATTGTTCTCCTGCAAGACAATGCAAACATCCCACACTAGCGTTGCTTCAGCGTTCCGACGGGAGATATAGAAGCAGCCGGTATACAGTTCAGATCTTGCACCATGCGATGTCCATCTATTCGGCAAGCTGAAAAAACTTCTGAGGGAAAAGATATTTTCCAACGATGAAGTTTTCGCACAGCGGTTCTCGATTGGCTCTGTGACCTAGGAGCGGATTTCTATAGTCGAGGAACTGAGCGATTGGTAGAACGTTCAGACCGTTCTTTAGAGACACTATATTGAAAAACAGTGTCGTGTATCTGCGCCACCTTGCAGTGTATTACAGCATTCAATAAAAGTTACTTGGTCTGCCATAATCATGTGTAACTTGCCTTTTGAAGTCCCCTCGTACATATACACTGGTGTGCAAAACCTACGGACGAAATGGGTAAAGTAACATAACAAATTAACTACTTGGTGGAAGTAAATGAAGGTGTGGGAGCATGTTGCCAGAGGTCTTTCATACGTACACAGAAAGCTGACGTCACATGGCGTGAGTGTAGCGAGCCTGTAGTACCAAATGTGTCTGGTCCTGCAAAACGGGACAGTTGACAAAACAGGACAAAACGGTGTGTGGAATTTAGCGAGCTGTTACGGTGCACTGTAGTGGTTTCTTCATTGTAACATGGCCCGTAGACACCATTTGGATGACCTCACACGGGGAGGAATCATCGGGAAACTGGAAGAAGGGCGAAGTGTGAGGAGTGTTGCTCAGGAGTTTGGAATTGCTCACAACATTGTATCACGTGCATGGGGAACCTTCCAAACCACAGGAACTGCTGTCCCAAGGAGAGGTGGTGGTCGACCACGCTCAACTACAGCGGCAGATGACCGCTACATTGTGCAACAGGCAAGAAGGGATCCACGCCAAACAGCGGGTGCAATTGCAACCACATTTAGCAGGACAGCTAGGCACGCAATCTCACGATACACAGTGGCACGGCGACTACACAGAGGTGGTCTCTTTACCCGACGGCCAGTACGTTGTGTTCCATTGACATCCGCACATCGGCGGCACCGTTTGCGATGGTTCCAAGAGCATCAAAATTGGCAACGAGGAATGGGGTCGAGTGCTCTTCTCGGATGAGAGCAGATTCAGTCTAAGTAGTGATTCTCGACGTACTCTCATCTGGAGAGAGGTGGAAACATCCTTAAACATGATCGTTTAGGTGGTCCGGGTGTTATGGTTTGGGGAGGCATAATGTTGCATGGGCGCACTGACCTCCAAATATTTGAACACGGTACGCTCACTGGTCAACGTTATTGTGATACTGTACTCCTTCCCCATGTGCGTCTTTTCAGGGTGCAGTCGGCCCTGACTTCGTTTTTATGGATTACAGTGCGCGATCGCATCGAACAGCGCAGTTGGAGGATCTCTTGGAACGAGAGGACATTCGGCGAATGGACTGGCCTGCCCGTTCCCCCGATTTAAATCCCATCGAACACGTGTGGGATGCTTTGGGGAAACACACTGCAGCACATCCACATGCACCAACGACCATCCAATAGTTGTCAACAGCTCTGGTGGAGGAATGGAACGCCCTACCACAAGAACTGCTTACCCACCTTGTGGCCAGCATGGGAGCACGATGCAGAGCATGCATTGCTGTCCGTGGTGATCATATACCCTTTTAAGCACCATGTATCTGTTTCTGTAAATCTAGAGAGCCATCATATGTCGTATTGACTTTAGTGTAGCTTATGGTCTATGAATAAAAGTGGCATTTCTGTTCGTCTCATTGCATATTTCGTTTAGTTGCTTACTGTAGCACTTCCCTCTATGTATGATTCAAGTTTCATCGAGCTATGTGCCACAGCATGCGAAGATTACTTTCGTCCTTTTGTTTTGCACACTAGTGTGTATATACAAATTTTCTGCCTTTATAATACTAGTGCAGATATTCATAATAGTTTCTCTATTTACCGGTGAAGTAGCACAGAGCTGTCAGAACTTTTCTGTACAGGATGAGTGATGGAGGATTTCTGACTTTCGTTTCATTCCCTTAAAAGAAGGGGAATGAACAAAAATTTCCTTCCCTGACATCAGAAGGTGTGTAAAGAGGAAGCAAGGGGGGCAGATAACTTTTCCTTCTCTAGCTCTACTCCTCCCGTCTAACTTTGAAAGGATTGTGGAAGAGACAACCAGTAAAGCAAAGAAAGAAAAGGAGAGAAAAGAAAGGGAGAAAAATCCTTCATAAACTAGCAGAGCTATTTCTTATTTTCTTCATGCCTCCTTTCTATCCCATAACATACTAAGAAACAAGGACAGAAAAGACAATGAAAGAAAGTGGAGCTTTCCTGCGAGAGAGAGAGAGAGAGAGAGAGAGAGAGAGAGAGACTAGAGTTCCTTTGAACTATACAGTTATCTAATAACTTTGAAAGCCCTAAGTGAAACACTGTGTATTACATGTTCGAAATTACACATCGTATCAAGGGAAAAATACGCGGGCGATTCCGAAAAAAGTCTTGAATGTTACATTCACATCACTTTATCTACCCATTATCGTTTATTTTTCGTAAACCTCTACAAAATATACTTACGAGAGGTTATTTTTATATTTACTTTATGTTAATCGACATACACCTTTGAGAAACAACTTCATTACACATTTCGTTTAAGGTAGAAGGCGGGCGGGGTGTAAAACAAACCAAATCGATAGTCAAATATTTAAAGTCGCTATACGCTAGTCTTGAAATTACGTATTTTTTGCTTGACATTGCGAGAAATAGAAAAACAACGGCAGCACTTTAAAAAAATGACAAAAATATTGAACAATTCAAACCAATAATAACTAATATATCAGAAATTGCTGCTGCCATTGAAATAAATTGTATTTTAAAGAGATCTACATATTTGATTCTAGTACGTTTTTGACTCTCTTACGGTTTACCAGTTATACAGGGTGATATATGAAGAACTAACACATTTCGTTTCTTTAATTAATCTGTTCGAGATTCATCAATGCCCCAATTTTAGCATCAAATTAAGCAGAATGTTCTGGAGTTTCGATCGCCTGTCACTAGATGCGCAGATGTTCATGTTTTAAGCGTAATTGTTAGTTTTATTGTCGGCAACTGCTTTTTAAGATTTTGTTCTAGTCAACGTGAAAATGGAGTACACA
The DNA here is from genome assembly GCA_030765065.1 of Deroplatys truncata. Classification (NCBI taxonomy): domain Eukaryota; kingdom Metazoa; phylum Arthropoda; class Insecta; order Mantodea; family Mantidae; genus Deroplatys; species Deroplatys truncata. Next base: position 302,523,201 of record CM060975.1, on the reverse strand, counting down.
TTAAATGAACGTCTCTTCATTGTAAAGCAATACTGGATTACGAATTCAATTACAGCTACTCAAAGGGCATACCAGAATCCTCCCCAAAGAAACACAATACTGGGACTGGTAAACAAATTGGAAACAACTGGATCTCTGGTGAGTGAAACATGCAAAACTCGTTCATCTAAGCTTCCCACGGTTGTTGTTGACGTAAGAGCACGACTGGATCAGTCACCCAAAAAAATCATTAAGACGTTTGTCGCAGGAGACAGGATAGAGCTACTCAATGTGTCAGAGAGCTGTGAAAAGTGCAGGCCTAAAGCCGTATAGGATTACGGTTGTCCATCAGTTACAGGAACCAGATAAGGATAGACGACTGAATTATTGTCGTTGGTTTTAGGCGTTCATTGTGCAAAATCCTGATTATTGTCCATCACATGGTTCACAGATGAAGCATGGTATCATTTATCCGGATATGTGAACTCAAATAACTCATGCTATTGGGCCAGCGAAAATCCACATGTTATTCATGAAGCACCTATGCACCCGGTTAAAATCGGAATTTGGTGCGCAATATCCGCACAGAGAATAGTCGGACCAATTTTTTTGAAAACAATGTGAAACTTGCAGCGTACCGACGGATTTCCAGCTGAGCCAAGGATATTTTCAGCAGGACGGCGCTACATGCCGTACATTATATGAATCCATGACACTAATTATAAGTTTCTTTGACGACTGGATAATTTCCAAGAACCTACAGACACCGAGGTCTCCGGATTTGACATCGCCGGACTTCTTTCTATGGGGTTACTTAAAAGACAGGGTTTATGCCACACGTCCCCAGACATTGGACGATCTGAAGCACAACATTACACAGGAGAGTCAAGGTATTGACAACAGAGTCCTCCAACGAGTGGCCAGTAACATGGAACGACGTGTTGAGTTCTGCCTTATGCAGGATGGAGGACATTTTCAACATTTGCTATAGAGGTAAATAATCTCCTAAAATTCCTCTGCATTTCAGGTATAATAAGTTGTCCCTAGCATAACTCGTTTTGAAACAATTAAAGAAATAAACATATCAGTTCTTCTTATAGCACCCTGAAATACATTATACAAAATGCCTTCCGAATTAAGAGGACTTCACTGGCCATTCCCAGAAAATTCAAGATAAAGGTGCATTTTATCAGTCGTGTAAATGTCTTTAACGCATGGTATTTTAATCAAAATCGTGAGTGTTATTGTTTAGAAAATAAAAAAATAACGAAAATTTTTCCATGTAAATCCTAGCTTTGGAAAGGGGGGATTTTCTTGAAAATCCTCGTTGTCGCTATTTTGTATTTCTGGCGAAATCTTGACATCGAATGTTTGGGTGGAATGAAATATTTCGTTTATCTGCTGGGTAAATGGTAGAGAAAGTAATATATCACACTTTGCATAGAATTTCATCTGCATGCAGATGCGCAATTGTTTACAATAGCGTTATTACTGAGTGTATTCTAAATAAGTGTGCTCAGTTTAACCAAACTGCTTAAAAAAGTTAATTGCCTTCAGGCTACTGAAACCTGCCTGCGGTACCCTAGCTCATGCTCCTGCTGTGGGTATTGGCATTTGCAATTCGGCCTGACCTTGTTTAGGACGGTGTGCAGTGGGAGTAACGTTTTATGAAGCTGCGTTTATACTTGCAGCGTGTGTTTATTGTGTTAAGTTTTTCTCGAACAAAATCACATGGAACTGTCAGCTACAATTTATGCAAATATACCGTTGTCGGCGTTCCTAACAAACTCGCAATTTAAAGGCTGTTAGAAAAATAAAAACACACTGGATCGATGTTAGACAAAATCCTTAAAGCAACGATGCCACTCCTCCTGAGGCATTTCAGAAACAAGGTTGTTATAATGTTCTACTGCTTCATCTGATGAAGAATAAGTGATTCCACCATTTTATCTTTAATTTTTGGAATAAAAAAATCAAAGGCGCTAGGCGAGTGCTGTATGCAACGATGCGTTGTCATGATGCAACATTATTTTTCCTTTTGGGCATTTTTCACTATTTTTTTAAAAAAAATTGCTGTAAACAGACAATTGTGTACCAAGAGACAGTAACAGTACGTTTATCTTCTAATGCTCTACGAGGGGCACTATTTACATATTGGGCCTAATAATTAAAACAAAGTAATTTCTGATTGAAAACTGCTTTATTGCTTTTCAAAATATGATCCTTTATGATCAATACACTTTTGTATCCGTTAGAACCATTTGTCAAAGCATTTATTCCAGTCTTCTTGAGACACCTCCAAAACATGGTTTTTGAAGGCATCAACGGCTTCTTCTGCCAACGAAAATCGTTGTCCACGCAATTTATTCTTGAACAAAAAGAAGTCATTGGGTGCCAAATCAGGACTGTATGGCGGATGACTCATCAATTCCATTTTTTGAGCCTTCAAATACTCTGTTGTTAGACGAGATGTGTGTGCGCTCACATTGTCTTGATGAAGAACGATTCTACGGTTCTTGTTGGTTTTCCTTACTTCACCGAAGACTTCCGGCAAACAATTCGGTATTGACCGTTTTACGTTCCTCTAAAGGCACTTTTGTTGGATTTGCTTCATCTTGAAACGCCCATACAGTCGACTGCTGTTTACGTTCCGGATCATACGCATAGATCCATGATTCGTCACCTGTTACAATCTTATATACGTCTTTTGAGGCACCGCCATTGTATTTCTTGAGCATTTTTGTACACCAATCGACACGAGCATCTTTTTGAGATTGCGTCAAATTATGTGGGATCCAACGAGAGCAAACCTTTTTCACGGCTAAATAATCATGCAATGTTTTATATATTGCTGGTGGAACTAATGCCTAGGGTTGCCTCAATCTCACAATATGTCGCATGACGATCTTTCATTATTAGTTTTTGCACAGCATCAATGTTTTATGGCACAGCAACTGCTTTTGGACGACCATCACGAACTTCATCATTGAGCGAACGGCGGCCACGATTAAATTCGTTATACCAGCGTTTTACAGTGGCAAAGGATGGAGCTTCATCACCAAATGTGGAAGTTAGTTGATCGATGCACTCCTTTGTCTTGATAATCCACGTCGAAAGTCGTAATAAATCATTGCACGAACATTTTCCCGAGTTAATTCCATGTTTTTGTTGACACACAATTTTCAAGTTAGTGTAAACAAAACAAGTGACGTTCTATTGACAAAATGTTTGAAGTAGATTATGGTCAAAAATGTCAAACTTTCCATTGGAAACGTGAGATGACACCTATAACATTCAAGGTTGCCAAGGCTCAAAATAGTGCCCCTCGTAGTAGCAACATGTCCCGTTTTAGGGGGAGGACCTAGCAATCATTTTATTACCAACACTGCGAATTCAGCGAACTTTTGTAGGCTTAGGTTATGTTTGAAAGCCCCTTTGAGCCGATTGACTTTTCTTTTCAGGATCATAACAATAAATCCAAGATTCATCAGCAGTAACCATATTCTAAACCAAACTTGAAGTGCCGCATTGGAATGTTCCAGAATTTACCTGTGCCAATAAGTGCGTTGTTGTTTTTGATCGGGAGGTATTTATGTGGAATCCATCGACAACAAAGTTTCCTCACGTCTAACTGTTGATGTAAAATGTTTTGGATTTGACTCATACCAATGTCCAATGTCGTCCGAATAAATTCATAAGATGCACGCCGATCTTCTTCAAGCACTGCTCGAATAGCGGCAATATCTTCATCAGTAACAGCAGTTCTTGGGCGTCCTTTACGAAAATCATCACTAAGAAAAAACCGATCTCTCTAGAATTATCTGTACCACTTATAAATTGTTGCATGGGGCTTCTTCGCCAACTGCATTTCTAAGCCGATGTCCATATTGTTTAGGCGCTAATAACGATTTAAAGTCGTAAAAGAATCATAGCCCGAAAATGTTACTTGGTCAAATTTATTTTTGGGTGAACACAAATGATGATACTTAAGCTATTAGAGCAAATCAAACAAACTACACGGTAATCAAGTCGGAAAACGTTAGAAAGTATTGTGTTTAGAAACACGGCATTGTAAAATTTTCAATCCCTGCAGGGGAGCGGAGTTACTTGGCTTTCTTGTTCAGCAGTGGACAATTTGCAGTAACCTCCTAGATACCAGGAACGGGGCCTGGACTGGTGACTTCAACATTTGGGTTCGATATGTATTACTGTACCTTTGTCACCCTTAAAATGTATATTTTTGCGTAAATAATAATATGCAATAATTGTGCATAAAAATAATTCATATTTTGTTTCCTTTATTGACGTTTCAACGATATTGCTGCCTAACCTATATAAACTCGATGCAAGTGCGTTTGTTCCTTATAGACCCATATACCCTTGCACAATTTCGATCAAATTTGCAAACCTAACTTTTAGGATAACTATAAAAAACTGGTATCACAAAAAACACCCCTAACGAAAGAAGGATTGGAAAATGTTCGGCGGGAGGCAGTTTTGGTGGTTCTCAGCACGAATGTGCTATTTTTTCAATATTTTTGCCAAATAAAAAGATAAATAACACACCCTTGATTATTTAAGGGGTAATTAAAACACACCCCAAATAGAAGATAGGGATGTAAATTGTTCGAAGGGAGGCACTTCAAGGTTTTTTCGGTACTAATGGGTAATTTGACACTCATTCTTTAGGACAAGAGTAAAAATATTGTGGGGGTGTCGAGACAAAAAATCTGATGTGATACATTCACATGACTTTATCCACCCTCTATCTTGATTACTGAGTATACAAACTATTCTTAATAAGTCTTATTTTTCTATCTACTGCGTTTTCATCCAAACAAACCTTTGCAGAAATAGCTACATTACACATTTCGTTATAGATACAAAGCGAACAGCGATTGTCAAATGTTTAACAACTGGACGCTATATGCTGGTCTTAAAATTCCATACTGTTTCCATGACATCGCGAGAAACAACTGGATGTTGACAGGACTTTAAGAGAGGATATCTCAGAAATGGCGTATGCAACAAAAAAACTTGTTTAAATAAATTGTGTGTCTTAGTGATCTACGTTTACCAGTTGTACAAGATTATACGAACTTCTTTCCGAATGAAGAGGACTTCACAGGCTATTCCTAGAAAATTCAAGACATGCATTTTATGTATCATGTGAATATCTTTAATATTTGTTATTTTAATCAAAATCGTTAGAGCAATTTATAGAAAATAAAAAATTTCGAAAAAATGTTCCATGTAAAGGGTAGCTAGGGGTAGAGGGATTTTCTTGAAAATGTTCCTGTCGCATCTTTGAAAGGTGCTGAACCTATATACCAAGTTTGGTACTTATCCAACTTTTCGTTTTCGAGTTATGCTGGTCTTAAATACACATACACGGAGTTTTTCTAAAAATGCTTTATTGAATTCAAGAGACCTCAAAACATGTATTTCCGGTGAAATGCAATAACTTCTGTATTTACTATGTACGTGGTAGAGACAGTATAAAGGTGAGAGGGGGTAGAAAGTGTTCGGCGGGAAGGAATTTTGAGATTTTTCAGCACGGACGGGCCTGTTTTATCAATACTTTTCTGCAATAAAAACATAAATGATGTTCTCTCGATTCTTTTAGGGGTGGTATAACAAAAACCACCCCAACGGGAGAGGGAGTGGAAAATGATCGGCAGGGGGCATTTTATTCAGCACGAATGGGCCTATTTTATCAGTAATAAAAGGAATAAATGTTGCTCTCTTCATTCCTTTAGGGTTGGTAATGCAAAAAATCACCTCTAATAGGAAATAGGGTTGAAAAAATTGTAAATGGGAGGCAATTTGAGGATTTTCAATACACATGAGAAATTCTGCACAGTAAAGGTGAAGTGATGACCTGATTACCACCAATATTACAACTGGTTTAAGTCATTTAAGTGTAAATAAATCAATATTTGGAAACATTTATGTTTTACCAAAACTGCCAAAGCTCAGGGCTACGCGAAACATTTCTGATAGTTTAATTACATGTAAAACCAACATTTAACACTGCTTTAAAGGGTTTAAGTTATGACATGGCTTAATTAATATTACATTTAAATCTATTCTACATATATTGCGTGTTAGATATTTTAGTAAGCCAAGTTATTTGAGTGTTAAAGAGGTGTGTTTTATTACAATGTGAACGTGTTTTCGTTTAAATGGTTGAGGTTCCTAAAATGTTTTACTTTTATATAACATACAAACTGTACAAGTCAGCTAAGACTACAAAACATGTTAAAGGACATAGATTTGTAATTTGATGTGTATTGTTTTAAAAGTACCGTGTCCCCAAAACCTACACTTCTAAATTACCTGCCCACCACTGTCCTGTAAGCATCAAGGAGAGAATAAAATTAAATGGCCTAATTTGTTAGACTTATTATTGGAATTTCCTCTTTAATCTTACACACACAAAATACACACACACTGCCGTTAAAAAGTTTCCGGGCACCCACTGAAAGCCCGGAATTGAATTGTTATTTATTCCATGTACGTACGGTCAACCCAAAAATCGCTGTTTAGAATGCTATATTAGTTAAAAAAATCTGATGTGATACACTCACATGACTTTCCCTACTCTTGTACAAACTATTTTTACAAACGCTTATTCTCCATATGCTTCATGTTAATCGAGATGTTAATCTTATTGCTAATTTTCTTGTAGATGCAAGGGGAATTGGTAGTATTTAAGCGATAGTCAAATGTTTTAAGAGCTGGTTGCTATGTGGCGCATTCCATTCTCTTTGTATGTCCAGGACATAAAAAAAACGAATAACGAATTCCCATTTGAGGAAAAGTATAAACATTGGAAAATTCAAAAACAAATAACAAGGAATATCTCGGAAATGGTTCACTCAGAAAAAGAAAAAAAAATAATTATAATAAAAAAAAATAAAAAACAAAACAAGCATATTGTATGTTTTAACGAGATATACATTTTTTGTGAAGTAAAACTTTGTCTATCTCTTACGGTTTTCCAGTTATGCAAAAGTTACTAAGAATGAAGAGGGCTTTTGAGGGACATTCCCAGAAAATGCATGATATACATTTCATTTGCCATAAGAATATCTTAAACATATGATATTTTAATCAAAGTCGTTAGAGCCATTTTTAAGAAAATCGAAATTTACGAAAATTGTTCCACGTAAAGCGTAGTCTGGGGTGGGGGGATTTTCTTGAAAATCTTCATGTCGCATCTTTCAAAGATACTGAACCTAAATACCAAGTTTGGTGTTTATCTGATTGTTAGTTTCTGAGTTATGCTGTTCACAGACACACACACAGACACACATACGGACCTTTTTCTAAAAATGATTTTCTTTGTATTCAAACATGCATTTCCGGTGAAATATCTGTATCGAATTTTAGGGCGGAATACAATACTTCCCCTACTTACTATACGTAGCAGAGAAAATAAAAAAACGAGTAGAGTAATAAGTTTTGAAACTTTATAAAACAGGTCTCACACTGGGCGCTTCTACCTGCATCGTCATCATTCAGCCATGCTGTACCACCGATTAATTAACATGGGCCCACCCCATCCTAATCTAGATGCAAGATAGAGCATACAGAGGATCTAGCCATACTCCATCAACAGTGTATTTCCTGAAATAGAGGCTGTCTTAATGGCAGAGAGCAGTTCCACTCGTACAAAATACGAGTTTTGCAGCTTTTAGCCCGTGTGTGTACGTATATATAGCTGAGAAGAAGCAAAATTACTCCGCGAGAGTCGTCAGTTCTTATCAAATTAAAAATCTGCTGCTACTTTCATAGAGAAACAAACATCCATGCAAGCATAATATAATAATATAATTACAATTGTTGATGTGAAAAAATCTAGGTGCTAAAATTACAGAATGAAACTACAACGAAATAGCGACAGCACTTTTCACAAATTAGAAAGTATTAAAACATTAAAACAAATAGCAATGTTTATCTCAAAACGTCTCATGACTGAAATACAGGCGCAATTTGGTAACATATTTCTTAGAATAAATGAACAGTTGGAACAAAATCAAAACGAAATGAAAGTAATGACTTTTATCACATTAAATTTAATGAGGCAATAAAACATGTCAAGATTTTTGCTTCTTTAGGTTTACTATCCTATTAGTTTCCTTAAACTGCCTCTGCATTATACTTTCTCGCGGCAGTTGGCCCACACAAGTCGACCTTAGTTGAAGTCAGTTTATCCCGAACAGCGCGGAGGCCAGAAGGTTTGCCTAAGCAGAACTGCAAAGGGTACCCCATACTGACAGAGAGGAGACCTCTAAATGAAAAACCTATGCTTGAAAACGAGCACTTTAAGCTCCCAGAGCTCATTTGGTAGAGAAACTGCTGGGTTCGAATCCGGTTGGGAAGTCGTCTTTATACCAAAACATTTCACGGTATACCCAGAGTCTGGTATTTGAATATGAGAGTATCTACGTATGTGTGTGTGTGTGTGTGTGTGGGGGGGGGGTGTGTCATCAGTTATTTAATAAGCAATTCGCTTATTAACAAGAATTCAGGATTGCTACTTGACGCAAACCTGAGCACGCATGCCATTTAGTTCCATGACAGTGAATCTACAATCAGTACAACTATATGGCACCAAATGGCGCCGCAAAGTTAACAAGATTAAACAGCGTTCTATTTTCTTTATATTTTAAGTACCCTTAAAGGTGCGTTAAATTAAATTATTTTATATTAGTGCACTACTTATAATAAACATGTGCAAAACGTGCCCGCCTTGGTGGACGAATTGATGTAAGGGTCTCTCAGGCCTACGTTCTACCTGGAATGATCCATAATTTCTTAATATTATTTCTGTACGTAAAAGAAAAGTGCTCAATGACAGGTACCTTCGAGCCTCGGCTGCATTTTAGCGGGCCTCCGCACAGATCGGAACCACATCCAAGTGTTCGTTATTGGTGGACGTTACCTTTTTATCTGAATGACCTGACTCGAACTGCAAGCAAACGATCACGTGATGCCTATCAGTAGCAAACTACCACGAAAACACCTGCAGACAACAGCACTACCTCAATGACCTTTCGTTCCGTACCTGGGAAACATACAACTGCAAGGGGCGGCTTGTTTGGGCCAGCTGCTATATATATATATATATATATATATATATATACATACTATCAACAGTAATTTCAGCAGAATTTATTTCTGTAGAGAAAATCAAAGGGTGAAATTTAATTGACTATCTCACGATTAAAAGAAAATATATCCAGATTACACTAGCATATTAATTAACTTCCTAAGTTAATTGATCCAACTACTTCCATATACTGTTACTGTTTCTTGTATTGTTTGGTGTCGTGCTGTTTTAGTGCAGCTAATTTTAAATATCTATGCGGAAAACAAACGACGATCGCAAATTAAAGGTTGCGCGAGGGGAGACGGAAACAGGCAAATGCTACGGAGGTGATAAAAATTACGTCTTGGTCAAAAGTAGTATGACGCAGTATGAGTGCGATAGCCGTAAGCACTATACTATATTTTAAATACATTGGTGTGCAAAACCTAAGGACGAAAGTAATCTTCGCATGCTGTGACACATAGCTCGATGAAACTTGAATCATACATAGAGGGAACTGCTACAGTAGGCAACTAAACGAAATATGCAATGAGACGAACAGAAATGCCACTTTTATTCATAGACCATAAGCTACACTAAAGTCAATACGACATATGATACTCTCTAGATATACAGAAACAGATACATGGTGCTTAAAAGGGACAGCAATGCATGCTCTGCATCGTGCTTCCATGATGGCCACAAGGTTGGTAAGCAGTTCTTGTGGTAGGTCGCTCCATTCCTCCACCAGCGCTGTTGACAACTGTTGGGTGGTCATTGGTGCATGTGGATGTGCTGCAATGCGTCTCCCCAAAGCATTGATGGGATTTAAATCGGGGGAACAATACATTCGCCGAATATCCTCTCGTTTCAAGAGATCCTCCACCTGCGCGGTCGCACATTGTCATCCACAAAAATGAAGTCAGGGCCAACTACACCCCTAAAAAGAGGCACATGGGGAAGGAGTACAGTATCGCAATAACGTTGACCAGTGACTGTACCGTGTTCAAAGATTTGGAGGTCGGTGCGCCCATGCAACATTATGCCTTCCCAAACCATAACACCGGGCCACCAAAACGATCATGTTCAAGGATGTTCCTGGGTTCATTACGTGTTCCCATCTCTCGCCAGATGAGGGCACGTCGAGAATCACTACTTAGACTGAATCTGCTCTCATTCGAGAAGAGCACGCGACGCCATTCCTCGTTGGTCCAATTTCAATGCTCTTGGGACCATCGCAAACGGTGCCGCCGATGTGTGGATGTCAAATGTAATACAACGTACTGGTCGTCGGGTAAAGAGACTACCTCTGTGTAGTCGCCGTGCCACTGTGTATCGTGAGATTGCTGTCCTGTTAAATGTGATTGCAATTGCACCCGCTGTTTGGCGTGGATCCCTTCTTTCCTGTTGCACAATGTAGCGGTCATCTGCTGCTGTAGTTGAGCGTGGTCGACCACCACCTCTCCTAGGGACAGCAGTGCCTGTGGTTTGGAAGGTTCCCCATGCACGTGAAACAATGCCGTGAGCAATTCCAAACTCCTGAGCAACACTCGTCACACTTCGCCCTTCTTGCAGTTTACCGATGATTCTTCCGCGTGTGAAGTCATCGAAATGGTGTCTGCGGGCCATGTTGCAATGAAGAACACCACTACAGTGCACCGTAACAGCTCGCTAATTGCCACACACCGTCTTGTCCTATTTCGTCAACTGTCCCGTGTTGCGGGACCAGACCCATTTGGCACTATAGACTCGCTACACTCACGCCATATGACGTCCAGCTTTCTGTGTACGTGTGAGAGACCCGCACCTTGATCTACTTCCACCAATTAGTTGATTTGTTATGTTCCTTTACCGATCTCTTCCTTAGATTTTGTACACCAGTGTATGTATTTTTAATATAGCACTGCATTTATCATTTTTACTGTGAATTCCGCACCACTTCACATCACAAAATCGTAACTCCAACACACTTTGGAGTGGAGTGGAGTGGAAACTTTACAGTATCTTTTAGGAGAAGTTTTGATCTACAGATTGGTACTACTGTTAAGTGGTACTTCTGTGTGATCTAAACATCTTATTTCTTTCTTTGCAAATATATGCGAGTCTGCTTTCTCCATTTCCACTTAAATCAGCTTTTTCTGTAAGTGTCATTTTCTGTTTAAATGACCCATTTTCTCAGAAACCACTGAATATAGCCAAATTTAAAATTTAGGATGATAAAGAAAACTTAAGTGTTGCTGTGAATCTACTTGGTGTAAATAACAGATTGATTTAAAAATCTGTTGTGTTACATTCACATGACTTTCTCTATCCTCTATCGTTTATTATTGGGTATAAAACTATTCGTACTAAAGTTTATTCTTCTATCTACTACATTTTAAACCAAATTAACCTTTACGGAAATAGCTACATTACACATTTCGTTATAGATATAAAGAGAACAGCGATAGTCAAATGTTTAACAACTGGACGCTATATGCTGGCCTTAAACTTCCATACTGTTTCCATGACATCGCGAGAAACAACTGAATGTTGAGAAGACCTCAAGAGAATGACTAGGAAATGAACAATTCGAATGTTTAATAACGAATATCTCAGAAATGGCATATGCCACAAGAAAACTTTTTTGAAATAAATTATGCGTTTTAAAGAAATCTACATTCTTTGTGTGGTAGTTTTCGTCTATCGCTTAACGTTTATCAGTTAAACAAAGTTAAACAAAATTCCTTCCGGATGAACAGGACCTTATAGTATATTCTCAGAAAATTCAAGATATACATTTTATTTGTCATGTACATAACTGCAATATATGGTGCTTTAATAAACATTGTTAATGTTTTTACGAAATAGAAAAAATTGGAAAAAAGTTCCATGTAAAGGCTAGTTTGGGTTGGGAGATTTGCTGGAAAAATTTCGTGTCGCATATTTGGAAGATACCGAACCTAAATGCCAAGATTGGTATTTATCTGACTTTTCGTTTTTGAGTTATGCTCACACAAACATAGGGATCTTTTTCTAAAACAATGCGTTGTTTTGGTTTCAGGAATCCCCAAAACATATATCTTCCATTGAAATCTTGGTATCAAATTTTTGGGTGCAATTCAATACTTTCCCAACCTACTATGTAAGTGGTAGAAAAACTAAAACATCTGATGTGTTACACTCACATGACTTTCTCTACTCTTGTACAAACTATTTTTACAAAGGCTTATTCTCCATCTACTTCAGTTTAACCGAGATGTTAATCTTATTGCTAACTTTCTTGTAGATGCAAGGGGAATTGGTAGGCTTTAAGCGATAGTCAAATGTTTTAAGAGCTGGTTGCTATGTGGCGCATTCCATTTTCTTTGTATGTGCAGGACATAAAAAAACTGAATAACGAATTTGAGAAAAAGTATAAGTATTGGAAAATTTAAGGGAATAACAAGCAATATCTCGAAAATGGTTCACTCAACAAAAAAAATGTATATGGCATAAATTGTGTATTTTAACGCGATCTACATTTTTTGTGTAGTAAACTTTTGTCTATCCCCTATGGTTTATCAGTTATGCAAAAGTCGTTCACAATGAAGAATACTTTTGGAGACATTCCCAGAAAATTCAAGATATACATTTCATTTGTCATGAAAATGTCTTAAACATATGATACTTTAATCAAAATCGTTAGAGCCGTTTTTGAGAAAATTAAAATTTTCGAAAAATGTTCCATGTAAAGGGTAATTTGGGGTGGGGGGATTTTCTTGAAAACCTTCGTGTCGCATCTCTGGAAGATACTGAACCTAAATACCAAGTTTGGTGTTTATCCGACTCTTCGTTTCTGAGTTATGCTGTTCACACACACACACACACACACACACACGGACATGTTTCCAAAAATGCTTTTTTTGGATTCAGGGGGTCTCAAAACATATATTTCCGGTGAAATCTCGGTATCGAATTTTTGGGTGGAATACAATACTTCCCCTACTTACTATACGTAGTAGAGAAAGTAAAACACTGGAAGTTACAAAATATTTTCCTAATAACGAGATCTCTAATTAGTTATCCTACACATAATATGAATATTCAAAGTGATTTTTATGTCTGTTATTCACGATACCTATACATATTTTTGATTAGGAGGCTAAATGCAATATACGGTATATTCGCAAAAAATTCAAAATATACATATGGTGGTTTAATCCAACATCATTAGAACGATTTTTGAGAACATCTAAAATAACGAAACACTTTTCATGAAAAACTGCATCCTTGGAAAATGCGAAACTTAAATACCAAGTTTGGTAATTATATGATTTTTCATTTTTGAATTGTGGTGTTCAAACATACACATAAATTTCTAAAAATGTTTCTTATTTTTTAAGATGTTGTGGTGGTGTGGAGTTTAAGGGCCCGTCGACAGCTAGGTCATTTGGGCCCAAAGAAACACATACGCATTAGAAGAGACTAAAAACGAGATAGCAGTAATATCATAAATTGGGCTATTTTTTAAGAGGACCTCATAAATAATATTTCCCATGACACCTTGAAATCAAATTTTTGGGTGGAATGCAATAATGCTACCCAAAAATTCGTTAGGTGTTAGAGAAAGCAAAAGGCAAAGTTAATAGTTATCGATACATACTTAAATATTTAAATCCAATATCTTCTTCTACGGATGCAATGTGAAGATGTTCTTAAAAATAATTACAGGGATTTAAATAAAATGCTCCATATTTGAGACATTGTGTTATACAAACAAAAAGTGCTATATAATTTTCTTCATAGTATTAACCAATTCCGAAATACTTGTTGCTGCATAACTTTTTTCTCTCTCTGTTTTAATTTACGTCTTTAACTCCTTGGTCATTTCATAACGGTTGTGTTGGTGGATAACTCTTAGAACGATATGTGATGGACAGTTAACCTTCTAGGTCTCATCCCTGTAATCACCGCTTCATGCCGTGCAGATGGCATTAGGGTGGTGTCGAGTGTAACCGCCGCCCTCACACAGAAAGGCGGACAGTTGGCCTTCTAGGTCTCATCCCTGTAATCACCGCTTCATGCCGTGCAGATGGCATTAGGGTGCTGTAACCGCCGCCCCATATAAAGGCGGACAGTTAGCCTTCTAGGTCTCATCCCTGTAATCACCGCTTCATGCCGTGCAGATGGCATTAGGGTGGTGTCGAGTGTAACCGCCGCCCTCACACAGAAAGGCGGACAGTTGGCCTTCTAGGTCTCATCCCTGTAATCACCGCTTCATGCCGTGCAGATGGCATTAGGGTGCTGTAACCGCCGCCCCATATAAAGGCGGACAGTTAGCCTTCTAGGTCTCATCCCTGTAATCACCCGCTTCATGCCGTGCAGATGGCATTAGAGTGCCGTCCAGTCCAACAGTCGCCCCCATGTAAAGGCGGACAGTTAGCCTTCTAGGTCTCATCCCTGTAACCACCTACTTCATGCCCTGCAGATGGCATTAGGGTGCCGTCCAGTCTAACCGCCGCCCCCACACAGAAAGGCGGACAGTTAGCCCTCTAGATCTCATCCCTGTAAACACCCGCTTCATGCCGTGCAGATGGCATTAGAGTGCCTTCCAGTCCAACCGTCACCCCCACACAGAAAGGCGGACAGTTAGCCTTCTAGGTCTCATCCCTGTAACCACCCGCTTCATGCCGTGCAGATGGTATTAGGGTGCTGTCGAGTGTAACCGCCGCCCTCACAATAAAAGGCGCACAGTTAGCCTTCTAGGTCTCATCTCTGGGAATGCCATCTTGCTTCGTCACGTGCCAACAGAGATCCACAGCACATGGCAGCTGGATCTTCTGCTTCTTGCCGTACAGATGTGGTTAGGGTGTCGTCCAGTCTAACTGCTTACACTGTCTGTAGATAGATGGCAGAGCATTCGCTTTTACCACTTAATTTTCATTTTACTATTGCTTTAAACTTAAGGTGGAACTTTGAATCGCGGTATTAAATATCCAATCCGGCATTTACCTTGACGACTGAGGAAAACCATGAAAAACCTCAGACAGGTTGGTCAGCCCACGGGATTTGAACCCTGGACCTCCCGAATGCGGTCCACAAACTTTACCACCTGAGCCATCCCGCTCGTGCATAACGTTTCTCACATATGAAAACGAACAATTCCCTCGTGTCTTACAAATCAAGCCATGACAAGCAAAATCAAACTTTATATATAAATAGCTGACACTGCTTCCGCATGTTGATGTAACCAATTTGAAATTAATTTTTTGCAGAAATGTAATTCGATAACGCTAAGTGCAGAAGAATAACTTTTTATATGGATAGTATAACCCTCTTTAACATCTATGGTTATTTCGGGGGGCTTTGACTTGTGAAACAATTGATGGTGCGCTGTTTTTCACTTGTTGATCTGTATATTTCTCAACGTTGGCTTTTATTACTAAACATACTCACATTCACTCCAGTTCATACTTACAAGACTCTACGGAGGATAGGAATGATTCTGGTCAAAGAAAACTTCCTCACCTCAGCCGGCAATCACACCCAGGACTTCTTAATGGTGACCACTCGACCACATAGGCAGTTGAATGCTAAATAATGGACGACGTTGCAATTCCGAGCAGTGGACCATTGTGTTTCCATTAGCATTCCTTTCACAGGAATGGAGATACTGAGCCAGCGAGACTGGTCGCACAGCGTGAGATTAAATCGACTTAGAACCTCTGAGGGATTGCGCGAGAGCGCAGTTAATTCAATAACCCGAGCAAAGGTGACGGTTCCACTGATTTAAAACAACAGGGATAAGGAGAGGGAGAGAAAGCGGAGGAGGGAGTGGGAGAGCTAAATTATTCCACCCAGGAGGAAACCGCGCAGTTTGGTATGTATCAATTGCTTCAAGAAGATTGGTGCTCCCATTTCCTGAGTATTGACACCAGAAAGATCGTAAAACAGAACGTAATCGAAATGAAACACGGCGATGTAAAATATGGAAGCCAGGAATTATACAAATCAAGCATTCCTAAGAAATTTCAGTCACGTACACGCCCTTTGCTTGGCCGGAACGTTAATAGAAAAAAGTGACAGCGAGAGGAGGTGGGGTGTAGGTCACGTGACGAACTACTTGTGCGTGTTTCTCTGTTCTTGTGATGTTGCTGATAACGCGTTTCAGCTATTCATTTCATCCTGTGTTGTGTGACGGCTGCATCGCACGTCGGAAAAGGTGCACCACCTGCAATACGGTAGTTCAGTCGGTAAGGCAGAGAACTACGTTCCACGCGTTTAGTTGCATCAGCTCTAAGCTTGCCTATCTACAGGATGAGCCAAAAGACTTCAAACCGCCTGTGCGATGTTTTTCCTGTCCGCGTCCTCGGCGCTCGTTGCCGTCTGCGGCAATCATAGAAAGGCGCGGATGAAACCATACAACATTTTTAAAACTACTTTTAAAGGCTTTACTTACCAACTTTATGAAAGGAAATGCTGAAACTGGCCACCGTCGTTGTCCATACATTTTTGGCACCTCTTGAGGAAACTATCCATCATGGAATTTTTGGGAGGAATTTTCCAAACGATGACCATGTCGTCTAATGTTTCTTCGGTAAGAACCGAACGCTGTCTTTTAGATTTCTTAGCCTGAACACTTCCTGTGGCCTGAAATTTACTGTAAAGTTCATAGATTGTTGTACGGCTTGGAACTTTTACACCTGGAAATCTTTCTGTAAATCGTACTTTCACTTGGCGAGCTGACCGAGTTAACACATAGAATCATAAATAAACAGACGCTGTGCAGTAGAAAACATATACTGAGCCATAATATACTTTGTGACTAAGTACAGGACAAAATAATAAATAACTGTAATAACTGAAGTGCATCACATCACTGTCAACTCAAAACTGCAGTTCACACTGCATAGCAAAACCACAACAGCGTGACTTTGTTTATAGCAGCAGTGCGTTATCATGTTTTAATCATATTTCCACACACCCAGTGGAAAAACCCTGCGCACCCGGTAATATTGTTTATAAAATACCCTTCTGTGGCAACTTAAAACACAAAGTGTACAAGACAAACCCACACACCCTGGAAGAATTAAAACAAAATATCCACCAGGAAATTTCTCAGCGTGAACTACGGCGAGTGATGGATAGTTTCCTAAAGAGGTACCAAAAATGTATAGACAACGACCAGTGGCCAGTTTCAGCATTTCCTTTCATAAAGTTGGTAAGTAAAGCCTTTAAAAGTAGTTTTAAAAATGTTGTACGGTTTCATCCGCGTCTTTCTATGATAGCGTCAGACGGCAACGAGCGCCGAGGACGCGGGCAGGAAAAACATCGCGCAGGCGATTCGGAGTCTTTTGGGCCACTCTGTATTTTATCACTTAGGCACCTTAAAAGCTGGATATATCAGCGGGAATACAGGGTTTTACATCTCTTAAAGGTGACCTCCCCTCCCCACACCTCTAAGAGCAGGGAGGTTGTATTGTTTCTGCTTCATCTCGCAAATATGTTGTAGAATAGTAGGTGGGAATATGCTTAAATTATGAAACCATTATTGTTTTTATTTCTGCCATTCATATTACATAAATGCGCAGATGAATTGCATAGCACAAAAGCAGTTTTAAGTCAAGTTCCGGTTCAAATTTCTTAAAATATAGCATTAATACATTGTATCATGAAATAATAATAATATCGTTATTATAATTTCAAACCACTTTTAAAAGTTTCGACTATGGCTCAAGCTTGCTGTATTCCCCTTGTACTACAACGAAATGTGTAAGAAAGATGTAGAACCGTGGGTAGAGAAAGTTATGTGAATGTAAGAAATATTTTTTCTTTATTTTTACACTTTCTCCGCTACGTGTAGTAGATAGGGGAAGTATAGCATTCCAAGCAAAAATTCGATATCGAGATTTGGACTGAAATACACGTTTTGAGGCCTCATGAATAAAAAAGCATGTGTGTGTCCGTGTGTTTGTGAACAGCATAACTAAAACATCTGATGTGTTGTACTCACATGACTATCTCTACCCTTGTACAAACTATGTGTACAAGGGCTAATGCTTCATCTACTTCATGTTAATCGATATAAACATTTGCAGGTTCAAGGGGAATATGGTAGGCTTTAAGCGATAGTCAAATCTTTTAAGGGTTGTTATGGAAGAACAATTATTTCCATTAATTGACCTAATAGTGGTTGAAACTATGAAGCCCGGGACTTAAAGTACTTACAACATAGTAAGACGCCATTGGGGTATGTCATCTCAATACAATTTGAGATCTCCTTGTGGTTTACCGGGAAACATGCGAATCAGTTGGGAAATTTAATGTCGTACTGGCATGTTGCCATGGTAGCTCAGTGGCTTGAGCAACCGGACGGCAGATCCGTAGTATTCAAATGTTTATTCGTGGAGATAAGCTCTTTCGATGGAAACAAAAAAAGAAAGAGGGCAAAAGGAAGAATCGCAAACGTTCAAGCATGTCCGTTAGGTGACGCTTAGGAAAAGTCTAAACTTCTAACATGGAATACTTCGAAAACGGCTAAACACTACGAAAAAAATGACACAGTTTATATATTTTAATGAACCCTACATTTTTCCTGTAGTAAGCTTTCATCTATCTGTTAAGATTTCCTTGTTATACAAAAGTATATATATTCAATCTACAAAGAAGTTCACAACGAGTTCAATATATAAGTTTTATTTTTCATGTCAATAAATTAAAGAGATAAATCTTATTCAAAATTGAAACTTTTTCGTGTATGGGGTATTTGGGGAATTTTCTTGAAAATTTTCGTATTGCATCCTTGGAAAACGCTGAACTGTTGTTGTTGTTCACCAATGCAACTGGGGATTAATTGATCTGCGTCATTTTCCCTCTGGCTTCCCAATATAAAGTCTGTAAGTTATCACTTTTAAGGCCTTTGCATTTGGCAAGATGCTGTTTGTTCAGGATGACATCTTCACAGAGAGTGCACTGTAGGTAGGCATCGTATTTTGTAGAGGTGTTCTGCGAGGCAATCGTGGCCAGTTGTCATCCTAAATAAGGCCACTGCAGTCTTCCTTGGCATTTTTTGTATACCAACTCTATCTTTAATATTCTTATAATATTTTAATTTATCTTCTTCATCAAGTCTTTTGAAATGTTGTTTAATGTTATTTAATTATTTACTTATTTATATTTGTCCTGCAGATTTTATTTGTTGTATTGCTAATTGATCCGCATGTTCATTCCCCAAAAGTCCGACATGAGCTGGGATCCATTGCAGAGTGACATGATTTCTAGTTTCAACTGCTTTAGTTAGCCTTCTTATTTCTTTAAGATTTCTTGTTGTTTTGTTTATTGTAATTTCACTATCCCGTCTATGGCTGATTTTGAGTCTGATAACATGACTATTTTTTGTTTTATGTATGATCTATATAAAATGTTCTGTAATGCTGCTTTTATGGCTGGAAAACGCTAGTAGGGTAGAAATGAGAGTTCTGTATCACTTAATATGCATGGAATGCAATTAATATGCTAATTAGCCCCCCGCCCCCTCCCCCTCCCCCACCCCCCCGCTGTGCCTTGGTAGTTTTAGTTGCAGCTGCGGTCGTAAATCATGTTGAGTACAATGGAGGCTTGACAGTTAAGCAATTAAGGCTGTCAATCAACTGTCAAAACGAACAAAGGGGTCATAAATTTAAGGTTCTGTAACAAAGGCGAGATGTTTTTCCTACCCATTCCACATCCGGCCACTTCTGCACCTGGTCAGTTACCCACTCCACTCCTATTGTGTGTCGAACACGTGGCATACTCGTTCCACTAGCTTTTAACAAAAGAACAATGCTTAACCTTCAGCTGTCAAAATGATCAAAGCCCATGATGAATTAGGGTTGTAACAAAGCCTGACCCTTTCCATTGTGTAAGAGATTCTATTGTGTGTGCCTTTCTATTGTCCTTGGCAAGCATTCTTTAGAAAGACCACCTGCAGCGTTCCCATCCCAATAACAAAGCCTGACCCTTTCCATTGTGTAAGAGATTCTATTGTCCTTGGCAAGACTAGTTTAGAAAGACACCTGCAGCGTTCCCATTATTTGGCCACCTGCTAGTTTAACAAAAGAATTCGAGGGTTGCTTTATACTCGTCCTGTCCTTGTTTGTGTGAAAGAGAGAGAAACTTGTTTACCAACTCTGCGTGACGTCATACTTTAGAAAGACACCTGCTCCATAAGAAAGCCTGACCCTTTCCATTGTGTAAGAGATTCTATTGTGTGTGCCTTTCTATTGTTCTTGGCAAGGCTAGTTTAGAAAGACACCTGCAGCGTTCCCATTGTTTGGCCACCTGCTAGTTTAACAAAAGAATTCGAGGGCTGCTTTATACTCGTCCTCTCCTTGTTTGTGTGAAAGAGAGAGAAACTTGTTTACCAACTCTGCGTGACGTCATAGTCGGCCATCATGATTTTGCCTGAGGGAGTTCTCTCCGATGTTTTACGACCTCCTACGAATATACCCGAGCATAGTTAACAAGCATTCTGTTTCAGCCAACGACTCCGAAAAGCATCTAATATACATTTCATTACGTGCATTAAACCTCTGAGTGATATCCATAGATCGGTGTTCGATTCTTACTGTAATCAAAAGTTTATTGCTAATGAGAAATTAATGATTGATATTATTATATCATTACCCTAATTAATAAAAAGGCGTTCAGAGAATTCTAGCTCGAGTCTTACCAAGTGAAACTCTAACGCGTAATAACTATTAAACTATGCAAGGTCAGATTAAAAAAATGTATTTATCAATTATAATTTAATTTTTTATATATCATTACCCTAATTAATGAAAGGGTGTTCAGAGGGTTCTAGTTCGAATCTTACCCAACGAAACTCTAATGCTTAATAAATATTAAAACTATGCAAGGTCAGATTAAAATGCATTTAACAAATTTAATTTTTATATATCATTACAATAATTAATAAAAGGGTGTTCAGTGGGTTCTAGATCGAATCTGCGAAACTCTAATGCCCAATAACTATTAAACTATGCACGGCTAGATTAAAATGTATTTAACAAATATAATTTAATTAATGAAACGGTGTTCAGAGGGTTCTAGATCGAATCTGCGAAACTCTAATGCTTAATAAATATTAAACTATGTGAGTATTGGGCGGTCAGATTAAAACGTGTTTAACAAATATAATTTAATTTATACAACATTACAATGTTTAACGATCTGTATTGTTAGGAACCAGAGGCCCCTAGTTCGAATCCAACCCTGTGAAATGCTATAATAACTATTAAGTTATTGAAGCAGGGGGCGGTCGGATTAAAATTGCATTTAACAACTATCATTGTTTATATTAAACCCTGATGCATACTTAGATATCCCGAAGCCTAGACAACATTCTTTCTTCTTCTCCTCTCTTTTTCTTTCTATCTATCTCTTTCTTTGTCCACGACTTGTACACATTCAGGCGTTCACATATACACGAGCACTTGTACACACATCAGCAAACATACACTGGTGCACGCATGCAAGCACACACACACGCACATACATACAATAGTACACACACACATACACGCATTCACACAACTCATGCGTATACATACATACACCAGTGCTCTTACACACATACATATACACACACATGCACACACATACACCAGTGCACACACGCATACATATACATGGACACACACGCACACGTGCAAGCACATATGCCTGTTCACTTACACCCAGCAGCAGCAACCCACACACGCACACACCAACTCACGCGCATGTCCTGAATGAAAAGAGACAAAATGATGCAATAAAAACTAATTATAGCTCGGGATGCAAGGCTCCATTTACGATTGCTCGAAACCGGTCTTCTATTAACTCCAAATTTTATGCCATTAGCTCGTTTCTTGTGCATGTATATTAGAGCCCAGGTGTCATGGGTTCGATCCTTAACTTTAAAATCTCAATTATCTCGGAAACTAACAGTGATAGAGGAGCGGGTCAAAACACGAATGTTAGCTCCTATGATGGGCAATTAATGCCTTATATAATTTCCAATCAGTGTCCCTAGCTCGAATCCCGATCTTTCAGTGACTTCCTTAATTTTCCACTGTGTTCTAGAATATATCACTTAGATCAATGTTGCAACTGCATACAGGTCTTTTAAACACATCAAACTAATATTATAAATAATTTTGTTTCTGGCGATCTGAGTTATAATACCGATTCAATGAAGTTTACTTATAAATTTAATAACAGTAAATAATTAAGACAAAGGTACCAAATAAACCTATTACGTTTATGTCATCAGATAATATCTTGCGGGTGTATATTAGAGTACCTGACGTCCAGGGTTCGATCCTTAAGTTTAAATCACAATTATCGCAGAAACTAGCAGAGATAGAGCTGTAGACGAAAGCATGTTTGATAGCTCATACAATGAACAATTAATGCTGTATATAATTTTCAATCAGTTGCCCCTAGTTCGAATCCCGATCTTTCAATGACTTCACTGATTTTCCTTTGTACTCTGGAATACATCGCTTAGATTGATGCTTTAACTGCATGCAGCTTTGTGTAACGACATTATGAATGTACTCTGTGTGAGAGAGAGCGAGAGAGGGAGAGAAAGAGAGAGAGGGAGAGAGGGAGAGGAAGTGAAACAAGCAGGGATAGAAGTGCTGAGGGCCTCTGCGTATGCGTAGCAAGAGATGATGCCATTGGCTGCAATAATCACGTGACGTGTAAGCATCACAGCCATGATGACGTGCAGGCATCGCCTGGAGGGGGTTTAGATCCCTATATAAACAGACATCTGTCCCATGTTAGAACTGTTGTGTACTAATTAACTTTACATTCAAGTTTTAAAGAGCTTTAAAAGCAACGTGAGCTGCAGGCCGTCTACACATTCAGCACATATCAAAACGGTGCAATGCAAGGTGAGTTTTAAATAACTATACAAAATCACTGTTGGCTTTTACAATACATTTAATTTTATTTAAACGTTACAGTACATGAAAGACGATTCGTTACAAACAGCATCATATTTTCTAATCTGTGCTTTACATTCACATGGATTTCACTGCATACTCTTCTTCAGTTCACATGATTTCCTCTACTCATTCTTTATTCCACCTACAGGTTCATGCTCTGTTAACATTCACATGACTTTCTCTTAACATTCTTTGCTTCCATTAACATTCACATGATTTTCGCCACACCTTCTTCTTACATAAACATTCATACGACTTTACCCTCATTCTTTGTTTCACTATACACTCACATGATTTCCTCTACTCATTCTTTGTCCCCCTGCAGGTTCATGCTTTGTTAACATTCACACGACGTTCTCAGCTCATTTCTCTATTGACATTCACATGATCTTCTCCTCGCATTCTTACTTAAACATTCATACGATTTTCCCCCTCATTCTTTGTTTCACTATACATTCGCACACGATTTCCTCTACTCATTCTTTGGTTCTCTGCTGGCTCATCTTCAATGAACATTCACATGATTTCTGTACTTATTCTTTATTTCTCTACACCTTCGTAGGCTTACTTACAAAACATACACACCCTAGTTCTTCAACTTGAATAATGTAGTGAAAATAATAATTCATGGCAATGTCTGTTACAGATTGTTTAGCTGATAGACTTAACAAGATGGTGGAAGAGCGTAGTTTCCTACCGACTCGCCGAGTTCAAGATCTCGAAATAGGTCTTAACTATGAGATAAAGTCCTTAAAAAGAGTTCAAACAAGATATGGTACCAGGATCGTATCTTCGCTGGAGGATTGTCAAGTGTTCTTGCCAGAGCGCTATAATTCGTAAACCGATCAAGACATTGCAGAAATACCTGGGAGCGTATACCTACAGTATAATGGCATGGCAGAGAAGGGGAAATTTAAGACATGTAAATTGTCTTTTTTACATGCAAAGAAGGTGCGTAGAAGTGTCAAACTTAAGCATTCAATGTTCTCCCATTTCACAATGAAAAATTCATAAATAAAACAACTGACTCATTGATATTACATATAAAGATACAAAAGATGCATATTATAGAATTTTATAAAAAGTTAACGAAATTGCAATATCACATGCTTGAGTTTAATTATATCTAGCGCATTGAAATAACTCTAAATATCCGAATGTTTATACAAATCTTTGTGCTTCTTTTTACATGTGCCATATGCTTCATTTTACATGTATCATAACAAAAAATGTAATTCTTTCCAGGTTGCCTTTACTTGACCAAGATAGTTTTCTAAGACTTTCATTGTGCAATGTTTCAGGGTGTGCAATAAGAGGAAGAAGAAGAAGAGGAATAGCCTGCTGGCATGCAAAGGATGCTGACGCTATGGGAGGGTAGAATACCTACAAGAAACATTTCGGCAAGAAACGGGTGCTGAGACATCTACATCACCGAAACACATTAAGACAGGATCCTTATATAACATTACAGGGTATACAATGAAAACCTACGGTCAATTTTGTATACAATTCAATGCATTGCTGAGAGTTAGCTCGAACTAGTCTCCCTATATTCACTGAAATTAAGCATTGTGAGCAATAATTTAAGTGACTGTGAAAATACTTTAAGTAATTTGTATCCTAAAAGACTTGAGCCCTGTATACATTAACAGCATTAAGGCTGTTTGCCACGCTGGAATACAAATTATGAAAATAAAAAGACTTTCATTTAAATAATAAGGAAATTTGCATAACCTGCTGTTACAAGTGTAATGACATATACAGAAACAATGAGTCGGACGAGAAAGTGATGGAAATGTAAGATAAATAATAACAACAAAAGAATTAAGGTATGCTTTTACATAGTGTTTTTATTCATTAAAAATCCTTGTATTCCTAATGAAAAATAAATCATTACAATGATTAGTTTAAGTTATATCACAATGATCAAAAAGAGAACCGTCTTTAGATGCATTACTCGATCTTAAGTCAGAGCACCAAAAAATGACAAATCACGGCTTCTCCATTTTAGATGTGGTGTCACTATTCAGGTAAATTCATGTAACACAACTGGTTGAGTATGCAGATCTGTGGTTCTAAATGGGTGAAACAGAGTCTTATCCAGCTTAACAGTCTTGAGATCTCACCATCAGAAAGTCGAATCACAAACCTTCTCCACTCGCTGAGCACAGGTTTAACAACAGCATTCTCTTCACCCTGAAACGATGTAAAGTATATAAATGTTCAACTTGACAAGGGATTCTAAACTTGTTGTTAGAGTCCAGAACTGATGTATTATATGGTGAAAACACATGTTCCTCTTCTTAGCGATCTTGTCGTCGAATCTCGGTGTCGATAACATTGAAGATGCCCATGATTATAGGATTCTGAAGCCCAAAAACTGTAGGAACTGCTGATTGCGTGATGTTAACCTGATGGGCGTCAAGGGCAGAGCATGATGTGTGCGTCGAATCATTCCATTATTATATCCTCGACGTCGTTGACGTGTTCTAAAAACTATAGGCATTATGCTTATATCCTTGTTTCTAAAGGCAATGATATTGCTGTTAGGCTCCCCTGTTTGCTCTACGAAGCGGATGTTTATGTTCCCTTTGCTGGTCACTTTTACCCTTTGCAGGTCGCATTTTTCCCTTTGCTGGTCACGTTTTTCCCTTTGCTGGTCACGTTTTTCCCTTTGCTGGTCACGTTTTTCCCTTTGCTGGTCACCTTTTTCCCTTTGCTGGTCACCTTTTTCCCTTTGCTGGTCACCTTTTTCCCTTTGCTGGTCACCTTTTTCCCTTTCCTGGTCACCTTTTTCCCTTTCCTGGTCACCTTTTTCCCTTTGCTGGTCACCTTTTTCCCTATCCTGGTCACCTTTTTCCCTTTGCTGGTCACGTTTTTCCCTTTGCTGGTCACCTTTTTCCCTTTGCTGTCACCTTTTTCCCTTTGCTGTCACCTTTTTCCCTTTGGTGGTCACCTTTTTCCCTTTTCTGGTCA
Source organism: Deroplatys truncata (assembly GCA_030765065.1). Classification (NCBI taxonomy): domain Eukaryota; kingdom Metazoa; phylum Arthropoda; class Insecta; order Mantodea; family Mantidae; genus Deroplatys; species Deroplatys truncata. The sequence goes on along the minus strand of CM060975.1, from coordinate 302,497,215 downwards.
CCTTTTTCCCTTTGGTGGTCACCTTTTTCCCTTTCCTGGTCACCGTTTTCCCTTTGCTGGTCACCTTTTTCTCCTCTGCTGGTCACCTTTTTCCCTTTGCTGGTTACCTTTTTCCCTTTGCTGGTCACCTTTTTCCCTTTCCTGGTCACCTTTTTCCCTTTCCTGGTCACCTTTTTCCCTTTCCTGGTCACCTTTTTCCCTTTCCTGGTCACCTTTTTCCCTTTCCTGGTCACCTTTTTCCCTTTGCTGGTCACCTTTTTCCCTTTGCTGGTCACCTTTTTCCCTTTGCTGGTCACCTTTTTCCCTTTCCTGGTCACCTTTTTCCCTTTGCAGGTCACCTTTTTCTCTTTGCTGGTCACCTTTTTCCCTTTGCTGGTCACCTTTTTCCCTTTGCTGGTCACCTTTTCCCTGAATGGGTTACATGATGGGAACGTATATAACGTTGACATGAAACAGTTTTCCACTAAGTTCACATCTAAAGTCGCTTTCAAAGTCTAACATATCAATAGGCTGTGAGCATTCTTGTTTCATCCTCTCTAGCTTGACAGCTAAAGTAAAATAAATCGCTCTTAATGTATATACGCTAATGAGAAAGTATAAAAGAACTATCCTGAATAAAAACCGATTAGTATAACGTGGTTAAGCTCGCTAGAGGTTTCGGTTTAATTAACTCTCTCACTAGCCTGCAACCATTGAAGTACATTTACCTGGTTACATAGGCTGAGGAACTGTGGTAAAGCTAGAGAAAAATTAAAGATAGGAGACCCTGGAATCATTCCGTTAGACGATTCGTGTAATCTTAGTGGCATTGCCAACGCTCAGCATAAGGTCTCTGCTTCGAGAAACATTGCTGCCAAGATCTGACTGAAACGACTTGGAAAAGCGTGCAATCTGATGTTACATTAGGTGAAAAAGTTGTCAGCGTGACTAGTAACAGCAATTATGAAGGGAAAGGTAGCTCCAGGTGCAATAACCATGAAGAAGAAACGAGGAGGATTTCTACCTCTCAAACCAATTATTGCAGCTCTAGGCGCTGCTGCTGGAGGTGCAGCCCAAATTGCCTCAGCAGTAAATAAGAAAAAGGCAGCAGATAAACAACTTGCCGAAATGATGAGGCATAAGAGAGAAATTGAGAGAAAGGTATCTGTTGGCGGAGGGTCCAAAAAGAAGAAACGAGGAGGATTTCTACAGCTCATACCAATTATTGCAGCACTAGGAGCCGCCGCTGGAGGAGCATCACAAATTGCTACAGCTGTAAATACGAAAAAAGCTGCGGATAAAAAACTTGCTGAAATGATGAGACGTAACAGAGAAATTGAAGCAAGAGGGAGAGGTTTTCGAGTGAAGAAGAATAAGGGAAGAAACACAGAAACGAAGAGGAGACAGAGCCTGAAAGGGAATTCAAAAAACTCTGGCAGGGGGCTATACTTGTCCCGGAAAAAACATTGAGTAACATAGACCTGGACTTGTACGCCCGACGTTTAAAGATTCCTCATATTAGGATGTGAATGTCTTCTTTATTAGATCAGTGAATAATAATAATAATAAAAATGTCATTAAAATGTCCTTTCACTCTTGATTTTTTCCAGTGATTGTTCTATAGGAACGTTCTGTGGCCCATCAGTGACAAAGTTATTCCATCTAATCAGCTGTCTGAATCTGATTTCCTAGTGAATATATTTAAGATGAGCATCATACGAATTTAGCGCAGTATTGCATCAGTCTCCTTCCTCTATAGTAAAAGTGGACACTCCATCTACCGGTTTTCCCATCTGTTACGGCTGGATAACGTATTTCACAGGAACCATCAAATCAAATTTTACCTGTTGTTCATAACGATCCGCTTCATAGAGCAAACAGGGGAGCCTAACAGCAATATCATTGCCTTTAGAAACAAGGATATAAGCATAATGCCTATAGTTTTTAGAAGAAGTCAACGACGTCGAGGATATAATAATGGAATGATTCGACGCAGACATCATGCTCTGCCCTTGACGCCCATCAGGTTAACATCACGCAATCAGCAGTTCCTACAGTTTTTGGGCTTCAGAATCCTATAATCATGGACATCTTCAATGCTACCGACACCGAGATTCGACGACAAGATCACTAAGAAGAGGAACATGTGTTTTCACTATATAATACATCAGTTCTGGACTCTAACAACGAGTTTAGAATCCCTTGTCAAGTTGAACATTTATATACATTACACCGTCTCAGGGTGAAGAGAATGCTGTTGTTAAACCTGTACTCATCGAGTGGAGAAGGCTTGTGATTCGACTTTCTGATGCTGAGATCTCAAGACTGTTAAGCTGGATAAGACTCTGTTTCACCCATTTAGGACCACAGATCTGCATACTCAACCTGCTGTGTTACAGAAATTTACCTGAATAGTGACACCACATCTAAAATGGAGAAGCCGTGATTTGTCATTTTTTGGTGCTCTGACTTAAGATCGAGTAATGCATCTAAAGACGGTTCTCTTTTTGATCATTGTGATATAACTTAAACTAATCATTGTAATGATTTATTTTTCATTAGGAATACAAGGATTTTTAATGAATAAAAACACTATGTAAAAGCATACCTTAATTCTTTTATTGTTATTATTTATCTTACATTTCCATCACTTTCTCGTCCGACTCATTGTTTCTGTATATGTCATTACACTTGTAACAGCAGGTTATGCAAATTTCCTTATTATTTAAATGAAAGTCTTTTTATTTTCATAATTTGTATTCCAGCGTGGCAAACAGCCTTAATGCTGTTAATGTATACAGGGCTCAAGTCTTTTAGGATACAAATTACTTAAAGTATTTTCACAGTCACTTAAATTATTGCTCACAATGCTTAATTTCAGTGAATATAGGGAGACTAGTTCCAGCTAACTCTCAGCCATGCATTGAATTGTATACAAAATTGACCGTAGGTTTTCATTGTATACCCTGTAATGTTATATAAGGATCCTGTCTTAATGTGTTTCGGTGATGTAGATGTCTCAGCACCCGTTTCTTGCCGAAATGTTTCTTGTAGGTATTCCACCCTCCCATAGCGTCAGCATCCTTTGCATGCCAGCAGGCTATTCCTCTTCTTCTTCTTCCTCTTATTGCACACCCTGAAACATTGCACAATGAAAGTCTTAGAAAACTATCTTGGTCAAGTAAAGGCAACCTGGAAAGAATTACATTTTTTGTTATGATACATGTAAAATGAAGCATATGGCACATGTAAAAAGAAGCACAAAGATTTGTATAAACATTCGGATATTTAGAGTTATTTCAATGCGCTAGATATAATTAAACTCAAGCATGTGATATTGCAATTTCGTTAATTTTTTATAAAATTCTATAATATGCATCTTTTGTATCTATATATGTAATATCAATGAGTCAGTTGTTTTATTTATGAATTTTTCATTGTGAAATGGGAGAACATTCAATACTTAAGTTTGACACTTCTACGCACCTTCTTTGCATGTAAAAAAGACAATTTACATGTCTTAAATTTCCCCTTCTCTGCCATGCCATTATACTGTAGGTATACGCTCCCAGGTATTTCTGCAATCTCTTGATCGGTTAACGAATTATAGCGCTCTGGCAAGAACACTTGACAATCCTCCAGCGAAGATACGATCCTGGTACCATATCTTGTTTGAACTCTCTTTAAGGACTTTATCTCATAGTTAAGACCTATTTCGAGATCTTGAACTCGGCGAGTCGGTAGGAAACTATGCTCTTCCACCATCTTGTTAAGTCTATCAGCTAAACAATCTGTAACAGACATTGTCATGAATTATTATTTTCACTACATTATTCAAGTTGAAGAACTAGGGTGTGTATGTTTTGTAAGTAAGCCTATGAGGGTGTAGAGAAATAAAGAATAAGTACAGAAATCATGTGAATGTTCATTGAAGATGAGCCAGCAGAGAACCAAAGAATGAGTAGAGGAAATCGTGTGCGAATGTATAGTGAAACAATGAATGAGGGGGAAAATCGTATGAATGTTTAAGTAAGAAGAATGTGTTGAGAAGATCATGTGAATGTCAATAGAGAAATGAGCTGAGAACGTCGTGTGAATGTTAACAAAGCATGAACCTGCAGGGGGGCAAAGAATGAGTAGAGGAAATCATGTGAGTGTATAGTGAAACAAAGAATGAGGGTAAAGTCGTATGAATGTTTATGTAAGAAGAAGGTGTGGCGAAAATCATGTGAATGTTAATGGAAGCAAAGAATGTGAAGAGAAAGTCATGTGAATGTTAACAAAGCATGAACCTGTAGGTGGAATAAAGAATGAGTAGAGGAAATCATGTGAGTGTATAGTGAAACAAAGAATGAGGGGAAAGTCGTATGAATGTTTATGTAAGAAGAATGTGTGGCGAAAATCATGTGAACTGAAGAAGAGTATGCAGTGAAATCCATGTTAATGTAAAGCACAGATTAGAAAATATGATGCTCTTTGTAACGAATCGTCTTTCATGTACTGTAACGTTTAAATAAAATTAAATGTATTGTAAAAGCCAACAGTGATTTTGTATAGTTATTTAAAACTCACCTTGCATTGCCCCCGTTTTGATATGTGCTGAATGTGTAGACGGCCTGCAGCTCACGTTGCTTTTAAAGCTCTTTAAAACTTGAATGTAAAGTTAATAAGTACACAACAGTTCTAACATGGGACAGATGTCTGTTTATATAGGGATCTAAACCCCCTCCAGGCGATGCCTGCACGTCATCATGGCTGTGATGCTTACACGTCACGTGATTATTGCAGCCAATGACATCATCTCTTGCTACGCATGCGCAGAGGACCTCAGCACTTCTATCCCTGCTTGGTTCACTTCCTCTCCCTCTCTCGCTCTCTCTCTCTCTCTCCCTCTCTCGCTCTCTCTCACACAGAGTACATCCATAATGTCGTTACACAAAGCTGCATGCAGTTAAAGCATCAATCTAAGTGATGTATTCTAGAGTACAGAGGAAAATCAGTGAAGTCATTGAAAGATCGGGATTCGAACTAGGGGCAACTGATTGAAAATTATATACAGCATTAATTGTTCATTGTATGAGCTATCGAACATGCTTTCGTCTACAGCTCTATCTCTGCTAGTTTCTGCGATAATTGAGATTTAAACTTAAGGATCGAACCCTGGACGTCAGGTATCCTAATATACACCCGCAAGATATTATCTGATGACATAAACGTAATAGGTTTATTTGGTACCTTTGTCTTAATTATTTACTGTTATTAAATTTATAAGTAAACTTCATTGAATCGGTATTCGAACTCAGAACGACAGAAACAAAATTATTTATAATATTAGTTTGATGTGTTTAAAAGACCTGTATGCAGTTGCAACATTGATCTAAGTGATATATTCTAGAACACAGTGGAAAATTAAGGAAGTCACTGAAAGATCGGGATTCGAGCTAGGGACACTGATTGGAAATTATATAAAGCATTAATTGTTCATCGTAGGAACTAAAAATCGTGCTTTGGTCCGCACCTTAATCCCTGCTAGTTTCTGAGATAATTGAGATTTAAAGTTAAGGATCGAACCCATGACACCCGGACTCTAATATACATGCACAAGAAACGAGCTAATGGCATAAAAGTAATAAAGTTTATTTACTGTCTTTATTTTAATTAGTTTTGGAGTTATTAGAAGACCGGTTTCGAGCAATCGTAAATGGAGCCTTGCATCCCGAGCTATAATTAGTTTTTATTGCATCATTTTGTCTCTTTTCATTCAGGACATGCGCGTGAGTTGGTGTGTGCGTGTGTGGGTTGCTGCTGTTGGGTGTAAGTGAACAGGCATATGTGCTTGCACGTGTGTGTGTTTGTCCATGTATATGTATGTGTGAGTGTAAGAGCACTGGTGTATGTATGTATACGCATGAGGTGCGTGAATGCGTGTGTGTACTGGTGTATGTATGTGTGTGTGTGCTATTGTATGTATGTGCATTGTGTATGGGCCGGTGTATGTAGGTGATTGTGTGTGTACTTGAATGTACGTGTGTGCGTGTGTGTACTTACATGTGCGTGTATGCGTGTGTGCACTGGTGTATGTGTGTGCATGTGTGGGTGTGTGTCCATGTATATGTATGTGTGTAAGAGCACTGGTGTATGTATGTATACGCATGAGTTGTGTGAATGCGTGTATGTGTGTGTACTATTGTATGTATGTGAGTGTGTGTGTGTGCATGCGTGCACCAGTGTATGTTTGCTGATGTGTGTACAAGCGCTCGTGTATATGCGAACGCCTGAATGTGTACAAGTCGTGGAGAAAGAAAGAGGAGAAGAAGAAAGAATGTTGTCTAGGCATCGAGATATCTAAGTATGCATCAGGGTTTAATATAAATAATTATAGTTGTTAAATGCAATTTTAATCCGACCGCCCGCTGCTTCAATAACTTAATAGTTATTATAGCGTTTCACAGGGTTGGATTCGAACTATGGACCTCTGGTTCCTAAGAATACAGATCGTTAAACATTGTAATGTCGTGTATATTAAATTATATTTGTTAAACACATGTTAATCTGGTCGTGCATAGTTTAATATTTATTAAGCATTAGAGTTTCGCAGATTCCATCTAGGATCCGCCTGAACACCGTTTCATTAATTAAATTATATTCGTTAAACACGTTTTAATCTGGCCGCGCAATACTCACATAGTTTAATATTTATTAAGCATTAGAGATTCGATCTAGAACCCACTGAACACCCTTTTATTAATTATTGTAACGATATATAAAAATTAAATTTGTTAAATGCATTTTAATCTGACCTTGCATAGTTTAATAGTTATTACGCGTTAGAGTTTCACTTGGTAAGACTCGAGCTAGAATTCTCTGAACGCCTTTTTATTAATTAGGGTAATGATATAATAATATCAATCATTAATTTCTCATTAGCAATAAACTTTTGATTACAGTAAGAATCGAACACCGATCTATGGATATCACTCAGAGGTTTAATGCACGTAATGAAATGTATATTAGATGCTTTTCGGAGTCGTTGGCTGAAACAGAATGCTTGTTAACTATGCTCGGGTATATTCGTAGGAGGTCGTAAAACATCGGAGAGAACTCCCTCAGGCAAAATCATGATGGCCGACTATGACGTCACGCAGAGTTGGTAAACAAGTTTCTCTCTCTTTCACACAAACAAGGAGAGGACGAGTATAAAGCAGCCCTCGAATTCTTTTGTTAAACTAGCAGGTGGCCAAACAATGGGAACGCTGCAGGTGTCTTTCTAAACTAGCCTTGCCAAGAACAATAGAAAGGCACACACAATAGAATCTCTTACACAATGGAAAGGGTCAGGCTTTCTTATGGAGCAGGTGTCTTTCTAAAGTATGACGTCACGCAGAGTTGGTAAACAAGTTTCTCTCTCTTTCACACAAACAAGGACAGGACGAGTATAAAGCAACCCTCGAATTCTTTTGTTAAACTAGCAGGTGGCCAAACAATGGGAACGCTGCAGGTGTCTTTCTAAACTAGCCTTGCCAAGGACAATAGAATCTCTTACACAATGGAAAGGGTCAGGCTTTGTTATTGGGATGGGAACGCTGCAGGTGGTCTTTCTAAAGAATGCTTGCCAAGGACAATAGAAAGGCACACACAATAGAATCTCTTACACAATGGAAAGGGTCAGGCTTTGTTACAACCCTAATTCATCATGGGCTTTGTTCATTTTGACAGCTGAAGGTTAAGCATTGTTCTTTTGTTAAAAGCTAGTGGAACGAGTATGCCACGTGTTCGACACACAATAGGAGTGGAGTGGGTAACTGACCAGGTGCAGAAGTGGCCGGATGTGGAATGGGTAGGAAAAACATCTCGCCTTTGTTACAGAACCTTAAATTTATGACCCCTTTGTTCGTTTTGACAGTTGATTGACAGCCTTAATTGCTTAACTGTCAAGCCTCCATTGTACTCAACATGATTTACGACCGCAGCTGCAACTAAAACTACCAAGGCACAGCGGGGGGGAGGGGGAGGGGGCGGGGGGGGCTAATTAGCATATTAATTGCATTCCATGCATATTAAGTGATACAGAACTCTCATTTCTACTCTACTAACGCTGAACTTAAATACCAAGTTTAGTATTTAACTGTGAGGCAGTATTTTCACACTTAAATGGTTTCAGTCTAATTATATTATAGTATCGAAAGCCTCAGTTAGCAGTCAGGTTAAGTTCATATCGAGCAACAGACTACTTAACTGATGAAAGGGGGGGATGCGCAATAGATCTCTAAGGTCGCAGTGCTTGGGCATAAACTTTTCAAACTAGAATAACAGCCCGCCTTAAAGCAATATGTGTATGTAACAATATATAAAAAGTGTATATTACAGTCATTGTATGTGTTTATATTATTGTATACATGTGTAATAATGTTATATGGATGTATTACTAATTTAATAATGTAGGAGCTGTGAGAATAGTAGGTTAGAAGTTGCTAACAGTGAGATAACAATGAGGTAACCTTGGGGCAATAATGAATTAGAAAGTAATAATACTACTAGTTATTCTTGGAAACAATAATGTAATTTTTTAGACAGTTTATAAAATAGCCAATCAACAACCAGAAAAAGGCTTAAGTTAAATAAAAGTATTCTATTGGATTACGAATAGCCAATCAGAGACTTGAAATACAGAAATTTACAAATTTAGGTAGTAGAAATCAAGTCAGTTGCTTGTAAACAGCGCTCATAACTGGACGTGTTAGTTGTAGACAGTGTTCCTGACGCTAGATGCGTCCTTGAGAAATTTAATGCGTATTCGTGCGAGACGAAAATAATTTACGTGTTAAAAAGTGCAAGTAATTAATAAAGGAATCTCACAGCTCTCTATACCAGTGAAGTGTTATTTAAATTGTGTCAAGGATTAATAAATGTAGAAGTAAAAATTATAATCTGTGTAAGCCTACATCTTACCCGCACTACTCCCTGCAAAGAAATCCATGTCTAACAATAATACTGACGCAGCCGAGGCAAACATAAATATATAATATTTAAAGAAACCGTCAAAAAATTAGAAAGTTAACATTCTTTAAACATTTTTTGGGGGCAAAGGCCACCGGAAAATACATTTGGGGCGAAGGCTACCGGAAACGTTTTACCATACGTACGGTTGCAACTACTTCAAATTGGCTCCCAAAGCGTGGGGCAAATAACAATAAATACAACACACTAGCTTCTTCAACTCACTTCTCGGATCTTTTCTTAAAGAATGCTTCCTTTTGGGGGAGGGGGCGTTAGTGGATTCCAAGAAGTATATTTCTGATGAAAAATACTTTCGCCTAGGTGATAGAGAAATAAAAATTAGTTAACTTTGTTAATGTTTGTCTCAGGTCCCTTGAATCCTTTTCTATGATAACCATATTAAAGGTTTATATATCAGACCAAAATGCTGTCAACAGCCTGGCACTATATACAAAGGATTACGGTTGCCATCGAAGTTGTAATCTCTCACGATGCACACACACACACACACACCCTTTCACGAAATAAAGTGGTAAATTTGTTCCCTGGATGGCAAGCCACATTGTGACAGCTGATGCAATAATATTATTACTGTTAACAAATAATCCACAGTGACGCCTGTCCGATTCCCCCCATGACAGCTACAAAACCGTCACTAGCCGCTATTTATCACCGCATGCCCTCGGCCTGTCAATACCCGCCCGTCTTTTGTTTAAGTTTAAATGGTCGCTGGTCAGCAACGACAAAATAACAAATACCACCCTCACCCTTTCAACCGCACAACGGCTTCACTGGAATTGACATTTCCTTCGGTCATATTTACGTGAAATGCGTGTGAAGTTTGTATTCCGGGGATATATTTAAAATGCAGTCTCCGAACACTATTGACAAGCTTTGTGCTTATTTCAAACGATTCCAAAAATTCTAACATGTACACTCGGTCAATTTAAAATTGGCCGGATACTTCCGTGAGCGCTAGTGACAGTCAGTCTTTGTTCACAAGATAACGCATATTCTTGTAATAGTTATAATGGGGAACACAACTATAATCACAAAAGCCTTCTGAGAAAATGATTCATATACGAGATTTGAGACAGTAAAATCTTTTAGAGTGTTCCATCATCGAATATCTGTAACCAAAACACAGTTTGGTGATTTATGGTTCTTAATTGGAGTATGACTAAAGCGCGTTACAACTTTTTCCCTCTTTCATTTAAAATACACGAGTAAAAATTTAATGTATTTTCTTCATTTTTATGTGACATTTATTTAGTAGTCCGTCATACCGGTAGATGGCAACCATGACATTAATTTATGGGTCAGGAGGAGGTTTCATAATCAGACAACTTAATTTTATAACCACAAATTTCACCAGTGTTCTAATTATATTTGAAAGTAAAATAAAGTAACACAAGCAATATTAATTAACCTTATTACTGTAAAACGATGAAGCAACATACAGTGCTAGCCACGAACAAACTATTACGATAACTCATTAATGTAATAAGATATATAATTCATAGCTTCTCAGCATCAACACATTAATAATTTCTTTTTTTAATATTTTTGTTCTAAGTGGCCGTGGCCGAGTGGTTAGACCGCTCGCCTCTCACCGAGGCGGCCCGGGTTCAATCCCAGGGACCCACATGTGGGATTTGTGGTGGACAAAGCGCGTCTGGGCGGGTTTTCTCCGGGTTCATTCCACCAACTGTTCCATCATCACCATTCCTTTCATCCCTTTCACCATCGTTTCATCTCCTTCCTTCCACCCATACCAGGCATCGAACTGAATCACCCATCCTGGATATTCTGTCTGATCCACGAGTGTCTGCTCCTCGACGGGCCTCTGACTCCAGGCACCCGCCTGTAAGTCCTGGGGGGGTGTAAGTCCTACATAAGAAGAGGTTAAACAGAGAAAGAAGAAGTAGTTCTAAGTTATACGTGTTATGTATTTTCTTTGATAATATTGTAGTATAATAATTAAGAGGATGTTAAAACACATATTCATAACGTATACATGGTAGAGAACAAGTATATAACCATATAAAATGCAATGTGAGGGTGGAGGGCCATTGTTAGCTATATAACCAGTAATATAAAATTACGAGAAATGCAGTAGTATCTACGTAACCATGTAACCAACTTTGGATTCATAATTAATACGATGGAAGTACACACACACACACGTATATATATATATATATATATATATATATATATATATATATAGTCAAATTATATTCGAACCCATTCGCGGCCTCAGTCTACTGCGAGACACATCCGGCAGTCGCCGGGGAAATTTGCCGGCAGAGGCGGACTAAAATCCTTACCTTATAATAGATGCTGGAAATGTTGACCACCTACTCTCAAACAGGCAGCATATCTCGTGTAAATATTCTCACTCACTCTCCGAAGCTCAGCAGCAGGAATTCTTGTGATGAAACGCCTCATTATGATCAGAAAATTGGAGTGTGGAGTGCGATAAGTGCTAGAAGAATAATAGGGCCCATATTCTTTGAAGAAATAAAAAATGTAGAGCGATATCAGAGGTAGAGCGATGTCATTTTGCAATCGCTTGACAGATGAAGAGAAATCGTATGGTTGTTTCCAGCAAGATTCTGCAACAGCACATACGGCTGCCGAATCATTACATGCAATAAGAGAGGTGTTTGATGACAGAATAATTAGTGTTGATTTGTGGCCCCCTCGCTCTCCTGACCTAACGAGTTGTGATTTTTATTTATGGGATTCTTTAAAACACAAAGTGTATCGTTCCAATCCTCGCACACTACAGGAACTTAGAGAAAACTTTGTGCAAGAAATCACAAGAATTCCTGCTGCTGAGCTTCGGAGAGTGAGCGAGAAGGCTACGGAAGGCAGCTTGCTTCTATTCTCACAGCTCCTACATTGTTAAGCTAAGTAATACATTCACATAACATTATTATACATATACATAATAAAATAAAAGACTGTAATATACACTTTATATATTATACACATATTGCTTTAAGGCGGCTGTTATTTTTTTTATTTTATATAATTAGACTGATATCATTTAAACGTTAAAAATACTGCCTCAAAATGTATTGCGCACGGTGTAAATTAGGCGCTGTGCCGCGTAGGACTTAAAACAAATTGGCGTTCAATACATGACTCAATTTTTTGTCCAGGGGTGCACTTATTGGTGAAAGCTGTTACACCGCCAGCCATTAAATGTTCACAAGCCGTGAATCAGAGCCACCAACATTAGACCTTCCTGGCTGCACAGTGGATATTGAATATTGTCCAGTATATGAGTTGAATAATATTATTACCTCTTTTCTGCAAGTGAGTAATCCTCGAAAATATGTTTTGGCATAACTACCAACATTGAAAACATACACTTGCTCACCTAGATTACGTAATCGTGTAGCCTGAGGCGTCACGAGGCCTGGAGTATTAGAAAAAATCTGATATGTTACACTCACATGACTTTCTCTACTCTTGTACAAGCTATTTTTACAAACGCTTATTCTCCATCTACTTCATATTAATCGAGATGTTAATCTTATTGCTAATTTTCTTGTAGATGCAAGGGGAATTGCTAGGCTTTAAGCGATAGTCAAATATTTTAAGAGCTGGTTGCTATGTGCAGTATTCCATTTTCTTTGCATTACCAGGACAAAAAAAAAATGATTAACGAAATTGAGAAAAAGTAAAAGTATTGGAAAATTTAAAGGAATAACAAGCAATATCTCGAAAATGGTTCACCCAACAAAAAAAAATATATATGACATAAATTGTGTATTTTAACGCGATCTACATTTTCTTCTGTAGTAAAATTTTATCTATCTCTTATGGTTCACCAGTTATGCAAAAGTCGTTCACAATGAAGAATACTTTTGGAGACATTCCGAGAAAATTCTAGATATACATTTCATTTGTCATGAAAATATCTTAAACATATGATATTTTAATCAAAATCGTTGGAGCCATTTTTCAGAAAATTAAAATGTTCGAAAAATGTTCCATGTAAAGGGTAATCTGGGGTGGGCGAATTTTCTTGAAAACCTTCGTGTCGCTTTTCTGAAAGATACTGAACCTAAATACCAAGTTTGGTGTTTATCCGACTGTTCGTTTCTGAGTTGTGCTGTTCACAGACACACACACACGGACATGTTTCCAAAAATGCTTTTTTTTTGGATTCGAGGGGTCTCAAAACATGTATTTCCTGTGAAATTTTGGTGTCGAATTTTTGGGTGGAATCCAATACTTCCCCTACTTACTATACGTAGTAGAGAAAGTAAACATTGGTCGAAGCCATCACTGTACTTGAATACCATGGAAAACGCACAACTTCCTCTTCCAGTCGACCGTAAAGTGTTAATCTGAAGTACTAAGCCTTTGCAGGGCTTGACCTACCAACCCGGCTGCCGACCTCACGTCCACATGCGCAAGGCAGCCAATACAGGGAGATGATGTGGTCACCAACACGCTTCTGCCAGCATGTTGGAACTTGGCTCTATTGACCTAAAGACCCCTCCCTAACGTAGGTCCTCAAGTGCATCACGATGATGAGTAGGCAAACAAACCCATCCCGTATGGATTCGCTCGAACCCACGCGCATTCCATGGCTGGGAACTTGAGCACTAAGATCCATTCCTTGCCTCACGGTGCAGGACGACGGTAGGCTGTGTAGTATACCACTGTTTCACCGAATGACGCGATTGGCGGCCATCGGATCGTACTTGTAGCACTTATCCGGTGGAATGACCTCGTTCGGCGGTTACCTAGCTCACGCGCCTATGGACGGTAACAGCATCTATAATTCAGTCTAACGTTGGCGTGGTGTATATTGGGAATAACGTTATATGAAGTTATAATTGTGTATGATGTAACATATATGGAGTAGAAACGGTGACATTAAGCTAAAAATTCATTTTTCAAAAAGTTATGATGCCACTGGTGTAAATCAGGATGCATGAGCTAGTCTTTCAGTATCAGCCATATCCTGTAGAATCATGTGGGTGTTGATGTCATCTCATAAGACTAGAGGTTATCTCTCCATATATGGCCATGTCCTGAGCGGAGGCGTGTAGCTATGATATAAAAGCCCTTTCATAAATCTATGTGCATGGCAGTCTTGATAGGAACAACCCAGGTGCGGCCGGAGGAGCTGCCCAGATCAACACCCACCTTTGGGTATGGCATCCAACGTAACATCTGCTCAATGGCACTAGGTAACTATAAACTGATCTTTCTTAAATACTTAATCCTAAAAATGGCTTGCTTGCTCACTGTCTTTGTGTCTACTCGTTTATTATATTAAATCTGTTATCCTTTTTGTTAAATGTGTGTTGCTATTCAGAGTTGCACACCAACCCTTAATCCTGATACGCTCCCAAATGCACGTCGTCAACTCAAATTAAGGGCGTGACAATATTAAAGGAAAACGTGTGTTTATTGTGTTAAGTTTTGCTGGACGCAGTCAGGAAATTCATGGTGCAACCGTTCCTAACAAATTCACAATTTATAGGTCTGTGTTAGACAAAATGAAACATAGACAACCAGCAGTTCTAACCAAGGAAAAATTAGACGACATAGAAGTTGTCGTAGAAAGAAATCCAAGAAAATCGCGGCTTCGCATTATAACATGTTTCTGATGATAGAATAATTGACTTACTCTCAGTCTAAGTGTGTGTTTATTATCCGAGAGAAATGCTTAAAAATAAAGTTTATGCAACAAATCTGCATACGCTCGACGAATCAGAAGTAACAAGCTGCAATATTTCGGTTGGAGAAATTCGACAAGTATTACAAAATGTGTTCAACAGGTGCCTAACTTGAAGAAATGAAGAGGGGTGATCATTTTGAACACCTTTTATAACGAAAAGTGAACATAATATATTCATATTGTTTCGCATCGTTAGCATTATCGATGGGAAAAACGGTGGCTAGGTCAACCGCTACTATACGTGTGGATTCGTATAGCAGCGACACGGGAACGGCGGAGTGACGGTCGCGTTATTAAGGAGAAACTCGGTATCTCCCCCTTTCTATTATGCTGACATTCTCTATCTTAGTATAATTAATAAAATCTTTGGTTTTTTTTGCAGAGATAGTAAAAGTCACATTGAAATGTTATAGTTATACAGAGTGAACCAAACCACCCGTAATTCGTTTATTTTGGAAAATAAGACATTAAAATGTGCGAGACAAAAATATTTATAAGTAAAGACATGTGAACTTTCAGTTGAGATTGATGCCATCAATCAGGCGTAATTGGAAGGGGTCAATGGCATGTCACTTTGAAGGAGCTCTTCAAAGCAAACACGTTTAGTATGAAACCTTATAATTAATTCACATTCTTTCGAGGAGAAAGGCATATGTCTGTTTTTGTTGTGGCTTAGGCTACAGTTGACCAGTTTCTTGTACACGAGCAGCAAGATGTCTGACAAGCTTGTACTCTCAGTCAAACTAAAAGTGGCCCATCTCTTAAGCAGTTAAGTTTCTTCAAAGTCCCTTCGAGTGAGCACAAGGTTCACAACCGTCAACTTCTGTGCACACAACCGACTTACAGAGTTAGCAGTGGGAGCGTGGGGCGTGGCTTAAGCTACTTAACCACTACACACAAGCGGCTCGAGTTCGATTCTCCGAAATGGACTATCTTTTATTTTTTTCAAATCGGTTTACAGTAATATAGTTAATATAAGGGCGGTCTGAAAAGTTTCCGACCTCAACATGAAGATGGCAGCACTCATAAATAAAAGCTAGTGAATTTTGTTGTTCATCTGTTGACAGTTACTCACCAAAGTTTCGGCCATTTAGGACGCTCAGTTGTTATGTAACAGTCGCTTGAGTGAGGTGATGTGAGTGTTTTTATGAAAATGGACAAAATCGAGTATCGAACTGTCATTAAATATTTGTTTTTGAAAGGCAATATGCCTATGCAAATCAAAGATGAGTTGGATTTTGTGTATGGGGACTCTGCACCATCATTTACCACAGTGAAATTTTGGGCAGCTGAATTTAAACCTGGCCGTAAGAGCTTGGGAGGCGATGAACGTTCGGGACGTCCAAAAACTTCAACTACCGATGAAAACTTCGCCAAAGTTCACCAAATGGTGCTAGACGACCGCCGAATTAAAGTGAGAGAGATAGCAGAGGCTATGAACATGTCAAAGGAACGTGTTTGTCACATATTAAATCAACATTTAGACATGAGAAAGCTGTCCGCGCGTTGGGTGCCGCGTTTGCTCACGTTTGACAAAAACGTGTTCGAATGAACATTTCCAACGCTCTGTTGGCGCAGTTCAGGCGCAATAAATCCGATTTTTGGCGCCGATTAATTACTGTAGATGAAACTTGGATACATCATTATACGCCCGAAAGAAAAATACAGTCTAAACAGTGGACTGCAAAGGGGAAACCGGCTCCAAAAAAAGCAAAAATTGTTTTTTCCGCTGGGAAATTGATGGCGACAGTTTTTTTGGGATAGTCATGGAGTTATTTTAATCGATTATCTTCAAAAAGGAAAAACCATTACAGGAGCATACTTGACATACTACGCATACTTGACAAGCTGAAGGCAGAACTTGCGGAAAAACGGCCACATTTGCAGAAAAAGAAAATCCTGTTTCACCAAGACAACGCACCGCCTCACACCTCAGCGGTTGCAATGGCGAAAATCCACGAATTACGGTTTGACTCCTTGACCATCCGCCTTACTCACCAGAACTAGCCCCAAGCGACTTCTTTTTGTTCCCTCATCTGAAAATTGCGCTCGGAGGACAGAAATTTTCGTCAAATAAAGAGAAATTACGTTCGTGAACAATTATTTTGCAGAGAAAAACCCGAGTACTTTTGGACAGGTTACAGAGATGGGAGCATCGCTGGGAGAACTGTGTAGAGTTACAAGGAGACTATGTTGAAAAATAAAAAAAAATCCGAAAAAATGTCTTGTATCTTTATTAGGTCGGAAACTTTTCAGACCACCGTAGTATACAGTTACATAGTAATATAGCTAAATAACATTGCTTGGGTTACTTCATTTTACTAACAAATATAATTTCAATACTGTTGAAATTTGTGATTATAAAATCAAATTGACTATGTAAGCTCCTCCGACTTATAAATTAATGTCATGGTTACCATCTACCGGAATGTCAACTAAATAAAATACGAAGAAAACATCAAATTCTTATTGATGTATTTAAAATGAAAGGAGGAAAATGTTGAGTAACTCCACAGAGATTTGAACTTGCAAACCTGAAGAACAGTAAGCTAACTCTATCACTGAGCTAAGAGTGCTGCATGGCATGAGAATTTGTATTTTAGTAACAAATATTCAGTGTTGAAACACTCTGAAACATCTGTCCGTTTGAAATCTCGTACACGAGTTATTTTCTTGTGATTATAGTTGTGTTCCCCATTATAAGTACAACAAGAATATAAGCAGAAGCCTGGCTGTCCCGAGCGCTCACGGAAGTACCCGATTAGAGCTCCATCTCTCAGATGCCGGTCGGTTTTAAACTATGAGACAGTATTTTTAACACTTAAATGATTTCAGTCTAATTATATAGTATGTAAATTCAATAACAGCCCACCCTAAAGCAATATGTGTATTAACAATACATAAAACGTCCATATTACAGTGATTGTAAATGTTTATATTATTGCATACATATGTAATAATGTTATCTGAATGTGTTACGTAATTTAATAATGTAGGAGCTGTGAGAATAATAGGTTAAAAGTTGCTAACAATGAGGTAACCTTGAGTCAATAATGAGTAAGAAAGTTTAACAATACTACTTGTGATTCTTGGAGTAACAATAATGTAATTTTTGTGACAGTTTATAAAATAGACAATCAACAACCAGAAAAAGCTTTAGTTAAATAAAAGTATTCTACTGGATTAGGAATAGCCAATCAGAAACTGAAATATAGCAAACCTTACAAATCTAGAAGTCAGTTGCTTGTAGACAGTGCTCATAACTGGACGCGTTGCTAGCAGATAGTGTTACTAATCAGACGCGAGATGCGTCCTCGAGAAATTTAATACGTATTTTGTGTGAGAAAATAGTTAACGTGTTTAAAAAGTGAAAGTAATTAACAAAAGAATCTCACAGCTCTCTATATCAGTGAAGTGTTATTTAAATCGTGTCAAGCATTAATAAATGGAGTGAAGAACTTCTTAAAATCTGTGTAAGCCTACATTCTTCAGTCGCACCGCGCCCTGCTAAGACATCCATGTCTCTAAAAAAATTACTGACGCAGCCGAGGCAAAAATAAAATATAATATTTAAAGAAACAGTAAAAATACAAAGTCAATATTTTTAAACTTGGTGCGAAGGCTACCTGAAACTTTTTACCATACGTGAGGTTGCAACTACTTCAAGTTCGGCTCCCCAACATAAGAACTATAATACAACTCCTTCAATACAAACCATCTTCTCAACTGACAGTGTGTACATACGCTCGGCAGACCAATACCATTAACATATAAAAACCAACACTATTTGTAGTAGAACTAAGGTATTTGTAATCGTTGTTAACTTTTATACTGTTTCATTAGCAACAAAAATAAAGAAAACAAAACATTGTATTGTGCAAGGCATCTGACCTTCCTTCGCCAGCATTAATTTTGTTTTTGTACCATTTCTCGATATGAATGACATTGCTATCTGCATATCTGGGGTTCTACTACGATGAAATCAAGTCAAGTCAAAGTTGCGGGAATATTTTTCTTGGAGTGTTCACCCCATGCTTTGGATACAAACTTTCCGGTGGCCTTCGCCCCACGATTAAGGAACCAATTTTTGCGGCTGTGTCGTGTTTTTATTTTATGTGTAATAATTATTTTAATGTTTATTTATTATTTATGCCTTGGCTGCGTCATTAGTATTTTGTAGAGCAAGTATCTCTTAACAGGGCTGGTACGGCTAAAGAATAAAGTTTACACAAATTATAATTGTGAACCCGTACCGAACCGAACTGCGTTGGTAGGCTATCTACTAGCGTCGACCGTTTGAATTTGTACATTTCTCTATTTCTAGTTTCTGATTGGCTAAGCCCACTCCAATAGAATACCTTTATTTCACGTTAGCTTTTCTAGTTGTTGATTGCCCCTACTCCAATAGAATACCTTATTTTACCTTGGCTTTTCTATCCACATCATAACCATTTATAAACTGTTTTAAATATTACATTATAATTGTTCCAAGAACTATTAGTAGCCTTTTTTTTAACCTTCTAATTTATTGTTGTCTCAAGGTTACCTTATTGTTAACAACTTTCGGCTTCTACTTTATAATTCTGTTTGCTACGGAAAGCAGCTTGCTTCTATTCTCACAGCTCCTACATTGTTAAACTACGTAATACATTCACAAACATTTTATTCACGTACATAACAAAATAAACATAATACAATGACTAATATACACTTTATATATTATATTATACACATATTGCTTTGAGGCGAGCTGTTATTATATTTAATGTTATATAATTAGACCGTATTCCTTAACCTAGAACATCTCTTCAGATGTAAATATCTGACGCGTTTCCCATTTATTATACATTCTATTTTATATACAAAATTACTTTATTTTTAGCATGTTTTTGTTTCACATCTGTTAAAAAATTTCCCTTCAGCAAGTTACACATCCATCACAACCCTCATGTCACAACTTATTCGTTTGGACATGTCATTTATTTTTGTTATTGCATGTACATGCATACATGTGAACAAGTGTCCAATAGGGTAACATATGAGTGCCGGCGTTTCTCATATGCATGACGGTATGAGGAATATAGACGAGTGACAGTGACGGGAAGGGGCTTTCTATGAAAAATTCAGCGGACAGCGTATTTGTCACGGGTGTCATTAGGACTGTGGAATATTCAACAAGAATTTAGATTTTTACTGGTGCAAAATTTCAAGCAGAGCGTCCTTACACCACCAGTGGTACACTTCGACTTCGCTACAAGGGAAACTGCCTACGTGGTGGAGTGGTGAGGGAGCTGACTTCTCACGCGGAGGTCCCGGGTTCGATTCCTGGCCGGAGGGTGGGAGTTTTTCCTTAATTAGGACTATTCCCCTCCCCTTTATAAAACCTGCATACGATGTGTGTTAAAATAAGTCTAAAAACACACGAAAGCTACAGTTACTTAACCTAAAAGTTCAAGGAGTAAAAACACTATCATATGTTTCAGTCAACGCCCCCGATATGACCATAGCAGTTAAATCGGGCTATAGACATAAACTTTTATATTTCAGCAGTAAACATCAATTATATTGTTTAAGAAATAGCTATCTGAGATTAATGCCAATAATGTGTTATTTTAGATAACACAGAAAAACATTTCAGTTCTTGAAAAACATGTGTCGTAAATACCTTCCGTTTCTATGACGATAATCTGCAAGACTACGAAGCATATTACGAAACAATTTCTGTAACATTTCAACTGGAATAACATTAATTTCTTTGTAAATATTGTCGGCGTTATACACTACTCGAAAAATCTGATGTGTTACTCACATGACTTTCTCTACTCTTGTACAAACTATTTTTACAAAAACGCTTATTCTCCATATGCTTCATGTTAATCGAGATATTAAGATGTTAATCTTATTGCTAATTTTCTTGTAGATGCAAGGGGAATTGGTAGGCTTTAAGCGATAGTCAAATATTTTAAGAGCTGGTTGCTATGTGGAGTATTCCATTCCCTTTGTATTACCAGGACAAAACAAAAAATGAATAACGAATTTGAGAAAAAGTATAAGTATTGGAAAATTTAAGGGAATAACAAGCAATATCTCGAAAATGGTTCACTCAACAAAAAAAATGTATATGACATAAATTCTGTATTTTAACGCGATCTACATTTTTTGTGTAGTAAAATTTTGTGTGTCTCTTATGGTTTACCAGTTATGCAAACGTCGTTCCCAATGAAGAATACTTTTGGAGACATTCCCAGAAAATTCGAGATATACATTTCATTTGTCACAAAAGTATCTTAAACATATGATATTTTAATCAAAATCGTTATAGCCATTTTTGAGAAAGTTAAAATTTTCGAAAAATGTTCTATGTAAAGGGTAATCTGGGGGTGGAGGGATTTTCTTGAAAACCTTCGTGTCGCATCTCTGGAAGATACTGAACCTAAATACCAAGTTTGGTGTTTATCCGACTGTTCGTTTCTGAGTTATGCTGTTCACAGACAGACAGATAGACACACACACACACACACACACACACACACACACATACATGTTTCCAAAATACTTTTTTTGAGTTATGCTGTTCACAAAGACTCACACAGACATGTTTCTAAAAAAAGTTTTTCTTTTTATTCAGGGGGCCTCAAAACATGCATTCCCGCTGAAAGCTCCGTAAGCAATTCTTTTAGTAGAATGCAATACCTTCTCTACCTACTTATTCGCCCTTATTTGCCGGGAAAGAGCTTGATTTATGGGTTTGCAGTAGTGTATGTTTATCACAGCTACTGATAAATGACCTGCATGCCCATAAGATTTCCTACGTACTTTGTATTAGGAGTTGCAAATTTTTGGATTGCTACATAGCTAATTATTACGCACCGATCTTTAAGAGACGTGATAAAAGTGATTAACGCGATGGTTTTGTTTATAATCTATATTCATTCCTTATCTGGAAACGGGTTGTTATTTATAGTGGGCTATGTTCGAGTTTTATTCCAATCGGATTGTTTCGTTTAATTGAGAAATATTTTTGCACGAGTAACCCCATCAAATACTAACGTGAGATTAAGGGAAAAGCCCGTTTTCTCTCTCTATCCCTCCCTCTAATCCCGGCTGGCCCGCTCATTCTGCATGACAATTAGATGTGTCGAGTTTCCGAAGTGCAGCTAAACTACTCTTAATGGATTTTATCTGTTTCATATTTCAGAGCAGTGTCATGTTGAACTCTGATTTACAGTTCGCTTAGCCCTCGGCTAATACGCTTTTGTAGCGTTCTTTGCACAGTATCGTTCTAGCGCCAGACTGTCCCACATTTCACTGTATTAATCACTTGCAAAAACCGCAGTTGGTTTCACAATTCTTTTCTTATTCCCTCCCTCATCTCAACTTAGACAACATGCTATGTTTTCAAAACCGGTAACAGATTTTATTTATTTATATATTTACTTTTTACATTCTCCACCATGTATCCAGTAGGTAGAGAAGGTATTGCATTCCACCAGGGAATTCGATAAAGAGATTTCACCGGAAATACATGTTTTGAGCCCCCTAAATTCAAATAAAGCATTTTTGGAAACGTGTCTGTGTGTGTAAACAGTATAACCCAAAAACGAAAAATCGGGTAAATACCAAACTATCATTTACATGGAAAATTTGTCGTCCTCCGTGGTGTAGTGGTTACCATCCTAACCTCTATTCCCGAGGTAGCGAATTCAAACCCAGTGGAAGGCGACGGATTTTTTCGGGCATAAAAATCCTTAGCATGGCTTCCTTCGGAAGGGAAGTAAAGCCGGTGGTCCCGTGTTGTAGATTTACGGCACGTAAAAGAAGCTCAAGCCTGACAAAGAGGCCTCTGAGCAAAATTACCAGTCTTTCACGCCCAATATAGAATGGGACGCTAAGGACCACAGCAGTTAAAGAGCACCCACAAATAAAACTCGATTTATTTATTTGTTTTTCACATAGAATTTTTTCTGAAATTTTTTATTTTCTAAAAAATGGCTCAAACGATTTTGATTACAATACCACACTTTATAGATGTTTAAATGACAAACTGTATATCTTGAATTTTTTCGTAATACCCCGTGAAGTCCTCCATAATCGGAAGGAATATTGTATAATCTTGTGTATCTGTTAAAGGTTAAGCGATAGACGAAAACGTAGTACACAAAAGTTTTAGATCTCTTTAAAACAGATAATTTTTGTAGCGTCAACCATTTGAGATATCCGCAATTAATAGTTCGAATTGTTCAATACATAGTCATGCTTTAAAGTCCTTCAATTTTCAGTTGTTTCTCGCGAGAGTGGAATTTTAAGGCAGCATATCGCCTCTTAAACATTTGACTGTCACTGTTCCCTTTGTATCTATAACGAAATGTGTAATGTAGCTATTTCTGCAAAGGTTTATCTCGAATTGAAATGAACTAGAGAAGAAAATAAACTTTCCTAAGAATAATTTTTATAAGCAATAGAGGGTAGAGAAAGTCGTATAAATGTAACATCAGGTTTTTTTAAATCATATACAGGAAAAACTCACTCCGGTGCAGTTTTCATAATCTTGGAACCAAATTTTTATTTAGAAACGTATCACAAGATTTTCACATTCAAAATTATTTCTAAAGGCATTTACTTAATCACTTTTACTTTTCTGAAACATTTCCAGCGATGACCTTTATTTATTTATGATCTAGAGACTTCTTGGTGAAATTTTAAAAGTAAATGGCAAAAGTTTACGCGGCAAGAAGCACTTTGAGCAGTAACAAGCACTGAAGAAGTAACTTTTAGGAGCAGAGAGCTGATTTTAGACTTCAGAACTACACTCCTGTGTTGGTTGGTACTTTAATGTACCATTATATTATATCTATTCCTCTTAAAAGCACAAAATTGAATACGGCACAAAATCTGTATTCGAGCTGTTCCCCTTAAAGGAGGGAATCTCAATTTTAATACGCATTTTATTAGTTTTATAACCTTTTGAAAATGCGTTTCTTCGTTTTCTGCCTTAGTATTGCAGCTGCAATGTTGCAATTTCACACAGATATAGTTTGTAGTTTTCACTGCAGAGGGTAATTTTTTTTCATGTTCAGCTCTAGCGAGAGAAGCGTGAACTACGCAACAAATATGGCGCGCATGTTACTGTCGTCCACGTGTGAGGAGCAGAGAGGTGTGGTTCGATACGGCCAAAGGGCATAAACCGAGTGATATTCACAGGGACATGCATGGCGTGTATGGGGATGATTGTATGGACCGTAGCAATGTCTCCAGGTGGTGTGCATTCTTCTAGAGGGCCGTGTGAACCTTATAGATTCGCCACGCTCCGGGAGGCGGGTAACCCCGCAGAATGTCAGAGGCACTGAGGCGGCAATTTTGAACGACCGGCGTGTGCAACTGCGAACCTTATCGCAACAGTTCAACATTTCGTATGATGCAGTGTACTATATTGTTCACGACACGTTGAAATTTTGTAAAGTTAGTGCTCGCTGGGTGCCTAAGAACCTGACAGACAATCACAAGGGCCAGCGAATGATGCCGAGCTTAGATCACCTAACGCGGTACACTGCAGAGGACATGTCTTTCTGAAAGGAATCGTCACTGGTGATGAGTCGAGGGCGTACCACTAAACGGCCGAAACCAAGCAGGCAAGTATGGAGTGGAAACATGCAAGTTCCCCAGTGAAGAAAAAATTCAAAGTGACTCAATCTGCTAGGAAAGTGCTTGTGACGGTGTTCTGGGATATGCATGGATTTGTATTGGTGGACTTTGCTGAACACGGGACTACTGTGAATGCTGCAGCCTACATGAAAAACTTTGAAGTTGCGTCGTACCCTTCGTGATAAACGCCACAACATGAATACTGACGATGTCAAAATTCTTCATGATAGTGCTCGCCCCCATGTTGCTGCTTATGTTCGTCAGAAAGTCACCAAATTTGGTTGGGAGGTGCTCCAGCATCCACCATACTGACCAGACCTTGCACCGTCGGACTTTCATCTGTTTGGTCCCATGTTGTTTGTTTTAACTATTAAACTTTTATGTAAAAAAACTTATTGTACGTTACTTTTCGATCCGCCCTCGTACTTTTTGCATACTTTGAAGACAATTCTAAGCAAAACATGGATTGTGAATAAAATAACGTTATGAAAGAATAATTTTGGATGAATAGGTTATTTAACACATAAAGGTATATGTGCAAATCTGAGTATATCGCATAAAATTGTTTAAATTACTTAATATACACTAAACTTCCTGAAAATTTGCGTTCTTTTTTTTAAACTGTTTTAGTTTTCTTCTTCTTCAGCAATGACCTCGCAAGTTGTATAAAGAATACACCTCCTTTATTATTTTTGTTATATCGATTTCTTGGACACACTCAGATACCAGTATTTAAACTAATTTACGGACATAATTATTTTATTGAATAATTGAAGGCTAATTATGATAAATCGAAATATCTTAAATGTACATAATCAGTAATTATTTAAAGCTATAAGTATTATTTCTATTGAAAAATTATTCTAATTAGTACATTCGGCCTTCCCAATTAGCTCTTAGCGATGATATTTTGAGAAAAAAATAAACACAATAAAATATTAAAAAAAATTATGTACGACTTACCAAATATATATTGAAAATAGTTGCTGGGTTCAGAATCACTGCACTCACCTAAAACAGAAAAGTAAAGTTTTTGCAGTTGTACTTTGGTGAATCTTTGGAAAATGTTATACAATTTATAAAACAGAACACTTATGATAAGCAATAGGAATTCTTAAGCAGTTGGTTTAAAGAAATCAACACTCAAACCATTACCATAAGAAAGAGCGCGGACAGCAGCGGCCAAGGTTCACCGATAGGCAGATAAAACCCGACTTGAGTGCTGCATGTAAACGCCAAAACACTACACAAGGGATGAGGGCTGGGTTACCTGCGATATCCCTAATGACAGTTCAACTTTATTTCCTTCCGTCCTGGCTTTAATGCTTAGAAAGTCCTGTGCCTAATGATAATTTTAATTTAAGTATCAATAAAATTACAATATTACAATGTTTATGGTTTGGTTTCATCCATAGCTGTAACCTAAGCCATAAATATTTAACACAGAACGGCTAAAGACTAATGAAAACAGTTAAAGAAACGTATACAAAAAAATCTGATGTGTTACACTCAGACTTTCTCTGCTCTTGTACAACCGATTTTTACAAACGCTTATTCTCCATATGCTTCATGTTAATCGAGATATCGAGATGTCAATCTTATTGCTAATTTTCTTGTAGGTGCAAGGGGAATATGCTAGGCTTTAAGCTGTAGTCAAATATTTTAAGCGCCCACTCTGACCCATAGGTTTTTCGTGGTTTCTTTGGGTCGGCAGGCGAATTCTGGAGTGGTTATCCTTCTACCACGACTTCCCTCCCATCATTTCCCTATACAACATTATCTCCATTGTCATCTGTTTAAGATAGTACAACCAGGCGACGGTGTGCGGTGGGTTGGGCTGGGCGGTGGATGTACACTGGGGACTGCCTGCGAAGTGGGTTCCACCAGGGGGCACTGCCGGGCGTTACGGGCTCGTGTGTGGAGTTATATATGAAAACGTTAGGGTCCCCGTCCATGCTTGTGCCCATTGTCATCCGGATCCGGTCGCCCTTCGGCTCGCTCCCCTCATTCCTTCCTCCCAGGTTCACTACAGAAGCTCAAGCATTCTTGAGGTGCTCTATCCCGGTTTCGGCGAACCCATGGTAGGTAAGGGGAAGTGTTATATTCCACCCAAAAATTATATATACATTCATATTTCCTCAGAAAGCCCTGTTTTTGGATCAGCTATATCCAAAAAAGGTTTAGAAAAATGCCAAGTGTCTCAAAACGGAAAGGCGCAACTTCACCATCCTCCAAGGATTCAACACGAAGATTTGAAAATCACCACCCGCAGAACATATCCGTCCGTTCTTCCGTTTGAGGTCTTTTTGTCATAGTACAATCCCAGTATTTTTAGTCTTCTCCTAAAGAATATGGGGGCTGTCCCAGAAGTATTCGACCTAACAAAGAAAACACAAAAATTTTGGGAAAAACATCTTTATTTCCCTACATAGTCTCCTTTCAGCTCGATACTTTTCCCAGCGATGTTCAATAGCTTCGATACCCTGTTTATAGTGAGAACCGTCGTGTTCTGCAAAATAGCCATCAACTGCAAACTCCACCTCTTCATTGTTAGCAAATATTTTACCACCAAGCCATTTCTTCAACTTTGGAAACAGAAAATAATCAGAAGGGGCTAAGACTGGCGAATAGGCTGCATGAGAAAGCAATTCGAACTTTAACTCATTGATTTTGGCCATGGCGATAATGGATGTGTGAACTGGTACATTGTCTTGATGAAACAGAACTTTTTTCGATAAATGCGGCCGTTTTTGCTCGATTTCTTCATTCAAACGCTACAATAAGTTTGCATAATACTCGCCATTGATTGCTTTTACTTTTTGAACATCAATGAAACTTATCCCACACGCATCCCAAAAATCTCACGCCACGATCTTGCCTACAATGGAACTGTCTTTGCCCTCTTTGGAGCCGATTCTATCCTTTCAATCCATTGTTTTGACTCTTCCTTCGTCTCAGGTGTGAAGCGATGGACCCATGTTTCATCCATGGTTATGAATCGACGCAACAACTCGGCTTTATTGCAGCGAAACATCGCCAACACTCGACTGAAACATCCTCATGACGCTGTTTGTTCCATTGTGAGTAAACGCAGTACCCATCTTTCTCATGTCCAAATTTTCAGTCAGTATGCGATGTACAGCACTTTTTGAAATGCCTACGATGTCTGCTAGCTCGCGCACTTTCAGTCGACGGTCATCCAATACCATTTTGTGGATTTTCTTCACAGTTTCTGGTGTGGTCACCTTATTTGGTCGACCACTACGATGTTCGTCTTGGCAGCTCGTACGGCCTCGCTTAAACTCTGCCACCCAATATTTTACTGTTGTAAACGAAGGAGCAGACTCCCCCAGAGTAGAATCTAGCTCAGCTTTAATATTAGTTGGACTAAGACCTTTCAAATGAAAGTATTCTATCACATAACGATGGCCAGTTTTATCCATGTTTACAAATTCGCTGAGAGAGTTCACTATTGATGGCTGCCAAACAATTACTAAACAATGTAGCATTGCCAAACTTCAAACTTAAGCTTTGTAAGGTTGGTACTTTGTACCATTGCCATTTGTTTAAAACAACTGCTTATATATACGTCAGGTTGGGCACTTCTGGGACTGCCCTCGTATGTGTATCAAATTTGGTCGAAGACGACGCAGGGTGTAAGAGCTTGTGGGGCACATACACACACATCAGGGAATATGTTTAAAGTCTACTTTACTCCGGAATTTTGTTTGAAAATGACTCCCTGTATCACGGAATGCCATGGCAGCTCGCGGTTAATACAGAAAATAACCAACTGGTACGGGAGCGGTCTGGAAATAATTTGCTTTGCAACTCTTCTTTGATAAAAATAAGTCCGCATAGAGATGAAAAAGGACTTGGCCTCATCAAAGCGCGCTGCGATGGAAATTAAAGGAACCAAATTACTGCTACACAAATATTAAATCAACTGTAATGTACCAGCATCTCCTACTTTTGATTGGTTTTTTTATTTCGGCAAGGCGAGCGCCTCAACGAAAGAACGAGCTTCATATCGTCTCAAGCCTACCATAAAAATACCTTTGTAGCCTACTTCCACATCAGAAAAAATGATGGCTATTCTGATGACTATACTTATTTATCACATTACTTTCTCTGCTCACTCTTTCACAAACTACTCTTATTCTTCATTCTGCTTCTTGATAATGAGATAAATGTTCACACATTCCGTTGTCTAAGTATAAGAAGAATACAGTAGGCCAAAGCGATAATCAGATTTTTAGAAAGTAAATCGCTATGTGATGACTTCGAAATTCCATGTCCTTTAAACTGTTGTCGATTGCCAGGATCATATCAATGCCGCCAGTGTATCGGAATTTCGATCCTCAGGACTGCTTTTACATGCTAGTAAATTTACTGATATGGGGCTGTCGCTTTTAAGCAAGCACACTTAAAAGGTAACGGTGCGGGCCGGGTTTGAACTTGCAACCTTGGGGTCAGAAAGCCAGCGCCTAACCAATTGAGCCACCCAAACTAACTCCATGGTCTTTGCACGAGTACAAGAAAAATCTGTGTTACAATCACATGACTTTCTCAAACCTCTATCGTTTATTAATGTATACAAATATTCTTACGAAAGTTTATTTTTATACCTACTACGTTTTCATCCATATAAATATTTGAAAAACAGCTACATTACACATTTCGTTATAGATACAAAGAGAACAGCGATAGTCAAATGTTTAACAACTGGACACTATATGCTGGCCTTAAAATTACATACTGTTTCCATGACATTGTGAGAAACAACTGAAAATCGAAAGGACTTAAAAGAATGACAAAATATTCAGAAATTTGAGCCTGCTGGCCCCTTAGCGTAGTCAGTAGAGCACCTGCCTTTTGCGGATCGATTCCCGGATGGGGGGCGGGAGTTTTTCTTTAGCTAAGATTATTCCTTATCTTCCCCAGAGTCTGGAAGTATGAATGAGAGTGTGAATGTGTGTATGGTCTAATGATTAAAAAACAACGTGCAAGAAACACCACGACAAGAGTTACACGAGTTAACACCACTGCCAATAGGCAATAAGTTCCGATGAAAAGGCCGCCGATAAGACCAATGTAGTAGAAGGCGGAGTATAAATGAAAATAAAAAAAGAAATCTAATGTGTTACACTCACATGAGTTTCTCTACTCTTGTACAAACTATTTTTACAAACGCTTATTCTCCATATGCTTCATGTTAATCAAGATGTTAATCTTATTGCTAATTTTCTTGTAGATGCAAGGGGAATTGCTAGGCTTTAAGCGATAGTCAAATATTTTAAGAGCTGGTTGCTATGTGGCGTATTCCATTCTCTTTGTATGTCCAGGAAAAAAAAACAATAACGAATTTGAGAAACACTAAAAGTATTGGAAAACTTAAGGGAATAACAAGCAATATCTCGAAAATGGTTCACCCAACAAAAAAATGTATATGACATAATTTGTGTATTTTAACGCGATCTACATTTTCTGTGTAGTAAAATTTTGTCTATCTCTTATGGTTTACCAGTTATGCAAAAGTCGTTCACAATGAAGAATACTTTTGGAAACATTCCCAGAAAATTCGAGATATGCATTTCATTTGTCATGAAAATGTTTTAAACTTATGGTATTTTATTCAAAATCGTTAGAGCCGTTTCTGAAAAATTTAAAATTTTCGAAAAATGTTCCATGTAAAGGGTAATCTGGAATGAGGGGATTTTCTTGGAAACCTTCGTGTCGCATCCCTGGAAGATACTGAACCTAAACATCAAGTTTGGTTTTTATCCAACTGTTCGTTTCTGAGTAATACTGTTCACAGACACACACACACACACACACACACACACACACACACACACACACACAGACATGCTTTTTTTTTGGATTCAGGTGTCTAAAAATATGTATTTCCGGTGAAATCTCTGTATCGAATTTTTGGGTGGAATACAATACTTCCCCTACTTACTATACGTAGTAGAGAAAGTAAAAAAAACTTCAACAAAATTGAGCCATTAATAATATCTCGGAAATGGCTGATGCCACAAAAAGGTTATTTTAAATAAATTGCGAGTTTTAAAGCGTCATACAAAATTTTGTTTATCTCTTAAGTAGTGATGGGACGATACCACTATTTCTTAATACTCGATGCCGATACCGATTTTTGAGCAACGAGTTTTGATACGTGATACTTTATAAAAACTCTAAAGGAAATAGCTTGTTTGCTGAGTTACGTTCTTATTAGCAGTTTTTTACTTTCTCTACTACGTATAGTAAGTAGGGGAAGTATTGTATTCCACCCAAAAATTCGATACCGAGATTTCACCAGAAATATATGTTTTGAGACCCCCTGAATCCAAAAAACAAGCATGTGTGTCTGTGAACAGCATAACTCAGAAACGAACAGTCGGATAAACACCAAACTTGGTATTCAGGTTCAGTATCTTCCAGAGATGCGACACGAAGGTTTTTAAGAAAATCCCCCACCCCAGATTCCCTTTACATGGAACATTTTTCGAAAATTTTAATTTTCTCAAAAATTCCTCTAAAAATTTTGATTAAAATACCATATATTTAAGATACTTTCATGATAAATAAAATGTATATCTTGAATTTTCTGGGAATGTCTCCAAAAGTATTTTTCATTGTGAACGACTTTTGCATAACTGGTAAACCATAAGAGATAGACAAAATTTTACTACACAAAAAATGTAGATTGCGTTAAAATACACAATTTATGTCATATACATTTTTTGTTGTTGAGTGAACCATTTTCGAGATATTGCTTGTTATTCCCTTAAATTTTCCAATGCGCCACAAAACAACCAGCTCTCGATATCTCGATTTACACGAAGCATATGGAGAATAAGCGTTTGTAAAAATAGTTTGTACAAGAGTAGAGAAAGTCATGTGAGTGTGACACATCAGATTTTTTTATCTGGTAATACGTAATTAGCCATATAACACTCGGAAACATAGTAAATTTGTGCATTAAGTCTCTCTACTACCCACCCTCATCAGGAAAATACTATATGAAATGCAGATATACAAAGGAATCAAAGATTTCTGTTTCAAAACATCAGCAATCTTGAAAGACAAATACTTTCATACGCTGTGTTATTCCACGTCATAAATTCAAATTTCTTTCTGCTGCATTCACAGGCTTTGGCCACAGTAGTAGGTAAAGTAATGACAGAGTGAGTCACCAGTCCAGGCTATTGCAGAAACGTGATTTAGTGCGTTAGCTAAATCAGCTTCATTCATAACTCAGTTAACGCTACATACTACACGAGTACCTCTACCTCTTCCATTGTTTTGCATGTTTTCATTTAGACACAAGTTTCTATGCAGTGTTGCATTCATTGCAGTCAAGGTCTATCAAGAACAATAGTCCAGCAACTCTTTGGAGTCACGTGTGAGGTAATAACGAGGAAGTCTCGACTCCTTTATTCCTTAAAGTTACACACAGCAACGTACACAGTTAGAAATATCGAAAGCTTATATCAAAGTATAAGACCTAATTCGTAACCAGCCAGTATTGAGAGTATCGAGGCCCCACCCCTACTCTTAAGTTTACATTATACAAAATTCCTTTCAAATGAAGTGGACTTTGCAAGGTGTTCCCAGAAAATTCACGATAAACATTCTATTTTCATCTAAATATTTTAAATATATTGTATTTTAATTAAAATCCTCAGCAATTTTTGAGAAAATAAAAAATGTTTTTATCCCAATTTTGGAAGATACTCAACTGAAATACTGAGGCGTATTAATAATTTGGCGGTTTCATTGTCATTACCAGGCGTATTGTTGTTGAGGCAGTGTTTTTTAACACTTAAATGATTTCAGTCAAATTATATAATATATAAATTCAATAACAGCCCGCCTTGAAGCAATATGTGTATGTAATAATTTGTAAAATGTATGTAACAGTCATTGCATATGCTTATATTATTGTATACATGTTCAATGATGTTATATGAATGTATTCCGTAATTTAATAATGTAGGAGCTGTGAGAAATAGGTCAAAAGTTGCTAACAATGAGGTAACCTTGAGGCAATAATCAGTATGAGAGTTTAATAATGTTACTTGTGATTCTTGGAAGCAATAATGTAAATTTTGAGACAGTTTATAAATAGCCAATCAACAACCAGAAAAAACTTTAGTTAAATGAAGGTATTCTATTGGATTAGGAATAGCCAATCAGAGACTTGAAATGCAGAAATTTACAAGTTTAGGCGGTTGAAATCAGTTCAGTTGCCTGTAAACAGTGTGACTAACCGGACGCGAGACACATCCTCGAGAGATTTAATACGTATTTTATGTGAAAAAATAGTTTACGTGTTAAAAAGTGCAAGTAATTAATAAAAGAATCTCACAGCTCTCTATCAGTGGTGTTATTTAAATCGTATCAAGTATCAATAAAAGGAGTGAAGTAAAATTATAATCCGTGTAAGCCTACATTCTTAGTCGCACCACAACCCTGCCAAGACATCCATGTCTAACAATAATACTGAAGCAGCCGAGGCAAACATAAATACATAATGTTAAAGAAACAGTAAAAATACATTTGCGGCGAAGGCTACCGGAAACTGTTTACCATACGTGCGGTTGCAACTACTACAAGTTCGGCTCCCCAACAGTTGAAATATAATACAACTCCTTCAATACAAACTACTTCAAAGCGTGATGCAAATAACGTAACAAACCACCTACTTCATTGTTTACTTTGATGTTGACTGGGATGATGTCACTCCTGGCTGGAAGTTTTTGCTAGCCACGAGAGGTAGGGGATATAGCGTCTGTCTTGCTGAATATTCCGAGAGAAGCGGATCGCGCGTGCAAGCGGCTTTTGGATCGGTGGACATCTCCTCTCACCTTTCATATTTAATAATGTAGCAACCCCAAACGGTTGGGAAATAAACCTAGCCGTGTATGTAGGTTTATGTTATAGATTTTGTGCAGTAAAAACCCACGCCTTCCTCTTAACCTCCATACCAGTTTCGTCCTCCGCGGCCAAGTGAGTATACATCCCCTCAATGTACGTGCTGGGTACTAGAAATTAATTTAATTTTTCATGTGAACTTTTAGGCATCTACCCAGCATGTAACAGTAACAAGTTTGGAATTTATAGGACTTTTTGATTTTCAGTTATGTTGTTCACACACACAGCTTTTCCTAAACATGCTTTCAGGGGGCCTCAAAACATGTATTATTTCTGTGAAAACCTTGTATCGAATTTTTGGGTAGAATACAAGACTCCCTCTGCTTTCTACAGGTAACTTGTAGGGAAGTGTACGTGTTTCTACACTAGTTGAGCTGTGGGGCGGAATTCCAACCGCCTCAACCAATCGCAAAGCGAGTATGTACCAAGGTGCACCAAGACGGCCTGGAGTAATAAAACTTTGCGGCTTAGGAACCGAGATAGAGTTCGCTTATAAACAGCCAAGCTACGTTTTAAATCCTTAAAGATGAAATACATGCACGCGAGGCGAGAACAAACTTTGTCTTGCAAGTTGCGGGTTACAAGGAGCAGGAGTTAACTATGGTATAGCAAATCCCTTGTACCGCATACACGCGTTATAAATCTCGCCAACAAGAGTTTCATTATGGATAAAACATTTTTCATCAAGACTCGAATTATACTGCACTTGCGAACACCAGTCTAAAGCCAAGAATAACCGGCAAGAAAAAGGGGTGTGACGGGATTTTATGGTTCGTAATTAACTCGAAACTGACGCGTGTAACTTTACTTTCTGTTCTTGAGACGTAAATATATTAATACTAGCACAAGTATTTCATTCCACGCAAAAGTTCCACAACGATATTTCACCCCAAATACATGCCCCCCCGAATAAATAACTATGTTACATTCACA
The DNA here is from genome assembly GCA_030765065.1 of Deroplatys truncata. Taxonomy (NCBI): domain Eukaryota; kingdom Metazoa; phylum Arthropoda; class Insecta; order Mantodea; family Mantidae; genus Deroplatys; species Deroplatys truncata. The sequence goes on along the minus strand of CM060975.1, from coordinate 302,463,008 downwards.
TAACTTTCTCTACTCTCTATAGTTTATTAGTGGGTATACAGCCTATGCTTAATAAAGCTTATTTTTCTATCTACTATACCTTAAATCAAATAAACCTTTGCAGAAACAGCTACAAAACACATTTCTTTATAGATACAAATGGAATACTGTGAAGTAGTTATTTATATTGTTTACCACACGCTTTGGGAGCCAATTTGAAGTAGGATAGTATCTTTACGTTATTTGCCCCAATTTGGCGTCAATTTGAAGTAGGTTGTTGCTTCACGTATGGAAAGCCATTTTCAAGTAGGAGTTGTATTGTAGCTCATCTGTTGCGGAGCCGAACTTGAAGTAGTAGCAACCAGACGTATGGTAAAAGGTTTCCGGTAGCCTTCGCCCCAAATGTACTTTCCGGTGGCCTTTGCCCCAAATGTTTAAAAAAATATTAACTTTGTAATTTTGACTGTTTCTTTAAATATTATATATTTATGTTTGCCTCGGCTGCATCAGTATTATTTTTTTAGAGATATGAATTTCTTAACAGGGCGTGATGCGGCTGAAGAATGTAGGCTTACACAGATTATAATTTTTAATTCACTCCTTTTTATTAATTCTTGACACGATTTTAATAACACTTCACTGATATAGAGAGCTGTGAGATTCTTTTGTTAATTACTTGCACTTTTTAACACGTAAACTATTTTTGTCACACACGAATACGTATTAAATTTCTCGACGAAGCATCTCGCGTCCGGTTAGGAACACTGTCTGCAACCATCGCGTCCAGTTATGAGCGCTGTCTACAAGCAACTGACTTATAGATTTGTAAATTTTGCTGTATTTCAGTTTCTGTTTGGCTAATCCTACTCCAATAGAATACCTTCATTTAACTAAAGCTTTTTCTGGTTGTTGATAGGCTATTTTATGAACTGTCACAAAAATTGCATCATTCTTGCTCCAAGAATGACTAGTAGCATTATTAAACCTTCTAATTCATTATTGCCTCAAGGCTACCTCATTGTTAGCAACTTTTAACCTATTATTCTCACAGCTCCTACATTATTAAATTACCTAATACACTCACACAACATTATTGAACACGTATACAATAATATAAACATTTACACTGACTGTAATAAACACTTTTTATATATTGCTACATACACATATTGCTTTAAGGCGGGCTGTTATTATATTTTATATATTATATAATTTGGCTGAAATCATTTAAGTGTTAAAAATACTGACTCAACAGACAGTCAAATGTTTAAGAACTGTACGCCATGCGCTGGCCTTAAAAATTCCATAATCTTTCCAAGCATTTGAGAGAAACAACCGAAAAGCGACAGGTCTTGAAAGGAATGACAAAGTATTGGACAATTTGAACCATTAATAACGAAGCGGTTATGCAACAAAAAATGTCATTGGAAATAAATTGTCCGCTTTATAAAGATTCTACATTTTTTCTGTAGTAGTTTTCGTGTATCGCTTAACCTTTACCAGTTATACCTACAAGATTTTTCAAAATTATTTCCGAATAAATAGGACTTCACAGGTTATTACCAGAAAACTCAAGCTATATACTTTATTTTCATGTAAACATATTTAATATATAGTATTTTGATCACAATCCTTAGAGCCATGCTTTAGAAAATAAAAAAATTCGAAACATGTTCCATATAAAGAGTAGTTTGGATAGGGATGGATTTTTTTGGAAATCTTGTCGCATCTTTAAAAGATAAAGACTCTCACTCTCTCTCTTCGACGGAATACAATACTTCCCCATACTTAAGCATACACAGTACAGAAAATAAAAAAAAATTAAAAATAAGGCACGTATATGTGTTTGTGTGTGTCTGTGAACAGTATAAATCAAAAATGAGAAACTGGTTATATATCAAACTTGGTATTTAAGCCAAGCCTTTTCAAAGAATACAATTCGAAGATTTTCCCACTCCTAACAACCAGTTTTCTCGTTATTTTTCATTTTCTCAAAATGGCTCTAGCAATTTTGATTAAAACACCATTTTTTTTAAGATATCTGCATGGTAAATGAAATTAATATCTTCAATATTCTGGGAATAGCCTTTGCAGTCCTCTTCATTCTGAATGGACTTAGTATTTATGTTAAAAAACTTCTTTCTTTACGTTAGCCACTTGCGAGACATTCTTTGTTATTGAATTTTCAAATATTTTTCAGTTCTTTCTCCACTACAAAGTTATATCATGTATAGAGGAAGTATTGCATTCCCTCCAAAAATTTGATAACGAGATTTCATCGAAAATGAGATTTCTGAATTTAAAAAAATAGCTTTTAGAAAAATGCGCGTGTGAATTTCTGTGAACGCATAACTGAAAAACGAAAAGTAGGTTAAATACCAAACTTAGTTGTTAAAACACTTTACATGAATAATGTTTCGTGTTTTTTATTTTATCAAAAATGGCTATAACGATTTTTATTAAAATGTCGTATGTTTAAGACATCTGCATGTCCAATAAATGTAGCTGAAAATCTAGGATCTAGGAATAGCCTGTGAAGTTCTTTTCATTCCGAATGACTTTTTATAACGAGTAAACTACTATAGATAAACTATTCTGTATTCCCTCTTAGGTTGATCCGCGTCAAAACAAACCCCAGGTGACCAGTGCACCGCTATAATGTATCCTTCCGCCATTCGCACTAGAAATACTGTCACACTTTCAGACCATGTGGCGAGTACAAGCGGCACGTAGTCCTTATTTCGACAACTGAAACGGTGACTAGCATATTCTGTTAAGGGTCAAAGGTGATAAGATTGATAGTTGCAACAAAATAAACGTTTGCACATATAATAATAGTTAATTCTAAAATAAATGAGCGAAAATAAAGTAACAGGTATGCGATAACCTAATTTATTCGCTCTCTGGAAGCGGCACTTTATTAACTGTTGGCGGCTCAGTTTAAAAAAGAAATTGTGCACTGTTAGGCGAATTGCATTCTTCTTAAAATCACTGCATTCTTGCATCGCGTATTTTATAAGCTTTCTTTTTTTTCCGGGTGTAACCAATTTTCTCGTGGAAAGTGTTGGATATTTCTCACATAACTTATAATAAAGATTCAACACTATTGTTTTTTTCACCACTAGTCAATGGTTTGCGCGGCTAATGCTTTACGTAATTCGACGAAAACACAAGAGCAAATTCACCGTCCTCCATGATACTACACACAACTGCTGGTTTCTGGCTGTAAACAATATTCTGCGTCTACCCGGATGTCGGGTGACTCATACGAATTGCGTCATGGGACTTGTAGCTCTGTTTTACGGTATAAATCAGCGTTAAATAAAACCTTAGGTATTTGTATAGAATATTATACTATTTAAGGATAAATTCATTCTAAAATTCAGAGATTAGCATTGGACTACTTTCCTGGGGGCATTGCTACCGTGTTGCACCACGGTGCACTGACTACGAGGGTTTATTTTGCCGCGGATCAATCTAAGAGTGAATACAGAGTAAGTTTTGCTACACAGAAATGTAGCATACTATTCATGTCGAATAAACTTTTTATGGCATTAACCATTTCCGAGATATTCTTTGTTATGGATATGGATCCATGGTTTCAACTAGTACAGATTGAAAAGGGGAAAATGAGTGGAAATACTTAAGAAATCGACGAAGAGGAGCATTTACAATGATCCCGAATAAATGCTTAATTATTTAAGCAGCTGCCTTGACGAAGTCAATTGGTCCACCCGCCCACCCTATTTAGCTACTGCAGTTATATAGCAGAAAGTGCTGATATTTTGAGGTAGAAGGTTAGTGTTAGGATGCCAACCGAATGGGTAAAAGGTAGCCTACATATGAGAACGCTGCGAAACTAAAGTAGGAAATTAGCTACACAGATCCTACGGCTACACATTGCGGCTTAAGGTCCTATATAAGTAGTAACGATCTGCTTCCGTGTTGGCAGCCCGCCGTACCTTCCGCTATGTTCGGTTTGCTGCAGATGGATACACAAGCATGGGTGGGATGCGTGTAATGGCTTTTGTGTTACTGTTTATTAGGAACAAGAGCGCCAACAATTAATGGGACAAGGTGCTCTGAAATGGTCAAAAAACACATTTTTTGCTTTAGGCACTAATAAAATCTCTTATTTCCAGTTTCAGAAAAATGTATATTAAGAGGTGTTTAAGATATTTAAATACCATTTAAATGCTAGTATGCATTCCTTTAAAGCTGTCATACAACGCCCCTTTTTAGAACATATGTGCAGCGAGCAGTTCAGCAATTAATAAAAGAGGCCAGGACCAAGAGAAGGTAATCAGAAAAGCTGAAGCAATCCAGCAATGAAGGTGAAGATGATTATTCATTCATTATCTGTTTACCCTCCTCTTATGTAGGACTTACACCCCCCCAGGACTTACAAGCGGGTGCCAGAGGCCCGTCGAGGAGCAGCCACTCATGGATCAGACAGAGCATCCAGGATGGGTGATCAGCCCTATCCTGGTATGGGATGAAGGAAGTAGATGAAACGAAATGATGGTGAAATGGATGAAACGAAAGGTGATGATGGAGCAGTTGGTGGAATGAATGGGGAAAATCGGAGAACCCGGAGAAAACCCGCCCAGACGCCGCTTCGTCCACCACAAATCCCACATGCAGGTCCCTGGGATTGAACCCGGGCCGCCTCGGTGGGAGGCGAGCAGATGATTATGATCCTGGAATGTACTGAAGTGTGTCAGCATTTTAACGTTCAAACTTTAAATTCAGTTTTCTCAAAACAACATTTTTGGATACTTATGTACCTTTTTCTCAGAAAGTGTGAAAGTTAGCTGAAATTTTCAGTACATATACAACACATAGTTAAACTTTATGAACCACAATCATAATCTTATAATGTATGTTAGTGATACTAAGAAAGCAACAACATTGCAAATTTTCCACATTTTTACTTTTTTGAATTTGCAAATAATTTTTTTTAAATTTCTAGTGAACTGATATACATAACTAAATAATTGAGGTTCACAAGATAGCTGATTATACTAATAACAAGCATGCAAAAGTGTGATTCTATATTGCAAGTAGTATCAGAGAAAAAGCTACATGAATTCATATGTTTTAAGAGTAATTGTTATTATTTTTCTACTGAATGAAATAATTTTAGGGACTCAAATGTATATGCTATCCATACAAACAAACACTTGAAAAATTATCATAATTTATAGAATAATTCATAAAAATTTCAGGAAAAACGATAAAGAAGTTTAAGAGCAGTGGTAATTTAACACACTTAAGATGTAATTTCCATGTGTTCAGACTACCGTGTCCTCTTAATGTAAATGTGTTAAAGTATGCTATGTAAAACGTATATATTTGTTCCTCATCTGTATTTATCACTCTGTAATATAACCACGTACGAGGGTGGTCTGAAAAGTTTCCGACCTCAACATGAAGATGGCAGCACTCGTAAATAAAAGCTAGTGAATTTCGTTGTTCATTTGTTGACAGTTACTCACTAAAGTTTCACCCATTTTGGACGCTCAGTTGTTATGTAACAGTCGTTTGAGTGAGGTGATGTGAGTGTTTTTATGAAAATGGACAAAATCGAGTATCGACTGTCATTAAATATTTGTTTTTGAAAGGCCTACACAAATCAAAGATGAATTGGATTCTGTGTATGGGGACTCTGCACCATCATTTACCACAGTGAAATTTTGGGCAGCTGAATTTAAACGTGGCCGTAAGAGCTTGGGAGTCGATGAACGTTCGGGACGTCCAAAAATTGCAACTACCGACGAAAACATCGTCAAAGTTAACCAAATGGTGCTAGACGACCGCCGAATTAAAGTGAGAGAGATAGCAGAGGCTATGAACATGTCAAAAGAACGTGTTTGTCACATATTGAGAAAGCTGTCCGCGCATTGGGTGCCGCATTTGCTCAGGTTTGACCAAAAACGTGTTCGAATGAAGATTTCCAACGCTCTGTTGGCGCAGTTTAGGCGCAATAAATCCGAGTTTTGGTGCCGATTAATTACTGTAGATGAAACTTGGATGCACCATTATACACCCGAAACAAAAATACAGTCCAAACAGTGGACTGCAAAGGGGGAACCGGCCCCCCCCAAAAAAACTGTTTTTTTTCGGCTGGGAAAGTGATGGCGACTGTTTTTTGCGATAGCCATGGAGTTATTTTAGTCGATTATCTTCAAAAAGGAAAAACCATTACAGGAGCATACTACGCATCATTACTTGACAAGCTGAAGGCAGAACTTGCGGAAAAACGGCCACATTTGCAGAAAAAGAAAATCCTGTTTCACTAAGACAACGCACCGTCTCACACCTCAGCGGTTGCAATGGCAAAATTCCACGAATTACGGTTTGAACTGCTTGACCATCCGCCTTACTCACCAGATCTAGCCCCAAGCGACTTCTTTTTGTTCCCTCATCTGAAAATTGCGCTCGGAGGACAGAGATTTTCGTCAAATGAAGAGGCAATTACCTTGGTGAACAATTGTTTTGCAGAGAAAAACGCCGAGTACTATTTGGACAGGTTACAGAGATGGGAACATCGCTGGGAGAAGTGTGAAGAATTACAAGGAGACTATGTTCAAAAATAAAAAAAAAATTCTGAAAAAATGTCATGTACCTTTATTAGGTCGGAAACTTTTCAGACCACCATCGTATCTATAAGCCAGACTGTTGTGTGTGTAGCGAGTCTGGCTTGTCTCCAGGTACGCAATAATAACAGAGTCGACAAATATTCTATACTTCCTCTACCGCGTACATAGTAGGTAGAGAAGATATTGCAATCCACCCAAAAGGTCGATACCGAAATTTCACCGCATATACATGTTTTGAGGCCCCCTGGATAAAATAAAAGGATTTTTAGAAAAAGGTCCATGTGTGTGTTTGTGAACAGCATAACTCAAGAACGAAACATTGGATGAATACCACATTTCAAATTTAAGTTTAGTAATTTCCAAAGATGCGACAAGAACATTTAAAACAAATTCCCCCACTCCAAACTGACGTTTACATGAAACATTTTTCGAAATGTTTGATTTTCTCAAAAATGACTCTTACAATTTTTTTTGTCGAGTGAACATTTCCGAGATATTCCTTGTTATTTGTTTGAATTTTCCAATATTAAATGGAAATTCTTTATACGCTTTTTACTTTCTCTACTACGTATAGTAAGTAGGGGAAGTATTGCATTCTACCCAAAAATTCGATACCTAGATTTCACAGGAAATACATGTTTTGAGGTGCACTGGATGCATATGAGGCATTTTTGGAAACATGTCCGTGTATGTGTGTCTGCCTCTGTCAGTTGTTAACAGCATAACTCAAACACGAAAAATCGTGTAAATACCAAACTTGAGTACTCAAGTTTACTATTTCTCAAGAAGCGAAACCAACATTTTCAAGAACCTTCCACCCCATGGCTACCCTTTGCGTGAAACATGTTTCGAAAATTTTGATTTTCTCCAAAATTTCTAACGATTTTGATTAAAATATCATACGCTTAAGATATTTTCATTGCAAATGAAATGTATATCTTTAGTTTTCTGGGAATGTCCCCAAAAGCCCTCTTCAGAGTGAATGACACTCGCATAGCTGGTAAAGTAAGGGATAGACAAAAGTTTACTGCACAAAAATGTAGATCTCCTTAAAATACAGAATTTGTGTCACATACATTTTTTTTTTGTCGAGCGAGTCATTTTCGAGATATTCCTTGTTATTTCGTTGAATTTTCAACAAAGTTAGCAATAATTCTGCAACTGTTTATCCCGATTGACATAAAGCAGATGGAGAACAAGCGTTTGTAAAAGTAGCTTGGTCAAGAGTAGAGAAAGTCATTAGGTATAGTATAGTAAGTAGGGGAAGTATTGTATTCCACCCAAAAATTCGATACCGAGATTTCACCGGAAATATATGTTTTGAGACCCCCTGAATCCAAAAAAAAAAGCATTTTTGGAAAGATGTCCGTGTGTGTGTGCTGTGAACAGCATAACTCAGAAACGCACAGTCGGATAAACACCAAACTTGGTATTTAGGTTCAGTATCTTCCAGAGATGCGACAGGAAGGTTTTCAAGAAAATCCCCCCACCCCAGATTCTCCTTTACATGGAACATTTTTCGAAAATTTTAATTTTCTCAAAAATGGCTCTAACGATTTTGATAAAAATATCATATGTTTAAGATATTTTTATGACAAATAAAATGTATATCTTGAATTTTCTGGGAATGTCTCCAAAAGTATTCTTCATTGTGAACGACTTTTGCATAACTGGTAAACCATAAGAGATAGACAAAGTTTTACTACACAAAAAAATGTAGATGGCATTAAAATACACAATTTATGTCATATACATTTTTTTTGTTGAGTGAACCATTTTCGAGATATTCCTTGTTATTTCGTTGAATTTTCAACAAAGTTATTAATAATTCTGCAAATGTTTATCTCGATCGACATAAGTAGATGGAGAACAAGCGTTTGTAAAAATAGCTTGGTCAAGAGTAGAGAAAGTGATATGAGTGCAACACATAAAGAGTTTTTAAAGTGGTAAGTCTTTAGTTTTGTCTCGTGGTCGACTCAAGAACACGGAATTTCAAAGCCATCAGACAGCGGAAAATATTTGACTATCGCTTTAGCCCACTCTATTCATCTTATAGCTACAACGAAATGTGTAATGAAAGGTCATCTCGATTTAGAGCAGAGTAAAAAGCTTTTGTAGGAATTGTTTACTCAGGTGCCTTACAAAGGTATTTCCGGCGAGGAATAGCCCGAGTTTTATTCGGTTCACCAAGTTGTAAGGTTAATTGTTGATTGAGACATAAGGTTTACTGGTGACATGCCCGCCCCTCTAGTGTAACATTTCTGGCTCACGTCCCATCTTCAGGACTCCTGATCGTGCCAACGTACTTTGGTGCCAACACTCCCTGGAGACAGGAACGCGATAACAGAAACCCAAGCTGGAAATAAAATAATCTCACATCAGCCAAAATGTAAATTATTCCTTGCCAGAGCTCATTGTCTCTCTACACTATTTCCAGTCATTTTAATTTCGATCTGCAATTTTTTAGAAAGGTAGTGCGACTGTCAGTTGTTACTTTCCTGTAGCATTCAGCCCAAAAATTCACTATCGAGATTTAGAAGCATTTAGAGCGAGAGAGAGAATTTGTGTGTTTCTGAGCAGAGAAGTCCTTCTTTCTGGAAGATTTTCATGAAATCATCCCATTTCAAACTACCCATTACATGAAAAAATGTTCATAATATATCTTCAACACTGGATCTAACGGTTCTAATTCAAATACCATATTTTTAGACGTTTGCATGCCCAATAAAATGTATATATTTGAATAACCTATGAAATATTCTTCATTCGAGATGAATTTTGTGTAAATGGAAAATTATACTTTCTGTGACATCATTAAACAAACGCAGGAAATAAACAAAAAGTCTGTATTATACAATATTGAAAAGGGATACATATACACGCACATACATATAAATCAATATTAAAAAAATAATTGTACATAATAATATAATTCAGCAAGAAAGATGTTAGAATATTTAGTAACCAAGAAATGTAAAAAGCAGTTTGCAACTTAGATAAGTAAGGGACGGGCGAGCTAGCTAATTCTAGGTAGAGCCCACCTTTCACCAAGCTAATGAGCAAGGAACTGGAAGCAATAAGGATAACTAGAAAGAGACAGATATAGAAAGGAAAGAGACAGAGACATTGGATCTGCTTCCGCACGCGTCACTGGGACGCGTATGCGAAAAACTTTGGAACAGAATATTTTCATACATAATAAGGTAACGCCATCTGAGGGCCAATTAGAAATGTTACATTTTGAGGCGCAAAGGTGAGCGTCATTAGGCTTGGGTATAAAAGGGGAAACAAAGCCCCAGATTTTCACTCTTATAGAATCTCGTTGACACACAGTGATACTATCTGGACGAAAAATGCATGTGTGTGCATATGGGTGGGAAGCGTGTGCAGTTAGATTAGGCTCCTGATTTATTATAACGGTGGGAATTGTTACAATGGGAGAAGCTAGCCGCCCATAAATATTTATTGGATAATAAACCACATTTTTAAGGGAAATGCAGTATATTTTAATTCGCCTCACCTACGAAAACCCTGAGACCCGTGAAAATACAGCAGCCGACGAGTAACAATAGCCGGAGACCAGGGCACTGCAGCAGAGGGCAGCAACCAAAGGAACAACGTTTTCCAGCTACAAACTGTTGACACACACACATACCGACCACTATCTCCTCTCTTTCTCTCACACACACACTTACACAATGACGTTTATCTAATTTTTTTTATTCAAGGTGTCTGAAATGATGTATTTTCGGTAAAATTTCGGTATCTAATTTTTACGTACAATGCAATATTTTCTCTATCTATTGTGTACGTGGCAGGGGAAGTAAAAATGCTTTAGTTTTTGGATTCAGGGGACCTCAAAACACATACTTCAGCTGAAATCTCAACATGAATTTTTGGGTGAAATACAATACTTCCCCTTACTATACGTATACGGCGTGTGGTATTAGAAGGCATAGGAGGAGGAGGAGATAGTAGGAGCGGTTCGCCTAGAGCGACTGGCCTATCATAGGTGTGCAGTGTTGCCAGTTCGGTCACCCACGGCACAAGCGTGAGCAACAGTGTTTCTTGTTTTGTATGCGCCCAAAATTACTACTGGAAATTCCACATTGTAATACGCCTAATATATCCAGAAAACATTTTTGAAGCACCCTGTCCAAAGGCCATCTTCTAAGCCGTATACTTCTCTAGCGTGTTATCGTAGTAGAAATAACCATTACTTAATCTAATGTATTTACAGCCCCACGTACGGTACAAAGTTTCCGGTGGCCTTCGCCCCACGTTTAAAAATCTACTTTGTATTTTAAAGTTCATTTATGTATATATGTATGTATACCTCGGCTGCGTTAATAGTATTTTTAGAGCACGTATCTCTTAGCAGGGCTGGTGTGGCTAAAGAACAAGGCTTACACAAATTATAATTGTATTGTACTTTGTTTATTAATCCTTCACACGATCAAATAACACTTCACTGATATACCCTACTATAGAGGTGCGAGATTATTGTTATTTGCACTTTTAAACAGGTAAACTTTATATTATTCTCATCGCAATGAATTTTTATGTCTCACACTGAACCTGTACTATATCGATCTGCTTGGTTACGCTTCCTTTTAGCGTCTCCTGCTTGAATTTATACAATTTCTCTGTTTCAAGTCTCTGATTGGCTAATGCTACTCCAATAGAATATGTTTATTTAGCTATAAGCTTCTCTAATTTTTGATTGGCTATTTATAAACTGTTTTAAATATTACGTTATTATTGTTCCAAGAATTATTAGTACCCTTTTTAAACTTTGTAATTTATTTTTGTCTCAGCTTACCTCATTGTTAGCAACTTTCGGCTTCTACTTTGTAATTCTGTTTGCCACGAAAGGCAGCTTGTTTCTATTCTCACAGCTCCTACATTGTTAAACTACGTAATACATTCACATAACATTATTATACATGTGCATAGTAATAAAAACAATGTGAAATATGGGGATGGGAAAGAATAGAGCATGTAAATAAAACACAGGTAGCATTTTGGAAAAGAGTTCTTGGAGTTTCACAAGGCATATCAAATTCGCGGGTACTGAGGGAGGTGGGATGTTACGAAGACACAATACACTGCAAAATAACAGCAGTGAAGTACTGGCAGAGGCTGATGCAGGGGGGTAACTCCACACTACGATCCAAATGTTATAAATACCAGCGAGAAAACCTGTCTCCTAAGTTTTGGGCAGGAGAATGGGAATGGGGTCAGTATGGCTAAGAGCTGAAACAAATGACAAAAACATATGGAAATAGAATTGGATTGTAAAATTAAACCTTCTCTAAGTCTAGCAACTGAAATAAAATTAAACTGGGGTAAAGAGACATATATACTTAATTTAGGAAGAAAGGAAAGATCAGGAATGGCATGGTTTACACTGGGGGCTGGAGGGCACAGAAAATGACTGACGATTCTGGCAGGAGAATCTGCCCATTCTGTGATTTGGATGAGGACTGGGTACATATTTGGGCGGAATGTGCACAGTGGGAGAACCAGCGAACAATTAAACTCAAAGACAAATTCTTAAGTCCCTCAAGAAAGAGATTGGCATGTTGGGAGCTACTGGCTGACCAGAGAAACTGGCAAAACATGGGCAATTTTTTGGCTAACGTGCGCGAAGCTGGGTCAAATTTGTTCAGTTAGTCACAGGTAATTTATTTCTATTTCCCTTTTTCTTGTTCCTTTTTGTTGTGTTTCTTTGTCTGTTGTTTATTTTATCACCCTATTGTATCTTAAATATGCATGCACGGTCAATGACCCATGCACTAAATACTTGTGAAATAACTTCAATAATTTGAAACCAATAAAGATAACTTATCTATTTATCATAATAAAAATAACTGTAATATACGCTTTATATATTATACACATATTGTTTTAAGGCGGGCTGTTATTAAATTTTATAATATATAATTAGACTGATATCATTAAAGTGTTAAAAATACTGCCTCAACTCTCGTGGTTTTATTTACGGTATGTTCCAACTTCCAACGTTGCCAAATGTTACTTCTTTTCATTAAGCAGTAGTCTGAGAGACATTTACGAAAGTGTCGTTTTGAATAGCAAGTATTTATTTTATAAATTAAACTGAACACGGTTCACTGCAGTCGGGAAGCACGCGCGTGTGTTCGTTGAATTTCGGGTCCAGACCATTGCGTAAGGCAAATTAAGTTTTAAGTGTTTTGTGTAATTGTGACAGTAAGCATAAAGTTTTTAATTTTATATTCTCTGTTTTGTGAAGTGTTAATAATAATCACTTTAAAAATTCTTGTACCAGTGTTGCAGGCACTAGGGCAAAGTACTGCGCCCCCAGGCCAGAAATATATTTAAAGTGTACCCTTTCTTAGAAATTGTCAAACGAGGAAGTGCGTGATCAGATAAATTTTTCACAAAACCAGGAACTCTCGGCCAAAGAGTGCAACGTGGGTGTGCATACTGCATCGCGTTATGGAAAAAGGCAAGACTTCTAGCATAGAAATTGGCGAACCTTTATTTAAATCTACAGAAAGCAAAGAAACAAATCTGATGTGTTACACTCACATGGGCTTCTCTACTCTTGCATAAACTATTTTTACAAACGCTTATTCTCCATATGCTTCATGTTAATCGAGATGTTAATCTTATTGCTAATTGTCTTGTAGGTGCAAGGGGAATTGGTAGGCTTTAAGCCATAGTCAAACATTTTAAGAGCTGGTTGCTAAGTGGAGTATTCCATTCTCTTTGTATTACCAGGACAAAAAAAATGAATAACGAATTCCCATTTGAGAGAATAAGTATTGAAAAATTTAAGGGAATAACAAGCAATATCTCGAAAATGGTTCACTCAACAGAAAAAAATGTATATAACATAAATTGTGTATTTTAACGCGATCTACATTTTTTGTGTAGTAAAATTTTGTCTATCTCTTATGGTTTACCAGTTATGCAAAAGTCGTTCACAATGAAGAATACTTTTGGAGACATTCCAGAAAATTCGAGATATACATTTCATTTGTCATGAAAATATCTTAAACATATGATATTTTAATCAAAATCGTTGGAGCCATTTTTGAGAAAATTAAAATTTTCTAAAAATGTTCCATGTAAAGGGTAATCTGGGGTGGGGGGATTTTCTTGAAAACCTTCGTGTCGCATCTCTGGAAGATACTGAACCTAAATACCAAGTTTGGTGTTTATCCGACTGTTCGTTTCTGAGTTATGCTGTTCACAGACACACACACAGCCATGTTTCCAAATTGCTTTTTTTGGATTCAGGGTGTATCAAAACATGTATTTCCGGTGAAATCTCGGTATCGAATTTTTGGGTGGAATACAATACTTCCCCTACTTACTATACGTAGGAGAGAAAGTACAGCGTACGAGCTAGATAAAATTTCATTAGAAAAGGCGGCACCAAATAATTCGTTTACCTCGTTAGAATTCCCAGTACAACACCCCATATAATTAATTTGAGCGAAGGTAAAGGGGGAAGTCGTTAAAGAAAACACTACTTTTCGTCTTGCGGAGTTGAAATGCGCATGCTGCACTTGTCAGAGTGACAAAACAAGACTGGGTTGGTCTGTTGCAAGTTGTGAAAAACAGCAGTATGACTTCTATAAAGATGTATCTCGAGATAACAGCGTGCAAAAATTAAGTTATAAATCTACAGGAAACTGTAAGAACGTAGGTTTTCACGGCCGGAGTCATAATTATAACTAATGTGATTTTCCGGGCTGTTATGCCGTGGTCTGCTGAAGAAAGATTTCCCAGACGTTTCGTCCACAACTGCGGTGGACATCTTCAGTGGCGCGGACGAAGTTTTCTCGGTGAAAGTATCGCAGCGTCTGATGCGTTGGCCGTTAGTGCCACTCTCTTTATAGTGTGGGCGCTCTCTGCTGATTGGCCCGCTGGTATGAGGGGGCTGGCGCCGGCTGTGTTGTTGCTCTCTTCTGATTGGCTCGCAGTGTTTTTTCGGTTTTGTATGACCTTTCTTGTTTTTGATGACTAGATGCCAGTTACTGTTGAGTTTCAATGCTTCTTCTTTCCTATTGAAATTATTGGGATGTCAATAGAGATTTATAAACATCCCAATAATTTCAATAGGAAAGAAGAAGCATTGAAACTCAACAGTAACTGGCATCTAGTCATCAAAAACAAGAAAGGTCATACAAAACCGAAAAACACTGCGAGCCAATCAGAAGAGAGCAACAACACAGCCGGCGCCAGCCCCCTCATACCAGCGGGCCAATCAGCAGAGAGCGCCCACACTATAAAGAGAGCGGCACTAACGGCCAACGCATCAGGATTCGAGTGCTAGACTCCGCATGATACACATCGTGTGCGTAACTCGGTATCTTTGTGCTTTTTGTAAAACATTAAAAAGTGCTACTATCCTTTTGTAAAACATTAAAAAGTGCTACTATCCTTAAAATCTCAGTTTGGCTTTAGAAAAGGTCACTCCACAGAATTGCAACTATTACGCTTTGCGGATGACGTCACCGAGCAGTTCAATAATGATGCTTCAACGTTGGCGCTATTTTTGGACGTAGAAGCCGCATTCGACCGGTGCTGGCACAATGGCCTACTTTATAAATTGCACCACAATTTTCCCGGCCTTCAAAATTTCATGTACCTCATTCAGAGCTTTTTAGAAAACCGGCGCTTCTACGTCCAAGTGGGCCGCTCCTCTTCTCGGGACCGAGTTATGCGGGCTGGCGTCCCTCAAGGGGCAATAATGTCCCCCTTTCTATATACATTATTTACCAACGACTTTCCCGTGGACGCCAGATGCAAAATCGCAATGTATGCTGACGACACTGCAATCTACAATCACCACAAAAATCCTCGTTTCGGCCTTTTAGAAATGCAGCGGTACATTGACCGCTTCCTCTCGTGGCTCCACGATTGGAAGATAGAAATTAATGCAAACAAATGCCAGCTGATTTATTTTTCACGTAAGCTGCGCCTTCCGGCCATGGACCTAACGGTCGGTGGTCAAAGATTGCACTGTCGCCAGCAAATTAAGTACCTTGGCGTCACCTTGGACAGAACATTGCGGTGGACTGCCCACCTAAAAGATAGCGCCAACAAAGGGCGGCAGCGGTTAAAGTTATGCGCCCCCGTCTTCCGCAGCAAACAGGTGAACTTAAAATCAAAAACCATTCTGTACAAATCCTTCATTCTGTCGGTGGTTCTCTACGCATGTGTGGCCTGGGCAAATGCATCGGCATCTGCAAAAAGGCACGTTGAAATCCTTCAAAACCTCTCCCTCCGAAAAATCCTCCGTGTTCCTCTCCTGACATCCAACCGAACCATCCTCCGTGAAACAAACATGCCCTCC
Source organism: Deroplatys truncata (assembly GCA_030765065.1). NCBI lineage: Eukaryota > Metazoa > Arthropoda > Insecta > Mantodea > Mantidae > Deroplatys > Deroplatys truncata. The sequence continues at coordinate 302,447,075 of CM060975.1, read as the reverse complement.
ATCCCTGATGCCATTACAAAACGTGCCTCGTCGGTATGGGCGCGCATACGGGGACACCAGAACCCCCTAATCTCCAGCATCGGCAGTGGCGAGCCGAAGCATAGGAAACATGGCCGTATTAGAATGTTTTAACGGCACAACGGCTCGCCATTAAGCGCGCCCATCACACCAGGCCCCAGGCCACCCCAACTACTGCAGAGGCCGTCACCACGAAACAACCATCCTGCTACAAGCTGCCGCACAGCAAAACCGCGGACTGTAAATATTGTGTAAATAGTGAAGTGTTGTGTAATTAGTGTATATATTTCGTGTGATAGTGTTTAGTTTTAGTCCTGGGACGTGCTTCGCATGGCCAGATGTGTGTATGTGTGTGAGAGCGAGTGTGTGCGTGTGTATGAGTGTGTGTACATATGCATATAATAAAAAAAAAGTGTTTTCAAAACAAGTTTGAAAAAAAAACAACTGAAAAGACTACATACAAAAACTGTTCTCGGTGGCCTAAGGCTGGCCACCGCATGGGTTTTTCCTTACAATATAAACATAGTCTAATGCAAACAAGAAAATTGTAATACTTATGTAAATATAAGCCTGTAAGCCGGGCCTATTGTACCGGCACCAGGTAACTTTTTATAATAAATAACCTAACCTAACCTAACCTAACCAACGCATCAGACGCTGCGATACTTTCACCGAGAAGACTTCGTCCGCGCCACTGAAGAGTCCACCGCAGTTGTGGACGAAACGTCTGGGAAATCTTTCTTCAGCAGACCACGGCATAACAGCCCGGAAAATCATATTAGTTATAACTACAGGAAACTGATTCCGAATTAAGTGTAGATGACGACAAAGAAGAAGAATAACGAACTAGCAATCGCAATACAATAAGTCGCTTTCAGAAATTCTGGAACGCTGTTTTCAGTAAGTAAACACATTAATGTTGAACGTAACAGCTTATAATGCTATGTACGAGGGCAGTCCCAGTAGTACCCTGACGTATATATAGCGGTTGTTGTTTCAAACAAATGACTATGGTAGAAAGTACCAACCTTATAAAGCTTAAGTTTGACGATGCTACGTTGTTTAGTGATTCTTTGGCAGCCATCAATAATGAACGCTCTCAGCGAACTGGCCATCATTATGTGATACAATACTTTCTTTTGAAAGGTCTTAGTCCAACTAATATTAAAGCTGAGCTAGATTCTACTCTGGGGGAGTCTGCTCCTTCATTTACAACAGTAAAATATTGGGTGGCAGAGTTTAAGCGAGACCGTACGAGCTGCCAAGACGAACATCGCAGTGGTCTACCAAATGAGGTGACCACGCCAGAAATTGTGAAGAAAATCCACAAAATGGTATTTGGATGACCGTCGACTGAAAGAGCGCGAGCTAGCAGACATCTAGGCATTTCAAAACGTGCTAGACATGAGAAAGGTGTGCACAAGATGGGTGCCGCGTCAGTGGAACAAAAGCAGCGTCGTGAGGATGTATCAGTCGAGTTTTTTGCGATGTTTTGCTGAAATAAAACCGAGTTTTGTGTCAATTCATAACCATGGTTGAAACATGGGCCCATCACTTCACACCCGAGACGAAGGCACAGTCAAAACAATGGATTGAAAGGGGAGAATCGGCTCCAAAGAAGGCGAAGACAGTTCCATCTGCAGGTAAGGTCATGGCGTCAGTTTTCTGGTATGAGCGTGGGATAATTTTCATTGACTATCTTCAAAAAGGAAAAGCAATCAATGGCGAGTATTATGCAAACTTATTGCAGCGTTTGAATGAAGAAATCAAGCAAAACGGCCGCATTTAGCGAAAAAGAAAGTTCTGTTTCAAAAAGACAATGCACCAGTTCACACATCCATTATCACTATGGCCACAATCGGTGAGTTAAAGTTCAAATTCCTTCCTCATACACCCTACGTAGCCTCCTTTGATTATTTTTTGTTTCCAAAGTTGAAGAAATAGCTTGGTGGTAAAAGATTGCCAACAATGAAGAGGTGGAGTTTGCAGTTGATGGCTATTTTGCAGAACTCGACGGTTCTCACTATAAACAGAGTATTGAAGCTATTGAAAACATCGTTGGGAGAAGTGTATCGAGCTGAATGTTGACTATGTAGAGAAATAAATATTTTTTTCCCAAAATGTTTGTGTTTTGTTTGTTATGTCGGGTACTTCTAGGACAGCCCTCGTAGAAGCATCCTTTGCTGCGTAAGTTTACGTTTTGACAGTTTGTGACGCGACGAATGTTACTCTATCTTTCTCCGAACCTTCCTCGCTCTGGCTCATCTCTTGGCAGAAGTACCATTGGCTTAGCTCATAAGCCTTATAAAACCGTACGCCTAGAGAAACTAAAAAAGTGCGAATCTTTCATTCGTCATACTTATCAATCAAATTGCCACCGGTTCAGGTAGTAATGGTGTTCTCGACGAGGTTTTAGAGCGGTTTTCCTGATATGCCATTGGGAATGCCGGGTTGAATTTTCAAAAATGTCCACTTTCCTACTCTCCCTGCCGTTTCTAGAGCACTGGCCTCCAAGGGAACTATAGTAAGAAACCGGTGTTACTCAATGCCTGCGACGGCTGTCAAAATCTTCCCCGACTTGACCTCTTGTTGTATCGCACTGTCCCCCTGCACGCCTGCGGAGCCGCCACTCGCCCCCATTAACCGGTTTGGAGCGCAGGGGCGAAGGGAGAGCTGCTTTAGCTGCGCTGTTAAGGCGCGTACAACATGCGAGGGAAGCTAGTCGCGAATTGCCTTGGTTACCATAAATCTCAAACACATAGGTGCGTTGGCGACACTGTTCAAGCTGAAGTGCTTTCAGACCGAGTCGATCAAACAGGTAGTGGCGCTGATACCGCAGTTATTGACAGGAACATATAAATAATTAAATAGTAAGGTAGAAAGATAGTTGTAATAAATAATTTCCATATGTTGAATCAACGTATAATTAATAAGTTTGAGTTGAAACGGAGAAAAAGTAATTAGCAAGTTATGTTAACGCAAGTCATTAATAACAGCCGAGTAGCGAGCGCGTTTGCATAAAAGTTCCTTGAATGCAGTTAGGGTTTAGTTCAGCACGTTTGCAAAGTCACGTGGCCAGGAATTCTTCTATCTTCTTCTTCTTCTTCTTCTTCTACCTTTCAAGGATTAGGCCTGTCGACCTGTTCCGGCCACAATTCCATCTTTTAACTGGCCGTCCTATGTCCCTCTTTCCTATAGGTTTGTATTGTAAGGCTATCTTTAGAATCCTTCTTTCCTTCATTCTTTCTATTTTTGTTTTTGTTGTTTATCTAGTTTATCCTTTACTGCAAAAATATTCAGTTCTTGTCTAATTACTTCATTAGGGATCCTGTCCAATTTAGTGCAACCTTTAACTGTTCGTAAAAATTTCATTTCTGCATCCTGAACATGACTACCATCTTTTCTTCTCATCACCCAGGATTCGCTGCCATGTAATAGAATAGGTACAGCCATCACCTGATAAATTTAATTACTTTCTCTACTACGTATAGTAAGTATGCGAGGTATTATATTCCACCCAAAAATTCGATACCGAGATTTTACCGGAAATATATGTTTTGAGACCCCCTGAATCCAAAAAAAGCATTTTTTGGAAACATGTCCGTGTGTGTGTCTGTGAGCAGCATAACTCAGAAACGAACAGTCGGATAAACACCAAACTTGGTATTTAGGTTCAGTATCTTCCAGAGATGCGACACGAAGGTTTTCAAGAAAATCCACCCACCCCAGATTACACTTTACATGGAACATTTTTCGAAAATTTTAATTTTCTCAAAAATGACTGTAACGATTTTGATTAAAATATCGTATGTTTAAGATATTTTCATGACAAATAAAAGCATATCTTGAATTTTCTGGGAATGTCTCCAAAAGTATTCTTCATTGTGAACGACTTTTGCATAACTGGTAAACCATAAGAGAGACAAAATTTTACTACACAAAACATGTAGATCGCATTAAAATAAACAATTTGTCATATACATTTTTTTTTGTTGAGTGAACCAGTTTCGAGATATTGCTTGTTATTCCCTTAAATTTTCAATACTTATTTTCTCAAATGGGAATTCGTTATTCATTTTTTTGTCTTGGATATGCAAAGAGCATTAATCTGTGGGAAAGGGAATGGTGCTGCACCTAGCAACCAGCTATTAAGAGATATGTCTATGCTTAAAGGCTACTGTATTTCTATATTGCCCTTGCAATTACAAAACAAGGGCAACATAGTACGCCTTAAGCGAGAGTCAAATATTTTTAGAACTGGTCGCTATGTGTAAAATGTAATTCTTTTTGCATGTCAAAAGATCGTTTCTGCAAATGTTTATCTCGATTAATATGAAATAGATGGAGAATAAGAGTTTGTAAAAATAGTTTGTACATGAGTAGAGAAAGTCATGTAAGTGTAACACATTAGATACAGGAGTTACAGGAATTCTGTAAATTAGAAAAGGAAATGAAATTCTTAGATTTGAGCTAGACAATGTAACAGTGCCAGATATACATACGTAGTTTTAAGATTGGACCGAATAAGTAGGAACGTTGGTAGGGGTGTGATATATGAGCAGAGCTTAAGAAACGTTTGTGTATTCTAATCAAGGACACATTTGTGCATACATTCGAGACTCAATCGTGACTCTCCTGAGATTCTTGACTCTGGTGTGTAATTACCATATTACCCTGCAAGTGTTTGTCTCCATTAACATGAAGTAGATGGGGAGTAAGCATTTGTAAAAATACAGTTCATCTGGCGTCGCAGTGTCCCTCTGCCACTGTGAGAGAACGTCAGTGAATCGCGTGCCAGTTACTGACGCTGTGATCACCTGTATAAGGATGTTTGCTATTATATTTGTGAAACAGTTGCGATGTTTCCATGGTAACAACCTCTTCCGCCCCAAGACCGAATAGCCAATCTTCCGCTTCTTCACCTGCACAAAGAAAAAGGCAGAATGGAAGCGCTTTGTGTAGGCGGTAAGCAGCTTAAAGCAGCGGCGGGCGTGGATGTTTCCTATCGCAGTGGAAGTTAACTGCCTCTCCACCAGCCACACAAAAAAGAAATAATGATCCGGTAAACACGGCAGTGAATATAATGGCCTGAAATATTCAAAGGGTTTTATTAGCCGTGCGCTTGCTATCGGATAGGAATGGTAGATAAGCACTGTCTGGCCCCCTGCGAACAGTAAATTAGATGCAGCCGGGGTTATTAGCGAGCAACGGTCACACAATATTGCCACGGTTCTATTTTCTCTTCGCTCCCTTTCACTACGTACCGAATTTCAAATGATACAGCTCCGAGACCCTTCAAGGCAATGTATCGTCCTGTTTTCCAAACTTATTTGGGCTCAAAAAAACTATCGCTTATTGGCGGGCGTACAAATTATTCTTACGAAAGTTTATTTTCCCATCTGGTTCATTTTAATCGAAACAAACCTTTCTCGAAATAGCTACAGTCAAATGTTTTAGAACTGGACGCTATACGCTAGCTTTAAAATTCCGTACTGTTTCCGTGACATCGCGAGAAACAACTGAATATCGACTGGAGTTCAAAAGAACCTCTAAGATTGAACAATTCAAACCATTAACAACGCATAGGTATCTCGGAAATAGCTGATGTCACAAAACGTTATTTGAAATAAATGTGTTTTCGAGAGATCCACATTTTTGTTGAGTACGTTTTCGTCTGTCGCTTAACGTTTACCACCTATACAGGATTATAAAAAATGCTTTCCGAATAAAGAGGACTTCATAGGCTGTTCCAGAAAATTCCAGATATACATTTTGAGGCAGTATTTAACACTTAAATGATATCAGTCTAATTATATGATATATAAATTCAATAACAGCCCACCTTGAAGTAATATGTGTTTAAATAACATAAAATGTATATTACAGGCATTGTATATATTTATATTATTATGTTCATGTTTAATAATGTTATGTGAATGTATTAGGTAATTTAACAATATAGGAGCTGTGATAATAAAAGGTCAAAAGTTGCTAACAATGAGGTAACCTTGAGGCAATAATGAATTAGAAAGTTTAATAATGCTACTGGTAATTCTTGGAGCATTAATAATGTAATTTTTAAGACAGTTTATAAATAGCCAATCAACAACTAGAAAGGCTAAAAAGTTAAATAAAAGTGTTCTATTGGAGTAGGATTAGCCAATAAGAAACTGAAATGGAGCAAAATTTACAAATTCAGAAGTTAGGTGCTAGTAAACAGTGTTCCTAACTGGACGCGTGACGCGTCCTCGAGAAGTTTAATATGTATTCAGTGTGAGACAAAAATAGTTTACGTGTTAAAAAGTGCAAATAACTAATAAATAATCGCACAGATCTCTATAGCAGTGAAGTGTTATTTAAATCGTGTCAAGGATTAATAAAAGGAATGAAGTAAAAATTATAATCTGTGTAAGCCTACATTCTTCAGCCGCTCTACGACCTGTTAAATTCATGTCTCTACAAATTAATACTGACGCAGCCGAGGCAACATATATATGTTGCCTCGGCTGCGTCAGTATTAATATATATATATATACATATTTAAAGAAACATTCAAAATACAAAGTTGATTCTTAAACTTGGGGCGAAGGCCACCGGGTACCATATACGTGCGGTTGCAACTACTTCAAGTTCGGCTCCCCAAAAGTTGAACTACAATACAACTCCCTTCCTCAAATTTCTTGCATACTGGGGCAGAAACATACCTTCCGCAATTTTATTTGTCATGAAAATATCTTATAGCGTTTTAATCACAATCGTTTGAGACATTGTTAGAAAATAAAAACTTCGGAAAGATGTTCCATGCAAAGTGTAGTTTGCTGGCTCTTGAAAACCTTCGTGTCGTGTCTTTGAAAGACAATGAAACATGGTAACGAATTTTTGGATTGAATACACCACCTTCCGCACTACCATGTACAGCACTGGACAAAAAAAAAAGTCATCCCCGGATACTATGTGATCGGAGGGCCATTACCTTCGTAACAGCTGTGTTCACAACACACATGCAAGAACTGTAGAATGGCCTCTGTCCCGTGAGCCCAATGGTCACCTTATAACGGTATTTCTCGGTGGTGACGCTTATAAGCTACTGAAAACGAGCACGGGAAAAGTTTCGTTGGTTGAGAGATAAAGAAGGCACTGCTTGCGCTCATAAGCTCCTCTGTTCAAATTTTGCACTAGAATGTTTAGGAATAAATATTGCATTAATATAACTTTAGCATTTTACGTTTTAGGCATATCTATGCACACACAAAACACAATTCTACTGAAACACTCGTTTTAAATAGCTAAAGAAATAAATGAAAATAAACTATTATCCTCTAAAACGTGAACACATAAAAATGAACAATCTTAATATCGGATGTATAAACCCTGAGCACGTGCAACTGCCCTCATTTTTGCTTTCTCTACTACGTATAGTAAGTAGGGCAAGTATTGAATTCCACCCAAAAATTCGATACCGAGATTTCACCAGAAATATATGTTTTGAGAGCCCCTGAATCCAAAAAATCTGATGTGTTACACTCACATGACTTTCTCTACTCTTGTACAATCTAATTTTACAAACGCCTATTCTCCACATGCTTCAAGTTAATCGAGATATCGAGATGTCAATCTTATTGGTAATTTTCTTGTAGATGCAAGGGAAATATCGTAGCTTTTAAGCGATAGTCAAATATTTTAACGCTGGTTGCTATGTGGCGTATTCCATTCTCTTTGCATGTCCAGGACATAAAAAAAATGAATAACGAATTTGAGAAAAAGTATAAGTATTGGAAAATTTAAGGAAATAACAAGCAATATCTCGAAAACGGTTCACTCAACAAAAGAAATGTATATGACATAAGTTGTGTATTTTAACGCGATCTACATTTTGTGTGTAGTAAAATTTTGTCTATCTCTTATGGTTTACCAGTTATGCAAAAGTCGTTCACAATAAAGAATACTTTTGGAGACATTCCTAGGAAATTCAAGATATACATTTTATTTGTCATAAAAATATCTTAAACATATGATATTTTAATCAAAATCGTTAGAGCCATTTTTGAGAAAATTAAAATTTTCGAAAAATGTTCCATGTAAAGGGTAGTCTGGGGTGGGGGGATTTTCTTGAAAACCTTCGTGTCGCATCTCTGGAAGATACTGAACCTAAATACCAAGTTTGGTGCTTATCCGACTGTTCGTTTTTGAGTTATGCTGTTCACAGACACACACACACAGACACACACACACACACACACACAGACACACACACGGACATGTTTCCAAAAATGCTTTTTTTGGATTCAGGAGGTCTCAAAACATGTATTTCCGGTGAAATCTCGGTATCGAATTTTTGGGTGGAATGCAATACTTCCCCTACTTACTATACGTAGTAGAGAAAGTAATAAAAAAATCTGATATGTTACACTCACATGACTTTCTCTACTCTTGTACAATCTAATTTTACAAACGCCTATTCTCCATATGCTTCATGTTAATCGAGATATCGAGATGTTAATCTTATTGGTAATATTCATGTAGATGCAAGGGGAATATGGTAGCTTTTAGGCGATAGTCAAATATTTTAACGCTGGTTGCTATGTGGCGCATTCCATTCTCTTTGCATGTCAAGGACATAAAAAAAATGAATAACGAATTTGAGAAAAAGTATAAGTATTGGAAAATTTAAGGAAATAACAAGCAATATCTCGAAAACGGTTCACTCAACAAAAGAAATGTATATGACATAAGTTGTGTATTTTAACGCGATCTACATTTTTTGTGTAGTAAAATTTTGTCTATCTCTTATGGTTTACCAGTTATGCAAAAGTCGTTCACAATAAAGAATACTTTTGGAGACATTCCTAGGAAATTCAAGATATACATTTTATTTGTCATAAAAATATCTTAAACATATGATATTGTAATCAAAATCGTTAGAGCCATTTTTGAGAAAATTAAAATTTTCGAAAAATGTTCCATGTAAAGGGTAGTCTGGGGTGGGGGGATTTTCTTGAAAACCTTCGTGTCGCATCTCTGGAAGATACTGAACCTAAATACCAAGTTTGGTGCTTATCCGACTGTTCGTTTTTGAGTTATGCTGTTCACAGACACACACACGGACATTTTTTTAAAAATGCTTTTTTTTGGATTCAGGAGGTCTCAAAACATGTATTTCCGGTGAAATCTCGGTATCGAATTTTTGGGTGGAATGCAATACTTCCCCTACTTACTATACGTAGTAGAGAAAGTAAAAAAGCATTTTGGAAACATGTCCGTGTGTGTGTCTATCTGTGAACAGCATAACTCAGAAACGAACAGTCGGATTAACACCAAACATGGTATTTAGGTTCAGTATCTCCCAGAGATGCGACACGAGGGTTTTCAAGAAAATCCCCCTACCCCAGAGTACCCTTTACATGGACATTTTTCGAAAATTTTAATTTTCTCAAAATTGGCTAACGATTTTGATTAAAATATCATATGTTTAAGATATTTTCATGACAAATTAAATGTATATCTTGAATTTCCTGGGAATGTCTCCAAAAGTATTCTTCATTGTGAACGACTTTTGCATAACTGGTAAACCATAAGAGATAGACAAAATTTTACTACACGAAAAATGTAGATCACGTTAAAATACACAATTTATGTCATATACATTCTTTTTTGTTGAGTGAACCATTTTCGAGATTTTGCTTGTTATTCCCTTAAATTTTTCAATACTTATTTTCTCAAATGTGAATTCGTTATTCATTTTTTTTGTCTTGGATATGTAAAGAGTATTAATCTGTTACAAAGAGAATGGTGCTGCACCTAGCAACCAGCTATTAAGAGATATGTATGTGCTTAAAGGCTACTGTATTTCTATATTGCCCTTGGAAATATATATTCCCCTTACATCTAAAAGAAACTTAGCAATAAGATAGAGTCTGCAAATGTTTATCTCGATTAACATGAAGTACATGCGAATAAGCGTTTGTAAAAATAGTTTGTACAAGAGTAGAGAAAGTCATGTGAGTGTAACACACAAGATTTTTTAATTATAGATGGAATTAAATTCCTGTAGCAATGTGGATGAGAAGCTACATCCCAGGCTTCGGAAATTTGTGCTCAGAAGCCATCTTTTGTCCTTTGCACATTTGCAGGGAAATTCCAGCGCAGCTCCCTTTTCACCTCAGCCGACACATTTTCATTAGGGTTCAGATCTGGTGAACTGGGAGGCCAGTATATCTCTCTGACATCCAGCCTCTCAGAGAACCAATTTGAGGTATTTCGATATATGTGGACAAGATGATTATCCTATACGAATTCAACAATTCCATCAGGATATCACATTTTCACAGAGGGAATCAAATATTCTAAAGTATTACCATGTATTGCTCACTTTTAAGTGTATTTCAAGCTGCCACAACACATCTAGACCGTCCCTTGATATCCAACAACATACAGATACGCGATCATGATGAAATTCTGAAGCCACGTATTTTGCATCGCAATAACTATTCTGTTATGAACTTTAAAATTATCGTGTATGAAATGCAGTAAATCGAAAATAGGTAGTCACTATTTCTTGATTGAACATTTTTAACACAAGAAAAACAACAATACAACTTGCTGCAACGGCTACACAACTGCATTGCGTGTGGTGTAAACAAGGCGCTGTGCCGTGTAGGACAGAACAAATCTGATGTGTTACACTCGCATGACTTTCTCCACTCTTGTACAAAGTATTTTTACAAACGCTTATTCTCCATATGCTTCATGTTAATCGAGATGTTAATCTTATTGCTAATTCTGTTGTAGATGCAAGGGGAATATGGTAGCCTTTAAGCGATAGTCATATATTTTAAGAACTGGTTGCTATGCGGAGTATTCCATTCTCTTTGCATTACCAGAACAAAAAAATCTGATGTGTTACACTCACATGACTTTCTCTACTCTTGTAAAACTATTTTTACAAACGCTTATTCTCCATATGCCTCATGTTAATCGAGATGTCAATCTTATTGGTAATTTTCATGTAGATGCAAGGGGAATATGGTAGGTTTTAAGCGATAGTCAAATATTTTAACGCTGGTTGCTATGTGTCGCATTCCATTCTCTTTGCATATCCAGGACATAAAAAAATGAATAACGAATTTGAGAAAAAGTATAAGTATTGGAAAATTTAAGGGAATAACAAGCAATATCTCGAAAACGGTTCACTCAACAAAAGAAATGTATATGACATAAATTGTGTATTTTAACGCGATCTACATTTTTTGTGTAGTAAAATTTTGACTATCTCTTATGGTTTACCAGTTATGCAAAAGTCGTTCACAATGAAGAATACTTTTGGAGACATTCCCAGAAAATTCTAGATATAAATTTCATTTCGCATGACAATATCTTAAAGATATGATATTTTAATCAAAAATCGTTAGAGCCATTTTTGAGAAAATTAAAATTTTCGAAAAATGTTCCACGTAAAGGGTAGTCTGGGATGGGGGGATTTTCTTGAAAACCTTCGTGTCGCATCTCTGGAAGATACTGAACCTAAATACCAAGTTTGGTGTTTATCCGACTGTTCGTTTCTGAGTTATGCTGTTCACAGACACACAGACATACAGACACACAGACACACAGACAGACACACACACGGACATGTTTCCAAAAATACTTTTTTTGGATTCAGGGGGTCTCATAACATATATTTCCGGTGAAATCTTGGTATCGAATTTTTGGGTGGAATACAATACTTCCCCTACTTACTATACATAGTAGAGAAAGTAAAAAATGTATATGATATAAATTGTGTATTTTAACGCGATCTACATTTTTTGTGTAGTAAAATTTTGTCTATCTCTTATGGTTTACCAGTTATGCAAAAGTCGTTCACAATGAAGAATACTTTTGGAGACATTCCCAGAAAATTCGAGATATACATTTTATTTGTCCTGAAAATATCTTAAACATATGATATTTTAATCAAAATCGTTAGAGCCATTTTTGAGAAAATTAAGATTTTCGAAACATGTTCCATGTAAAGGGTATTCTGGGATGAGGGATTTTCTTGAAAACCTTCGTGTTGCATCTCTGGAAGATACTGAACCTAAATACCAAGTTTGGTGTTTATCCGACTGTTCGTTTCTGAGTTATGCTGTTCACAGACACACACACGGACATGTTTCCAAAAATGCTTTTTTTGGATTCAGGGGGTCTCAAAAGATATATTTCCGGTGAATACTATATAGTATAGAATACTGTACTTCCCCTACTTACTAGATATACGTAGTAGAGAAAGTAAAAGTTGGTGTTCAAGTCATGACATTTGGTTTTGTCCCCGGTGTACGTGGTACAGAGAATAATTATAATTACTACACACTTTGGAGTAAGGAAGAAAATTTCAGCACTGCTTCTAGGGAAAGTTTTGTTCTACAGGTTGGTACCATGTTAAGCATGGAGCTTCTGTGTCCTCAATCTATGTGGTTTCCTTCTTTGTAAATATATGCGAGTCTGTTTCTAAATTTTTGCTTCGAACTACTTTTTCTGTATTTTCTGATGTAAATTTCCCAATTTCTGAGAAACTACTGAATATAGTTTAAATTAAGTTTGAGTGTAATAAAAGTAACCTTTAGGTACCTTGTGGGTGTTATCTGTTCGCTGATGGATTTTAATCAAAAAATTAAATTGACATAACCGTCATTACATCATTTTAACGGTATAAACGGTATAATTAATGAAACCATTATACCTTAATAAACAAGTTTATCGTATGGAGGTACATCAGTGAACTTAAAAGGCACGTAATCCAGCGAGATTGCTCCGCGATAATGTGTGAGGCTCGATACGAGAGGTGCCGAGATCGATTTCTGATGGCTGCCCAATCTGACCATGCGTTTTTCGTAGTTTTCCCTGGTTGATAAATGTGAATGCTGGAGTGGAGAATTCTACCACGTATTTCTCTCTCTTCATTTCCCTTTCATGTTTAAGGTTGACTCCGATCTGTGGTTCGGTGTGGTGGGCAGATGGCGCACAGGCTTGCGATTTGGAAGTTCTTCTCGCGCCTGCTAGAGGGAGGCCTGTCGAGCATGCTGGGTCATATTTCCCCGGTCCTACAAGAGGGACGTCTTCGAGCGATCCGCTCGTGGCCGGGTGATCAAGCTTGGAACTATTAAGGAACTCTGCGCGTCTTTGTCGACATGCGTCGGTCAACTACGCCTCCTAAGGTTCCCTCACCTCATCCATTCCTCCAGGGGTGTATGCACAAGATAATTAGGATCGAGATAAGTGTCCTCTCCGTTGACTAGTCCTATCCGATCCTAAAAAGCACGCATCTACATTCTATAAACATTCAGTCTAATATATTAAACATCTAGTCATATCATAAGTTTGGTCATAGCTTTAATAAATAATTTCAGGGTTAAATGAATTTGTTTTTACTTTCTCTTACGTATAGTAAGTAGGGGAAGTATTGTATTCCACCCAAAAATTCGATACCGAGATATCACCGGAAATACATGTTTTAAGACCCCCTGAATCCAAAAAAAAGCATTTTTGGAAACATGTCCGTGTGTGTGTGTCTGTGTGTGTGTCTGCCTGTGAACAGCATAACTCAGAAACGAAAGTCGGATAAACACCAAACTTGGTATTTAGGTTCAGTAGCTTTCAAGGATACGACACGAAGGTTTTCAAGAAAATCCCCCCACCCCAGGATACCCTTTACATGGAAGATTTTTCGAAAATTTTAATTTTCTCAAAAACGGCTCTAACGATTTTTATTAAAATATCATATGTTTAAGATATTTTCATGACAAATAAAACGTATATCTTGAATTTTCTGGGAATGTCTCCAAAAGTGTTCTTCATTGTGAACGACTTTTGCATAACCGGTAAACCATAAGAGATAGAGAAAATTTTACTACACAAAAAATGTAGATCACGTTAAAATACACAATTTATGTCATATACATTTCTTTTGTTGAGTGAACCATTTTCGAGATATTGCTTGTTATTCCCTTAAATTTTTCAATGCTTATTTTCTTAAATGGGAATTCGTTATTCATTTTTTTGTCTTTGATATGCAAAGAGTATTAATCTGTGGCAAAGGGAATAGTGCTGCACCTAGCAACCAGCTATTAAGAGATATGTATCTGCTTAAAGGCTACTGTATTTCTATATTCCCCTTACATCTACAAGAACATTAGCAATAAGATTGACATCTCGATATCTCAATTAACATCAAGCATATGGAGAATAAGCGTTTGTATAAATAGTTTGTACAAGAGTAGAGAAAGTCATGTGAGTGTAACACATCAGATTTTTAAAAGTTTTATATACCATTTAATACAGCAGATTATGATGAACTCTTTGTAGTATCCTGTTACTCAAAGTTTCCACTTTTAGCCTTCACACAAGCCTTTAAACGCCTTGGCCAGTTGTCCATAGAGACACATATGACCGTTTATGCCCACTCTGCCACTGCTCGATTCAGCGATTGTTTTAGACTTTCAAGATTGCTGTGACTTGAAGAGCTAGTTTGGTCTCCAAAATGTCCCACAGTTTACTGGACTGGACGATGGCCAAAACTGATGAAATCTGGAACGTTGTGTTTGAGCCACTGCTGAGTCTTCCGAGCTTTATGGATCAGAGTGTTGTCCTGTTGGAAGAACCAGTTATTACCGGCGACCAAGAAAACTACTACATCCACCAGTGACTCGACACAGCCCTTAGAAAGGTCCAAGCAGACGACCAGTGGCAATACAGAGAACAGTCACCAATAACTTCAAGGCTCCCTGTCAGCAATTCACGCAGGGATCAAGGACCTCTCCTCACAGCTGGCTGAGCTACGTCGTGTAACCTTCACACGCCTTTCGGCTGTGGATGCCAAGCAGCGAACTTCAGCCAGGGTGATCACTGCACTCACCAATAGGACCTTCAAGCTAAAAGACGAAGACGGGGTTCTCGCATCTGCCCAGCGTAAGCTGGAACGAATCGAGTGCCACCTCGTCCTACACCGACGGCAGCGATGACTGGTCCACGCGACTAGGCGCCCTCGGCGCTTCAGAGTCGGGGATCCGAGAGCTACAAACCAACACCAACTACTCCAGCAGACAGAACTTCAAGGAACTCACCGACCACTACAACCACCTACAAGAAAGCTACATCCTAATTCGGAACTTCATCGAAACCTATGTTATGACACATCCCCCTCAATCCTCTTCCCATCCACATCAACCTAACAGAAAATCCAAGCGCCACTATCACACTATCACCTGGAATCCCTAATATTTTCTCCTTTACTTCGCCGCGGGGGCAGACTAGGCCTTGGTCAAGTCTGTCTCCCGGCAACAATTCCTTACTCCCCTGGTGACCGCACTGCGGGCCAGTTTTCAACTATCACCTTGGAATGCTCGGGTGCTTTAGGCGGTACCGCAGCAAACCTTATTCTTTCAACCCGGTGGAAGAGTTTTTAATGGGTATGCCGACGCTCGGAGACTCCCACACTCTCAGTCCCGACTCCCATCGGGGCCAAATCATTTTCTGGAAAATATGCCTGGTTAATACGTTTCACGACTTGCTGTTCATACACATTGGAATGGCCCTAACCTTTTTTTCTAAGAAATGAACATCGGTGGCACCTTTGTACGAGACTCCGAACCAAAGGGATTCCTCACGACTCCGAACATACTCTGTCTCTCTGCCTGTTGAATTTCTGCTCTATTGTGAAACTCTTTTCGTCTGAAGAAAAAGATTCTCCGATGTTGATTTTTGGTTACATAATCTCTCCAGTCTAATATACTTAAGACGGTTGTTGAGTATGTGTCCTGTACATCGGCGGTAAGCCCGAACTCCCAGATACTCTTGATATTTGAAGCTGCTACGCCATCATTTTGTTGGTTCTTAACAGGATTTCTTCTGATACGTTCCGAAACCTTCTTTATTATATCCGGGGTTCGAACCAAATAAGGACGGACAGATCTTGGTTTACCATGAACACTAGAAAGATGGTCGAAACTTTTCATGGTCCGATAAACAAATCTGAGTGAAATTCCTAGCGATTTTAACAAATTGAAAATCGCCTTTATATCTTTATGACGCTTACGTAACGCTATTACAACTATATGATTTTCTTTCGCAGACATCCTGAAACAAAGATAAACATTGAATATCGATAGGTAATACTGCTGAGGAAGGATGTTTATTCAAGATAAAAATTCCGAAAGGTGCTGCGTAGTTTCGTCAATCGAGAGATAAGGGGCAAAGTTTAGTGTCTGTATTTATGATTAAGACTACTGTCCATTCCAAACCAGAGTGCTTTTCACTGAAAACAAACTCTTTGTATTATCCGCGCGAAAGTAGTTCGCAATCCCCGCCCCTAATGGCTGTTTGTTCCCCTCCCACGTGCTTGGTGAAACTATTTAATCTATAAAAAGGCGCCCTGCGTGAGAATCACAGTTCAAAATGCAACTTGAGGTAACAATCAATTTTATAAGTATGCGGCAATGAACATTTTACTTACGTTAATCACAATCCTGGGGCAAAAGTGCAACACCAAAATCCGAATCCTCAGAAGATGACTCAGCTGCCATATCGGAATCAGAACTACTCTCCAAAATAATGACAAGCTTATCCACAATTCCATAGCACCGTCGCACTTAAAACAAGTTCCCACATTTTATCCTCTTCTATGCTCTATTATGTCTGTTTATATTCCCTGCTCGCTTTCGTTACATTTCTCACTAAAACACCTGTAAAATCCGATATTAGTTTCGTAATATGCAATAATGCAAGTGTAGGCTATTTTTGTAATAGTGAGTTGAATATATGAAGTATTGTTTGTTTTTAGTCACTTTTTAACTGTTTCCCGCTTCTGTGTTTGAACAGTTTATTCGCACTACACGCACCTTCCTCTGCCATGTGAGCTCAAATATAAACTGACAAAATCACAATATTTGACCTGAGCTGAGCATTTGTGTGTTAGCGTATTATGAATGACTGTTCGTTTATCATATATTCTGTGTTACGCAAAGTGTTTATTCGGTACTCAGATAGGACCTGGGAATTCATTGCTGCATTTCTTGTGTATGTAAGAGAGTGGCAGTCATGCATACGGTTGGTATTAACAAGCAAGATGCTCTCGGCGTTAGCGCAATAGCAGACGAAAATAATATTTTGTAATCTCTTAACAGCTAGTATATATCCATTGCCCTTAACGATGAGTTGTTATGATAACCGTAATAAAATGTGCAGTTCTATACCTTTCCTGCTCTAGTATTTCATAATACAGTACATGTATTAAGGATCTATTTACGTTGGCGTAAGAGTGTGTTCTTGGGTTCGTGACAAGCAGAAGCACGTGCTTCTGTTTACATCTGACGGAACTCTGGTTTGGAATGGACAGTAGGTAGATTCTGAGGTATATAGGTCATGAATTTAGTACATTTAACATTGGTGGGATACGACTTTTAATCTCCCTTTATATGCAACAGACCCGGTGAGATCAAATGCTGCTTGGCATGCTCCTGTGAAAATACATCTTAATATGACGGGACTGCCACAGGATAACTTCCATTGCAGAAAGGAAAAAGAAGAAACAAGAAAGTTGTGTAAGATATATTACACATCTCACAGAAGTTATATTATTTTTGGGAAAATCGTTTTAGTAGAAGATTTTGAAACAACATGTATGAGACTGTATTCCTAGTCATAATAAATTGGTATTACAACGATAGAAATGGCAGTGGACAGTATCGGAACAGACAAGAGCAGACTGAACTTTGTATAGCTTTGTATAACAGGAAGAATCTGATGTGTTACATTCACATGACTTTCTCTACCGTCTATCACTTATTGGTGATTATAGAAATTATTCTTACTTATTTGTCTAATTCATTTCAATCGAGATAAACGTTTGCAGAAATAGCTACATTACACATTTTGTTATGATACAAAGAGAACAGCGATAGTCAAAATGTTTAACAACTGGACGCTATATGTTGGCCTTTAAATTCCATATTGTTTCCATGACATCGCGAGAAACAACAGAAAATCGAAAGGACTTAGAATAGCAAAAGTATTGAACAAATCGAACCATTAATAACTTAAATGGTTGATGTTACAAAAAGGTTATCTGAAATAAATTATGTGTTTTACAGAGAGTACCTTTTTGTGCAGTATGTTTTCGTCTATTGCTTAACGTTTACTAGATAAACAAGATTATACAAAACTCCTTCCGAATGAAGTCTTCACAGGCTATTTTCAGAAAATTCAAGATATACATTTTATTT
The DNA here is from genome assembly GCA_030765065.1 of Deroplatys truncata. Lineage (NCBI taxonomy): Eukaryota > Metazoa > Arthropoda > Insecta > Mantodea > Mantidae > Deroplatys > Deroplatys truncata. The sequence continues at coordinate 302,428,803 of CM060975.1, read as the reverse complement.
TTCATGTAAATATCTTTAATATATGCTACTTTCATCAAAATTGTTACAGCCATTTTTTAGAAAAAAATCGAAATAGCTTCAATGTGTAGGCTAATTTGGGGTTTGAGGTGTTTTCTTCAAAATCCTCGTGTCACATCTTTGAAGGTACTGAACCTAAATACCAAGCTTGGTATTTATCCCATTTTACGTTTTTGAGTTTAGCTGTTCACAGGTGCGCGCGCACACACATATACGGATTTTTTTCTAAAAATGCTTCTTTGGATTCAATGGACCTCAAATCATGTATTTCGCTGAAATCTCGGTATCGAATTTTTGGGTGGATTGCAATACTTTCGCTGCCTACTACGTACGTAGTTCTCATTAACAAACACAGTTAATGTCATTGAATGCTTTGGCTTGAATTTTGCTCTCATCTATGATATAATCTAACTTACCATTCCTTTGTTTCTCGTGATGTTATGCAAATAAGATACAATTTCAAGGTTAGGATATTTTGACCCGCTTTTTATGATCTAAATATAGCTTCAATATATAATACAATAATAATAAAAATCCCTCGGCGCAAAATGTATGAAGGACTTTCACCTACTGTCCCAACCGCCGGTCTCACGTCCACGTACGCACGGTAGAGGTAGGCGATCATACAAACGATACGGGGAGGTGGTGTGATCAGCATCCCGCATCTCCCAGCCAGAATGTTGGCCTCTGCGGCACGGATCGCAGCTTCTCACTTTCCTCACGACGATGAATGGTCGTATACCTGGAATTTAAAATCCGCACCTCCTGGATGGGATCGCCTTGGGTGCATTCCGTGGTAGGAGCTACACGCCCTAGCCCACAGCGCAGGATTATCGCTTCAGTATGGAATATGGAAATGAGACTACTGGCTTCTAAATTATGGATAACACGCATCAAATGATGCTTTCACATTTTATCAGCTTGCATTATTCCTGCAGCAGCGCCATCACTGCCAATGTACATTCCAAAATACCGATTGACCTGTCCTGGTTGTAGAGTTTTTCATTATACTCAGTTTCATTAGCTTGTTGTTGATCCCCCTTCGCAATTCATTGTTTGTCGAAATGCTTTTCTGCAATCTACAGTGCTTTTCACCCTAGGAGAGGGGTGGATACAGGCGGGCAGGCGATAAAAACAAAAGAATGGAGCCCAGAGCGTTATGTTCTCTGCCAATGGCACTCCAGGAGGCCGTGAATCATTACAATAGTGCCATTGTGAGACGAAACATCACAGAGTGCTGGGTGTGATGTCTTTCCAATACTGTTATCTCTGCCTTTGTGTAGGTAGGCCAAAAGATATTTCTCTCTGCGAGCTCCCATTTCAGTGACGAATTACATCAGTGGCGTATGCAGCATTTCACATCTGCTATACTCGACGACAGCTGGATTCAAACACGGTGCCGAAAGTGGGCCGCAATAAAAGTGCCAGTTTTGCTCTTCTGAACAGCTTTGTATTCGTCACAGTCATCCTGACAAGTGAATACAAGACATATTGACAAGCAGTGGAGTCTCTGTTACGAGTTTGATATACCCATTCTAAATGTCGCCAAGGAAGATCTCAATTAATAACATTATCAGTAGGCTTCGGACATGACTTTAGGTTAAGTTAACTTCTATTATACTGCTACTTTGTATACAAGTGAGCGGAGAGGGCAGAGGCAGTAGTCTCGTGCCCTACTGAGTACTGTGGACGCTATAGGTATAGGTGGGCACAGAAGTAAGTAGTAAACTTAAGCTTTTATTACAAAGTATAAATAAGATCAACAAAATAATAAATCTGAACTGTGGCAGACGAAATAATCAGTTTCATGTGTGATTTACATGCCTGGACAACTATTACAATGGATTACAATATATTTTCTGAATATATCAAAAGCAAAACCTCTTCACAAACTCAAAAAATCTTATGTGTTACACTCACATGACTTTCTATACTCTTGTACAAACTATTTTTACAAACGCTTATTCTCCATATGTTTCATGTTAAACGAGATGATAATCTTATTGTCAATTTTCTTGTAGGTGCAAGGGGAATTGGTAGGCTTTAAGCGATAGTCAAATAGTACGAGGTAAGTCCAGAAGGTAAGTTCTGTTTCAATTTCTCTCCGCTGCAGCGCTGCGATCGTAGTTCCGCACATGCGCGGTAGACGCTCTGTATCAAGGAGAAGAAACGTGCGCCATTTTGAGATCGCTGTCAGCCACGTACGCTTTGTTGTGCTTGTTTACAACGTCGGTGTTGATTGAAAATCCCGCCGCTTGTGAAATCAGATCTGTGATTCGTTTTCTGAATGCTAGGAAAGTGAAACCAATTCAAATTTATCGGCAAATTTGCGAAGTTTACGGACAAAATGCGATGAGTGATTCAATGGTGAGAAGATGGGTCCGACAGTTCAATGAAGGACGTAGTGAAGTGCACGATGAAGAACGAAGTGGGTGTCCATCTTTGGTTACAGAGGAACTGGTTCACGCGATTGATGACAAGATCCAGGAAAACCGCAAGTTTACAATTAGTGCTCTCGCTATGGAATTTCCCCAAATCTCACGATCACTAATTCATGAAATTGTTACCGAAAAACTGAAATTTCGTAAACTTTGCTCTCGTTGGGTACCAAAGATTCTTACTGAGCAACACAAAACAAACCGGATGGGTAGTGCACTTCAGTTTTTGGCCCGTTATGATGAAGGCGGCGAAGAATTTCTGACACAGATAGTCACTGGAGATGAAACTTGGGTTTCTTACGACACCCCTGAAAGTAAGCGGCAATCAATGGAATGGAGGCACACTTCATCCCCAGCAAAGGTTAAGCCGAAACAAATCTTGACAACTCGAAAAATGATGTACACAGTTTTCTGGGACTGGAAAGGCATCTTACTCATTGATTTCTTACCGCGTGGTCAAACAATCAAAGCAGATGTTTATTGTGAGACACTTAGAAATTGCGCCGCGCAATACAGAATAAGCGCCGAGGATTGCTGTCAAAAGGTGTTGTTTTTCTTCACGACAATGCACGACCACACACTGCAAATGTGACGCAAAACCTCCTACAGGGATTTGGCTGGGACGTGTTTGACCATCCTTCGTAGAGTCCTGACCTCGCTCCTAGCGACTTTCATCTGTTCTTACATCTCAAGTCTTTCCTTGGCGGTCAACACTTCAACAATGACGAAGAGCTGAAAGAAAATGTTTCCAACTGGTTGAAGACACAGGCGGCAAACTTCTATGAAGAAGGTATACAAACACTTGTGCCACGCTATGACAAATGCCTGCAAAATTTCGGCAGTTATGTGGAAAAGTAGTTTAAGAATTGTAAAATTTTGTGCAATAAATAATTTTTCTGTATCTGTACGCAATTTAATTTTATTACCAAACGGAACTTACTTTCTGGACGTACCTCGTATTTTAAGAGCTGGTTGCTATGTGGAGTATTCCATTTTCTTTACATGTCCAGGACATAAAAAATGAATAACGAATTCCCATTTGAGAAAAAGTATAAGTACTGGAAAATTTAAGGGAATAGCAAGAAATATTTCGAAAATGGTTCAATCAACAAAAAAAATGTATATGACATAAATTGTGTATTTTAACGCGATCTAAATTTTTTTGTGTAGTAAAATTTTGCCTATGTCTTATGGCTTACCAGTTATGCAAAAGTCGTTCACAATGAAGAATACTTTTGGAGACATTCCCAGAAAATTCAAGATATACATTTTATTTGTCATGAAAATGTCTCAAACATACGATATTTTAATCAAAATCGTTAGCCATTTTTGAGAAAATTAAAATTTTCGAAAAATGTTTCATGTAAAGGGTAATCTGGGGTGGTAGGAGTTTCTTAAAACCTTCGTGTCGCGTCTCTGGAAGATACTGAACCTAAATACCAAGTTTGGTGTTTATCCGACTGCTCGTTTCTGAGTTATGCTGTTCACAGACACAGACACACACACGGACATGTTTCCAAAAATGCTTTTTACTTTCTCTACTACGTATAGTAAGTAGGGGAAGTATTGCATTCCACCCAAAAATTCGATACCGAGATTTCACCGGAAATACATGTTTTGAGACCTCCTGAATCCAAAAAAAGCATTTTTGGAAACATGTCCGTGTGTGTGTCTGTGTGTGTGTGTGTGTGTGTGTCTGTGAACAGCATAACTCAAAAACGAACAGTCGGATAAGCACCAAACTTGGTATTTAGGTTCAGTATCTTCCAGAGATGCGACACGAAGGTTTTCAAGAAAATCCCCCCACCCCAGACTACCCTTTACATGGAAGAGTTTTCGAAAATTTTAATTTTCTCAAAAATGGCTCTAACGATTTTGATTAAAATATCATATGTTTAAGATAATGTCATGAGAAATGAAATGTATATCTCGAAATGTCTGGGAATGTCTCCAAAAGTATTCTTCATTGTGAACGACTTTTGCATAACTGGTAAACCATAAGAGATAGACAAAATTTTACTACACAAAAAATGTAGATCGCGTTAAAATACACAACTTATATCATATACATTTCTTTTGTTGAGTGAACCGTTTTCGAGATATTGCTTGTTATTTCCTTAAATTTTCCAATACTTATACTTTTTCTCAAATTCGTTATTCATTTTATTATGTCCTGGACATGCAAAGAGAATGGAATGCGCCACATAGCAACCAGCGATAAAATATTTGACTATCGCTTAAAAGCTACCATATTCCCCTTGCATCTACAAGAAAATTACAAATAAGATTGACATCTCGATATCTCATGAAGCATATGGAGAATAGGCGTTTGTAAAAATACATTGTACAAGAGTAGAGAAAGTCATGTGAGTGTAACACATCAGATTTTTTTGGATTCAGGTGGTCTCAAAACTTGTATTTCCGGTGAAATCTCGGTATCGAATTTTTGGTTGGAATACAATACTTCCCCTACTTACTATACGTAGTAGAGAAAGTAAAAATGAATAACTAATTCCCATTTGAGAAAATAAGCATTGAAAAATTTAAGGGAATAACAAGCAATATCTCGAAAATAGTTCACTCAACAACAAAAAAAATGCATATGACATAAATTGTGTATTTTAACGCGATCTACATTTTTTGTATAGGAAAAGTTTGTTCATCTGCTATGATTTACCAGTTATGCAAAAGTCGTTCATAATGAAGAATACTTTTGGGGACATTCCCAGAAAATTCAAGATATACATTTTATTTGTCATCAAAGTATCTTAAACCTATGATATGTTAATCAAAATCGTTAGCCATTTTTGAGAAAATTAAAATTTTCGAAAAATGTTCCATGTAAAGGGTAATCTGGGGTGGGAGGATTTTCTTGAAAACCTTCGTGTCGCATCTCTGGAAGATACTGAACCTAAATACCAAGTTTGGTGTTTATCCGACTGTTCGTTTCTGAGTTATGCTGTTCACATACTCACACAATTTCCAAAAATGCTTTTTTTGGATTCAGGGGGTCTCAAAACATGTATTTCCGGTGAAATCTCGGTATCGAATTTTTGGGTGGAATACAATACTTCCCCTACTTACTATACGTAGTAGAGAAAGTAAAAAGAGATTTCTCTCTCTATTAATTTGGCTAGTAGAATTTTTTTAAAGTGCAGAACAATACTTTAATGAGTAAGTTATACTAAAAGTAGTTACAATACGAGAACGATGCTATTGTTTGTGTCTTACCGAATCCGCTCTTGGTTATAAGTGTTCCTAATTAACTTAATTGAGCCTTCAAACTTATGTTCGACCTTCGTTCTGAAAATGACTCATGACAACACGCATTCACTAACCTCAATTAAATTAACGAAGAACTATCAGAGCTCGTGGTATTGCTGAAGAGACTTCGCCTGTGCTCAAGCTAATCTGAAACAGCGTCCAAAGTAAACCGAATACTTTCACCAGGGATTGAGTCTCCCCCACTAAACCCGGTTTTGCAGTGTCAGTATGGAATCAAGCAAACAAACACCGCAAAATTGCAGGCGAGCATGGCCACGCCCTTGTCAATACTAATTATTGGAGATAATGGCTTTCAGATTACTTGCTAAACGCAGCTGAGTATTCGAGGACGCGTTTAAAAACCTTCTTCCTTTAATACAACATTTTTAACTAAACCCGGAAGGCCAATTTATTTGCTACTTTCATTACCACTTAACCACAATAAGTACATGAAGTATTGTATCCCAACCAGCAATTCAATGTCGAGATTTAACGAAAATACATGTTTTGAGGCCCCTGAATCCAAAAAGAAAATTTTTCGAAATGATTTCAGTCTAACTATATAATATGTAAATTCAATAACAGCCCGCCTTAAACAATATGTATGTAATAATATATCAAAAGTGTATATTACAATCATTGTATGTTTATACTATTGTATAATGTAATAATGTTATGTGAATATATTACGTAATTTAATAATGTAGGAGCTGTGAGAATAATAGGTTATAGTTGGTAACAATGAGGTAACCTTGAGGCAATAATGAATTTGAAAGTTTCACAATACTACTTGTAATTCTTGGAAGCAACAATGTAATTTTAGTGACAGTTTATAAAATAGCGAATCAACAAGAAAAAGCTTTAGTTAAATGAAGGTATTCTATTGGACTAGGATAAGCCAATCAGAAACTAAAATGGAGCAACATTTACAAATTCAGGAGTCAGTTGCTTGTAGACAGTGTTCCTAACCGGACGCGAGAAGTGTTCTCGAGAAATTTAATACGTATTCGTGTGAGACAAAACTAGTTTTACGCGTTAAAAAGTGCAAGTAATTAATAAAAGAATCTCACAGCTCTCTCTCTCTCTCTCTCTCTCTCTCTATATATATATATATATATATATATATATATATATCAGTGAAGTGTTATTTAAATCGTATCAAGCATTAATAAAAGGAGTGAAGTAAAATTATAATCTGTGTAAGCCTACATTCTTCAGTCGCACCACTCCCTGCTAAGACATTCATGTCTCTAAAAATAAATACTGACGCAGCCGAGACAAACATAAATATATAATATTTAAAGAAACAGTAAAAATTACAAAGTTAATGTTTTTTAAATATTTGGGGCAATGGCCTCCGGAAAGTATATTTGGGGCGAAGGTTACTGGAAACTTTTTACCATACGTGCGGTTGCAACTACTTCAAGTTCGGCTCGCCAACAGTCGAAATATAATACAGCATCTTCAAACTGACTTACCATACGTAGCAGCAACAAACTTCCTTCAAATTGGCTCCCAAAGCGTGGGGCAAATAACAATACAACAAACTACCATCTTCTCAAAATAAAATCTGAATGCAGACAAAGATCATTATTGGAGTTTTAAAACTAATGCAGCTTTTAAATGAAATGAAAGTAATGGTTGTAACCAATGGATCCCCAAACCATCACACCTGGTGTTTGTCCGCTATGTCGCTAAACAATGCAGCCCTCCAGGTTGCGCTCACCAAGGTACCGCCGGACACGTATGCGGCCATCACTATAGGACACGTTGCAGCGGGTCTCGTCCGAAAAGACTACATTTTGCCACTCAGCACCCCAGTGACGTGCACGTGCCCATTGCAGTCGGAGGAGCTTGTGGTTTCTGCACAATGGAAGCCGACGTAATGGCATGCATGCAACCAGTCCAACCTGCAGTAGACGGCGACGAACCGTTGATGCAGACAACTTCAGACCTGTTGCAGTGCTCCAGCATCGAGCCAACACTGTGGATGAAGCTTTACGGTCCGTTATGGATATGCGGATAAGATGACGCTCATCCCGTGCTGTGGTCATGTTCCGTGGTCCAGTACCCGCTCTTCACTGCGTACGAGCTTCATCTATCTACTGCTTCCACACACGCATCACTGTCGTAGCAGCATGCCCTGTACAAGCCGAAATGTCACGGTATGACAAACCTGCTCCCTGGAGACCGATCATTCTGTCCCGTTCGAACTCGTTCACATGCTGATATGGCTCCCTTTTATGTCGACGAGGATACTGGCACTCACTTTATTGTTTTCACCTTGTTTGAAAGCTCTGCACTGACTACACTGGGCGCAACACTGACCTTGTTGGACCGACACGAGAGGGCTCTGCTTGGCCTACGTGTACCCCTGCTCTCTGCAAACCTAATCACTTATTGCTTGCACACTTCCACCAAGTTTGGAGTTATTCGGGAAATTCTTTCTTGGTGTTGCAATTTTCACAAACGGCAGTGTATAATTTCTGACAAACCTGGCAGACAGGTTACTACCGACTGATTTTATTACTGCAGTTAATTCAAATCTAGCAATTACAAGTTACAGCATCCGGGACTACCAGATCATCAGAGAACTACCAGGTCAACCCACTTCTGAAGCAGAAATCCCGTATCTAAATTAAATAAACTGAGTGGGATGGCTCAGGCAGTAATGCCTGTAACCGCATTCAGGGGGTCCCAGGTTCAAATCCCGAGGGCCGACCAATCTGTTTTTTTTCGTTGTTTCCCTCAATCGCCAAAGTATATTTAAGACCAAAGTGCCTCACAAAGCTGCGGGGACAGCATAAATGGAAGCCAGTGTACGTATGGGGGAACACATTTTATGGTACAATTATGTGTAACAAGCCCGTAATAAAATTTTCAGCCGGATTAATTAAAATTTATGGAAATTAGCAATGTGAATCCTTAAATAGCAATTTAAACAATCACAATATGATATTTATCGATTCTAAAATTATCCCATGAATATTTCAGAACTACATTCAGTGGCAATGCACTAAAACCACATCTGCGAGCAACACTAACAGCTGTATCAAATATTTACACACCACTGTTTCTTGATGCGATCACACAGCGAACACCGTGGGAAATAAACGCTTGCTTAAACCTCTTTCTTTCCACCACTCCATGCATATTACACTTCCATGACTTTCTCTAACCACTATGGGGCACTTTTCTACCGCTTCTACACACTATTCCTAGAAAAACTTGTTACTTTCTCTGCCAGCTTACCTATATTAGAATTAGGCTACGGATGGGACACCTAACACCTCGACCCACACAGGGCTCTTTTGTGCATACACCGCCGCGAGGAAGGGATGAGATGAAGTAACCGCAGGTGACGTATGGGCGGCCAACGCAGGCAACAGGGACCCGCAGAGGTCCCTAACACTTACAAGCTTGACCACCCAGCCTAAGAGCGCCCAAGGCAGCCCTCCCAAGCCACCAGAGGGTCGCTCACAGTCTCTCCTCCAACGGAGGGAAAGCTCGACCCAGTAACGGAGACTCGAGCGGCCTCTATCTGACGAAGCCGAGAAGAAGTTCCAACACGCAAGCCATTTGTGCCAGCTATCCGCAGTCGTCCGAGACACAGCCCTGGAGCCATCCTGTGGCGTGAAAGAGGGAGGGGGATGAGGCATTCGCCTACTGATCCGGGGAAACCTCCGAAAAACCCCATGTTTCAGGAAGGTCGGCCGTGGGAATCGAACCAACGACCTACCGAATGCGAGCCACAGATGCAACCGGCTGGGCCATTCTGCTATAGTACCTACAGTAAAAAGAAGTACTGTATTTCACCCAAAAACTTGAAATTGAGAATCCACTGAAAATGAAAGTTTTGAGGCATCCTGTACCCATAAAATCACTTTTAGATAAAGCTGTGTCTGTGAACAGCATACTTTAGAAACGAAGAGTCTGGTAAATACCAAACTTGGTATTTATAGGTATCGCTATATAGTCAGGAGGTTTATCCGGAGTCTACGCTCCGTTCAGTCCCAGAGGGTCCTTCCCTCCCGGGTTTATTTTTCCAAAATGTTAATATCTGAAAATTTTAAAAAGCCCCAATCCGCTGTTTTAGCAGGGACGGAAGTGGATATGCTACTTGCGCGCATCAACCCCATAGGGGAAGAGAAGACTACCGGTGGGGGCGACAGTGTCTAGCCACGTACCCAATCTCCCATAGATTTCAGGAACACTGTCCCACCGAGTCCAACCCAATCCGAAAAGCTCTCTCCCGGGAAAGGCTCAGATGTTTGGCCCGGCCTACTTCTAGTAAAGTCAGAAGTACACGAATGCTAAGGGTACGCACCATGGTAGCTGGATGAGCCGAACCCCTCCTCTATGGGAAGGTACAGGTGTAGGTTATACCACGGTCGGTCGCGCACTGCAACCTGCATATATCTACTATAGCTGCCAGCTCGCAGAAGGAAGGGGGTTGAAGTGAAGGGAACCACAGGGTGGCTACAGGTCTTAGAAATCCCTAACAAACTCGTCCCACTGCTGGAACAGCCTAGAGATGAAGATGACCGATCCGTCGACCTAGCGGCCTCTTAGTGTCCACTTTTTATTGTAGCAAGGATCCACTACACCTGTCCAGCACCGCCAATACGCCACTAAACCTATAAGTACACCTGGAGGATAAGAAACGAAAACAATGGAAAGGAAATCGTAGAGATGAGAAACCATTTCAGAGCGAAGAACAAGCTGTAGGAGACACATCTGGCTCCTGGCATGGGAGAAAGATGGGAGTTTGTTGTGGCAAAGGATGAGGCATACGTGACTGCAACAAACCCCGTGCAATTTACTACCACCCAAAGGCAGAGAAGAAACTTCAAGAATGGTACTCTGAATATAGGAAACTTTTTCCAAAGGATATTTATTATCGTCGAATGCTGCCACAATGGCAAATTGACAAATCGCCGAGTTGCTATACAGGTCAAAACCAACTCCCAACACTATCAGGAGAGTTCTGACCCCAGTTTACCGCGATGATATCCCGGCTCTGTATGGGGTAGACACAAATAAGGTCTGGGTGCACCAGGATAAAGCTTCCGCTCACACAGCAGGATCAAGTCTCAATTTTTTTTAGAGACAATGGAGCAAGAAACAGGGATATGTGCTATTCCTTTCAGCAACATTCCAGTGAAGTCGCCTATAGATTTTTGTACAACTGTACTCCTAGAAAGAGCTTTGGAAAACACGCCTCCACGTTCTATAAATGACTTATGGAAAGATTGTAAAGTCGCCTCAACCAACAACATCTCAACCAACCTTCGCCTGAGATCCTGCAGAAGCTGGAGGATTTGCAGGCGGAGCTTCTGAACATTACCACAAACTGACCTCCTTGGAGGAGGTTTTCACCGAACTTCAAGAGGACCACGGAACCATTCTCTTCGCTATACCACATCTTCCTAGCAAGCTAATAATGCCAACCTACTTCCACGACCATTACTAAGACGTCAGAAGGCTCTTCAGGGAGGAGATAGCAGCCCTCCAGACGACGCTGGATGACATTCTGCCCAACAGAACTTCCACAGCATCAGGACGAGCCCCCATGGGGGCCCACACAGGAAGCTCCGACTACTTGCATGCCCTTACTACAGCGTCTGGCATAGTACCATCAGCTGACCGTTGAGTGTAAGACAGAGCTAAAGACAGCCGTTACAACTTAGAACTTATAATTTTTTCCCGGCGAAAAGGGACCCTATGGGAGAGAAAGGCGACACAGGGTCCTTTTGTGTTCCATGTACTTTCACTACAAAAATCACAGCTCAATCTGCGAAATCAGTGTTTCAATGGCTCCTTTGAGTAGTAAACTGTGCTTGAGTGCCAAATCTAGACTACATTACTGTAAATGTGAAGACCAACAGCTTATATTATCACAAGGGAACGAACCCCGGCTATAGAGTGCAGCAACACTCGGGAAAGTATTGAAATTAGGATACATGGTGAATTTATGTTAACAGGACGCTGAAGCCTCACAACGTAGCATTGAGCTGACCGAATTTAGGTCACAGGAGCATATCACCACGGCACGAGATACAGAACGTCTCCACGCCGGTCGTGGTCACCGCGGCTATTTTTATAACTTGTGAACGTCACCGCCATCCAAGTGGATATATATGAATGAATGAGTTTATATTGTCTGCTTTAAACTTTACATACACTTTACTGTTGTATATACAATGAGGAAGTATAATTTTACACTATTTACTTTTTTGCCCTGTTGATCTTTTTGCGTATTTTCTCCAATTTGGTTCCATTTATTTTAACCATTTTAACATATTTTTCTTAAATATTTTCCTGCTTTCTACATATATTCATTTGATCTTGTATTAAAAATCTTCCTAACTTTTAGCTCAATTGGTACATTTTTCCATTTATTTAGTATTAATATTCTCTCTTCCTATATCCGTGGCCTCGCATTCCAGAATGTAATGCCAATTGTCATGTAATTCATTACATTTAGTATATCTCTCCTCGCTTCTTCTCCCTGTTAAATCACTCCAATTCATTACACCTGTCCTTGCAAATGTATACCCCACTCTGGCCTCTTTGTTGCGTACCGATATGTATCTTTATTTTCCCTATTCCGTTTTAAAATATTTATAATCTATTAATGACCTCTTTTTCCTTGAAACTACTTATCATTTCTTGCTTTTCAATATCCTCCACTCTTATTTTAATTTCTCTCTGTCCATGTTTCTCCCATTCCTATATCTTCCAATGCTGTCTGTATCTTGTGCATCCAAGTTTCTTCCTCCCCCCCCCATTTTCCTCTGTACAACCAAGCATTGCTTTAGCATATCATTTTCCTCTAGTAGTTTTATTCTGAAGCAGTATATGATCGTCCTTTCTACCATTTTGCCTTAAGTGGATATATAATAAAGTTGAGGTACTTATGGCCTGTAGGCCTACAGAATACAATAAAGGGTTATTCATAGTATGGGCAGTATCTTTAGTTCTCTTTGTCACCGTAACACGCGCCCACTTCCCGAACGTCCCTAGGCGACTGCTCTACTCTATGTTACATCCCCCGTGTGCACCCGATATTTCCCGGTTGTTATATCCACTGTGTACGTACTTTTGCCCGTCTCTGTGTACGAGTTCAAACACAGATACAAATTGATGTTTATAGAATTAGCGAATGTGCCTAAAAGTATGTTAAGTCTGAAGAAGTAATATTATTACGTTGTTTGCACCACGCTTTGGGCGCCAATTTGAAGAAGGTTTGTTGCTGCTACGTATGATAAGCCAGTTTAAAGAAGATGTATTATATTTCAACTGTTGGGGGAACCGAACACTTTAAGTAGTTGTAACCGCACGTATGGTAAAAAGTTTCCGGTAGCTTTCCGGTAGCTTTCAATTGTTCAAAAAAATATTAACTTTGTACTTTTGACTGTTTCCTTAAATATTATATATTTATGTTTGCCTCGGCTGCGTCAGTATTTATTTTTAGAGACATGTTTCTCTTTGCAGGGTTGTGGTGCGACTGAAGAATGTAGGCTTACACAGATTATAATTTTACTTCACTCCATTTATTAATGATTGACACGATTTAAATAACACTTCACTGATATATATATATATATATATATATATATATATATAGAGAGAGAGAGAGAGAGAGAGAGAGAGCTGCGAGATTCTTTTATTAATTACTTGCACTTTTCAACACGTAAAACTATTTTTGTCTCACACGAATACGTATTAAATTTCTCGAGGACGCATCTAGCGTCCGGTTAGCAACGCGTCCAGTTATGAGCACTGTCTACAAGCAACTGAACTCTGAATTTGGAAATTTTGCTCTATTTCGGTTTCCGATTGGCTAATCCTACTCCAATAGAATACCTTCATTTAACTAAAGCTTTTTCTAGTTATTGATTGGCTATTTTATGAACTGTCACAAAAATTACACTATTGTTCCTCCAAGAATGACTAGTAGCATTATTAAACCTTCTAATTCATTATTGCCTCAAGGGTACCTCATTGTTACCTCATTATTAGCAACTTTTAACCTATTATTCTCACAGCTCCTACATTATTAAACTACGTAATACATTCACATAACATTATTGAACATGTATACAATAATAGTGTTAAAAATACTGCCTCAAGTCTTACAACGTGTACGTTCGGAAATGAAGGAGTTGCTTTGCCAAAGCCGGTGTGCAAGTTTTTCTCCTAATCTGGCCATAAATCAGGTTGCCAGATGTTTCATTATGTTGCAATAAACTTGATACACACTCCAGAGTCGCCATTTCTCTAGTCTACATGTAATTAATTAAATCTTTACTCCCGACGCGACGATGGGGCTGCCTCCAGATGGCAAACTAATTTTGCTTCCTGTCCGCTGGCCAAGTTCGCTATCTAACTAGGGTGAAAGTTCATTCTACCCTTATCTCACAGGGGCCAACTCCGAAGTTCCGGGTTCGATATTAGGGGCGCGCACGCAGAACGTTGAATCCAAAATACATCATGTAATATTTCCGTATAAATGTTTATCTAGGGTTTGGTGTGCTGCATTCACACGACTTTCACTCTTCTACAAACTGTTCCCACAAAAACGTATCTACCTCTTGATAATCGAGATAAACCTTCACTACACATTTCGTTGTAGGTATAGGCAGAGTAGACTAAAGCGACAGTATTAAAAAATCTATTGTGATAAACTCATTACTTTCTCTACCCTCTATCGTTTACAAACTGTTCTTACAAAAGCTTATTTTTCTATCAACTCATTTAAATCGAGATAAACCTTTGCAGAAATAGCTACATTACACATTTCGTTATAGATACAAAGAGAACAGCGATAGTCAAATGTTAACAACTGGACGCTATATGCTGGCCTTAATATTCCATACTGTTTCCATGACACCGCGAAACAACTGAATGCCGAAAGGAATTTAAAAATGACCAAGAAATGAACAATTCGTACCATTAATAACTGATATCTCGGAAATGGCTTATGCCACAAAAAGCTTATTTGAAATAAACTGTGTGTAGTACGTTTTCGTCTATCACTCAACGCTTACCAGTTTTACAAAATTCCTTCGGAATGAAGAGAACCTCATAGGTTATTCTAAAAAAATTCAAGATATACGTTTTATTTGTCATGTAAACACCTTTAATATATGGTGTTTTAATCAAAATCGTTAGTCATTTTTTAAAAAAATAAAACAATTGAAGAAATGTTTATGTAGAGCGTAGTTTAGAGTGGGGAGGATTAGATACTGAACCTAAATACGAAGTTAAGTAATTACACAACCTTTCGTTTTTACTTACACTATTCACAGGCGCACCCACACACCCGAACCTTTTTTTAAAAATGCTTTTTTTTTTTTATTAAGGGAGCCTCAAAAATGTATTTCCGGTGAAATCTCGATATCGAATTTTTGGGTGGAATGCAATACCTTGTCTACTTACTAGTTACGTGATAAAGTAAAAAGCGGTTCCAATGATGACTGTGAAAAGATAAAATGAATTGCGACTTTCCGGTTTCGAAAAGTAGAAACACTAACACTACCAATTTATAAAAATGACATTCAGAATGAAAACGAATTCACAGCTAATCCCAGAAAATTCATAATATGCATTTTCATTGTCATCCAAATATCTTAAGCACATGATAATTTAATCAAAATTGTTAGAGCCATTGTTGAGAAAATAAAAAATAACGAAAACCTTTTCGCATTTAAAAGGTAGTTTATTGTGGGGGGAGGGGATTTTCTTGAAAATCTTCGAGTTGCAGCTTTGAAAGACAGATTAGATTGGGAAGCGGAGCGGATTCGGCACCGATCCAACGAATCCAGATATTGTACCTACGTCCTCGGGAGGAAGGGATGAGGTTGCCTAGCACTAAGGCCTCTGTGGACACGTGACGAGGAAGATGGTATATTCTGGTACAGGGATGAGACTTAGAAGGCTGACCTCCACACACCGAGCCACGCGAAATCTCCTAACAGATCCTTCGCGATATGACTACATAATTAAAGCGACATAAAATAAATAGAAAGGGAGAAAAAGTAAACAGAAGAATAAGCTTTCGTAAGAATAGTTTTTAAAAGAGTAGCTAGAGAAAGTCTTGTGAATACGAGGGGCACTATTTATATTTTGCGCCTTGGCAACTCTGAATGTTGTAGGTACTATCGGATGTTTCCAATGAAATGTTTGACATTTTTTTCCATAATCTACTTCAAACATTTTGTCATTAGAGCGTCATTTGTTTTGTTCACACTAACTTGAAAATTGTGTGTCAACAAAAACATGGAATTAACTCGTGAAAATATTCGTGCAATGATTTATTACGACCTTCGACGTGGATTATCAAGACAAGAGTGCATCGATCAACTAACTTCCACATTTGGCGACGAAGCTCCATCCTTTGCCACTACGAAACGCTGGTATAACGAATTTAATCGTGGCCGCCGTTCGCTCAATGATGAAGTTCGTGAAGGTCGTCCAAAATCAGTTGTGCCAGAAAACATTGATGCTGTGCAAAAACTAATAATGAAAGATCGTCATGCGACATATTGTGAGATTGAGGCAACCCTAGGCATTAGTTCCACCAGTATATATAAAATATTGCATGATTATTTAGCCGTGAAAAAGGTTTGCTCTCGTTGGATCCCACATAATTTGACGCAATCTCAAAAAGATGCTCGTGTCGATTGGTGTACAAAAATGCTCAAGAAATACAATGGCGGTGCCTCAAAAGACGTATATAAGATTGTAACAGGTGACGAATCATGGATCTATGCGTATGAGCCGGAACGTAAACAGCAGTCGACTGTATGGGTGTTTCAAGATGAAGCAAATCCAACAAAAGTTGTTCGCACTCGAAGCACTTCTAAGCTAATGGTCGCCTGCTTTTTCAGCAAAACTCGCCATGTGGGAACGGTGCCTTTAGAGGAACGTAAAACGGTAAATGCTGAATGGTACACAACCATTTGCTTGCCGGAAGTCTTCGGTGAAGTAAGGAAAACCAACAAGAACCGTAGGATCGTTCTTCATCAAGACAATGCGAGCGCACACACATCTCGTCTAACAACAGAGTATTTGAAGGGTCAAGAAATCGAAGTGATGGGCATCCGACCTACAGTCCTGATTTGGCACCCAATGGCTTCTTTGTGTTCCCGAAAATCAAGAATAAATTGCGTGGACAACGATTTTCGTTTGCAGAAGAAGCCGTTGATTCCTTCAGAAACCATGTTTTGTCGGTGTCTCAAGAAGACTGGAATAAATGCTTTGACAAATGGTTCAAACGGATGCAAAAGTGTATTGATCATAAAGGAGAGTATTTTGAAAAACAATAAAGCAGTTTTCAATCAGAAATTACTTTGTTTTAACTATTAGGCTCAAAATATAAATAGTGCCCCTAGTATGACACATGAGCTATGAACTAGTCGCAAGTTTGAAGCACCGTGAAGTGGTGTAGTACAGTAAGAAAACGCAGACAAGAGGTTTAAGTGCAGGAAGCCACAAGCCCGATCAGGATGGTTAACAAGCCAGTAGCAAGCGAACGTAATTATGCAGTGTCACAGACCCGCACGTTAATTACAATCTGTCGCTTTGGCTAATCCTTCCGTAACCGCTGATTAGGTGAAGCTTTCAAACTGATCAATACCTACCAGCTTCCCTCGAGGTAGGTACGTACTTGCTTCTTGTTTTATTAATTAGCGATACAATCATTCATTTTAAGTCTCTTTTTATCCATTTGGGAGAACATCCGATAATTGACAAGCTTGCTCCCGCATACAGATTTTGGTTGCTATGAATAATTTGGTAGCAAGAATGGCCTGTTTAGTTGGCATTCATTACTTTCTTAAGGCCTCCTCCAAATATCGTTAAAGCTAACAACTCTCTAAAAGCGTTGTTCGCTTAAGAATCTTATATTGCATTCACATGTCTTTATACACACTTGTACAAAGTTCTATTCAGTTCTTGCTAACCGAGCGGTAACGTGTTTGCATTCGAGAGATCCCGGATTTGATTCCCATCGAACACCCTCTCTTACCTAGGGTTTTTCATGATTTTACCTGGTCGGTAGGTGGATGATGGGATGGTTTCTCATCTAGGCACGATTTCCATTCCATAATTTCTCTTTTATTCCCTCTCATCTTTCAGGTGAGTTTCTAATTCCCGTAGGGGGAGGGGCTCCGACCCCTTCAGCTGCCGTGGTGCGGGCGCTGCGTACCCTAAGCACTCGTGGTACTTCTGATGTTACGAGAAGAACGCTGTGCCGAACATTCGAGCCCCTCCCGTTGGGGAGTCGTTGGGATTGGGTTGGACTCGGCGAGGTACCGACCTGGATAGTCGGTAGACGGCATGCTAGATTGCTGTCGCCCCCAAGGTTATCGGTATTCGCCCTTTCGGGATGACGCGCGTAAGTGGCGTATCCACTTCCATTCTCACGTAAGCGGGGGGGCCTTTTTAAATTGTTAGATATTGGCCTCATGGGAAACCCTCGGTGGTGGAGAGCCACTCGGTTGGCGCCACGGCCCTGGGATTAGAAGGGGGCTTGGGCTTGTCTCTTGCCCCGGGTAGACCCTCGTTCTGACTATGTGGCGATGCCGAGCAGATGGCGTGGATGCCTGCTCCAAGGAAAGAGTATTCCCCGTGAACACTATACAGCTGCTTGGCTTCCCTTTCGGCAGCCCAGTACTGGGACGAGTCTTAGAGCCAGGGACTGTTGGAGAATTCCGTGCGTCTTTGCCTGTGGCGTGTAGCCTCCTGTGGTTTCTTCACTTCATCCCTTCCTCTTGGGGGTGGTAGCCTAATAGATCTCTCGCAGTGCGCCAGGTGTCCCTCTTCGTTGCATACCCTGTGCCCTATACTTCTTGCTAATCAGGATAAACGTTCATTACACATTGAGGCAGTATTTCTAACACTTAAATAATTTCAGTCTAACTATATATAATATATATATATAAATATAACAACAGCCCGTCTTAGTGCAATATGTGTATATAACAACACATAAAAAGTGCATATTACAGTCATTGTATCTGTTTATATTATTGTATCCACGTGTAATAATGTTATGTGAATGCATTACGTAATTTAATAATGTAGGAGCTGTGAGAATAATAGGTTAAAAGTTGCTAACAATGAGGTAGCCTTGAGGCAATAATCAATTTGAAAGTTTAATAATACTACTAGTCATTCTTGGAACAACAATAATGTAATTTTTGTGACAGTTCATAAAATAGCCAATCAACAACCAGAAAAAGCTTTAGTTAAATGAAGGTATTCTATTGGACTAGGAGTAGCTAATCAGAAACTGAAATATAGCAAAATTTACAAATTCAAAGTTCAGTTGCTTGTAGACAGTGCTCATAACTGGACGCAATGGTTGTAGACAGTGTTACTAATTAGACGCGAGATGTGTCCTCGAGAAATTTAATACGTACTCTGTGTGAGACAAAAATAGTTTACGTGTTAACAAGTGCAAGTAATTAATAAAAGAATCTCACAGCTCTCTATATCAGTGAAGTGTTATTTAAATCGTGTCAAGAATTAATAAAAGGAGTGAAGTAAAATTATAATCTGTGTAAGCCTACATTCTTCAGTCGCACCACAACACTGCAAAGAGAAACGTGTCTCTAAAAAGAAATACTGACGCAGTCGTGGCAAACATAAATATATAATATTTTTAAACTTGGGGCGAAGGCTACCGGTACCATACGTGCAGTTGCAACAACTTCAAGTTCGGCTCCCCAACAGTTGAACTACAATACAAAACTTCTTCAAATTGGCTCCCCAAACGTGGGGCAAATAACGTCTTCAACATTTTCACATTTCGTTGTGGGTATAAGATGAATACATTACGTTAAAGTTATAGTCAGGGTTTTTTAAAACAGGATCGCTATGCGATTGCTTTAGAAACATCATGCCCCTTGTATAACCACGAGAGAAAACGAATATTATGTGTTACATTCACAAGAATTTCTCTACCCACTCTTCTACAAAATATTCTACCTGATTCATGTTAATCGAAATAAAAATTTGCAGAAAAGGTTTTAATCACACATTTAGTTGCAGGTACAAAGGAAATACGGTAGGCTTAAGCCATAGTCATCCAACGTTATGGCTTTTGGAAACTTGTTTTTGCACGACTACAAGAAAAACGAATAGCGACTTACCACTTAAAAAAAAGTATAAGCATTTGAAAATTCAAACCAATGAAGAAAAGCTCGGATGTGGTTACTCCACAAAATATTACTTTCTCTACTACGTATAGTAAGTAGGGGAAGTATTGTATTCCACCCAAAAATTCGATACCGAGATTTCACCGGAAATATATGTTTTGAGACCCCCCTGAATCCAAAAAAAATCTGATGTGTTACACTCACATGACTTTCTCTACTCTTGCACAAACTATTTTTACAAACGCTTATTCTCCATATGCTTCATGTTAATGGAGATATCGAGATGTCAATCTTATTGATAATTTTCTGGTAGATGCAAGGGGAATATGGTAGCTTTTAAGCGATAGTCAAATATTTTAACGCTGGTTGCTATGTGGCGCATTCCATTCTCTTTGCATGTCCAGGACATAAAAATCTGATGTGTTACACTCACATGACTTTCTCTACTGTTGTACAATCTAATTTTACAAACGCCTATTCTCCATATGCTTTATGTTAATCGAGATATCGAGATGTCAATCTTATTGCTAATTTTCTTGTAGATGCAAGGGGAATATGGTAGCTTTTAAGCGATGGTCAAATATTTTAACGCTGGTTGCTATGCGGCGCATTCCATTCTCTTTGCAAGTCCAGGACATAAAAAAATGAATAACGAATTTGAGAAAAAGTATAAGTATTGGAAAATTTAAGGGAATAACAAGCAATATCTCGAAAACGGTACACTCAACAAAAGAAATGTATATGACATAAGTTGTGTATTTTAACGAGATCTACATTTTTTGTGCAGTAAAATTTTGTCTATCTCTTATGGTTTACCAGTTATGCAAAAGTCGTTCACAATGAAGAATACTTTTGGAGACATTCCCAGAAAATTCGAGATATACATTTCATTTCTCATGACATTATCTTAAACATATGATATTTTAATCAAAATCGTTAGAGCCATTTTTGAGAAAATTAAAATTTTCGAAAAATGTTCCATGTAAAGGGTAGTCTGGGGTGGGGGGATTTTCTTGAAAACCTTCGTGTCGCATCTCTGGAAGATACTGAACCTAAATACCAAGTTTGGTGTTTATCCGACTGTTCGTTTTTGAGTTATGCTGTTCACAGACACACAGACACACACACAGACACACACACAGACACACACACACACAGACACACACACAGACACACACACGGACATGTTTCCAAAAATGCTTTTTTTGGATTCAAGAGGTCTCAAAACATGTATTTCCGGTTAAATCTCGGTATCGAATTTTTGGGTGGAATGCAATACTTCCCCTACTTACTATACGTAGTAGAGAAAGTAAAAAAATCTGATGTGTTACACTCACATGACTTTCCCTACTCTTGTACAATCTATTTTTACAAACGCCTATTCTCCATATGCTTCATGTTAATCGAGATATCGAGATGTCAATCTTATTGGTAATTTTCATGTAGATGAAAGGGGAATATGGTAGCTTTTAAGCGATAGTCAAATATTTTAACGCTGGTTGCTATGCGGCGCATTCCATTCTCTTTGCAAGTCCAAGACATAAAAAAATGAATAACGAATTTGAGAAAAAGTATAAGTATTGGAAAATTTAAGAGAATAACAAGCAATATCTCGAAAACGGTTCACTCAACAAAAGAAATGTATATGACATAAGTTGTGTATTTTAACGCGATCTACATTTTTTGTGTAGTAAAATTTTGTCTATCTCTTATGGTTTACCAGTTATGCAAAAGTTGTTCACAATGAAGAATACTTTTGGAGACATTCCCAGAAAATTCGAGATATACATTTCATTTCTCATGACATTATCTTAAATATATGATATTTTAATCAAAATCGTTAGAGCCATTTTTGAGAAAATTAAAATTTTCGAAAAATGTTCCATGTAAAGGGTAGTCTGGGGTGGGGGGATTTTTTTGAAAACCTTCGTGTCGCATCTCTGGAAGACACTGAACCTAAATATCAAGTTTGGTGTTTATCCGACTGTTCGTTTTTGAGTTATGCTGTTCACACACACACAGACACACAGACACACACACACAGACACACACACACACAGACACACACACGGACATGTTTCCAAAAATGCTTTTTTTGGATTCAGGAGGTCTCAAAACATGTATTTCCGGTGAAATCTCGGTATCGAATTTTTGGGTGGAATGCAATACTTCCCCTACTTACTATACGTAGTAGGGAAAGTAAAAATGAATAACGAATTTGAGAAAATGTATAAGTATTGGAAAATTTAAGGGAATAACAAGCAATATCTCGCAAACGGTTCACTCAACAAAAGAAATGTATATGACATAAATTGTGTATTTTAACGCGATCTACATTTTTTGTGTAGTAAAATTTTGTCTATCTCTTATAGTTTACCAGTTATGAAAAAGTCGTTCATAATGAAGAATACTTTTGGAGACATTCCCAGAAAATTCGAGATATACATTTTAATTATCATGACAATATCTTAAACATATGATATTTTAATCAAAATCGTTAGAGCCGTTTTTGAGAAAATTAAAATTTTCGAAAAATGTTCCATGTAAAGGGTAGTCTGGGGTGGGGGGATTTTCTTGAAAACCTTCGTGTCGCATCTCTGGAAGATACTGAACCTAAATACCAAGTTTGGTGTTTATCCGACTCTTCCTTTTTGAGTTATGCTGTTCACAGACACACAGACAGACACACAGACACACAGACACACACACACACACACACGGACATGTTTCCAAAAATGCTTTTTTTGGATTCAGTGAGTCTCAAAACATGTATTTCCGGTGAAATCTCGGTATCGAAATTTTGGGTGGAATACAATACTTCCCCTACTTACTATAGGTAGTAGAGAAAGTAAAAAACTTTTTTGGAAACATGTCCGTGTGTGTCTGTGAACAGCATAACTGAGAAAAGAACAGTCGGATAAACACCAAACTTGGTATTTTGGTTCAGTATCTTCCAAAGATGCGACACAAAGGTTTTCAGGAAAATCTCCCCACCCCAGATTACACTTTACATGGAACATTTTTTGAAAATTTTAATTTTCTCAGAAATGGCTCTAACGATTTTGATTAAAATATCATATGTTTAAGATGTTTTCATGACAAATGAATTTTTTGGCAATGTCTCCAAAAGTATTCTTCATTGCGAACGACTTTTGCATAACTGGTAAACCATAATTTTACTACACAAAAAATGTAGATCGCGCTAAAATACATAACTTATGTCATATACATTTTTTTGTTGAGTGAACCATTTTCAAGATATTGCTTGTTATTCCCTTAAATTTTCAATACTGATTTTCTCAAATGGGAATTCGTTATTCAATTTTTTTTGTCTTGGATATGCAAAGAGTATTAATCTGTGGCAAAGAGAATGGTGCTGCTCCTCGCAACCAGCTATTAAGAGATATGTCTATGCTTAAAGGCTACTGTATTTCTATATTGCCCTTGCAATTAAAAAACGCCTTAAGCGATAGTCAAATATTTTTAGAACTGGTCGCTATGTGTAAAATGTAATTCTCTTTGCATGTCAAAAGATCGTTTCTGCAAATGTTTATCTCGATTAATATGAAATAGATGGAGAATAAGCGTTTGTAAAAATAGTTTGTACAAGAGTAGAGAATGTCATGTGAGTGTAACACATCAGATTTTTTAAATTCATTTATTGTCCTTTAACTGCAAGCAGTTATATTTCGACATACAAATTATAGAAGAGTACACCGATGGGAATACAATGATACAATGCAACAATGTCATTACAGTGCAGATATGCATAATAAGAAATTAATTCAACATAATAAATCCACAACATTTTAACAACCTCCACAGTGGTTCTACAACTAAAGGAGGTTATACAATGAAGTGCAGTAAAGACATTTAGGCTCGACCACGCCAAAATGTAGTATTTATACGACTGGTAGCAGTACTTTAATGGGCCTCATTAAAGTACACCTGTTCATTAAAGTATTGGTATTCGACCAATCAGAAGTGGCCACATAACATTGTGAAAGCGCAAGTATCGATTATTCTGCGTAGTACGTCTCACAACGCTAGCAACTTTGACACAGGTGCTACAAGGTCATTGTATTGTAACCATAGATAAAGGAATAACAATTGTAACATATCACTCAAACCAGAAACGAATACTTATGTAACCTTTAATTTAGATACATGGTCGAGCATAAACAGTCGTATGATACTTGACTATAATGGTGATTAAAACGCTCGTATGATAATTACTACCATTATAGTCTCGTTGCATAATATACTATTAAGAAGGGCTTCGATAGTTTTCGAGTTATTGAATACTGCTGGAGGATGAGCTGTTATATTGTACTGCTTTTTTTTCGCTTTTTCGACCACGTATAGTAAGTAGGGGAAGTGTTGCACTCCACCCAAAAATTCAACACCGACATTTTACCGAAAATTCATGTCTTGGGGCCCCTGAATACACAAAAAGCACTTTTATAAAAAGATCCGTGTGTGTATGTGTGACTGTGAACAATATAACTCAAAACCGAAAACTCGGATAAATACCAAACTTGGTATTTAGGTTCAGTATCTTTCAAATGCGACACGAAGATTTTCAAGAAAATCCTCCACCTCAGACTACCCTTTACATGGAACATCATTCGAAAATTTTTGATGTTCTCAAAAGTGGCTCTAACGTTTTTGATTAAAATATCATATACTTAAGATATTTTTATGACAAATGAAATGTATATCTCGAATTTTTTGGGATATGTCCTCTCCTTTTTTGCATAACTGGTAAACCATAAGATATAGACAAAATTTTACTACACAAAAAACGTAGATCGTGTTAAAATACACAATTTATGTCATATACTTTTTTTGTTGAGTGAACCATTTTCGAAATATTGCTTGTTATTCCCTTAAATTTTCCAATACTTATACTTTTTCTCAAATGGGAATTCGTTTTTCGTTTTTTATGTCCTGGACATGCAAAAAAGTGTATCTTAAAGCATTTGACTATCGCTTAAAGCCTACAATATTCCCCTTGCATCTACAAGAAAATTAGCAATAAGCGTTTGCAACAGCTAGTTACGAGCACAGGACCCGACTTCTGGTTCACTTCTGATTCATCTTCCTCACGGCGTTAAAGTCCTTACCTCCATGATCTCCTTTGAGTCAAGGGAACATGTGAAAATTACTTGGTAAAAGATCTGGTGAATATGGAGGATGCACTAAAACTTCCCAGTTGAATCTTCTGAGCTCCGCCTGGGTCAAGATTCAACTTGGAAGTTTTCTCGTATCCTCCGTACTCACCGGAGCTTGCCTCAAGTGATTTTCACATGTTCCTCCAACTCAAAGGTAAGCACTTTTAAACCGATGATGAAGTCGAATCAGTTAACAGTTGGTTGCGAGCACAGGACCCGACCAGGTACAACACTGGCTTGGAGAAACTTGTGTCACGTCCCCAAAAATGCTTGGAATAACATGTTGACTATGTAGACGGATTGTGGAATATAAATAAAATTAATTCAACATGAATTGTGTGTAATGTTTTTTATAAAATAGGGAAATTTACTTATTGTATGGCCCTGGTATATACCTATTTACTGCGTTAATAATGCATTTAATTCACTAAATTATGTGCCTGTTTGAAGAAAACAGCATTCTAGACAACTCTTGATGTAAAGAGATCTTTCATTTTGAATATACGCAAGGATTTAACAACGACTACAGTTATATGACAATTTTTGCATAACTATTGTGTTATATAACGAACCTGTATATTTCATATGTTTGAAACTTGAGCTGCGATTGTGTATCGATGCTTTTAATCGATGCACGAAGTCGAGGGGAC
This sequence comes from Deroplatys truncata, assembly GCA_030765065.1. Lineage (NCBI taxonomy): Eukaryota > Metazoa > Arthropoda > Insecta > Mantodea > Mantidae > Deroplatys > Deroplatys truncata. The sequence goes on along the minus strand of CM060975.1, from coordinate 302,403,091 downwards.
GTGACTGTTTCGTTTCGAAATCTAATTCAGGGAATTGTTACGGGTAAAGCAGTGTAGGAACTAATTGGTATTTCTTGGTATTTAACTTCAAAGGGCGGTACCTTGTGCCGCCCTTGCTCCTGAAATAAAATTATGAAACAGTAGGCATCCCCATCCCAGTGCAGTTGAATATACGCAAGGATTTAACAACGACTACAGTTATATGACAATTTTTGCATAACTATTGTGTTATATAACGAACCGGTATATTTCATATGTTTGAAACTTGAGCTGCGATTGTGTATCGATGCTTTTAATCGATGCACGAAGTCGAGGGGACGTGACTGTTTGGTTTCGAAATCTAATTCAGGGAATTGTTACGGGTAAAACAGTGTAGGAACTAATTGGTATTTCTTGGTATTTAACTTCAAAGGGCGCTTGGTATTTAACTTCAAAGGGCGGTACCTTGTGCCGCCCTTGCTCCTGAAATAAAATTATGAAACAGTAGGCATCCCACGTCAGTGCAGTTAGCACCAAGTGGGCGTCGCCCCAATCTCGGCCGCTTATTGGATAAGTGCTCGCCTCTTCAACTTCGCCGTGATTATGTACCTACGTAATTCCTTGACTCGGAAATTTAATTTGGTGTGTTTCTTAATGGAGCATTTAACCACACTCACTAAGCTTCAGTAGCGCTTATATACGTCAATAACTTACCTTAGCAACTGACGTCGTACCCAGAACTCAGTTTCTGAAGCTGCATACACACTGTCATGTATGCAAGGGGAGACTAAATGGAAAAAATCATATGTGTTACACCCACATGACTTTCTCTACTCTTGTACAAACTATTTTTATAAACGCTTATTCTCCATATGCTTCATGTTAATCGAGATGTTAATCTTATTGCTAATTTTCTTGTAGATGCAAAGGGAATATGGTAGACTTTAAGCGATAGTCAAATATTTTAAGAGCTGGTTGGTATGGCGCATTCCATTCTCTTTGTATGCCCAGGACATAAAAAAATGAATAACGAATTCCCATTTGAGAAAATGTATTGGAAAATTAAAGGGAATAACAAGCAATATCTCGAAAATGGTTCACTCAACAAACAAAATGTATATGACATAAATTGTGTATTTTAACACGATCTACATTTTTTGTGAAGTACAATTTTGTCTATCTCTTATCGTTTACCAGTTATGCAAAAGTCGTTCACAATGAAGAATACTTTTGGAGACATTCCCAGAAAATTCGAGATATACATTTTATTTGTCATGAAAGTATCTTAAACATATGATATTTTAACCAAAATTGTTAGAGGCATTTTTGAAGAAATTAAATTTTTCAAAAAATGTTCCATGTAAAGGGTAATCTTGGGTGGGGGGATTTTCTTGAAAATCTACGTGTTGCATCTCTGGAAGATACTGAACACAAATAACAAGTTTGGTGTTTATACGACTGTTCGTTTCTGAGTTATGCTGTTCACAGACACACACACACGGACATGTTTTCAAAATAGCTTTTTTTTGGATTCAGGGTGTCTCAAAACATGTATTTCCGGTGAAATCTCGGTATCGAATTTTTGGGTGGAATACAATACTTCCCCTACTTACTATACGTAGTAGAGAAAGTAATGTTTCTTAACAAGCCTAACTTCTGTGTATTAACAAAATTTACGCTTGCGTAACCGCCACCCTGGATCTCCGTGGAACTCATGTTCTATCCAACTGAACTCCCGAGGCCATTACTAATTTCTTACAGTAGACTAAGCTGCAAGAGTCATCCAGCGCTACGTAGATCCAGGAAGAGAAACGATAGAGAGGCGGAGCAACGATTGATCGTCAAAGGTAAAACAAACTGCACAAGATCTACAACAATACACACTTGTTCCTCAACGCCGAGCGAGACCGTCTCAAACACTGTCTTCGTTATATTAATTCTATAGTAACCACCAACTCGTGAACCTCGATACCCATAAGCAGTAGCGACCGAGTTACATAATTAATGGGGATATCTTGTCTCATAGCTTATGACAAATGATGCTAGATCGGGAAGCAGAGTTTGTGGTGAATAATGCCAAGTAATTAGGTATTTCCCTCGAGCACAAAGCGACATTTTCACTGAGGGAAGCTACCCGGACTCTCTCGGAAATGACCCCTGAGCTCTGCACTTTCAAAGTTAGCAGCAAAGGTAAGGGAATTCCCCGCTCGGCCAGGTTGTATTATTCAAATGCTGCTGCTTTAGAATTACATGCTAGCCTACCTGCCTTAGCATACTGCATTACTGAATCAGTTTGGATATCAAACACATACTGTGCAACCCTCGCAGCTGTCAACAAATAACACATTTTTACGTTCGTGGCGTGAACAATGGCTAATGAACCGCACCAACTCAAAACACCCGATCCGCCACATAAAATAATAAAAGCGCTCGCAGAGGCATATAGCAATCGACGAAATAATGTCCATAAACCTCGCGAAATGTTATATCCTGTTTTCTGTAATGAAAATAGAGAAAATATAAATCCAACACATTCCACATTTAAATTGATCGATAAATCTTAAAGTGATAACAGATTTTTCCATAGGTATAAGGCCTCTTGTACATGGCCAAACCTTTTGTTTTAATTCAACAGTTTACAAGAAAACTTGTCAAATGTTCAAAAACATTTGACAAGATTGAACAAGGCTTGAGGAGAGTTAGCAATGTCAAAAATGTGTATTTACACGTTGTCTCTTTTCCAAACTTAACCTCTTCAGAACACATTGATGACACTAGTCTTCATTTTGAAACTGTTTGTCAGATGATTTCTTAAATAGTAGGTGTTCTTGGATCAAGTTTTTATCACGTTTTTTCTATCACGTCAGGTTTTTACACAAAATAAGAAGTAATGTTTTGACAATTTTACTAATGAGCGTTGAAAAGTATTCAAATACCATTTCACACAAGGTAAGTTTTTATTCAAAAAACATTTTAAGAATACTCTCAAGAACGCCCCTAATTTATTTCATAACTACATTTTAACAAAACAAGAAGCAAAAGTATTTCATTTAATTTTTTTCAAACATTCTCTTCTTTGACTTCCTTGCAGATCCTTGAAGATGACTGTCCCTCCTCAACATCCAACAATAGTCGACAATTATAATTTCATTCCATCTCCCTTGGTACCTCTTCTCCATTTCCTTAAGATCTTCGTGAAAACGTTCACCCTGCTCTTCACTATAATGTCCCAGATTTTCTGGAAAGTAGTCGATATGTGAATGCAGAAAATGCACCTTTACACTCATGTTACAACCCATCTTCTTGAAATTTTCCAACATCGTTTCGACAATGGTCTTGTAATTAGGATCTTTGTTATTGCCTAAGAAGTTTTCAGTAACTGATCGGAAGGCGGTCCATGCTTCTATTTCTCTCTCATTCATTGTCTTCTCAAAATTTTCATCCTTCATCAATTTCTTTATTTGAGGACCAACAAAAATTCCAGCCTTTAATTTGTCTTGTGTAATGAAGGGAAATTTCTTGGAAAGGTACTTGAAGCAGGGTCCATCCTGTGGTAGAGCCCTTACAAATTGCTTCATCAAGCTCAATTTTTTGTGTAGTGGCGGAAGCAATATCTTTATATCTTTATATTTTTGAAGTAAAATTTTGAAAAATCTGTACGTGATAGAAAAAAACTAAAAGCAATTCTGAAATCAGCATAAAAATGAGTCAGAATCACTCATTAGTTTTCAGTCATCCGATATCATGCAGACTAATTAAATTATAATTTATCGTGTGCAAAGGAAATTACTATTAGCGACACAATATAACAATTTGCAATGAAATATTGCTCTCTACGTAAGGTTACATTCACGTGTTATATCCCATAAAGTCAGATTAAAGAATACAACGGAAATGGCTTGACAGACTAACTGCACTATATTAACGTTGCATTAACACACTATTACACACTTCGTAAATCTGCCTTGCAATTTCTTCATATTGTGGCGTGTATGTGCGTGTATTGTCACGCCAGACACATTATTGCTCTGTTAGCGACAGCATTGTTAGGGCAATTCCTTCGGCTTGAGTTTTGAATTTCGTCTGACGTGGCAAGGGTTCGGGTGGGGGAAGCAAGCGTTACCTTTTTTGTGTGGTGTTCTGTGGAGAGCGTCACTACTACTAGTCGAGTGTTGGCCTGGAAGGGTGTGTGTGAATCGCGTGAATGTGATCTCGTGTGTAACATTTCCCTCCAATGCCTTTCTTTAAATCTTTTGTGTATGATGTAGGGGCACCGTGTAATATCCAATAAACCACAGGTAATGTAATATTCTGTGTATTTTGTGATAACTATCCCATGCCTGCTCTGAAACGTGTTGTTACGGTTCCTGGTCTCTTGTTACCTCTACAGATACGTCTCCCAATGTTTATGCCGGGGTAACTAAAACTTAATATCTAGCTGCAAATCTTTTGGCCCCACTCAGGTATATAACAATATACTCTCGCTTTCATTTTGTGGTAACCCACGGAGCCCACAACGTACAGACATGGCCAGCTTGCGTATAACCTAATCAGTTCGCATATGACATCCCTTGCCCAGGTAGCCATTCTTGTTTACTTTTCGCTTTGAGCCTGTTGTAGATTTCGTGACACACTGTATATATTCGCATTTCATTGACCAAAGCCATCAAATCGTTGCCAAATCTTTGATCACTCACAGCATGTCCTTATATCCTTTCAAGACTTTAAAAGTATTGGAAGCAATCTGACAATAAAAATTATGAAGTGACAACTTTTGTAAAGTACTGAATTTGACAAACATTTGATGTCGTAAACAAGGACCTTTAGAAACGTGAATTATATTCAAGAGAGACGCAGATAAAATTGACAGCTTTTCCAAATAAATCTTCTTCTCCCACCTGAAATGAGGCAATTGAAAGTGACATAAGCGAATTAAGCTGAACAAGGATAAAAAGAAAATCTGTGTGTTACATGCACATGACCTTATCCAGCATCTATCGCTTATTAGTAGGTATACAAACTATTCTTATGAAAGTTTATTTTATTCATTTTAATTACCTTTCCTGAAATAGCTGCAATACACATTTCGTTATAGATACAAAGAGAACAGCGATAGTCAAATGTTTAACAACTAGACGCTATATGCTGGCCTTAAAATTCCATTCTGTTTCCATGACATCGCGAGAAACAACTGAAAATCGAGAGGACCTTAAAAGAATGGCAAATATTGAACAATTCGAACCATTCATAAAGGATATCTCGAAATGGCGGATGCCACAAAAAAGTTATTCGAAATAAACTGCGTGTTTTCAAGAGATCCACATTTCTTACTTTCTCGACTACGTAGTACATATTAGGTAGAGAAGGTAGGTATTGCATTCCATCCAAAACTTTGATATCGAGATTTTACCGGAAATACATGTTTTGAGGTCCCATGAAGTTAAAAAAAATCATTTTTAGAAAAATATCAGTGTGTGTGTGTGTGTGTCTGTGAACAGCATAACTCAAAACCGTAAAGTCGAACAAATACCAAACTTGGTATTCAGGTTCAGTACCTTCCAAAGATGTGACACTAAGGTCTTTCAAAAAAATCTCCCCATCCCAAACTAACTTTTACGTAAACCGTTTTTCGAAATTTATTTTCTAAAAAATTGGATCTAACGCTTTTGATTAAAATACCATATACTAAACATATTTACATGACAAATAAAATATATACCTTGAATATTCTGGGAATAGCATAAGTCATCTTCATTCCGAACGAATTTTATATAATGTTGCAAAATTGGTAAACGTTAAGGGATAGACGAAAACATACTACAGAAATAGTGTGGATCACTTTAAAACACACAATTTATTTCAAATAAGGTTTTTTGTGACATAAGCTATTCCTGAGATATCCATTAATAATGGTTGGAATTGTTCATTCTTTTAAAGTCCTGGCAACATTTACTTGTTTCTCGCCATTGCGTGGAAACAGTATGGAATTTTAAGGCCAGCATATAGCGTCCACTTCTGTAACATTTGACAATCGCTGTTCTCTTTGTGTCTATAACGAACTGTGTAATGTAGCTATTTCTGCAAAGGTTTATTTGGATTAAAATGTGGTACGCAGAAAAATAAATTTCAGTAAGAATAGTTTGTATAACCACTAATATAGATAGAGGGCAGAGAAAATCATGTGAATGTTTCACATACGATTTTTTATGTAGCGCGTTTTCATCTATCGCTTAGAATTTACAATTATACAATATAGGATCCCTTCCGAATGAGGAGGGTTTCATACGCTGTTCCTAGAAAATTCAAGATATACACTTCAATTTGAGGCAGTATTTTTAACACTTAAATGATTTCAGTCTAATTATATAATATATAAATTCATTAACAGCCCGCCTTAAAGTAATATGTGTATGTAACAATATATAAAAACTGTATATTACATTGTATATGTTTATATTATTGTATACATGTAATAATGTTATCTGAACGTATTACGTAATTTATTAATGTAGGAGCTGTGAGAATAATGGGTTAAAAGTTGCTAACAATGAGGTAACCTTGAGGCAATGAGTAAGAATGTTTAATAATGCTACTAGTCATTATTGGAGCAACAATAATGTACATTTTAAGACAGTTTATAAAATAGCCAATCAACAACCAAAAAAAGGCTTAAGTTAAATAAAAGTATTCTATTGGATTAGGAATAGCCAATCAGAGACTTGGAATACAGAAATTTACAAATGTGGTGGTAGAAGTCAGTTGCTTGTAGACAGTGTTCATAACTGGTCGCGTTGTTTGTAGACAGCGTTTCTAACCGGACGCGAAACACGTCCTCGAGAAATCTAATACGTATTTTGTGTGACAAAAATAGTTTACGTGTTAAAAAGTAATTAATAAACAAAAAATCTCACAGCTCTCTTTCTCTATGTCAGTAAAGTGTTATTTAAATAATGTCAAGCATTAATAAAAGGAGTGAAGTAAAATTATAATCTGTGTAAGCCTACATTCTTCAGTCGCACCACTCCCTGCTAAGACATTCATGTCTCTAAAAAACAATAATGCTGACGCAGCCGAGGCAAACATAAATATCTAATATTTAAAAAAACAGTCGAAATAATATACATCCTACTTCAAATTGCCTTTCCATACGTGAAGCAACAACCTACTTCAAATTGACGCCCAAAGCGTGGTGCAAATAACTTAAAGACAATAACTACTTCAAATTGGCACAAAACGTGGGGCAAATAATAGCGTGAAACTAGTATACTTCAATTTGTCATGTAAATGTCTTTAATATGTGGTATTTTAACCAAAATCGTTAGAACCAGGTTTTAGAAAATAAAAAAAAACTTCGTAACACAAATACTAAGTTTGGTGTTTATACGACATTTCGTTTTTGAGATAATGCGGTTCACAGACACACACACGGATTAGGGGTCTTCAAAACATGTACTTCCGGTGAAATCCCTGTATCAAACTTTTGGGTGGATTGCAATACCTTCTCTACCTATTAATATGTGGCAGAGAAAATAAAACCCAAAGTTGAAGCGATAACTTTGTAAACCCCCCAAAGTTCAAAGTCACCAACAGCTCCTGGTATGGACGAAATGCAACATCGCAATGGGTGATGCTGATTGGATTCCGTCGTCCGAGGAAATCTCGTCTGCTTATGTGGGGTTGTGCAATTTAATGACATGCGACGTTACTTGCTTTTTAATTACCTAGAGAGGTAATAGTAGGCAAATCAATGTCACTTCTTTGGATAGGCGACTCTTCCTCTTTTACATAAACACGAGCTTGATTAAGAATGGCAGCTGCTTAGAACAGCACATTTATAATGTTCTCTCCAGCTTCTTTTTGTTCGAGTTAGTCAAATTCCTTGCCGCATCTCGCAACAGCAGCACCAGTGTGGATCAGGAATATGGATGAGACATTCCCAGCAGTATTTCATTCTCCTGCCCTCCCCATCCAACATCCAGTTACTAATAACTTGAATTGGCGCAATTTAACTCCTTCAAATAACACTTTTGCACAGCTACAAGACCGTGAACAAAGTACCTCGCGAGCGTAATGCGAAAATCATAAGCGGCTTATTGGAGCGGCAATACGACACAACAAGTTTAATATTCTCTGCAAATCGAGTTTCATTAAACATTCTAATACAGGCTTTCTTTCTTTTTTACTTTCTCTACTACGCATAGTAAGCAGGGGAAGTATTGTATTCCACCCAAAAATTCGATACCGAGATTTCACCGGAAATATATGTTTTGAGACCCGTGAATCCAAAAAAAGCATTTTTGGAAACATGTCCGCGTATGTGTGACTGTGAACAGCATAACTCAGAAACGTACAGTCGGATAAACACCAAACTTGATATTTAGGTTCAGTATCTTCCAGAGATGTGACACGAAGGTTTGCAAGAAAATCCCCCCACCCCAGATTACCCTTTACATGGAACGTTTTTCGAAAATGTTAATTTTCTCAAAAATACTTCTAACGATTTTAATTAAAATATATGTTTAAGATATTTTCATGACAAATAAAATGTATATCTCGAATTTTCTGGGAATGTCTCCAAAAGTATTCTTCATTGTGAACGACTTGTGCATAGCTGGTAAACCATAAGAGATAGATAAACTTTTACTACACAAAAAATGTGGATCGCGTTAAATTACACATTTTATGTCGTATACGTTTTTTTCTGTTGAGTAAACCATTTTCGAGATATTGCTTGCTATTCCCTTAAATTTTCCAGTACTTCTTCTCAAATGGGAATTCCTTATTCATTTTTTTTTGTCTTGGATATGCAAAGAGTATTAATCTGTGGGAAAGGGAATGGTGCTGCACCTAGCAACCAGCTATTAAGAAATATGTATGTGCTTAAAGGCTACTGTATTTCTATATTGCCCTTGTAAATATATATTCCCCTTACATCTACAAGAAAATTAGCAATAAGATAGAGTCTGCAAATGTTTATCTCGTTTAACATGAAGTAGTTGGAGAATAAGCGTTTGTAAAAATAGTTTTATACAGTAGAGAAAGTCATGTGAGTGTAACACATCAGATTTTTTTGTTTTGTTTGTTAGCTTGTTTTTTATGTCCATGTATGCCTAGAAGAGAATGAGTACTACATCAGGATTCTGTTATTAACATCCTGGATGTTCTGTGAGGAGGATTTGAAATTTAAGCATTCATGTGTGATTATAGTCTGTATTAAATAGTGTTTTCATCTTCTCTAAATGTTTCTACATCTTAGCATTTTCGTTCAGCTTAACACAACTTCCATTTAAGTATTTGATTAAATGAGTGCATAGTAGTTGATTACACAAAGTAACAAAATTATGTGCGCGTTGCTTAGAACTAATGAAGTCCAGAATTACCTTTGTGTACCAATTGAATATTTGATGCAAACTTGATCATAATATGCTGGGCAATTTTTAGATCACATATTTGGACTATACCCATATATTTATCTCCTAAATTTGAATCTAAGTTTTTCTTAGAAATTTGTTGCAACTGATAGAAAAAGAAAATAACATGGCAATGTTATACTTGTATGTTGACAGTAAAGCTGTCATTAATCGGAAAAAGTTCTGGAAATGATGCACAGCCTTTGGTAATGAAAGAATCTTCGGCCGGAATGCTACATAATTTTCATACAATGCAGAAACCCTTAACATATAAAACGAAATAAGATTCCTCACTCCTAGGCCATAATCTCAGTCTATACAAAATATCGTTCACTGATTTCTAATGCCAACAGCTTTCTCTCTTTATACAATTATTTAGAACGCCCTGCTAAGGAACTTGATCACAGCTAAATATGTATAAAGGTATTAAAGTAAAACTTTCTTATATGATGCCTACTACAAGGTTTTGCATCTATAAACTTCAGGGCATAGCTCTATAGAATTGTAATAAAGATTATTTAGAGGTTTTGACACTGTTTCATTACTTACACATCTGCAGTATTTGATGAATGTCAAAAAAAGAAACAAATATAACAGAGGATCGATTGTCGCTTTTTAAACTCTGTCTTCTGTTTGTTGAAGTGTTACATCATGGCCATCTACGTACATTCCGGATTTAAAATGCAGCGGGCTTTTGTTTTATACTCTGCGGAGTGCAACAATTATTTATGTTCTGTGCAGAAACGACTACTTTCCTACTCCATGGCATTCTCTACTGAAATCCAAGGCCTTCTTCACACGCATTTACTTTTATAACAGCTGCAATGTGTTCGTATTCCAGTACAAGGCTTTGTAAAACCTTTTTAATCTTTTAGTAACGAAATTAGAAGGTGCTTTATAGACCCACTCCGTCAAAATGAATTAGGCTTTTCAATGTGAAAGAAATATTTAAATCGGTTGATTGGGTTTTGAGATACAAACACACGTACATCTTCTCTCTTTATAACATTAGTGTCGACATAGATGGAATAGTACGGCCAAGAAAAGCATTACAATGACTATTTTACCCTATCCCCAATTAGGTGCCCAATATCCCAAAGCAAGGGAGTTGAAATATGAGCGGTTGCTAAATACCGATATTCTATTAGCTTGTCAGACTGATGAAGACCCGCAACAGAATTTATTACATTTTTATGGAGCCTCTGAGAGCGCCTCGAAGGTAATATACGATATTAAACTCTGCAAGCACTCAATATACCAGGAATTCCCAACCCACTTACAGAAGATGTTTTACATAAAACTTTAGTAAACTCAGCAGGAAATTCCACAGAGCACGTTCATTACAAACTAAGAAACAATCTGATGTGTTGCATCCACATGACTTTCTCTACCCTCTATCGCTTATTTGAGGGTATACAAATTATTCTTAAGAAAGCCTATTTTCTCATCTACTTCATTTTAGTCGAGATAAACTTCTGCTGAAATAGTTACATTACATACTTCGTTATGCATACAAAAGAAATATTGAAAGTGAAATGTTTAAAAATCGGATGTGTTACACTCACATCACTTTCCCTACTCTTGTAAAACTATGTTTACAAACGCTTATTTATCTATTTCATATTAATCGAGATAAGCATTTACAGAAACGATATTTTGACATGCAAAGAGAATTACATTTTACACATAGCGAACAGCTCTAAAAATATTTGACTATCGCTTAAGGCGTAGTATGTTCCCCTTGTTTTGTATTTACAAGGGCAATATAGAAACACAGTAGCCTTTAAGCATAGACATCTCTCTTAATAGCTGGTTGCTAGGTGCAGCACCATTCTCTTTGCCACAGATTAATACTCTTTGCATATCCATGAATTCCCATTTGAGAAAATAAGTATTGAAAATTTAAGGGAATAACAAGCAATATCTCGAAAATGGTTCACTCAACAAAAAAACAGTATATGACATAAATTGTGTATTTTAACGCGATCTACATTTTTTGTGTAGTAAAATTTTGTCTATCTCTTATGGTTTACCAGTTACGCAAAAGTCGTTCACAATGAAGAATACTTTTGGTGACATTCCCAGAAAATTCAAGATAAACATTTTATGTCATGAAAATATCTTAAACATATTATATTTTAATCAAAATCGTTAGAGCCATTTTTGAGAAAATTAAAATTTTCGAAAAATGTTTCATGTAAAGGATAATCTGGGGTGGGGGGATTATCTTGAAAACCTTCGTGTCGCATCCCTGGAAGATACTGAACCTAAATACCAAGTTTGGTGTTTATCCGACTGTTCGTTTCTGAGTAATGCTGTTCACACACACCCACACACACACACACACACACACACACATACACGCGGACATGTTTCCAAAAATACTTTTTTTTTATTCAGGGGGTCTCAAAACATGTATTTCCGGTGAAATCTCGGTATCGAAATTTTGGGTGGAATGCAATACCTTCTCTGCCTACTATGTACGCGGTAGAGAAAGTAAAAATGTGTTCCAGAGAAATGTCGCCAATGGTAACGCAGCTTCATTTCACAGAAGCAAGTTTACGTTCCTGACGAGCGTTGTAACAAGGACGTGCTCCAAGTTGAATAAGCAGAGAGAAGATTTGCTGAGATGCATTCCGCGCTGTCTCATCAAGGACGCTGATGAGAAACCCTGGGATGTCATCCCTTATCTGGCATACCCTCATGCACCTCACAGAAGCAAACTTTGACAGACAAGTAGGGCTACCGTCACCGTATAGTAGGTACCTACAAAGGCGACGAGAACTTCCTCTGCGGCGACAAAACCTCCTGTCTCCTCTCTAACTTGTACTGTGCTATATATTGCAAGTATCAGCCGTATCTGTGCAAACCCCTACATTACAGGCCTGTGTGAAAACATCGCCCCTTTTGACAAATATTAATGGCACGCATTCGGGCCGACCACACTATCCATGGGTTTTCGTGGTTTTTTTTTTTTGTTGGCTAGGTGAATGCTGTGATGGTTGTTCTTCTACCACGAATTTCTTTTCCCTTATTTCCTATCATTTCGGTATTGGACAGATGGCAGCCTTCTCTCAGTCACCTCAGTTGACTCGAGATCTCTCGTTTCGCCAGAGGGGAAGCCTTCTTTAAACACCCCGCTGGTATTAATCTGTGGCAAAGAGAATGGTGCTGCACCTAGCAACCAGCTATTAAGAGATATATCTATGCTTAAAGGCTACTGTGTTTCTATATTGCCCTTGTAAATACAAAACAAGGGGAACATAGTACGCCTTAAGCGATAGTCAAATATTTTTAGAACTGGTCGCTATGTATAAAATGTAATTCTCTTTGCATGTCAAAAGATCGTTTCTAAAAATAGTTTGTACAAGAGTTGAGAAAGTCGTGTGAGTGTAACACATCGGATGTTATAAAAAATGTGTATTTGTCTAAACATCATAACTCAAAAACGTAAAGTCGGATAAACAGCATATATTAAATATATTTACACGCCAAATAAAATGTATAAGTCTTGAGTTTTCTGCATAAGCCCTCTTCATTACGAAAGAACTTTATATAACTGGTGAACGTTAAGCGACAGATGAAAACGTATTACATCAAAATCTTGTACAAACTATTTTTACAAACGCTTATTCTCCATATGCTTCATGTTAATCGAGATGTTAATCTTATTGCTAGTTTTCTTGTAGATGCAAGGGGAATTGGTAGGCTTTAAGCGATAGTCAAATATATTAAGAGCTGGTTGCTATGTGAAGTATTCCATTCTCTTTGTATTACCTGGACAAAAAAAAAATGAATAACGAATTCCCATTTCAGAAAAAGTATAAGTGTTGGAAAATTAAAACAAATAAGGAATATCTCGGAAATGTTACCAGAAAAAAAATGTATATGTGTGGTTTAACGAGATCTACATTTTTACTTTCTCTACTACGTATAGTAAGTAGGGGAGGTATTGTATTCCACCCAAAAATTCGATACCGAGATTTCACTGGAAATACATGTTTTGAGATCCCCTGAATCCAAAAAAAGCATTTTTGGAAACATGTCCGTGCGTGTGTCTGTGTGTCTGTCTGTGAACAGCCTAACTCAGAAACGAACAGTCGGATAAACACCAAACTTGGTATTTAGTTTCAGTATCTTCCAAGGATGCGACACGAAGGTTTTCAAGAAAATCCCCCCACCCCAAATTACCCTTTACATGGACGATTTTTCGAAAATTTTAATTTTCTCAAAACGGCTCGAACGATTTTGATTACAATATCATATTTTAAGATACGTTTATGACAAATAAAATGTATATCTTGAATTTTCTGGGAATGTCTCCAAAAGTATTCTTCATTGTGAACGACTTTAGTATAACTGGTAAACCATAAGAGATAGACAAAATTTTACTACACAAAAAATGTAGATCGCGTTAAAATACATAATTTATGTCATATGCATTTTTTTATTGAGTGAACCATTTTCGAGATATTGCTTGTTATTCCCTTAAATTTTTCAATACTTATTTTCTCAAATGGGAATTCGTTATTCATTTTTTTGTCTTGGATATGCAAAGAGTTATAATTTGTGGGAAAGGGAATGGTGCTGCACCTAGCAACCAGCTATTAAGAGATATGTATGTGCTTAAAGGCTACTGTGTTTCTATATTGCCCTTGTAAATATACATTCCCCTTACATCTACAAGAAAATTAGCAATAAGATAGAGTCTGCAAATGTTTATCTCGATTAAGATGAAGTAGATGGAGAATAAGCGTTTGTAAAAATAGTTTGTACAAGAGTAGAGAAAGTCATATGAGTGTAACACATCAGATTTTTAAACATTTGACTATCGCTGTTCCCTTTGTCTCTACAACGAAATGTGTAATGTAGTTATTTCTGCAAAAGTTTATTTGGATTAAAATGTAGTAGGTAGAAATAATTTATATACACACTAAGAAAGGATAGGGAGTAGAGTATGTAATGTGAATGCATCACCAGATGTATGGAAATATTTTCTTCACAGACATATACACCTCTCCTTTTTGGGGAGATTCAGGGGCATCAAAGCAGGTATTTCCGGTGAAGTCTCGGCATTAAAGTTTTGGGTGCAATGCAATACTAATTCTGTTTACTGTAAATAGGAGTAGAGTAAGTAAAACTGTATTTCCTGAATGCATGGAACCTCATACCGGATATTTCCAATGTAACCTCGACATCGAATTTTTGGGTGGATTGCAATAGGTACATCCTGTAGCTACTACAGGTAAGTGGTGGAGAATGCTGAAACCTGAAGCATGTTTCCTTATTAAATGTGAGTAGGTATTAGCCAAACTGCAGCCACAAGTCACTAAGGCGTTCCTCCCGGCGTTTAGCGGCGTGGGTGATTACTACAGCCCGGATGTTTAGGTGGAATAAACTTCCATTTTAGGTTTCTTATATGCTTAAAATAGGTTTTTTTAGGTTTTTCTTGATTAAAATAGTTTTTTTCTATGTTTTTCTTCGTGGATCAATTCAGGTATCAATAATTTTGCTTTTCTTTTACTTAGTTGTAAGTTTATTTTTTGGCTTGCATACATTCTCAAATTTTCTGTCGTAAACGATTTCCTATTATCACGTAACAGATTTTTAAAGATTCCTTAAACGGAACATGACGTCATTGGAGCGTAGAACATAAATGCCAGTGCAGTAGGTTCTAGGGGTAGTTCTCCTGTATACTTTTCTCTCTGCAATACTGAATTGATGATTTTCATATCTTCAAAACCAGGATTTCGTTGAACAATCTTCTGCAACTTCGAAGAACATGCAACTCTCACTGGTCCAGGTATTTGTTTACTGTAAACATTGCCAATATATCTAGAGCATCTTTCAGTGGCAAAGTTGTATTTTCCAATCGGAGACTGGTATAAAACAAAAATGTGTCTTAATGTATGCAAGGGAAGCGGGAAGAGTGGGGCACTCGAGTGTTTTCTTAGCCTTGGTAATGCAGGAAGCTTCTGTTTCATCCAATTTAATGACATTTTAATGTGCTTTAAGCGCTCAGTATAGTAAATGGCAGCAGACAGCCAAGTATCGGCTCAGGTGGAAGAGGAGTTGCTGGTACTTTCTCTTTGAACAATAGTATACGTGTTGGGATTTTAAGGAAACCTTCTTGACCAAAGATATCAGGCTGCTTACATCATCGAAGTGGCTTCTAATCACAAGCCATGGACCAGGCACGTAACGTGAACCATGGTCGGGTGGAAGGACTGTAGAACCCCCTCACCCAGCCAGTAGGTAGCTCTGTCTGTCTTGTCACTAACAAAAGTGAAGTATCGATCTGCAGCAATGCACTTTTTCAATAAATGTGATTTAGGCATTGTTTCACTATACAACAATTCCATTAGAAAAGTACTCTCGGTGAACCATTGTGAAAGGGAATACATTATATATATATATATATATATGAATTGTACAGTAATAATTTAAGTCACTAACATGTTAAAATATTCAACATCTAACATTTGTACAGAGCTGATTGCAAGAAACGGGCGAGCTAGCAAAATTCCTGGAAAGCATAAAGAGCGTACCTTTCACCAAGCCAACAGGCAGGGAACCGGTAACGGTACGGAGAAATAGAAAGAGACAGATAGAGAAAAGAAAGAGACGGAGATATGGAACTAGCTTCACAACGCTCCAAGATAGCGCTTAAGCGCACGGATCTGAAGCCACACATTCTCATACATGTTAAGGTAATGCGGTCCAATAAGAAACGCCATTACATTTTTAAAGGCAGAGGTGAGCGTCACTAGGCTCCCGTATATAAGGGCAGGCAAGACGTCAGAACCCACTCTCTCGCTAACTGATCTACAAGTATTCACGTCGATACGAGGTGCTACAGATGCACAAGGGTGGGAGTGCGTGTGCAAATAGCTAGGCTAGGCTAAGTTAAAGTGCTGGGATTATAATAAAGGGAAAAGCTAGCCGCACATATATATTTCAATAGCGAATAAACCTCATTTATTAAGGGAAAATTGCAGTGTATTTTTAACTTGCCTCACCCACTATAACCTGAGAATTAATAATTAAATATAGTTAGGAATGGAATACGCAACAACCGACGAGCATCAATAGCCGAGTAAGAAGAACACTGCCGAAGACCACATCAACCCAGGAACGATGATTTCCCGCTACAATTGGAGGCGATCCCGTTACGCAGGTTACGCTCCCCCTGACCTTCTATCAGCTGCATCCAGAGCACATGTGCTGCGTTTAACAATGTTAACTTGAACTATCTACCGGCTATTAGTGCTGGAAATAATTTTACAATGAGTTTCAATCCGAAAATAACATTCTTAATTTCGAGAAAGGGAAAACAGCTGTTTAGGTTATTTTTGGTGTCAACCTCTCATTTCCCAGATTCTGCTCCAGGAAGTGTGAAACGAACATATATATTGAAATGTGTTAATTAAATAGTGAGGAAAAATATAGGTTAAAACCTAAAAATCCGGGCCCTAGTTATTACTCAGCTCCAGACATAGGCGCGTGTGTATGTTTCCGACAGAAACCAAAGATAAAAAAAAAAAAAAAAGATATACATAATATGGAAATGAAGCTTCCCATTGCCCGTTATACGTGCACATTCATTTTTTTTATCTCGAGAAATAACATTTCAATTTTAACGAATACAGATAAGTATGTACAGGTGTTTCCACTCTGCAAATGAATAACAGTCAGGGGCATGTAAATGTATGCTCGAAGAGATCTTTTTTGTAGGGTAATTTTATTTATTCACGTCGCTCGGTGAATGCATCGACGTCAAACGATAGAATCGTTGTAATATCGATATTTCCTGACGCAATGTTTGTTGTTATGACTTTGCAGTTGCCTGGATCTCTTAAACACAGTAGCTTGAAGTTCAGAATGATGAATGAAATGCAGTTCGTATTTGGCCTAAGGGAAACTCGCCGAGGTAGCAGAGTGAAATGTTTAACTATTTCACTATTATTATTTCTAGCGTATCCAGCAACTCAGCTAGAGGCGGCTGATTCACCCTACATATACGTAATTTATTCCTCTATAAACTTTATGTTAATCATAATAAATGCCCAGAAATTATTTCAGACTAAAATATACAACAAATAGACAACATTAAATTTCTGCGCTTCCAAGTAGACAGATATTTAGATTGGAAAGTTCACATTACGTACACTATGTGATAAAAAGTATCCGGACACCCCACAAATATACGCTTTTCATCTTAGGCACACTGTCTGCAACCTACTGCCTGGTACTCATTATCCGCGACCTCAGTAGTCATTAGACATCGTGAAATAGCAGAATGTGACGCTCCGTGGAACTCACGGACTTCGAACGTGGTCAGGTGATTGGATGTCATTTGTGTCAGAAGTCTGTACGCGAGATTTCCACACTCCTAAACATCCCTAGCTCCACTGTTTCTGATGCGATAGTGAAGTGGAAACGTGAAGGGACATGTACAGCACAAAAGCGTACAGGCCGACCTCGTCTGTTGACTGACAGAGACCGCCGACATTTGACGAGAGTCGTAAAGAGTAATAGGCAGACATCTATCCAGACCATCACGCAGGAATTCCAAACTGCATCAGGATCCACTCCAAGTACTATGACAGGCGTGAGGTGAGAAACCTTGGATTCCATGGTCGAGCGGCTACTCATAAGCCACACATCACGCAGGAAAATGCCAAACGACGCCTCGCTTAGTGTAAGGAGCGTCAACATTACACGATTGAACAGTGGCAAAACGTTGTGTGGAGTGACGAATCACGGTACACAACGTGACGAAACGATGGCAGGGTGTGAGTATGGCGAATGACCGGTGAACGTCATCTGCCAGCGTGTGTAGTGCCAACAGTGAAATTCGGAGGTGGTGGTGTCATGGTATGGTCGTGTTTTTCCTGGAGGGGGCTTGCACTCCTTGTTGTTTTGCGTGGCAGGATCACAGCGCAGACATACATTGATATTTTAAGCACCTTCTTGCTTCCCACAGTTGAAGAGCAATTCGGAGATGGCGATTGCATCTTTCAACACGATCGAGCACCTGCTCATACTGCACAGGTTGTGGCGGAGTGGTTACACGACAATAACATCCCTGTAATGGACTGACCTGCACAGAGTCCTGACTTGAATCCTATAGAACACCTTTGGGGTGTTTTGGGACACCGACTTCGTGCCAGGCCTCACCGACCTACATCGATACCTCTCCTCAGTTCTGCACTCCGTGAAGAATGGGCTGCCATTCCCCAAGAATCCTTCCAGCACCAAATTGAAAGTATGCCTGCGAGAGTTAAACGCTGGCATCAAGGCTAAGGGTGGGCTAATACTATATTGGCTTCCAGCATTACCGTTGGAGGGCGCCACGAACTAGTACGTCATTTTCAGCCAGGTGTCCGAATACTTTTGATCACGTAGTGTATATCTTACACACACTCAGTTCTGCCTGTTATGCTCTCCGAGCTCTGGTAAATGTCAGTTCTGTATATACGCTTAAATTAGTATACTAGGCATATTTTAACTCTATCATGGAATATTATTTTTGGGAATCTCGGTAGAAAGTAAACGAATATTCCTCATGCAAAAGAAGATTATAAGAATCATTTACAGCACCCATAGCAGACACTCTTGCAAACATCGTTTTAGAAGACTGAAGATATTAACCCTAACTTGCATGTACATATTTTCAGTATTAAAATTCGATGTATACAATCAAACCACATTTATTACAAACTTGGGAATTCATGAGCTAAACACTAGACAAAAGGGTAACATCCATCATCCCAGGGCAAAGCTTTCTTGCTTCCAGAAAGGTGTATATTACGAGACCATAAAAATACTTAATACTCTCCTTAATGATCTTAAGGGAAAAGTTGACGATTTCAATGTCTTTAAAACTGCTGTTAAAGAGTACCTCTGCTCAAAAGCATATTATTCTGTAAAAGATTATATGAATGACAAATTATCCTGATGATAATACATATATAGCTCTCTAAGTAGAATTAGTAAATATTAATGACAATTGCCAGTTATATTTGATGCCTGCTCTAGAATTAATGAAGCTATTTAAACGTATATACGAGGGCCACTATTTATATTTTGAGTCTTGGCAACCCTGAATGTTGTAGGTGCCATCTGACGTTTCCAATGGAAAGTTTGGCATTTTTGACCATAATCTACTTCAAACATTTTGTCAATAGAGCGTCATTTATTTTGTTTACACTAACTTGAAGATTGTGTGTCAACAAAAACATGGAATTAGATGGTGAAAATGTTCGTGCAATGATTTATTACGACCTTCGACGTGGATTATCAAGACAAGAGTGCATCGTTCAACTAACTTCCACATTTGGCGACGAAGCTCCATCCTTTACCACTGTGAAACGCTGGTATAACGAATTTAATCGTGGCCGCCATTCGCTCAATGATGAAGTTCGTGAAGGTCGTCCAAAATCAGTTGTTGTGCCAGAAAACATTGATCCTGTGCAAAACCTAATAATGAAAGATCGTCGTGCGACATATTGTGAAATTGAGGCAACCCTAGGCATTAGTTCCACCAGCATATACAAAAGATTGTATAATTATTTAGCCGTGAGAAAGGTTTGCTCTCGTTGGATCCCACAAAATTTGACGAAATCTGAAAAAGATGCTGGTGTCGATTGGTGTACAAAATGCTCAAGAAATACAATGGCGGTGCCTCAAAAGACGTATATAAGATTTAACAGGTGACGAATCATGGAGCGTATGAGCCGGAACGTAAACAGCAGTTGACTGTATGGGTGTTTCAAGATGAAGCAAATCCAACAAAAGTTGTTCGCACTCGAAGCACTTCGAAGCAAATGGTCGCCTGCTTTTTCAGCAAAACTGGTCATGTGGCAACAGTGCCTTTAGAGGAACGTAAAACGTTCAATGCCGAATGGTACACAACCATTTGTTTGCCGGAAGTCTACGGTGAAGTAAGGAAAACCAACAAGAACCGTAGGATCGTTCTTCATCAAGACAATGCGAGCGCACACACATCTCGTCTAACAACAGAGTATTTGAAGGCTCAAAAAACCGAATTGAATGGTCATCCGCCATACAGTTCTGATTTGACACCCAATGACTTCTTTTTGTTCCCGAACATCAAGAATAAATTGCGTGGACAACGATTTTCGTTGGCAGAAGAAGCCGTTGATGCCTTCAAAAACCATGTTTTGGAGGTGTCTCAAGAAGACTGGAATAAATGCTTTGACAAATGTTTCAAAAGGATGCAAAAGAGTATTGATCATACAGGAGATTATTTTGAAAAACAATAAAGCAATTTTCAATCAGAAATTACTTTGTTTTAATTATTAGGCTCAAAATATAAATAGTCCCCCTCGTATATTAAGAACTGACAGTAAATGCTATGCATTACAAATCAAATAGAACAAAATGATGAGACGAACAAAGGTACAAGCCTAGTGAAAGTTAAAATAACTGTTCTTGTCTATAAATATAATGTTAACATTATAATGCTAGGGAGGTATTCGATTTTGTACAAAATTACACCTGATTTGTTTCATTTTGAATACAATATGTCTTTATTTTATTTTAAATGTTCTGTATTCTATGTAATGTTTATGTATACATGTAACTATATTGTACATTTCCTTGATACGCATATAGTATGTCTATTTTATTTCAAATGTTCTATATTCTGTGTAATATTTATGTGTAATTCTTGTACCTCTCTTTAACATGTTCTATGTTCACAAGCCTTTATGGCTGCTAGCGAACTCATAGAATGCAAATCTAATCTAATCTAATCTACACAAGTTACCAATAAGATCGGATGAAAAAATCTGAATTGTTGCATTCACATGACTGTCTCTTCCCTCTACGCTTGTTAGTGCATATACAAATTACTCTTACGATAATCGCACTCAATATGCCATTAGCCAATTACAGCTAGAGTATGCTAGTCAGTTGGCAATCAAAGCCATAGTACACTGATAGTATTTCACGATGGTGCACTTGCTACTTTCTCTACTACGTAAATATATCTTTTGAGGCCTCCTGAATCCAAAAAAAGTATTTTTGGAAACATGTCCGTGTGTGTGTGTTTGTCTGTGAACAGCATAACTCAGAAACCAACAGTCGGATAAACACCCACTTGGTATTTAGGTTCAGTATCTTCCAGAGATGCGAAACAAAGGTTTTCAAGAAAATCCCCCACCCCAGATTACCCTTTACATGAAACATTTTTCGAAAATTTTAATTTTCTCAAAAATGGCTCTAACGATTTTGATTAAAATATCATATGTTTAAGATATTTTTGTGACAAATGAAATGTATATCTTGAATTTTCTGGGAATGTCTCCAAAAGTATTCTTCATTGTGAACGACTTTTGCATAACTGGTAAACCATAAGAGATAGACAAAATTTTACTACACAAAAAATATAGATCGCGTTAAAATACACAATTTATGTCATACATTTTTGTTGTTGTTGAGTGAACCATTTTCGAGATATTGTTTGTTATTCCCTTAAATTTTCCAATACTTGTACTTTTCTTAAATTCGTTATTAATTTTTTTGTCGTGGTAATGCAAAGAGAATGGAATACTCCACATAGCAACCAGCTCTTAAAATATTTGACTATCGCTTAAAGCTTACCAATTCCCCTTGCATCTACAAGAAAATTAGCAATAAGATTAACATGAAGCATATGGAGAATAAGCGTTTGTAAAAATAGTTTGTACAAGAGTAGAGAAAGTCATGTGAGTGTAACACATAATATTTTTTTAATTTGTATGAATACATTGAGTGAGATCACGGAGAATGTGGCTACAATAATAGCAAATGAAAATTTTGCGTTTTAGAAGTCAAAATATTGGTCATATAAAAGCAGCTGTAGATACGTTTAACGCTAGAAAACACAAAGAAGAGAAAAAGTATGCTGTGGGACCAATTTTCAGAATTCTGTACAGAGAGGGCTCAGTTAGCGCCAAAGAGATTTTTACCATTCTACTGGACTAACAAACGCGGCTGGCGCTAAACTAGGTAAGCTCATAATAAGCTTTTCGTAAGATTATTTACATGAAAATTTAATTTCGGTTTCAGACTCATCCATCTTTTCATAAGATAATTACAGAGTGAGCCAAAAGACTCCGAACCACCTGCACGGTATGTTTCCTGTCCGCGACCTCGGCGCTCGTTGCCGCCTGCTGCTATCATAAAAGGCGCGGATGAAAGCATACAACATTTTTAAATCTACTTTTAAAGGCTTTACTTACCAACTTTATGAAAGGAAATGCTGAAACTGGCCACTGTCGTTGTCCATACATTTTGGCACCTCTTTAGGAAACTATCCATCATGGAAATTTTGGGGGGAATTTTCCAAACAATGACCGATGTCGTCTGTTTCTTCGGAAAGAACCGAACGTCGTCTTTTAGATTTCTTAAGCTAAACACTTCCTGTGGCCTGAAATTTACTGTAAAGTTCATGGATTGTTGTACGGCTTGGAACTTTTACACCTGGAAATCGTACTTTCACTTGCCGAGTTGACCGTGTTAACACATACGAATCATAAATAAATACACTCTGTGCAGTAGAAAACATACTGAGCCATAATATACTTTGTGACTAAGCACAGGACAAAATAATAAATAACTCGTAAACTGCACCACATCACATCACTTTCAATCAAAACTGCACTTCACACTGTAAAGCAAAACCACAACAGCATGTCTTTGTTTATGGCAACAGTGTGTTATCATGTTTTATCATATTTCCACACGTCCAGTGGAAAAACAGCGCGCAGCCGGTAATAAAGTATACAAGACAAACGCACACACCCTGGAAAAATTAAAACAAAATATCCGCCAGGAAATTTCTCAACGTAAACTACGGCGAGTGATGGATAGTTTCCTAAAGATGTCCAAAAATGTATGGACAACGACGGTGGCCAGTTTCAGCATCTCCTTTCGTAAAGTTGGTAAGTGAAGCCTTTAAAAGTAGTTTTAAAAATGTTGTATGGTTTTATCCGCGCGTTTCTATGATAGCGGCAGACGGCAACGAGCACCGAGGACGTGGACAGGAAAAACACCGCGCAGGCGGTTCGGAGTCTTTTGGCTCACTATTTATTTCAAGGTTTCGGTATCGAAATAATTTTCATGAAAAGAAGCTTTCGTTAACTTCAATTAAATTGTCGTAAAGCTAGTGCTACTGCTGTTGAAAGTTTATTTTCCTATCAACTTCAATTTTAATCGAGATAAACCTTAGCAGACATAGCTACATTACACGTTTCGTTACAGATATAAAGGGAACTGCGATAGTCAAATGTTTAAGAACTGAGCACTATACGCTGCCTTAAAATTCCATGCCGATTTGAGGCAGTATTTTTAACACTTGAATAATTTCAATTTTATATATATATGTATATATATTATGTAAATTCAATAACAGCCCGCCTTGAAGCAATATGTATGTGATAATTTGTAAAATGTATGTAACAGTCATTGCAAATGCTTATATTATTGTAAACATGTTCAATAATGTTATGTGAAAGTATTAGGTAATTTAATAATGTAGAGCTGTGAGAATAATAAGTTTAATGTTGCTAACAATGAGGTAAAAACGAGGTAACCTTGACACAATAATGAGTTTGAGAGTTTAAATGCTACTAGTCATGATTAGAGCAACGATAATGTAAATTTTGTGACAGTTTAAAAATAGCCAATCAACGGCCAGAAAAAGCTTTAGTAAAATGCAGGTATTCTATTAGGATTAGCCAATCAGAGACTTGAAATACAAAAGTTCACGGGTCTGAACGGTTGAAATATGTTCAGTTGCTGGTAGACCTTGGTAGTGACCGGATGGAAGATGTGTTCTCTAAAGAAATATTACGTATTCGTGTGAATCGTAAAATTAAGAATACTCATTAACAAGCTGCAAGTATTAAATTAAAGAATCTCACAGCTCTTAATATCAGGTAGTGCTATTTAATTTGTGTCAGGGATTAATAAAAAGAAGTGAATTTAAACTTAAAATCTGTGTACGCCTACATTCTTGTCGTACCACGACCTGTCTAAGAGATACGTGAAACAGCCGAGGCAAACATAAACATAAATGCTATCTATAGAAACAGTTTAATAACAAAGTTAATTAATATTTTTTAAACTTTGAGTGTAACAACAAAAATACATCTTCAAATCGGCTTCACATACGTAGTAGTAAATTACGTAACAAACAATCTTCTTCAAATTGACGCCTAAAGCGTGGTGCAAACTACTACGTTTATCAACAAACACCTAAAGACAATAACTACTTCAAGTTGGCTTCCCAAGCGTGAGGTTAATAAATAAATAAACAAATAAAGTACGTAAATAATTTACGTAAACAATACAACTACTTCAGTTTCCATATAAAAAGTATTGAATAATTCGAAGCATTAATAAAGGGTATCTCGGATCCAACAACATGTAGTTCAGTGCCCAACGTCAACAAAATATCATTTATCTTTTGGTAATCTTTAGTAGTGTTTTAACATCCATTCTTACTGCGTATGGCACCACAAATGGTGAACGCTGATGAAACATGAAAAGAAGTAATTGAGAAAGGAAATGTTCCAGGCTAAGTAACTCCCTGCTATTTGCCAGTTATCTGGACCGAGAAAAACCTGGACAAAACCTCAGTCAGAGAGGATGATCCTGTGGTCCATGCCTTAGCAACCTCAACTGCTGGAGCTCTCCTGATTTGATGATACGGACGGCAGCACGCTTTATCAAGCAACCACTGTTCAACCATTACATCGGTACTGCATGTACACTACCTGATCAAAAGTATCCGGACACCAGGCTGAATATGACGTACAACTTCGTGGCACCCTTCAGCGGTAATGCTGAAAGTCAATATGGTGTTGGCCCACCATTAGCCTTGATGGCAGCGTTGACTCTCGCAGGCATACTTTCAATCAGGTGCTGGAAGGTTTCTTGGGGAATGACAGCCCATTCTTCACGGAGTGCGGAACTGAGGAGAGATATCAATGTAGGTCAATGAGGCCTGGCACGAAGTCGGTGTTCCAAAACATCCCAAAGGTGTTCTATAGGATTCAAGTCAGGATTCTGTGCACATCAGTCCATTACAGGAATGTTATTGTCGTGTAACCACTCCGCCACAGCCCGTACAGTATGAACAGGTGCTCGATTGAAAATGCAATCGCCACCCCCGAATTGCTCTTCAACAGTGGGAAGAAAGAAGGTGCTTAAAATATCAATGTAGGTCTGTGCTGTGATCGTGTCACGCAAAACAACAAGGGGTGCAAGCCCCCTCCAGGAAAAACACGACCACACCACCACCTCCAAATTTCACTGTTGGCACTACACACGCTGGCAGATGACGTTCACCGGGCATTCGCCATACCCACACCCTGCCATCGGATAACCACATTGTGTACCGTGATTCGTCACTCCACACAACGTTTTGCCACTGTTCAATCGTGTAATATTGACGCTCCTTACACCAAGCGAGGCGTCATTTGGCATTTTCCTGCGTAATGTATGGCTTATGAGCAGCCGCTCGACCATGGAATCGAAGATTTCTCACCTCACGCCTAACTGTCATAGTACTTGGAGTGGATCCTGATGCAGTTTGGAATTCCTGTGTGATGGTCTGGATAGATGTCTGCCTATTACTCTTTACGACCCTCTTCAAATGTCGGCGCTCTCTGTCAGTCAACAGACGAGGTCGGCCTGTACGCTTTTGTGCTGTACATGTCCCTTCACGTTTCCACTTCACTATCACATCAGAAACAGTGGACCTAGGGATGTTTATGAGTGTGGAAATCTCGCGTACAGACTTCTGACACAAGTAACACCCAATCACCTGACCACGTTCGAAGTCCTGAGTTCCACGGAGCGTCCCATTCTGCTGTTTCACGAGTCTAATGACTACTGAGGTCGCGGATAATGAGTACCAAGCAGTAGGTGGCAGCACAAAGCGCCTAAGATGAAAAGCGTATGTTTGTGGGGGTGTCCGGATACTTTTGATCAGATAGTGTACCTGGTTGTTGAATAATGTATTCCAGTCTGCTGGAGAAAAGCGTAGCCATCCGCTGATGCAGACCTGGAGCCAGTACTGAGCGTCAGCGGTGAGCCGGTCCATTCGGAATCATCAATTGCTGACACTTCGTAAAATGACATGTTCCACAAGCTTTTAGGAGGAAGAGAAATTGATGAAGTAGCTGAGAGAGGAAAACTGTGAGGTAGACCAAACTTTACCAGACGAACTAATTAAAAGCGTCCAGGAAAATAATTATGAAAAGGTTGAAGAGGGCATAGGAGGAGAGAGCATGAAGATTTGCCACACTGTTGGTGCTGAAACTGCATCATGGCGCCAACTAAAAATTCGGGACATGTTTCATAGGATACTACTGAAAATTACACACTCAAGGACTGTGTTTTCTATGAAAATGAATGTATTTTGTATTTAACGAAGCATAGTTCCTAAGTGTTTCAACTAAATTTGAGACAGACTGAATAACACTTCCGCTAATCCGGCAATCATATGTGCAAGGAATGGCCCGATTAGGGAGAGCCTAGTGTATGCCACAAAAATTTATCTGAAATAGTTTGTTTTAAAGAAATCTACATTTCTTCTGCAGTACGTTTTCGTCTATCACTTTACATTTACAGTTATACAAGATTATACAAAATTCCTTCCGAGTGAAAAGGATTTCACAGGCTATTTCCAGAAAATTCAAGATATATCTTTAACATATGGTATTTTAATCAAAATAGTCACATCTATTTTTGGGAAGATCAAAAACTTAGAAAAACGTTTCATGTAAAGGATAGTTTGGGGTGGGGTTTCTTGAAAATCTTTGAGTCGCATCTTTGGAAGGTACTGAACCTAAATACCAAGTTTGGTGTTTATTCGAGTTTTCATTTTACTTTCTCTACTACGTACAGTAACTAGGGGAAGTATTGTGTTCCACCCAAAAATTCGATACCGAGATTTTACCGGAAATACATGTTTTGAGACCCCCTGAATCCAAAAAAAGCATTTTTGGAAACATGTCCGTGTGTGTGTCTGTGAACATCATAAGTCAGAAACCAACAGTCGGATAAACACCAAACTTGGTATTTAGGTTCAGTATCTTCCAGAGATACGACACGAAGGTTTTCAAGAAAATCCCCCCGCCCCAGATTAACCTTTATATGGAACATTTTTCGAAAATTTTAATTTTTTTAAAAATGGCTCAAACGATTTTGATTAAAATATCATACGTTTAAGATATTTTCATGACAAATGAAATGTATATCTCGAATTTTCTGGGAATGTCTCCAAAAGTATTCTTCATTGTGAATGACTTTTGCATAACTGGTAAACCATAAGTGATAGACAACATTTTACTACACAAAAAATGTAGCTCGCGTTAAAATACACAATTTATGGCATATACATTTTTTTTTGTTGAGTGAACCATTTTTGGAGATATTGCTTGTTATTCCCTTAAATTTTCCAATACTTATACTTTTTCTCAAATGGGAAATCGTTATTAATTTTTTTTTGTCCTGGTAATGCAAAGAGAATGGAATACTCCACATAGTAACCAGCTCTTAATATATTTGACTATCTCTTAAAGCCTAGCAATTCCCCTTGCATCTACAAGAAAATTAGCAATAAGATTAACATCTCGATTAACATGAAGCATATGGAGAATAAGCGTTTGTAAAAATAGTTTGTATAAGAGTAGAGAAAGTCATGTGAGTGTAACACGTCAGACTTTTTTTATTAAAGCGGCCTGAAGACATGTACTTCCCGTGAAATTTCGCCATCGAATTTTTGTGTGGAATGCAATAATTTCTTTCGCAAACGGCTAATGCTAAAGCAAGCAAAAAAAATCTTTTTACATTTACAGGACTGTCTCTATCCATTTTCCTGTAAACTACTCTTACAAAAGCTTATTCATTATCTCTCATCTCATGTTAATCAAGATAAACGTTTCCAAAATGATTGCATTACACATTTCGTTGAAGGTATAAGAGGGATGCAGGGATTGCTGAAGCCAGATTTTTAAAAAGCAGGCCGTTATTAGTTATCATTTTAATATTATATAATTTAATTTAAATAGCAGGCCGCTATAATTTAAATTGACCCTAATTGTGGGTTCCCATTTAAAAATAATTAAATTTACCCTAAAATGATCATCAAAACGTCCTCCAAACAAAACACGACTAATCGCATTTACTTCCTCGAGACAACAATAAATTAGAAAGCTTAATAATGCTACTATACTCGCCGCCAATCAAGAAGGTGATTGACAGTTACTAACCACGTGGCGGAAAGCTTTAAATGAATAGGAGGGGATGTATACGTAACATCGTCATAGCAACCATTAGAAGGACCAATTAGAACTAAGACGTTTCTTTAGCAACGATAGACGCAAATGCGTTGTTGCGATATCGTAACACGTGATTGGCATGACGTGCTGGGCGAGCGACCGTTGCAGTAACATGAACTGCAGTCTTATCTTCTGCTGTCGCTGCAGTTATAAACAATGTCCTCCTTTTAGCCCCAGCTTGCTTGTGTGTTTGTATCAGTTTAGAGATTGCCTGCGTACTGAAATGTTCTTTTGCATCGTCCTATTTGTATGGTATTTGCCTTGTGTTACGTGTATTTGAGTTCGAGTATTTGTGCGGGGGTGTGTTGTGTGAGCATTTATAATTGTGCTTAATGGATATTTAACAATGTCCAAAAATAGTGACAAAGATAGCGTAGCCAAACGAAAAACTGGGCGCACTCGGGAACCGAATAAGTCTATCAAGCGAGCAGCAGCAGCAACAACAGCGATGCAAGGGATTCGGAAATCAGTGACATTTTCCCATTAGAATAAGCATCAATATTTCACAGGTATGTTTCTTCTGTTAACGCAGATCTTTACACTGATATATTCTTGCATGATCTATCCTCTGCACGTAGATTCATTATTTTACAATTGTCTTCGTATACGAATATAAATAGTATCCGCTCTACAATGCAGGCGCAACCCAGTCGCCTTCGACACGCTCTCCACGTGGTCGCGATGAGCGGCAACGTCGCCTCTCTCGCTCCGCGAAATGTCAATCACCTTCTTTATTGGCGCCAGGTATAGTAATTCTTGGAACAATTATGTAATATTTAAAACAGTTTATAAATAGTCAATCAACAACTAGAAAAATCTTAAGTTAAATAAACGTATTCTATTGGAGTAGGATTAGCCAATCAGAGACTTGAAATAGAGGAATTTACAAGTTTAAGCGGTAAACGCCAGACCTAGAAGATAGCGTACCTGAGCAGTTAGTTCGCTCGGTACGTATTCAGTGTGAGACATAAAAAATTCATTAAGGCGAGAATAATATACAGTGTACGTGTTAAAAGTACAAGTAACAATAATCTCACAGCTCTACAGTAGGATACATCAGTGAAGTGTTACTTAATCGTGTGAAAGTTTAATAAAACGAAGTTAAATACCATTATAATTTGTGTAAGCCTTCATTCTTTAGCCGTACTACCTCTGCTAAGAGATACGTGTTTCTGCAAGTTAATACTGAGGCAAACATACATATATAAGATTTAAATAAACTTTAAAATACAAACTTGATTTTTTTAAAAGTGGGGCGAAGGCCACCGGAAAGTATACGTGGGGCGAAGGCCACCGGAAACTCCGTATCGTACGTGGGACAAACACTCCAAGAAATACATATCTCGCAATGCGCGGTGAAAACAGTAGTAATAAACAATTCCAAGTTTTTGGCTCCAACAGTGGCGTTACACCCATCTTAAAAATTGTGCCCAAAGCGTGGTGCTAATAACGTAAAGATATTCTATCTCAATATCAAGCAACCTTTATTAAAAACATTTCCTTCTACAACGCTTAGTTTTGGAGATATTGCACAGCCTCAACTTAAATGGCCCAGCCTGTATGCTGTCTTTGAAATTCTATTCTCCTTGCACATGACAAGAAACAAGAACGGCGACATACCGCTCTAAAATGTGTAATAAAAATATTGAAAATTACGAACAAATAACGACGAATATCTCGGAAAAGGATAATGTGTTAAATATACTAAGATAAGTTGTGTATTTTAACCAGCTCTGATATCTTTTAAGATTTAGCGATTAGGATAGAATTCCTTAGGAATGTAGAGAACTTCACATATATTGCAAGATATACATTTTATTTGCCAAGCAAATACTTACACGCGCGGTATTTTAATCTAAATCGACAAAAGTCATTTATGGGAAAATAAGAAATTACAATAAATTGTTGTAAAGACTAGTTTGCAATGAGCGAACATTATTTTATTAAAATACCATGTTTTAAGATATTTTCATTACAAATAAAATGTATATCGTGAATTTTGTACGAATAGCCTTCAAAATAGTCTTATTTTGAATGAATGTTTTATAATTGACCATTTCTGAAATATACTTTTTTAATTTTCAAATGTTTATACCTTTTTCAACTGCTAAATCGTTTTTCATTTTTTCTCCTGCTCTCGTGGCCATGCAAAGAGAATGGAATTTCAAAGCCATCACATAGCGAAACACTTTAAAAGGATGACTAACACTTAAGCCTACTGTATTCCCCTTGTAGCTATAATGAAATGTGTAATACACCATTTCTGCAAATGCTTATCTCGATTAACTTGAAACAGGTAGCAGAATAATTTGTAGAAGAGTAAGTAGATGAAGCTGGTTATCGAGACCCAGGGGAAATAATAATAATAATAATAATAATAATAATAATAATAATAATAATAATAATAATAATAATAATAATAATAATATACGATCGAACATAGCGACGAAAATGTGCTGAATTCATATTAGGAATGGGTTTTGTAGGGAAGACAGAGAAACAAAGTTTGTTTCCTCGAAGCAGAGGTATTTTACCTGCGATGGTCAACGAACCTGTATACCGGAAGTTTCGCCTTTTGTACTCTGGCTCGGACAGGGTTTACAACGGTTTCAAAGCTTAAAAGGGTGAGGAAGTATATGTGCCTTATCTACGATCTAAGAATGTTCGTGGGAAGATTTTAAAACTCAAAATAAGCTGTAAGAAGCAGATGTGAAAGTTGTCAAGTGGGGGTAGCCAATAATAAAAATCATGAAACAAAATGATAGCCAATCGAAAGATCGCGTAGGCATCACATGATACGTTTGAACTTAAAACAGAACGAAATTTAAGAAAGGGAGAGGGGGAAAATTCTACGTTTGGCGAAAGGCGTGAAGGAGAAAAGAAAACGCCGGGACAGTCGGGTACAAACTAAACGCAGAGGGACATTCCGGTGCAAACTAACCACGAGGACGGTCGACGAAACAAATTAGAAGAAAATAATCAGGAAATTTATAGTGTAAAAATTAAGTTATGAAATCTAGGCAATTCGAGGGCTAATCGGAGAAACACATAAGTAGCGACTTCGAAAGTGATAAGAATAACAGTGGTTTCGACGACGAAGGTGGTGGGTTGACCAGATAGGAATCTACGTAACAAAATAAAGATATAACTCAAACTTCTCCGGCAGTATTATTAATATCATCAAGGCAGTGTCACCACCCCTGAAAAACAAGAACCTCAGCTCTACCAAAACAAATTCCAAATCCCTGCCATCCAACCATCGAACCCAGGACTCTGAGTCCACTGAAGCAACTGCCAGGAACAACACTGATGCGTCAGAGGTCATCCTCATAGAGAAAGTCATATGACACATTGTTTTAAAATCCTCGCTTGGCATTCATAAACATATTTTCAGTTAGGTTTGAAATTTATTATTTATAAGAATTTCCTTTTTACTTTCTGTATTACGTACATAGTAGGTAGAGAAGGTATTGCATTCCACACAAAATTTTTAATTCTACATTTTACCGGA
Source organism: Deroplatys truncata (assembly GCA_030765065.1). Taxonomy (NCBI): domain Eukaryota; kingdom Metazoa; phylum Arthropoda; class Insecta; order Mantodea; family Mantidae; genus Deroplatys; species Deroplatys truncata. Next base: position 302,370,830 of record CM060975.1, on the reverse strand, counting down.
AATGCGTGTTTTAAGGCCCCTTAAACCAAAAATAATATTTTTAGAAAAAGCACTGTGTGTGTCTATTAACGGTATAACTCAAAAACGAAAAGTTGGATAAGTACCAAAGTTGGTAATTAGATTGAGTATCTTCCAAAGATTCGACACGAAACTTTTCAAGAAAATATGCCACCCCAAACTATTCCTTGCATGGAACATTTTTCGAATTTTTTAATTTTCTAAATAGTGACTCTAGCGATTTTGATTAAACTGCCGTATATTGAATATATTTACATGATAAATAAAATGTATATCTTGAACTTTCTGGGAACAACCTGTGAAGTCCTCTTCATTTGGTAGGTATTTTGTATAATCTTGTATAACTAGTAAACGTTAAGCGATAGACGAAAACGTACTTCACAAAAAATGTAGATCTCTTTATAACACACAATTTATTTCAAATAACTTTGTATATAGCATGAGCCATTTCCAAATATTCATTGTTAATGCTTTGATTTGATCAATACTTTGTCATTTTTTCAGGATCCGTCGGTTGTTTCTCGCGATGTCATGGAAACGGTAAGCAATTTTAAGGCCAGCATATAGCGTCCAGTTCTTAAACATTTGACTGTCGCTGTTCCCTTTGTATCTATAACGAAATGTGTAGTGTAGCTATTTCTACAAAGGTTTATTTGGTTTAAATTTAGTAGATAGAAAAATAAGCTGTTGTAAGAGCAGAGAAAGCTATATGAGTGTAACACATCAGATGTTTTAACTGTGTGTTGTTAACACGCGCGTGAATCTTTTTCAATAGTTTCCTTTTCCTTATTTCCTGTGAAATTCCAATATCGTATTTTGGGATGAAATGCAATACTTCCTCTATTTACCACCGGTAAGCGGTAGAGGGATGAAACGTTTTCACCTTTTCATCCCCTCTTCCGAACAAGAACTGCAGCATCTATCCCTGTAAAACGGAAGAGGGCAAGAAACCAGAGTGGTCAAGAAAACTCCTATGGGATGTGAATTTATTGCCCAACTCTTGCCAGCAACTTGTCTTCAAACCTACCCCACCTACCACAGTGTCACCTGACCACTCCTGAACAAAGTTCGGTAACTTAACGTCTTATGTTGCCATAGAAACCCTTCTTCCAACTGTCATTCGAGATCCCCCTCTCTAACCTTCAACACCGTCGTCAGAAGAAAGAGTGATTTGTTGTGTTGTAATCACAGGACATCGTTAATTTTCATATCTATTTCGCATATATTCATAGAAAAGCTTGTTCTTCTGTGTACTGCGTGTTAATCGCGATACATTTAAGCTTATGGGCGCTAGGGCACAATCAAATGTTTAGAAAGCCCTTTTCCAAGGATTTACCCAAAATTAAGCAATTTGCAATCAATATTGACAACGCTGCACCAGTGAAGCCACGCGCTGAACGCGCGGCAGTGCCTTTCTTTAGGTCATGAGGTCAACAATTGTTAAGATTGCTTTAAAATATAAACCAGAGGAACACCGAGACCAAGAAAGACTAATGAAGAGATGGACCGACCAATAAACGTACTCTGAATGCCGGAACAGGTTCTTACGTACACCTTGTGGCAGACGAAGATAGTTACCGAATTTTAGAACAAAAAATGATAACAAAAGCTCTAAGCATGACGATTCTGACGAGTTGTGCAACTTCTATAGGGTGAATATTGTGGCTATGGTGCAAGGTTATCGGGAGGTCGACGCCGGGCAGTCGGAGATAAACAACGATAAGTAGCGCTCGCCAACGTAAACACTAGAAACGCTATCGCTAGATAACTAGAGCCTTCTGGATGGTTTTCTTAGAACGTTCGAGAACCTTGTGGAAGCGAGCGTACTCGCGAGAGCAGAGAGAGAGAGAGAGAGAGAGAGAGAGAGAGAGAGAGAGGGAGAGAAAGTTGAGCCAGTTAGTGATCGAATGTGTTTCTGATGCGACATCAAATGCGAATCTGTGACGACTGCTTCGAAACGGGTGCTGCTACGGAGCGAGGGATTCTGGAGAATTTGTGTTCTACTCCCCAGCGAATCAACCCTCCGGAGGAGGAAGAGGAGGCTACGTCACGAATGAAGTAAAGTGAAGGAGAATTGAACTAGTTCACTTTAGTGAAGTGAACTCCAAGTGAAATTGAACTAGATAACAATAAAACAATGACGGTTGAAAAACTGGACGAAGTCACAATATTTAAGAACTTGCACACATATTTGACTAAAATGATTCATTTACCCATTTTCAAAATCTGCGTGAAGCACGCCACACAGAGCAGAAGAGAGGGTTGTTGAGGACAATGCGAATAAGAAAGATTAGCATAGTGAAAGAAAGAGAGGGAGTGTTGGAATAAAGGGAGAAAAGGAGAGACAATCTTCTTAGCCCAACAACGCAAGCCGGGCTGCGGGTTGTGCTAGTGTGTTTGTGTATTTATACAGTATATTCATGGAGATATCCGACCTTTTTTATTTAGGTCAGCCGTAAGGTGGCCCCGCTAATAAGCGATCTGCATTAGAAACTTTGTAGTGAGCCGACGGCAGCTTACAAAAGGTTTCGTGGTGTATGGCGGGCAGATGGCTTGCTCACAGGAAAGAGTACTCCCTGTGGACACCAGAAGGCTCTTTGGTCAACGGGTTCATCGCCCTCTCTAGATAGCTCCTGCAGTGGGACGGGTCTTCGAGCCTGGAACTCTTAAGGATTTCCGCGCATCTCAATGGCCTGCCTGTAGCCTCTTATGGTTCCTTCACTTCATCCCTTCCTACTGGGAGGTGGCAGCCACAATAGATGTACAGGGTGATTTTAAATGATAGACCCATTTTATAAAATTCGTATTTATTAAAGTACATATCCAACATGAACCATTTTATACCAATAAACATAGGAATTTTCAAAGTTTTGTTTAATACATTATAAATGTTCAATGTGTCCACCATTTGCTGCATGGCAAACATCTACGCGATAGCCAAAATCGTCCCACACACGAGCAAGCGTATCTTCTGTTACTGAGTGCACTGTAGCAGTGATACGGTTCCGTCCAGAGTTGTAAGTAGAGGCGGGACATAAACAGCTACCTTAACATAACCCCATAAGAAATAGTCACATGGGGTGAGATTAGGAGATCTCGGTGGCCAGAAGTGTAGAGCCAGGTCTTCATTTACCCTGCGAGCTATCCAGCGCTGAGGGAGGGATTCATTCAAAAAGCCTCGTACATCGCTGTGCCAATGGAGTGGAGCTCAATCCTGTTGGAAAATGAGGTCCTGTAAATCTTCCATAATTTGAGGGAACAGCCATTGTCCCAACATGTCCAGGTACGTTATTCCAGTTGCAGTTTTTTCCGCAAAGAAAAATGGTCCATAAACCTTTGTACGGGATAAGGCACAGAACACGATTACCTTCGATGAGTCTCTTTCATGTTGCAATGTTGAATGTGGAAAGTCGCTTCATCGCTAAAAATGATACGCTGTAGAAACGCGTCATCCTCCATCATTCCTAGCACATAACCACAAAATTTGAGACGCTTCTCTTTGTCTTTAGGTTTAAGAGCCTGCACAAGTTGTAAACGGTAGGGCTTGTACAGCAAACGCCGTCTCAGAACTTTCCATACAGTTGGTTGGGGTATTCCAAGTTCTCTACTAGCTCTATGGGTAGACTTACGTGGACTGCGAACAAAACTGTCTTCAATCCATCTGACGTCCTCCTCTGACACACGCGGTCGGACTGTGCTTTTTCCTTTACACACACTTCCAGTCTGTTTAAATTGCGTAAACCAACGGCTAATGCTTTTTCTAGTTGGTGGTTCAATACCGAATTTGCTACGAAATGCCCGCTGCACTACAATTTGCGAACTCAATAACGCAGAAAACCTTGTGCTCCACAGTAGCCATCTCACTACGTACTGACAGTGAAACGCAATGGCGGCCTATTGCGCCAGCACTCTACCGGCCGCTTCTAAAACCACCACTACCCGCCGAAAAAAACTTTGAAACTTCCTCTTTTCACTGTTATACAGATTGTTCATGTTGGATTTGTGCTTTCATAAATACGAATTTTATAAAATGCGTCCATCATTTAAAATCACCCTGTATATAGTTCGCAGTGTGCGAGGTATCCCCCTCCGCTGTTTGACCTATATCTATAAAGTCATGTGAATGTGACATGTTTTTACTTAAGCTTGAGAAAGGTTTGTTTGTTTAGCTCCACGTATGGAAGCCGATTTGAAGTTGCGTTTTTTTTTACGTTGTTTGCAGCACGCTTTGGGCGTCAATTTGAAGGAGTTGTATTATATTTCAACTGTTGGGGAGCTGAACACTTGAAGTAGCTGCAATCTCACGTATGTTAAACAGTTTCCGGTACTTTCGCCCCAAGTTTAAAAAAAATATTAACTTTGTTATTTGACTCGTATCTTTAGATATTATATTTTTGTTTGCCTCGCCTGCGTCAGTATTATTGTTATAGACACGTTTCTCTTAGGCAGGGTTTTGGTAGACTAAGAATGTAGGCTTACACATATTTTAAGTTTTAATTCACTCCTTTTTATTAATCCTTGACACAAATTAAATAGTACTTCACTGATATCGAGAGCTGTGAGATTCTTTTATTTAATTACTTGTACTTTTTAACACGTAAACTTATTTTTCGTCTCACACGAATACGTATTATATTTCTCTAGAGGACGCTTCTTGCATCCGGTTACTATCACTGTCTGCATGTAACTGACTTGATTTCAACCGTCTAAACTTATAAATTTCTGTATATCAAGTCTCTGATTGGCTAATCCTAGTCCAATAGAATACCTTCATTTAACTAAAGCTTTTTCTGGTTGTTTATTGGCTATTTTATAAACTGTCTCAAAATTTACATTATTGCTGCTCTAATAATGACTAGTAGTATTTAAACTCTCAAACTCATTATTGCCTCAAGGTTACCTCATTGTTAGCAACTTTTAACTTATTATTCTCACAGCTCCTACATTATTAAATTACGTAACGCATTCACATAACATTATTACACATGGATACAATAATATAAGCATATGCAATGACTGTTACATACATTTTACAAATTATTAAATACACATTGTTTTAAGGCGGGCTGTTATTGAATTTACATATTATATAATTAGACTGAAATTATTTAAGTGTTAAAAATACTGCCTCAAGCTAAATACTAAGCAGTTTATGTTTGTAGAGAGCATCTCAGAAAAGGTCAAGATTGAGAAGGAATGATGCCCTCGCGGGTTCTGCTACCTCGAAATATGAAGGTTCGACATTTGCTTATTGCGCTCGTATCTTCACAAAGCATACCCAGCATCCACTTCCCCTGTTGGTCCATTATACAGCAGACCATCTCAGTTATTGGTTATTACCGTTTGCTGCTCTGTAACATATTTAGCCTCTTTCTTCAAAAGCCAGCACAATCATGCCTTGTTCATGGTAATCGCATTAGCGTTGCATAGGAAGCCCTATTTGTATTGCTCAAATCAAGGGCTCCTTTGATGCTCAAACGAGGTTTATAGGTCTGCAGCAAATCCTTTACTCGCGTTATGCATGCGTCATCGAAACATGCATGAACAAAAAGGGATCTGACATTCCGAAATATATGGACTGTAAATCATATATGAGAGGAGGTTTATACTTGGTACAAGTGCTAGGTTAGATATTATCCTTTTAACTACTGATATATCTCCAGTATGCATTTAAAATATCTTAAACATAGAGTATATTAATCAAAATTGTTAATAGCCACTTTTACTTTCTCTACTACGTATAGTAAGTAGGGGAAGTATTGCACTCCACCCAAAAATTCGATACCGAGATTTCAACGTAAATACATACTTTGAGGCTCGCTGAATAAAAAATCTGATGTGTTACACTCACATGACTTTCTCTACTCTTGTACAAACTATTTTTACAAACGCTTATTCTCCATCTACTTCATGTTAATCGAGATAAACATTTGCAGACTCTATCTTATTGCTAATTTTCTTGTAGATGTAAGGGGAATATATATTTACAAGGGCAATATAGAAATGCAGTAGCCTTTAAGCACATATATATCTCTTAATAGCTGGTTGCTAGGTGCAGCACCATTCCCTTTGCCACAGATTATAACTCTTTGCATATCCAAGACAAAAAAATGAATAACGAATTCCCATCTGAGAAAATAAGTACTGAAAAATTTAAAGGAATAACAAGCAATATCTCGAAAATGGTTCACTCAACAACAAAAAATGTATATGACATAAATTGTGTATTTTAACGCGATCTACATTTTTTGTGTAGTAAAATTTTGTCTCTCTCTTATGGTTTACCAGTTATGCAAAAGTCGTTCACAATGAAGAATACTTTTGGAGACATTCCCAGAAAATTCAAGATATACATTTTATTTGTCATGAAAATATCTTAAACATATGATATTTTAATCAAAATCGTTAGAGCCATTTTTGAGAAAATTAAATTTTCGAAAAATGTTCCATGTAAAGGGTACTCTGGGGTGGGGGGGATTTTCTTGAAAACCTTCGTGTCGCATCTCTGGAAGATACTGAACCTAAATACCAAGTTTGGTGTTTATCCGACTGTTCGTTTCTGAGTTATGCTGTTCAAAGACACACACACAAACAGGCACACAGACACACACACACGGACATGTTTCCAAAAATGCTTTTTTTGGATTCAGGGGGTCTCAAAACATGTATTTCCGGTGAAATCTCGGTATCGAATTTTTGGGTGGAATACAATACTTCCCCTACTTACTATACGTAGTAGAGAAAGTAAAAGACATTTTTGGAAAAAGGTCCGTGTGTGTGTGTCTGTGAATGGCATAACTCAAAAACGAAAACTCGGATAAATACCAAACTTGGTATTTAGGTTCAATATCTTTCAAAGATGCGACACGAAGATTTTCAAGAAAATCCTCCCAACAAAACAACCCTTTACATGGAACATTTTTCGAAAATTTTTATTTTCTCGAAAATCGCTCTAACGATTTTGATTAAAATATCATATGTTTAAGGTGTTTTCATGACAAAATGTATACCTCGAATTTTCTGGGAATGTCCCCAAAAGTCCTCTTCATTGTGAATGGCTTTTGTATAACCGGTAAACCGTAAGAGATAGATAACATTTTTGTACACTAAAAATGTATAATTTTATGCCATATGGTTTTGTTTATTTATGTCATGTACAATTTCTTTTTGATCATGACATGATTGATTTTTTTAACATCTCAATATTGCGTTGCCGTTTTTAGACATGCTATCTCCTCGAGCTTCTGCCACAGAGAATAATCCAATGTATTGAGGTCCGGACTTCCACTAGGCCAGTCACGCTGCGTGATTGGCAATCAATGTCCCACGGTTCATCGCTGCTGCTGATTGGCCAAGGGGAAGTCCGGATTTTAATCCACCGGATTATTCTCTGTGGCACAAGCTCGAGGAGATAGTATGTCTAAAAACGGCAACGCAATATTGAGATGTTAAAAAAATCAATTACGTCACCCTTCAAGAAAATTCTACTCACGATTCGTGCAGCTATTGATAGTGGCCTCAATGTCTTCGTAGCTGTGTTGCCGCACATGGTGATCATTTCGAATAAGAGTATGTACGTTCCGTAGCATGTTTTGTGTTCTTTCAGAATATATGTATATTAATAGGCTTCCATAGTTTTGTTTAGTTATATGCATTGCAAGTACTAATAGAACTTACGGCAGTACTGTGTATAATCTTCAAATACGAAGCGCTGTGTAGGAAAAATATGAACTACTGGGGTTGAGAAGCCCAGATGCTCATCTTCCTAAGGAAAATTTATTTAATAACCTACTGTCATTTAACTAAACTGATAGATATAGGAGGGAATACAATACACTTTGTAAGTTTCAGTGACTACATCTTAACATAATTAAAGTGAAGTCAAGTGATTTCTTTGGATAGACCCTACTTGATGAATATGTTATTGTAAATTCCAACTTAACACACCTATTTCAAGCTTGTTTGACCCAGCCTATTAATGCTTAGCTGTTTGACAAGTCATAACTTTAAAAAAAAATTCTGATGTGTTACACTCACGTGACTTTCTCTACTCTTGTACAAACTATTTTTACAAACTCTTATTATCCATCTATTTCATATTAATCGAGATAAACATTTGCAGAAACGATCTTTTGACATGCAAAGAGAATTATATTTTACACATAGCGACCAGTTCTAAAAATATTTCACTATCGCTTAAGGCGTACTATGTTCCCCTTGTTTTGTATTTGCAAGCAGACATATCTCTTAATAGCTGGTTGCTAGGTGCAGCACCATTCTCTTTGCCACAGATTAATACTCTTTGCATATCCAAGACAAAAAAAGGAATAACGAATTCCCATTTGAGAAAAAGTATTGAAAAATTTAAGGGAATAACAAGCAATATCTCGGAAATGGCTCACTCAACAAAAAAAAATGTATACGAGATAAATTCTGTATTTTAACGCGATCTACATTTTTTGTGTAGTAAAACTTTATCTATCTCTTATGGTTTACCAGTTATGCAACAATCGTTCACAATGAAGAATACTTTTGGAGATATTCCCAGAAAATTCGAGATATACATTTCATTTGTCATGAAAACATCTTAAACATATTATATTTTAATCAAAATCGTTAGAGCCATTTTTGAGAAAATTAAAATTTTCGAAAAATGTTCCATGTAAGGGGTAATCTGAGGTGGGGGATTTTCTTGAAAACAGGGACATGTTTCCAAAAATGCTTTTTTGATTCAGGGGGCCTCCAAACATGTATTTCTGGCGAAATCTCGGTATAGAATTTTTAGATTGGAATGCAATATCTTCTCTACCTACAATGTATGTGATAAAAGTAAAAACAAAATTAAAGGGTGCTTGAAGTTTATATAGGGGTTGAAATTTGGTGAATTGAAATACCCTTTGGAAATATACGTATTCGGAGGTAGAGAGCTTTTTAATAATATTGCAATTATCAAAATCGGGTTACACACACACACACAAATTATCTCTCTTTATAATAAGTATAGGTTGAGCGAGTGATGAAATAGCGCACTTCCGAAAGCACTTTAAGGGATGTGCAGGTGCTGTGGTACGTGCCTCGCAACGCAAATAATTACAAACTCGATATTGTCACCCTAAAGAGACGAATGGATTGTGTAGTTTGAATGAAACAACATCCGCAGCGCCTGATAGACAAACTTATTTGAAATTCAAAATAGCGTTGGATTCAGCACTCCAAAGAGCGCCAGCTATCTCACCCACAGGGAGCGAAGTTTGTGTCGGAATATTGGACCTTCCTGTCGGAAACTTTTTAACTTATGTCTGTTTGCCGGGATATGTTCCGAATCAGGAGAGGTTTGTCTTGCAGCTTCACCGGGATCATCTTGCACATTTGCATACGCCGCTCTGAGCTACGTTTGGGCGCCGTCGTAGCCTCATCAACGCTGATGACCCGAGCAGGTCCGTTGGCCTGAATGCCAGTCACGGTAGCCTAACCATGTCCTGTTTATTACATACACTGACTCCAAGCAGTATTCTTCTCCACTTTAAAAGACCTGATGAGATATATTCATACGGCCTTTTTCTACCAATCACAATCTATTCATTAAAGCCCCTTGTACACGATCAAACCTTTTTTTCTTCAATTCAATAGTTGAGACAGTATTTTTAACACTTAAATGATTTCAGTCTAATTATATTCAATAACACCCCGCCTTAAAGCAATATGTGTATGCAACAAGATATAAAAAATTGTATATTACAGTCATTGTATATGTTTATATTATTGTATACATGTGTAATAATGTTATGTGAATGTATTACGTAATTTCAGAATGTAGGAGCTGTGAGAATAATAGGTTAAAAGTTGCTAACAATGAGGTAAGCTTGAGGCAACAATGAATTTGAAAGTTTAACAATTCTACTTGTAATTATTGGAATCAATAATGTAATTTTTGTGACAGTTTATAAAATCGCCAATCAACAACCAGAAAAACCTTTAGTTAAATGAAGGTATTCTATTGGACTAGGATTAGCCAATCAGAGATTTGAAATACAGAAATTTACAAACTTAGGTGGTAGAAATCAAGTCAGTTCCTTGTAGACAGTGCTCTTAACTGGACGTGTTGTTTGTAGACAGTGTTCCTAATCGGACGCGAGATGTGTCCACGAGAAATTTAATACGTATTTTGTGTGAGACAAAAATAGTTTACGTGTTAAAAAGTGCAAGTAATTAATAAAAAAAATCTCACAGCTCTCTATATCAGTGAAGTGTTATTTAAATCGTGTCAAGCATTAATAAAAGGAGTGAAGTAAAATTATAATCTGTGTAAGCCTACATTCTTCAGCCGGACCACACCTTGTTAAGACATCCATGTCTCTAAAAAAAAAATAAATACTGACGCAGCCGGGGCAGATATAAATATATAATATTTAAAGAAACAGTCAAAATTACAAAGTTAATATTTTTTAAACATTCGGGACGAAGGCTATCGGAAACTGTTTCCTATACGTGCGGTTGCAACTACTTCAAGTTCGGCTCCCCAGCAGTCGAAATGCAACACAACTCCTACTTCAAATTGACTTTCCATACGTGAAGCAACCGTCTTCTTCAAATTGGCTCCCAAAGCGTGGGGCAAATAACGTAAAGACAATAACCTACTTTATAGTTTACAAGAAAAATTGTCAAACATTTTTCAATATGTGATAAGATTGAACAAGACTTGACAATGTCATAAATGTGTATTTACGAGTTGTCTTTTTTTAAACTGAAACTCTTCAAAGCACATTAATAAATAATTGAACACGCACAAAGCAATTTACTATTTGCGTCACGGTATAACAGCTTGCAATGAAATAATGCTCTTTACTAATATTACGTAACACTTTAACGCATTATATCCAATGAAATCACATTACGATTATGGAATACAATGTAAATAACACCAACCGATATGTTAACCACACTATATAACATTGCATTAATGTATACCTAGTTCGAAAGTCTGTCTGGCAATTGTTTCTTAATAACCGCCTTCATCTTGTAATACACAGAGTCCTAGACATACAGACATGGTCAGCTTATGTTTAACCTAATCACTTCACGTACGACATACCTTGGCCGGGTAGCCATTTTGTTTACTTTTCGCTTTATGTTGCAGATTTCGTGACGCACTGCAAATACTCGCATTTCATTGGCTGAAGCCTTCAAATCATTGTCAAATCTTTGAGCATGTCCTTATTTGCTTTCAAGAGTTTCAAAGTATTAGTAGCAATTTGACAAGAAAAGTTGTGAAGTTGTTACAACTCTTGAAATGTCTTGTAAAGTATTGAATTTGACAAAAATTTGATCGCGTCCAAGTAGCTTAACAGACCTCCGCGCAAGAGGAGTAAAAAATTTAAAATAGACAGGCAAATAGGTACAATCAATTATTCATTTACACTTAAAAACATATGACAGATCGGTACAGAGATATCAAATAGCCTTATCACTGTCGTCCTCTGTGATGTAGTGGTTACCATGCTAGCCTCCAGTTCCCGAGGTCGCGGGTTCAAACCCAGCAGAGTGCGATGGATTTTTTTTTCAGGAGTAAAAATCCTTAGCATGGCTTTCTTCGGAAGGGAAGTAAAGCCGGTGGTTCCGTGTAGTAGATTTACGTCATGTAAAAGAACCTCAAGCCTGATTAAGAGGCCTCTGAGCAAAATTACCGGTCTTTCACGCCCGATATGAATTTGAATTTATTGTACAATTTGTTCTACAATTTGGTTTACAATATATACAATGTATATTCATATATCACTGTACCCCTACATCTTTTGTACAATTTGTCTGGTGCTTGTTTTCTTATTCAGATTGCTTGGCTCCCTGGCCTTATCGCTCACTGAGCGGCCCTTGCTTCTCTTACTTTTGTAGACCATTTTTCCTTTACCTTCCTTAAAAATTCTCCCATGCCCTTGATTTTGTTTCTTAGAACCTTTTGCTGAGTCAGGCATATCTTTAAGACTTCACCTTCCTCCATTTCCATACATCTAAACCAAAATTTTAAAATTCTTTCTACTATTATACCTTTCCTCCTCGTTCTACTAATGCAACCTCTCCTGGTGCTGCTCTTGGTAGTCCAATTACTTCTTTACTAAACATTCTATACATGTTGTCAATTTTCTTACTTAATTTTCCTCCCCCTCCCCATATTTCCACCGCATTTTTTATTCTACCAATGCCCCGTACATTCTCTCCAATCATTTTGTCGTCATCTCTAATTTATATTTACATATTCTTATTCCTGTCATAGCTGCCTTCCCTTTAGCTAACATATTCCTGCCATGTGCTCCCCATTCCCCGCCATTACTCGATCTTACTCCTAAACCTAAACACTATAATCTGAAAGAAGTAAGCAAAACTTAAACGTATCACTCCGCCGAGTACATGGCAGCACCGCGTGGAGGTTGAAGTAAACAAAACCACGTGACAAGACAGCACTTCATTGGCTGGTGGACAAATTACAACCTCCCCGCTTAGAATGTCGTCACTTTCTCTACAAAAACAGTTCGGTTCAGATCGTAACATTTTGTGGTTATTCTCGTGCAGGGAAATATAAAAAAACTCATTATTGTAACACTTCAATTTATAAAACTAAATGTGTTTGTTCAGATTCGCCTATAACTAAATGAAGCGTTATAGCAGAGGGTTTAAGAGGCCATGCGCAAGCGCTGCAGTTCGTTATCGGTTGAGAATCTTCTGCCATTGTAGAAAACATAAACGTGGTAAATGGAAAGAAGACAATTGTGTTAAATGCTTTTTAACAAATTCTGTGAAAAGTACCCACCTTTAATCGACAATGAATATGATTGGCCACTGTTTAGCAATAATTGAACTCCTTTGTTAGTGATGCAGAATTGTTGCTCGGATAGCTTGGGTCGCGTTTGTTTTCTGTTGTGTTTTAACCTATAGTGCTAATCGTTATTTAAATTGACTCATAAAGGTTTAAAGCAAAGGTGGTATACTGATATTAGTCATTAAATTATTGATTTCTAAAGCCTCAAGCTAAGAACAGTTTAATCAGAGAAGCCGAACTGTTCAGGTACAACTTTTATTTGTCTACCCTTAGTATTATGTGTTAGAAGTTTAGGATGTAAGACAAAATATAGGAATAAGACATACAATGTTTAAAAGCTAATGATCCCCAAGTTGCGTAATATACTGTATTCCCATTCTGTATGAAGTAATTTCCTCTCACGGGTCCCACGTGGTGCTGCCATGTGCTCGGCGGAGTGATACATTTAAGTTTTGTTTACTTCTCCTTTCAGCTTATAGCGAAAGAGGTATAAATTACTTTAACCTTTTATGAGTCAACAATGATTAGCACTATAGGTTAAAACACAAGAGAAAACAAACGCGACCCAAATTATCCGAGCAATAATTCTGTATCACCAACAAAGAAATTCAATTATTGCTAAACAATGGCCAAACATATTCATTGTCGATTAAAGGTGGGTACTTTACACAGAATTTGTTAAAAGCATTTAACACAACTGTCTTCTTTCCATTTCCCGCCTTTATGTTTTCCACAGTGGCACAGGATTCTCATCCGGAAACGAACTGCAGCGCCTGCGCATGGCCTCTTAAACCCTCTGCTGTAACGCTTCATTTAGTTATAGGTGAATCTGAACAAACACATTTAGTTTCATAAATTGAAACGTTACAATAATGAGTGTTTTAAATTTCTCTGCACGAGAATAACCACAAAATGTTACGATATGAACCGAACTGTTATTTGTAGAGGAAGAGACGATATGCTAAGTGGGAAAGGTTGTAGTTTGTCCACGAGCCAATGAGGTGCTGTCTTGTCACGTGGTTTTGTTTACTTCTCCTTTCAGTTTACAGTGAAATAGGTATAAAGTCATGTCCGAAGCCTAGTAATTTCTCTCTTGAATACGTTTTACACTCCCATGCTGGTTCGTAACTATTTGAGCCTTTTGTGTATTATTGTTAAACAAGCTATTGTTGCGTTTGCAATGAATTAACTCCAGCCTTTTTAGGCCAGTACTATGTTTTCACCCACGAGGGAAGTAAAACCAGTAAAGCCATTATATTATTGAACAAAGGGATGAAGGAATACTGAAATGATCAATTTCCCAGTCCTAAAACAATAGCTTTGTGTAATTGCCGAATCACTGTACGCTTTATTGTGGTAAGTAGCCGTTATTTTATTATCACAGGACACAATACAACTGTTCACGTATTACAAATTTCCTCAGGCATGTTATGGTTCATTGGCTCAGAGCGCCAAATATTAATTACAATAATAAGTTTAATGTCACACTGATAAATAATATTAATAAATAACCGCCAATAACAAAAATAATGAAATTACAATAGGTAAAAATCATAATTAAAGTTACCATAAAAAACGTTTCTGATGTGTTACATTTACACGACTTTCTCTACCCTCTAACGTTTGTTAGTGGCGAAAAGTTACTCTTACAAAAGTTAAGGGAAGTATCGCATTCCACCCAAATTTCAATGTCAAAATTTCACCCGAAATATGTTTTGAGGCCCCCTGAATTCAAAAAACGCATTTTTAGAAAATGGTTCGTATGTTTGCGTGTGTGAACAGCATAACTCAAAAACGAAAAGTCGGATAAGTATCAAACTTAGTATTTAAGTTCAGTATCTTCCAAAGATGGGACAGTCAAAACTATCACAGGGTGTGCTGGATCCCTGCGTTGAATAGGGACCAATAATAAATACACTCATTCATTCATAATACCATGCTCACTAGCTTTGCAAATGACATGATCTTTTTGCACAAGTCGCCCGTACCTACACCGCAAGCGTAAAGAGTTGGTTACCCTGCCTGTTCTAATAACCCATAATGATCCCCATGCAACTCAGTATTAACTTGTAATGAGGGCTGTTATCTACTTGTGATAATGATGATGATAAATTCTCTCCTGTCATCGACTGCTCGAAAGCAACAGCTGTTAATGCTCATTTTGAGCAAGCTTTCTACAATTAGCAGTTGTTTACAAACTTGTAGATCTGACTACTGTTCAAACAAACACTTTCATATGCTTGGATACATAAGAAGTATTTATTCCATTAAAAACTTGTGAAATGGGCTACCGCAATGTAAAATTATGTTATTATTTACAAAGTAAACTCAACAAAACAAAATTGTGACTTTGTACAGCTATCTTCTGCCTGTCATTTTTACTTTCTCTACTACGTATCGTAAGTAGGGGAAGTATTGTATTCCAACCAAAAATTCGATACCGAGATTTCACCGGAAATACATGTCTTGAGACCCCCTGAATGCAAAAAAAGCATTTTTGGAAACATGTCCGTGTGTGTGTGTGTGTGTCTGTGTACAGCATAACTCAGAAACCAATAGTCGGATAAACACCAAACTTGGTATTTAGGTTCAGTATCTTCCAGAGATGCGACACGAAGGTTTTCAACAAAATCCCCCCACCCCAGATTACCCTTTACATGGGACATTTTTCGAAAATTTTAATTTTCTCAAAAATGGCTCTAACGATTTTGAATAAAATATCATATGTTTAAGATATTTTCGTGACAAATGAAATGTATATCTCGAATTTTCTGGGAATGTCTCCAAAAGTATTCTTCATTGTGAACGACTTTTGCATAACTGGTAAACCTTAAGAGATAGACAAAATTTATGTCATATACATTTTTGTTGATGAGTGAACCATTTTCGAGATATTGCTTGTTATTCCCTTAAATTTTCCAATACTTACGCTTTTTCTCAAATTCGTTATTCATTTTTTTTTGTCCTGGTAATACAAAGAGAATGGAATACTCCACATAGCAACCAGTTCTTAAAATATTTGACTATCGCTTAAAGCCTAGCAATTCCCCTTGCAGCTACAAGAAAATTAGCAATAAGATTAACATCTGGATATCACGATCAACATGAAGCATATGGATAATAAGAGTTTGTAAACATAGTTTGTACAAGAGTAGAGAAAGTCATGTGAGTGTAACACAGATTTTTTCTTACCTATCGCAACTAGCGTCTTCCGGTAGCTTTTACGTGTAGAATGCAGGACTCTTCTCTCTGCGGTCGCTCAAGGGGTGTTGAACATGTCTTTCATGAATGATAGAATAAACATTTGCTAAGTATTTCATTATGTCAATTAATATTACGTAAGTGTATATTTTGTGCGCCTCGTGCCTGCGAGTTTATTGTTTTAAACTTACGCGGCATCGCTCGCGATTCATCCTCTGGCGACTTATGTGGCTCCAGTTATGAAAAGTTTGGCTATCCCTGTATACTTCTTATATCTACAACGAAATATTTAAATGTGTAATGAAAGCTTATCTCGATTAACAAGAAGTAAATAGAAAAATAAACGTTTGTAAGCGACTTAGTACAGAAAGTCACATAAACCCAATACATATTTTCGTATACGTTGTAGTGAAACACATTTATATATCTCTCTCCCTCATACAAATGGGATAGCTGTGGTCCCTAGGTTGCGAATCCCGGTCCCTGAGGAAAAGGCTTGTTATGACACATACCAGCAAAACAAATTGCTCTCCTTTGTACCCTACTTAACATGCCGAGCACGCTGCAGCTAGCACAACAACCTAATTATTTCAAACACAACAGGTAACGTACTTACGTACCTACAGCTTGCCTAATGAAGGTTACCTTGGGAGAAGTTCACCGGTAAAGCAATACGACTAAGGTAAGGCTCGTGTACACCAGCCGTAAATGTAACTTTACGCTGTTCCAAATTTCATTTTAAAGCATACAGCGACCCGCTTTTTATTACTTTCTCTACTACGTATAGTAAGTAGGGGAAGTATTGCATTCCACCCAAAAATTCGATACCGCGATTTCACCGGAAATACATGTTTTATGGCCCCTGAATAAAAAAAAACATTTTTGGAAACATGTCCGTGTGTGTGTCTGAACAGCATAACTCAGAAACGAACAGTCGGATAATCACCAAACTAGGTATTTAGTTTCAGTATCTTCCAGAGATGCGACACGAAGGTTTTCACAAAAATCCCCCCACCCCAGACTACCCTTTACATGGAAAATTTGTCGAAGATTTTAATTTTCTCAAAAATGGCTATAACGATTTTGATTAAAATGTCACATGTTTAAGATATTTTCATGACAAATGAAATGTATATCTCGAATTTTCTGGGAATATCACCAAAAGTATTCTTCATTGTGAACGACTTTTGCATAACTGGTAAACCATAAGAGATAGACAAAATTTTACTACACAGAAAATGTAGATCGCGTTAAAATACACAATTTATGTCATATACATTTTTTGTTGTTGAGTGAACCATTTTCGAGATATTGCTTGTTATTCCCTTAAATTTTCCAACACTTATACTTTTTCTCAAATTCGTTATTCATTTTTTTTGTCCTGGTAATGCAAAGAGAATGGAATACTCCACATAGCAACCAGCTCTTAAAATATTTGACTATCGCTTAAAGCCTACCATATTCCCTTGCATCTACAAGAAAATTAGAAATAAGATTAACATCTCGATTAACATGAAGCATATGGAGAATAAGCGTTTGTAAAAATATTTTGTACAAGAGTACAGAAAGTAGACATTGTATTTCAACCTAAAGTTCAATATCGAGATTTTACCGGAAATATGTTTTGAAGCCCCCTCAGTAAAAAACACACCTTTAGAAGAATATCCATTTTTGTGTATCTGTCTGTGAACAGCATGACTAAAAAACAAAATATTGTATAAATGACGAACTTGGTAATAAAGTTCAGTATCTTCCAAAATACAACACGAGGATCTTCAAGAAACCGCCCCCCACATCAAACTTGGAAATTTTTTTCGAAATATCTCAACAAATGGCCCTATCGATTTTATTAATAAGCCATATCCTTAAGACATTTACACAACAAATACAATTTAAAACTTGACTTTTCTGGTAAACCTATAAAGGTAGACAGAAGTTTACTGCAAAAAATAAAATAAATAAATAAATAAATCTCTCTAAAACAATCTATTTCAAATAACTTTTCTGTGGCGGTAGCCATTTCCGAGATATCCGTCATATGTTTCAATTTTTCAATACTTTCTTTCATTTGTTATAGTGCAGGATGACCAAATTCAGTTCGAATTAAAATTCTTAAAGATGTTCCAAGTATCCCTGCTCAAGCAACAAACATAGAATTTAGTGTTCCAATGTCTTTATGATTTGTTGAGAATAATCATGTCGCTATTCAGTTGTTTTTCGCGATGTCATGGAAATAGTATGGATTTTAAAGGCCAGAGCAGCAAGTCAGCTTTCAAACATTTTATTATCGATTTGGTTTCCTCTCAGGTCCCTTTTAAGAGGATTAATGTAAGTAATACAAAACAAGGGGCCCCTTGTAAGTACAATGTAATGTGTAATGTACTGTATTGCAAAAGCTTTTCTCGATTAACATGTAGTAGATAGAAAAATAAGCTTTCGTAAGAATAATATATAGAGTTTTCAAAAAGTAAACGATAATGGCCAGAGAATTTCATGTGAATGTAGCACACATTTTTAGGGATATTACTATCACTTCAACCTCGTGTACTTAGAATGAAATTGGTAATTAAACTATTTTCTGCAAATGTTTATCTCGATTACAGAGAAACAGATTGAAAAATAAATTTCAAGAAGAATAGCTTATAGAAGAAAGACAAAAATAAATAATAGAGGTAGAGAAAGTAACACTCAGATATTGTTTGCATTGCTTCTACATCCAAATCCTAAGTATGAAAAAATGTGGAAACTTTTGTACTTTCTATTTTATTTCTAATTTGTGTTTACTTAGTTATCGAGATTAAAATAATAATCAAGGACTGATTCCTTAGTCAGCAATTCTGCATCGATGATTTAATTTTCGTAAGCTACAGGATAAAAGGTTTAGAGTAACGTGATGATTATAAAACAATAACAATTCATAAATTATTCAATTTTTAGTTCCAATTGGCAATATGAAAAGCGAATATGTTATTAATGCCAATAACAGGCGAGAACGTAATATCGACAGCCAAATGAAAATTAAATTAGGCCATAACGTAGCTTCAACATTGCCACTACGTCACCACTCTTAGTACCATTATTGCCAACGTGATTAAATTCGCTCCATAATGGCGTTAAGTAATTATTAAAATAAATAATTACTGAACTGTCATGGACAATGTTTTGCAGCTTTTATTAAAATATATTTATTGGCGATAGTGTGTTTAATGATAGTAGGCTACTGCCTTTATAGAGAATTCGGCAACAAATCAAAACGGAACGTAAAAATCTTTATAATGTTGTACATGACAAACTGTCCTTTCATCGCCAGTACCCAGCTTCATCGCTTTCTAAATTGTGCAGATTTTACTTATTTTCACAATAAAAAAATCTGATGTGTTACACTCACATGACTTTCTCTACTCTTGTACAAACTATTTTTACAAACGCTTATTCTCCATCTACTTCGTATTACTCGAGATAAACATTTGCAGAAATTACCTTATTGCTAATTTTGTTGTAGGTGCAAGGGGAATATGGTAGGCTTTAAGCGATAGTCAAATATTTTAACCGCTGGTTGCTATGTGGAGCATTCCATTCTCTCAAAAAATGTGTATGACAAACATTGTGTATTTTAACGAGATCTACAATTTTTGTGAGTAAAAGTTTCTCTATCTCTTACGGGTTACCAGTTATGCAAAAGCCATTCAAATATAAGAGGACTTTTGAGCACATTTCCAGAAAATTCAAGATATACATTTTGTTTGTCATGAAAGTATTTTAATTATATGGTATTTTAATCAAAATCGTTAGCCATTTTGCAGAAAATCAAAATTTTCGAAAAATGTTCCATGTAAAGGGTACTCTGGGTTTGGGGGATTGCCTTGAAAATCTTCGCGTCGCATTTTTGAAAGTTACTGAACCTAAATACCAAGTTTGGTATTTAATATGACATTTCGTTTGAGTTATGCTGTTCCAAAGATGCGACACGAACATTTTCAAGAAATTCCCCCTATACAAACAACCCATTACATGCGACAAAAATGGCTCTAACGAGTTTGATTAAATTACCATATATTAAAGATATTTACATTACAAGTAAAAAGTTTATCTTCAATTTTCTGGAAATAGCCCGTGAAGTCTTCAACATCCGGAAGGAAATTTATATTATCTTGCATAACTGGCAAGCCCTAGACGATAGACGAAAGCGTACTACACAAAAACATTCCATATACTTCAAATAACTGTTTTGTGACATTGAGCATTTGTGAAATATTATTTATTAATGGTTCAGTTCTTTGTCACTCTTTTCAAGTCCTGTGATTTTCAGTTGTTTCTCGCGATGTCATGGAAACAGTATGGAATTTTAAGGCAGCATATAGCGTCCAGTTGTTAAACATTTGACTGTCGCTGTTCTTTTTGTATCTAAAACGAAATGTGTAATGTAGCTGTTTCTGCAAAGATTTATTTTGATTAAAATGCAGTAGATGAGAAAATAAACTTTCGTAAGAATAATTTGTTTACCCACTAATAAGCGATAGAGAGTAGAGAAAGTCATGTGAATGTAAAACAGATTTTCTTATTCAGGGATTATTTTCGGTGAAATCTTTGATATCGAAATGTTCGGTGGAATATAATGTTTCCTACGCCTACTAGGTGCATGATAGAGAAAAGTAAAAAAATGTAACGTATTGCTTGTCTTCTCGCTCCCACTTCAAATTTATGATGGCCATACCAGACCTTAGGACGTGTATTGCATTTTGGACATGGAGCACGTGTTTCAACAAACTAGAATTAACAGCAGTTTGCAGTCATAGTGCAATGCAAACACGTTGCCACTTATTTGGAGAGAAATCAATTTCACATCACACATTTGTTTACACAACACACACAGAATACTTTTGCTGAATGTTTGAAGACAACGCAAATATCACGTGCAATGTTAGCATTCATTTTACTTTCCCTACCAGAGCACCGGGGTTTCGTTTCCGTCTCTCGTAATGAGGAACCAGAGTTCCATTCCCGGCTCTGGGGTGCGACTTTAAGTCGGACCTGTATACGTCTTCACCTCTAACTTGCTCATGTGAAGTATCCCCAAGGCCTAACGTGGTTCGGAGTCCTGTAGGTCCCCTCATTCCACCGCCATCCCCATCGGAAGGAAGGAATTTCCCCACTGGGAGCCCCTACCTAATAAATGGTTCTAGTGGAATGAGGTAACCTCGGATGTTCATAAGGCAAGGCAGTCTACATGTATACAGACAAGGAGACAAAACAAGATAATTTGAGGCAGTATTTTTAACACTTAAATAATTTCAGTCAAATATATAATATATAAATTCAATAACAGACCACCTTGAAGCAATATGTGTATGTAATAATTTGTAAAATGTATGTAACAGTCATTGCATATTATTGTATCCATGTGTAATAATGTTATGTGAATATATTACGTAATTTAATAATGTAGGAGCTGTGAGAATAATAGCTTAAAAGTTGCTAACAATGAGGTGACCTTGAGTCAATAATGAGTAAGAAACTTTAGCAGTACTACTTGTGATTCTTGGAGGTACAATAATGTAATTTTCGTGACAGTTTAAAAAAATAGCCAATCAACAACCAGAAAAAAGCTTTAGTTAAATGAAGGTATTCTATTGGACTAGGATTAGCCAATCAGAGACTGAAATATAGCAAGATTTACAAATTTAGAGTTCAGTTGCCTGCAGACATCGTTACTAACCAGACGCAAAAAGTGTCCTCGTGAAATATATGTATTCGTGTGAGACGAAAAATAAGTTTACGTGTTAAAAAGTGGGATTAATTAATAAAAAGAATCTCACAGCTCTCTATATCAGTGAAGTGTTATTTAAACCGTATCAAGTATTAATAAAAGGAGTGAAGTAAAATTATAATCTGTGTAAGCCTACATTCTTGTCGCATCACAACCCTACTAAGAGAAACGTGTCTTTAACAATAATACTGACGCAGCCGAGGCAAACATAAATATATAATATTTAGGGAAACAGTCAAATTACAAAGTTAATATTTTTTTTTAAACTAGGGGCAAAGGCCACTTGAAAGTACATTCTGGGCGAAGGCTACCGGAAAGCGGGCACTATACGTATGGTTGCAACGAATTTCAAGTTCGGCTCCCCAACAGTTGAAATATAATACAGCTCCTTCAATACAAACGACTTCAAATTGACACTCAAAGCGTGGTAAAAAAAATAACGTAACAAACCATCTTCTTCAAATTGGCTTCCATACGTGGGACAACAAAATAACTTCAACGTTAGAATGAAGGTATGGAACAAATCGAAGCATTAATAACGGGTATTTCGGAAAAGTACTGTGCTACCAGTAGAGTTATCTGAAGTAAATTGTGTGTTTTAAAAAGATCTACATTTTTTGTGTAGTACATTTTCGTCTATCGCTTAACGTTTACCAGTTATAACAGATTATACGAAATTTATTCCGAATGAAGGACTTCACGGGATATTCCCAAAAAATTCAAGATATACATTTCTGATGTATATATCTGAATATATGGTGTTTTAAACAAAATAGTTAGAGCCATATTTTAGAAAACAAAACATTTCGAAAATGTTCAATGCAAAGATCAGTTTGGGGTGGGGTGATTTTCTTGAAAATCTTCGTGTCGCATCTTTGGAAGATACTGAACTAAATACCAAGTTATTTTGTAATCAGGGGACCTCGAAACAAATATTTCCGGTGAAATCTGGGTACCGAATTTATGGGTGGAATTCAATACCTTCTCTACCTACTATATACGAGGTAGAGAAAGTAAAAAAAATTCTGATGTGTTACACTCACATGACTTTCTCTACTCTTGTACAAACTATTTTTACAAACGCTTATTTTCCATGTATATCATATTAATCAAGATAAACATTTGCAGAAACGATCTTTTGACATGCAAAAAGAATTACATTTTACACATAGCGACCAGTTCTAAAAATATTTGACTATCGCTTAAGGCGTACTATGTTCCCCCTAGTTTTGTATTTGCAAGGGCAATATAGAAATACAGTAGCCTTTAAACACATACATATCTCTTAATAGCTGGTTGCTAGGTGCAGCACCATTCCCTTTGCCACAGATTAATACTCTTTGCATATCCAAGACAAAAAAATGAATAACGAATTCCCATTCCAGAAAAAGTATTGGAAAATATAAGGGAATAACAAGCAATATCTCGAAAATGGTTCGCTCAACAACAAAAAATGTATATGACATAAATTGTGTATTTTAACGCGATCTACATTTTCTGTAGTCTGGGGTGGGGGGATTTTCTTGAAAACCCTCGTGTCGCATCTCTGGAAGATACTGAACCTAAATGCCAAGTTTGATGTTTATCCGACTGTTCGTTTTTGGGTTATGCTGTTCACAGACACACAGACAGACACACACACGGACATGTTTTCAAAAAGGCTTTTTTTTGGATTCAGGGGTCTCAAAACATGTATTTCCGGTGAAATCTCGGTATCGAATTTTTGGGTGGAATTCAATACCTTCTCTATTATGTACGAGGTAGAAAAAGTAAAAATAAAAGCTAGTGGGTAGAGAAAGCCATGTGAATGTAACACAATCAGATTTTTCTCCCCTTCGTAACTGCTGGCAACTTAACTAAGACAAAAGTACACGATAATGAGGAAAGGAATGCAATTTTCTGATGCCCTGGGTGGGCCCTTTCTTGTATAAAACATCTTTGTTCTTTCACGTCTAGTTAATGGAGCCATTGTCGCTCGCAGAGCGATCCAATCTCGCTCTCAACTTTCATTGCTTCCTTAATAATCGATTCGTGGGAGTATATTAAAAATAACGATATCTTCTTGGCGTCTAAAGTACCGAGAGCCATCTGCGAAGCTTGTTCCGAAATTATTGGATAGCTCTTCGCAGCTGAAAGCCTGCTGCGAAGTTCTCCTCATTAAAATTAGATAAAATTACAAAGTTTCGTTCTTAAGCACAAAGATCCTCAAAAAGAATAAAAGTGATGACTACCCTGTTTTCATTTGTTTATGGACTTGCATGATCAACTCTCTAACCAGGCTTTATGAAAGGAGGAGGGTTTTAAAATT
The DNA here is from genome assembly GCA_030765065.1 of Deroplatys truncata. Taxonomy (NCBI): domain Eukaryota; kingdom Metazoa; phylum Arthropoda; class Insecta; order Mantodea; family Mantidae; genus Deroplatys; species Deroplatys truncata. Next base: position 302,346,725 of record CM060975.1, on the reverse strand, counting down.
TAATTTGCCCATCTTCCCCTCAGGCTTAGCGGACTTAAAATCTCTAGTTCCCTTTTTCTCTGGTATTGTATATTTGACTGTCGTTTTCACTTGAGAAACAAAAGATGGTGTTGAACCGTTGAGTTTATACATGTTTGACATGCAACAGCAATTCACTCTCACATTCACAATACCAGACTCTGCGGGGGGTTGGGAATAATTATAATTATTCTTCTTTCTTTACGGATTAGGGTAAAAACCTGTTCCAACTTCTTTCAATCCATTGTTTACGCGGCCTTCCTACACTTTTATTTCCATGTGGTGAATAATGGACTGCTGTATATGGGATGCGATTGTTTGGCAGTCTCTACCGTGAGTCCCAGGAGAAGCTCAGGAGATTCACCTGGGAAGTTTTCTCGCATCCTCCATATTCACCAGATCTTTTCCCAAGTGATTTTAATACCGTGACGAAGATCAATCAGAAGTTAACAGCTGGTTGCGAGCACAGGAACCGACCTGGTACAACACTGGCTGGGAAATACTTGTGTCACGTCCCCAAAAATGCTTGGAAAAACATGTTAACTATGTAAAAAAGTAACAGAAGGATTGTGCAATATAAATAAAATTAATTCAACATGATCAATTGTGAGTAATGTTTTTTTATAAAATAGGGAAACCTATTTATTGGATGACCCTCGTATATATTTATCTTAGATATGGAATTATCATGTGGGGCAATCATACCTCGATATCCAGGTTACTTATACTCCAACTGAGCGGGATGGCTCGATGGTAACGTCTATGGCCAGCATTTGGGAGGTCGTGGGTTCGATTCTCGTGGCTGACCTTCCTGACCCATGGGTTTTTTTCCTGGGACACAAGTGAATGCTCGGAAGATCATTACATGCCCCGAATTTCCTGTCCCTTCATTTTATCTCCATTCTCATTTTACTTCACCCTTCATCTTTCAGTGTTGCAAGTGTCGGCGAGAGGTCTCGGCGTGTGCATGACAGGGGAAAAGGATGCTCTAAGGAAACCTTCGTCCCCCAGACTGCGAGCGGTCTGCGTATCCGGCCACCTGTAAAACCACAGGGGCGCCCCGTCACGAGCTTCGGCACAAAATATCTGCGCTTGTCGAGCTGCTAAGTGCCCCCTGCGCTTCTAATTCTATCCTATCCTACTTATACTCCAAAACAAGAGCTGAAGAATAATTTGTGGTCAAATCCAAACACACTGTTCACTGAATTAGGAATATTAACTTTTCCGGCAATATGTAAAATCCAAATTGAATAATTTGACTTTGCTCTACTGTAAATGATTACAATACACGCAATATTTGAATATATATATATATATATATATATGATGTGACGTGTATGTGTGTGTATTGTCACGCCAGACACATTATTGTGTTGTTGGCGACAGTATTGTTGGGGTAATTCTTTCGGCTCTGGGTTTGAAATTCGTCTAGCGTGACGACTCGCCACCTTCTGGCTGGCGATCCTAGCCAGAGGTGGAGAGAGGGGTGGAAGTGAGCGTTACTTCTTTGTGTGTTGAGCGTCACTTTTGGTTATATGTGAAGTAGTGTGAACGTAGCCTCGTGTGTGTAGCATCTCCCCTCAATTTCTTCCTTTTTATCTTTTGTGTGTGATGTGGGGGCACCGCGCTTATACTGAATAAACCACAGGTAATGTTCTTAATGTGAAATGTTGTGTATTTTGTTATAACTATCCCACGCCTGCTCTGGAATGTGTTGTTTAAGATTCTGGTCCTCTTGCTGTCTCTGCAGCTATGCCTCCCAATGTGCATGCTGGGGTAACTAAAATTTAATATCTAGCTGTAAGCCTTTTGGCCTCTCCCCAGTATGTAACAAATATATATATATATGTATATATATGCAACTACGGTTACTCTAAAACAATGTTGTTAATTTTTCTCGCAAATTTTACAATGCTCTGCCGTTAGATGTAAAGAATTCACCTGCATTAAAGGGACGTATTCGCTCATCACTGCTGGCAAATCCACTTTTTGACCTGAAGGAATACTATCAAATAATGTATTAATGCTTTTATTGTTTAATTTTAGCTTGTATTACAACTCTATCTCCACTTATTTGGCAAAGAGGCTAACGAATATCAAATATACCTATAACGAAATGTATAATAAACGTTTATTCTAGAAGTAGATAAAAGAATGTTTTTTTAAGAATAGGTTGTAGAAGCGTGAGTAGAGGAAGTTATGTGAATGTAACCCAGATAAATTTCGGCTTCCCTCACCCCCTCACTTTTTTCTTTGAGGAAGAAAACGGTCGCCATCGGATTTCTGTAATATAAATACGAGGGGCACTATTTATGTTTTGAGCCTAATAATTAAAACAAAGTAATTTCTGATTGAAAACTGCTTTATTGTTTTTCAAAATATTCTCCTTTATGATAATACACTTTGGCATATGTTTGAACCATTTGTCAAAGCATTTATTCCAGTCTTCTTGAGACACCGACAAAACATGGAGGCATCAACGGCTTCTTCTGAGAAAATCGTTGTCCACGCAATTTATTCTTAATGTTCGGGAACAAAAAGAAGTCACTGGGTGCCAAATCAGGACTGCATGGCGGATGGCCCATCAATTCGATTTTTTGAACCTTCAAATACTCTGTTGTTAGACGAGATGTGTGTTCGCTCGCATTGTCTTGGATGAACTATCCTACGGTTCTTGTTGGTTTTCCTTACTTCACCGAAGACTTCCGGCAAACAAATGGTTGTGTACCATTCGGCATTGACCGTTTTACATTCCTCTAAAGGCACTGTTGCCACATGGCCAGTTTTGCTGAAAAAGCAGGCGACCATTTGCTTCGAATTAGCGAACAACTCTTGTTGGATTTGCTTCACCTTGAAACACCCATACAGTCGACTGCTGTTTACGTTCCGGCTCATACGCATAGATCCATGATTCGTCACCTGTTACAATCTTATATATGTCTTTTGAGGCACCGCCATTGTATTTCTTGAGCATTTTTGTACACCAATCGACACGAGCATCTTTTTGAGATTGCGTCAAATTATGTGGGATGCAACGAGAGCAAACCTTTTTCACGGCTAAATAATCATGCAATATTTTATATATGCTGGTGGAACTAATGCCTAGCGTTGCCTCAATCTTAAAATATGTCGCATAACGAGCTTTTATTATTAGTTTTTGCACAGCATCAATGTTTTCTGGCACAACAACTGATTTTGGACGACCTTCAGGATTAAATTAGTTATACCAGCGTTTCACAGTGACAAAGGATGGAGTTCGTCGCCAAATGTGGAAGTTAGTTGATCGATGCACTCTTGTCTTGATAATCCACGTCGAAAGTCATAATAAATCATTGCACGAACATTTTCACGAGTTAATTCCATGTTTTTGTTGGCACACAATTTTCAAGTTAGTGTAAACAAAACAAATGAAGCTCTATTTACAAAATGATTGAAGTAGATTATGGTAAAAAATGTCAAACTTTCCATTGGAAACGTCAGATGGCACCTACAACATTCAGGGTTGCCAAGGTTCAAAATATAAATAGTGCCCCTCGTATATGATCAATGTGTTTTCATGAGAGGTGTACAAACAGAGAGAAAATATTTTAAAACGTAGCGTTCAAAAATGCATGAAAGAGAAGGCTATTTTTTGCAGTACAGAAAGAGCAAAAATATTAAAACACTGAAATGGAAACAAGTAAATATGAAGGAAAGGCGTATAAAATTTCGCGATGCCGTTAGCACTTCGCTGCAACGGAAAGAAGAATAAACATTAAAGAGGTACTGTGCAAATATCTCAGAAAAAATTGAAGTAAGCTTTTTACGCGGTCTTTATGAAATGTAGCTGAGAACTGCAGTGGTTGAACATACATTTTCCCTTTTATAGACGTACAAGTACTGCATTCTACCCAAACATTAAGTATCAGTTTTCACCCGAAACACAAACTGATTGCATCCAAGTATATCAGTGCTAAATGCATTTCTAAGACCATGTTCATATTGTTTAAGCATTAATGAGGATTTAAAATTGTAAAAAAGTTCAAAGCCCGGAGATGTTCTTTAGTCAAATTCATTTTTGGTGAACACAAAATCTTTAAATTGTGATTATTAACAAATTATGAGACCAAAGTGCAATCAAATCGCAAGTAACTATCAAATATAAACAAATTTAATTTGTTTTTAGATACATGGCATTCTAAAAATTTTCAGTATCATCCTCATAGTAATTGATGTTTAATTGACTGAATATTGTTAATTTAATGACTTATACACTATACCACGTAGAGAGGAACGCTTGTTATTGTATCTTCAATACATTTTTACATTTAGCTCGAGCTGTTTCAATTTCTTTCCCGGCCCGCTGTTTGCTCAATAACGATGCCGATATCGGTAAATCGACAGTTGCATTATACTCGAGAGAGGAGCGGAAGTGTGCTCTATAAATCAGCCGTTATAAATATAGTTTCCGTTATGTTCAAACCAATATCTGGCGGCTAACAATGTCCTGCACTTACATTTTCAAAGCCACTTCTTTCACTAGGCTGTTTTGAAGCTTTCTTTGCTTTTAAGACGTACCATTCCGTTGCTAGGATACACAGGTTATACTTCAGAGCGTCACTAGGTAGGCTCTAGAGGCTAGCGTGGTAGCTTGGTTCGGTTCTAGACCAGAGTCTGCGGGCATGAGTGAATATGTGTGGGATTTAAAGTGTTAAATTTACAAGACTTTCTCAATCCATTATCGTTTACTTTATCTATTCTACAAAGTACGCTTACAAAAGCTATTTTTCTATATACAGGGAGAACGAAAAGACTACGAACCGGCTGCGCGGCGTTTTTCTTGTCCGCGTCCTCGGCGCTCGTTGCCGTCTGCCGCTATCATAGAAAGGCACGGATGAAACCATACACCATTTTTAAAACTACTTTTAAAGGCTTTACTTGCCAACTTTATGAAAGTGTGTCTGAGGACAGAATTATCAGTAGAGATTTGTGGTCCCCTCGGTCCCCCGTCCTAATCCCGTAGATTTCTATCTCTGGGGTAACTTAAAGCAACGTGAAGACGGCGAGTGATGGATAGTTTCCTAAAGAGGTGCCAAAAATGTATGGACAATGACGGTGGTCAGGCAACGAGCGCCGAGCACGGGGACAGGAAAAACACCGCAGTTTTTTGGCTCTCTCTGTACTTCATGTTAGGTATAGATTATACAACGGAGGGGAACACTTCGCACGCTGCGGCCTACATAGATCTACTGATGTGTGGCAGGAGTATTAAAGGAAGTGAAGGAACCACAGGAGGCTACATGCCGTAGGAAGACAGACCCAAGGACGCGCGGAAGTCCTTAAGACTTCTAGGCTCGAAGACCCGTCCCACTGCTCGAACTGCCTGGAGAGGGCGAGTGAACGACCCTTCGACCAAGCAGCACTCCACGTAGTGTCACCTGAAAGTTTTGAGAATGGGAAACAATGAGTTGTGGTAAACCAAAGCAGGTTTAGAGTAGTGACGTGGGCAAGCCAGTGTGCGCTCCAACAATTTGCAGCGTCAGCACTTCTGCGTATTTGCTACGCCATGCACTAGAATGGCTCTTTGACTTTCAAAGTCGGTTAAGTGGAGAGAGAATGCAGTGTAAGACTGCATCGGACATTTGGGAATCTTTGCCCTTTGCAATCCACGATTTATCAACGGTTTGCAGAGTTTAAAAGAGGAAGGGATCCCCCTCCCCCGAAGATAAAGGCCGCGCAGGACAGCCGGCTACAGCAACAACGGATTAAAATGTGATGAAAGCACATGTTATGGGAAGATAGTCGTATTGCATATATCAAATTCAAGGAGTCCTGAATATTGAATAGGCGGTAGTGAACACTTCTTAAAGAAAATCTTGACGTCAGGAAGCTCTGCAGTCGTTGGATCCCCCCCCCACCACCTCACAAATGAGCAGAAACAGACAGGTGTGCAATTGTACCAGCAAATGATAAACAAATTTGATGAGGGAAGATCCAAAACCCCATTTAACACCGTAACAGGTGACGAAAGATGGATCTGCCGGTATAATCCAGAAAACTAAGCGACAGTTATGGCTCTGGGTCTTCCCAAGAGAGTCCTTCAACAAAATTGAGGCGAACAAGACGATGATCCGTTCATTCTTCTCAGCTAGTGGGCCTGTTGTGAGAGTTCCGCTTCCGGAAGAAAAGACTGTCACCAGATGGTGCGCTACAAACGTCAACGAATTGAGAAAAAAGCGTCCTAAGACTGGTCTGCGTGGAATTTTCTTGCACCACGACAACGCCTTTGCCCACACCACACTAAAAACAATCCAATTTCTGCAGGAGTAAGGAGTCAAATAATTGTGACATCCCTCCTAGAGTTCAGAACTGGTACCATGCGACATTTTTCTATTCCCCAAAATAAAATAAAAGCTTCGAGGACAACTATATGAATCAAGTGTGAGGCAGTATTTTTAACACTTAAAAGATTTCAGTTAAATTATATAATATAAAATATAATAACAGCCCCCCTTAAAGCAATATGGTATAATATAATATATAAAATGCATGTAACAGTCATTGTATTAATGTTTATATTATTATATACATGTTCAATAATGTTATGTGAATGTATTACGTAATTTAATATAGTAGGAGCTGTGAGAATAATAGGTTAAAGTTGCTAACACTGAGATAACAATGAGGTAACCTTGAGGCAATAATGAATTAGAACGTTTAATAATGCTACTGGTAATTCTTGGAGCAGCAATAATGTAAGTTTGAGACAGTTTATAAATAGCCAATCAACAACCAGAAAAAGTTTAATTTAAATAAAAGTATTCTATTGTAGTAGGATTAGGCAATCAGAAATTGAAGTGAAGCAAAATTTACAAATTCAGAAGTCAGTTGCTAGTAGACAGTGTTCCTAACGGGACGCGAAACGCGTCCTCGTGAAGTTTAATATATATTCAGTGTGAGACGAAAATAGTTTACGTGTTAAAAAGTGCAAGTAATTAATAAAAGAATCTCACAGCTCTCTATATCATTGAAGTGTTATTTTAATCGTATCAAGTGTTAATAAAAGGAGTGAAGTAAAATTATAATCTGTGTAAGCATACATTCTTAGCCGCACTACTCCCTGCAAAGAAATCCATGTCTGTAACAATAATACTGACGCAGCCGAGGCAAACATAAATATATAATATTTAAAGAAACAGTCAAATTACAAAGTTAATATTTTTAAACTTGGGGCGAAGGCTACCGGAAACTTTTTACCATACGTGGGGTTGCAGCTACTTCAAGTTCGGCTCCCCAACAGTCGAAATATAATACAGCACCACCATAAAAAGAAATAAACCTCCTTTAAGTGAAGCTGCAGTAGCTGCTTACGAAAAATTTATGCACTCTCTCCGGAGAAGAATTACTTTAGGTATTTGAACAGTGGTTTGCAAGGATGATACGTTGAATAGAATGCAACGGAGAATACTTTGAACACATCTAAATTTTTAAAATGCTATTGTGCTCATTCTCAAAACTTTCAGACTGACCCTCGTAGTGTCCAAGAGGACACTTTCCTTTTAGCAAGCGTCCGCGCCATCTGTCCGGCAACGCCATACACCACGAAACTTAGCACACCTGAAAGTCGAGGAGACGGATTGAAAGGAAATACCCCAGCATTTGCATCCATGGTCTAGTGTTACAAAGGCAGTCACAGAAGAACCCGACCTGACGTATGTATAGCGGTTGTTATTTCAAACAAATGTCTGTGGTAGAAAGCTTAAGTTTGAAGTTTGACAATGCTACGTTGTTTAGTAATTGTTTGGCAGCCATTAATACTGAACTCTTTCAGCGAATTTGTAAACATGGATAAAACTGGTCATCGTTATGTGATACAATACTTTCATTTGAAAGGTCTTAGTCCAACTAATATTAAAGCTGAGCTAGATTCTACCCTGGGGGAGTCTGCTCCTTCGTTTACAACAGCAAAATATTGGGCGATAGAGTTTAAGCGAGGCCGTACGAGCTGCCAAGACGAACATCGCAGTGGTCGACCAAATGAGATGACTACGCCAGAAATTGTGAAGAAAATCCACAAAATGGTATTGGATGACTGTCGACTGAAAGTGTGCGAGCTAGCAGACATCGTAGGCATTTCAAAAAGTGCTGTACATCGCACACTGACTGAAAATTTAGACATGAGAAAGCTGTGCACAAAATGGGTGTCGCGTTTACTCACAACGGAACAAAAATAGCGTCGTGAGGATGTTTAAGTCGTGTTTGGCGATGTTTCGATGAATTAAAGCCGAGTTTTTGCATCGATTCATAACCATGGATGAAGCATGGGTCGATCACTTCACACCTGAGACGAAGGGACAGTCAAAACAGTGGATTGAAAGGGGAGAATCGGCTCCAAAGAAGGCGAAGAGACAGTTCCATCTTCAGGCAGGGTCATAGCCTCAGTTTTTTTGGGAGGCGCGATGGATAATTTTCATTGATCATCTTCAAAAAGGAAAAGCAATCAATGGCGATTATTATGCAAGCTTATTGCAGCGTTTCAATGATCAAATCAAGCAAAAACAGCCGCATTTAACGAAAAAGAAAGTTCTGTTTCATCAAGACAGCTCAAACATCCATTATCGCCATGACAAAAATCAATAGTTAAAGTTCGAATTGCTTCCTGATGCACTCTATTCGCCAGACTTAGCCCCCCTCGGATTATTTTCTGTTTCCAAAGTTGAAGAAATGGCTTGGTGGTAAAACATTGCCAACAATGAAGAGGTGGAGTTTGCAGTTGATGGCTATTTTGCAGAACTCGACGGTTCTCACTATAAACAGTGTATCGAAGCTATTGAACATCGCTGGGAAAAGTGTATCGAGTTGAAAGGAGACTATTTATAGAAATAAAGACTTTTTTCCCCAATATTTTTGCGTTTTCTTTGTTAGGTCAAGTACTTCTGGGACAGCCCGCGTACCTCTGGTTTTAGAGGTCGCGGGTTCAAACACAGCGGAGGATGATGGACTTCTTCGGAAGGGAAGTAAAGCCGGTGGTCCCGTGTCGTAGATTTACGGCACGTAAAAGAACCTCAAGCCCGATAAAAAGGCCTCTGAGCAAAATTTCCGGTCTTTCACGCCCAATATAGAATGGGACGCTAAGAACCATAGTAGTTAAAGAGCGTCCATAAATACAACTCAGTTTAATTTAACTTTCGAAACAGAATGAAACAAAAATAATGGAAAGGCAATACACCAGCATTCGGAAAACCTACGATCAGAGTAGGAATCGAATCCGGGGCCTCCCAAATAAGAGTCTCGCATATTACTCGCAATATGCTTCATGTTAACTGAGATCAACGTTTGCAGAAATAGTCTCTTTACACATTCCATTGTACGCGCAAGAGAGATGCACAAGGCTGGGCTGAAGTGATAGTGAAATCTTTAAAAAGCGTGCCGCCATATGCGGGCATTGAAACTCCATGCTCTTCCATGGCACCGCGAGAAGCAAAAAGACAACTTAGCTCTTCAAAAATGTAGGATAAAGTTTTAGAAGATTCAAAAGGACTGTAACAGATGGTTAATGCTACGCAAAATTGGACAAATTGCTTGTTTTAGTGAGATCTACATTGAGGCAGTATTTTTAACACTTAAATAATATCAGTCTAATTATATAATATATACATTCAGTAACAGCCCGCCTTAAAGCAATGTGTATGTAACAATATATAAAAAGTGTATATTACAGTCATTGTATATGTTTATATTATTGTATACATGTCTAATAGTGTTATGTGAATATATTACGTAATTTAATAATGTAGGAGCTGTGAGAATAGTAGGTTAAAATTTGCTAACAATGAGGTAACCTTGAGGCAATAATGAGTAGGAAAGATTAATGCTACTTGTAATTCTTGGAGCAACAATGATGTGATTTTTGTGACAGTTTATAAAATAGCCAATCAACAACCAAAAAAAGCTTTAGTTAAATGAAGGTATTCTATTGGACTAGGTTTAGCCAATCAGAAACTGAAATATAGCAAAGTTTACAACTTCAGAGTTCAGTTGGTTGTAGACAATGTTCCTAACCGGACGCGAGATGCGTCTTCGTGAAATTTAATACGTATTCGTGTGAGACGAAAAATAGTTTACGTGTTTAAAAAGTGCAAGTATTTAATAAAAGAATCTTACAGCTCTCTATATCAGTGAAGTGTTACTTAAACGTGTCAAGAATTAATAAAAAGGAGTGAATTAAAAATTATAATCTGTGTAAGCCTACATTCTTCAGCCGCACTACGCCTTGCAAAGAAATTCATGTCTCTAACAATAATACTGACGCAGCCGAGGCAAACATAAATATATAATATTTAAAGAAAAAGTTAAATTACAAACTTAATATTGTTAAACTTGGAGCAAAGGCCACCGGAAAGTACATTTGGGGCGAAGGCTACCGGAAACTTTTTACCATACGTACGGTTGCAAATACTTCAAGTTCGGCTCCCCAACATTTGAAATACAATACAGCCAACTTCAACATCTACATCTCTTATGATTTATAAGTTATACAAAATTCATTCATAATGAAGAGGACTTAAGCTGTTCATAGAAAGTGCAAGATATTAACTTTATTAGTTGTGTGTAACTCTTAAACATGATAGGAAGACGAAGTACTGAATTCCACTCCAAATATCGATATACAGATTTTAGTGGAAACACTTGTTTTCAGGTACCCAGAAGGTCCCCGCTCCCCCAAAAAACATTTTTACAACAAAAAAAGTGGAGGTAGCTGTGTGTGTTTGTGTGTGTGTGTGTGTGTCTGAACAGCATCTCAGAAACTAAAAAACTTTCACATTTAATATTTAAGTTCAACATCTTCCCAAGTTACGACAGATTTTCAAGAAAATCTCCCACTCCGAAGTAAATCCCCAACCGCCAAGGTTTTTAAAACTTTTAAATTACATAAGAGTTGGAAAACAAAATACTCTGGGAACATATTCCAAAATGTTTATATTATCTACCCAAGTAAAAATGTTAGTAACAATTCGATGTTTTGCGTGGGTATCCCCTTAATAAAGAAACTGATTGTATACAAGTAGCCCAGTGATTACAATCCCGGGTTCCATTCCTGGCCGCGGAGTGAGAGTTTTACTTTAATTGGGATTATTTCCTACTCTCTATAGAATCTGAAAGTTTGGACATTAGGCGAATATGCGTGTGAAAATAAGTTTAAAATAAAGAAAAACTCGACGATAACATATGAGAAACGAAAAAAAAAAAAAAAATCTCATCAACTTCCAAAGTTGCGATATGCTTTCAAGAAAATCCCCAACGCAAAATATCCTTTAAGAGAATTATTATTTTTTTTTTTTTTTAACTTTCTCAGGGAGAGACATAACCTGAAATTGTAATACCAGCAGACAAATTAGCTTGAGTGTGTCACATAGGATTTCTTTCTTTTACTTTCCCTACTACGTAGAGTAAGTAGGGGAAGTATTGTATTCCACCCAAAAATTCGATACCGAGATTTCACCGGAAATATATGTTTTGAGACCCCCTGAATCCAAATAAAGCATTTTTGGAAACATATACGTGTGTGTCTGTGAACACCATAACTCAGAAACGAACAGTCGGATAAACACCAAACTTGGTATTTAGGCTCAGTATCTTCTAGAGATGCGACACGAAGGTTTTCAAGAAAATCCCCCCACCCCAGATTACCCTTTACATAGAACATTTTTCGAAAAATTTAATTTTCTCAACAATGGCTCTAATGATTTTGATTATAATATCATATGTTTACGATATTTTCATGACAAATAAAATGTATATCTTGAATTTTCTGGCAATGTCTCCAAAAGTGTTCTTCATTGTGAACGACTTTTGCATAAGTGGTAAACCATAAGAGATAGACAACATTTTACTACACAAAAAATGTACATTTTTGTTGTTGAGTGAACAATTTTCGATATATTGCTTGTTATTCCCTTAAATTTTTCAATACTTATTTTCTCAAATGGGATTTCGTTATTCATTTTTTGGTCTTGGATATGCAAAGAGTATTAATCTGTGGGAAAGGGAATGGTGCTGCACCTAGCAACCAGCTATTAAGAGATATGTATGTACTTAAAGGCTACTGTTTTTCTATATTGCCCTTGTAAATATATATTCCCCTTACATCTACAAGAAAATTAGCAATAAGATAGAGTCTGCAAATGTTTATCTCGATTAACATGAAGCATATGGAGAATAAGCGTTTGTAAAAATAGTTTGTACAAGAGTAGAGAAAGTCATGTGAGTGCAACACATCAGATCTATTTATGTGTTTATTCAGGAAGCCGCAGAACGAGCAATCCCAGAGGAATATAAAATTGTTCTATCCAATGGAATACTTTTTTTTTTACATTAGCTAAGCTTTAGAGCGATATGCACACCTGTATGCTTCAACGATCTAGGCTTTTTGTATAATGTGAGTTGTTTATCTCTTATGGTTTACCAATTATACAAAATTCATTCAGAATAAAGACCACTGCAGCCCCTAAAATTCACTATATGTATTTTATTTGCCATGAGAATGTCTTAAATATATGTTATTTGAATAAAACACGTTAGAGCGATTTTTGTAAAACTCAAAAATAAGAAAATCTTTCCATTTAAAGATACTATGGGGTGGGGGCTTTTCTTGAAAATCTTTGTGTCGCATCTAGTTTGAATTATGCAGTCATGCTGTTCTCTCTCTCTCTCTCTCTCTCTCTCTCTCTCTCTCTCTCACACACACACACACAAGCACACACAATACACCCAAAAATTCGATAACAATATTTCACCATAAATACATGTTTTGAGATTCCTAAATGTGTATGTCTGTAAACAGCATAACACAAAAACAAAAAGTCGGAAAAAACACCAAATTTGGTATTTGAGTTTAGTATCTCCCAGCAAAAAGACTTTCAGCAAAATGACCCCATCTCAGACCACCCTTTACAAGGAACGCTTGTCAGAAAATTTGATTTTCTCAAAAATGACTCTAGCGATTTTGATTAAAATATCATATGTTTAAGATGTTTTCATGACAAATGAAATGTGTATCTTGAGTTTTCTGGGAATATCCCCCAAAAGTCCTTTTTATTCTGAATGGCTTTCTAGTAAACCGCAAGAGATAGACGTCGTCCTCTAGTACCCGAGATCGCGGGTTCAAACCCGGCGGAGGATGATGGCTTTTTTCGGGCATAAAAATCCTTAACATGGCTTCCTTCAGAAGGGAAGTAAAGCCTGTGGTCCCGTGTCGTAGATTTACGGCACGTAAAAGAACCTCAAGCCTGATAAAGAGGCCTCTGAGCAAAATTGCTGGTATTTCACTCCCAATATAGAATGGGACCACAGCAGTTACAGAGCGTCCATAAATAAAACTCAATTTAATTTTGCAAGACACAGACAAAATTTTACTATACAAAATATGTAGATCTCGTTAAAACACAATGTATTTTTTTTCTTTCTTTCTCGAGCGAACCATTTCCGAGATATTCCTTCTTATTTGTTTGAACCTTCCAATATTAACACTTTTTCTCAAATGGGAATTCGTTATTCGTTTTTTTATGTCCTGGACACGCAAAGAGAATGGAATACTCCACATAGCAACCAGCTCTTAAAATATTTGACTATCGCTTAAAGCCTAGCAATTCCCCTTGCACCTAGAGAAAATTAGCAATAAGACAGTTTCTGCAAATATTCATATCGATTAACGTAGAGTAGATGGAAAATAAGCGTTTGTATAAATAGTTTGTACAAGAGTAGAGAAAGTTACGCGAGTGCAACACATCAGACTTTTAGAAAATCGCCCACGCCTGTGTGTTTGGACAGAGTAACTAAAAGACGAAAAGTCGGACAAAAACCAAAGTGGCTATTTATGTTCATTAGCTTCCAAAGATGCAACACGAAGATTTTAAAGAAAATCCCCCACTCCAAACTACCCTTTACATAGAACGTTTTTCCAAATTTTTGATATTCTAAAAAACGGCTGTAACCATTTTGGTTAATTTACTACATATTAAAGACATTTACAGGACAAACAAAATGTATATTTTGAATTTTCTGAGAATAGGTTGTGAAGTCCTCTTTGAGGCAGTATTTTGATGCTTAAATGATACTAATTGTTTTATTATAATTAAATTCAATAACAGCCCACCTTGAGAACAATAATTATTATTTATATTGTATGTAAGTCATTGTAAATACTTATTTCTTATTGTGAACACATTTATTAGTGATATGTAAACGTTTATGTACTCTATTAGTGCAAAAACTGTGGGAATAATATGTTTTAGGATGTTAATAATGAGGTAATAATGTAATTTTGGTGACAATAATGTGTCTGGAGTTTTAAAAAAATACTGGTTATAAAAAGAACGGTAATAACGTAATTTCGCTTACAGTTTGGAATTAGCCAATCAACAGTAAAGAAAAGATTTTTAGTTTGAATACTTAAATTCTATTGGACTAGAATTAGCCAATAAGATCCTGGCATTATGAGATTTTTACCGTTGGATTCAGTCAGTCGCGGGCAAGATGTTTTACAGAGCAGACGTGAAAGTCGCGGGTAAAATTGGGTTCTCCGCTAGAATATATATAAAGTGCTCACAGTTTTTCTTTTATAAAGTGTTGTGTTTACAAATGTGCAAGTATAAAGAGAAATAAAAAGAAGTGAAATTAAAAAGTAAATTTTGTGACATATTTTAATTCTTGTCTTATCACAACCCTACAAGAACTCGTGTTTCTGTAGTGCGACTGAAGGCAGCCGAGGATAATAACTTTAATAATATTACGTAAAAACAAGCATCATCTTCACTATAAAGTTTTGGCGTTCCAAACATCAAACAACATCAAACTATATCTTCATTACGTAACCTAAATACATTTTAAAGTGACGCACATACGCGGGGATTCTCACATCTCATATCCAGCATCCAGCTAAATAACCTTTTCATAGTTGGCAACAAATACAACGAGGCACAATAGCATTCATCAAATTGGCGTACCTCAACATGGAGCTAAGTAATTACATAACAACATTATTGCAAATATACGTAATAATAATATTTACGTAAGCTAATAACCTTCCGCACTCTTCATGTGGAAAAAGTGTATAATCTTGTATAACTGTTAAGCGTTAATAGCTAGACGAAAACGTACTACCCAAAAAACTTAATCTCCTTAAAATGCACAATATGATGTAGCGTATTGTGTATGCATTGTCGCGTCGGACACATTATTGCTGTGTAGCATGACATTGTTGAAATAATCATTTTGATTGAGAGTTGAATTTCCGTCCGGCGCGGCATTTCTTCCCCCAGCTCCCATCTAGTAGCTCCCTCCAGTGTCTTTGATGTAATCTGTTGTGAACGATGTAGTGGCACCATATCAATTATGATAAACCACAGGTAATGTGTTAAATGTGTATTTTGTTATGAATATCCCACGTCTGCTTTAGATTTGTGCAGCTACGTTCCTAGTCCTCTCGCTGCCTAGAGTCCACGTCCCCCAATGCTTATGCCGGGTTAACTAAATTTAATATCTAGGTACAAAACCTTTTGGCCTCACCCCAGTATATAACAATATTTCAAATACATTTTTGCCCCCATTACATAACGTTATTAATGGATGAATTGTTCAATACTTTATCATTCATTTTAAGTGCTGTGGATTTTCAGTTGTTTCTCGCAATGTCATGGAAACAGTATAGAATTTTAAGGTTAGTGTATAGCGCCCTGTTCTTAAACATTGAAGAAGATAGTATTGTTACGTTATTTATTTATTTAGCTCCACGTATGGACGCCAATTTGAAGAAGTTAATTTTAAAGAGCGTCCATAAATAAAAAAAATAAAAAAACACGCTTTGGGCGTCAATTTGATGTAAGTAGTTGCTGCTACGTATTGAAAGTCAGTTTGAAGATAATGTATTATATTTCAACTTTTGGGGAGCCGAACTTTTAGTAGTTACAACAGCATGTATAGTAAACAGTTTCCGGTAGCCTTCACCCCAAATTGTATTTTCTGGTGGCCTTTGCCCCAAGTTTAAAAAATATTAACTTTGTAATTTAACTGTTTCTTTAAATATTATACATTTTATGTTTGCCTCGGCTGCGTCAGTATTCGTTAGAGACATGTTTCTCTTAGGCAGGGTTGTGATAGGACTAAGAATGTAGGCTTACACAGATTTTAAGTTTTAATTCACTCCTTTTTATTAATCCTTGACACAAATTAAATAGCACTTCGCTGATATCGAGAGCTGTGAGATTCTTTTATTTAAATAATTACTTTTTAATACGTAACTTATTTTCGTTTCACACGAATACGTGTTAAATATCTTTCAAGGACGCACAAGCAACACATCCAGTTACGAGCACTGTCTGCAGGCAACTGACTATATTTCAACCGTCTAAAGTTGTAAATGTCTGTATTTCAAGTCTCCGACTGGCTAATCCTACTCCAATGGAATACCTTCATTTAACTAAAACCCCCTCCTTTTTCTGGTTGTTGATTGGCTATTATATAAACTGTCACTAAAATTACATTATTGTTACTCCAAGAATCAGAATTAGTAGCATTTTTAAACATTCTTAATCATTATTGCCTCAAAGTTACCTCATTGTTAGCAGCCTTTAACTTACTATTCTCACAGCTCCTACATTATTAAATTACGTAACACATTCACAAAACATTATTGAACATGTTTACAATAATATAAGCATATGCAATGACTGTTACATACATTTTACAAATTATTACATACACATATTCTTCAAGGCGGGCTGTTATTGAATTTACATATTATATAATTAGACTAAAATTATTTAAGTGTTAAAAACACTGCCTCAACATTTGACTATCACTATTCCCTTTGTATTTATAACGAAATATGTAATGTAGCTATTTCCAGGTGGGCAGGAAAATAAACTTTCGTAAGAATAATTTATATACTCATTAATAAACGCTAGAGGGTAGAAAAAGCCAGGTGAATGAAACGCACAGACATTTTTCTATAAATACATGTTTAAGTATTTATAGAGAACCTCAAAACGTGTATTTGCGGTGAAATTTCGTCATTGAATTTGGATGCATCCTCTACCTACTATAGGTAAGCAGTAGGTAGAGAAAGTAAAAGTGTAAAACTGTGTGGAGTGTATATTCGCTTTCTGAAAACAAACTTCTGTGTACCTTCATCTAGTGGCACGAAATGGAAACTTCTAGATCAGCTTTATTTATTCGAAAGCGTACAAGCCCATAAAATATTTCTCGCAATTTGCGATCTGAAATGCACCGCCACCTATAACAGTTTTCGCTTTGCATGGCCCACTGACATTCAGCCGGCAGTATTCCATACGAGCTGTTATTGCATTTGATGATTTGCAACTTGTGGCTGTAGTAGTAGTAGTAGTATTCAGCTCGGTGTGTTTACCGACCTACCTACCTGCTACAGTTTTCTTTTTTGCGCGAAGCGGCAGTTTAAACAAATTGAGTGTTAGACAGACACATAAACACTAATATAGCAGGATGTTCCCGGCGACAGACGCCCGAACAGTAAAGTGTCATGCATTCATTAGACCCACGTTGTTAACGTGTGTCCCATTAATGCAGTAAGTGATAAAGTAGAGCCAGAATTTCCCCACTAGACGTCGCGATGTACATGCTGCTGCAGTGGGATGTTCAAGGCTTTAAAGGTGCCAGAACACACTGTTGCGCGAAAACTGTTTCTACTGACCAACAACAATCCTACTTACTTAATGAATTTGGGGTACCGCAGGGATCTATTCTAGGCCCTTTCTATTTCTGGTTTGCATTAATCGTTCGACAACAAGAAAAGGCAACAGATGTAGTTTTATTCACAGGTAACACAGTTTTATTATGAAGGATTAAAGTTTAACGAGTGATTGACGGGACCAAACTTTGAACATTTCAAATTCAGTCTTTCTTAAGCGAACAATTCATTTTTACTTTATCTAATACGTATAGCAAGTAGGAAAAGTATTGCATTCCACCTAAAAATTCAACCCAAAAATTGATACCGAGATTTCACCGGAAATAAATGTTTTGAGACCCCTGAATCCAATTAAAGCCTTTTTGGAAACATTCCCATGTGTGTCTATCTGTAAACAGCATAACTCAAAAACGAAAAATCGGATAAATACCAAACTTGGTATTTGAGTTTAGTATCTTCCAAGGATGCGACACGAAGATTTTCAAGAACACCCCGCCAAACCCAGATTACCCTTTACATGGTACATTTTTTGGAAATTTTGATTTTCTGAAAAATGTCTCTTAGGATTTTGAGTAAAATATCATATGAAATTTATAACTTGAATTTTCGGGGAATGTCCCCGAAAGTCCTTTTCATTCTGAATGACTTTCGCATAACTAGTAAACCGTAAGAGATAGACATTTTAGTACACAAAAAATATGGATATCGTAAAAACACACAATTTGTCATATACTTTTTTTTATTGTGGAGTGAACCATTTCCCAGATATTCCTTGTTATTTGTTTGAATTTTGCAATACTTATACATTTGCTCAAATGGGAATTCGTTAGTCGTTTTTTTATGTCCTGCACATGCAAACAGAATGGAATGCTCTACATAGCAACCAGCTCTTAAACATTTGACTATCGCTTAAAGCCTACCAATTCCCCTTATATCTAAAAGAAAATTAGCAATAAGCTTTTGTAAAAATACAAGAGTAGAGAAAATCATGTGATTGTAACGCATCAGATTTTTTTCCATATACTACTGTCATATTTAACTAATTACGGGATGTTTAGACAGGTGCATGAAACCGTCTTTAAGAGAAAAAACATATTTTTTTTAACTGCACTACAAAAAAGCTCCTTGCTTTTGTAACGAAACTTCACATTTACATCATACCTTAAAAATTCTGATGTGTTACATTCACATAACTTTCTCTACTCTCTATAATTCATTAGTGGATACACAAATTATTACACATTTCGTTATAGATACAAAGGAAACAGCGATAGTCAAATGTTAGCCTTAAAATTCCATACTGTTTCCATGCAACCGCGAGAAAGAACTGAATGTTGACAGGACTTTAACAGAATGACCAAGTAATGAACAATTCGAAACTTTAATAACGAATATCTCAGAAATGGCTTATGCCAAAAAAACTTTTTTGGAATAAATTATGTGTTTTAAAGAAATCTACATTTTTTAGTACGTTTTCGTCTGTCGCTTAACGTTCAGTTATACAAGGTTATAAGAATTTCCTTCCGAATGAAGAGGACTTTACAGGCTATTCGCAGAAAATTCAAGATATACATTTGTCATGTATATATCTTAAATAAATGGTACTTTAATTAAAATCGTTAAGACACTTTTTAGAAAATAAAACATTTCGAAAAAATGTTCCCTGTAAAGGGTAGTTTCGGGTGGGAGGATTTTGTTGGAAATCTTCCTGTGACATCTTTGAAAGGCACTGAACCTAAATACTAAGTTTGGTATGTATGAGACTTTTCGCTTTTGAATTATGCTGTTCAGAGACGCACACGCACACTTTATTTGGATCCAGGGTGTCTCAAAACATGTAATCTCGGTATCGAATTTTTGGGTGGAATGCAGTACCTTTTTCTGCCTACTAGGTACGTAGTAGAGAAAGTAAAGAGGATATCTTACATTCACATGACTTTGTCTGCACACTCTTCTTAAAAAATTATTCTTCTACCCACTTTATGTTAATCCAGATAAACAACTGCAGAAATGGTTTTATAACATATTTCGTTGTAGCTACAAGGGGAATAAATAAGCGACAGTCAAAGCATTTAAAGGCCGATCGCTATGTGATGCCTTTGAAATTCTGTTCCCTTTGCATAACCAGGAGAAAAAAAATTAATAGCGGCTTAACAGTTTAAAAGAGTACCTACCTATCATGTATTCGACAATTCAAACCTATAATAAGGAATGGTTAATATAACAAAAATATATTTCACATAAATAGTGTGTTTTAAGGAGATCTAATCGAGTGGGATGGTTCAGGCGGTAACGTCTGTGCCCCGCATTCGGGAGGCCATGGGTAAGATTCCTGCGGCCGACCTTCCTGACCTCTGGTTTTTTTTCGGGGTTTCCCAGGATCGCTAGGCGAATGCTGGGAAGTTCCATTACATCCCAAGAATTTCCTGTCCCTTCCAGTTTCATTTCATTTCCTCTTCCGTTTGCTTGGTCTGCTTTTGGGTTGAAAGTGTCGGCGGGGGTCTCGGCAGAGGAAAAGGATGCTCCATGTGCACCAGCTGCCATCCGGGGGGATATTAATCTGTAAAAGGTAGGGACCCTGATCTCAGCCTTGTCGTGTCTCCTGGTCCGGCCGCCCTCTGTCTACTCTTACCTCACCCCTCCCTCCCGGGTGTACGCCGCTAGGGGCTTAGGCAAGAAAGATCTTCCTAGGCCCCCCTCCTGCGCAGTAAGCTCTTTTATATTTCTTACGGTTTAACACTTATATTGAGAGTTATTCAGAATGGTGAAGCCTTCACAAGATATTTTCTGAAAATTTAAGATATATACTTTATTTGTCATGAAAATATCTTAAACATGTAATATTTGAATCAAAGTTATTAGACCCACTTGTGAGAAAATCAAACAAACCTTTTTCCATGTAAAGGGTGAGACATATTTTTAACACTAAAATGATTTCAGTGTAATTATATAATATATAAATTCAATAACAGCCCGCCTTAAAGCAATATGTGTATGCAATAATATATAAAAAATGTATGTAACAGTCATATATGTTAGTACTATTGTATCCATGTGTAATAATGTTATGTGAATATATTACGTAATTTAATAATGTAGGAGCTGTGAGAATAATAGGTTAAAAGGTAACCTTGAGGCAATAATGAATTTGAAAGTTTAAATGCTACTAGTCATTATTAGAGCAGCAATAATGTAAATTTTGAGACAGTTTAAAAATAGCCGCCAATCAACAACCAGAAAAAGCTTTAGTTAAATGAAGGTATTCTATTGGACTAGGATTAGCCAATCAGGGACTTGAAATACAGAAATTTACAAGTTTAGGCGGTTGAAATCAATTCAGTTGCCTATGCGAGATGCGTCCTCGAGAGATTTAATACGTATTCGTGTGAGACGAAAAATAGTTTTACGTGTTAAAAAGTGCAAGTAATTAATAAAACAATCTCACAGCTGTAAGCCTGCATTCTTGTTGCACCACAACCCTGCCAAGACATCCATATCTCTAACAATAATACTGACGCAGCGGAGGCAAACATAAATATTTAAAGATACAGTTTAATTAAAAAGTTAATATATTATTTTAAAACAATTTTTGGGGGGCAAAGGCCACCAGAAAGTATATTTGTAGCAAAGGCTACCGGGTACCATACGTGCGGTTGCAACTACTTCAAGTTCGGCTTCCCAACAGTTGAAATATAATACAAGTCCTTCAATACAGTCTACTTTAAATTGACGCCCAAAGCGTGGTGCAAGTAACGCAAAGAAAATAATGTACTTCAAGGGTAGCTGATTTGGGGGATTTTCTTGAAAATGTGCTTGTCGCATCCTTGGAACAGTCCGAACTTCAATACCAACTTCGTTATTTAACCGACGAGCTATGCCCCACACAGAAATAGGGCCCACACACAGTATTATTCTTAAGATACTTTTTTGGATTTAGGGATTCTCAAAACATGCATTTCCAATGATATTTCGGTAACGAATTTGTATGCAGCACCTCCTCTTCGTACTATAATAGAGAAAGTTGGAATAGAATATGTCATGTGAACGTGACACATATATTCATTTCTTTTTCGCTAGCTCCTGTCAAAATGTTGGTATATGGTATCCCTCAATGATAAAATGTCCACAGATGTGCGAACTGAAGGACAGACAGTAACACGGTACTCTGCGGGTTGGGGAGTGCGCTTTAGAGAACGAAACTTTTTCACGAAATTTGATCGTGTCCTGAGGGAAATTTAGTCAGAAGAGTGTGGCAGCTCTGCTCCCAAATTGGTAGTGGGCGGCCGAAATGAAATTCAGCCCTCAAAGCGAGCCGATGTTAGGTATCGCATAAGGTGTGCTAGACTCTTAATTGCGAGGAGGAAGGGCGTGTGTCCCAAGGGTTTAATGAGGGGAGGTGCGATCAAGTCAGGTTCAGCAATTCCCATTAGTCCCATGGGGACCTTACAGGGTCCCGATAATGAGGTTAAATTCTTTACACGGGACGTCAAAGCCAACCTCGGTCGCATCCTTGTGTCGCATGACATCCCACTTTAATCAGCGCTTCCGGCTAAGACCGCCGCGACGGATTTTACTGCCACAACAAAAACCTTGTTATTACCAGCAAGCTTTACTTAAAATCAGGCTTCAAAAATACGGCTCTGCTGCGCCAATTCTGGGGGTACGACACTCAGCAAAATTCTCAAACCTATCCTTTCATTTAAGGGAAGATTAACAGGCCTATCCCGCGAATGTTAAATCTGCTAAATTATCTCGGAAACTATCAAAGATATCAGACTGAAACTTTCACACGATGTAGATACACACCTTCTAAGTTCACTCAGTTACTTTTGTACAAGTTTGTTTATTAACGAAGATGGGATTGCTTGTGAAAAATTTAACCTTTTTGGACACAAAGATCAAATGGTATCACACATTACGTATTTTTCGGCAGTTTTTCAGATTGTTTATTTTAACAGCTTTATAAATCTGTGACAAATATGCCAAAATTACGACTTTTTATACGCGGTGATTTCAAAATTATCTTTCAAGCGTTGGATAGAGCATTTTGAGACAGTATTTTTAACACTTAAATGATTTCGGTCTAATTATATAATATAAAATATAATAACAGTCCGCCTTAAAGCAACATGTGTATGTAATAATTTGTAAAAAGTGTATACTACAGACATTGTATATGTTTATATTATTGTATACATGTCCAATAATGTTAGTGAATGTTTTACGTAATTTAATAATGTAGGAGCTTTGAGAATAATTAAAAGTTGCTAACAATGAGGTAACCTTGAGGCAATAATGAATTTGAAAGTTTAATGCTACTTGTGATTCTTGGAAGCAATAATGTAATTTTTGTGACAATTTATGAAATAGCCAATCAACAACCAGAAAAAGCTTTAGTTAAATGAAGGCAATCTATTGGACTAGGATTAGTCATTCAGAAACTAAAATGAAGCAAAATTTACAAATACAGAAGTCAGTTAGTTGTAGACAGTGTTCCTAACCGGACGCGAGATGCATCCTCGAGAAATTTAATACGTATTCGTGTGAGACGAAAATAGTTTACGTGTTTAAAAAGTGCAAGTAATTAATAAAAGAATCTTACAGCTCTCTATATCAGTGAAGTGTTATTTAAATCGTGTCAAGAATTAATAAAAGGGAGTGGAGTAAAAATTATAATCTGTGTAAGCCTATATTCTTCAGCCGCACCACGTCTTGCAAAGAAATCCATGTCTCTAACAATAATACTGACGCAGCCGAGGCAAACATAAATATATAATATTTAAAGAAACAGTCAAATTACAAAGTTAATATTTTTAAATTTTGGGGCGAAGGCTACCGGAAACGTTTTACGATACGTGCGATTGCAACTACTTAAAGTTCGGCTCCCCAACATAAGAACTACAATACAACTCCTACTTCAAGTTGGCTTTCCATACGTGAAGCAACAACCAACATCAAATTTACGCCCAAAGCGTGGTCCAAATAACGAAACAGCAACAAACCTAGTTCAATTTTTTTTTTGCTTGCGTATATCCACACAAGTTCATCGAGATGTGACAAACTGGTGAAGAAATAAATTCCTGAAGTCGTAAAAAGTGAGACGAAAATAAGGAACTAAGGCAAAAAAGTTGAAAATTGCCAATTTAGGATTTTATTTTACGGAGGAATAAAATGTCAATTTTCACCAAAAACCCAAGTAATACACAAAAAAGAGTGCTCTACTCAATTCATGCAAGATAATTTTGAAAACACCAGGTACAAAGGAGTTCCAATTTTGGCATATTTTTCAAAAAATGTATAAATATGAAAAAATGAACTATCTGAAAAACCGCCAAAACACGTAAACTGCATTGCTACTAGGTCTTTATGTCCAAAAAAAAGTTAGATTTTCTCTCCATTAATTTGTCTGCTAGAATTTCTTAAAGTGCAGACGAATATCTTCTTGAGGGGGTGTATGTATATACATACGAGGGTGGATTGATAAGTCCATGGCTTTGACGAAAGATAGCGTTCTAATCACAGGTTTCTTGTTTGCACCCAAGTCTTTCATCTACTGGGTATAATTGCAGAAATTCGTCGTCATTTGTTGCTTAGAACATTGTTAAGAGCGTCTTAATTAAGTAGATGTCTGTTGCTTCGTAGAAAACGGAGAAAAGTGAATTTCGTGTTCTGATAAAGCACTACTTTTTGCGTAGTAAGACGGTGAAGGAATCGGAAGAAAATCTGAACAAGTGTTATGGAGACTCTGCTCCATCACATGGCATGGTTCACAAAATTTCGATGTGGCCGTTCGAGCACAAGAGATGTCGTGCGCACAGGGCGGCCGAAGAAATGGTGAACAAAGTTCACGATATTGTGTTGGAAGACCGCCGAGTGAAAACACGTAAGATAGCCAAAACCGTAAACATCTCAAGTGAACGGGTGTATAACATTCTGCACGAATCTTTGGATATGAGAAAGCTGTCAGTAAGATGGGTGTCGCGTCTGCTCACAGTTGAGAACAAGCGGAATCGTGTGATCATTTCACAGGGATGTTTAAACATGTTCCAGCGCAACCCAAATGAGTTTTTGAGGCGCTATATCACGGTCGATGAAACTTGGATACATTACTATCAATCTGAAACCAAACAACAATCAAAGCAGTGGATTTCCTTCAACGAACTTGCTCCAAAGAAAGCGAAAACCATTCCGTCGGCAGGAAAAATCATGGCAGCTGTCTTTTGGGATCCACAAGGGGTGATAGACTTCCACTACCTGGAAAAGGGTAAAACGATCGCAGGTTCATACTATACCGCAATGCTGGATCAGTTTCAAAGAATTCTTAAAGAAACCACCCCATTGCCATCTCAAAGTTTGCGGAATTGGGCTACGAACTGCTACCTCATCCACCATATTCTCCAGATTTGGCTCCGAGCGACTTCTTCCTCTTCGCAAACCTGAAAAATTGGCTCGCTGGGAAGAAATTCACGTCCAGTGAACACATCATGGCAGAAACAACCTCATACTTTGCAGACTTCGAAAAATCATAGATTTTGGGAGGGTTAAAAAAATTGGAGAAACGTTGGACAACGTGTATTGAATTGAAATGAGACCATGTTGAGAAATAAAATTGATCTTTTAAAAAAAATATTGTTATTTTCTTTAAACAGTCACTGACTTTAAATCCGTCCTCGTATATTTGTTTGTTAACGATGTTATCAATAGCCAGGATCATAGCGCAGCCGGTGTGCCGGAATTTCGTCCCGCAGGAGTTCTTTACATGCAAGCATATCTACTGATATAGGGGCAGTCGCTTTTAAGCACACTTAAAAACCATCGGTCTAAGACCCGCGACCTTGGGATCGGAAGGCCAGCGCCTAACCAACTAAGCCACATAGGCCGACACCCACACGCACGCACAGAAGTTCGAAAATGACTTTTTGTTTTCAGGGGACCTGAAAATGTGCATTCCCTAAAAGGAATTTCTTGATTGAATACAATAATTGCTGTATTTAAATAGGTAAGTGGTATAGAAAGTAAAAGTTGCGAGTTTCATTGGACAAAAATTAATAAGCAACTACAGATATTTGGAAATTCTGTTCTTACCCTGAGAAGCACAACTGGAAAAACAGCTTACCTGAAACAAAAACAGAAAATTATTAACTTCACGAATTACTACTTTTATCTACGCCTAAGTTCTAGTCTCTTTTTATATGATTCTCAGTTTCTGCATATTATCCTTAAAAAGGAACAAGTTCTCAAAATGGGAAAATCTTTCGAGGTCGTAAAACTAAATATCTCGAAAATGGTTCACCCAACCAAAAAACTGTATATGATATAAATTGTGTACTTTAACGCGATATACATTTTTCGTATAGTAAAATTTTGTCTATCTCTTATGGTTTACCAGTTATGCAAAAGTCGTTCACAATGAAGAACACTTTTGGAGACATTCCCAGAAAATTCGAGATATACATTTTATTCGTCATGAAAATACCTTAAGCACATCATATTTTAATCAAAATCGTTAGAGCCATATTTGAGAAAATTAACATTTTCGAAAAATGTTCCATGTAAAGTGTAACCTGGGGTGGGGGGATTTTCTTGAAAACCTTCGTGTCGCATCTCTGGAAGATACTGAACCTAAATACCATGTTTGGTGTTTATCCGACTGTTCGTTTCTGAGTTATGCTGTTCACAGACACACAGACGGACATGTTTTCAAAAATGCTTTTTTTTGGATTCAGGGTGTCTCAAAACATATATTTCCGGTGAAATCTCGGTATCGAATTTTTGGGTGGAATACAATACTTCCCCTACTTACTATACGTAGTAGAGAAAGTAAAAAAAGGCTTTAGTAAGAATAGTTTATATACCACTAATAATGATAGAGGGTAGAGAGTCATGTGAATGTATCACATCAATTATTATTATTATTATTATTGATTTGCTTCTTAATAATAGTGAATATATAACTTGTGGCATTATCACGATAAACAATTGCATATAATACAAATTGGTTAAATGCGTTTATACACAGAAAATAATAATAAGAACTTAATTCAGGGAACAACCTATAGCCTTTACTGATTTTTTTTTATAAACCTATCGCGTATCGAGTATTATTGCTCAAAATCCAGTATCGGTATCCTCCCATCACTAGTAGTAAGTACAACCAGCTCGTCTCATTAGAAAGCAACCCAAATGTCTTTAACGCTGACCCAGCAGCCAACTGAAAGGAAAAGCCGGGGAAGAGAAAAGGGATCCCACCCTGGCTTTGTTCCGCGGAGGGAAATGAGAAAAAGCAATGTTGGCACAATGTGCTATTGTTCCCAAGTGAACTTTTCGTCAATAGACGCTCCACGCATAAACAAGGCAAATTACGACAAAACAATGGCGCGAATCCCCTAAGACATTGACTAAACAATGGGGCACGCAACAAGTGGGAGCGATTGTTGTCTTGTTTATGTCCTAAGTCAACCTTTCATGGTCACTCATAAAGCGATCCTTTCTGCTTGTAAACAACATAGCAGAATATGAATAGGCAGGGGATGTAACTGATTTTCCAGAATTGGATTAACAACCCTTGTATGTCCACTATGTCCTCAGAGGGACAAAATATAAAATGTTATATTCCAAGGCTGGGAATAAGGCCAATTCAGAAACGGAATGCTCTTAGTAAAAGTCTGATGTGATACATTTACATGACCTCTACCCTTTAGCTGTATTCGTGGGTATACTAAAGATTATTTTTCTATCTACTACATTTTAATCCAAATAAACCTTTGCGGAAATAGCTACATTACACATTTCGTTATAGATACAAAGGGAACAGCGACAGTCAAATGTTTAAGAACTGGACGCTATATGCTGGCCTTAAAATTCCAAACTGTTTCCATGACATCGCGAGAAACAACTGAATGTTGACAGGACTTTAACAGAATCGCCAATTCGATCAATTAATAACAGATATCTCAGAAATGGCTTATTCCACAGAAAAAAAGTTTTTTTGAAATAAACTCTACGTTTTAAAGAGATATATGCAGTGCGTTTTAGTTTATCACATAACATTTACAAGTTACACAATATTATACAAAATTCCTTCTGAATGAGGACTTCAGTGTATATTTCTAGAGAATTGAAGATATGCATTTTATTTGCAATGTAAACATCTTTAATATATATGATGTTTTAATCAAAATCTTTATACTATTTTTTTTAGGAAATAAAGATTTAAAAAAAATGTTGCATTTAAAGCATAGTATAGAGTGCGGGGTGTCCTGAAAATCCTCGTGTTGCGTCTTCAGAAGGTAGCGAATATATTTAATATATATGATATTTTAATAAAATCGTTATACCAATTTTTTTAGGAAATAAAACAAGTTAAAAATGTTGCAACTAACTCCTGAAAATCTTCGTGTTGCGTCTTTA
Organism: Deroplatys truncata; assembly: GCA_030765065.1. Lineage (NCBI taxonomy): Eukaryota > Metazoa > Arthropoda > Insecta > Mantodea > Mantidae > Deroplatys > Deroplatys truncata. The sequence goes on along the minus strand of CM060975.1, from coordinate 302,318,593 downwards.
AAAGGTAGTGAATATCTTTAATATATATATTTTAATCAAAAACTTTACGCTATTTTTTTTAGAAAATAAAGAATTTAAAAAACAATGCTGCATGTAAAGGGTAGTATAGAGCGAGGTGGTGTCTTGAAAATCTTCGTGTCGCATTTTTAGAAGGTAGTGAGTGGTATTTATTCGACTTTTTATTTTTAAGTTATGCTGTTCACAGACCTACACAAACACACAAACACAAGGACCTTTTTCTAAAAATTCGTCTTTTTTTTGTTCAAGGGACCTTAAAATATATATTTTCGGTGAAATCTCGAAAACGAATATTTTAGCGGAATGCAATATCTTATCTATTATCTAGTCACTAGTGGTTCAATCAGATTTTAAATGCGTTTTGTTGCAGCCTAGTAAAGGGGGAGCATGATTGTGATGAATAACCGCACAAATAAGCTCTGGCCTTTTTACTTTCTCTACTACGTATAGTAAGTAGGGGAAGTATTGTATTCCACCCAAAAATTCGATACCGAGATTTCACCGGAAATATATGTTTGAGACCCCCCGAATCCAAAAAAAGCATTTTTGGAAACATGTCCGTGTGCGTGTCTGTGAACAGCATAACTCACAAACGAACAGTCGGATAAACACCAAACTTGGTATTTAGGTTCAGTATCTTCCAGAGATGCAACACGAAGGTTTTCAAGAAAATTCCTCCACCCCAGATTACCCTTTACATGGAACATTTTCCGAAAATTTTAATTTTCTCAAAAATGTCTAACGATTTTGATTAAAATATCATATGTTTAAGATACTTTATGCCAAATAAAATGTATATTTTTCTGGGAATGTCTCCACTGGTAAACCATAAGAGATAGACAAAATTTTACTACACAAAAAATGTAGAGCGCGTTAAAATACACAATTTATGTCATATACATTTCTTTTGTTGAGTAAGCTATTTTCGAGATATTGCTTGTTTTTCTCTTAAATTTTTCAATACTTATTTTCTCAAATGGGAATTCGTTATTCATTTTTTGTCTTGGATATGCAAAGAGTATTAATCTGTGGCAAAGAGAATGGTGCTGCACATAGCAACCAGCTATTAAGAGATATGTCTATGCTTAAAGGATACTGCATTTCTATATTGCACTTGCAAATACAAAACAAGGAGAACATAGTAGGCCTTAAATGATTGTCAAATATTTTTAGAATTGGTCGCTATGTGTAAAATGTAATTCTCTTTGCATGTCAAAAGATCGTTTCTGCAAATGTTTATCTCGATTAATATGAAATAGATGGAGAATAAGAGTTTGTAAAAATAGTTTGTACAAGTGTAGAGAAAGTCCTGTGAGTGCAACAGATCCGATTTTTATAATTAGTGTCACCTTACATATGACCGAATTCATTTACAGGACGGAAACATTGAATCGACTGTCAGCAAAATCTCGGCAGCAGTATGAGAAGGAACCTGGATTTCCTTTATTACGCCGCTAATCGCTTTCATTAAGACTTTAGCGCTGTATTAACAATCCGACAAGCAGTTGTTTTAGGGAGCGTGTAGTAAGAAGGTTTATTTGACATGAATTGTATACTTCAACCACATTATACATTTTTTGTGTGTAGTAAGATTTATTATTATTATTATTATTATTATTATTATTATTATTATTATTATTAAAGATGAGCGTTTGTGTGAGGCAGAAACACATTGACTCGACAACAAGCTTGGGTTGACATACACGTATACAATTAAGGGCAGTGCACCCGAAAAACAAGAAGTTGCAAATACCCAGGGGCATAACAATAATGGAAGAGGTGCAAGAAAAATTAAGAAAGCACCTCTACACACAGGAGTATAAAGAATACAGTGCAAAACACTCTCAGAAAAAAGTATTAATTGCAACATTAATGCAATACATACCTTCTACTCTCAAGGGGACAAGATAGTCTGAACACATGGAAATTACACCTTAAGTGTGTTAAATTGCCACTGCTCTTAAAGTTCTGAATGATTTTTACTGAAATTTTTAAGAATTATTCTATACATCATGATAATTATTTAAAGTGGTTGTTTACATTGATAGCTTATGTAGTTGAGCCCGTAAAAATTATTTCACTCAGCAGAAAAATAATAAACTTTACTCTTAAAACATGTGAATCCATGTACCTTTATCTCTGATAATACTTGCAACACAGAATCACACTTTTGCATGATGTTTCTTAATATAATCAGCTATCTTCTGAACCTCAATTATTTAGTTATGTATATCAGTTCACTAGAAATTGAAAAAAATATAAAAATGTAGAACATTTGCAATGTTGTTACTTTCTTAATATCGCTAATATACATTATAACATTATGATGGTGGTTCAGAAAGTTTAACTATTGTGTTGTATACATGTACTGAAAATTTCAGCTCTCTAACTTTCAGACTTTCTGAGAGAAAGGTACATAAGTATCCAAAAATGTTGTTTCGAGAAAACTGAATTTAAAGTTTGAACGTTAAACTTCTTACACAGTTCAGTACACTACAGGGTCATAATCATCTGCATCTTTATTTCTGGATTGTTTCAGCTTTTCTGATGGCCTTCTCTTGGTCCTGGCCTCTTTTGTTAATTGCTGAACTGCTCGCTGGGCATGATATAGTCGTTCGTTGTTGAAAGATACGAAAATGTTCTAAAAGGGGCGTTGCGTGACAGCTTTAACGGAATGCAGACTAGCATTTAAATGGTATTTAAATGTCTTAAAAACCTCTTAACCCCCGAAAAGTATATATTTTTTGAAACTGTAAATAATACAGATTTTATTGGTGGCTAAAACAAAAAATGTAATTTTTTACCATTTCAGAGTACCTTGTCCCCTTAAAGAAGACACTTTTACTAGAACATTATTTTAATAAACTGTTCCAATATACATTTTTGTCCAATACCTGTTTTAGCCGCCTAGGCAATGAATAACTCGTCGCCCCCTGGGAACGCTTGTCATGAAATGTGGAAACATTTGCGTTTAGAATGAGAGTTCTTCCCACACACAAGTGTTTCAGTGCGTAGCGGCTAAATCAGATATTGGACAGACTATTAAAATAGTGCCCAGTAAATGTGTCCTCTTTTAGAGTAAAAAGTATAATGCATTTCTGTTTTATATTATGTTACTACTAAAAAAGTATTTTTTCGTAAAGGTGTCGTATAAAACCGGGTTTTAATAAGTAATATGTTTAAACATGGTTATTATAAGTGCTGATGAGTAAAGCTATTGCTCAAAGTTATTTATTCATATGTGAATAATCTAGAACTGTGGACGTAAAACAGGACACCTACATACGTCATCTGTGAAGGACAGTAGAGCGCCTCCCAAAGCTGCAGTGACGGCATAAATGGAATCGAGTGTAGCATCTGATCACATAGTGACTAGTACTGTAGTAGAGTATGTTTTGTTTACATCTGACGCCATAAACAGGAGTCTCTAATATGACGGATTTAAGTTGACGCGTCGAGCACGGTAACGTGTGAGGCTCGTACTGGAGAAGTGCCGGATTTAAATCCCCTTAAGGCTGATTCACAACCAACGAGAACGGTAACCAGAACGAGAACGAGAAAATTGAAATACATGTATTCAAGTGGGAATGTTCACAACCGACGGGAAGCGTTCTCGGGCCCCGGGAACGGGAAACAAGAGTTGCCCAACTTTTATCTTTCTCGTTCTCGTTCCCGGGCACGGCATATTAGATCCCTATTGTGCATATTAGACTCTTCACTCTAGAGGTTATTCTAGGCAGCCGTGACATGAAACAGCCACTTTTAGTGCTCTCTATAGTCGCAACCTGTAAACATGAAAGTGGAAGGAATTAGTAATAAATGTGCTTCGTAACCTCATCCCGACACCCGCAAATTTAATCAGCGTTGGTTCCTTTGGTGAAGGCATCATTTGTAGTTTGTTTATATGCTACTCAAAACTGGCTATTACCTAAAAATAATGGCAAAAGCTACAAAGAACAGCTAAAAACGGTGGAAATGAAAAAAGAACAATACACAATTTTAATGTATGATGCCATTAAATAAAGGAATGAAAGCTTGGCACAAGTAGAGGGATCGGAAATGTAATGAATATGCATTTAGATAATGCTTACTCTATCGAATTCTGACGTTGGCTTAGCTAAATTGGAAGTAGGTGAAAAAATGTCATTGGTCAGTTAAAAACAAATGAAATCCCAATGCGCAAAATCGACTTTCACTTTGTTCTTGTTACCGGGCTTTGTGAACCAATATCTTGCATGGTGCATTGCTTCCCGTTCTCGTTTCCGTTCTGGTTACCTTTCTCGGGCGGTTGTGAACCAGCCTTTAGGCCGGCCACCCCCTGACCTTTTTTTATGGCTTTCTCAGGTCAGTAGGCGAAAGCAGGAGAGATTCTTGTACCACGAATTCCATGTCCCCGTAATTTCCTTTCATCCGTTTCACCTTCATATGTTTCAGGGTTAAAGGAACAAGCGACGGCGATTGTTGCGTGGCGGTGGAACGGTTGAGTTCGGGCTTTGTATAAGATTTCTCCTTGGCACTTGGGGGACCGGCCTGGTGCCCCTTCCTGAGGGCCCGTTGGGACCCCCGGGTTGCAGATGGCGCCGGCGGCGGCTTTAGGATTGGTGTCACGCTGTAATTGTTGAGGACACCGTCTTTGCTAGCGCGCATCGCCATCCAGATCGGTCGCCCTTAGGATATCTCCATCGCTTCCTCCTATGGGTCATGTAAGGATCACAATGGGACTATTAAGATGGCTATGTGCGGTGCTGAGCTCCAGTGACTGGGGTGGCCCCATTATATGGCTATCCGGTCGCATGTACAGCAGTAAAAACGTCTGTGACTCCTTGAAAATGCTTACTTTGTTACAGCTTCCTGCTCATTGTTTTTCCGCATCCAGTATATTAAAAAGAGTAGGTTAGACGACGACCAGAGGAAATTAGAAAAGAGAAGAAAATGACATAATGGGTTTACAGTAAACCACCTGTCTTTGGACAGAATCAATTGAGAACATGCACGAATGCTAAAACCACTTTTATTGAAAAGTTCATCCTCAAATTACCAGAAAACGATATTGCTATGCAGTAAAGAGGCAGGTATACTGAACTTAGGAAGAAAGGAAAGATCAGGAATGGCATGGCTTAGACTGGCGATTCTGGCAGGAGAATCTGCCTATTCTGTGATTTGGATGAGGACTGGGTACATATTTTGGCGGAATGTGCACAGTGGGAGATCCAGCGAACAATTAAACTCAAAGAAAAATTTTTAAGTCCCTCAAGAAAGAGATTGGCATGTTGGGATCTACTGCCTGACCAGAGGAACTAGCAAAACATGAGCAAATTCTTGGCTAAAGTGCGCGAAGCTAGATCAAATTTGTTCAGTTAGACAACGGTAATTTATCTCTATTTTCCTTTTTCTTGTTCTTTTTGTTTTGTTTTCTTTTTATGTCGTTTATTTTGTCAACATACTTGTATCTTAAATATGCATGTACGGTCAATGACCCATGCACTAAATACTTGTGTAATAACTTCAATAATTTGAAACCATAAAGATACACTACGTGATCAAAAGTATCCGGACACCTGGCTGAAAAAGACGTACAAGTCCGTGGCGCCCCCCATCTATATGCTGGAAGTCAATATGGTGTTGGCCCACCCTTAGCCTTGATGACAGCGTTCACTCTCGCAGGCATACTTTCAATCAGGTGCTGGAAGGTTTCTTCGGGAATGGCAGCCCATTCTTCACGGAGTGCGGAACTGAGGAGAGGTATCAATGTAGGTCGGTGAGGTCTGGCATGAAGTCGGCGTTCCAAAACATCCCAAAGGTGTTCTATAGGATTCAAGTTAGAATCTGTGCAGGCCAGTCCATTACAGGGATGTTATTGTCGTGTAACCACTCCGCCACAGCCCGTGCAGTATGAACAGGTGCTCGATCGTGTTTAAAGATGCAATCGCCATCCCCGAATTGCCCTTCAACAGTGGGAAGCAGGAAGGTGCTTAAAATATCAATGTAGGTCTGCGCTGTGATCGTGCCACGCAAAACAACAACGGGTTACAAGGACCCTCCAGGAAAAACACGACCACACCATAACACCACCACCTCCGAATTACATTGTTGGTACTACACACGCTGGCAGATGACGTTCACCGGGCATTCGTCATACCCACACCGTGCTATCGGATCGCCACATTGTGTACCGTGATTCGTCACTCCACACAACGTTTTGCCACTGTTCAATCGTGTAATGTTGACGCTCCTTACACCAAGCGAGGCGTCGTTTGGCATTTTCCTGCGTGATGTGTGGCTTATGAGCAGCCGCTCGACCATGGAATCCAAGGCTTCTCACCTCACGCCTAACTGTCATAGTACTTGGAGTGGATCCTGATGCAGTTTGGAATTCCTGTGTGATGGTCTGGATAGATGTCTGCCTATTACTCTTTACGACCCTCTTCAAAAGTCGGAGGTCTCTGTCAGTCAACAGACGAGGTCGGCCTGTACGCTTTTGTGCTGTACATGTCCCTTCACGTTTCCACTTCACTATCACATTAGTAACAGTGGATCTAGGGATGTTTAGGAGTGTGGAGATCTCGCGTACAGACTTCTGACACATTGACACCCAATCACCTGACCACGTTTGAAGTCCGCAAGTTCCACGGAGCGTCCCATTCTGCTGTTTCACGATGTCTAATGACTACTGAGGTCGTGGATAATGAGTACCAGGCAGTAGGTGGCAGGATAATGCACCTAAGATGATAAACGTATGTTTGTCAGGGTGTCCGGATACTTTTGACCACATAGTGTACACATCTATCTATGAACAGCAATATTATTGCATCAAGGGACCTTTGTTTTGCAATTAGATTGTAATTTAATGCTATTTAGGGTTATTATTTTTGCGTCATGATATTATTTCCGGATTCACAGTATTTAATATATCAGCATAATTACATTGTCTTCGTGTTCCGGTTGCGTATAGATATGGGAACGCTAGCTACATAGAACTCTGAAGTGAGTATTGAATAAGTGTGAACACCGTGTGATGACCTTTGTCGTTAGCCCCTTGAGAGATGGAGGATTTGGTGGAAACCGTTACCGCCCCTACACTTTACTCAATCCTTTGTATTGCACTTTCATTGCCGTCTCTTTTTCCGTGCGGCCCACAAAAACGGAACCATTTCCCTGGCAGTGGCGGGGCGGATTCACAAAAGATTCCAGTTATCATAGTCGCGAGGTTTTTCCTGTTCACACATCATAAGTGTAACCTAAAAGCATCAAACGACAAGGTGTGAAAGAAAACGCAGACTTATTTTTCACAGAAAGTATCAAAAAATATTCCGCAATGAATGGCCAAATCTTTCTTCAAGAAAAACGAGGGGAAAAAAGCATTAGAAAGAGACGCAGATACGATGCGGTTTCTTTTCAAAAATAAAGTGATATACTGCTTACCTAGGGAAAACAAAGTTTGATAAAACAAATCTGATGTGTTACATTCGACTTTCGCTACACCCTAGTGCTTCATTTTAATCGAGATAAACCTTTGCAGAAATAGCTACATTACACATTTCGTTATAGATACAAAGAGAACAGCGATAGTCAAATGTTTAACAACTGGACGCTATATGCTGGCCTTAAAATTCCATACTGTTTCCATGACAACGCCAGAAACAACTGAATGTTGACAGGAGTTTAAAGATTAATAATAATGGAACACACTGAAGCGGCTTACCTAACAAAAAAGATTATTTGAAATAAATTGTATGTTTTAAACAGATCTACATGTTTTGTGTAGTACGTTTTCGTCTATAGCTTAACGCTTACTAATATACAAGTTTATACAAAACTCCTTCCGAATGAAGCCCACTTAACAAGCTATTCTCAGAAAATTCAAGATACACATCTTGTCATGTAAATATCTTCAATATATACTATTTTAAACAAAATGGTTAAGAGCCATTTTTTGTTTAGAAAAAATCTGATGTGTTACACTCACATGACTTTCTCTACTCTTGTACAAACTATTTTTACAAACGCTTATTCTCCATCTACTTCATGTTAATCGAGATAAACATTTGTAGACTATATCTTATTGCTAAGCTTCTTGTAGATGTAAGGGGAATATATATTTACAAGGGCAATATAGAAATACAGTAGCCTTTAAGCATATACTATCTCTTAATAGCTGGTTGCTAGATGCAGCACCATTCTCTTTGCCACAGATTAATACTCTTTTCATATACAAGACAAAATGAATAACGAATTCCCATTTGAGAAAATAAGTATTGAAAAATTTAAGGGAATAACAAGCAATATCTCGAAAATGGTTCACACAACAAAAAAAATGGTTTACCAGTTATGCAAAAGTCGTTCACAATGAAGAATACTTTTGGAGACATTCCCAGAAAATTCAAGATATACATTTTATTTGTGATAAAAATATCTAAAACATATGATGTTTTAATCAAAATCGTTAGACATTTTTGAGAAAATTAAAATTTTCGAAAAATGTTCCATGTAAAGTATAATCTGGGGTGGGGGGATTTTCTTGAAAACCTTCGTGTCGCATCTCCGGAAGATACTGAACCTAAATACCAAGTTTGGTGTTTATCCGACTGTTCGTTTCTGAGTTATGCTGTTCACAGACAGACAGACAGACACACAGACACACAGACACACACACACACACACGTTTCCAAAAATGCTTTTTTTTTTTTTTTCAAAACATGTATTTCCGGTGAAATCTCGGTATGGAATTGTACGTAGAAGAGAAAGTAAAAAAATAGCCAATCAACAACCAGAAAAAGCTTTAGTTAAATGCAGCTATTCTATTGGAGTAAAAATAGCCAATCAGAGACTTGAAATACAGAAAATTTACAAAGTTTAGACGGTTGAAATCTAATCAGTTGCCTGCAGACAGTGATAGTAACCGGAAGCTTGAAGCGCCCTCGAGAAATTAAATACGTATTCGTGTGAGACGAAAATAGTATATGTATTAAAAAGTGCAAGTATTAAATAAAAGAATCGCACAGCTCTCGATATCAGTGAAGTGCTATTTAATTTGTGTCAAGGATTAATAAAAAGGAGTGCATTAAAACTTAAAATCTGTGTAAGCCTACATTCTTGTCGCATTACGTCCTCCCAAGACTTCCATGTCTCTATCAATAATACTGACGCAGCCGAGGCAAACATACATTTAATACCTAAAGAAAGAGTTTAATTACAAAGTTAATAATTTTTAAACTTGGGGTAAACGCTACCTGAAAGTACATTGGGGCGAAGGCTACCGGAAACTGTTTACTATACGTGCGGTTGCAACTACTACAAGTTCGACTCCACAACAGCTGAAATATAATACAGCATCTAGAAACTGACTTTTCATACGTGTAGCAAACAACTCCAACGTAAAGACAATAAATTCTTCTTCAAAATTTATTTGAAATCAATTCTGTGTTTTAAAGAGGTCTACGTGTTTGGTATGTAGTACAATTTCGTCTATCGCGTAACGTTCCAATTTAAGAGGGCTGTTCGCAGAAAAGTGAAGATATAAACTTTATTTGTCATGTAAGTATGTTTAATATTTTCTATTTGAACCAAAATCGTTACGGCCACTTTTACTTTGTCTACTATGTATAAGAACGGGAAGGTATGGCATTGCATTAAAAAATTCGATACAGAGATTTCATCGGAAATACATGTTTTGAGGCCCGCTGAATCCAAATAAGGCATTTTTGGAAGCATGTCCGCGGGCGCACGTATGTCTGTCTGTAGACAATGTAACTCAAAAACGAAAAGTCGGATAAATACTAAACTTGGTATTTGAGTTTAGTATCCTCCAAGGATGCTCACGAAGATTTTCATGGAAATCCCCCCCCCCCGAGACTACCCTTTACATGTAACATTTTTGTTAAAAAATTCTGATTTTCTCAAAAAGGATTATAACGATTTTGATTAAACTATAATATATCTAACAATTTTAAGGCAAATAAAATGTATATCTTGAATTTTGTGGGAATATCTCCAAAAGTTCTCTTCATCTTGAATGACCTTTCGTAATTGATAAACCGTTCGAGATAGACAAAATTTTACTCCACAAAAATGTAAATCTCGTTAAAATACAGGATTTATGTCATATACATTTTTTTGAGTAAACCATTTCCGAGATATTCCTTATTATTTGTTTTAAATTTCCAACACTTATACTTTTCTCAAATGGGAATCGTTATTCGTTTTTTTTATGTCCTGGTAATGTAAAGTGAATGGAATACTCCACATAGCAACCACCTCTTAAAACATTTGACTACCAATTCCCTTGCAGCTACAAGAAAATTAGCAACAAGATTAACATCTCGATTAACATGAAGCATATGGAGAATAAGCGTTTGTAAAAATAGTTTGTACAAGAGTAGAGAAAGTTATGTGAGTGTAACACATCAGATTTTTGGAAAATAAAAACTTTGGAATGATGTTCCAAGTAAAGCGTAGTTGAAGGGGGGGATTTTTGTTCAAAATATTCGCGTCGCATGTTTGAAAGGCATTCTACCAGGTTTGGTATTTATCCGACTTTTCGTTTTCGAGTTATGCGTTCACAGATAAATACAGACAAACACACACACACACACACACACACACACACCTTTTTCTAAAAATATGATGTGTTACACTCACATCACTTTCTCTACTCTTGTACAAACTATTTTTACAAACGCTTATTCTCCATCTACTTCATGTTAATCGAGATAAACATTTGCAGACTCTATCTTATTGCTAATTTTCTTGTAGATGTAACGGGAATATATATTTACAAGGGCAATATTGAAATTCAGTAGCCTTTAAGCACATATCTCTTAATAGCTGGTTGCTAAGTACAGCACTATTCCCTTTGCCACAGATTAATACTCTGCATATCCAAGACAAAAAAATGAATAACGAATTCCCATTTGAGAACATAAGTATTGAAAAATTTAAGGGAATAACAAGCAATATCTCGAAAATGGCTCACTCAACAAAAAAATTGTGTATGACATAAATTGTGTATTTTAACGCGATCTACATCTTTTGTGTAGTAAAATTTTGTCTATCTCTTGTGGTTTACCAGTTTACCAAAAGTCGTTCACAACGAAGAACACTTTTGGAGACATTCCCAGAAAATTCAAGATATACATTTTATTTGTCATGAAAATATCTTAAACAGATGATATATTAATCAAAATCGTTAGCCATTTTTGAGAAAATTAAAATTTTCGAAAAATGTTCCATGTAAAGGGTACTCTGGGGTGGGGGGATTTTCTTGAATACCTTCGTGTCGCATCTCTGGAAGATACTGAACCTAAATACCAAGTTTGGTGTTTATCCGACTGTTCGTTTCTGAGTTACGCTGTTCACAGACAGACACACACACGGACATGTTTCCAAAAATGCTTTTTTTGGATTCAGGGGGTCTCAAAACATGTATTTCCGGTGAAATCTCGGTATCGAAATTTTGGGTGGAATACAATACTTCCCCTACTTACTATACGTAGTAGAGAGAGTAAAAATGCTTTCTTTAGTTAAAGGGGCATGAAACATGTATTCGAGGTAAAACCTCGATGTCGAATTTTTGGTTGAATGCAATAACTCCTCTACCATGTGGCGTGGTAGAGAAAGTAAACATTGAATTGAACTGGTTAGAGAATAGATATAGTGGAGCTCTATTGTAGAGAAGGCCAATGAAGGTCTTCTTCTCCTCCTTTCAACGATAATGTGTTATAATCACCTGTTCCATACTTCCTACCATCGTACGAGGTCTATCCAGATCTCCTTCCAATCGGCCGATAATTCACTTTTTGTAAATGTATTTTCTATCATTCTGTCAACATGATCCATCTATTTCACTGTATTATTTTAAATCTGATATGATTGTTCAGTTCTTTATTTTATCCATTTTAGTAAATTCCCTTACATATCTCACCAACTTCAGCTCTGCTGCCTACATGCCCGATCTCTTTTTTTTTGTTTGGTTATTGTCCATGATTCGGAGCCATATACAAGAGTGTGCACAGCCATACTTTATACAATTTAATTTGTGCTTCCTTTCTTACTTTACTTCCTTAAGTTCTTTCAATTGTTACACAGATAGCTTGAAATCTATGAATCTTCTTCTAAATTTTGAGGCAGTATTTTTAACACTTAAATAATTTCAGTCCAATTATAATATATAAATTCAATAACAGCCCGCCTTAAAGCAATATGCGTATGTAATAATGTATAAAAAGTGTATATTACAGCCATTGTATATGTTTATATTATTGTATACATGTGTAATAATGTTATGTGAATGTATTACGTAATTTAATAATGTAGGAGCTGTGAGAATAATAGGTTAAAAGTTGCTAACAATGAGTTAACCTTGAGGCAATAATGAATTTGAAAGTTTAACAATACTTCTAATTCTTGGAAGCAATAATGTAATTTTAGTGACAGTTTATAAAATAGCCAATCAACAACCAGAAAGAAGCTTAAGTTAAATAAAAGTATTCTATTGGATTAGGAATAGCCAATCGAGACTTGAAATACAGAAATTTACAAATTTAGGCGGAAGAAATAAAGTTAGTTGCTTATAGACAGTGCTCATAACTGGACGCGTTGGTTGTAGACAGTGTTCCTGACGCGAGACACGTCCTCGAGAAATTTAATACGTATTGAGTGTGAGACAAAAATAGTTTGTGTTAAAAAGTGCAAGTAATTAATAAAAAAAATCTCAAGCTCTCCCTCTATATCAGTGACGTGTTATTTAAATCGTGTCAAGCATTAATAAAAGGAGTGAAATAAAATGTATAATCTGTGTAAGCCTACATTCTTCAGTCGCACCACGCCCTGTTAAGACATCCATGTCTCTAAAAATAAATACTGACGCAGCCGAGGCAAACATAAATATATGATATTTAAAGAAACAGTCAAATTGCAAAGTTAATATTTGTAAATATTTGGGGCAAAGGCCACCGGAAAGTACATCACAACCTACATAACTGAAGAGGGATACTTATTCTAAAATTGTATCATTTATTGTTATTTTTGATCTGGTCGGATTCCTCTCTTTAAAAGCCATTTTTGTCTTATTTGTAGATATAGCTAAATTGTAGTGTATTGCGTGTTGGCTTAGTCTATATACCGCTCTTTGTTATTTATGTGGTGTTTCCTGTATAACTATCTGGTCATCAGAATATAATATAGTATTTAATGGTAACCTACATCCTATTTTAATTCCAAACTGTATTTAATCTATCCAATTCATATCTAGGTCGTCAATATGTACATTAAATAAAGTGAGTGATAAACTACAGCCTTGTGGAATACCTAGGTTTATTAAGATTTCATTTTTCGTATTTACATATAGACTGTTTATAGCATTAACAAGGTGTTTAAAACAACCCTCATTTCTAATATTTTCCACAAAAGAGAGTCTTTTTACCTTATCAAAGGCTTTCTCGTAATCAACAAATGCTAAATGTGTTTCTAAGCAATAATTTGTTTCATTATAAATATATTAATTATCATTACACGAACGTCGTTTCTGAAGTCTGACGTTTGAAGCAGTATGCGAAATGCCGCGATGATGCTACAGTCTGAAACGCACTACATTATCTCGTAGCTCGTTCTGTTCTCTCTTGCGCCAGCTGCTCCAGTGGTAGAGCTATGAGTATGCTCGAGTGTAAGGTGATGGATAACACCAGTTTAAATTGACTGAGAAATTTATTGTGATCTAATACTTGAGCTATAGAAGTGAGTTGCCGACGTTTGAAATGAGGGGGTGATGATGATGATGATGATAAATGAGTGACCTCTGAAAGAGGCCATGCACACAGGCCCAAGAGCCCACTGTGCCTTTTATTCTGGCATTATTCTAGTCCAATGGTCCGTATAAAATGGACCACGTCCTTTATATCTGATTTTTTTATGTCCTCAAATTCCAAAAAGAAGGACCCTAAGGATACATACTTACGAACAGCAAAACCTTCGCATTTGCATAGTATACAGGGTGGACCATATAAGTTGAGGCTGTACAATATCTCCAAAACTAAGCTTGTAGAAAGAAATATCTTTAATAAAAGTTGCTTGATATTATGGGAGAAAGTAATTACCATTAGTCGTGTTTTGTTTGGAGGACGTTATAATAGCGATTTTATGACCAATTTAATTTTTTAAAATGGGAACCTACATCTTGTATGTTGTTTTCCCCATTAGAAAATGGTTTATAACAAGCTGTTTATTTTGTAATGAGGAATGAGGAAACAAAATAAAAAACGTTGGTTCCCAATTACGAAACTAACTTGACTCTCAAATGATCATCCACTGATGGTCCAACTATTCATTGCGTTCTTCGTACACAGCCATTCAGAACCTTCGTTGTTATATACGTTGCTGTAAGAACAATTGCAAAGGGTTTTATACGAATGTTATTTAGTAATTTATGAGAAGTGAGGAAACAACATAAAAAATCTGATGTGTTACACTCACATAACTTTCTCTACTCTTGTACAATCTAATTTTACAAACGCCTATTCTCCATATGCTTCATGTTAATCGAGATATCGAGATGTCAATCTTATTGGTAATTTTCTTGTAGATGCAAGGGGAATATGGTAGCTTTTAAGCGATAGTCAAATATTTTAACGCTGGTTGCTATGTGGCGCATTCCATTCTCTTTGTATGTTCAGGACATAAAAAAATGAATAACGAAGTTGAGAAAAAAGTATAAGTATTGGAAAATTTAAGGAAATAACAAGCAATATCTCGAAAACGGTTCACTCAACAAAAGAAACGTATATGACATAAGTTGTGTATTTTAACGCGATCTACATTTTTTGCGTAGTAAAATTTTGTCTATCTCTTATGGTTTACCAGTTATGCAAAAGTCGTTCACAATGAAGAATATTTTTGGAGACATTCCCAGAAAATTCGAGATATACATTTTATTTGTCATGACAATATCTTAAACATATGATATTTTAATCAAAATCGTTAGAGCCGTTTTTGAGAAAATTAAAATTTTCGAAAAATGTTCCATGTAAAGGGTAGTCTGGGGTGGGGGGATTTTCTTGAAAACCTTCGTGTCGCATCTCTGGAAGATACTGAACCTAAATACCAAGTTTGGTGTTTATCCGACTGTTCGTTTTTGAGTTATGCTGTTCACAGACACACAGACACACAGACAGACACACAGACAGACACACAGACAGACACACACACGGACATGTTTCCAAAAATGCTTTTTTTGGATTCAGTGATTCTCAAAACATGTATTTCCGGTGAAATCTCGGTATCGAATTTTTGGGTGGAATGCAATACTTCCCCTACTTACTATACGTAGTAGAGAAAGTAAAAAGGTAGGTTGCTCTTTAAAAAAATTAAATTTACCCTAAAATGACTACCACAACGTCTTGCAAATAAAGCACGACCAATGGCGTTTACTTTCCCCAATAATATCAAACAACATTTATTAAAGACATTTCTTTCTACAAAGCTTAGTTGTGAAGATATTATACACTCTCAATTTAAATGGTGCACCCTGTATACCGTGAGGTCTCGCGTATTTCCTATATAAGACCCATTATGCATAAATCCTTGCGCAGAATGTAGCGAATAGTCTTGAGACCCTGAATTGTAACCTTAGAAATTATAACAATTGAATTATTATACCTGCAAAAGTTGCAGTATCAAAGTTAGTTTGAAAGAACTGTTTCCGCAATAAAAGAAACTAGAAACATAACCTGACGTGGGTCGCTAAAATGTTGCTCGGAAAGATCCCTCGCGATAGCCGCTAAATCTTACTCACACAAGCGCGTCAGTAGGCGCTTAAAATAACACACGAGTCACCACAAGTATCCAGGGTGAGAATGTGTGCACGAAACGTCATTAAACTGAGTTTTGTTTACGGAAGTTCTTTAACTGTTGTGGTCCTTAGCGTCCCATTCTATATTGGGCGTGAAAAATCGGTAATTTTTCTCAAAGGCCTCCGTATCAGGCCTGAGGCTCTTTTACGTGCCCTAAATCTACGACACGGGACCACCAGCTTTATTTCCCTTCCGAAGGAAGCCATGTTAAGAATTTTTA
Source organism: Deroplatys truncata (assembly GCA_030765065.1). Taxonomy (NCBI): domain Eukaryota; kingdom Metazoa; phylum Arthropoda; class Insecta; order Mantodea; family Mantidae; genus Deroplatys; species Deroplatys truncata. Next base: position 302,302,513 of record CM060975.1, on the reverse strand, counting down.
CGCCTGAAAAATCCATCACCCTCCGCCGGGTTTGAACCTATGACCTCGGGAACTAGAGGCTAGCATGGGCACGGACGTCGATCAGTACCAGTGACTAAATCAGTAACTCCCTGATTTAGATTACATGCCTGTTGGTTACTTAAGCTCCGTCTACATTAGAACTACTCTCTTCAACGATATTTCCCGCCGGGGCCAATATTCAACTCCCTTCATGAGCGTCTCTGACACTGTTGCTTGGACTCCCTAACTCTTGAGAATTTTATCCACCTTTCTCTTTTGCAGACATTGCCTACGTGACTTTGTAAACGTACTGAATTTACCTCTAAACTGCATTCCCAGAATATTTAAGCTAATGTGTTTTTATCCTCGGTTGATAGTAATGAATTTCGTTAACCTGACTTCTAATTACCTTCTTCTTTCCGGACAACTCCTTCAATTCAAGCTGATTAATTCTATATTAATTTAATAAAGGAAATTATTTATTGCAATTATTTTTTTATACTACTATCATTTCTTTAATTATTTACATCTTCTTGTAAATGATTATGGCATCACTGTTCTTCTGAGATTCCATGGGCGAATGTAGTTGTAGAGCCTGTTAAGAAGAAGTTTCTTCCACCTAGGAAGAGATATTTGTGTAGGCTGATTCTCGGAAGGGAAGTAGTCTATAAACGACAGAGAAATACAGGAAGTGGCTGGCCTGACCCAGTTTACGTCGTAACATCTTCACCCTCTCGTTCTTTCAGCTTGGTTTGGCATCAACTCCATCTTTTAAACGGATTTTCTTTATACAGTATTTCCGGAAATTTCTTTGTCACATTGTTAAACCCTCTTTTCTTCTCCAGCAGACTCTGTCATGCAATCCTCTTCTACTAATGTACAAAGATTTCTATAACCCTATTTGTTTTCTCGTTGAGCTCCTTGCTTGAATCAGTATTTCACCCTTAGGCACACAGGCATGCCGGGCAGTCCGCAAGAACACCATGCTTCATTTTCTTTATATATGTATATAAAAGATCTCGCGTAAAGATTCACACCATTTTCTCTGTCCAGTGCAACCTCGCATCACTGTATTTATATAAAGTGATATTTGTACGAATATCACGATATACTTGCCTAGGAATGATTAAAAATTAAGTAATAAATACCTAGTTACATTAAATACACGGAAACAGCATTCAAATGTTAAGCCGTAGTAACGGGAAGGACCCTTGATGTGTTACATTCATATGACTTTTCTACACTATCGTTTATTTTCCTATCTTCTGCATTTTAATGAGATACACCTTTCTTTCCTAAAACAGCTACATTACACATTTCGTTATAAATACAAAGAGAACAGCGACAGTCAAATGTTTAAGAACTGGACGCTATATGCTGGCCCTAAAATTCCATACTGTTTCCGTGACATCGCGAGAAACAACTGAAAATCAACAGGACCTTTACGAATGAATAGGACTTTACAGGATCCTCCAGAAAATCCAATACAAACATTTTATTTGTCATATAAATTACTTTAACATGTATTTTAATCAAAATCGTTAAGAGCCATTTTTGAGAGAAGAAAAATAGGAACTTTTTTCGTGTAAACGGTAGGTTGCGATGGGGTTTTTCTTTAAAAATCTTCGTAATGCATCTTTGGAAGATATTAAACTTAAATACTGAATGTTTTCTTTATCCGACTTTTCGTTTTTGAGTTACGCCTTTCACAGGCGCGCGTGGTGTGAACATTATTCTAAAATTCTTTTTGCTTTATCACGTACACAGTAGATAGAGGAAGTATTGCATTCCTAACATATTCCAACCGAGATTTCACCGGAAATACATGTTTTGAGACACCTTGAATTAAAAAATCTAATGTGTTACACTCATATGACTTTCTCTACTCTTGTACAAACTATTTTTACAAACGCTTATTCTCCATATCCTTCATGTTAATCGAGATGTTAATCTTATTGCTAATTTTCTTGTAGATGCAAGGGGAATTGGTAAGCTTTAAGCGATAGTCAAATATTTTAAGAGCTGGTTGCTATGTGGAGCATTCCATTCTCTTTGTATGTCCAGGACATAAAAAATGAATAACGAATTCCCATTTGAGAAAAAGTATTGGAAAATTTAAGGGAATAACAAGCAATATCTCGAAAATGGTTCACTCAACAACAAAAAATGTATATGACATAAATTGTGTATTTTAACGCGATCTACATTTTTTGTGTAGTAAAAGTTTGTCTATCTCTTATGATTTACCAGTTATGCAAAAGTCGTTCACAATGAAGAATACTTTTGGAGACATTCCCAGAAAATTCGAAATGTACATTTCATTTGTCATGAAAATATCTTAAACATATGATATTTTAATCAAAATCGTTAGAACTATTTTTGATAAAATCAAACTTTTCGAAAAATGTTCCATGTAAAGGGTAATCTGTGGTGGGGGAATTTTCTTGAAAACCTTCGTGTCGCATCTCTGGAAGATACTGAACCTAAATACCAAGTTTGGTGTTTATCCGACCGTTCGTTTCTGAGTTATGCTGTTCACAGACACACACACACGGACATGTTTCCAAAAATGCTTTTTTACTTTCTCTACTACGTATAGTAAGTAGGGGAAGTATTGCATTCCACCCAAAAATTCGATACCGAGATTTCACCGGAAATACATGTTTTGAGACCTCCTGAATCCAAAAAAAGGATTTTTGGAAACATGTCCGTGTGTGTGTCTGTGTGTGTGTGTGTGTGTGTGTGTGTGTGTGTGTGTGTGTCTGTGTGTGTCTGTGAACAGCATAACTCAAAAACGAACAGTCGGATAAGCACCAAACTTGGTATTTAGGTTAAGTATCTTCCAGAGATGCGACACGAAGGTTTTCAAGAAAATCCCCCCACCCCAGACTACCCTTTACATGGAAGATTTTTCGAAAATTTTAATTTTCTCAAAAATGGCTCTTACGATTTTGATGAAAATATCATATGTTTAAGATATTCTCATGAGAAATGAAATGTATATCTCGAATTTTCTGGGAATGTCTCCAAAAGTATTCTTCATTGTGAACGACTTTTGCATAACTGGTAAACCATAAGAGATAGACAAAATTTTACTACACAAAAAATGTAGATCGCGTTAAAATACACAATTTATGTCATATACATTTCTTTTGTTGAGTGAACCGTTTTCGAGATATTGCTTGTTATTTCCTTAAATTTTCCAATACTTATACTTTTTCTCAAATGCGTTATTCATTTTTGTAATGTCCTGGACATGCAAAGAGAATGGAATGCGCCACATAGCAACCAGCGTTAAAATATTTGACTATCGCTTAAAAGCTACCATATTTCCCTTGCATCTACAAGAAAATTACCAATAAGATTGACATCTCGATATCTCGATTAACATGAAGCATATGGAGAATAGGCGTTTGTAAAATTAGATTGTACAAGAGTAGAGAAAGTGAGAATGTGAGTGTAACACATCAGATTTTTTGGATTCAGGGGTCTCAAAACATATATTTTCCGTGAAATCTCGGTATCGAATTTTTGGGTGGAATACAATACTTCCCCTACTTACTATACGTAGTAGAGAAAGTAATAAGAATTAAATAAAGTAATAACAGAACATAGAACTAACTGGAAACAACGCTTAGAATGAATGGCACTAAATAGGATACCCCGAGCAACATATAACTGTAGATCCCAAGGATACAGAAACCCAGGCCTACCAAAAAAGAGATGGACACAAGATTTTGGAGCCGAAACAGGCTAAAAGGGCCTAAAACCGTGAAGTAGAAGAAGAAGATTATTAAACTTATAATTGACTAAAGCTTGAGGTGAATTTAATGAGTTGTTTTGCACAACAGTTTATTCAAAAGCTGCCCTTAACTGTTATTCTTACCCTATATGAATAATTTCACAACCTTTGCTTCAAATACCTCCTAAAGCTGTTCTCTATCTGTTTGGCCTGAAACGCAGACGTTTAACGTCCAAATGGAGATAGAAATTCTGACAGAGGGAAGTTTCTCTCTGCAACCTTTGGTGCCGCGGAATAAAATTAGTTCCATGCTCGTGTTTTTCTCATCTCCAGAAAAGGGATAAAAAAAAAAAGTTTAATCCAGTTTTCTGTACATTATAAAACTGCGAAATTGCAAGGTCTTGCCGAAGTCTGCCGGTGGTTATTGCAATGGATGGGGTTGGAAGAGATGAGATAATGAAAAAGGGCGAAGAAGAGAGGGGGTGTTGAAAGTGGCGAACTCAGGTGTTCCTGCGGACAAGGTGCTTTATTGGGCGAATTCAAGAAAGACATTTCCCGAGGTGTGCTAACCTCGTCATAATGACTTTCTCACAGCTTCTCACTAAGGAGCAGTTCGTTATAAACAGATGGAGGTTGTTCACGCAACGGCGCCGCTTAATAGAGGTGCTACCAGCTGCTGTGTATATATTCTTACAACCAGCGGGTGGCTTTGTCGCAGTTTTCAGTGGCTTGTGTTATCTTGTTTGTTGGGCGCTTATTGTTTAATTATTTTTTTTAATTTGGGTTCTTTATCCTCCGGCTAGCTATTATAACTCAGTCGAGCACGTGTCTCAAAGCAGGGCGTGTAAACGGAAAGGAGTTGTTACTAAAAGATAACACTGATAAAAAAATTTTAAATCTAGACTTTTATTGCCGTCATACTAAATTAATAATTGACATGTTTAATCTTTATACACGCCTGACTGAAACTGTGATATTTCCGAATGTAGCTACAGTCGTTTTAGTTGCCGCGTACCAAATACTTCGCGTACTTTACATTTTTGTAACTAACTCTGCGACGTGCACCTCGTGAGAGATTCTTCAAAACTGTGCAACATTCGCTTATGGCTCGAGAATATACACCTCGAATTGCGTAAACATTATAATAGAGCTGCTATTGTTTACCAAATCGCGCCCACTTTAGCGTCTATTTTGGTCAGCCAATCACTACTACTAACATATATACTCTAGAGAAGATATTCCCTCCATTTCTAAAAAAAAGCACGCTACCCTGACGTCATTTGTTTATCTCTTCTTAGTGACAAACAACTTACCCCCTTTATTGTTACCCATTTCTATTGTTTATTTCCTAACAATACTTATGGCTAACAAACATCTAAAATCCTGTACATACAATAATATTAATTTACATTACAATCACTCTGGCATTCACAGCATGTTATGATATAAAATATTGCCTCAGCTTTTACGTCTCGAATAATGATTTATTTTATTTGTCCATCCCCCCACACTTTGACATTAGTGTATAATGATTTCGAAAACCTTTTAGTTTTTCTGTCACTTACGCTGCTGGTCAAAAGTTTTTGGATACCGTCAATGTAGTACAATTTAGCGTTTTGCTTGAATTGTTATTTGTTCCATGTAAGTAAACCTTTATATTCTGGTGTTCCCTCGTAGATTCTATTTGAATTGCTGACTGCGTGCTCCGTACTCCTGAAAGAATTTTTCCTGGGCTTGGATGATGTTATTTTATGTTGATCTTCAACTTCTCTGAAGTTCTTGTACTGAAGCATTGCAGTTTCGTCGATTCTATTCTTCTTTTCACATATTCTTGCCTATTCTTACCCCACGTTTAGGCGCTAAACTTGAAGTTGTTTCTTTCCCACGTATGGGTGCCAAACTTGAAGGGGTTTAATTGTTGTTGCGGTTGCACCATGTTTAGGCACCAATTTGAAGCACGTGTTTTAGACCACGCACGTAATGGATGCCAATTTGCGGGAGATTGTTTCTAGGAGTCTTCGCCCCACGTTTACTTTTCCGGTGGCCTTCGCCCCACGTTTACTTTTCCGGTGGCCTTCGCCCCACGTTTACTTTTCCGGTGGCCTTCGCCCCACGTTTAAGAATCAACTTTTTATTTTAATGTTTATTTAATGTTTATGTATACCTCGGCTGCGTCATTAGTAATTTGTAAAGCACGTATCTCTTAACAGGGCTGGTACGGCTAAGGAACAAGACTTACACTAATTATAATTGTACTCCACTCCCTTGATTAATCCTTCACACGATTAAATAACACTTCACTGATGTATCTCACTGTAGAGCTGTGAGATTATTGTTAATTGTACTTTTAAACAGCAAAGTTTATATTATTCACGTCGTAATGAAGTTTTGTCTCACACTGAACCCGTACCTAACTGCTCTGGTACTCAATCTTGTAGCGTCTCACGCCTGAATTTGCACATTTCCTTTATTTCAAGTCTCTGATTGGCTAAGCCTACTCCAATAGAACACTTTTATTTAACTTAAGCTTTTTCTACTTTTTGATTTGATATTTATAAACTGTTTTAAATATTACATTATTATTGTTCCAAGAATTATTAGTGGCCTTTATTAAACTATGTAATTTATTGTTGTCTCAAGGTTACCTCATTGTCAGAAACTTTCGGCTTCTATTCTCACAGCTCCTACATTGTTAAACTACGTAATACATTCACATAACATTATTATACATGTACATAATAATATAAATATAATACAATGACTGTTACATACACTTTATACATTATTACATACACATATTGCCTTAAGGCGGGCTGTTATTACATTTTATATTATATGATTAGACTGATATCATTTAACTGTTAAAAATACTGTCTCAATGTAAGTACAAGGACCAAAAATATCTAATCAAAATGGAATATTATTTAAAAATAAAGAGTATAGTAATATGTTTCGAAAATTTACAAAACAAGTATCTCATACTGGATGTTTCTATCTGCTGTACCACCGATTATTTTACCTGGGGCCACCCCATCCTAATCCACAGGCGAGATAGATCACCCTGCGGATCTAGCCACACTACACCAACAGCATACTTCCGGCCGTGAAATAGAGATTGTCTGAATGCCAGAGAGAGCTGTTTCACTCGTACCAAATGGTTTGCAGTTTTCATCAAGTATATATGGGGAAAAAGAGCAAAATAATCAGTCCGTGACAGTTGTCAATTATAATCAAATTCAAAATCTGCTTCCGCTTTCAGAGAGAAATAAATATGTATGTTAGCATATTATAATGGAATTAAAATGTTTGACGTGAAATGTTAAAATTGTAGAAAAAAAATTTCCGATGTGATACATTCCCATGACTTTCTCTACCCTCTATTCTTATTAGTGGGTATGTAAACTATTCTTAATAAAATTTATTTGTCCATTTACTACATTTTAATCCAAATAAACCTTTATAGAAATAGCTATAACACACATTTCGTTATAGATACAAAAAGAACTGCGATAGTCAAATGTTTAAGAACTGGACGCTATATAGCGGCCTTAGATTTCATACTGATGATACTTTAAAAGAATGACAAGTGCTGAGCTCGAACCTTTAAATATGGATACCTCAGAAACGGCTTATGCCATAGAAAAACCTATTTGAAGTAAACTGTGTTTTAAAGCGATCTACATTTGTTATGTAGTACGTTTTCGTCTATTGCATATTGCTTACCAGTTATACAAGATTATACAAAATTCCTTCCGAATGAAAAGGACTTTACAGGCTATTCCCAGAAAATTCAAGATATACATTTTGCATGTAAATATCTTTAATGTATGATATTTTAAAGAAATTCGTTGAAGCCATTTTTTAAAAAATAAAAATTTTCGATGTAAAGGGTGTTTGGGGTGGCCAGATTTTCTTGAAAATTTTCGTGTCGCATCTTTGGAAGATACTGAACCTAAATACCAAGCGTGGTATTTATCCGGCTTTTCGTTTTTGAGTTATGCCGTTTATAGTCACACCCATAGATTCAGTGGGCCTCAAAACTGTATTTTCGGTGAAATCTTTGTATCGTATTTTTGGGTGGAAATCAATACCTACCATCCCTAGCTACTACGTATGTGGTGGAGAAATTAAAAATCAATGAAAGCCGCATTCTATCATTTAGGTGTTAACATTACAGAATAAAAATTACACTGAATTAGCGACAGAAGCTTTATAAAATGACAAAAGTTTCAAAAAACCCAAACCAATAATAACAGATATCGTAAATCTGCTATTTATTTCTTAGAATAAATCCGTTGGAACAAAAATAAATAAATAAAACAATTTTAAAAACAGTGATTATTATCACAGTAAACTGTGATGAAAAAATAAATCCTGTCAAGATTTTTGCTTCTTTATGTTTACTATCCTATTGTTTTCTTTAAATTACCTAGTGTTCTACATACTACCCTGAGTGTCCAGAAAGTTTTTACTGGCAATATACGAGAGCAGTCCCAGAAGTACCCGACCTGACGTATATACAGCGTTTGTTTCAAACAAATGACTATGGTAGAAAGTACCACCCTTATAAAGCTTAAGTTTGATGTTTGACGATGCTACGTTGTTTAGTAATTCTTTGGCAGTCATTAATAAAGAACTCTCTCAGCAAATGTGTAAGTATGGATTAAACTGGCCATCGTTATGTGACACAATACTTTCATTTGAAAGGTCTTAGTCAACTAATATTAAAGCTGAGCTAGATTCTACTCTGGGGGAGTCTGCTCCGTCGTTTATAACAGTAAAATATTGAGTGGCAGAGTTTAAGTGCTGCCAAGACGAACATCGCAGTGGTCGACCAAATGAGGTGACCACGCCAGAAATTGTAATGAAAATTCACAAAATGGTATTGGATGACCGTCGACTGAGTGCCCGAGTTAGCAGACATCGTAGGCATTTCATAAAATGCTGTACATCGTATACTAATTGAAAATTCAGAAATGAGAAAGCTGTGCGCAAGATGGGTGCCGCGTTTACTCACAATGGAACAAAAGCAACGTTGTGAGGATGTATCAGTCAAGTGTTTGGCGATATTTCGATGCAATAAAGCCGAGTTTTTGCATCGATTCATAACCATGGATGAAGCATGGGTCCATCACTTCACACCTGAGATGAAGGGACAGTCAAAACAGTGGATTGAAAGGGGAGAATCGGCTTCAAAGAAGGCGAAGATAGTTCAATCTGCAGGCAAGACAATAGCGTCAGTTTTTTGGGATGCGCGTGAGATAATTTTTATTGATCATCTTCAAAAACGAAAAGCAATTAATGGTGAGTATTATGCAAACTTATTACAGCGTTTGAATGATGAAATCAAGCAAAAACAGCCGCATTTAGCGAAAAAGAAAGTTCTGTTTCATCAAGACAATGCACCAGTTCACACATCCATTATCACCATGACCAAAATCAATGAGTTAAAGTGCGAATTACTTCCTCATGCACCCTATTCGCCAGACTTACCCCTCTCTGATTATTTTCTGTTTCTAAAGTTGAAGAAATGGCTTGGTGGTAAAAGATTTGCCAACAATGAAGAGGTGGAGTTTGCAGTTGATGGCTATTTTGCAGAACTCCACGGTTCTCACTATAACCAGGGTATCGAAACTATTGAACATCGCTGGGAAAAGTGTATCTAGCTGAAAGGAGACTATGTAGAGAAATAAAGATGCTTTTTCCCAAAATGTTTTGTGTTTTCTTTGTTAGGTTGGGCGCTTCTGGGACAGCCCTCGTAGCTACAGTAGGTAACTTAGAACTGGAACTTTTCTTCTCAAATTTCCTTCAGCAATTATCATTTCATTAGTTCCCACCGCCTGTGGTGCCGTTGTAGCAACAACGGTCGTTAAGCACTAAATTCTGGTGTGTCACATTCGCACTATTTTCTCCTTCCTATACCGTTTATTAAAGTTTATACAAAGTATTCTCACTAAAACTTAGTTTACTAAATTTAGTGAACACCCAAAATGTACACTCACGAGCCGCCACTGCCTTTAAATCCTTTGACTTGAGAAACACGTGATTCTGTTATTGGTCACTGAACTGTAAGGTCTCTTAACGTTGGTTGTATCGGTATTATACAGTGCGGTCAAGCTGAAGCCACAGACCGGCTACGAGGAATGTTTTTAAAGTATCAATAACTTTTACTTTCTCTGCTACGTACAGTAAGTAGGGGAAGTGTTGTATTCCACCCAAAAATTCGATACCGAGATTTCACCGGAAATACATGTTTTGAGGTGCACTGAATCCAAATAAAGCATTTTTGGAAACATGTCCATGTACTTAGGCAGTATTTTTAACACTTAATTGATTTCAGTCAAATTATATTATAAAAAAGTATAATAACAGCCCCTTTAAAGCAATATGTGTATGTAACAATATAAAAAAGTGTATATTACAGTCATTGTATATGATTATATTATTGTGTACATGTAATAATGTTATCTGAATGTATTACGTAATTTAATAATGTAGGAGCTGTGAGAATAATAGGTTAAAAGTTGCTAAAATGCGGTAACAATGAGGTAGTCTAGAGGCAATAATGAATTTGAAAGTTTAATGCTACTAGCCATTATTGGTGCAACAATAATGTAAATTTTGAGACAGTTTATAAATAGCCAATCAACAACCAGAAAAAGCTTTAGTTAAATAAAGGTATTCTATTGGATTAGGAATAGCCAATCAGAGACTTGAAATACAGAAATTTACAAATTTAGGCAGCAGAAATCAAGTCAGTTGCTTGTAGACAGCGCTCATAACTGGACGTGTTGGTTGTAGACAGTGTTCCTGACTCGAGATGTGTCCTCGAGAAATTTAATACGTATTCAGTGTGAGACGCAAAATAGTTTTCGTGTTTAAAAGTGCAAGTAATTAATAAAAGAATCTCACAGCTCTCTATATCAGTGAAGTGTTATTTAAATTGTGTCAAGCATTAATAAAAGAAGTTAAGTAAAATTATAATCCTTGTAAACCTACATTCTTTAGTCGTACCACTCCCTGCTAAGACATTCATGTCTCTAAAAAAATAAATACTGACGCAGCCGAGGCAAACATAAATATATATTATTTAAAGAACTTAATGTCAGAATTATGAAGTTAATATTTTTAAATCTGGGACGAAGGCTACCGGGTACCATACGTGCGATTGCAACTGCTTGTTAACTTCCATTAACATTGTTAGCTTCCATCCTATCTTATATTACAGCAAACTTCTTAGAGATGTATGCATTAACATCTTATATTTAGGATCTTTCAATCTTTAACATGTGATAACTGCCGTTGTTATTGAGTTACAGCAATAATTTTTTTCATGTGGTTACAGTTGTTATTGAAAAACAGTTATGTAACGTTACAGCATTCAGCAACGCGTGGAAATTGTGAAAGTTTATTATCAAAATGGATCATCTGTTCGCCAAACCCTCCGTGTATTGCGTGAAGTTTACGGTGTGCATAATCGTCCCTGCGAGAGAACGATTCGGTGTTTGATCGATAAATTGAAAGAAGTGCTTCTGTCAGCATTCAAAGAATGCCTGTACGTAATCGACGTAAGCGCTCCAACGAAAACATAGGCGCCGTTCGTGAGAGTGTACGTGAGAACGGAAAAAAATCAATTGCTCGTCGAGCGCAAGAATTGGGCTTTCGCCGACCACAACTTGGCGAATTCTACATCTGGACTTGAAGTTTCACGCTTACAAAATGGTGTTAACTCAAGCACTAAATCCCAACGACCATACGTTGTGCCGTGTATTCGCTGACTGGGCTATGGAGCAATTGGAAGCTGACCCGGATTTTTGTCGAAAAATCATCTTCAGCGAAGAAGCCCACTTTTGGAAGGATGGTTGTGTTAAACAAAATTGCCGCTATTGGAGCAATCAAAATCCAATACAGATACAAGAACGACCACTTCATCCCCAAAAGGTTAATGTGTGGTGTGGATTTTGGTATAGTGGAATCATTGGTCCATATTTTTTCCAAGATGAAGATGGAGAAGGTCTAACTGTCAATGGAGAAAGATACCGGGCTCTTATAAGGGACTATTTTTGGCCTCAATTGGATGGTATGGATCTCAAAAACACCTGGTTCCAGCAAGATGGTGCCACATGTCATACTGCTCTCGAAACAATCAATCTTCTGAAGGAGAAGTTCAGAGGTTTCATCATTTCCCGTGGTGGTGATGTTAACTAGCCCCCGAGGTCATGTGATTTAACGCCGTTGGATTACTTCTTGTGGGGTTATGTCAAATCTCGAGTTTATGTCAACAAGCCAGAAACAGTAAACGATCTTATGAATAACATCACGCGTGAGTGTTATTCGTGAAGTTGGACCTAATTTACGTTCTTCTGTTATTGACAATTGGGTCAACCGTATACGCGCAACGCACTTTAGCGTCTGTTTTGTCAGCCAATCACTATTACTAACATATATACTCTAGGGAAGATATTCCCTCCATTTCTAAAGAAAGGCACGCTACCCTGACGTCATTTGTTTGTCTCTTCTTAGTGATAAACATCTCACCCCTCGGTTTATTGTTACCCACTTCTATTGTCAGTTTCAGTGAGGCCGTGTAAACTTATTTCCTAACAATACTTATGGCTAACAAACCTCTAAAATCATGTACACACAATAATATGAATTTACACTACAATCACTCTGGCATTCACAGTGTTGTGATATAAAATATTGCCTCAATGATTTGTAGAGAAAGCTATGTGCCTGTAACACATCACGTTTTTTTTAAAGGGTGAAACATTTACTAATGCATTAAGCAGACCATGATGTCACCTGAATACACTATCTGATATGGCGATATAGCAGGTATAGCAAATGTAAAGTAAGGGTGAGCCAAGCCGCATTTTCCCATTAAGATGACCGATCGGATTATAAACGATCTCGCTGTATAACCGGAACGTATGCCTAGCGGCTCGGCATTATTTAGAGGCCGAATGCCGCTGTATATTTCATTGAGGGCCATAATGTACACAGAGTATTGAATTAGTGTATGAGCCGCCGTAATGAATATTAACAGGATCATAGGAAGAGGCAATGAAAGGTTAAATTAGAGGAATCGCCCGAGCTATTGATGGACTCTAACTACTGGGGAAGATTAAACCCAACATTAGCTGCAATATCCCACATCACTCTCTCAACCATATTGACAAAATAACGTCACAGTGTCCTCTCTGCTCTGTATATAACCGCACAGCAAAGACAGTCGACGTTCAATCAGTAATGTATTCACAATGAAAACAAAGGCTTCGCTGGTGATACCATACACAAGAGGAGATTAGCGCTTTTCAACTAAAGTTTCTCTGTCAAATTCGAGAGAGAATGCGACAATAAGATTGAAGGACATTAAAACCCACCCATAATATGTAGGAAAACATATGAATAGCCATCTGTTGAAAAGGCCCCAGCTCAAATAGTACTTTGGGATATAACTGTGGGAAGTGTATTACGAGGGCGATATTGAACATTTTTAGAATGCCACGTTTCTAAAAACAGATTAAATTTCTTTACATTTGGGCGATAATTTCTAATGTTCTGCGAGTTTATTGCCGTGTAGTTTGTTCGATTTGCTCCAATAATTTGTTAAGTATCAGCGTTTAAAGATTTTGTGCTTACCCAAAAATGAATTAACTAAAGGAAATTTCCAGTGTATGAACTTTTAGGATTTTAAATCGTCATTAACGCCTAAACAATGTCAAGACCAATACACCGGCACCAAATTATTTCAAAATTTGTTTTGCTCATAGGTTACAGCACAAGAAATATGAATAATAGTCTCTTGTGAACGAAGATATAGCTCACACCGCTGATGCGCATTGTTTACATTAGGTTCCCTTTAAGGCTGGCGGGATTATAGGTGTTTTGTTGTCCTTGTCCGTCAGAAAGAATAGGGTTTCTGAATGTTGAAAAAAATTAACAAAATTTGAGTGGCCTTTGAGTTTAAAATAATTTTATTTTTACAATATTAATATACATTTGAGAATTAAACTAATAACAATCGTCATTATCATAACAACAAATTAAATAACACCAAATAAAAAGTTTTCGTGTTTTTGAATGAATTCCAATATTTTAAGACTGTAAATTGGTGTAAAGTATTGGAATGCCGTAAGTTGGATTATCGTCTTTGAAGAATTTTGCTCACTTGTGAGTAAAATGTGTCGTAGTTGTTTTTTAATATTCCATATTTACGTGAAAAGCTCTGCGGCACAGAGAACAACGAAAACGAAATGCCACGAGAAGGTGGAGCAAGAAGAAAATGGGGAGTAATACCCACATCTTGCAATGTTTATTTTATAGTCTTTTTCTAAATTGCTTTTGTAGTACTTGAGACTGCAGGGTGTAATACCATCTAGCAGAAAAAAGGGGTAATATATTTTTTTTCCTGCATATTACGGATATTACATAGAAGATTAGATCTGCTTCACAAACCACCTCACCAAATTAACCAAAAAGCCATCTGATCATTTGTAGCTGCAAGCTTCTGCTGCATCTCCTAGTTTCAGGTCAAACCTCTTACAAAACAAGCCACTGTAATAAGCTTGCCTTCCCTGCCCTCCACGTAGAATTTAAAGGAAAACAGTACGCGATCAAATTAATCCAATAAGAGAAACTCTGCGTCCCGGGTTCGATTCCCGGCTGGAGGTTCGGAACTTTTCTTTAGCCAGAATTATTCCTCATCCTTCCTAGCGTCTGGAAGTGTCAGTGAGAGTTGTAGCGATATTTTCACCGAATAACAATACATACAAAGAAACTCTGTAATAATTATAGTTTAGGAATGATTAATAATTAATTAACATTCAATTTGATAAATTTCTATAATTTTAAAGCCATAGGATTAAAAACTATATCAATCGAAAGCCCTTCAAAAGCTGTAAATATGTTTTAAGTTTCAATAATATTTCATAAATAAAGAAAGGCGTAATTGCATAAGAAAAACTACAAGATTTAGGCAAAAAAAAAGTAGCTTCGTTTTAGTGCCCATTATGTTTTCCGACCGTGGGTCCATAAAAATCGAAACCTTCCTTTGTAATTCTTGGATATGAGGCAAGTTTTAAGGGTAAAGAGACGCTATGAGACAAAGGACATTTCTTTCGGTTAGACTTTGAATTTTCAACCAGGGAACCAATAAACGTAGAGGATCAGTGTGAGAACCAATGGAAACATAGGAAGACGCAGTGACATGTATTAAAAATCTGATGTGTTACACTCACATGACTTTCTCTACTCTTGTACAAACTATTTTTACAAACGCTTATTCTCCATATGCTTCATGTTAATCGAGATGTTAATCTTGTTGCTAATTTTCTTGTAGATGCAAGGGGGGAATATGGTAGGTTTTAAGCGATAGTTAAATGTTTTAAGAGCTGGTTGCTATGTGGAGTATTCCGTTCTCTTTGCATGTCCAGGACAAAAAAAATTGAATAACGAATTTCAGAAAAAGTATAAGTATTAGAAAATTTAAGGGAATAACAAGCAATATCTCGAAAATGGTTCACTCAACAAAAAATGTATATGACATAAATAATATGACATAATTTCATATATACATAAATGTATATCACATGACAAATTTCTCAAAAATGCCTCTACCTATTTTTATTCATGTATATCTTGAATTTTCTGGGAATAGCCTAGGAAGTCCTCTTCATTCAGAAGGAATTTTGTATAATCTTGTATAAATGGTAAACGTTATGCGATAGAAGAAAACGCATTACACCAAAAATTTAGATATTTTTAAAACACACAATTTATTTGAAAAAAGTTTTTTTTGTGGCATCAGCCATTTCCAAGATATCCGTTATTAATGGTTTGATCTCTCACAAGGTACACGTCACGCAGTTCGGAAGAATCATTCACGAGGTGCACGTCGCAAAGTTAGTAAAGTAAAGTACGCGAAGTAATTGGTGCGCGGCAACTAAAACGACTGTAGTTACATTCGAAAATACCAGTTTCAGTCAGGCGTGTATAAAGATTAAATATGTGAATTATTAAGTGAGACGGCAATAAAAGTGTAGAAACAAATTATTTTATCAGTGTTATCTTCTAGCAACAACTCCTTTCCGTTTACACGCCCTGCTCAGACACTTGCTCGACTGGGTTGTAATAGCTAGCCGGGGGACAAAGAACCCAAATTTAAAATAATAAAACAAGAGGCGCTCAACAAATAACATAACACGAGCCATGAGAACTACGACAACACTTCCAGAATCTAGGGAGGATAGACAATAATTCTGGCTAAAGAAAAATTCCCAACCTCCATTCGGGAATCGAACTCAGGACCTCCTGATTTATATGTAGGCTAGAATGTTAATTATCGAACCACAGAGGCAGTCCATATAAGCATTGTTTATTCTGTTCCGTCAGAAAGAGCTCTTTGCTTGTCAGGTTTGACCTTAACAGCAAGCCTTATTAATTGAGGCAGAGGAGTGGCTTTGCAAATCTGGACGCGACTAATTAGGATTTAATTTTTACTGCAGTACAGGGACGTCTGCAGCTCCACAGCAGTTTTTGCCGTGGTTAAGGACACTCTTGGATGCAGGTCTAGTGACCTGAAGGGAACAGTTTTTCAATTCGCAAGTGACCGTTATAAGTGGCTCTTGTGTTTACCATAATCCGGGCCCTTCACTGAAATGTTAAGAGCGCGTTCATTAGCGCGCACACACACACACACACACACAGAGAGAGATTCATTATGTAAAATCCGACGTTGCTGTAGGCAGGAATCATCATCACTGGCAGAGTGGCTGGCTGGCTGGCTCTAAGGGTGGGTGGGGCTGTATCGAAAATGGGATTGTGAGGCGCTGAAAGTAATCAAAGAGAACTGTGCAAGATATTACAGAGAGCATTAGCATCTGTTAGTGGCGCTAAACCCTACTTTAGCAAGTGATAGAGTGGTCGCCGTGATTTATACCAGTGATATTTCACGTCTACCCGGTCAGTCACGTCTGCTACTTAGTTAATCCGTTGAAAGCATAGTTCACAGTTATTTGCATCCCTGATTTGTTACCGTTACTGCAAGTTCCGGGGGGGGGGGGGAATTCACGACTTCTGCGAATATGGCTTAAAGCAGGACTCAACTAAAAATTTACACGTCTATATTATTGAATTTTCTACAAGATATTAGGTTGTACTTAATAATGGTGAAAGCTGGAACAATGAGCGAACAAGCAGAACTCTTCAACGAAGACACGTAAACTAGAAGCACAACTGAAAAAATCTGATGTGTTACATTCACATGACTTTCTCTAATCTTGCACAAACTATTTTTACAAACGCTTATTCTCCATATGCTTCATGTTAATCGAGATGTTAATCTTATTCCTAATTTTCTTGTAGATGCAAGGAGAATTGGTAGGTGTAAGTATTGGAAAATTTAAGGGAATAACAAGCAATATCTCGAAAATGGTTAACTCAACAAAAAAATGTATACGACATAAATTGTCTATTTTAACGCGATCTACATTTTTTGTGTAGTAACATTTTGTCTATCTCTTATGGTTTACCAGTTATGCAAAAGTCGTTCACAATGAAGAATACTTTTGGAGACATTCCCAGAAAATTCAAGATATACATTTTATTTGTCATACAAATATCTTAAACATATGATATTTTAATCAAAATCGTTAGCCATTTTTGAGAAAATTAAAATTTTCGAAAAATCTTCCATGTAAAGGGTAATCTGGGGTGGGGGGAATTTCTTGAAAACCTTCGTGTCGCATCCCTGGAAGATACTGAACCTAAATACCAAGTTTGGTGTTTATCCGACTGTTCGTTTCTGAGTTATGCTGTTCACAGACAGACACACAGACACACACACGGACATGTTTCCAAAGATGCTTATTTTGGATTCAGGGGTCTCAAAACACGTATTTCCGGTGAAAACTCGGTATCGAATTTTTGGGTGGAATACAATACTTCCCCTACTTACTATACGTAGTAGAGAAAATAAAAATGAGAAGGAAACGGAATGAAAGCAAAATGATGGAAAGGAAATCGTGGTGGATGAAACACACCTAAGTATTCACCTACCAAAAAGGGGAAACCACGAAAAATCCTACGGAAGAGCGGGAGGTCAATGGGCATCTATACCGCCGCCGCTGAAACGTTGCACTTGACAGCTAGCAATTAAGTAGGTACACTCGAAAAAAAAAAAACAGATGGAAAGCTTTAACCGTTAGACTTCCTAAACCAATCACAAGGCAGCATTTCGTGGTCTATGACAAAGCGGAAGCGGAACTGGCAGCGGCTCTGTTGCCGGATGTAGCTATTTCCAACCACGTGTTTCAGTTTGTGAATCTCTAGCACGTGCGTCGAGTTATTTGCAAGCCAATATTGTTCATCGTCATTTATATTTGTGATTATTATTGGGGTTCGTTTATGTATATATATATTTATATTTATCTGTTTTATATATACTCTTTCAACAAGTGTCCTATCTTTGAACTTAAATAAAACACGTTTTATATATGATAAGAGGTTTATTAATTTTTTTATTTTGGAACACAATGTTATTACGTGTGTAAGAGAACATCAGTTAAGTGACCGTCGCGACTTCGTTGGGTTGCGCGTATAGGGTTGACCCAATTTTCAATGACAGAAGAACGTAAATTAGTTCCAACTTCATGAATAACACGCGTGATGTTATTCATAAGATGATTTACTTTTTCTGCCTTGTTGACATAAACTCGAGATTTAACATAACCGCACAAGAAGTAATCCAACGACGTTAAATCACATGACCTCGGGAGCAGTTAACATCACCACCACGGGAAATGATGAAACCTCTGAACTTCTCCTTCAAAACATCGATTGTTTCGAGAGCAGTATGACATGTGGCACCATCTTGGTGGAACCAGAAGTTTCTGGGATCCATACCATCCAACTGAGGCCAAAAATAGTCCCTTAAAAGAGCCCGGTATCTTTCCCCATTGACAGAGATTCTCCATCTTCATCTTGGAAAAAATATGGACCAATGATTCCACCATACCAAAATCCACACCACACAGCAATCTTTTGGGGATGAAGTGGCCGTTCTTGTATCTGCATTGGATTGTGATTGCTCCAATAGCGGCAATTTTGTTTGTTAACACAACCATACATCCAGAAGTGGGCTTCGTCGCAGAAGATGATTTTTCGACAAAAATCCGGGTCAGCTTCCAATTGCTCCATAGCCCAGTCAGCGAATACACGGCGCAACCTATGATCGTTGAGCTTTAGTTCTTGAGTTAACGCCATTTTGTAAGCGTGAAACTTCAAGTTCAGATGCAGAATTCGTCAACTTATGGTCGGCGAAAACTCCAATTCTTGCGCTCGACGAGCAATTGAATTATTTCCGTTCTCGCGTACACTCTCACGAACGGCGCCTATGTATTCGTTGGAGCGCTTACATCGATTACGTACAGGGTTCTTTGATCGCTGACAGAACCACTTCTTTCAAATTTATCGATCAAACGCCGAATCGTTCTCTCGTAGGGACGATTATACACACCGTAAACTTCACGCAATACACTGAAAGTTTGGTGAACAGATGATCCATTTTGATCATACATTTTCACAATTTCTACGCGTTGCTGAATGCTGTAACGTTCCGTGTCTATTTGTCAATAACAAATGTAACCACATGAAAAAAATGACTGCTGTAACTCAATAACAACGGCAGCTATGACATGTTAAAAATAGGACACTCTTGATGAAAGACTCATATTTCATTCATATTATTTATATAAGATTTGAAGTGCAACAATGTCTCAAAAACGACGCCGATACCGAGTAATGATTCACGCAGTGAAAATCCTTTGCGTCGAGATGTGCCACTTATGAAGAAACGCCTCATTATGATCAGAAAATTGGAGTGTGGTGTGCGATAAGTGCTAGGAGAATAATAGGGCCCATATTCTTTGACGAAACAATAAATGCGGAGCGACATCAGAGGTTAATTCTGAGGCCATTTTGCAATCGTTTGACAGAAGAGAAATCGTATGGTTGGTTCCAACAAGATTCTGCAACAGCACATACGGCTGCCGAATCATTACATGGAATAAGAGAGGTGTTTGATGACAGCATAATTAGTGTTGATTTGTGGCCCCCTAGTTCTCCTGACCTAACGAGTTTATTTATGGGGTTCTTTAAAAGACAAAGTGTATCGTTCCAATCCTCGCACACTAAAGGAACTTGGAGAAAATCACAAGAATTCCTGCTGCTGATCTTCGGAGAGTGAGCGAGAATATTTACACGAGATATGCTGCCTGTTGGAGAACAGAAGGTAAACATTTCCAGCATCTATTATAAGGTAAGTATTTTAGTCCGCCTCCGCCGGGTAATTTCCCCGACGACTGCCAGCTGTCTCGCGCAGTAAGAGAGAGGCCGCGAATGGGTTCGAATATAATTTAACTACACTATACATTCGAATTGACAATATTACATTTTCATAACCTCATGACTTAAGTAACAAAAAGTATCAAAGTTAATGTATATAAAATAAATATAAATTCTTACAAAGAAATGTATGGGAGCATCCTTCGGTTTAAACCTGCCTTCTCATAACGACTAAAACATGAGCATCTATCATGACAATGTGTTTATGTAGCTTTTATGACCTGTCCTTACATTGCTCACTCCCTGTTTGTCGCCATTCGAATATCTACATTATCCACCAGGGTAAAGGGGAAGGAACGAAGCGCGAAAGAATACGTGTATGCTGGGCAAGGTTATAAAAACACGATTTAGTTGCGAACCAAACACGAAAATATATCCTAGTTGCATAGCCACGCTATTTAGCAGACATCCGAGTTGTGAACTCCCTTGAATAAAGATATCCCAGTTGCGCATGAACATTTTCATTCCCACTTAACCAGACTGAAGAATGACCACCAAGTGTACTACGACTTCGTGGGTGTACTTAAAAAAAATCTGATGTGTTACACTCACATGACTTTCTCTACTCTTGCACAAACATTTTTACAAGCGCTTATTCTCCATCTACTTCATGTTAATCGAGATAAACATTTGCAGACTCTATCTTATTGCTAATTTTCTTGTAGATGTAAGGGGAATATATATTTACAAGGGCAATATAGAAATACAGCAGCCTTTAAGCATATACATATCTCTTAATAGCTGGTTGCTAGGTGCAGCACCATTCCCTTTGCCACACATTAATACTCTTTGCATATCCAAGAGAAAAAAGTGAATAACGAATTCCCATTTGAGAAAATAAGTATTGAAATATTTAAGGGAATAACAAGCAATATCTCGAAAATGTTTCACTCAAAAAAAAAATGTAGGTATATGACATAAATTGTGTATTTTAACGCAATTTACATTCTTTGTGTAGTAAAAATTCTATCTCTTATGGTTTACCAGTTATGCAAAAGTCGTTCACAATGAACAATACTTTTGGACACATTCCCAGAAAATTCAAGACATACATCCTATTTGTCATGAAAATATCTTAAATATAATTTTAATTAAAATCGTTAGAGTCATTTTTGAGAAAATTAAAATTTTCGAAAAATGTTCCATGTAAAGGGTAATCTGGGGGTGGGGGCATTTTCTTCAAAACCTTGGTGTAGCATTTCTGGAAGATACTGAACCTAAATACCAAGTTTGGTGTCTATCCGACTGTTCGTTTCTGAGTTATACTGTTCACAGACACACACGCCGACACACACAGGGACATGTATCCAAAAATACTTTTTTTGGATTCAGGGAGTCTCAAAACATGTATTTCCGGTGAAATCTCGGTATCGAATTTTTGGGTGGAATACAATACTTCCCCTACTTACTACACGTAGTAGAGAAAGTAATATGTGAGTGAAATAACAAATATTTTGTTTGTTAACGACGGTATGAATTGCTAGGGTCATATCAGCTAGGGTCATATCAGTGTACCAGAATTGCGTTCCGCAAATGTTCTTTTATGCTAGTAAATCTACTGGCACAGGGCTGTTGCTTTTAAGAAGACAAGGTACTCTGAAATGGACAAAAATACATTGTTTGTTTTAGGCACTAATAAAGTCTCTAATTTGCAGTTTCAGAAAATATATACTTTTGGGGTGTTAAGAGGTTTTTAAGACATTTAAATGCTAGTCTACATTCCTTTAAAGTTATCAAGTAACGCTGCTTTTCAGAACATTTTTGTATCTCTCAACAACGAACGACTATATCATACCCAGCGAGCAGTTGAGCAATTAACAAAAGAGGCCAGGACCAAGAGAAGACAATCAGAAAAGCTGAAGCAATCCAGGAATGAAGGTGCAGATGATTATGACCCTGAAACGTACTGAAGTGTGTCAGAATTTTAAAGTTCAAACTTTAAATTCAGTTTTCTCAAAACAACATTTTTAAATACTTATGTAAGTTTTTCTCAGAAAGTGTGAAAGATAGAGAGCTGAAATTTTCAGTAATTTGACTTTGGAAATTCTTTTTTTTTCTTCAATTTCTAGTGAACTGATATACATGACTAAACATTTGAAGTTCAGAAGATAGCTGATTATACTAACAACAAGCATCAAAAGTGTGATTCTGTATTGCAAGTAGTATCAGAGAAAAAGGTACATGAATTCACATGTTTTAAGAGTAAATTTTGTTATTTTTCTGCTGAATGAAATAATTTTTATGAACTCAACTACATAAGCTATCAATGCAAACAACCACTTGCAATAACTGTCATTATTTATAGAATAATTCATAAAAATTTCAGGAAAAACCATTGAGAACTTTAAGAGCAGTGGTAATTTAATACATTTAAGGTGCAATTTCAATGTGTTCAGACTACCTTGTCCCCTTAAGCACAGTTAAAAGCCATGGTCTGGGCGGGTTTAAACCCCCGTCAGAAGGACAGCGCCTAACCAACTAAGCCAACAGGACCGACATCTGTGTGTGTTGTCATACTTAGAGCAGGAATTTGTTTGCTACGGCTTCTGGTTACGACAGAAATTTGTGCGCTATGCTTTGATGTACTGTAGTCTGCTTATTTCCCTTGCCTAAATTGGATCATTTTGCGTAGTAGAAATTTCTCTACAGCAGTTCACTGTATTCTTGTTTCGTCTGATGTTTCTCAAATTCACTATCGATTTTCACGTAACTACTGGTTTGTACCTCACTGATCGCTTCAAATAATTGAAATATGTTCTGGTGTGACTAATGGAACACACCGTCCAGCTTCGGATGAAAGTTTTCGTAAGCATTCGTCGTTCGTGTCAGAAAAGAGGAGAATTCTGTCCATTGTGATGGGGGCTCGATGCACCGTTCTAACACACAATCTGAAAATCGATGTGCAGCTTCGTCGACTGGTTGAATGGCCATAATACTGTTTACGAAACAACCATCTACCTCGGCAGACGATAGGAAACAAAGCCCCTTCAATAAAGTCTTTAAGAAGTGAAAAATGTCTAGTGGCTAGTGTATATTTTTTACTTTCTCTACTACGTATAGTAAGTAGGGGAAGTATTATATTCCACCCAAAAATTCGATACCGAGATTTCACCGGAAATATATGTTTTGAGACCCCCTGAATCCCAAAAAAGGTTTTTTGGAAACATGTCCGTGTGTGTGTCTGTGAACAGCATAACTCAGTCGGATAAACACCAAACTTGGTATTTAGGTTCAGTATCTTCCAGAGATGCGACACGAAGGTTTACGAGAAAATCCCTCCACCCCAGATTACCCTTTACATGGAACATTTTTCGAAAATTTTAATTTTCTCAAAAATGGCTCTAACGATTTTGATTAAAATATCATATGTTTAAGATATTTTCATGACAAATGAAATCTATATTTCGAATTTTCTGGGAATGTCACCAAAAGTATTCTTCATTGTGAACGACTTTTGCATAACTGGTAAACCATAAGAGATAGACAAAATGTTACTACACAAAAAATGTAGATCGCGTTAAAATACACAATTTATGTCATATTCATTTTTCTTGTGGAGTGAAGCATTTTCGAGATATTGCTCGTTATTCCCTTAAATTTTCCAATACTTATACTTTTTCTCAAATTCTTTATTCATTTTTTTATGTCCTGGACTTATAAAGAGAATGGAATACTCCACATAGCAACCAGCTCTTAAAATATTTGACTATCGCTTAAAGAAGCATATGGAGAATAAGCGTTTGTAAAAATAGTTTGTACAAGAGTAGGGAAAGTCATGTGAGTGTAACACATCAGATTTTTTTAGTTATTCTGTATCTTATATAGCCTACACAACAGAAGCGGTAGGTAGTAGATTATTAGCCAGAAACGTAGTTATAATACTGAAACGCGATGCATCTATTTGAAACCCTTTGCATCATTACAGTAATTCTCCCCACCTCTTCCATGCAGTGAGCTGAACAGCTGCGCTTCGATTAGTAATGATTAAGTTATCCGGTTGCATTGCTGGAATTAATATTCACCAAGCCGTGTTTGGCTTAAATGATACGATAATAGCTTTTGTTTACATTTATAGTTCTATAATCCACGCTATGTATTAGTTGCTCTTACCGCACGAATGACTGATGTGTGTGTGTGCGCGCGCGCTGGCAGGCCATAATATTCTCTTCTGGAAGTTTAACGTTTTAATTAGAACTCACAGTGGCACTGAAATTTCGAAAATATTCATGAAAGAAATTATTAACAATTTGTCACCCACACGAGCTTCTTTGCGCATTACAACCTCGCACAATCTCCTTTAAATTGAGGCAGTATTTTTAACACTTAAATGATTTCAGTCTAATTATATAATATATAAATTTAATAACAGCCCACCTTAAAGCAATATGTGTATGTAACAATATATAAAAAGTGTATATTACAGTCATTGTATATGTTTATATTATTGTACACTGTTCAATTATGTTATGTGATTTTATTACGTAATTTAATAATGTAGGAGCTGTGAGAATAATAGGTTAAAAGTTGCTAACAATGAGGTAACCTTGAGGCAATAATGAATTTGATAGTTTAATAATACTAATAGTCATTCTTGGAGCACAATAATGTAATTTTTGTGACAGTTTATAAAATAGCCAATCAACAACCAGAAAAAGCTTAAGTTAATAATTGTATTCTATTGGATTAGGAATAGTCAATCAGAGACTTGAAATACAGAAATTTACAAATTTAGGCGGTAGAAATGAAGTCAGTTGCTTGTAGATAGCGCTCGTAACTGGACGTGTTGGTTGTAGACAGTGTTACTACTCAGACGCGAGATGTGTCCTCGAGAAATTCAATACGTATTTTGTGTGAGAAAATAGTTTACGTGCTTAAAAAGTGCAAGTATTTAATAAAAGATTCTCACAGCTCTCTATACCAGTGAGGTGTTATTTAAATCGCATCAAGCATTAATAAAAGGAGTGAAGTAAAATTATAATGTGTGTAAGCCTACATTCTTCAGTCGCACCACTCCCTGCTAAGACAGCCGAGGCAAACATAAAAATATAATATTTAAAGAAGCAGTAAAAATTACACAGTTAAAATTTTTTAAACATTTGGGGCAAAGGCCACCGAAAAGTACATTTGGGGCGAAGGCTACCGGAAACTTTTTACCATACGTTCGGTTGCTACTACTTCATGTTCGGCTCCCCAACATTTGAACTACAATACAACTCCTACTTCAAATTGGCTCTCCATACGTGAAACAAAACCTACTTCCAAATGCTATGCGTAATATTTATATAAAAAGTAATTCTTTTATCCACATTACACAATTATTTCTACTTTTTCTACTACTCAGCAGAGTAAATATTGCATTCCACCCAAAATTCGATACAGAATTTTCACAGGAAATACACGTTTTGAAGTCCTTCGAATAAAAATAGAAAAAGGTTACGTGTGTGTATGCATGAATAGCGTATCTCAAAAATAGAGTCCAATAAGTAGAAAACTTGGCATTTAAGTTCTCTTGCTTCCAAAGATACTTCAGGGACATTTTCAAAAGATAATCCCCCCCAATCCAAACTACCCTTTACATGGACAATTTTTCGTTGTTTTTCATTTTCTCAAGAATGGCTCTAAAGATTTTGATTAAAATACCACAGGTTTAACATATTCTATGACAAAACGTATATCTTGAATTTTCTGGGAATAGCCTCTGAAATATAGATTTCGTTAAAGCATACAATTCACGTCAAATACTTTTTTGTGGCGTTAACCACTTCCGAGATATTCTTTGTTATGTTTTGAAATTTTAATAGTTATAATTTTCTGAAATAGAAGCTCGCTATTTGTTTTTGCCATGGTCATGCAAAGAGCACCTAATTTGAGAGCCATTACATACCGACCGGCTTTTTAAAAATCTGACTACGAATTTAGCTTATTGTATTTTTGCTTTCTCTACTATGTATAGTAAGTAGGGGAAGCATTGCATTCCACTCAAAAATTCGATACCGAGATTTCACCGTAAATACATGTTTTGAGGCCCCCTGAATAAAAAAACAGCATTTTTAGAAAACGGCTCATATACGTACCTATGTGAATGTGTGTGTGTGTGTGAACAGCAAAACTAAAAAACGAAAACTCAGATAAATACCAAACTTGGTATTTAGGTTCAGCATCTTTGAAAGATGCGACACGAAGATTTTCAAGAAAATCCCCTAACCCAGACTACCCTTTATATGGAACAGTTTTAAAAAAATTTGATTTTCTCAAAAATGACTAACGACTTTGATTAAAATTTCATATACATTTCATTTGTCATAAAAATATCTGAAATATACCTTGAATTTTCTGGGAATATCGCCAAAAGTCGTCTTCATTTTGAATGGCTTTTGTATAACTGGTAAACCGTAAGAAAGAGACATAAGTTTTCTACACAAAAAAATGTAGATCTCATTAAAACAAAATTTGTCACATACATTTTTTGTGGAGTAAACCATTTCCGAGATATTCCTTGTTATTTGTTTGAATTTTCCAATACTTATACTTTATCTCAAATAGGAATTCGTTATTCGTTTTTTTATGTCCTGGACATGCAAAGAGAATGAAATGCTCCACATAGCAACTACGTCTTAAAATATTTGACTATCGCTTAAAGCCTACCATATTCCCCTTGCATCTACAAGAAAATTACCAATAAGATTGACATCTCGATTAACATGAAGTAGATGAAGAATAAGGTTTGTATAAATAGTTTGTACAAGAGTAGGGAAAGTCATGTGAGTACAATATAAGATTTTTCATATATGTACCTATAACGGAATGTGTAACGTAACATCAGATCTTCTTTGTTTACATCGAGCCACCATCGTTTACATATAAAGCTGGCAGTTGACGCAGGCGCGAGAGGCGATAGACAGTCGGTTGCACGGAGTTTAGGATCAAAGTGTGCAATGCACAGTGCTCCCTGCGGCTGCTGTGTGTATGCAGATTGGACGGCGAGATGGCAGTTCTCGATTAGCAAGAAGCATTACCATCTGAAAGGCATCCAGGGTGTACCTGGTCCGCACAAAAGTGTGCCAAGCGTCAGACTAAACTTATCATGCTAATGCTATATCCACTGAATTTATAGCAAAATAAAAATAATATGACAAGTTCACTGCATCAAACTCGCATGGTTTTCTCTGTCCATTACAACTTCATAAACGTCTTTGTGTATCACAGCATTCATAAATAAAGTTGCTCTGCTATTCACGTTACAAATTAAATTTAGTTTTATTTATAGACGCTCTTTAACTGCTGTGGTCCTTAGCATCCCATTCTATATTGGGCGTGAAAGACCGGTAATTTTGCTCAGCGGCCTCTTTATCAGGCTTGAGTTTCTTTTACGTGCCGTAAATCTACGACACGGGACCACCGACTTTACTTCCCTTTCGAAGGAATCCATGCCAAGTATTTTTACGCCCGAAAAAAATCCATCGCCCTCCGCTCGGTTTGAACCCTCGACATTGGGTACTAGAGGCTAGCACGGTATCACTAATCCACGGAGGACGACTATTCACGTTACGTTGACTAAAATGAGCGAGATGGCTTTGCGGTGACGCTCTAATTCGGGATGTCCTGGGTTCGATACCCGTCAGCCCCCCATTCTGACCTTGGGGTTTTTTGTGGTTTCCCTAGTCGGTAGGCGAATCTGGACTGGCTGCTCATCTACCATGATTTTCTTTCCATCTTTTCCTTTTCATTCCGTTTCTTTCTCATCTTTCAGGTGTGCCTCTAGGTTCCGTGACGTATGGCGGTTCCGAACAGATGGCGCAGATGCATGCTCAAAGGTGTACACTAGAGGGCTGCTTGGTCGACGGGACGTTCATCGCCCTTTCTAGGCAGCTACACCAGAGAGACGAGTCTTCGAGCCAGGGACTGTTAGGAACTTCCGTGCATGCCTACGGCCTGTAGCCTCCTGTGGTTACTTCACTTCATTCCTTCCTCCTGGAGGGTGTTACCACAACAGATATACGTAGGTCGCAGTGTGCGAAATGTCTCCCTCATTGTATAACCTATAACTATGCACTTCATCCTTTAATAGACTTTTTGTTCACTTCCTGTTTTCTAATCTACATTTTTATTTAGTTATACAGTGCGATCCATATTAACCTGAATTACTTTAAAAGGCCATAATTTCCCTTTGAAAGCTTGTAGACTTGTGAAATCTATTTTAATGATCTAAGTGGCTCTGGTAGAGTCGGTGCCACTGCCATTTGTTTTGAGGCAGTATTTTTAACACTTAAATAATTTCAGTTTAATTATATAATATATAACTTCAATAACAGCCCGCCTTAAAGCAATATGTGTATGTAACAATATATAAAAAATGTATATTACAGTCATTGTAAATGTTAATATTATTGTATACATGTGTAATAATGTTATATGAATGTATTACGTAATTTAATAATGTAGGAGCTGTGAGAATAGTAAGTTAACGTTGCTAACAATGAGGTAACCTTGAGGCAATAATGAGTAAGGAAGTTTAAATACTACTAGTCATTATTAGAGCAGCAATAATGTAAATTTTGAGACAGTTTAAAAATAGCCAATCAACAAGCAGAAAAAGCTTTAGTTAAATGAAGGTATTCTATTGGACTAGGATTAGCCAATCAGAGACTTGAAATACAGAGATTTACAAGTTTAGACGGTTGAAATCTATTCAGTTGCCTGCAGAACGTGATAGTAACCGTATGCAAGATGCGTCCTCTAGAGAAAAATAATACGTATTCGTGTGAGACGAAAAATAAGTTTACGTGTTAAAAAGTAATTAATTAAAGAATCTCACAGCTCTCGATATCAGTGAAGTGCTATTTAATTTGTGTCAAGGATTAATAAAAAGGAGTGAATTAAAACTTAAAATCTGTGTAAGCCTACATTCTTGTCGCATCACGCCCTGCCAACACTTCCATGTCTCTAACAATAATACTGACGCAGCCGAGGCAAACAAATATATAACACTTAAAGAAACAAACAAATTACAAAGTTAATAGTTTTTTTTAACTTGTGGCAAAGGCCACCTGAAGGTACATTTGGGGCGAAGGTTACCGGAAACTGCTTATCATACTGCGGTTGCAGCTACTACAAGTTCGGCTCCCCAACAGTTGAAATATAATACATCATCTTCAAACTGACTTTCCCATACGTAGCAGCAACAAACATTCTACTTCAAATTGTCGTCCAGAGCGTAGTGCAAATGACGTAACAAACAATTTTCTTCAGTTGGCTATTTTGTTGATTTCGATGGCAATTACGAGCATTGTTTACAAGGTTGACAGTCTTTATTTTGCAGCCATAACAGAAGCATGCAACGGGAAGTTCGAAGAGAGTTCAATGTGCGTGATGTTCCAACAAAGGTAACAATGTTATCGCTAGTAAGAAAGCTGGAGACAACTGGTGTACTCGTCAGTGAGAGTGGAAAACATAGACCACGACTGAGTGCAGAGTCTGTTGATAATGTTCGAAGACGCTTAGCGAACTCTCCAAAGAAATCGTCGCGTCGATTAAGACAGAGACAGGCTGGCACATGTCAAAGAGCTGCGAAAACCATACAGAGTGCATGTGGTGCAGAAATTGAAAGAATCAGATCATCAAAAACGAATGTGTTGTTGTCGATGATTTCAGGGTTTTCTTATTCCACATCCAAACATTTTCTCCATAACGTGGTTTACAGATGAGGCATGGTTTCAGCTGTCACGCTACAACACACAAACCAGCAGATACTGGGCTGCTGTAATCCTCCATATCATCCACGAAACACCACTACATGATGAAAAGGTTGAGTATGGTGGGTGTGTCAGCTTCCAGGATTGCTGGCCCCATTTTCTTTGATACGACTTGAGGCTATTTTTAACACTTAAAGAATTTAAGTCAAATTATATAATATAAAATTCAATAACAGCCCAGCTTAAAGCAATGTGTGGATGTAACAATGTATAAAAAGTGTATATTACAGTCACTGTATATGTTTATATTATTGTATAATGTAATAATGCTATCTGAATGTATTACGTAATTTAATATAGGTTAAAAGTTGCTAACAATGAGGTAACAACGAGGTAACCTAGAGGCAATAATGAATTTGAAAGTTTAACAATACTACTTGTAATTCTTGGAAGCAATAATGTAATTTTTGTGACAGTTTAAAAAAATAGCCAATCAACAACCAGAAAAAGCTTTAGTTAAATGAAGGTATTCTATTAGAGTAGGAGTAGCCAATCAGAAACTGAAATATAGAAAAATTTACAAATCTAAGAGTTTGAAGCAGTAATTTGTATCACAATAATGTAAATGCCAGAGTGATTGTAGTGTGAATATGCATTGTTGTGTGACATTGATTTGAGATGTTTGTTGATTGTAAGCATTGTTGAGAAGTGGGTTTATACGGCCTTACTGAAACTGACAATAATAGCGTGCAATAATGTAGCGAGGGGGTGAGCTGTTTATCATTATTAGAGACGAGCAAATGACGTCAGAGTGACGTATTTTTCTTAGAATTTTCGGGAACATTTTCCCCAGAGCATATGTGTTCATAATTTTGATTGGATATAAATATACACGCTAATGTTGGCGCGTTTTATTAACCAATAGCAGCCTGGTTATAATCTTTAGGCATATTGGGGCGAGGAAGTATAAATTCAGTGTCAGAATCAAGTTTCACGTAGTTCAACGGAGGCATTCATGGAGTATGCGTCGCACGCAGTTCATCAAGGTTACGCGTAGCAAAATTTGTGAAAAATTTCTCGTGTCGTAAAGTTAATTACACAAAAAGTTGAAGTACGCGAATTAATAATGGGCAGTAAAGAAGTTATTATAACAGTTTCAGTTTGGCGAGTGTCAAGATTAATAGGTGAAAGTGAATAATTTGTTACGACAATAAAAGTGTAAAACAAATTCTTTTATCAGTGTTATCTTTGGATAAAAACTCCTTTCCGTTTACACACTCTGTACAAGAGAAGTGCTTGACCGAGAAATCATAGCTAGCCGGAGGAAAGTGAACGCAAAAATAAGTACAATAACAGGCGCTCAGCAAAAGATAACACGAAGTGACCGCGACAAATTGTCTTTCATACGTGCGGCAAATAAACAGTAGCATTTTCAACTACAAACAGTAATAAAACCACAAGTTCAGTTGCTTGTAGACAGTGCTTATACCTGGACGCGTTGGTTGTAGGCAGACGCGAGACACGTTCTAAAAAAATGTAATACGTGAATCTCGCAGTGAAGTGTTATTTCAATCGTTACAAGCATTAATAAAAAGGAGTGAACTAAAACTTATAATCTGTGTAAGCCTACATTCTTCAGCCGCATCACGCCCTGTTAAGAAATTCATGTCTCTAAAATAATACTGACGCAGCCGAGGCAAACATAAATATATAATATTTAAAGAAACAGTAAAAAAATTTACAAAGTTAATATTTTTAAACATTTGGGGCAAAGGCCACCTGAAAGTAAATTTTGGGGCGAAGGCTACTGGAAAGCGGGTACCATATGTGCGGTTGCAAGTACTTCCAGTTCGGCTCCTAACAGATGGAATATAATACATCATCTTCAACCTGACTTTCCATACGAGCAGCAACAAATCTTCACAGACTGTAAGACACTGCAGTTACACGGGTATCTTCAATACATTTGTAGTACAGCTGGATGATATCGAATTGACAGAAGGTTATTTCCAACAAGATGGTGCGAGGTGCCATACATCTAACTCCCCCATGTAACTTGTTACCAGTTTCTTTGATAATTGAAAATCTCAAAAAGTCTGTGGCACCTCAAATCACCTGGGCTAGCCAAATCGTACTGTTTCTAATGGGGTATCTTAAAAACAAAAGAGTGCACAAGAATAGATCTCGGAAGACCGCTGAACTCCATTAGTAACGAAATTAATAAAATCGGCGAGGATATTCTTCATAGAACGTCAAAGAGTATGGTGAAACAAGTGCAGATATGTATGGATGCGGTGGAGGACACTTCCAACATTTGCTCTGAAGAACAATAAACAATGTAATATCCCTGTAATCTCCCAATTAAGTATTATATTCTCCCAAAGTTGCACATGTGTCCCATTATTGATTAAAGAGTTATGGCCCATTAAAGTGATTCAGGTTTATATGGATCACATTATAGTATTTATCTCACTAGCTCAGCTCCTGTTTGTAATTGCACGGTGGCTCCAGGAATCTGGTATCTCTTCCGCTCTATGGCACCGCATTGACCAGTTTTCAGAATCACTTCACTAATGTGATCTAGTTCCTTTTTCCCTGTAGCTTCCCTTTTCTTCGCGACATAGGGGCGTGATGACATAAGCGCAAAGCGGCTTCTTCTTACTTCCGCTTTACTCGCTGAGAAGTCGAATACAAGACCTCTCTAGCATCACTCACTGCATGTCACAACTTCATCGCAACCTCACTCGGAGAATGCACTGAATAACCAGCGCTCTCCAACTCACTCGCGATGACGTTGGAATTTTCCACAGAGTTCTACAATGTTCGGGAGGCGGGGAGAAAGAATTCTCCGGAACAATCCCGTTATTTCTCAATACCGCTTCTGGTGTTTACGCTGGGTGAGAGTACTGTTCCATCCGCTTCTCTCTTTCCGGTGGGTCGGTCCCGATAAGCTCGAGTAACAATATGTTTCAGCGTTTCATTGGTTAGTACAGTGCCATTTAAACAATCTGAGATTCCTCACTCTTCCCCTATCTAAATTTCACCGACACCTGTAAACCTGTATCTCTTGTATTTTCTGGGAATAACTTGTGAAGTCCTGTTCATTCGGAAGGAAATTTATGTAATCTTCGTTACGCGATAGACGAAAACATACTTCACAAAAAATGTAGAACACATTTAATTCAAAATACTTTTATGTGGCATCAGTCAATTCCGAGTTAATAGTTCGAATTGTTCAATACTTATCCTATTAAAGTCCTGTCGATTTTCAGTTGTTTCTTGCGATTTCAGGAAGAGAAAGCAATTCTAAAGCCAGCGTATAACGTCCAGTTCTAAAACATTTGCCCATCGTTATTTCCTTCGTATTGGTAGCGAAATGTGCAATGCAGCTATTTCCGGAAATGTTTATCCGGATTAAAATGAACTACAAGGAAAATAAATTTTCTAAAAATAATTCGTGTACCCACTAACAAGTGATAGGAGGTAGAGAATGTCTGTGAATGTTACACACAGGGATTTTATTATTATTCATGGGGCCTCAAAGCATGTATTTCCGGTGAAATATCATTATCCAATTTTAGAATGGAATGTAACACTTCCTCTACCTATTATAAAGCACGTGGTAGAGAAAGTAAAAGGATGTCTGGCTTAAATACATTCCTAATAATAAATCAAGCTCGTATGCTTTCGAGATTTAGTTTTCCCTGCCCCTTGTGACAGTTTCGCCCGCAGCTGCGCCACCTGTAATACACTGCAATCTCGAGCCAGTCCTTTAGCACACTCATACCAACGGTACGTCACGAAGAGGTGAAATGCATATCCTTTTAAGCAGGTATTTTGCAATTCTTGGCTACACGAAATTCCTTTTCAATCTGAACCACGTCAATAAACCCCCGTGGCCTCTGCAACACGCAGTACTTATCGACTTCGGCACATGCAATTTTGTTGGTATCGAACACAGGGCACATTCTGCAGTGAGTAGGGTGGATGCAGGGGCTCAAGTGCTCAAGCCCTCTAGAGGTTCGGTATCGATTCTTTTTAATGTGGGGCAGAAAGAAAGTGCAATGTGGTTTCTGTAGAAGCGTATGCTCCGCCAGAGAGAGAGCTGTTAAATGCTGGCTACTACACTCTGTGAAAAGGTTTTTTATTCTTCAACAGAACTTGTATAATGGAACACCTATACATTACTTCTCTCCCCTTTATTTTCGTTTTTATTTCATTTGTTAGGTAACTAAGAAATTTCGCTGAGATTTCGATAATCCTTAAAACCTTAATAAATATATTAGAACTAACAAAATGGCCAAGGCAACGACGTCTGTAGGTCACGGATTTAAATCCCATGCAACGGCCAGTTTGGCCTTTTTTACTTTCTCTTCCAGCGCCCCGGGGTACCGCAGTTGTTTCGTATCCGGCTCTCGTGCTGAGGGTCCGGGGTTCGTTTCCCGGCTCTGGGGTGGCGATTTACAGTCGGTACTATCCACACCTTCCCCTCTGATTTGCTCATCTGAAAGGCCCAACGTGGTTCGGAGTCTACGGTAAAAGCTGTAGATCCTCTCATTCCATCGCCATCCTCATGATCAACCTAACATCGGAGGCAACTGATTCCGTCCTCTGGGTGGGTTTAATCATCGCTTGGTTGAATGAGATATCCTCGAAGGTCATAGGCTATGTCGAGAGCATCAGAAAAGACTTTCTCTGCCACGTACATAGTAGGTAGAAAAGATATTGCATTTTGAGTGTTTTTTGATTTTCTGAAAAATGGCGCTACATATAACGATTTTGATTAAAATCCCATAAATTAAAGATATTTACATGACAAATAAAATGCGTACTTTGAATTGTCTGGTAATAGCTTGTGAAGTTTTCATCATTCGGATGGTAATTTATATAACCTTGTATAACTGGTAAAAGTTAAGCGATTGAAGAAAACGCACGGCACATAACTGTAGATCTCTTTAAAGGCATGCAATTTATTTCAAATAACCTTTTTTGTGGCAACAGCCATCTCTCCATTTCAAACTATCCTTCAAGTGGCTAATTTTTACTTTCTCTACTACGTATAGTAAGTAGGGGAAGTATTGCATTCCACTCAAAAATTCCATACCGAGATTTCACCGGAAATACATGTTTTGAGGCCTCCTGAATCCAAAAAAAAGCATTTTTGGAAATATGTCCGTGTGTGTGTGTGTCTTTGTGTCTGTGAACAGCATAACTCAGAAACGAATAGTCGGATAAACACCAAACTTGGTATTTAGGTTCAGTATCTTCGAGAGATGCGACACGAAGGTTTTCAAGAAAATCCCCCCACCCAGACTACCCTTTACATGGAAGATTTTTCGAAAATTTTAATTTTCTCAAAAATGGCTCTAACGATTTTGATTAAAATATATATTTAAGATACGTTCATGACAAATAAAATGTATCTCGTATATCTCGAATTTTCTGGGAATGTCTCCAAAAGTATTCTTCATTGTGAACGACTTTTGCATAACTGGTAAAGCATAAGAGATAGACAAAAGTTTACTACACAAAAATGTATATCGCGTTAAAATACACAATTTATGTCATATACATTTGTTTTGTTGAGTGAACCAATTTCGAGATTTGCTTGTTATTCCCTTAAAATTTCTTAAATTCGTTATACATTTTTTTGTCCTGGTAATGCAAAGAGAATGGAATGCGCCACATAGCAACCAGCTCTTAAAACATTTGACTATCGCTTAAAGCCTACCAATTCCCCTTGTATCTACAAGAAAATTAGCAATAAGATTGACATCTCGATTAACATGAACCATATGGAGAATAAGCGTTTGTAAAAATAGTTTGTACAAGAGTAGAGAAAGTCATGTGAGCGTAACACATCAGATTTTTTTATTAAAATACCATCTATAAATCCTGAATTCTCTGCGAATAGCCATGTTAACAAGAATGCCTACTTGGATTAAAGGTAAAGTACTGACGAACTGAAGGGGCCCCCTATACCGGGGCAGAGCACCCCACGCTGGCCATCTGGCCCCTTGGAGGAAGGCATGAGGGGAGAAACCCGATGGCCGACCAGATCCGGATGATAACTGGCGCAATGGGGATGGCGTCCCTAATGTTTTCAGTTGAACGCGCCCAACCCCCCAAGCCCCCGAAAGGAGGTCCCAGACGGAGCGCTTGCATGAAAGCACCCAAAGGCGGATATCCAACCCAACGGTTCCTGAAACCCGTTAGGAAAAAATCTCCACAGAGCGGACAGCCACCATCGCCTAGTTCTACAACCCTGATAGCTGATGGGTACAGGAAACGAGGGACAGGAGAGTCCTGGTAAAGTACAAACCAACCAAGTAGTGAATGCCGACCCTGGAAACACAAGAAAAATCAATGGGACAGATTGAGTGATCGCCGGGTTCGAACCCGGACCTCCCACGGCGCCACTTCGCTCGGTGTGACTTGAATAACCACGGTATTGTGTCTCTTTACGCCAGCGCTGCTCCCGCACCGGCTCTTTGACAGAGTTTGAACTGTCATCTCGCATTTCAAGTGCTTCCCTCAAAATCTGAGTGCGGTTCTAACAGATCATTAGCCACTGTCCAACAAAACCTTCTCTGTATGGGCATATTCACATTACATGTAGCGGTGTTCTGATTTGTCCCTCTCCTATTGTAGAACCATTATGTTTTGTGTAGCTGATCATTTTAAACGATCGATGCTTTGTAACCCTTAAGCTGACATATACTGGCTCTATACAGAGGTGGGTATAACACACAGGGTGATTTATGAAGAACTGACAAATTTCTTTCTTTAATTATTCTGTTCGAAATTCGCTCAGCGCCCCAATTTAGCACCAAATTAAGTAGAATGTTCTGGAGTTTCGAGTGCCTGTCACTGGATGCGCGGATATTCATGTTTTATTTGTAATTGTTAGTTTTATTGTCGGCAACTGTTTTTGAGATTTTGTTCTAGTCAACGTGAAAATGGAGTACACATTAAATGAACGACTCTTCCTTGTAAAGCAATACTGGATTACGTATTCAATTACAGCTACTCAAAGGGCATACCAGAGAGAATTTGGTGTTCGGAATCCTCCCCAAAGAAACACAATACTGGGACTGGTAAACAAATTGGAAACAACTGGATATCTGGTGAGTAAAAAAAGCAAAACTCGTTCATCTAGGCATCTCACGGTTGTTGTTTACGTAAGAGCACGACTGGATCAGTCACCCATAAAATCATTAAGACATTTGTCGCAGGAGACAGGGTACAGCTACTCAATGTGTCAGAGAGCTGTAAAAAGTGCAGGCCTAAAGCCGTATAGGATTACGGTTGTCCATCAGTTACAGGAACCAGATAAGGATAGACGACTGAATTATTGTCGTTGGTTTCAGGCGTTCATTGTGCAAAGTCCTGCCATATTGTCCATTACATGGCTCACAGATGAAGCATGGTTCCATTTATCCGGTTATGTAAACTCAAATAACTCACGCTATTGGGCCAGCGAAAATACACATGTTATTCATGAAGCACCTATGCACCCGGTTAAAATCGTAGTTTGGTGCGCAATATCCGCACAGAGAATAGTGGGACCAATTTCGTTTGAGAACAATGAACACTGCAGAGTACCGACGGATTTTCATGGAGTCTGCTGAGCAACTTGACGACGTAGAGCCGATTCAAGGATATTTTCAACAGGACGGCGCTACATGCCATACATCAAATGAATCCATGGCACTAATTGCAAGTTTCTTTGACGACCGGACAATTTCCAAGAACCTGTGACCACCGAGATCTCCGGATTTGACATCTCCGGACTTCTTTCTATGGTGTTACTTAAAAGACAGGGTTTATGCCATACGTCCCCAGACATTGGACGATCTGAAGCACAACATTACACAGGAGATTGACAACAGAGTCCTTGAACGAGTGGCCAGTAACATGGAACGACGTATTGAGTTGTGCCTTATGCAGGATGGAGGACATTTTCAACATTTGCTATAGAGGTAAATAACCCCCTAAATTCCTCTACATTTCAGGTATAATAAGTTGTCGCTAGCATAACTCGTTTTGAAACAATTAAAGAAATAATTGTGTCAGTTCTTCATAAATCACCCTATATATTACTTGGTTTGAGATGAACATTTTTGATCATGCGTTAATGCCTATTGCGAAATTTCTCTTTATTACGTTTCCCAGTAATTCTCAGTTTCTCATTTGTTCACTAACTACCAATGTTCACATCCCTGTGTCGTGACGACTGGAGATTTAAATGAAGACCAATGGATCTAGATTTTTGAAATATTTAATGGAGTACAGAATTATAAACAGGTTTTAGAAAAACGACGTGAAACATGTAAAACACTTCCTACATCGAAGCTGACAACCTACAGATTATGTGACAAGCTTGATCAGACAGTGTCAGTCGGTAGCATGCTGAAGAGGGGTCAACCAGTCACCGTTGCAACGCCTGAAAATGAAGTTAGTTGCTCAGGCGTTTGTATATCTTGAATTTTCTGGGAATAGCCTTGAAGTCCTCTTCATTCGGAAGAAATGTTGTATAATTGGTAAAGTATAAGAAATAGATAGCATCTTACTATACAAAAATATGTAGATACCATTAAAGAACAGTTTACTTGAAATACGATTTCTTTGTAGCGTTAACTATTTCCGAGGTATTCTTTTCTACTGGTTTGACACTCAAATACTTAATCCTTTTTTAAACGGTACATCGATATTTGTTTATTCCGTATCCTGCAAAGAGTCTGAAATTTCAAAACCCTCATATTGGAATTATTTTTTTAAAAATCTTATGTTTTACACTCACATGGCTTATTAATGGGTATACGAATTACCCTTATGAAATTTTATTTTTCTATCTACATAATTTTAATGGAGATAAACCTTTCCGAGTTAGTTCCATTTATACCCCACCTTAAACTACATTGGTCTTATTGGCGGTCTTTTCCTTTTGAAATTTGCCTATTGGCAATGGTGTTAACTCGTGTAACACTTGATTTTTACTTTCTCTACTACGTATAGTAAGTAGGGGAAGTATTGTATTCCACCCAAAAATTCGATACCGAGATTTCACCGGAAATACATGTTTTGAGACCCCTGAATTCAAAAAAATCATTTTTGGAAAATGTCCGTGTGTGTGTCTGTGAACAGCATAGCTCAGAAACGAACAGTCAGATAAACACCAAACTTGGTATTTATGTTCAGTATCTTCCAGAGATGCGACACGAAGCTTTTCAAGAAAATCCCCCCACCCCAGATTACCCTTACATGGAACATTTTTCGAAAATTTTAAGTTTCTCAAAATTGGCTAACGATTTTGATTAAAATATTATATGTTTAAGATATTTTCATGACAAATGAAATGCATATCTCGAATTTTCTGGGAATGTTTCCAAAATTATTCTTCATTGTGAACGACTTTTGCATAACTGGTAAACCATAAGAGATACACAAAATTTTACTACACATAAAATTTAGATCGCGTTAAAATACATAATTTATGTCACATACATTTTGCTTGTTGAGTGAACCATTATCGAGATATTTCTTGTTATTCCCTTAAATTTTCCAATACTTATACTTTTTCTCAAATGAGAATTCGTTATTCATTTTTTTGTCCTGGTAATGCAAAGAGAATGGAACACTCCACATAGCAACCAGCTCTTAAAAGATTTGACTATCGCTTAAAGCCTACCAATTCCCCTTGCATCTACTAGCAATAAGATTAACATCTCGATTAACATGAAGCATATGGAGAATAAGCATTTGTAAAAATAGTTTGTACAAGAGTAGAGAAAGTCATGTGAGTGTAACACTCATTCATACTTCCAGAGTCTGGGGAGGATACGGATTAATTTTGGCTAGAAATAACATTTCCACCCCCAGCTGGGAATCGAACCCGGAACCCCTCGCACAACAGGCAGGTGCTCTACCGACTGAGCTACGGGGCCAACCATATCTATATTGTACATTTCGTTATAAATGCAAAAGGTTTCCATGACATCGCGATAAACAGCTGAAAATCGACAGGACTTGAAAAGAATATGCAAGGAACAACTCGAACCATTAATAATAGATTACGGCTGATGCCATAAAAAAGCGATTTGAAATAAATTGTGTGTTTTAAAGAGAGCTACATTTTTTGTGAAGTACGTTATGGTTTAACATTTACCAGTTATACAAGTAAAAAGTCTGACTATCGCTTTACATACCTAATCCACCTGTAAGCACAGCTTGTGGAAGAGTGAGTAGAGAAAGCCATGTGAATGCAATACATTCCGATGGGTCCACAAGACCAGGCTCATCTTGAATTCTTGTTCTCGACTCCAAGAGACGGAAAGACCACACGCTGGGTTAAACAATGGAGAAATGGTTTTATTACTTTTTAAACGGCGATAAGAAGTGGGGTTGTGGCGAAGGGGAAAGGAGGGAGCATCAAAGTTTGTCTTGCTGACGTGGACAGTGAAGTCTGTTGTATAACTTGTGCATATTTCCCTTAATGACTCCTACCCCAGTTGCTTTTGTTACATTACGTCGCTCGGCAAGGCTTCATTAAATAGACACCACTTCCTGGGGCTGAAACTTCTATTCCAGAACCATGATAATTGTTAAGAGCCGAGATGCTGCCAGGATTCCCGGCTTGTTACGGGCGGGAGACAGTACCAATTTCACACCCAATGTGTGTTAATGGTCAAATATTGTGTATTTAAACTATGTAGCAAAATACATTTTTGAGACTCCCTAATTAAAAAATCTGATGTGTTACACTCACATGACTTTCTCTACTCTTGTACAAACTATTTTTACAAACGCTTATTCTCCATCTACTTCATGTTAATCGAGATGTTAATCCTATTGTTAATTTTCCTGTAGATGCAAGGGGATGATATATTTACAAGGGCAATTTGGAAATACAGTAGCCTTTAAGCACATACATATCTCGTAATAGCTGATTGCTAGGTGCAGCACCATTCCCTTTCCCACAGATTAATACTCTTTGCATATCCAAGACAAAAAAAATGAATAACAAATTCCCATTTGAGAAAATAAGTATTGAAAAATTTAAGGGAATAACGAGCAATATCTCGAAAATGATTGACTCAACAAAAAAAATGTATATGACTTAAATTGTGTATTTTAACGCGATCTACATTTTTTGTGTAGTAACATTTTGTCTATCTCTTATGGTTTACCAGTTATGCAAAAGTCATTCACGATGAAGAATACTTTTGGAGACATTACCATGAAAATTCAAGATATACATTTTATTTGTCATAAAAATATCTTAAACATATGATATTTTAATCAAAATCGTTAGAGCCATTTTTGAGAAAATTAAAATTTTCGAAAAATCTTCCATGTAAAGGGTAATCTGGGGTGGGGGGATTTTCATGAAAACCTTCGTGTCGCATCCTTGGAAGATACTGAACCTAAATACCAAGCTTGGTGTTTATCCGACTGTTCGTTTCTGAGTTATGCTGTTCACAGACAGACACACACACGGACATGTTTCCAAAATGCTTATTTTGGATTCAGGGGTCTCAAAACATGTATTTCCGGTGAAATCTCGGTATCGAATTTTTGGGTGGAATACAATACTTCCCCTACTTACTATACGTAGTAGAGAAAGTAAAAATGAATAAAGAATTCCCATTTGAGAAAAAGTATAAGTATTGGAACATTCAAACAAATAACAAGGAATATTTTGGAAATGGTTCACTCAAAAAAAAAGGTATGCGACTTCTGTGTTTTAACGAGATCTACATTTTTTGTGTTATAAAATTTAAACATATATTTTAATTGAAATCGTTAGAGCAATTTTTGAAAAAATGAAAATTTTCGAAAAGTATTCCATGTAAAGGGAGTCCGGGGTGGGCGGATTTTCTTGAAAATTTTCGTGTCACATCTTTGAAATATATTGAACCTAAATACTAAGTTTAGTATTTATCCGACTTTTCGTTTTTGAGTTATGCTGTTCACAGTCGTATCATTTTCTAAAAAAAACTTTTTTTGGATTCAGGGGTCTCAAAACATGTATTTCCAGTGAAATCTCGGTATCGAATTTTTGGGTGGAATGCAATACTTGCCCTACTTACTATATGTAGAAGAATGAGTAGAGAAAATCATAAATGGAACACATCAAATTTTTTTGTTTGGCAAAACAGTGATCCAGGGGTTACATAGTTACGGAAACCTAGGAACGCGAGATAACCATTAATTCTACATTACAGGGCGCAGTTTGGGCTCTCAAACACGAGCTTAAGTGCACAATCCATCGGCTCTGTTATTTTTCCACTCACGAAGCAAAATGCTAAAACTATCCATACAGTAGGGGTTAGGGGGGTATGTAAACACTTCCTGCTACGCTAAAACAAATAATTTCAAACGTGAAAACTCGCAGCACAGAAAAACTCGTCTGCTACGACCCTCGTCTCACGATATAATTCATTCACAGGAGTTTCCCAGTCCTCTACAAGAGCTATGGTGCGGCTTCTGACGACACACAAATCAAATGCAAATTTGGGCTATTTTAACCATTTTTAATCGCCTGGATATTCAGAATCTTAGCAAATGTGGAAACATGACTATCG
Source organism: Deroplatys truncata (assembly GCA_030765065.1). Taxonomy (NCBI): domain Eukaryota; kingdom Metazoa; phylum Arthropoda; class Insecta; order Mantodea; family Mantidae; genus Deroplatys; species Deroplatys truncata. The sequence continues at coordinate 302,260,085 of CM060975.1, read as the reverse complement.
TAAACTGTTTTATTGTGAATGATGTGGCATAATAATTTTATTGTCATTACCAGACGCACTGTTGTCTTGTATTGTTACTACCAGACGTAGCATTATTTGGTTTCCTTAATTATATTTCGACTTAACGTTCTGTCCTTTCAGTGCGGATCACGCCAAAGGGAGAGATCTGTTTGAAACTGTCTGATACGTGGGCAGTATTTTTTATCGCTTAACAGATATCAGTCTAATTAGATAATATAAAATATAACAGCCTGCCTAAAATCAATATGTGTATAATAAAGTGTATATTACAGTCATTGATTAAGTTTGTTTTATTATGTACATGTATACAATGTTATGTGAATGTATTGCGTAGTTTAACAATGTAGGAGCTGTGAGAATAGAAGCAAGCTGCCTTTCGTAGCATGCAGAATTACAAAGTAGAAGCCGAAGGTTGCTAACAATAACTAACCTTGAGACAACAATAAATTAGAAAGTTAAAAAAATCTGATGTGTTACACTCTCTACTCTTGTACAAACTATTTTTACAAACTCTTATTCTCCATCTATTTCATATTAATCGAGATAAACATTTGCAGAAGCGATCTTTTGACATGCAAAGAGAAATACATTTTACACATAGCGACCAGTTCTGAAAATATTTGACTATCGCTTAAGGCGTACTATGTTCCCCTTGTTTTGTATTTGGAAGGGTAATATAGAAATACAGTAGCCTTTAAGCATAGACATATCGCTTAATAGCTGGTTGCTATGTGCAGCAACATTCTCTTTGTCACAGATTAATGCTCTTTGCATATTCAGGTCAAAAAAATGAATAACGAATTCCCATTTGAGAAAATAAGTATTGAAAAATTTAAGGGAATAACAAGTAATATCTCGAAAATGGTTCACTCAACAAAAAAATGTATATGACATAAATTGTGTATTTTAACGCGATCTACATTTTTTTGTGCAGTAACATTTAGTCTATCTCTTATGGTTTACCAGTTATGCAAAAGTCGTTCACAATGAAGAATAGTTTTGGAGACATTTCCAGGAAATTCGAGATGTACATTTCATTTGTCATGAAAATATCTTAAACATATGATATTTTAATCAAAATCGTTAGAGCTATTTTTGAGAAAATTAAAATTTTCGAAAAATGTTCCATGTAAATGGTAATCTGGGGTGGGGGGATTTTCTTGAAAACCTTCACGTCGCGTCTCTGGAAGATACTGAACCTAAATACCAAATTTGGTGTTTATCCGACTGTTCGTTTCTGAGTTATCCTGTTCACAGACAGACACGGACATGTTTCCAAAAATGCTTTTTTTTTTATTCAGGGGGTCTCAAAACATGTATTTCCGGTGAAATCTCGGTATCGAATTTTTGGGTGGAATAGAATACTTCGCCTACTTACTATACGTAGTAGAGAAAGTAACAAGTATAATACAATTATAACATGTGTAACTGTGTTCTTCAGCCGTACCAGCCCTAATAAGAGATACTTGTTCTACAAAATACTACTGACTCAGCCGAGACATAAATAATAAAGAAATAAACATTAAAATAATTATTACACATAAAATTAACACACGACATAGCAACAAAACTTGGTTCCTAAACGTGGGGCGAAGACTATACGAAAAGTTTGCACCTAAAACGTGGAGCGAAGACTCCTAGAAATATAACTCCCGCATATTGGCATCCATTACATACGTGGGGCAACAACAGCTTCAAGTTTGGTGCCCATATGTAGTCCAAATCTCCTTAATATGGCGTCAATCCTGTCTGGCTTTGGCTAGACACGGTTGCTGGCGGGGAAAGATAGCGTCACTCAAGTGGAAGTGGTCGTTGGGGCAAGGCGTGTGTGGCATTTGCGGCAGTCACCTCCTCCTGTCCGTTGCTCGCGGCTTACCTTGCTGCATCCTCCGTTGGCTTAAGATGCTCGTAGTGTGCTGGTTCTCTGCAATTTTGTCCTCGGCTAGCTGCAGTAATTTTCTTTAAAACTAGGTGGGAGCATGGACTTATCCTTGGTAAAGGAAGCGTAGACCTCGGGTCGTGGTAAAAGGAGAAATAGACGTGCTTTGGTTATGAAAAGATGACACTGCCGTTTCTTTTTATTTAGCTAATCCACGTAGTACACAACACTGATATTGCCGCCGTTAAAATACTGTCCACCGCTGTTAAAACGCGGCGCGGATATGACACGAAGTTTAAATATGCTTATTATCTCTTTACGAGTAGCGGTTCTTAGGTGTGTTTCGAAAACTGTCTTTATTCCCTTTTGGCGCGATATCTCTCACACATCCTGCAGCATCTCTTCCTGCCCACAAATGACAAAATGCCAAAATGAAATGCCTCGAATTTGCTCCAAACAGATCCATTTATAGTCGCAGGTTTCTGGGGCTGCTTCCTTTCCTATTGGTCCATTTTTTAGCGCCATCGACGCGTCTCACAATTTCGTATAAACTTACAGGGATCTCATTGGTACAAGTTTAACATAAATCGCGGCTTTTCCTAAATTTACCGTTAAGCTAGCTGTCTCTCTCACTTGGTCACGGCGAATTATCGAATAAAGCAACAAAGACGCTACACCCTCGCTGTAAGAACAATGGCCCTGCGACCAGAGAGACATCGTAAAACTAGATTTTCTGCCTTCGAAGACACTATTCCTGTAGCTAAAACATTTCGTCGTGGACAGCATTTTAACATTACGCTTAATTTATTTACATTAAACAATGTATAACTCTTCTAATATTAGGAACCTAAATACATACATATCGTTAAATCACCCTTCTTAAACTATACAAGCAGTATAAGAAAAAGGTATGTACATAGTACGATTTAACATCAATAAAATTAATTAATAAATTATCTATAATTACAGTTCTCGGGCTCGGCCTAGAGTTGTCGTTTCACATTTCCCTCCATCATGATCACTTTGTTAAGAGTCGCCAAACGTTTTTGTGAATAAATCCCAGGTATGTGAAGGTAATGTGTGTTATGTAGTCTTTCAGTGTAAAATAAACTCCACGCCTTACCCTTTAATTTACACACCAATGTCCCGGACTTCTTCCTGCCAGCAAGTTGCGACCCCCATGTACGTGTAGGGGTGAGCTAAATTAATCATTTTCTGGTAACCTTTTTGGCTTTCACGCCAAAATGTAACAATATTTTAGGAAATAATTATAAATTTCAGCAGCTTCAAAAAAACAAACATGTATTGCATTCACACGACTTTCTCTGCCACGTGGGTAGTAGGTAGATAAGGTATTGAATTCCACCAAAAAAAATCGAAATTTCACCATAAAATATATGATTTTAGGCACCTGAATAAAAAAGAAGTTTTAAAAAAAGGACCGAGTCTGCGTGTCCATCTGTGAATGCCATAAATACCAAACTTGGTATTCAAGTTCAGTATCTTCCAAAGATAAGACTCAATGATTTTCAAGAAAATTCCCCGTCCCAAACTACCCTTTAAACGAACAGTCGGATAAACACCAAACTTTGTGTTTAGGTTCAGTATCTTCCAGAGATGCGACACGAAGGTTTTCAAGAAAATCCCCCCCCCCGCCCCAGATTAACCTTTAGATGCAACATTTTTCGAACATTTTAATTTTCTCAAAAGTGGCTCTAACGATTTTGATTAAATATATGAATATTTAAGGTACTTTCATGACAAATAAAATGTATGTCTTGAATTTTCTGGGAATGTCTCCAAAAGTATTCTTCATTGTGAAGACTTTTGCATGACTGATAAACCATAAGAGATAGACAAAATTTTACTACACAAAAAATGTAGATCGTGTTAAAATACACAATTTATGTCATATACATTTTTGTTGTTGAGTTAAACCATTTTTAAGATATTGCTTGTTATTCCCTTAAATTTTCCAATACTTATACTATTTGTTAAATGGGAATTCGTTATTCATTTTTTTATGTCCTGGACATGCAAAGAGAATGGAATGCGTCACATAGCAACCGCCTCTTAAAACATTTGACTATCGCTTAAAGTCTAGCAATTCCCCTTGCATCTACAAGAAAATTAGCAATAAGACTAACATCTCGATTAACATGAAGCATATGGAGAATAAGCGTTTGTAAAAATAATTTGTACAAGAGTAGAGAAAGGCATGTGAGTGTAACACATCAGATTTTTTTATCTACTTGAGATGCAGAAATAGCTACAGTACACATTTCGTTATAGATACAAATAGAACAGCGATAGTCAAATGTTTAAGAACTGGACGCTATATGCTGGCCTTAAAATTCCATACTTTTTGGATGACATCGCGAGAAACAAGTGAAAATCGACGGGATTCGGAAAGAATGACAAAAGGATTGAACAACTCCAACCATTAAAGTGATATTTCGGAATTGGCTGATGCCACAAAAAAGCTATTTGAAATAAATTGTCTCTTTTGAAGATATCAACACTTTTTGTGTAGTACCTGCATTGTCGTCTATCGCTTAACGTTTGCCGGTTATACAAAATTACATAAAATCCTTACGAATGAAGAGGACCTCACAGGCTATTCCCTGAGTATTCAAGATATACGTTTTATTTGTCATGTAAAATATCTTTAATACGAGGTGTGATCAAAATTTTCCGGAATGTCTTCACAACAATGCCGACGCTGATATTTCTTTAATTCTTACCAAACAGTACATGCAGCATTCCTTCCCGATAAAAATGAGACTCCACGTGACTATCTGTGACCATGCAGTGGCGAGGTAGACGCTCTGAAGTGAATACGTGTTTTGCAGGTGCTGCGATTTTTTCGCGTAGTAAAAATGTCAGATTACGAAGAACAAAGAACGAACATCAAATTTTGCTTTAAACTCTGTAAAACTGAAGCAGTAGCCTATGAAATGTTAAGAACAGCTTATGGGGAGGAAGTTACGCGCAAAACTCAAGCATTTGAATGGTTTTCGAAATTTAAAAGTGGTGTGATATCAGTTAAAGATGCAAATCGTTCGGGGTGACCCTGTTCCAGCAAAACTGATGAAAATATCAATCAGGTGAGGGAAATGGTCTTAAATAATAGGCGCATTACAATAAGGGAACTTTCTGACTCATTAAGACTCTACTTTGGAAGTGTTTAAAGCATTTTGAAAGACATTTTGGACATGAGAAGAATTGCCGTCAAGTTCGTGCCCCGCCTGCTTTCAAATGACCAAAAGGAAAGCCGTGTGATTTCGTGCACAGATCTTAAAGAACAGCTACAAAATGACCCACAGTTTATGGAGAAAATTATTACTGGTGATGAAACATGGCTTTATGGGTATGATCCAGAAACGAAGCAACAATCTTCACAATGGAAGAGTCCATCATCTCCACGCACGAAAAAGCCAGACAAGTTCGATCCAAAGTGAAGTCAATGATGATTGTGTTTTTTTGACATTAAAGGCGTTGTACATAAGAACTTTGTGCCACAGGGTCAAACAGTGAATCAAGTGTTCTACAAACAAGTGCTGCAAAGATTAAGGGAGAATGTGTGACGCAAACGGCCAGAGAAATGGAGGAGTGGTGACTGGTTCCTGCATCATGACAATGTGCCCGCGCACAAAACCCTTTCTGTTCGCCAATTTTTGGATAAAAATAGGATGAATACTGTTCCCCATCACGCCTATTCTCCAGATTTGGCACCAGCGGACTTTTTTCTTTTCCCGCGACTTAAAATGCGGCTCCGAGAACACCGTTTTGAGGACATTGATGTCATCCATCGCGAATCGCAGAAGACTCTGAACACGTTGAAAGAAGAGGACTTCCCGAGTGCTTCCAACAGTGGCAGAAGTCCTGGGAGAAGTGTATCAACTCCCAAGGAGACTACTTCGAGGGTGACAGTGCAGATTAGACAAAACAAACTGTTGTGTAGTATTTATGACGTCATTCCGGAAACTTTTTGATCAGACCTCGTATATGGTGTTTTAATAAAAATCCTTAGAGCTATTGTTTTAGAAAATCATACATTTTTAAAAACTATCCAGGCAAATGGTAGTTTGGTATGGGGGATTTTCTTAAGTGTTTAATGCAAAGTTTTTTTTTGTCTGGATTAAAATGAAGGGGTAGAAAAATAAACTTCACTAAGAATAGCTTTTTATATCCATTAATAAATTATAGAGGGTAGAGAAAGTAATGTAACAGCAGAGTCTCTAAAAACAAAACAAAATCTCCCTTTAACGTAGGAGAGATATAAAATAATGTCCATAACTTCCGAGAGATTTACTTGGAGATTACACGCAAAAACTAAACACTAAATAATTCATAGCGGGATTAGCACATAATTCTTGAGCCCGCGCATCCCTCCGCCAAGGAATTAAAGCAGATCCAGGCCCGCACACGTGCGCTGTATGATTAAAGCCCAGGAAAAGCATTGATATCCTGCATTTCTTTGCAAAAGTTTCACGTGCCATACATGCATTAAAAACTTTGTGCCATGCTTCAAATTTTTCTGCAAATATGGTGCACCTGGAACTCGCCCTACCTTTTTTAATTTAATTAAAATGTCCAAGTTTTCGCTACAAAGGACCAAGCGCTGCCATGTGGCAACTTTTTTTATAAGCAGATAATAATCCTTGGCTAGCTACCCTCAACCCCTCGGTCCTTGGCTACATTATACAAAGTTGGTATTATAGGAATTAAGTTAGAGAAAAAATTCGTTACTGCGATTTAATTTTAAACCTCTAATATGCGAAGTATGTAACGAGCTAAATCAAAGCCACCGGGTGTACACCTACATTCTGCTGTATTACATTCTGGTGCAACATTGTGTAGGTACATGGAACAGGGAAGGCGTCCGCTGTGAAGTGTCAACAATACGCCGTTATATCGGTGTATTCCACACGGAAGACACGTGCTCTATAACAAAGTATAAAACTAAATATCCTCTCAATCAAGAAAACCTTCCTCCACCCCAACTACCGCTTACATGGAGCAATTTTCGAAAAGTTTAATTTTGTAAAAACTGGCTAACGATTTTCATTAAAATATCATATATAAAAAATATTTACATGACAAATAAAGTGTGTATCTAGAATGTTCTGGGTATAGTCTATAAAGTTCTCTTCATTCGGAAGGCATTTTGTATAACATTCTATAACGCGTAAACGTTAAGCGATAGAGGAAAATGTACACAAAAAATATAGATCTCTTTAAAACACACCATTTGTACCAAATAATTTTTTTGTGGCATTAGCCATTTCTTAGATATCCGTTATTAAAGGTTCGAATTGTTCAACACATCGATTTTCAGTTGTTTCTCGCGATGTCATGGAAACAGTATGGAATTTTAAGTCAACATATAGCATCCAGTACATTTGACTATCGCTGTTCTCTTTATATTTATAACGAAATGTGTAATGTAGCTATTTCTGCAAAGGTTTATTTGGATTAAAATGTAGAGATAGGAAAATAAGCTTTAGTAAAAGTAGTTTGTATAACCACTAATAAACGACAGATGGGCAGAGAAGGTCATATGATTGTATCACAGAGTTTTTTTACAATGGGGCAGTATTTTAACACTTAAATGATATCAGTCTAATTATATAATATAAAATTTAATAAAAGCCATTGTATTATGTTTATATTATTATGTACATGTATAATAATGTTATGTGAATGTGTTACGTATTTTAACAATGTAGGAGCTGTGAGAATAGAAGGAAACTGCTTTCCGTAACAAACAGAATTATAAAGTAGAAGCCGAAAGTTGCTAACAATAAGGTAACCTTGAGACATCAGTAAATTAGAAAGTTTAATAATGCTACCAATAATTCTTGGAACATTAATGTAATATTTAAAACAGATTATAAATAGCCAATGAAATACTAGACAAAAGCGTAAGTTAAATAAAAGTATTCTATTGGAGTAGGCTTAGCCAATCAGAGACTTGAAATAGAGGAAATATACAAATTCAGGCGGTAGAAGCTACAAGATAGCGTGTCCAAGCAGTCAGATTTGGTACGTGTTCAGTGTGAGGCATAAAAAATTATTGCGGTGAGAATAATATAAAGTTTATGTGTTAAAAAGTACAATTAGCAATAATGTCACGCTCTATAGTAGAATATATCAGTGAAGTGTTATTTAATCGTGTGAAGGATTAATAAAACAAAAAGTAAAATACAAAAATTATAATTTGTGTAAGCCTCGATTTTTAGCCGTACCAGTCCTGCTAAGAGGTACGTGCTTTACAAATTACTACTGACGCAGCCGAGGCATACAACCTCCATCGATGACTCTTTCTAAAAATGCTTTCTTTGGGGTTCGCTAGCATTCAGAATGTTTATTTCCGTCATCTCGATTTCACAATTCGGTTGGAATAAAATACATTATCTTCCTACTAAAGGATGGTTCAGGAAAGGTTAATTTTCTTGTTGTACCGACTTATAATAAGAAAAAATACAGAACTATGCGGTAATAACCAAGAAAAGTGTCATTGGAATTGAACACACACTATGTGTATCCTAATAAAAACAGGATTGGATCCTATTTTACCAGCAAAAGATGGCAGAATCTTCAATATCTCAAATTCTTGTAGCAATTTGCTAGGAAAGTGCACCTACATAAATTGTATAAAATGAGAATGTATAGGTAAAATAAGGAGATGATAAATCACAGAAGTATTTCGGCGTTCACTTGTCTTTTGAAAGGAGGTTGCCAAGACAACATAGGCCGTTCCTGCACAGCTAGCGCGTAATTTATAGCCAAGCCCATATTATTACGTACACATTATAGCAACTCCTCCCGTTGCTTGAGATTAATGCATGCTGAAATTTTAAAAACGATGTTTCCATTCTCTTGCGTGTGCCGGCTTATGCAGGCCGGAAGAATAAAAATGCAAATTAAGATGACGTGCACGCAGTTTCGTAGCAGAGGCACCTCATGGCTCATGACGTGTTAAAGAACGCGCTCAAGCCCTGGCAAGTCAAATGTCTTCTCTTTTCGGCATTAAAAGCCAGAGTAAAGGCACAAGGTGCATAAGTCACATCTCTCCAGCCAACAATATCTGCGTATGACTGTATATGACGTCTGTTGGTTAGCATGCTTAGCTTCCAATGCAGAGTCCCGTGTTCGATTCCCGACTGGAGGGTGCTAATTGCGTATACCCACCTTATTAATGGGTATACACAAATGTGTAAGAACTGGACGCTATACGCTGCCTTAAAAGTACATACTGTTTCCATGACAACGCGAGAAACAACTGAAAATCGATGGGAATGAAAGAATGACAATTCGGAACTTTAATAACGGATATCTGAGAATGGCTAATGCCACAAAAAGCTTATCTGAAGTAAATTGTGTGTTTTAAAGAGATCTACATTTTTTTCTGCAGTACGTTTTCGTCTATCACTTAACGTCTAGCAGTTGCACAAGACTATAGAAAATTTCTTCCTACTGAAGTGGACCTCACAGGCTATTCCTAGAAAATTCAAGATATAAATTATATTTGTCATGCAAATATATTTAATATATTATATTTTAATCAAAATCGTTTGAGTCTTTTTTTAGAAAACCAAACATTTCGAAAGAAGCTCCATGTAAGGGGTAGTTTGGGATGGGGGATTTTCTTGAAAATCATTGTGTTGCATTCTCGGAAGATACTGAACCTAAAACCCAAGTTTGGTATTTATCCGACTTTTCGTTAAGACGTTTTTCTAAATATGCCTTATTTGGATTAAGGGGACCTCAAAGCAAGTATTTGCGGTAAAATCTCGGTATCGAATTTTTGGGTGAAATGGAATACTGCGTAGAAGTTATTGCAACCTCAACTGTATCTGGTAGGCTGAAGGCCACAGACTATGCAACACAGTTTGATAAGAAAAAAATCTGATGTGTTACACTCACATGACTTTCTCTGCTCTTGCACAAACTATTTTTACAAACGCTTATTCTCCATATGCTTCATGTTAATCGAGATGTTAATCTTATTGGTAATTTTCTTGTAGATGCAAGGGGAATTGCTAGGCTTTAAGCGATAGTCAAATATTTTAAGAGCTGGTTGCTATGTGGAGTATTCCATTCTCTTTGCAATAACAGGACAAAAAAAATGAATAATGAATTCCCATTTGAGAAAAAGTATAAGTATTGGAAAATTTAAGGAAATAACAAGCAATATCTCGAAAATGGTTCACTCAACAAAAGAAATGTATATGACATAAATTGTGTATTTTAACGCGATCTACATTTTTTGTGTAGTAAAATTTTGTCTATCTCTTATGGTTTACCAGTTATGCAAAAGTCGTTTACAATGAAGAATACTTTTGGAGACATTCCCAGAAAATTCAAGTTATACATTTTATTTGTCATGCAAGTATCTTGAATATATGATATTTTAATCAAAAGCGTTAGCTATTTTTGGGAAAATTAAAATTTTCGAAAACTGTTCCATGTAAAGGGTAATCTGGGGTGGGGGGATTTTCTTGAAAACCTTCCAGTCGCATCTCTGGAAGATACTGAACCTAAATACCAAGTTTGGTGTTTATCCGACTGTTCGTTTCTGAGTTATGCTGTTCACAGACACACACAGACATGTTTCCAAAAATGCTTTTTTTTGGATTCAGGGGGTCTCAAAACATGTATTTCCGATGAAATTTCGGTATCGAATTTTTGGGTGGAATACAATACTTCCCCTACTTACTATACGTAGTAGAGAAAGTAAAAAAATAATAAATCCTGTGGCGCAACAGTCCCCATGGCAGAGATGGTCGATCATCCAACCGATACGGGGAGGTGATGTGGCCAGGACCGCTGCCTGTCGCAGCTCCTCGCTTTCCTCAAGATGCTGAGTGGGCACCGGGAGCCTAAAATCCGCACCACCATGGGTGGGATCGAATCCGGGGCCATTCCGTGGCCGGGAACCAGATCAGCACCCTCCAGACCACTGCGACACGGCGTAGGACATTATTCCATCTACTTCTTGTTATCAGTTTACATTTACACACTTCGTTGTAGGATACAGTAGCTAAAGCGGTGGATTAAAGAGCGCGTCGCTATGTGATGCATTTGAAATTCCATGCTCTTTGCACTGCCACGAGAAACAAACGATTAGCGACTTCCCAATTGAGAAATACATACATGTATGAAAATTCTAACCAATAACAAGGAATTTCTCGGAAATGGTTAATTCCCCCAAAGAAAACGAGTTTACAAATTGTGTACTTTAACGAGATCTACATGTTTTGTTCGGTAAAATTTTGTGTGTGTATAAAGGTGATTCAGAACGAAGTTAGGCTACTCTAAGAAGATTCAAGGTATATGTTTTATTTGTCATTAAAATACTTCAAAAATGAGGTGTTTTGATCGAAATCGATAAGAGGCGTTTTTGAGCAAATCAAAAACGCGTGTTTTTCCATGTTAAGGGTAGTTTGGGGATGGGAGATTTTCTTGAAAGTATTTGTATCGCATTCTTGGAAGATGATGAAGTTAAAGACCTTCGCTTTTGAGTTATGCTGTTTACACACCGCGCATACAAACATTTTTACAAAAATTGTTTTTTACTTTCTCTACTACGTACAGTACATAAGTAGGGGAAGTATTGTATTCCACCCAAAAATTCGATACCGAGATTTCACCGGAAATATATGTTTTGAGACCCCCTGAATCCAAAAAAAAGCATTTTTGGAAACATGTCCGTGTGTGTGTCTGTCTGTGAACAGCATAACTCAGAAACGAACAGTCGGATAAACACCAAACTTGGTATTTAGGTTCAGTATCTTCCAGAGATGCGACACTAAGGTTTTCAAGAAAATTCCCCCACCCCAGATTATCCTTTACATGGAACATTTTTCGAAAATTTTAATTTTCTCAAAAATGGCTAACGATTTTGATTAAAATATCATATGTTTAAGATATTTTTATGACAAATAAAATGTATATCTTGAATTTCCTGGGAATGTCTCCAAAATTATTCTTTATTGTGAACGACTTTTGCATAACTGGTAAACCATAAGAGAGAGACAAAATTTTACTACACAAAAAATAAAGATCGCGTTAAAATACACAATTTATGTCATATACATTTGTTTTGTTGGGTGAACCATTTTCAGGATATTACTTGTTATTCCCTTAAATCTTCTAATACTTGTTCATTTTTTTTGTCCTGGTAATACAAAGAGAATGGAATACTCCACATAGCAACCAGCTCTTAAAATATTTGTCTATCGCTTAAAGCCTAGCAATTCCCCTTGCATCTACAAGAAAATTAGCAATAAGATTAACATCTCGATTAACATGAAGCATACGGAGAATAAGCGTTTGTAAAAATAGTTTGTACAAGAGTAGAGAAAGTCATGTGAGTGTAACACATCAGATTTTTTTATTTAGGAAGACTCAAAACATGTATTTTCGGTGAAATCACGTCATAAAACTTTCTTTCTCTGTTTACGTTCTCCGTTGTAGGGCTTACACCTCCAGGACTTAAAAGCGGGGGCCTGGGGTCAGGCGCCTTTTGGGGAGCACAGACTATGGATCAGAGAGAACAGCCAGGATGGATTATCAACCCGAACTCTGGTATGAGAGAGAGGAAGGAGATGATATGAAATGAGGGTGAGATGAAAGAAAAGGTGATAGTGGAGCAATTGGTGGAAGGAATGGCGGGGAAAATGCAGAACTTGGAGAAAACCCGTCCAGACGCTGCTTTGTCCACTATAAATGTCAGATGCAGTTGCCTGGAATTCAACACGGGACGCCGCCCCTCATAGAATTTTTGGGTGCGATACAGTACTTCCTCTTAGCTACTGTAGGTAGGTGGCAGAGAAAGCAATAAAAAGGCGTGTGTCGACGCGCCTCATTGAGCAGCTAACGCCTCTCACATATTCAACTCACTTGACTCGTGGCGATGTGTTCTTGGATCATCCTGTGGACGATATTACTTGCTTCAAAGTAACGTCCGCAATAGGACGTAATTTAAGACTTTGTTTCACCGGCAAATAAATAAAACTTGTAGCGGTAAAAGACAATGAAGGTGTCATTATTTCAAAATCACTGTTACGCATGCCCACTATACGAGTTAGCCCTAAGCAAACGAAAACAGCAATGGTTGAAGTAGGTATTGTCTTTACTTTGTGCACCACGCTTTGGGCGTCAATTTGTAGTAGTTTGAATTGAAGGAGTTGTATTATATTTCAAATGTTGGGGAGCTGAACTTGTAGTAGTTGCAACCGCACGTATAGTAAACAGTTTCCGGTAGTCTTCGCCCCAAATGTATTTTCAGGTGACCTTTGCCCCAAGTTAAAAAAATATTAACTTTGAAATTAAACTGTTTCTTTAAATATTTAATATTTATGTTTCCCTCGAGACATGTAGCGACAAGAATGTAGGCTTACACAGACTATAATTTTACTTCACTCCTTTTATTAATGCTTGATACGATTTAAATAACACTTCACTGATATAGAGAGCTGGGAGATTCTTTTATTAATTACTTGCACTTTTTAACACGTAAAACTATTTTTCGTCTCACACGAATACGTATAAAATCTCACAAGGACGCGTCACGCCTCCGGTTACAATCTCTGTCTGCAGGCAACTGAATAGATTTCAACCCTCTAAACTTGTAAATTTTTGTATTTCAAGTCTCTGATTGGCTAATCTACTCCAATAAAATACCTGCATTTAACTAAAGCTTTTTCTGGTTGTTGATTGGCTATTTTTATAAACAGTCACTAAAATTACATTATTGTTACTCTAAAAATCACAAGTAGTACTGTTTAACTTTCTTACTCATTATTGGCTCAAGGTTACCTCATTTCAACTTTTAACTTATTATTCTCACAGCTCCTACATTATTAAATTAGGTAATATATTCACATAACATTATTACACATGGATACAATAATATAATCATATGCAATGACTGTTATATACATTTTACAAATTATTACATACACATATTGCTTCAAGGCGGGTTGTTATTGAATTTACATATTATATAATTAGACTGAAATTATTTAAGTGTTAAAAATACTGCCTCATGGTGCACATTCACTGGTGTTTTCTCTATTCGGGTGGAGCAGCAACAGCGTTATCCCGCTACAAAGTGTACAAAGGTGTGTCTAAACAGGGTAAACAGAGTTGGTTTGTATGTTAGAGGTTGGAAATAAGGGTGATGGAAGATTTTGAAACGTTTTCCTGTTTTTGACAGATTTCTAAAATCCATGTTTGTTAAGTTTATACATATAAGAATAATCCTGGATAACAAAGTTTAGTGAAATCAGAGAGAAATTTGGCGACATGATCCCGATATGCAACTCATCCCCCTCCATTAACTCAATTTTGAAATAGTTTAAGCCTCGTGATTTACCCCTTTGGGCTGGAACTAAATATCTTCCATGATGAGAAAAAGGTGCCTCTGGGTGACGAATAAAATTCTCCTAACTGTAGAAATTTTGGAAATATTTTATAGCCAATGCCCGTCCGGAAGAAGATGTCTTTCAGTGGAGCATACTCTGCCTCCCTCTCCCTCTCCCTCTCTCTCATACAGATACTTTGTCTCTGTATAATTTAATATACGTTGTTGAATTGAAGGAGATACCTTGCGCATCGCGAGCTACAGATATATATTGTGCCTACTGATGGGTTGAAGTGAAGGAACCACACAGGAGGCTACAGGTCGTAGACAGACAGGCCAGAGAGACGCGCGAAAGTCTAACAGTTCCAAGCTAAAAAAAAAAGGCGGCCCTCGTAGCCGGGGTCGCTGTAGTGTGTAGCTTCGAGGCTCCGCCAAGCTGAGAGTCGCGGGTTCGAGTCCTGCCATGTGCAAGATGTTTCTGTGTGTGTGTGTGGTGTAATTGGGATAATAAGCGGTAGTGAAAAGCAATAAAAACGCAGTAATGATAAACTCGGTAAACAAGGGAACCTTAAAAAAATTCTGTGTTACACTCACATGACTTTCTCTACTCTTGTACAAGCTATTTTTACAAATGCTTATTCTCCATATGCTTCATGTTAATCGAGATGTCAATCTTATTGCTAATTTTCTTGTAGCTGCAAGGGGAATATGATAGGCTTTAAGCGATAGTCAAATATTTTAAGAGCTGGTTGCTATGTACCGCATTCCATTCTCTTTGCATATCCAGTACATAAAAAAACGAATAACGAATTCCCATTTGAGAAAAAGTATTGGAAAATTTAAAGGAATAACAAATAATATCTCGAAAATGCTTCACTCAAAATAAAATTGTGTATTTTAACGCGATCTACATTTTTTGTGTAGTAAAATTTTGTCTATCTCTTATGGTTTACCAGTTATGCAAAAGTCGTTCACAATGAAGAATACTTTTGGAGACATTCCCAGAAAATTCGAGATGTACATTTCATTTATCATGAAAATATCTTAAACATATGATATTCTAATCAAAATCGTTAGAGCCAATTTTTAGGAAAAAATGTTCCATGTAAAGGGTAATCTGGGGTAGGGGGATTTTCTTGAAAACCTTCGTGTCGCATCTCTGGAAGATACTGAACCTAAATACCAAGGTTGGTGTTTATCCGACTGTTCGTTTCTGAGTTATGCTGTACACAGACACACACACGGACATGTTTCCAAAAATGCTTTTTTTTTTGGATTCGGGAGTCTCAAAACATATATTTCCGGTGAAATCTCAGTATCGAATTTTTGGGTGGAATACAATACTTCCCCTACTTATTATACGTAGTAGAGAAAGTAATACTAAAAGCTCGCAGAACCGTCGCACTGCGGTGTCGCTGAGAGCGGGCGATGAACGACCCACCAGTTGAGCAGCTCTCAGTGTCCACGGGACATACTATTACCATTCAGCAAGAATATGCGCATCTGTCCGGCGCCGCCATACGCCACGAAACCTAGAAGCACACCTGGAAGATGAGAAGGAAACGAGATGAAAGGGAAATGACTAAAAGGAAGTGGTAAAAGAGAAGAAATCACCTCCAGCATTTGGCTGACGACCCCGGGGAATGATAAAAAAAATCATGGGTTATAGAGGTGTAGCGGGAACTACGAGATCATTGTAAATGTTAAGGAAATAAGGTAACTTAATATTGTGGCACGCATATGTAAGATGTGAGGGAAGGTCAGCTAGCCGTGAGAAGGGTAAGAATGCAGGTAACAAGAGGGCAGAATTGCAACCTCACTAAAGCAGTCACAAACACTTGCAAGAGATGAGTGAGAGAGAGAGAGAGAGAGAGAGAGAGAGATGGCGATAGGATAGAAAGAGAGGGGAGAGATCTTGACACTTTGGGAAATTCCAAACTTGTCAGGACTTCAGATATGAAGGCAAATATTCTCATACCACGCGCAGGGGAAAGCCAATGAGAGTGAAGCTTTTAAAATAGCTGGGGAAATGTAGCGTCACCCTGTGACGGTATAAAAGGCAGCACGTGTAAAGTTTCCTCCGGGATCGCACATTCAGGGTGAGAGTGGAGGGGAAGGTTTCCTCAGTCCGTCCCATAGCCGCTGGAGTCCCGGAAGGCAGTGTACTGTCCCCGCTTCTCTTCGCGGCCTACATGTCGGACTTCCCCACGGAACCCAGGACTGTTACGTGCCAATATGCCGACGATGTCCTCATAATGGCACAGAACAAGAATGCCCGATTCTGTTTCCCTCCACTACAGCGACAGCTCCGAGCCATTGGCAGGTGGAGCGAAAAGTGGAGGATGGCCATCAGCCCGGGGAAGAGCTCTGCGCTTCTCCTGGCGAAGGTCCGTCGGTGGCGGCCCGAGCGGCCTCCGAGGTTGCGGCGGAGGAGAATCCCCTGGGTTACCTCAGCCAAATACCTCGGAGTCACGCTCGACCGCGGCCTCACTTTCGCACCACATGTCAGGGCAAAGGTCGGCCTCGGCCACTCCGCGCTCAGGCAGCTGTACCCTGTATTCCGCTCCACAATGCCCATACGCCTCAAACTACGCCTATATCAGGCGATTATCCCGCCCCTGATCCTGTATGGCTGCGAGGTCTGGGGATCGGCGGCAGCGACCACCATCCGCAGACTGCAAACCGTTCAGAACAGGGCGCTTCGGATGATCTATGATACCGGGCGTAGATTCACATCACATATCCTACATACCCATTTCGGTCTCCCATACATCGTGGACGTGGTGCGGGAGAGAACCCGCACCATGTACGCGAAACTCACCTACCACCCCAACCAGCTGGTTAACTCTTTGGGCCGCTATGACCACAAGGCACCACGGCGGAGGAAGTGCTACCGGTTGCCGAAGGACGGCTTGGGTCCCCGAGGCTGAGGTCTGCCAATCCCTCATCTCACAAACTTCCCCAAGTTAAGCAGCATTGGGCCCGGTCGCTAGCTGGATGAGTGACCATCTAGCAGCGACCCGCCCTGCCGCCAACTTGAGTACCCCCATCCCATTACCTGCATTCCCAACTTGCTTTGCTGCCATGTCGGCCTGCTTAACTTGACGACCACACAAGCGGTCGCCCAAGTTAAGCAGCATTGGGCTTGGTCACCACATGGTCGCTAGTCCGCCCATGAGGGAACACCGAGACCCAGCCAATGGTAGTGCACAAAGCTAAACCCCGCCCATAACAGATTGACAAACATCAAAAGCTTGTGTATATTCTTTTAACCTCCTTTATCGCACAGGTAAAGCCGCATGCGCGACTAGGTACTGTGGCGATTACATTCCGCCCAGGTAAACCTGGGCGACCTGTTCTCGATTGCTGGATTGCGTTGGCGTCTTATCGCTTTGCTGATTCTAGAGAGGAGGTAAAATTCACGCCATGCAGGTAAATGTCTGCAGAAAGCCCCCTTAGAATTGAGTATTAAAGTAAAACACACGTCTAGCGGCGTTACAGAGTACTGTTATCATTATTACTAATAAATCAAAGTTAAAGCATCACGGAGTTTCATTTCGTCTACCGTTACTACACCCTGAGAAAGGGTTTAGCAATAGGGCAACACACAAGTGTGCTAGGCTTACAATTTCAGCCTAGACCTATAGCTCCATCAAAGAAGGAAGGAAGACGACGCCACGAGGAGGTCCGTCGCAGAAGGGCATTCGCCGAGGATCGAGCCGGGACCTCCTGAATGTCAGTCACACACGTTGCCACGGCACCACTTCGCTCGGTATAATCTTAATAGAGATATCGGTCTATAACGTATACATTGAATAAGATAAACCAAGAAATAAATGCTCAAACTTATTAACAGCAATAGCTGTAACAGGAAATGATAAACTTTAGAAAGAAAAATGTAGAAAATTAAATTACACACCTTGTTCACGAAGCTTCCGGGCATATGCTATAAGCGACAATTCAGTTATATATGTTTGTTAATTAATTGTTCTTTCACACATGCCATGTGTAGGCTCTACTTGGAAAGGCAGCATCGCACTGAAAAAGTAAATGCCACAGCTGGGAAAAAGTTAATTAAATGGGAAATTTTATGTCGTGCGGACATGTTGCCATAGTAGGAGTAGGTCTTAGCACCTCAACCTACAAGATCTGCTGCGCCTAAGCCCCTGACAGGTGAGGTGAGAGGAGAATAAGGGCGCAAGGCAGGACAGAGAGCAGGGTCCCCACCTTTTACACATTGAAACTCCCCAGGTGGCGGCTGGTGCAACTGGCTCCCCGTCCCCCTGCAGGCTTGCACATCCTACTGGGGGCAGTGCATTACAAAGAGCTTACAACGCCGAGACTCCCGCCGACAGTTTCAACCCTGAAACAGCCAAGCAGATGTAAAGTAAATTGAAATGAGAAAGGAGGTGAAAAGGAGGGACAGGAAATTTGGAGGACATAAAGAAGCATCACCAGTATTCGCCTGGCGACCAGGGGGAAACCCACGACCTCCCGATTGCGGACCACAGGCCTTGCCGCCTGAACTATCTCGCTCGGTAGACATGGCAGCTCAGCTCAGAGCAGCAGCATAGAAAGCTTGAAGATCCTCGATTCAAATCCCGGCACTGGCATTCAATTTTTCATTCTCATTCTATCTTTCCAATTTAGGCCTACAGACGGCATTCATGGAAGAAATCATTGATTGACCGAATTGTAGTGAATTATGAAGCCCGGAAATTAAGGGAAGATTGGAAAGTCCTATCCAGTTGAATCTGCTAAATTCATTACCCATTCTCTCAGAAGGTATTTGAAGATATTAGACTGGAATTTTTACTGGATGTAGAAGCAGGTCTTCTAAGTTCAGTGATGTAGTTTTATTCAATAAGTTTGTTTATAAAAACATCTGATGTGTTACACTCACATGACTTTCTCTACTCTTGTACAAACTATTTTTACAAACGCTGATTCTCCATGTGCTTCTTTAAACGATAGTCAAATATTTTAAGAGCTGGTTGCTATGTGGAGTATTCCATTCTCTTTCCATTACCAGGACAAAAAAAATGAATAACGAATTCCCATTTGAGAAAAAGTATAAGTATTGGAAAATTTAAGGGAATAACAAGCAACATCTCGAAAATGGTTTACTCAACAAAAAAAATGTATATGACATAAATTGTGTATTTTAACGCGATCTACATTTTTTGTGTAGTAAAATTTTGTCTATCTCTTATGGTTTACCAGTTATGTAAAAGTCGTTCACAATGAAGAATACTTTTGGAGACATTCCCAGAAAATTTGAGTTATACATTTCATTTGTCATGAACATATCTTAAACATATGATATTTTAATCAAAATCGTTAGAGCCATTTTTGAGAAAATTGAAATTTTCGAAAAATGTTCCATGTAAAGGGTAATTTGGGGTGGGGGGATTTTCTTGAAAACCTTCGTGTCGCATCTCTGGAAGATACTGACTGAACCTAAATACCAAATTTGGTGTTTATCCGACTGTTCGTTTCTGAGTTATGCTGTTCACAGACAGACAGACACACACACGGACATGTTTCCAAAAATGTTTTTTTTTGGATTCAGGGGATCTCAAAAGATATATTTCCGGTGAAATCTCGGTATCGAATTGTGTTAGAAAAATGTCGTTGTGTATGTCCGTGAACAGCATAAGTGAAATACGAAATGTCGGATAAATACCAAAGGTATATTATACGTACCACGTATTCCGGAGGGGGGAGGGCCTCCAGAATCGGGGCAGAGCGCCGCACGCAAGCCACTCGGCCCGCTGTGCTTCCAACGTGACCCGAAGGAGGGAGGGATGAGGAGAGAGACTCGAAGGGCAACCAGATCCGGATGCCGACGGGCGTAAGCATGGACGGGTTCCCGGACGTTTCCAGTTAAAACGCACCCGACGCCACACGGTCCGCCCACAAGCCACCAACCTGTCCCCCGGAGCGGAGTTCCACACTTGAATAGAGAACTAATTGAGCTGGCACGATCTCTTGCGTCTCATTGGTCCGATCATCTATTTTTGGGTCTTCCAACTCCTCTTTCCCCTCTCGACTTGTGAGCGAGAATATATACACGAGATATGCTGCCTGTTTGAGAGAAGAAGTTCAACATTTCCAGCATCTATTATAAGATAAGTATATTAGTCCGCCTCTGTCGGCGTAATTTTCCCGAAGACTGCCGGCTGTCTCGCGCAGTAGAGAGAGGCCGCGAGTGGGTTCGAATATAATTTAACTATTTTATGATAAACCAGAAGTATTATTTATAGTGACGTTATGTAACATTTAATTTTTTTTTAAATTTTTTTTTTGAGTTGGAAAATGTAAATTCCCATCACATATGTGCGCTAGATGTTATCGCAGGAGCGCTTTCGAGAGATGTTTCTCCCATCTTCAGCTGAGTCTCATATATAGGGTAGTTAAATTATATATGAAATTAAACAGGTAATTACAATCTAAAACTGTAATTTTTGGTCTATCTTCGCGTTTTAAGTCTCCACTTAAGGGAGCGTAGGCGACGGAAGTTTCAAAAATTCGTTTTGTTGTTTTAGCAAAAAATGTGCAGTTCTTGATGAACAGAATGATTTTTGCGATATTATTTACGTCCTTGAATGGCTATTTGATAGAGTGGTGCGTATGTCTGCCAAGCCTAAATTGTTTATTCTCAAAATACATTTGGTTTGCTTTATGTACGTTTTTCTGTTAAAATAGTGGGCCAATCTTAGTGAAACTCTGCATGAAGTAAAAATAATGTGTGCCTGTTTTGAACTACAGTGATCTGGGTCTGTTGAATAACATCGACATTAGTGAATATTATTAATAATGTTTTTTCTTGACTATAACGTTTTTCCCATGAGTTATAATTTCTTTGTAAAAAACTGTAATGAAGCTATTAGGTTCATTTTGATTGAAATTAAAACAAATATTTCTGAGAGCCCTTTTACTAAATGTCAAAGCTATATCATAGATAGTATCTGAAAAAAGGAACAGAGTTTTATTTAAAAAAATCTGATGTGTTACACTCACATGACTTTCTCTACTCTTGTACAATCTATTTTGACAAACGCCTATTCTCCATATGCTTCATGTTAATCGAGATATCGAGATGTCAATCTTATTGGTAATTTTCATGTAGATGAAAGGGGAATATGGTAGCTTTTAAGCGATAGTCAAATATTTTAACGCTGGTTGCTATGCGGCGCATTCCATTCTCTTTGCAAGTCCAAGACATAAAAAAATGAATAACGAATTTGAGAAAAAGTATAAGTATTGGAAAATTTAAGGGAATAACAAGCAATATCTCGAAAACGGTTCACTCAACAAAAGAAATGTATATGACATAAGTTGTGTATTTTAAGGCGATCTACATTTTTTGTGTAGTAAAATTTTGTCTATCTCTTATGGTTTACCAGTTATGCAAAAGTCGTTCACAATGAAGAATACTTTTGGAGACATTCCCAGAAAATTCGAGATATACATTTCATTTCTCATGACATTATCTTAAACATATGATATTTTAATCAAAATCGTTAGAGCCATTTTTGAGAAAATTAAAATTTTCGAAAAATGTTCCATGTAAAGGGTAGTCTGGGGTGGGGGGATTTTCTTGAAAACCTTCGTGTCGCATCTCTGGAAGACACTGAACCTAAATATCAAGTTTGGTGTTTATCCGACTGTTCGTTTTTGAGTTATGCTGTTCACACACACACAGACACACACACAGACACACACACACACAGACACACAGACACACACACGGACATGTTTCCAAAAATGCTTTTTTTGGATTCAGGAGGTCTCAAAACATGTATTTCCGGTGAAATCTCGGTATCGAATTTTTGGGTGGAATGCAATACTTCCCCTACTTACTATACGTAGTAGAGAAGGTAAAAATGAATAACGAATTTGAGAAAAAGTATAAGTATTGGAAAATTTAAGGAAATAACAAGCAATATCTCGAAAACGGTTCACTCAACAAAAGAAACGTATATGACATAAGTTGTGTATTTTAACGCGATCTACATTTTTTGTGTAGTAAAATTTTGTCTATCTCTTATGGTTTACCAGTTATGCAAAAGTCGTTCACAATGAAGAATATTTTTGGAGACATTCCCAGAAAATTCGAGATATACATTTTATTTGTCATGACAATATCTTAAACATATGATATTTTAATCAAAATCGTTAGAGCCGTTTTTGAGAAAATTAAAATTTTCGAAAAATGTTCCATGTAAAGGGTAGTCTGGGGTGGGGGGATTTTCTTGAAAACCTTCGTGTCGCATCTCTGTAAGATACTGAACCTAAATACCAAGTTTGGTGTTTATCCGACTGTTCGTTTTTGAGTTATGCTGTTCACAGACACACAGACACACAGACACACAGACACACAGACAGACACACACACGGACATGTTTCCAAAAATGCTTTTTTTGGATTCAGTGATTCTCAAAACATGTATTTCCGGTGAAATCTCGGTATCGAATTTTTGGGTGGAATGCAATACTTCCCCTACTTACTATACGTAGTAGAGAAAGTAAAAATATAACCCTAGGATAAGAACACCCGGTTATTGAAAGATACCTATCAGATATACACAGAATTTACAATGTGTATGCAGCGGACATTAATGTACATGTATTTGAAATTTGACGAGCTTATCTGTAATAGCTTAAGAGAAATTGCTGTTTTACTGAAAGGATGCACTTCTGCTTATTTCAGTCACTATCTCCCCTTAAAGTACCTAAGACATTGTTAAGTCGACATTGGGTTATGTTATCTCCAAATGAGTTGGAGAACGCCTTAAGGTTTACCAGGAAACATGGAAGTCGGTTGGGGAATTTAATGTCATGGTAGCTCAGTTTGATAGAGCAGTGGCACGGTAAGTCGATGCGTGGTTCAAAACCCGGCTATGGCATAGAATCTTTCAGTCTGATTCTACCTTTTCATATAAGCATAAACAGGTAAATGAACATTGACCGCAATTATTGACGGGAAGATATAAACAATTAAATAAAGAAATGATAATAACAAAGAAATAATTGCAATTTATAATTTCTGTATATTAAATCAAGGGATAATGTAATTAGCGCGAGTTAATACATTTGACCGGAGGAAAATGCCATTAGCATGCCAGGTTAGGCAAAGCCATTAGCAACAGCGAGTATAGAATACATTAGCTTAAAGATTCTTGAGGGCAGTTAAGGATTAGTTCAGTACGTTTGCCAAGTCACGTAGGCAGACATTCTGTAAAAGAGAAAGGTAAATGCAATTCTTAGATTCGAGGAGGTTGCGATGGACACGTTGACAATTCTGCTTGGTGAAGACATCGTAGCCACGCAGCCGTTTACGACAATTTATCGGGCGCTGGGAACCTCGACAAGACGAAGAGGACGGACCTAACGAGTGTCGTAAGGGGAAAGAAAGAAACCACAGAATTGTAATAACCTATACAAAAATAAACCTGGAGATAATCTCTGAGCATGAAAAAAGAAACAAAACTATTTAAATGGCCTTATTTTGATTAATAACTATGCCACATTAACATAGACCATTACAGCTAAGCCATTCACAGTATATTGACGCAAGCTCATAAACTAGTAAAACGAGCATAACACTTTAAATCAGATATAAACCTCCATAATGCCTTTAAAAGGAAAGTGAAAAAATTTAATTTTGAAAGGGAAGCAAAAATATAAAAATACAAAGTTGAAGTAAATTTATAATACAACTTCGATCTCAGAAAAAAATTTAATAGCAAATAGAACAGTACTTTAACATACACCGTAAAGTAAGACAAAAAAAACTTTTGAAATCACCCATTAAAGCTAAGAAAACATAAAAAAATGCATTCAGAAACTAGTCGTTTCAGGGCAACATTTAAACCTCTTTATATATAGCTAAGCCTTTAAATTGTAATCTGGTAAAGAAAACTATATTGCACATTAAGATTCTTTTGAAATTTACAACTGGTAAATTGCCTCCTTTATAAAACCTCTATTATAATTATAAGAACCAGGACAATAAAAAAATACTAATAGTGGACGTAAGGATTATATAAACTCAAACCCTGAAAAAATTCCGTAAATAATTTAGCTGAAAAGAAAAAATATGAAATTCACAACCAAGAAATAAACACTTAGAGCAAAAGCATAAGTCGTGAAAAACACCACATGCACTAAGGAGTAGAGTTCAATAATTGGTCACGAAGCAGAGCAAAAATTAGTTTAACATCCCCCACTAACAGTCAAATGGGCATTACCTCAGCAAACGAAGGAATGAAAGAAAGTCTAACACCAAAAATCGGTGAGAACAACCAAATGGTTTTCATCCGACCAGAAATAATGTTGCTTGTAAACTATGTCTCCCCCTAAGTGCAAGTGCTGGTCTCACTTCCTTAAAATTGGGACGACTAGACTTAATACAATTGTTATTCAATTAGTATTAAAACAGTGCTATCGCCAAAACAAGGCCCAAATGAAATATAGTTTTAAAAGTAGCAAAAAATAAACAACAAATTATTTCGTCAAATAGGAAACTTTCGCATATCCACTTTCAAATGGGGCAAAATGACTTAACAGCTTTATGAAAGCTATAAATGTTGCTTGATCAAAAACATTAACAAGCAAATACAACAGACACGCAGCCTTTGGTTTAATGAGCCCAAACTTTCTTTAAATTTTGTGTTTTAAATCAAGTAAAACCTGATACATTTAACTATTAACTCGAAAATCTGAGAAAGAGAACACAAATAACATAGCCACACATAATTATACCATGTATCACCCCCTAAAAACCAGTCACTTACGACATCTTTGGGGCATAGTCTCTAAAATATTACATTCGCTCCCATTCACCTTGAAAGACCAAACAGGAAAATGAGCTGCACAATTAGTTCCTACCTTCATATAGGCCAGGATGGAGAAATCTGTCCTGAATACACTGAAAATGTATGCCACCGAGGAATTTTGAAAACTATGAAACACCTTTACTAATTTACATTAACTATGATGGCATACAGAACAAAGTTCTCAAATGTAGCCAGCTTAAAAAAAAAAACAAAAAAAAACGTGAAAGTAGCAGCGGTCTCGCTCGCAGCCAAGCCGTGCTAGAACTGCTAAGAGAGAACGGCAGGCAGCTCTCATTAGGCGGCCGAGGAAACCACGCCCCCAATCCATGGAGGTCCAAAAGGCAGAGCCAGAGTGAGGCGGACAAAGAGATCAAAAAAATTTACGCAAGTGACTGGCGCGAAAATAAGTTTTCACAATTTAAAACAATAAGCATCAGCACAAGGTACTGCATGGAAACAGTGTCACATGTGCATACGTCAGATTTAACGTATTGGACCGCGTGTGAAGGAACCTTGGTAGGGGTATTAATATGTGGGTGGAGCTTAAGTTAATAAAAGAACGTGCATGGCTAAAACTAGCGTCTTTTCTTTCGTGTACAGCCTAGGAGCTTATAGCCTTTTACGGTGATTGGCAGTTCGTAGGGGCTAAGACCGCGATCTGTCACCAGTTACCTAGCAGAAGCAGCGACTCACGGCAATTTACGTTTATAATTTCTTTTGTTGCGGAAACAGTTATTTCGAACTGTAAAATTGATACTGCAGAAGTTAGCGGGCATAATAATTCGATTGCTATGATACATAATCCATTTCATTCTTTATCTTCAAACTATAGGCAACTCGCTTCAATAGCTCAAGTATAACACCACATTAAATTTCTCAGTCAATTTAAACTGGGTTTGTCCTTTCAAACAACATCCACGCATATCCCAAGAGAAAGATCTCATAGCCAACCACTGTAGCAGCCAGCAGCAGAATCAACAGCAGATATTGGAGACATCAAAAGGTGACACTGAGTTCGGCTTCAACACTTAAGCATAACGTTCGGTAATTTTTAGCAGTACTGGACAAGTATACACCTTCAAACAGATCTACTAATTTTCTTTGCACATTTTAGAGATGTATAAAATGCCTCGCGAGCGCATCTAAAAGCACAGACTATTTATCGAGTTTGATTCAAAGAATTTGTTCCTTGTTTGTCAAAGCGTGACAATCGAATCTTGGACTGAAAAGGAACGTAAACAAATATTGTTTGCATCATTTTCGCTCATTCCTTCTTCCCGCCCATTTTTTTTATTATTTGCCTCTTTGGCGCCTTTTTGGCCCCCTTCCCCATCACTGATTTCGTTCTGACATTTTCCTGCCAAGTTTTTCCTTTCTCCTTTTAATCAATTCTAGCGTTTTGTTCAGTTGTCAAAGAGGGACGCTGCCTGCAGGAAGCCCTCGAATACTGCACTATTCAAACGCACAATTCGTAATCAAATGCGGAGTTTTTACATGAAACGAAACGAAATAATACAGCTTTCATTGAAATAATGTTTTCAAAGACTTGATTACTTCATTTACAAGAGAACTCATAAAAATTGTGGTAATTTTTATATTTCGTTCTTCTTTAGATACAATATACCATTTGTTTGAGGAAGGTATTCCAGTTAGGTCTTTGTTTTATTCTTATTGTTACGCCATGAATATATGAAGAGCTCAAACGCCAAACCAGTTAAATCCATTTTTGAGAATTAGTGGGTTATGTCGCAGTTCTTATGGCTCGTGTTATGTTATTTACTGGGCGCCTCTTGTTTTATTATTTTTAATTTGGGTTCATTGTCCTCCGGCTAGCTATTATAACTCAGTCAAGCAAGTATCTCTAAGCAGGGCGTGTAAACGGAAAGGAGTTGTTACTAAAAGATAACACTGATAAAAATATTTTGTTTCTACACCTTTATTGCCGTCACACTTAATTAATAATTCACATATTTAATCTTTATACACGCGCGACTGAAACTGTGATATTTCTGAATGTAACTACAGTCGTTATAGTTGCCGCGCTCCAATTACTTCGCGTACTTTAATTTTTTACTTTCTCTACTACGTATAGTAAGTAGGGGAAGTATTGCATTCCACCCAAAAATTCGATACCGAGATTTCACCGGAAATACATGTTTTGAGACCTACTGAATCCAAAAAAAGCATTTTTGGAAACATGTCCGTGTGTGTGTCTCTGTGTGTGTGTGTGTGTGTGTCTGTGTGTGTGTGTGTGTGTGTGTGTGTGTGTGTGTGTGTGTGTGTGTCTGTGAACAGCATAACTCAAACACGAACAGTCAGATAAACACCAAACTTTGTATTTAGGTTCAGTATCTTCCAGAGATGCGACACGAAGGTTTTCAAGAAAATCCCCCCACCCCAGACTACCCTTTACATGGAACATTTTTCGAAAATTTTAATTTTCTCAAAAATGGCTCTAACGATTTTGATTAAAATAACATATGTTTAAGATAATGTCATGAGAAATGAAATGTATATCTCGAATTTTCTGGGAATGTCTCCAAAAGTATTCTTCATTGTGAACGACTTTTGCATAACTGGTAAACCATAAGAGATAGACAGAATTTTACTACACAAAAGATGTAGATCGCGTTAAAATACACAATTTATGCCATATACATTTCTTTTGTTGAGTGAACCGTTTTCGAGATATTGCTTGTTATTTCCTTAAATTTTCCAATACTTATACTTTTTCTCAAATTCGTTATTCATTTTTTTTGTCCTGGACTTGCAAAGAGAATGGAATGCGCCACATAGCAACCAGCGTTAAAATATTTGACTATCGCTTAAAACCTACCATATTCCCCTTGCATCTACAAGAAAATTATCAATAAGATTGACATCTTGATATCTCCATTAACATGAAGCATATGGAGAATAGGCGTTTGTAAAAATAGATTGTACAAGAGTAGAGAAAGTCATGTGAGTGTAACACATCAGATTTTTTTGTAACTATGCGACGTGCACCTCGTGAGAGATTCTTCGGAACTGCGCGACACTTGCTTATGGCTCGAGAATATACTCCTTCACCTCGAATTGCCTAAACATTATAATATAGCTCCTATTGGTTACCAAATCGCGACCACTTTAGCGTCTGTTTTGGTCAGCCAATCACTACTACTAACATATATACTCTAGGGAAGATATTCCCTCCATTTCTAAAAAAGGCACGTTGCCCTGACGTCATTTTGTTTATCTCTTAGTGATAAACAACTCACCCCCTCGGTTTATTGTTACCCACTTCTATTGTCAGTTTCAGTTAGGCCGTGTAAACTTATTTCCTAACAATACTTATGGCTAACAAACATCTAAACTCCTGTACATACAATAATATTAATTTACACTACAATCACTCTGGCATTCACAGCATGTTATATAAACTACTCCCTCAGTTATTGCTACCGCTGGCTCAACAGAAATCTTCTGTCGTCTTCTGTGGTGTGGTGGTTACCATGCTAGCCTCTAGTTCCCAAGGTCGCAGGTTCAAACCTGGCGGAAGCCGATGGATTTTTTCGAGCGTTAAAATTCTTAGGAAGGGAAGTAAAGCCGGTGGTCCCGTGTCGTAGATAAAGAGGCCTCTGAGCAAATTAATGGTCTTTCACGCCCAAAATAGAATGGGACGCTAAGGCCCATAGTAGTTAGAGAGCGTCTACAAATAAATAAATAAATAAATAAAGTAGGTATTCTCTGCAGAAAACGTTATATCCCTCATGTTACAAGAAGTTGAAAACCTGCGTTTGACACAAAACAGTTACAACCAAGGCTGTTTGCTACATTTTAAGTATATCCATTTTAACTTGCTCTTATTGGCAATAATGGACAAATTAGTTAATGTTTTAAGTTTGAACAATTATAAAGGTGAGAACAGACTGTTGTAATTCAGGTGAGTGGCAAGAGTATGATGTAGAATATGAAAGATATTATGGTGTCAGTTTGTGAAGGAAATGTGGGTTTCAGGGAAAAGAAAGGTAACGAAACAGAACGGAAAATATTTGTAATTATAATTACAATTATTATTATTCTTTTTGTAATAGATTATTTAAGTCAACTGTACTATTACTTTTTTTACTGTATTTTATTTTACGTCGCTTTAACTCCTTGGTCACATCGCGACGGATCTGTTGGTGGATATCTCTTAGAACGACATGTGATGGACAGTAAGCCTTCTAGGTCTTATCCCTGTAACCAACCGCTCCGACACGTGTCACAGAGACCCTAGCGCATAGATACCGGATCTTCTGCTTCGTGCCGTGCAGATGGCATTAGGGTGCCATCCAGTCCAACCTCCGCCCCCATATAAAGGCGGACAGTTAACTTTCTAAATCTCATCCCTATAACCGCCTGGTTCATACCGTACAGATGGCATTAGAATACCATCTAATCTAACCGCCGCCCCCACACAGAAAGACGGACAGTAGGCTTCTAAATCTCACCCCTATAACCGCCTGCTTCATACCGTACAGATGGCATTAGAATACCATCCACTCTAACCGCCGCCCCCACACAGAAAATTGGGCAGTAGCCTTCTAAAACTCATCCCTATAACCACCTGCTTCATACCGTACAGATGGCATAAGAATACCATCCAATCTAACCGCCGCCCGCATATAAAGCCGGACAGTTAGCCTTCTAGGTCTCATCGCTGTAACCAACCGCTCCATGTCGTGCAGATGGCATTAAGGTGCCGTTCAGTCCAACCGCCGCTCTCACACAGAAAGGCCGACAGTTAGTCTTCTAGGTCTCATCCCTGGAAATGCCATCTTGCTTCGTCACGTGCCCACAGAGGACCCCAGCGCATGACAACCGGATCTTCTGCTTCGTGCCGTGCAGATGGCGTTAGGGTGCCCTCCATACTAACTGCTTCATTGTTTGTGAATAGATGGCATAGCTATCGCTATTACCACTTATTTTTCATTTTACTATTGTTTTAAACTTACGGTGACAACTTTGGGTCGTGATATTAAATATCCAATCCGGTATTTACCTTGGCGACTGAGGAAAGCCACGAAAAAACGTCAGACAGATTGGTCGGCCCACGGGATTTAAACCCGGCACCTCCCGAGTGCGGGCCACAGACTTTTACCGCCTGATCCATCCCGCTCGGCTGTACCTTCTTATGCAGTATCTAAGCAGCCATTTTCGCATGCTACAGAAACGACCAATGTTTTTGTACAAAAGGTCACGTCTTCAATATTATGGTTGGAAAGTTTGAGTGAACATGGGGGCTGTTTTACAAAGAGGATTAAGGAGAAGTCCCATTAATGGGCTTCGCTGCGTGAGTTCCCAACTTCTGTCTTCGAGAATCGTGGCCTGAAATTGCTTTCAGAAGTCGCAATCGCAACGAAAGAAGCTTTTCTTAATAAGGACATAAGACCTTCAAAAAGGGTTGATGGGGACTATCCAAGTCACTAGAGAATTCTGTAATACCCCTTGGCAGGACAATTTTTACTCTCTATTACTTACCTATAATAGGTAGAACAAGACTGGGGTTTAAGATCCCCTGAATCCCCCCCCCAAAAGAATAAAAAGAAGGACTTTTAGATAAACGTTTGTGGTGTGTGGGAACAGTATAACTCAAAACAAAAACTGTACTGAATATCAAACTTGGTATTTAACTTTGTATCTTCGAAGGATGCCACAGGAAGATTTTCAAGAAAATATCCTTACCCAAAACTACCCTTTACATGGCACGTTTTTCGTTGCGTTCTTATTATCAAAATTATTCCTAAGATTTTAATTAAAAACATTATGATGTGTTACACTCACATGATTTTCTCTACTCTTGTACAAACTATTTTTACAAACGCTTATTCTCCATCTACTTCATGTTAATCTTATTGCTAATTTTCTTGTAGATGCAAGGGGAATTGGTGGGCTTTAAGCGATAGTCAAATGTTTTAAGAGCTGGTTGCTATGTGCAGTTTTCCATTCTCTTTGCATTACCAGGACAAAAAATATGAATAAGGAATTCCCATTTGAGAAAAAGTATAAGTATTGGAAAATTTAAAGGAATAACAAGCAATATCTCGAAAATGGTCCACTCAACAAAAAAAATGTATATAACATAAATTGTGTATTTTAATGCGATCTACAGTTTTTGTGTAGTAAAAGTTTGTCTATCTCTTATGGTTCACCAGTTATGCAAAAGTCGTTCACAATGAAGAATACTTTTGGAGACATTCCCAGAAAATTCGAGATATACAATTCATTTGCCATAAAAATGTTTTAAACATATTATATTTTAATGAAAACCCTTAAGGGCCATTTTGGAGAAAACTAAGTTTTCGAAAAATGTTCCATGTAATGGGTAGTCTGGGGTGGGGGCATTTTCTTGAAAATCTTCGAGTCGCGTCTTTGGAAGATAGTATTTGAGTTTACTATAAATACCAAGTTTGGTTTTTATCCGACTTTTCGTTTTTGAATTATGCTATTCACAGACACACACACGGGCTTGTTTGCAAAAATGCTTTATTTGAATTGAGGGCACCTCAAAATATGTATTTCCGGCGATATCTTGGGATCGAATTTTTGGATGGATTGCAAAACTGTAGTAGAAAAAGTGAAAATGAATGGTCATTGCGACCGAGATTGTTCCACCGCCAAAGAGAGGTACATATACGCTATGCAATATTTCCAGAACTTGGAAGACTGTCGGGAGGAGGTTAAGGAAGTCAGACGTTCCACCAATGTTTCACGTCCTTTAGAATAGGTATCAAGGGGATTTTTCATCTGTTATTAGGAATGGCCGCGGCTGCACGAAATTACAATGAGTAATGGGGAATGTTACCATAAACATTTTCTAAACTATTGTACAATAATTTCATAAAGAATGGGGAGAGGTAAATTAAATTAATTATACTTAGTAAAATTGAAAAAACCGAACCTACAACATTGGGTACGGCAGTAGTAGCATAATAAAAGAGGTGCCATTCATAATAATGTAGAGTGGAGGTGCCAAAATGCGATAAATTGAGTTTTTGAGACCAAAATGATATACGTTCCAGTGCCAATAGTGTTATAATGACCCAAGCACCAACTCCAAATAGTTTTTATAAGCATTGTAAGATGAAGCAACCTGTGCTCACTTGCTTGTTTCTCCTATTATTGATCTGTGTGCCTCAAGTTAGCAGTAATGCGACGTTATATTATAACAGTAGAGTAAATTTATTACACATTCCAATGATGTACAAGTTCGTGGCACCCTACATCGGTAATGCTGGAAGTCAATATGGTGTTGACCCACCTTAACCTTGATGACAGCGTTCACTCTCGCAGGCATTCTTTCAATCAGGTGCTGGAAGGTTTCTTGGAGAATGGCAGCCCATTCTTCACGGAGTGCGGAACTTAGGAGAGGTATCGATGTAGGTCGGCGAGGCCCGGCACGAAGTCGGCGTTCCAAAACATCCCAAAGGTGTTCTATAGGATTCAAGTCAGGACTCTGTGCAGGCCAGTCCATTACAGGGATGTTATTGTCGTGTAATCACTCCGCCACAGCCCGTGCAGTATGAACAGCTGCTCGATCGTGTTGAAAGATGCAATCGCCATCCCCGAATTGCTCTTCAACAGTGGGAAGCAAGAAGGTGCTTAAAATATCAATGTAGGTCTGCGCTGTGATCGTGCCACGCAAAACAACAAGCCCCCTCCAGGAAAAACACGACCACACCATAACACCACCAGCTCCGAATTTCACTGTTGGCACTACACACGCTGGCAGATGACGTTCACCGGGCATTCGCCATACCCACACCTTGCCATCGGATTGCCACATTGTGTACCGTGATTCGTCACTCCCACAACGTTTTGCCACTGTTCAATCGTGTAATGTTGACGCTCCTTACACCAAGCGAGGCGTCGTTTGGCATTTTCCTGCGTTATGTATGGTTTATGAGCAGCCGCTCGACCATGGAATCCAAGGTTTCTCACCTCACGCTTGCCATAGTACTTGGAGTGGATCCTGATGCAGTTTGGAATTCCTGTGTGATGGTCTGGATAGATGTCTGCCTATTACTCTTTACGACCCTCTTCAAATGTCGGCAGTCTCTGTCAGTCAACAGACGAGGTCGGCCTGTACGGTTTTGTGCTGTACATGTTCCTTCACGTTTCCACTTCACTATCACATCAGAAACATGGGACCTAGGGATGTTTAGGAGTGTGCAAATCTCGCGTACAGACTTCTAACACAAGTGACACCCAGTCACCTGACCACGTTCGAAGTCCGTGAGTTCCACGGAGCGTCCCATTCTGCTGCTTCACGATGTCTAATGACTACTGAGGTCGCGGATAATGAGTACCAGGCAGTAGGTGGCAGAACAATGCACCTAAGATGAAAAACGTATGTTTGTGGGGTGTCCGGATACTTTTGATCACATAGTGTATCACATTATCTTTCCGACAAAGAATAATTATTCAAAGAAGGGATAGTTTTTTAGCATCGCAAATTATTGAGAAGGAATTAGTCGAGTTTTCTTGATTCGAAATAATCTACAAGATTCCCTAGTTATAGTGAGCAAATTAATACCTTACATTAGTTCTCTTGTTTCTAGACCAGCTTTACTGTGATCAACAGAATAACATTAACTAGGCTTTGGTTTACATTGAATCACAGAGTATCACAATGTTTAATGAATGCTGATGATATTATTTATAAAACAACGATTGCATCATGGACGCAGGTGAGCCGTTATTAAATGGTTGCTCATAAAATATTGTAATTAACTAATGGGAAGAGCACGATAACCGCTCTCGCCTAATTACAGAACTCGGCTTACGCCTCGTTATTGTAAAACACATTCGAGCGGCGATGCTGAACGTATCCCACTAGCTGCAAATATAATATTGAGCAATTCTCGAGATAACGGTAGCCAAGTACGCCACTGGACTCCGTGACCTGACAGGCCGAGGTAACAGTATAAAAACAACACAAATACCAGCGTTACCCTTTGGCTTTCTTGGAATCCAATCCCAGAGCTGGTGTGGGAAATGAAGTTTTCTTGCAAGGGGTGAAGTGTATTTTGGCCTGAACCTCCCTTACATTACTCCAATCCTTTTAGCTCAGTGGCGTTGATTTGCTGCTGGATACAATCACGTTTCTTTCCAGCTAGAGTCAACGAAATTTCAAAACGATCTGGCAAGATTAAAATCCGTCAAGCGTGGCAACTTGTAATAAGAAACACAAGGAGGGAGGGGAGGGAGGGAGGGTCAATTTTGCCAAAACCAATTTTATATCTCACCAACACCTGCGCACAAGGCGGAACGTGCGAGGAAGTCGTTCTTTGGGTTTATTATTTTCGGCAGTGAACCATTAATTGCGAAGGAAACGTTTTCTTTATAACTATATAGATAGGATGCATTCTAGCAAGGGGTTGAAAATAAGGGTATAAGGCGGAAGGGTAGAATCAGATTGAAAAATACAATGCCATAGCCAGGATTTGAAACATCCTCGACTTCTCTTGCCGTTGCGGAGACGAACTGAGCTACCATTGCAATATGCTGGCATGACATTAAATTCCACAACTGATTCACATCTTTTCCCGGACATAGCACTGAATTTTTAAGTATAATTCTGTCTTTCCAACTTAGGTCTGCACATGGCAATTAGCGGAAGAACAAGGGAGTAAGGGGACTAGGTAGCTACTCCGAAATGGTCGCATTTTTTGTTTTAGGCATTAATAAAATCTATATTCATTCCAGTTTCAAAAAATATATACTTTTCGAGGTTAAGAAGTTTTTAAGACATTTAAATAGCATTCAAGAACCACTATATCATGTCCAGCGAGCAGTTCAGCAATTAACAAAAGAGGCCAGGACCAAGAGAAGGCAACCAGAAAAGCTGAAGCAATCCAGGAATGAAGGTGCAGATGATTATGACCCTGGAATGTACTGAAGTGTGTCAGAATTTTAATGTTTAAAATTTAAATTCAGTTTTCTCAAAACAATATTTTTGGATACTTATGTGCCTTTTTCTCAGAAAGTATGAGAGTAGAGAGCTGAAACTTTCAGTGCATATAACAAAACATAGTTAAACTTTCTGAACCACAATCATAATTTTATAATGTATATTGGTGATATTATGAAAGCAACAACATTGCAAATTTTTACCTTTTTGACTTTGCAAATAATTTTTTTTTTCAATTTCTAGTATACTGATATACATAATTAAATAACTGAGGTTTGAAAGATAGCTGATTATACTAAGAACAAGCACGCAAAAGTGTAATTCTGTATTGCTAGTAGTATCAGAGAAAAAGGTACACGAATTCACGTGCTTTAAGAGTAAATTTTATTATTTTTCTGCTGAATGAAATAATTTTTACGGACTCAACTACATATGCTATCATGCAAACCACCACTTGAAATAATTGTCATGATGTATAGAATAATTCATAAAAATTTTAGGAAAAACCATTGAGTACTTTAAGAGCCGTGGTAATTTAACACACACTACTATGGTTCTTAGCGTCCCATTCTATATTGGGCGTGAAAGATCGGTAATTTTGCTCAGAGGCCTCTTTATCAGGCTTGAGGTTCTTTTAAGTGCCGTAAATCTACGACACGGGACCACCGGCTTTACTTCCCTTCGGAAGGAAGCCATGCTAAGGATTTTTACGCCCGAAAAAATCCATCGCCCTCCGCCGGGTTTGAACCCGCGACCTTGGGAACTAGAGGCTAGGACGGTACCACTAGTCCACGGAGGACGCTTAATGCTTACCAGTTATACGAAGACAACTTCAAAGACTATAGCCAGAATATTCAAGATATACATTTTATTTGTCATGCAAACATCTTTGATATATGGCATTTTAATCAAAATCGTTAGAGCCATATTTTAGAAAATAAATTTTCAAAAAACGAGCCATGTAAACTATAGTTGGAGTAGGTGATTTTCTTGAAAATGTTTGTGGCGCATCTTTGGAAGATAATGAACTTATATACCAACTCTGGTATTTATCCGACTTTTCGTTTTTGAGTTATGCTATTCACAGGTACACACACTCACGGACCTTTTTGTAAACAGGTTTTTCTTAATTTACGGGCCCGAAAACACATTTCCGGTGAAATATTGGTTTCGAATTTCTGATGGAATACTGTAGTTACTTCCTCTTAGCTATTATATGTATGTGTTGCACAAAAAGAAAAATAATTTTTAATACTTATTTATTTTCTTATTTCAGGGGATTTGTAAACA
Source organism: Deroplatys truncata (assembly GCA_030765065.1). Taxonomy (NCBI): domain Eukaryota; kingdom Metazoa; phylum Arthropoda; class Insecta; order Mantodea; family Mantidae; genus Deroplatys; species Deroplatys truncata. The sequence goes on along the minus strand of CM060975.1, from coordinate 302,223,742 downwards.
TCTATTTCAGATAATATCTGAATATTATCGAATTTTTGAAAAGAATACGATACTTAACCGAGCGGTATGGCTCAGGCTTAACATCTGTGGCCCGCATTCGGGGCATTCAAACCCCCGGGACCAATCAACCTGACCGAAGATTTTTACTTTCTCTACTACGTATAGTAAGTAGGGGAAGTATTGTATTTCACCCAAAAATTCGATACCGAAATTTCACCGGAAATACATGTTTTGAGACCCCCTGAATCCAAAAAAAGCATTTTTGGAAACATGTCCGTGTGTGTCTGTGTGTCTGTGAACAGCATAACTCAGAAACGAACAGTCGCATAAACACCAAACTTGGTATTTAGGTTCAGTATCTTCCAGAGATGCGACACGAAGGTTTTCAACAAAATCCCCCAACCCCAGATTACCCTTTACATAGAAGATTTTTCGAAAATTTTAATTTTCTTAAAAATGGCTCTAACGATTTTGATTAAAATATCATATGTATACGATATTTTTATGATAAATAAAATGTATATCTTGAATTTTCTGGGAATGTCTCCAAAACTATTCTACATTGTGAACGACTTTTGCATAACTGGTAAACCATAAGAGATAGACAAAATTTTACTACACAAAAATGTAGATTGCTTTAAAATACACAATTTATGTCATACACTTTTTTTTGTTGAGTGAACCATTTTCGAGATATTACTTGTTATTCCCTTAAATTTTTCAATACTTATTTTCCCAAACGGAAATTCTTTATTCATATTTTTGTCTTGGATATGCAAAGAGTATTAATCTGTGGGAAAGGGAATGGTGCTGCACCTAGCAACCAGCTATTAAGAGATATGTATGTGCTTAAAGGCTACTGTATTTCCAAATTGCCCTTGTAAATATATATTCCCCTTACATCTACAAGAAAATTAGCATTAAGATAGAGTCTGCAAATGTTTATCTCGATTAACATGAAGTAGATGGAGAATAAGCGTTTGTAAAAATAGTTTGTACAAGAGTAGAGAAAGTCAAGTGAGTGTAACACATCAGATTTTTTTTTTCGTATTTTTTCTCGGTCGCTAGGCGACTCACTCATCCTGGATATGCTATGACTAAAGAGTTTGCTTGCTCCTCGACAGACTACTGACCTAAGGTGCTGGCTTGTAAGTCCTACAAACAGGAGGGTATTCCGTTAAAGAGGAGAGAAGAAGAGTAATGCTTACCATACGTATCTGATAGGGAAAGTAAAAATCCTTCTATCAAAACAATTCAAATGGTACGTGAAGATTAAATAAAAACGTTCATATGTGCTTACCAGTTCAGGTTAGAAGCTAAGATTGCAAAAAAAGTAGGCGTCATTTTTCATTAGCCGGATAAACTCAAAAGATTTTTTTTTTTTGCGTATTCTTGCGAGGTCATCCCCAGCAATAAATTCTTGTTATAAATTGTCTCCAGTTTGGACTCAGCCAGTTTTCGCCCGAGGAATGCTGGGCCCATGCAAGAAAAAGTTATCTGCGGCAGAAAATAAGAGCTAGCTGTTGGGAAAATTCTCCCGCCTTCATACCTTCCTTCCTTTCTTTTTTTTCCTTGCTTTTCCTTTTTCTCTACTCTCGCTCGGCCAAGCTTCTTCTCCTCCTGTACTTGCATTTCTTTGTTTCTTTCTCGCTTATTGATCTCTCACACTTCTCTGTGATCCCATGCTATCAGTTCTTGGATATATTCCACGAAAGACGTATATCGCTGGCTTAGTTCTGCCAGCAACTGGCGGTATTAAAGTCGCTTTTTCAAGAAATATACTCCATTTAAGAAAAATCTGATGTGTTACACTCACATGACTTTCTCTACTCTTGTATAAACTATTTTTACAAACACTTATTCTCCATATGCTTCATGTTAATCGAGATATCGAGATGTCAATCTTATTGGTAATTTTCTTGTAGATGCAAGGGGAATATGGTAGCTTTTAAGCGATAGTCAAATATTTTAACGCTGGTTGCTATGTGGCGCATTCCATTCTCTTTGCATGTCCAGGACATAAAAAAATGAATAACGAATTTGAGAAAAAGTATAAGTATTGCAAAATTTAAGGAAATAACAAGCAATATCTCAAAAACGGTTCACTCAACAAAAGATATGTATATGACATAAGTTGTGTATTTTAACGCGATCTACATTTTTTGTGTAGTAAAATTTTGTCTATCTCTTATGGTTTACCAGTTATGCAAAAGTCGTTCACAATGAAGAATACTTTTGGAGACATTCCCAGAAAATTCAGATATACATTTCATTTCTCATGACATTATCTTAAACATATGATATTTTCATCAAAATCGTTAGAGCCGTTTTTGAGAAAATTAAAATTTTCGAAAAATATTTCATGTAAAGGGTAGTCTGGGGTGGGGGGATTTTCTTGAAAACCTTCGTGTCGCATCTCTGGAAGATACTGAACCTAAATACCAAGTTTGGTGTTTATCCAACTGTTCGTTTTTGAGTTATGCTGTTCACAGACACACACACAGACACACACACACACACACACACACGGACATGTTTCCAAAAATGCTTTTTTTGGATTCAGGAGGTCTCAAAACATGTATTTCCGGTGAAATCTCGGTATCGAATTTTTGGGTGGAATGCAATACTTCCCCTACTTACTATACGTAGTAGAGAAAGTAAAAATCTGATGTGTTACACTCACATGACTTTCTCTACTCTTGTACAAGCTATTTTTACAAACGCTTATTCTCCATCTACTTCATGTTAATCGAGATAAACATTTGCAGACTCTATATTATTGCTAATTTTCTTGTAGGCGCAAGGGGAATATATATTTACAAGGGCAATATAGAAATACAGTAGCCTTTAAGCACATACATATCTCTTAATAGCTAGTTGCTACGTGCAGCACCATTCCCTTTGCCACAGATTAATACTCTTTGCATATCCAAGACAAAAAAAATCAATAACGAATTTCTATTTGAGAAAATAACTATTGAAAAATTTGAGGGAATAACAAGCAATATCTCGAAAATGGTTCACTCAACAACAAAAACGTATATGACATAAATTGTGTATTTTAACGCGATCTACATTTTTTGTGTAGTAAAATGTTGTCTATCTCTTATGGGTTACCAGTTATACAAAAGTCGTCCGCAATGAAGAATACTTTTTGAGACATTCCCAGGAAATTCAAGATATACATTTTCTTTGTCAGGAAAATATCTTAAATATATGATAGTTTAATTAAAACCTTTAGAGCCATTTTTGAGAAAATTAATATTTTCGAAAAATGTTCCATGTAAAGGGTAATCTAGGGTGGGGGATTTTCTTGAAAACCTTGGTGTCGCATTGCTGGAAGATACTGAACCTAAATACCAAGTTTGGTGTTTGTCCGACTGTTCGTTTCTGAGTTATGTTATTCACAGACACACACACGGTCATGTTTCCAAAAATGTTTTTTTTTTTGATTCAGGGGTTCTCAAAACATATATTTCCGGTGAAATCTCGGTATCGAAGTTTTGGGTGGAATACAAAACTTCCCCTACTTACTATACGTAGTAGAGGAAGTAAAAACGAATAACGAATTCCTATTTGAGATAAAGTATAAGTATTGGAAAATTCAATCAATTAACAAGGGATATCTCGGAAATGGTTGACTCAACAAAACCATAAGTAGACATAAATTGTGTGTTTTAATGCGATCGCTTTCTTTGTGTAGCAACATTTTGTCCATCTCTTAGGGTTTACAGTTATGCGAAACTCATTCAGAATGAAAAGGGACTTCTGGGTACATTCCCAGAAAATTATTCACGATATACACTTCATTTGGCATAAAACTATCTTAAAATAATGTATTTTAATCAAAGTCGTAAGAGCCATTTTTGAGAAAATCAAAATTTTCGAAAAATGTTCCATGTAAAGGGTATTCTGGGGTGGGGGAGTTTTCTTGAAAATCCTTGTGTCGCATGCTTGGAAAATACTAAACTCGAATACCAAGTTTGGTATTTATCCAACTTGTCGTTTTTGAGTTATGCTGTTCACAACCAGACAGAAAACACATAGACTGACAGATACACAACGGAGAGTGCTTTATTTGGTTTCAGGGCACCTCAGAACATATATTTTCGGTGAAATCTCGGTATCGAATTTTTCAGTGGAATACAATACTTCCCCTACTTACTATACGTAGTAGAGAAAGTAAAAATAAGTTTGTAATTGACGATTTTTTGTAGCTGAAAATTCTTCTGTGCCCAAAATTAAAAATAAATAAATACATAATCTAAGAAAAAATCTCTAAAATTGGGACTAATCTATACAGACACTAATAAACTGGACTTAAGTGACTGCCTAATGAGGTGTCAGAGCGAAAAGAGGAGCATTGAATGGTGTGTATCATGTTCCTAACACACCAAGGAGCAATTATTTAAAGCTAAAGAAGCGAAAATATTTCACTATTTTTGCCATTTGAGGAGTGTACCAGTTTTACCAACTAAATTAAAGTGATTCGAAATAAATAATATTTTAATTTGCTTACACTATTCACGAATCAGTTTTACTAATAAGGGGCCAGTGGCACACTGATGTCACAGATTGAACTGCGACTTTTTATAGTGAAAATACATGGAACATAGAAGTAATCTGGCTCGGCTTTCTCCCCCATAGGGTTGCCGGAAAAAATTACTAAGTTTTAAGTTGTAACGGCTGACTTTAGGTCTGTCTTCCGCTAAACGATCAGCTGTCATGTACTACGCCAGAGGCTACAAGGTTGCTACAAGGGAAACGAAGGTCGTATTTCTCAAGAATAGGAATACTAAATTGGGAACTGACAAGTAAATGTGTTACACACATGAATTAAAAATGTAACATTATGCATGTTTAAGTAGTTTTCATATAAGAACGTAGACACATTGAACATAAGATTATTTTAAATACTTTTCATATTGCTCCACACCTTAAAAAATGGTTATCAAACGCAAATCTAGACACATTTTTAAAACAGTCCTTATAAAGAATTAGAGTATTATTGAATTGACGTAAACATACATACATTAATATACACATTCAGACGTTCCAGCAGCTGGATCATCCATAACACATTTATCCCCCATTTAATGTTTAAGAGAATTAACACACACCACACTGCATGGATATATAGAATTAATGGAAAAAAATATTCCTTCGACAACGTATCAACACAACCGCGGATGGGACGGGATAATAAACTTGGCCGCGCACCGAGTCTGCAGGTGTAGTGTGCGCAAGACGGCACTAAAAATAACTTAACCAAGATATATGTAGCGAAGAGAAAATCGGCCGCACTGACGTTTCATTTTCTTTTTTCCAGTAATGGTCCCTCTAAAAAACAAATTGAAGAGATATTTTTGTAAGTTCTCTCGTTTAAAACAGTGATATATACAAGGAATTACATATCAGTGAATCATTCTAATTTGTAAATAGTGTTTTTATTGTCAAACATGGGCCTGTGCGAGAGAAAGCCGAGAAACAGGTATTTTTATTTTCGATCTACTTTCACTAAAAAAAATCCCAGCTCTGTCTGTAATATCTATGTGACAGTTCCGCATGTAAGCTGATTTCTTCATGCCCTCAATGAATCACTGAAGTTTGAGATTATGGAATCGCCGTAGTGTTTAGACAACTTCTCGACAGAAGTGGGAGGCAGTCTGCATATGCATCAGGCGCTACCTAGCTACAAATGTCTGTGCCTGCAAGCGTACTATTCAGAAGCATTTATTTCCGCACCGTATTCACTCCACACAGTGTTTACAAATTCCTGTATATGAGACAGAGAAAGCTTCGACCCAAAACTTCAGTGACACGATCTCGTAATGTTTTGAGGTCTCTTGAATAAAAAACAAACACAAAAAGCGAACACTTAAATATACATTTTCCTATGTGGAGACAAAATTACACTTTCGGAAAATATATGTCAACGCAATTTCCGTTAAGTAATTTCTGAAGAAACCGTGTGAACTGTGTCAGTAAAAAGACTGCACTTCACAAAAAAGGCTTAGATACGTAGGAAAGGGGTTCTCAGCGGTAACGTTCTTCATAGACTTTAGAAGCTTCCAAACCCACATTGTAATGCTATCTGTAGTTGGAACTATAGCAGAAAAGTCCACAGAAGTTGCTACAAGAAATGCTGAAGGAAACAAACTTAGCCACATCCTTCGAAGGAACCTGGCAGAAATGCGGGCTTCAGTCTGAGAACTGCTGCGCATCAAACATTAGCATCGACAATAGTTGAGTTCTTGAGTGCAGATGTTCAGCAAATACACCTAGAGCTGTAGAATATGTAGTAATGATGTTGAAAAGCAAATGTACTGTACAGAAAAAAAACACTCAATGACTTTCTTTGGTTACCATTCTACAAACTATTCATACAAAAACGCTTTTGGGTTACAAAAAATGGGTTTAAAAACACAAAAATATTTTATAGTGCTTTGAAATCTCTTTAAAATGGTGTATCAATTAGAAAAATATTAAAACTGTAAGTGCATTACTTATATAATTCAATAAAATGCTGCATATGCATTTTTACTTTCTCTACTACGTATAGTAAGTAGGGGAAGTATTGTATTCCACCCAAAAATTCGATACCGAGATTTCACCGGAAATACGAGACCCCCTGAATTAAAAAAAAAAAGCATTTTTGGAAACATGTCCGTGTGTGTGTCTGTGGACAGCATAACTCAAAAACGAAGTCGGATAAACACCAAACTTGGTATTTAGGTTCAGTATCTTCCAGAGATGTGACACGAAGGTTTTCAAGAAAATCCCCCCACCCCAGATTACCCTTTACATGGAACATTTTTCCAAAATTTTAATTTTATCAGAAATGGCACTAGCTATTTTGATTTAAATATCATATATTTAAGGTACTTTCATGACAAATGAAATGTATATCTTGAATTTTATGGGAATGTTTCCAAAAGTATTCTTCATTGTGAACGACTTTTGCATAACTGGTAAACCATAAGAGAGAGACAAAATTTTACTACACAAAAAATGTAGATCGCGTTAAAATACACAATTTATGTCATATACATTTTTTTATTGAGTAAACTATTTTCGAGATACGATTTTCCAATACGTTTTCCCAAATGGGAATTCGTTATTCATTTTTTTATGTCCGGGACTTGCAAAGAGAATGGAATGCGCCACATAGCAACCAGCTCTTAAAATATTTGACTATCGCTTAAAGCCTACCATATTCCCCTTGCATCTACAAGAAAATTAGCAATAATATTAACATCTCGATTAACATGAAGTAGATGGAGAATAAGCGTTTGTAAAAATAGTTTGTACAAGAGTAGAGAAAGTCATTTGAGTATAACACATCAGATTTTTTTGGCTTCAAACTGTCATTGCTCAACTGTTATGAAGCAGTTGCTTTGCAAACCTTTAAAATCCGATTCTTGTAAATTTATTACTTTTTGCTTTCTCTTCCACGTACACAGTAGGCAGCGAAGATATCCATTACACCCAAAAATTCGATACCGAGATTTCACCGGAAATATATGTTTAGAGCCCCCTGAAAATAAAAAATAAAAATACATTTTAGAAAAAGGCCCGTGTGTGTGTGTTTGAGAACAGCAGAACTCAGAAACGAAAAGTCAGATAAACACCAAACTTGTATTTAGGTTCGGTACCATCCAATAATGCGATGGATACTTGTAACGACTCTTGTTATTTTAAGTGCTCAGTGACTTGCTTGTGCGAGTAGGATTTAGCGGCCATTGTGAGAGGTTTCGCCGGTAAGCATTTTAGGCAACTAACGCTTATAGTCTCTAATATTACGGAAACAGTTATTTCAAACCGAAAATTGATAATGCAGAAATTAAGTCTACTGTTATAGTTTGAGTGCTACGATCCATAATCAGTTTGATGCCTTATCGTCAAACGGACGTAACTCGCTTCAATAGCTCAAGTATTAGATCATATTAAATTTCTCATTGAATTTAACTGATGTTATCCTTTTACAATACGCCCAGGCATACCCTGAGAGAAAGATCTCATAGCTTTACCACTGGAGCAGCTGGCGTACGAGACAACAGAACGAGCTATGAGATGACATCAGAAGTAAGTAAAGTACACTGCTTCAAACATCTCGCATCATCGCTTGGCATCAAAAAAAGTGGCGACCATCGTTCATTATCAAAAATGGCGCCCATCGCGGGGCAGAAATACGTTATCAAGAATCAAGACGACTTCACAGGTTATTCAAAGGTCACTTCAATTCAAGATATACACTTCATTTGCCTTGAAAATGTTTTCAATATGTGGTATTTTAATTCAAATGGTTAGAGCCATTTTTAGGAAACTTAAAAAATAACGAAAGACTTTCCGTAAAGGGTAACTAGAGGTGGGAGTTAAAATCTCCGTGTTGCATACTTATATACAAAACTAAAACAAGAAGTATGAAAAACCTGGATTCAACATAACTAAATCCGCATTCGAAAATGTACTTTTGACACAAAATTAAAAATCCTATCAACCGCTTGCTTATCATCCGCTAAGATCTCCAAAAGACTGGCCGGCAGATGCAGAGTGTCCCGAAGATGTGCTAGAGCAATACACTCCAGCAACAAGTGAAAACAAATTGCAGTGGCCAAACCACCGAGCTAAAATCACCTCACAAGATACGCGAGAGGAAGTTACCTAGTTCATCGGAATGTACTTCACTACTCTAAGCTTATTTCCGCGGAGAGCCAACCACTCCTCGCATCAGCACGACAGCACCGCCCTTCGTACAAGCCTAAAGTCTTCCGACGTAAAATTACTTCCAATCTTGTTACGGTATTGTAACACTGGGTTCTGTGGTTGCTACCTTAGATAAAAAAAATCTGATGTGTTACACTCACATGACTTTCTCTACTCTTGTACAAACTATTTATACACACGCTTATTCTCCATATGCTTCATGTTAATCGAGATAAACATTTGCACACTCTATCTATCTTATTGCTAATTTTCTTGTAGATGTAAGGGGAAGGTATATTTACAAGGGCAATTTGGAAAAACAGTAGCCTTTAAGCATATACATATCTCTTAATGGCTGGTTGCTAGGTGCAGCACTATTCCCTTTCCCACAGATTAATACTCTTTGCATATCCAAGACAAAAAAATGAATAACGAATTCCCATTTGAGAAAATGAGTATTGAAAAATTTAAGGGAATAACAAGCAATATCTCGAAATGGTTCACCCAACAAAAAAATGTATATGACATAAATTGTGTATTTTAACGCAATCTACATTTTTTGTGTAGCAAAATTTTGTCTATCTCTTATGGTTTACCAGTTATGCAAAAGTCGTTCACAACGAAGAATATTTGGAGACATTCCCAGAAAATTCAAGATATACATTTTATTTGTCATAAAAATATCTTAAACATATGATATTTTAATCAAAATCGTTAGAGCCATTTTTGAGAAAATTAAAATTTTCGTAAAATGTTCCATGTAAAGGGTAGTCTGGGGTGGAGGGATTTTCTTGAAAACCTTCGTGTCGCATCTCTGGAAGATACTGAACCTAAATACCAAGTTTGGTGTTTATCCGACTGTTCGTTTCTGAGTTATGCTGTTCACAGACACACACACACGGACATGTTTCCAAAAATGCTTTTTTTGGATTCAGGGGGTCCCAAAACATGTATTTCCGGTGAAATCTCGGTATCGAAGTTTTGGGTGGAATACAATACTTCCCTTACTTACTATACGTAGTAGAGAAAGTAAAAATTGTAAGTTCATTCCCCGGCAAGCCAACGTGACCAGGTATCCAAGCACACTCCACATTAACGCCAGCAGCGTATAAAACATGGAGGGCATCCTGGATTCGCTAAACAATGGGGTGGTAGTTGTACAACTCACAATTGAAGACATTGAACACACACATACATACTCTCTCTCTCTCTCTCTCTCTCTCTCGCACACATATATACAACAACCAAACACAATTTTACAGACGGACCTTATAAAAATTTAATCGGAGTCTCAAAACGTGTATTTACGGTGAAGTTTCCATATCGAATGTTTGGTTGTAATACAATATTTCCTCTGCTTACTATAGATAAATAGTATAAAAAGTAAAAATTAATGCCTACCTCACATTACTCAAACAAAAGAGTGGATGTCTTCAGTGATCCTCAGTTAATCAAAAGAAAGTTTGGTTTCCTTGGGCGGATGCAGTATCCTTCCTAATACAAAATGTACCTCATTTGTTCAGAAAGACAGCAATATGTCTCTTCTCTCCCAAGCTAATCAGGAATGACGTCAAAACTCTCTGTGAGATTCAAGAATTTAAGTTATTGCCTCAGAGGAAGTGCCATTTGTAACAGTTCTGCCACAAAATTACTTCCAATCTCCTTGACAACTTTTAAGTCATCCCTTTCGGTCGAATGATTCACCCGTCGATGCGTGCTTGGAATAAATTGAACGGTTAAATGGGGCAAAACTTCTTAGAAATGCTCTTTTCTATCTGATTTTAACTTTATTTGTGTTCGTGAATGTGCTTAAAGGATTCAAGACCTCATCGCAGTATTTGTTCTTATAATAAACCAACTAACCTACTGGTTTCTGGGGACTCGAAACAAGCAGCGAGTGAGTTATATGGACCTTTAGATAAATCTTTTGTGCATTAGTGTTCAACCAAGGTTTTGACATAATATCAAGTTACCCAGCGTTCGATTTCCGTCAACCACCCACTCAGGCCTCTGGTTTTTGTAGTTTTCCCTGGTCGGTAGGCGAATGGTGGGCTCTTTCATTCAGTTTGCTTCTCATCTTTCAGGCTTACTTCTAAGTTTCGTGACTTATGGCGGTGCCGAACAGATGGCGCGAATCCTGCTCAAAGGAAAGAGTACTCCCCGTGGACAATAGAGGGCTGTTTGGTCGAATGGGTCGTTCATTGGTCTCAAGCAGCTCCCGCAGTGGGACGGGTCTTCGAGTCTTGAACTGTTAGGGACTTCCGCGCATCTCTGTGACTTGTCTGCCTATGGCCTGTAGCCTTCTGTGGTTGCTTCACTTCATACCGTCCTCCTAGGAGTGTGGTGGCAACAATAGATTATGGAGGATGTCCTCCTGTTTTAAAATCTTTACCTATATCGAATATCAAATTTCAAAAACAGCAATTCCAGTTTCCATAGCTATTACACGTTCGTATTCAAAAATTAATTACACAGGGTGATCCAATGAAACCAGTTTTTACTCCTCTGCCCGTACATAGTAGATAGTGCAAGAGCTGTATTGCACCCAAAAATTCGATGTCAGGGCTTCATCGGTTATACATGTTTTGAGGCCGGTGTGTTTGAGATCTTGAGCAGCATAACCCAAAAACGAAAAGCCCGATAAATACTAAACTTGATATTTAAGTTCAGTACTTTCCATAAAATGCCACACGAAGATTTTCAAGAAAATCCCTGACCACAAGCTACACTTTACACACCTCAGTTTTAGGATTTATTGAAACAATGGAATAAAAAGACATGATTTGTAGTCACAACAGTATATTTAATGAAAATCAACAATACATGTTAGATTTTGCTTTCTTCAAAGTGACCTCCCCTTGCTTTAATGACAGCTTCGAGAACTCTGAGCATTCTTTCTATTAAGTGCGTCAGTGTATCTTCAGAAATATCCCTCCATATGTTTTGCACATGACTCCACAATACATTTACATTAGTGGGTTATTTCTTTCTTACCTCTCTGTCCACATGATCCCTAAGTAGTTCAATAGGATTGCAGTCAGGACTTTGAGGGGGCCAAACCATGTTCTTCAAGACTTGTGTCTCTTCCAATCGTTCAACATATCTTCTACAGAGTATAGATGTATGCTTGGGATCATTGTCCTGCTGCAGAATGAACCCCTTGCCAATTAACCGCATCCCTGATGGTTTGGCATGGCATTGGAGAATATTGTGATAATGCTCTTTCTTCATAATTCCTTCTATTTTCACAATATCGCCTGTCCTATTGCCACCAAAACAACCCCATACCAGCACCGAACCACCTCCATGCTTGACTGTAGGGGATATGCACTGAGGTGCCATGCGTTCACCTTTTACACGTCGAACAAACTGGCGACGTTTTGAGCCAATAGCTCTAACTTAGAGTCATCAGTAAATAATACCTTTTTCCACTGATCAACAGTCCAGCTTACATGTCGCTTGCCCCATTGTAATCTTTTCCGTTTATTGACAGCTCTCAATAGGGGTTTCTTTGCTGCAATGCAACCTTTCAGATGTGCATCCTGAAGTCGTCACTTCACTGTAGAAACACTCACAGATTCATCCCTTCACTGGTTCAGTTCTGCTGTCAGCATGGGTGCTGTTTTGAAACGAGCACATTTGCTGGTCACTAATAAATGTTTATCCTTACTTTTCGAGGTCACTCTAGGCCTCCCCTTTCGATTACGATCCTTATTGCTATTTGTAGTTACATACCTCTTTACAGTGTAATGGACACTTCTCAAGGAAACGTGTTCTTGTGTGGCAATTTGACGCATGGTGTGGCCTGCTTTATGTAAGCTGACTATTGCAGCACGTTTTTCTCCCTTCTTTTACCCATTTCAGACTTTTCAACTGCACAATAACAGTGTGTACCATTCACCTGCTTATGAAGCACTGAAGTGGCTGTTCGCAGCCAATACCTATGTACAGATGTCTGTGAACGACAACTAGGGAATCACAGACATACTATGACATCCAAAACAACATTAGGGTAATTGTTCCTATAAGGGCCAACAAATGCTACATTTTTAAAATGCACGTAATTGACAAACAAAAGATAGCATAGTAAATTTCAATTATGTCTCAATGGATTTCTACTATTTATAATATGACATTGGTTTGTTTGGCGTTATACACTTGTTAATTGCACCAAAATAGGCTGTTCAAAAACCTTTTGAGCGGTATTGTATATCTATAGAAAACATTTTCAAGTTTTTAATTTCTCAAAAATGACTAACGATTTTGACTAAAGTGTCATATAACACATTTATGTGGAAATAAACTGCATATCCTGAATTTTCTGGTAATAACCTGTGAAGTCCTCTTCATTCGGAGGGAATATTGTATAATTCTGTATAACGCGTGAACTATAAGACATAGACAAAACCATACTGTAGATCTCTTTTGGTTCTTTCTCGCGCTATTGTGGAAAGAGTTACGGAATTTAAAGTCCGGCATAAAGCGACTGGTTTTTAAACACCTGACTATCGATTCGGTTTCCTCTAATCCTCTTCTCTACAACAAAATGTACAGATTTATTCTAAAAGAAGGAACAGACTTTAAATATTTATTTATAATGAACGACAATAGATGGCGACATATGCAATACATCACTGAATTGAGGAAAGTTCAAAATTTTATTTCATGTGTTCAAAATGAGCAGCATTTGTTATGCGAGGAGACCAATGCTTTACCGTTTGCATGCGCAACCATCTTCTACAAATTTATTGTATCAATTATAAATTCTTTTTATGACGAGGCGGTTCGTTGTTGAACGTACAACGAAATGCACGCTGCAATGAAACAATGGATTCACTCTTTGCATAATGCAGCACACAAAACGACGTTTCCTGTGGCGTCGCCATTTTCTCGTAAACAAACACAGCGCTCCTGTAGGCACTGAATGGAAATAATAGGTGGGGGCTTAAAACTTTGAACTTTCGTCTATTCAATGATGTATCATATATGTCGCTATCTATTGTCGTTCATTAAAAGTGAATATTTAAAATCTGTTCCTTCTTTTTGAGTAACCCTGTATAATAAAACTATTTCTGCAAAAGTTTATCCTGATGAAGTAGACAAAAAATTGTTTTTCGCAAGAATAGTTCGTAGGAAGTCGTAAAAAATAAACATAGTGAGTGGAGAAAGCCATGTGAGTGTAACAAGCCTTTTACTTACATATACTAAGTAGAGGAAGCATTGCGTTCCACCCAAGAAATTCTATACGGAGATTTGAAGGGAGATGCCCGTTTTGAGGTTTCCTGATTAAAAAAATAAAAGAAAAGAACTAGAGAGAGAGAGAGAGAGAGAGCGAGAGCGAGAGCGAGAGCGAGAACAGCATAACGCAAAAACAAAAAGTCGGTTAAATACCAAACCTAATATTTAACTTAGGCGTATTCCAGAATGCGACACGAAAACTTTCAAGAACATTTTCCCACTCCAAACAACACCTTACAAGGAAAATGTTTCGCTCTCTTTTATTTTCTGAAAAACAGCTCAAAGTGTTTTCATTAAGTACCATATATTTAAGATATTTGCAGAATAAGTAAAATTGTATCTTGAGCTTTCTGCGAGTATCCTGCCAAGTCCCCTCATTCTGAATGTCAGCTGTATAAGTGATAAATTCTGACTCAGTTTTCATTTTTTGAACACTAATTTCTTGCAGGGTTAGCTAAAGGGTCTTTCAACAAGTGTCCTATCTTTAACACGTGATAGCTGCCGTTGTTATTGAGTTACAGCAGTCATTTTTTTCATGTGGTTACAGTTGTTATTGACAAATAGCCATGGAACGTTACAGCATTCAGCAACCCCTAGAAATTATGAAAATTTATTATCAAAATGGATCATCTGTTCACCAAACCTTCCGTGTATTGCGTGAAGTTTACGGTGTGCATAATCGTCCCTGCGAGAGAACGATTCGGCGTTTGATCGGTAAATTTGAAAGATCAAAGAACGCCTGCACGTAATCGACGTAAGCGCTCCAACGAAAACATAGGCGCCGTTCGTGAGAGTGTACGCGAGAGCGGAAACAAATCAATTGCTCATCGAGCGCAAGAATTGGGGCCTTCGCCGACCACAACTTGGCGAATTCTGCATCTAGACTTGAAGTTCCACGCTCACAAAATGGTGTTAACTCAAGAACTAAAGCCCAACGACCATAGGCTGCGCCGTATATTCGCTGAATGGGCTATGGAGCACTTGGAGGCTGACCCGGATTTTTGTCGTAAAATCATCTTCCACAACGAAGCCTAATTTTGGATGGATGGCTGTGTTAACAAACAAAATTGACGCTATTGGAGCAATCACAATCCACTGCAGATTCAATAACAACCACTTCATCCCCAAAAGATTACTGTATGGTGTGGATTTTGGTATGCTGGAATCATTGCTACATATTTTTTACAAGATGAAGATGGAGAAGCTCTGTCAATGGATAAAGATACCGGGCTCTTATAAGTGACTATTTTTGGCCTCAATTGGATGGTATGGATCTCAGAAACATCTGGTTCCAGCAAGATGGTGCCACATGTCATACTGCTCTCGAAACAATCGATCTTTTGAAGCAGAAGTTCAGAGGTTTCATCATTTCCATGGTTATGTTAACTGGCCCCTGAGGTCATGTGATTTAACGCCGTTGGATTACTTCTTGTGGGATTATGTTAAATCTCGAGTATTTATCAACAAGCCAGAAACAGTAAATGATCTTATGAATAACATCACGCATGTTATTCGTGAAGTTGGGCCTAATTTACGTTCTTCTGTCATTGAGAGTTGGGTCAACCGTATACGCGCAACCCAACTAAGTCGCGGCGGTCACTTAACTGATGTTCTCTTCCACACGTAATGACATTATGTTCCAAAATAAAAAAGAAATAAACCTATATCATTTATAGAACGTGTTTTATTGAAGTTTAAAGACAGGACACTCTTGTTGAAAGACCCTATATATAAGGACCGCGAAAATTAAATTTCAGCATAAATATTAAACAAATCTCTGTAATAAAATTTGTTCAGATTTGTTGAAATTTATAACCTCAGCACCCATCCTTAAATGAGAGAACGATAAAGGATTGTTAAGTTTACATAATAAATATTATTGTTGTCAAAATTAGATATTGCTTATTTTGACGAAATTAGGGAATATCAGTATTTACGTCAGAAATAATCAACGGTTTCTTGCGCAGCTACTGCGCGCGTAGCAGCGATGCGGTACGCTCCCGGACATGACTTCTTGTTTTGGGTTGTCTGTTACTTTCTTCAACCATGTGAAGATGTCGAAACCACGTAGACCCGCAATTGTTTCAGTATTGAGGGCATATTACGGCTCCCTGCGGCATGGACTCAATAAGGAGCGAAGAAAAACATTCTCGTTGCTGAAATTCGCTGCTCGAGTTTCTTTCGTCCGGATATTGAACTAGAGCAATGCTCTTCTCCCAGTTGAGGTTCGCTGCAGGCCCCAAATTTCGACAAGACATCATACAAAGAGAAAGAAGGAACAGAGTGCCACTTTCCGGTTTCTTTCGTGTTTTGATAAGGAGAACATTGCCCGAGAATCAAAGCTATTTTCTGCTTGCAATATTTTTGTGGTACTAGAACCTTTAATGGTAATATTTAAGGGAGTCAGTCACTGAGATTTTGATAAAAACGTCAAAAGTTTAAAATTCTAAATTTTTACATTACTTTAAATACGCCTGGGACGAATATACACCACGTGGTATATCGTAGGCTTTTGCTGAAATCCGTCATCGCGAAGATAGCTAGATCATGAAAAGCGGCCACTTCCTCCATTCATTAGGAATCCAGGCGCAATTGTGAGTGATCGTCACTTTGGTTTTACTGTTGTTAGAGCGTTTCGAAATGTTTCAAACAATGAAACAACCTGGCGAATGTGGAGTCAGATCATGAGGCAGCACTTTTAATACTTAAATGATTTTAGTCAAATTACATAAAATATAAATTCAATAATAGCCCGACATAAAACAATATGTGTATGTAACAATATATAAAAAGTGTATATTACAGTGATTGTAAATGTTTATATTATTGTATAATGTTCAATAATGTTATGTGAATGTATTACGTAATTTAATAATGTAGGACCAGTGAGAATAATACGTTAAAAGTTGCTAACAATGAGGTAACCTTGAGGCAATAATGAATTTGAAAGTTTAAATGCTACTAGTCATTATTGGAGTAACATTAATGTAATTTTGAGACAGTTTTAAAATAGCCAATCAACACCCTGAAATATAGCAAAATTTACAAATTTAGAGTTCAGTTGCTTGCAGACAGTATTCCTAACCGGACGCGAGATGCGTCCTGGAGAAACTTAATACGTATTTTGTGTGAGACAAAAATAGTTTGTGTTGAAAAGTGCAAGTAATTAATAAAAACATCTCACACCTCTCTCTCTATATCAGTGAAGTGTTAATTAAATTGTGTTAATCATTAATAAAAGGAGTGAAGTAAAATTATAATCTGTGTAAGCCTACATTCTTGTTGCACCACAACCCTGCTAAGAGAAACTGTCTAACAATAACACTGACGCAGCTGAGGCAAACATAAATATATAATATTTAAAGAAACATTCAAATTACAGTCAATATTTTTCAAACTTGGGGCAAACACCATCGGAAAGTACATTTGGGGCGAATGCTACCGGAAACTTTTTACTATACGTGCGGTTGCAACTACTTCAAGTTGGCTCCCCAACATAAGAACTACAACACAACTCCTACTTCAAATTGGCTTTCCATACGTAGCAGCAACAACCAACTACAATCAGTGATTCGTTTTTTGAGTGGCAGAAATGTTACGCCAGAAAGTATTCGTCAATCATGTGAGGTTTATGAGAAAACAATAATGACAATACCCAGCCACACGCAGCCAAACAAACCCAAGATCTGATCGCATCGTTTGGTTGGAAAAATTCGATTACCCTCCCTACACTCCAGATTTGGCACCAAGCGATTTTCATCTGTTTCTTCATCTGAAGAAATTCCTTGGTAGAGAAAATTTCAACGACGATGATGTGAAACAAGAGGTGCAGCCTTGGCTTTCATCTCAGGCGGCACCATTCTTTGACGAAGGCATACAAAAACTGGCATCCCGCTTGAATAATGGCGACGATTATGTGAAGTAGTGTAAAGTAATGAATGATAACACTAGTGTGCATTTTCAAACCTTTTGTCAGATGATTTCTTAAAAGTAGGTGTTCTTGAATCATGTTTTTATGCTGATTCCAGACATAACTTTTTCTATCACGTCAAGTTTTTACGCAAAATAAGAAGTAATGTTTTGACAATTTTACTAATGAGCGTAGAAAAGTATTCAAATACAGTTTCACACAAGGTAAGTTTTTATTCAAGAAACATTTTAAGAATACTCTCAAGAACTCCCCTAATTTATTTCATTACTGCATTTTAACAAAACAAGAATCCAAAGTGTTTCAATTAATTTTTTTCAAACTTTCTCTTCTTTGACCTCCTTGAAGCTGACTGTCCCTCCTCAACATCCAACAGTAGTGGGCCATCATAGTTTCATTCCATCTCCCCTGGTACCTCCTCTCCATTTCCTTAATATCTTGGTGAAAACGTTCACCCTGCTCTTCACTATAATGTCCCAGATTTTCTGGAAACTAGTCGATATGTGAATGCCGAAAATGCACCTTTACACCCATGTTACAACCCATCTTCTTGAAATTTTCCAACATTGTTTCAACAATGGCCTTGTAATTAGGATCTTTGTTATTGTCTAAGAAATTTTCAGTAACTGATCGGAAGGCGGTCCATGCTTCTATTTCTCTCATATTCATTGTCTTCTCAAAATCTTCATCCTTCATCAATTTCTTTATTTGAGGACGAACAAAAATTCCAGCCTTTAATTTGTCTTGTGTAATGAAGGGAAATTTCTTGGAAAGGTACTTGAAGCAGGGTCCATCCTGTGGTAGAGCCCTTACAAATTGCTTCATCAAGCCCAATTTCATGTGTAGTGGGGGAAGCAATATCTTTATATCTCTATATTTACTTTCTCTACTACGAATAGTAAGTAGGGGAAGTATTGTATTCCACCCAAATATTCGATACCGAGATTTCACCGGAAATACATGTTTTGAGACCCCCTGAATCCAAAAAAATCATTTTTGGTAACGTCCGTGTGTGTGAACAGCATAACTCAGAAACGAACAGTCGGATAAACACCAAACTCGGTATTTAGGTTCAGTATCTTCCAGAGATGCGAAACGAAGGTTTTCAAGAAAATCCCCCCACCCCAGATTACCCTTTACATGGAACATTTTTCGAACATTTTAATTTTCTCAAAAATGGCTCTAACCATTTTGATTAAAATATCATCTGTTTAAGATATTTTCATGACAAATAAAATGTATATCTTGAATTTTCTGGGAATGTCTCCAAAAGTATTCTTCATTGTGAACGAGTTTTGCGTAACTGGTAAACCATAGGAGATAGACAAAATTTTACTACACAAAAAATGTAGGTTGCATTAAAATACACAATTTTGTCATATACATTTTTTTTGTTGGGTGAACCATTTTCGAGATATTGCTTGTTATTCCCTTAAATTTTTCAATACTAATTTTCTCAAATGGAATCCGTTATTATTTTTTTTGTCTTGGATATGCAAAGAGTATTAATCTGTGGCAAAGGGAATGGTGCTGTACCTAGCAACCAGCTATTAAGAGATATGTATGTGCTTAAAGGCTACTGTATTTGTATATTGCCCTTGTAAATATATATTCCCCTTACATCTACAAGAAAGTTAGCAATAAGATAGTCTGCAAATGTTTATCTCGATTAACATGAAGTAGATGGAGAATAAGCGTTTGTAAAAATAGTTTGTACAAGAGTAGAGAAAGTCATGTGAGTGTAACACATCAGATATTTTTGAAGTGAAATTGTAAAAACTGTACGTATTAGAAAAAAATAAAAGCAGTTCTGAAATCAGCATAAAAAGTGGGTCAGAAATACTTATTAGTTTTCAGTCATCCGATATCATGCAGACTAGTGTAATAAGGTATTTGGAAAATAATGTTCTTTATTTTTAAAAAAAATAATCGATACTTACTTTAAAAACACGCCTTGTATTTACACATGCGGAGAAACAATGTGCAGAAAATTGTGGATTTACCATTTTGAGATTAGGAGCATGGGGTAATTTAAATCTGACTTTATGAAATATGTTCATTTTCAGGTAACTCAAACACGTATGTACGGACTGTCTCAACTAATGATCACTGGCACACATTGTGACATTACATGCGTGTCTTGTACTGGGTGAACAATACTGCTATGTCGTACCTGAAACTAGACACACCTAGAGACAGCGAAGTACCAGGCCTCAGCTATACAGGTTGTTTCTAAAAATAGATGGCATAATTTCAGGTATGCATTCCCCATATGTAGACAATAAAAAAGGTCCATTACAACTTGTGTTCGGAAATGTTTGGTCTCTTAGTTAAGGGCTTTAAAGTGGTGATATTCACTAGAACGTTTTTCTTCCCACGGGTAGTTGCAGTGACAGAAGATATTAACAGGGCACTCTGATAGTTCATTCTGAGGTTAAGGGTGCATTGACGGTTGTGTTTGGCATTCGACTGAGCGACATGTACTCAAATCAGGAGCTGGCAGAAATGCACTTCATGTACGGTAAGGCGGACGGCATTACTGCGGTTACTCGTCGTTTATACCAAGAGAGGTACCCACAGCGAAGGTGTTCAGATCGGAAGACATTTGAACGTCTCCATCGCCGTCTGTCGCTCATGGGAAGTTTATACGTCGTGGTTTTGGGAGGGGACAACCATACACTTACCTTCAGCTCCGAGATGGCGAAGAAGAAGGCAGGAACCTCTTCGTCTCCTCCAGCACCCGCCGTGGAGAACTCGCCGCAGTCGTCGCAGCCTAGGGCAACCTATGCCAGGACCGCCGCTTCGCCGCCAGGACCGCCGCTTCGCCGCAACTGACTCCGCAGTTGTCGCCAACCTCACCGGTGCCAACGCCGCCGATCCTGGAAAGCATCCAGCCAGCGCAGATACAGCCTGTGCCTTGTGGGAGGTACAGCGCTGTCATCCGTGAAGGCCACTCGAATCTTCGGAACTCAGGGACCCACATCGTTCGTGAGGATCGAGTTCGCAGATCCTTGCGACTATGAAGCTGCCTTGAGGAAGGGCCTGCCCGTGTTAGGGCGGTGTTTACGAATCGAGGTTAGCAGATTATTACGCCATGCATCCTGCAGGCGCTGCTGTGCCTACGGGCACGAGGAGTCGACCTGCTCAGTTCGACCTAGGTGCCACTACTGTGGTTCCTCCTGCACCACCTCATCGTGCACCCAGCATGACCTTCGCCGCCGATGCAGCTACTGTACGACCTGTGTAGGGTCAACGCACTTCACCGGCCAAGCGCTCTGCCTCCTACATCTTCGCAGGAAGGCGCCGCTGAAGCCTCCAGCACCTACGCCGCAGCCAGTGACCGCTCCACAGCTGCCGACACCAGTACCATCACCAGCGCCGACACTTGCACCATCACTCACGCCGATCATCGAGGAAGTTCAGGGCCTACGACGCCGTTCAGGAACTCCACGCGGAGTTTCTGAACATGACGACGAAGCTGACAGCCCTGGAGGAACTCATCAGGAATCTTCAAACCACATCAGCTGCCCAACACTTTTCCTGGCTGGGCAGTTCGACAGCACTTCATCGAGACTTGCAGCCATCACAGAAGCCATTCGGGTCTTATCTCTTGGTCCCAGGATTAAGACGAACCCGGAGAGAGTCGCCAAATTCTTGCAGGAATGCAAGGAGTACAGCCAGTACAATCAGCAACAACAGCAGTATCATCAACACCATCCTCAAACCTAACATCCATTCTCTTCCAAACCCTCGCCATTCCCACTAGTGTTGCAGTCAGGTTTCATGGCTGCAACCTAGTAACTACCTTTACCCGCTCCCGCCCAAAGGGCGGCAGCCAACAGCCTTCACGTACTAACGCGGGTGCTATGCGGGACCGCACAAAGCCACGTTATTCCACTTCTCCTTATTCCTTTTTCCATCCGGTGGAGGAGTGTTTAGTGGGTAAGCCGACTATTGGCGAGTCCCACACTCTCAGTCCCGACTCCCATCGGGGCTGGGGTCAGTTATTAAATCATTTTCTCCTCCACTCGAAAAAAAAGGGACGACCAAGATCTGCAACTCCAGATGTAGAGGAGGAGATTCTGGATTCTGTGCACGCGACTCCTATCAGTACACGAAGATTAGCGTTGCATGTGAATGTTCCTCTTATGGCTGTCTGGAGGCTGTTACGGGAGCAACACTTATATCCTTATCATTTGCAAGTATTTAGGCCCTGTCATCAGCTTATTACCCTGCTGGGTTGATGTTCTGCCACTGATTCAGGCAGCAGTGTGCAACAAATCCGAACTTTCCTGCCTTATTTGCAGATGAAGCACACTTCACACGAGATAACATTACAAATTTCCATGCAATCGTTCCATCTCATAACCAAGTGCGGTTCATTCTCAACATGTGAACCGGTATTACTGGTGATCGATTAATTGAATCCTATGTACTCGAAAACAGAGCTATGGTCAGGCGTACACAAACTTCCTGGAAAACACTATACTGAGCATTTGTAGGTTCCCTAATCGATGGATAGGTAGAGGTGGCCCTTATTGCATGGCCACCACACTCAGCTGGTTTGAACCCTGTCGATTTCTACTTGTGGGGCCATTTAAAAGCGTTGGTGTTTTCGTCTCCGGTGTCTCACATGGAATCGTATTCTGGCAGGTTGTGAGGAAATACCAATACTTCTGGAATTTGGGGCCGTGTTCGCCCGGCTATGAGATGTCGATAAGAGGCCCGTAATCAAGTAGGAGGTGGACACTTTGAACCTCTTCTGTAAAGAAAGCTACCTGCGGTAAGAAATACGTTCCGGTGAATATCACTGTTTTGAAGGGCATAACTCACAAACCAGGCATTTCAAGACACATGTTGTAATGGACTTTTTTATTGTCTACATATGGGAATGCATGTCTGAAATTATGCCCTATATTTTGGAAACATCCCGCTGCTCACGACTGTGACGTCACAGTAGTGCGACGACAGCAGAATGAAGCATGCGTTGTTGCATTATTTGGGTGTATTTTTTGCGTTTAAAGGCCTCAATGTTTTCACACAACTAATTCATTATTTAAGTGGAATCGACACCACTGTGGTGTACAAAATGTCAGACACTAGCTGTGGAATGCACGTATTTATAGAATTCGAAAATAATAAGCTGAAAAAGAAAGCACTGGCAAGTATTATATTTACTTATATAAAACGTATCGTAGGGTTGATTCGAAGTTAAAACCTTATTGGTAGTTTTAGGGATAAAATGTAACTTCATAAACCCAAGCTTTGAGAGAAAAGAGTTATGAGCCTTTTGACCTCTTTTGTGAGCTAGGACATTTTTTTCTACATTTGCAATAATAATTGTTTGTAATTGTTAATACTGATATAATTCGCGACACGCTACAGTCTCAAAGGTAATGAACCAAACTCAGTAGGTACTTTCTCAATTTTCATTAATGAGAAGTACTTTACTAGAGCGCTTTGTTTGTTACATTTCAAAAATTCTCTTTCAAGTGGCTCATTAATTAACGTCTCAATAACTTAATACACTATCACAAAGACTTCGACTAGAAAATCTTTTGGCCGCTTCATCCCTTGTCTGTCAAACACAAACAAGTGTTTGAAAGTTGTCTCGTCCTCTAAATTTTTTTTCTTTCCCCTGTCGTACATAAGAAGCTCAAAGCAAAGATTTACAAGACACTGTTTCGTTCACTTTATGTACAACGTATTTAATTTTTTTTTAAATGGAAACCTGTTGTTTTCACATTAGAAAATGGTTCGAAAAAGTTGCTTATTTTGTGATGAGGAATAAGGAAACAAAATAAAAAATGTTGGTTCCCAATTACGACACTTAGCTTGACCCCCAAATAACCATTCAGAATTTTCG
This sequence comes from Deroplatys truncata, assembly GCA_030765065.1. Classification (NCBI taxonomy): domain Eukaryota; kingdom Metazoa; phylum Arthropoda; class Insecta; order Mantodea; family Mantidae; genus Deroplatys; species Deroplatys truncata. Next base: position 302,200,004 of record CM060975.1, on the reverse strand, counting down.
TTGTCATTTTCGTTGGTTTAAGAACAATTGCAAAGTGCTTTAATAATACTGAGAAAGTGTATTTTATGAACAAATATGCAATTTTGTAAATGGGACAATGCCTAGTTACATCAACAGAATAAAGGTAGAGTAAATTGTAATGTCATTGGTCTTTGTTGCAGGGTTCTAGTACAAGTGGTTTACAAAGAAATCGTATTTTGAAAAGTTTCCACCCCGACAATTGTTTGTCCAATTCAACTTGCTTAGTTGTTATGTTTGTTTGCATTGTGTTTTCTGTTCATTGATTGCATTGTGACAGTTAGTTTGTGACAGTTTAAGCAGTAAGTCGTGAGTGGAAGATGGGGTTTTGCTAATGCAGAAAAAGCCGACACGCTCATGGTGTATGGAGAGTGTAGGAAGAATGCAGTTCGTTCTTGTACGGTGTATGCGGAAACGTATCCCAATAGACGTCAACCATCTCGCCAAGTACGTATTTCTCAACCTCTTCAACCAATTACGTGAAAGTGGTACTGTAACACCTAGAAAACGTAACAGAAACAAACAAGTAACTGGAGAAGAGGCAGAAATTAATGTTTTGGCTGCCGTTGGAGTAGAACCGCAAATTAGTTCCCGCACAATCACACGTGGAAGTGGCATAAGTCAGGCAAGTGTACTGCGCATTCTCCATCGACGTAGCTTCCATCCCTATCACAGCTCTCTCCATCAAGAGCTGCATGGAAACGATTTTGACAATCGGGTTAACTTTTGTACATGGACATTAAGACATGATACTCCAGATTCATCATGTATTTGTTCAGTGATGAGGCAACATTTACTAATCATGGCCAGGTAAACCGCAGAAACATGCACTATTGGTCTGTTGACAATCCCCGTTGGCTTCGTCAGGTGGAACGTCAGCGTCCATGGAGTTTAAACGTGTGGTGTGGGATAGTGAACCATCAGCTCTTATGCCCTTTGTTCATAGAAGGAACAATGAACTCGCACAAGTATCGCAGCCTCCTAACAGACAATCTGCCACAGATGCTATAAGACGCCCCTTTGCAGACTAGGAGGAACCTGTGGTACCTACATGATGGCTGCCCAAACCATAGTGCAAGAAGTACTACAGTTGTCTTAACGGATTGTTTCAAAATCGTTGGATTGGACGAAGAGGACCTGTACCTTGGTTGGCCCGTTCACCGGATCTGACCCCTAGACTTTTTTCTGAGGGGAAGGCTGAAAGACACTGTCTACAAGGATGTACCAACTACACCACACGATATGAAACGACGTATTACTGCTGCCTGCTCCGAAATTTCGGCTGAAATGCTAGAGCGTGTGCAGTAGTCTTTCCTTAGCAGACTGGAAGCATGTATTGAAGCTGCCGGTGGTCATTTTGAACGCAACCTTTGAAGGGCTATGTTCTCTTTACTTGTAAGAATCCACAGACGCATTGTAATTTCCTTTTGTTTTTCTTTAGTTTGTGCTAACACAGATTGTACAAGTGTCGGTGCGTAACAGTTTCATTATAAGATTTCTCGTAAACCACTTGCACTAGAATCTTGCAACAAACGCCACTGATATTCTAATTTACCCTACCTTTATTCTGTTGTTACTAGGCATTGTTCCATTTAACAATTGTATGTTTGTTCAAAAAATACACTTTCTCAGTATTATTAAAATCTGTTTATAGGCTAAATGTACCAGCCCCTGACTATCAATCAATGCTGTGAAAACTGCACATCAATAGAACTTTCCATTTCCGAAATATTTGCGGTGCAAGTTTTAGGTGATTCGCCCTGTATACCCCAATGTTAGTAAAATGATTATGATAATAATAATAATAATAATAATAATAATAATAATAATAATACTTTCCTTTCTTCCCTTTTTATGTAACTACATTTTTACTGTCTCTGAGAAGTATTGTATTCCACACAAAAATTCGATACCAAGATTTCACCGGAAATACATGTTTTGAGATCCCCTGAATCCAAAAAAAGCATTTTTGGAAACATGTCCGTGTATGTATATGTCTGTGAACAGCATAACTCAGAAACGAAAAATCGGATAAACACCAAACTTGGTATTTAGGTTCAGTATCTTCCAGAGATGCGACACGAAGGTTTTCAAGAAAATTCCCCCACCCCAGACTACCCTTTACATGGAACATTTTTCGAAAATTTTAATTTTCTCAAAAATAGCTCTAACGATTTTGATTAAAATATCATATGTTTAAGATATTGTCATGAAAAATGAAATGTATATCTCGAATATTCTGGGAATGTCTCCAAAAGTATTCTTCACTGAGAACGACTTTTGCATAACTGGTAAACCATAAGAGATAGACAAAATTTTACTACACAAAAAATGTAGATCGCGTTAAAATACACAATTTATGTCATATACATTTTTGTTGTTGAGTGAACCGTTTTCGAGATATTGCTTGTTATTCCCTTAAATTTTCCAATACTTTTTCTCAAATTCGTTATTCATTTTTTTATGTCCTGGACATGCAAAGAGAATGGAATGCGCCACATAGCAACCAGCGTTAAAATATTTGACTATCGCTTAAAAGCTACCATATTCCCCTTGCATCTACAAGAAAATTACCAATAAGATTATCATCTCGATTAACATGAAGCATATGGAGAATAACCGTTTGTAAAAATAGTTTGTACAAGAGTAGAGAAAGTCATGTGAGTGTAACACCTCAGACCTTTTTTAGAGAATTAACAGCCAGGGAGCGTGATTTTGCCCTTTTTTTCAAAAAGACTCTGCAACAGCTTATACGGCCAATATTTCGATGAGAAAAATTGAAAGTGTGTTTGAGGACAGAATCATTAGTACAGATTTGTGGTCCCCTTGATCCTCCGACCTGGAAGAATAAAAACAAAATATCCGCCAGGAAATTGCCAGCTTTTCTCAACGTAAAGACGTGCAAAAATGTATGGACAACGACGGTGGCCGATTTCAGCATCTCCTTTCGTAATGTTGGTAAGTAAAGCCTTTAAAAGTAGTTTTAAAAATGCTGTATGGTTTCATCCACGGCTTTCTATGATAGCTGCAGACGGCAGTGAGCGCCGAGGACGCGGACAGGAAAAACACCACGCAGCCGGTTCGTAGTTTTTTGGCTCATCTGTTATTACACATACTTCGATATCACCGCATATCGAGAGAATCAAAGCATCGACAGTGTCGACCCCGTATATATTTATTAATTATGTGCTGGCGGAAATAATAACAAAACGTCCAACAGTATACTACGGAAGCTGCGAAGTAACAGAGGAAATGGAACACGGCGCTATCTCGCAAAGCTCACTCCAAGATTTTTAATTGTCTCTTTAAACAAGTTGGCGAAGATCGGCAGCATTCAATTTGCATGTTGATGAACTTTCTGTGCAAACAGTTTCCGATGTTGCTTTGTCAGTTCGTTCTTGTGTCGGTGAGCCAAACTTCAAAGTGGCGGTTCGATGCTCAGATTGAAAAACATGCATGGTATTCTCTTTTTATGGATTTAATACAACTGTAGCAGAAATTATTCCAGTAAATTTGTATTTTTTACTTTCTCTACTACGTATAGTAAGTAGAGGAAATATTGTATTCCACCCAAAAATTCGATACCGAGATTTCACCGGAAATACATGTTTTGAGGCCCCCTGAATCCAAAAAACAGCATTTTTGGAGACATGCCCGTGTGTGTGTCTGTGAACCGCATAACTCAGAAACGAACAGTCGGATAAACACCAACTTGGTATTTAGGTACAGTATCTTCCAGAGATGCGACACATAGGTTTTCAAGAAAATCCCCCCACCCCAGATTACCCTTTACATGGAACATTTTTAAAAAAAATTAATTTTCTCAAAAATGGCTCTAATGATTTTCATTAAAATATATGTCTAAGATATTGTCATGAGAAATGAAATGTATATCTCGAATTTTCTGGGAAAGTCTCCAAAAGTATTCTTTATTGTGAACGACTTTTACATAACCGGTAAACCATAAGAGATAGATAACATTTTACTAGACAAAAAATGTAGATCGGGTTAAAATACACAATTTATGTCATATACATTATTTTTTTAGTGAACCATTTTCTAGATATTGCATGTTATTCCCTTAAATTTTCCAATACTTATACTTTTTCTCAAATTTGTGATTCATTTTTTTTTGTCCTGGTAATGCAAAGAAAGTGGAATACTCCACATAGCAACCAGCTCTTAAACTACTTGATTATCGCTTAAAGCCTACCATATTCCCCTTGCATCTACAAGAAAATTAGCAATAAGATTAACATCTCGATAAACATGAAGCATGTGGAGAATAAGCGTTTGTAAAAATAGTTTGTACAAGAGTAGAGAAAGTCAGGTGAGTGTAACATATCAGATTTTTTAACTAATCGCGGTCCTAACTCATTTTATCGAAATCGCTTTATCAACTCCTCCTTAGGTGATAAACATAGCCACTTCCTTTTACTTTTCCTGTGACCTACCTATAGTGGTAAGGGGAAGTATTATATTCCACCCGAAAACTCAATGTTGAGTTTTCACCGGAAATACATGTTTTGACATCCCCTATGTAAATAAAAACAAGGTTTTTAGAAAACAGCTCTGTGTGTTTGTGGAAAACATACGTCTTAAACCAAAATGCTCAATAAACACGAAACTACTCTACGTGACAAAATTTTTGGTATTTTTATTTTCTGAAAAAGTTGCTGTAATGATTTTTATTAAAATTGATGCAGTAATTTGTATCATAAATTATTTGAATGTCAATAGTGATTGTAGTATGAATGTGCATTTTTGTGTGACATTGATTTGAGATGTATGTTGATTGTGGTTGTTGTTGAGAAGTGGGTTTGTACGGCCTTACTGAAACTGACAATAATAGCGTGCAATAATGCAGCGAGGGGGTGAGCTGTTTATCATTATTGGAAACGAGGAAGTTACGTAATGTTGGCGCGTTTTTTTTTTTAGAATCTTCTGGAACCTTTCCCTAGAGTATATGTATTCATAATTTTCATTGGATATAAAAATAGACGCTAATGTTGGCGCGTTTTATTAGCCAATTGCAGCTCAGTTATAATCTTTAGGCATATCTGGGTGAAGGAGTATATAAGGTAGGTCAGAGGTAGATCGCCCTCAGTTCATCTAAAATCGTTGTACACTACACGTCGCATTCCCCTCAGTTCATCAAAATTCTTTGTATACTACACGTTGCATTCCCGTCAATTCATCGAAAATATTTGTAAAGTACACGTCGCCTTCAGTCAGTCAGTTCGTCGAAAGTATTTGTACGGCACACGTCGGATATCAATTTGCAGGTTACGCGTAACATTCATTCATTCATTCATTATCTGTTTACCCTCCTCTTAAGTAGGACTTACACCCCCCAGGACTTACAAGCGGGTGCCTGGGGTCAGAGGCCCGTCGAGGAGCAGACACTCATGGATCAGACAGAGCATCCAGGATGGGTGATCAGCCCGATGCCTGGTATGGGATGAAGGAAGTAGATGAAACGAAATGTGGGTGAAATGGATGAAAGGAAAGGTGATGATGGAGCAGTTGGTGGAATGAATGGCGGGGGAAACCGGAGAACCCGGAGAAAACCCGCCCAGACGCCGCTTCGTCCACCACAAATCCCACATGCAGGTCCCTGGGATTGAACCCGGGCCGCCTAGATGGGAGGCGAGCGGTCTAACCGCTCGGCCACGGCGCCGCCTGTTACGCGTAACAGAGTTATGAAAAATCTCAAGTATGGTAAAATTAATTATACAAAAGGTTGAAGTACGTGAATTAAAAGTGATCAGTAAGAAGTTGTTATAACAGTTTCAGTTTGGCGAGTGTCTAGATCAATGTGTAAATGTGATAGTTAATGTGTTCGACAATAAAAGTGTAAAACAAATTTCTTCATCAGTGTTATCTTTGGATAAAAGATTCCTTTCTGTTTACACAACCTGTATAAAGAGAAGTGCTTGACCAAAAGATCATAGCTAGCCGCAGGACAGAGAACCAAAATTAAATAAAATAACAGTAGCATTCTTTCAAACGAACACTAATACTGCCGCCAATTGCTAACACCAGATGGAGCTAACAAGCCTAACAAATGAATCACGTCACAAAATGGCTTCACCATGATGAGTAAACACATACACAAATAACATTATAAATGTTACCATCGCAAATTGGCTCCCAAACGTGGGGCTCAATAAATAAATAATAACATTAATAATGTTACTTCAAATTGGATCCCATACGTGGGGCAGTTAAAATTATGTAACCAAACAAAACAAAAGCAGCACAATATAAGATCTTCAAGTTCTAATAATTTACGTAAAAACATATTACGTAAGCACTATAACTAAACCATTACAAAATAACACATATTTTATATTTTCTGACAAATAAAATGTATATCTTGAATTTTCTGGGAATAGCCTACGAAGTCCTCTTCTTTCTGAAGGAAGTTTGGATGTTTTTGTAAACTGTAAGAGATACTAAAAACATACTATTCAAAAAATGTATATCTGTAAAACACACAATTCCAAATAACCCTGTGGAATCAGCCACTTTCAAGATATGCCTTGTTATTGGTCTGAACTGTTCAATACCATCTGTTTTAAAGTTGCTTCCCGCAACCCCATTGAAACACTATGGAATTTTAAGATCCACTTTTAAACTGACTGTCGATTCGCTTCCTCTAAGCCCCTTGCACCTTCAACGAAATGTGTAATAAAACTATTTCTGCAAATATTTATCTCGGTCAACACGAAGTAGATAGAAAGACAAACCTACGTAAGACTAGTTTTTGAAAGGTACATAAAAGTAAACGTTAGTGGGTAGAGAAAGCCAGTGAATGTAACACATCAGAGTTTTTAAATTTTGAACAGGTACAATAACTAAATGAATACCACTCTGACATGTACACAACTTAAGAAACGGTATAATTTGAGGCAGTATTTTTAACACTTAAATAATTTCAGTCTAATTATATAATATGTAAATTCAATAACAGCCCGCCTTGAAGCAATATGTGTATGTAATAATTTGTAAAATGTATGTAACAGTCATTGTATATGCTTATATTATTGTATCCGTGTGTAATAATGTTATGTGAATGCGTTACGTAATTTAATAATGTAGGAGCTGTGAGAATAATAAGTTAAACGTTGCTAACAATGAGGTAACAATGAGTAAGAATGTTTAATAATGCTACTAGTTATTATTGGAGCAACAATAATGTAAATTTTAGTGACAGTTTATAAAATAGCCAATCAACAACCAGAAAAAAGCTTTAGTTAAATGAAGGTATTCTATTGGAGTAGGATTAGCCAATCAGAAACTGAAAAGGAGAAACATTTACAAATTCAGAAGTCAGTTGCCTGCAGACAGCGTTACTAACCAGACACAAAAAGTGTCCTCAAGAAATATAATATGTATTCGTGTGAGACGAAAAATACGTTTACGTGTTAAAAAGTGTAATTAATTAATAAAAAGAATCTCACAGCTCTCTCTATATCAGTGAAGTGTTACTTAAATAGTGTCAATCATTAATAAAAGGAGTGAAGTTAAAATTACAATCTTTGTAAGCCTACATTCTTATCGCATTATAACCCTGCCAAGACATCCATGTCTCTAAAATAAATACTGAGGCAGCCGAGGCAAACATAAATGTATAATATTTAAAGAAACAGTTTAATTACAAAGTTAATATTTTTTTAAAACTTGGGGCAAAGGTCACCTGAAAGTACATTTGGGGCGAAGGCTACCGGAAACCGGGTACCATACGTGCGGTTGCAAACACACTTCAAGCTCCCCAACAGTTGAAATATAATACATCATCTTCAAACTGGCTTTCCATACGTAGCAGCAACAAACATTTCTCAACTTACGTCATCTACATTAAAGATAGTAAACAAGAACTAACTCATTCCAATTCCTTACCTACTTAGTTGGCTTAACCTCTGCGTGTGTAGCGCTAGGACTTACAACCTTGCCTAGGGTCAGAGGCATGTAGAAGAGCGGACGAACATTGAATCAGAGATTGAAGAAGATGATATGAAATGAAAGCGAAATGGATGAAAGGAAAGGTGATGATGGAGCAATTGGTGGAGTGAATGGCGGGGGAAACTGAAAAATCGGAGAAAACCGCCCAGACTCCGCATAAACTCCACATGGGCGCCCCTGGGATCGAGCCCGGGACGCCTTGATGGGAGGCGGGCGGTCTAACCAAGGCGTCGTCCGCATTACAATTCCTACAGATAATAATTACATACTGCGCATTAAATAATTGTTGCGGTAAAGGACATCATAACGTACAGTGCTGTTTATTGCATCCTTGCAGTATTGCATGTCTATTTCTGGATTCCCACGTCAGGCTATTACAATAAACAATATTAAATGATCAAGTTATACTGATCAAACAAACGAAGTGCGACCACATGATTCTGATTTAATAACAAACAACGCCGTTTACATTGCAGGTAAACATAAATACAGCATGCGGCAAAACAAACGAAACTGAAATCGTGGATCATATGCTGTACTGTTTCCATAGCAATTATTTATTCATCACGGGCACTATGCGACAACCTGGCAGCAGAGCCTGGGTGCCACTACTGTGGCGACTCCTGCAGGTCGCACTCGCTGAGGAACCGCCGCCGGTACTGCACCACCCGTGATGGTTTTAGCTACTTCATGGGCCAAGCACAGTGCCTGCACCCTTAGCGAGGACCACACGACCTGAACCAACTCCAGCCAGGAACACCACGGCGTCAAACAGGGACTCATCACCTCGACCGGAGCGGCGACACAGGACGCCATTCATGACCTCCATGCGGAGTTAATGAAGTTCGGTTCCTGTTTGACCTTCCTGGAAGAGACCATCGCCGAATATTAATCAGAAATTACAATACGTGTAGGCAACCATCACCGCCGCAAACCAATATCACCACACAGTCACCGCCGAGCTGCCATCGCAAACAGCCTGCAGGCCTCGCAGGACAACACCATCAGCCACAGTACACAATCCACAACACCAGCCCAAAAAGGTTTAATAGAACACCAGCGCGAAGTGTCGCGCCTTCAATGAGACCCAGCGAAGACGGCGTCTCACATCACCTTTTCTAATCATCACCCTCTAACCTCCTTTCCAGGTATCTCCTTCACAACTGCTCTTTAACTGCTATGGTCCTTAGCGTCCCAATCCATATTGGACGTGAAAGACGGGTAATTTTGCTCAGAGACCTCTTTATCAGGCTTGAGGTTCTTTTATGCGCCGTAAATCTACGACACAGGACCTCCGACTTTACTTTCCTTCCGAAGGAAGCCATGCTAAGGATTTTTACTCTCGCTGGTACGGCATGCCTGGATGGTGACCGGCCAGATAGAAGCACCCAGTGCTAATATTAAATTAAAACATTAAAGATTTATGGCTCTGTTGAATTTTAACAGGTCATAGTCACAAATTTTCAGTACACAGGTATCTAAATCACTAGAGAATTATAACTTCTGTGCTATAGATTGTCCGGTTTTGATTGTAAGTACTATTTTTACACTACTTTTTCACATGTAAAACCGCTTCTGAACAAAAACAGCTTTTAATTATTTTCACATTTTAATAAGGTACCCAAACTTTTATATCAAAGTTTTAAAGATCATTTTTCTAAACTTTAACCTTGACAATTCAAAAACTACTGAAGGAATTTAAGTGAAGCTTTTTGTGCATGCTACTGTATACATAAACATAATCTGGGGAACTGACCAGTCTATGGTCCTGTGTTTGAAGGTTTTCTGAAAAAATGTTTAGGATTAAATAATTTAGAAAAATTGCTTTGTAAATATATTTATATTGTTTATGCAACAGAACTCTAGTTCTGATCATTTCCCTAAAACAAAGCTTCGATTTTAAAAACTAATAAAAACATAACTGAAATATCTTTGAAAATACTATATTAGTTTGAAGCAGTATTTCATTTAATGAATTGAAGTGAGTCGTTACTTATTAATTAACATCACAATGCGCTTGGTATTAACTGAGAAACGCTTTCGAGAGACGTGTTTCTCTCATCTTCAGCCTAAGCCGACTGAAGTCACGTTCACTCCCCTGGCCCCCAAGAAGAATTCAGTAGCTGATTCATCTGCCCTCTGCTGGGAAAAGTTTGAAACTTGTGGACTTGGATTTACTGCCATCTGTAGTAAAGGTTGAGAACTCATCTGTCTTCTTTCTTCTCTCCTGTAATTTGATTGGACCAGTTGCATCACGTAGTCTATAGGCGGTATTTCAAAATTCAAAGTATTCTTAATGTTGAGATGGATGAAAATCTTTTCCCAAATTTCCAGGTGTGAAGGAATCTGTATAGGTATTTCACTGTTTATATATAATTTAGATTCTGAGTGAGGCAAACTGCGGGTGAATTCGGAAAGGGTAAGTTAAGCTTTTTGACACCCTTGGCGCGGTCACCACCCGCTACACATAAGAGAAGCCAAGCTCTGCATAGTGTCATACTGGCTGGGTTCGAGTCTAAATGTGAACCCCGTAGCGCGTGGGTAAAAATTCGTATAAATTGAGGAGAAACGTGAAGCTCCTTCCCACGAGCACATGTTCAAGATGTGAGTATGATAAGTTAACTAAAGATACTAATATTCCGGGAGCGTTTAAATACTTGAATCGCCGTGAAAATTGGGAGCGAGTTTTGTTTTATTTAATGAACGGGAAAATAAGTTTACGCCACTATTTCCGTAAAGCCCTCGTCAATAAACTGTGAATCAACGCAAATCGTGGTCTTCATTCCAATGTGGTAAACCTAGTTACCCTGCAGCATAAGAGTTACTCATTGGGCATTTGAGCAAGACAGCCTCAAGTTATTACGTTTTGAGTAATTAAATTTGAGGCAGTGTATTTAACACCTAATGATTTTAGTCAAATTATATAATATAAAATTCAACAATATATAAAATGCATGTATCAGTCATTGTATTAATGTTTATATTATTATCCACAGGTTTAATAATGTTATGTGAATGTATTACGTAGTTTAATAATGTTAGAGCTGTGAGAATAATAGGTTAAAAGTTGCTAACAATGAGGTAATAGTGAGGTAACGCTGAGGCCATAATGAGTAAGAAAGTTTAATAATGCTACTAGTAATTCTTGGAGCAACAATAATGCAATTTTTGAAACAGTTTATAAAATAACCAATCAACAACCAGAAAAAAGCTTAAGTTAAATGAAAGTATTCTATTGGAGTGGAATTAGCCAATCAAAAACTGAATTAGGGCGAATTGTACAAATTCAGAAGTCAGTTGCTAGCAGACAGCGTTACTAACCGGACGCGAAACGCGTCCTCGAGAAGTTTAATACGTATTCAGTGGAAAACGAAAATAGTTTACGTGTTAAAAAATGCAAGTAATTAATAAAAGAATCTCACAGCTCTCTATACCAATGAAGTGTTATTTAAATCGTGTCAAGGATTAATAAATGGAGTGAAGTAAAATTATAATCTGAGTAAGCCTACATTCTTCAGCCGCACCACAAACCTACAAAGAGAAACATGTCTCTAACAATAATACAAAAGCCGAGGCAAACATAAATATATAATACTTAAAGAAACAGTCAAATTACAAAGTTAATATTTTTAAACTTGGGGCGAAGGCTACCGGAAACTTTTTACCGTACGTGCGGTTGCAACTACTTCAATTTCGGCTCCCCAACATAACAACTACAATACAACTCTTACTTCAAATCGGCTTTCCATACTTGAAGTAACAAACTGCTTCAAATTAGGCAAGTGAATTAATTTTGTGAACATGAAAGTACGTTCATCTTGCATGAAAAAAGCATTCTGTTTTATGATTTCAAGCAACTTTGTATGGTTGATCCACACAGAGGAACTAGTTGTATCTCTATTCTTATACCTCTTAAGCTGTATACCTAGGCCTCAACGATGATTTGGTGATCATTCTTGGCGTTGCTATGATTAAGCAATACCTCTTGTCTTGTTTCATCCCTAGATATAAAACCGTACACTCGTCTGGAATATTTTTAGCAGTGATGAAGCAGAAACGCAGCAGGCTACTATTGAACTGCTAACGTGAGGAAGAATGACTAAAGCGAAAGACAAAAAGCTCGTCTCCGTTCTCAAGGGAACCTGTCACTTTAAACGAAGCCGAGCCTTTGCCGGCCTGTTCTTAAAAAACTTCCTCCTTCAAGCAGTTTCCTTAATTAAGATCGTTCTTTCCCGTTCCACGGACGTACAAGCGGCGCACCGAACAAGAAGCAATTTCGAAACAGGGAGGAAAATAAAGAAACGAGGCTACGGTACGAATTCTTTATTCTTTTGGAATTAATCTCTGCGATGAACAGCTAATGTGGAAAATGAATTGGGAAGCAAAAATATCCACTGTCGAGTACAGCTGTCTTTACCTCCCTGCATCTCATTGTGTCTTACACAAGCTGTGCGCAAAAAAATCTGATGTGCTGCAATCACATGACCTTTTCGACTTACTCCTCTATGAACTACTTGGGATGGCTCAGGCATTTAGTTCGATTCCCGAGGCCGACCTTCTTGACCATGAGTTTTTTCGGGGGTTTCCCGGGGGGTAAGTCCCTCCATCTCGCTTCTATTCTCATTTCACTTCACCTTTCACCTGCTTTGTCTGTTTCAGGGTTCAAAGTGTCGGCGGGAGTCTCGGCGTTGCATGACAGGGGAAAACGATACTCTATATAACTCTTCGTCCCTACTCCTTACTCCTGTTCTTTACAAATCATTCTTCAAAAATCTGATGTGTTACACTCACATGACTTTCTCTACTCTTGTATAAACTATTTTTACAAACGCTTATTCTCCATATGCTTCATGTTAATCGAGATGTTAATCTTATTTCTAATTTTCTTGTAGGTGCAAGGGGAATTACTGGGATTTAAGCGATAATCAAATCTTTTAAGAGGTGGTTGCTATGTGTAGTATTCCATTCTCTTTGCAAGTATTGCAAAATTTAAGGGAATAACAAGCAATATCTCGAAAATGTTTCACTCAACAAAACAAATGTATACGATATAAATTGTGTATTTTAACGCGATCTACATTTTTTGTGTAGTAAAATTTTGTCTATCTCATATGGTTTACCAGTTATGCAAAAGTCGTTCACAATGAAGAATACTTTTGGAGACATTCCTAGAAAATTCGAGATATACATTTCATTTCTCATGAAAATATCTTAAACATATGATATTTTAATCAAAATCGTTAGAGCCGTTTTTGAGAAAATTAAAATTTTCGAAAACTGTTCCATGAAAAGGGTAATCTGGGGTGGGGGGATTTTCTTGAAATCCTTCGTGTCGCATCTCTGGAAGATACTGAACCTAAATACCAAGTTTGGTGTTTATGCGACTGTTCGTTTCTGAGTTATGCTGTTCACAGACACACATACGGACATGTTTCGAAAAGTTCTTTTTTGGATTCGGGGGGCCTCAAAACATGTATTTCCGGTGAAATCTCGATATCGAATTTTTGGGTGGAACACAATACTTCCCCTACTTACTATACGTAGTAGAGAAAGTAAAAATTATTCTTCTATATACTTCTTAATAATCGAGATAAATGTACACAACACAAACAGTATACTGTAAATATAAATCTGACGAGCTTATTATGCTTCTCGCAAAATTTAGAAAAGGTGCAAACGATATGCCACCTCTTCGTTTAGAGGCTGTAAATGCGGACGTATCCTTGTTACATGCGATGGGATCCGTAGTCAAATAAAGCCTCATAAATCTGTATGATCAGGAAAGAATGGCAACTTAGTTACTTCTTTTAAGGTGCATATCGTTTGAATCTTTTCTAAATTTAGCCTCAACTATATCACAGAAGCGAGGAATGGCTTGAAAAGACGAGACTAAGTCGTGTTAGTCTTTTGTATTTCCGAGATTCTGTTATACATTTCATACACGTGTATTACAAACTGCTTTTGTATGTCAGTTTGTTTTATTATTTTGAAGGAATTATTAACGGTTTCTATTTCTATTCAAATTTCTATTCAACTTACCATTTGTCAACTCGGATTTCTGATAATGCAATGCTGCCTATTCAACAGCTATAGTATGTTAGTAAGATACTATAACTTAACAGACTCTTTAGTTCACTGATTGAGGTTGTTAGAAAATAATAATATGAACCATAATAGAGATTCAGTATTTCAAGAGGGCGGCGCCGAGACCGAGTGGTTAGACCGCTCGCCTCTCAATCCCATGGGACGGCATATGGGATTTGTGGTGGAGAAACCGGCGTCTGGGCGGGTTTTCTCCGGGTTCTCGGGTTTCCCCCACCATTCATTCCACTGATTGCTCCATCACCACCTTTCCTTTCATTCATCTCTCCGTCATTTCATATCATCTCCTTCGGGCTAATCAGTCATCCTGGCTTCCTCTGAGATCCACAGCCTGTGCTCCCCGACAGGCGTCTGACCCCAGGCACCTGCTTGTAAGTACCGGGGCGCTGTGCGTCCTAAGCAACGGGGAGGGTAAATAGAGAAAGAAGTATTTCAAGAAGAATTTTGAAGTCTAAAACGTGGATATGAAGTTGAAGATGTTTTATTTTACTTACCGCCCTAGTGTATATTGTATGCTATTACAACCACCAAATTTATGATACAGTAATTATAGGCGGGAAGATATAAATAAATAAACAAATGATAGGATAAAGAAATAATTTGTCCAAGGAAAAGGTCATTAGCGAGTCATGTTAAGTAAAGTCATTAGCAACAGCGGAAGTAGCGGACGCCTTAATATAAAAGTTCTTCGAATGTATTTAAGGGGTGAATTCAGTACGCTTAAACTGTCACGTAGACCAGAATTCTATAAAAGAGAAGGATGAATGACATTCTTATAAATTCGGGGAGGTATCACATAGTAACAAGATAACAGACGCATACAGTTTAAGTATTGGCTGTGTGAGAATGAACCTGGTGGGGTAGTTCTAAAGTAGGCTGGACTTAATAAGAGTGTGTGTCCGTTCTAAATCACAGACTCCCTCTCTTTCGACTTATTCAGTTAATTATGTGTCTTAGTCGTGTGTTATTTTAAGCGCTCAATGACGCTGGCGTAAGAAAGATTTAGCGGCTATTGCAAGGGATCTTTCCGAGCAGCATTTTAGCGACACGTGGCAAATTACACTTATGATTTCTTTTATTGTAAAACAGTTATTTCAAACCGTAACACTGATACTGCAGAAGTTAGTGGTATAGTAATTCAAATTCATAATCCGTTTCATTCTTTATCTTCAAACCGTCGGCAACTTGCTTCAATAGCTCAAGTATTGGATCACATTAAATTTCTCAGTCAATTCAAACCGGTGTTGTCCTTTTACAATACGCCCACGCATACACTGAGAAAAAGATCTCATAGCCAACCACTGTAGCAGCCGCAGCAGAATGTATCGCAGATATTGTAGCAAAGGTTACGGCTTCAAACACATAAACATAGTGCAAAAATAAAAAAAGATATAAAAGGAACTTATAAATCATCGTAAAGTCTCTAAAATAAAAGCTTAGTTGAACTTTCTTTGAATAAAGCTATATCTTTATTTTGTTTATCCCCTTTAATAGGCACGCTCTAAGTTTCCAAGCTGACACAAAAAACAATACTACTTCAAGTTTGCGACAAATCCTCATTTGTTGCAGATGAGTTTGACTCCCGACAAAAAAAATAAAAAGGATCGAAGGTTCTTACGAGGCAAGCGGGCGTCTTGTAAAATTGGTTTATATATCATGTTTAGGAGAATCTTCGCCGAGACGATCAAGATATATGACGTCAACACAGGAGGTACAACTTTTCTTATAATCCCAGTACAGACCACCACCTCCGCCATATCCATCATTCTGTCAAGATTTTCCTTACATGTGAATCTGGGAAAGTTTAATATAAAAATAATTAGGAAATGGCAGCGTTCCCGAAAAGTTGCAACGAGACGAGCTGGAAGATGTAAAAACGTAATGTATTAAAACCTCTAGTTAGTGAAATAACTGATGTGGCTGCCAAAGCAAGTTAATTTGGAACAAATAGGAGCCAATACGATAACAAGGAAAATCTTGTATGTTACGCTTACATGACTTACTCTGCATGCTCTTCTTAAAGCAGATAGTCTCTTCTACCTATTTCAAGTTAACCGAGATAAAAGTTTGCAGAAATAGTTCAATTACATATATACATATATTTATTTATACTGATGTGTTACATTCACATGACCTTCTCTACTCTTGTACAAACGCTTATTCTCCATATGCTTCATGTTAATCGAGATGTTAATCTTATTGCTAATTTTTTTGTAGATGCAAGGGGAATTGCTAGGCTTTAAGCGACAGTCAAATATTTAAAGAGCTGGTTGCTATGTGGCGCATTCCATTCTCTTTGTATGTCCAGGACATAAAACAACGAATACCGAATTCTCATTTGAGAAAAAGTATATGTATTGGAAAATTCAAACAAATAACAAGGAATATCTCGGAAATGGTTCACTTCGCAAAAAAAAGTATGGCATAAATTGCGAGTTTTACGAAAATTTTGTCTATCTCTTACGGTTTACCAGTTATGCAAAATTCATTCAAAATGAAGAGTACTTTTGGGGACATTCCCAGAAAATTCAGGGTATACATTTCATATGCAATGAAAGTACCTTTAACATATGATATTTTAATCAAAATCGTTAGAGTCATTTTTAGAAACTCAACATTTTAGAAAAATGTTCCATGTAAATAGTAGTCTGGGGTGGAGGATTTTTTGAAAAATTTCGTGTCGCATCTTTGAAAGATACTGATCGTAAATACCAAGTGTGGTATTTATCCGAATTTTCGTTTTTGAGTTATGCTGTTCACAGACATACACACGCACCTTTTTCTGAAATTGCTTTATTTGGTTTCAGCACGCCTCAAAAAAGTATTTCCGGTGAAATTTGGACATCCAATTTTTTAGGTGGAATGCAATACTTCCCCTACTTACTATACGCTGTAGAGGAATTAAACAAATAAATAAATATATAACATGAAAATCAAGCCAGTAACAAAGAATATCTCGGAAATGGATAACAGCACATAGTAGTAGTAGTAGTAGTAGTATTAAAATAGAATCACTTTTAACACGTGTGGCATATATTATTTTTTAGACAGCACTCGAATTTGTAAAATATCAATAAAATAATATTATATTGATTCTTTAAACAAGAGAAAACATTAAAAAGGAGATCAACTTTCGTGTGCAGCGAAATGTCAGATGTTTTGTTTATTGGCTAGCAGTCATTTTCAATGAAATTATTTTCAACATGTTTTGTCTTACACCAGGCAATGAAGCGATTAAATGATATATCATATTGCTTTCTGGGTTTTTGGGCAAGTACGTCTAGTGTTAGTCTTTCTGCTTATTCTGTGATTTCACCTGGTTCTTCCATTTTAGTTTCTTCTTAATTCATAACTGCCGTTATTTAATCTTTATCTGGAAAAGGATAACGTTTTAGATCAAAGAGAGCAGAAGGCTGCCAATATAAGGTATAGGTTAACTCCACAACGAATGGCGATAAATTCAAGTATTGTAGCCAGCCCTAGGTGAAGTTCGAACCGAGGTCCGAGGGTTGCATTAGAATAAGAACATTGTTGTAAGATGGTGAAATATAGGAAGCTCGATATTACAGCACACGGGGTCGCACTATCAACTTGATGAAAAATATTTAATGACCTCGAAATTAGTTCATTCGCATCCGACTTTTACGACAGTCGAAGCTACGTCCGTCTGGGGCTCGACGCATCCAACATAGTTTAGTTTGTATTTTTAATTAGTGACACCCCAAATGGTTCCAGGGAAAATATGCGTAAGTTCTCGCTCGTAATATATGATATGGGGTTAAGGGCGCTAAACATCAAAGGTCATGAGCGCCCTTACAAGGTGTAAAATATAAAATTCAAGAACTAAAATACGGAAAAATCCGATAAGTCAAAACAATAAAAGACTAAAACCACGTTCAAGAACTGTAGAACGCATGGGACATGAGCGCCGTATGTCCATTGGGGAGCAGAGCCCCCATTAAAAAGGCAATATAATATCACAATGTTAAAAGTCGCTCAGCGCATCAAATGCGCCGATAAAAATCACTGTCATTGATAAAACGTAAAAGACATTCTACAACATGCGCGTCGTCTGCTAAAACGTTAGCTATGTCAACAGGCAGACACACACGACCGCGCAATGGAGTTACAACTTGACACTCTGTTAAAATGTGACGCACCGTTAAGGGCGCATCACACTGCTCACATACTGGTGCGGGGTCACCACTAAGCAGGTATCTATGACTAAAAAGGCAATTTTCGATTCGTAGACGGGCTAAACGTACCTCTTCCCGAGGAGAAGAACGAGAAGAGGTACCCCAGACTAACGGAAGAGGTTTAACCTCCCGCAACTTGTTCCCCCGGAGGGCCATCTACTCATCGCGCCAAAGCGAGAGGATGCGGCGACGTAAAAGAACACACAAATCTGACGAGGGAACAACAGAGGTAAAAAAATTCGGGTAATAAAATCGCCGATTTGGCAGCAGCGTCGGCAGAGAGATGCACACATGACCTGGAGTCCACAGGAAGGAGACGCTGATGCCAGAGGCACCAAGCGAGTGGAGCAGGTCATGTATGCGCTGTACAAGAGGGTGGTAATTGTACAGCGCGTTATTCTCGCTCGTACCAACCTACACACCCTCACCCGCTAATCATGTAAATTAATTGAAAATAAACCACTAGTTTTTTATACAATCCCCGAGTTATCATTTGATGCCTCTGCCTCCAGCTCATTCTCACCCTCGCCATGTACCCTTCCCAACCACAATACAGACGCTCTGCCACCTGAGACTACCACCCCATGTTGTAAGCATACCCTAGAGCTAACTACCCCAAGGGTTGCTACAGTATGGCGATTTGTATTATGAACAGATAATGCGACCGCCATAACAAATTAATCATGTATGAAGACATAATGAAAAGTAAAACCTATCAAACCAAGTCGAATTATTAAATATGTGAAAATACAAAGGGTAATTGCCATGTGATTGGACAAAGTTGATCACAGTGGAGTGGTATAAAAGTATTACCGCACTAGTGCGATAATGTGAAGTTTTTAGTTCTATGTAGACTATGTTAAAAGTTCTACTTTTATGCCATGCCGTGTGTGTTTAATTTCTATATATTTTGTGCAATACATTTTTGTGTACCTTTTACACTTTATCAATCATACAACATTATACCAAAATGAAAAGCACTTGAACGGTTATTTTTACTCTCTCTACTGCGTATAGTAAGTAGGGTAAGTACTGCATTACATCCAAATACACCGGAAATACATGTTTCGAGGCGTTCTGAATCCAAATAAAGCACTTTTTGGAAACACGTCCGTGTGTGTCTATGAGGAGCATAATTCAAAAACGAAAAGTCAAATAAATACCAAACTTGGTATTTGAGTTTAGTATCTCCAAGGATGCGAACACGAAGATTTTTAAGAAAATTCCGTCATTCCCAACTACCCTTTATATGGAACATTCGAAAATTTTGATTTTCTAAATAATGGCTTTAAGGATTTTGATTAAGGTACCATATATGACATATATTTACACGATAAATAGAATGTATATCTTGAATTTTCTGGGAAAAGTCTGTGAAGTCCTCTTCATTCGGAAGGTATCTTGTATAACTTGTAAGCCTTAAGCGATGCACGAAACTGTACAACACAAAAGATGTAGATTTCTTTAAACCACACAATTTATTTAAAATGAGTTTTTTTAGCATAAGCCGTATCTGAGATATCCCTTATTAAAGTTTCGAATTGTTCCATACTTGTCAAAATCTCATCGATTTTCAGCTTTTTTCGCGATTGCATGGAAACAGTATGGAACTTTAAGGCTAGGTATAACGTCCAGTTGGTAAACATTTGACTATCGCTGTTCCCTTTGTATCTATAACGAAATGTGTAAGGTAGCTATTTCTGGAAATGTTTGTTTGGATTAAAATGTAGTAGACAGAAAAATAAGCTTTAGTAACAATAGTTTGTATATCCACTAATAAAGATACAGGGTAGAGGAAGTAATGTGAATGTCTCACAGAAATTTCTTTTGCCAGGAAAATATCTTAAACATATTATATTACATTCAAAATCGTTACCTAGAGCCATTTTTGAGAGAATATAAAATAAGTAATAGCTTCTCATATAAAGGGTAGTTTGGGACGATTTTGTTTAAAATCTTCATATCCTATTCTTGGAAGATGCTGAAATTAAGTACCAGACCCAAGTCTTACATCTATTCTGGGTATAATCACAGAAATTCATCGCCATTTGTTTCTTAGAACACTGTTGAGAGCGTCTAAAATAAGTAAATATGTATTGATTCGTAGAAAATGGAGAAAAGTGAATTCTGTGTTCTGATAAAGCACTACTTTTTGCGTGGTAAGACGGTGAAGGAAACAGAAGAAAAGCTGAACAAGTATTACGGGGACTCTGCTCCATCACATGGCATAGTTCACAAGTGGTTCAAAGAATTTCGATGTGGCCGTTCGAGCACAAGAGATGCCGTGCGCACGGGAAGGCGCGTTGAGGTCACAACAAAAGAAATTTCACGATACTGTGTCGGAAGACCGCCGAGTGAAAATCTGTGAGATAACCAAGACCGTAAACATCTCGAGTGAACGGGTGTATAACATTCTGCACGAATTTTTGGATATGAGAAAGCTGTCAGCAAGATGGGTGCCGCGACTGCTCACAGTCGAGAACAAGCAGAATCGTGTGACCATTTCACAGGGATGTTTAAACGTGTTCCAGCGCAACCCAAATGAGTTTCTGCGGCGTTATATCACGGTTGACGAAACTTGGATATCTATCACTATCAACTTGAAACCAAATAACAATAAAAGCAGTGGACTTCCTTTAACGAACCTGCTGCAAAGAAAGCGAAAACCATACCGTCAGCAGGAACAATCGTGGCAGCTGTCTTTTGGAATTCACAAGGGGTGATAGACTTCCACTACCTGGAAAAAGGGTAAAACGATCAGTTTCACAAGAAATTGTTAAAGAAACAATCCCATTTGGTGAAGAAAAAGGTTCTCTTTCACCAGGATAATGCACCCGCACAGAAGCCAGCCGTTGTCATCTCAGAATTTGTGGAATTGGGCTACGAACTGCTACCTCACCCACCATATTCTCCAGAATTGACTCTGAGCGACTTCTTCCTGTTCGCAAACCTGAAAAATTGGCTCGCTGGAAAGGAATTCACGTCCAGTGAACACATCATGGCAGAAACAACCTCATATTTTGCAGACCCGAAAATTTAATATTTTTTGGAAGGGTTAAAAAAAATTGGAGAAACGTTGTACAACGTGTATTGAATTGAAAGGAGACTATGTTGAGAAATAAAATTGATTTTTGGAAAAAAAATAATATTTTCTTTAAAAAGTCACTGACATCAATCCGTCCTCGTAATTATCTATGCGTTGTATATACAAAGTTTGTTTGCAGCATTTTATTTCATTTGTATAATGACGTTCCAGGGACTTAACACTTTTACAAGGGCTTGTTGGGTACGTCTCAAATTTCAGGCAAATATTTAAGAGGGCTTTCCAAGTGGGAACTCTGCACATTTGGCGTGACATTTTGAATGAAATCCAGGTAGGCTTACATCAAAGTGTTGTGCTCTGCGGTTCGTCCGCAATATTATATGTCATTGCGTTGTTTGTGAGGCGGATCCCAGTGCTGTCAACCTCAAAGCCGCAACCAAACTCGATTACTCTCCTGTATGCCCGGGTAATTCAATACCTACATCAATCAAACTCAACTCGCAGGCATAGATATCAAATTTCGCAGGCAGGAAGACGACTGTTACTACTGGTGTTAACAATGGCATCCTCTAAATTAGAAGGCTTTTATCGTGCTGTACGTTGTCGTTTGGAAATTGACTAGGAGCAAAACAAGAGCGTAAACATCGAGCGAGAGAGGTTCAAATCCTGTAACGTCCAAATGATCTGCATTTTTGTGTTTTTTTACTTTCTGTACTACGTATAGTAAGTAGGGAAAGTATTGTATTCCACCCCAAAATTCGATACCGAGATTTCACCGGAAATATATGTTTTGAGACCCCCTGAATCCAAAAAAAGCATTTTTGGAAACACGTCCGTGTGTGTGTCTGTGAACAGCATAACTCAGAAACGAACAGTCGGATAAACACCAAACTTGGTATTTAGGTTCAGTATCTTCAAGAGATGCGACACGAAGGTTTTCAAGAAAATCCTCCCACCCCAGATTACCCTTTACATGGAACATTTTTCGAAAATTTTAATTTTCTCAAAAATGGCTCTAACGATTTTGATTAAAATATCATCTGTTTAAGATATTTTCATATTTTCCCAATGTATATCTCCAATTTCCTGGGAATGTCTCCAAAAGTACTGTTCATTGTGAATGACTTTTGCATAACTGATAAACCATAAGAGATAGACAAACTTTTACTACACAAAAAATGTAAATCACGTTAAAATACACAATTTATGTCACATACATTTTTTGTTGTTGAGTGAACCATTTTCGAGATATTGCTTGTTATTCCCTTAAATTTTCCAATACTTATACTTTTCTCAAATGGAAATTCGTTATTCATTTTTTTTATGTTCTGCACATACAAAGTGAATGGAATACTCCACATAGCAACCAGCTCTTAAAACATTTGACTATCGCTTAAAGCCTAGCATATTCCCCTTGCACCTACAAGAAAAGTAGCAACAAGATTAGCATCTCCATTAACATGAAGCATATGGAGAATAAAAATAGTTTGTAGAAGAGTAGAAAAAGTCATTTGAGCGTAACACATCAAATTTTGTTTTCATGGTTTATTTAGTCTCGGCTCCCAAAGCTTCATTGCAAACGTTCACGCGAATTTCCATGCAGCTTAAAGCAAAATGGAGCCAAAAAAGTGTTACATTCACATGAATTTCTCTGTCGTTAATTAGTGGGTATGCAAACTGTTCTTACTAAAGCTTATATTTTATTTCGTCTTAACTTTATTCCAGATAAACCTTTGAAGAAATAGCTACATTTACATTTCGTTAAAGGTCAAAGCTAACAGCGATGGTCAAATGTTCAAGAAATCGACGCTATATGCTGGACCTACAATTCCATACTGTTTCCATGATATTGCGAGAAACAACTGAAAATCGACAGGACTTTAAAAGAATGACAAGGATCTGAACAATTCAAACAATTTAATAAAGGATATTATTACATGTTTGGTAAATGGCCTAAAAGTTCACATGAAAATTAAATTAATTTCTAGTACCCAGCACGTACATTGAGGGGACATATATCACTTGGCTGCGGAGGACCGAAACGTGGTGTGGAGGTTAGAGGAAGGCGTGGGTTTTTACTGCACAAAATCCATAACACGAATCTACTCACACATTCCGATTTATTTCCCAACCGTTTGAAGTTCCTGCATTATTAAATATGAAAGATGAGAGGAGATGTCCACCGATCCAAAAGCTAGCTTGCACGCGCGATCCGCTTCTCACGGAATCCTAACTGAGACGCTATATCCCCTATCACTCGTGGCTAGCAAAGCTACCAGCCATGTGTGACGTAAATAATGTGTCTGGTAATGACAGTGAAATCTCCCAAATTATTAATACGCCACAATATCTCGGAAATAGCCTATGCCATAAAATAATGGAATAACTGCCTGTTTTAAAGAGATTCACGTTTTGTCTGACGCTGAAAGTTTACCAGTTATGCAACATTATACAAAATTATACAATACTTCCGTTGATGGTAACTTCACAGAAAATTCAAGATATACATTTAATTTGTCACGCAAATATCTTTAATCAAAATCGTTAGAGCCCTTGTTTTGAAAGTCAAACATTTCGAAAACTGTTCCATGTAAACGGTAGTTTGCGGTGGGTGAATTTTCTTAAAAATCTTTGTGTCGCGCCTTTGAAAGACACTGAATTTACACGCACACACAGACTTTTTCCTGTTTTGAGTTTCCCTGGAGGTTCAAAACATATATTTCCGGTGAAATGTCGACATCAAATTTTTGGGTGGAATACAATACTTCCTCTACCTACCACAGGTAGTAGAGAAACTAAAAACCACCAGACAAGTTACACATGGTAAGGATAGATAAATCAGTAGTCCTTGACCATACATTCCCTAAAGAAGAAAGAACAATTAATTATCCAAGATTAGGAATTGACATACTCTCTAACCCACTCACATATCGTCACCAAAGGTGTTGTCCTCCGTGGTCTAGTTGCGCCATGCTAGGCAGTAGTTCCTGAGGTCGAGGAATTTTTTCGGGCGTAAAATTCCTTAGCATGGCTTCCTTCGGAAGGGAAGTAAAGCCGGTGGTCCGGTGTCGTAGATTTACAGCACGTAAAAGAACCTCAAGCTTGGTAAGGAGGCCTGTGAGCAATATTACCGGTCTTTCACGTCCAATATAGAACGGGACGCTAAGGACCATAACAATTAAACTGCGTCCATAAATAAAAAATCTGATGTGTTACACTCACATGACTTTCTCTGCTCTTGTACAAACTGTTTTTACAAACGCTTATTCTCCATATCCATCATGTTAATCGAGATGTTAATCTTATTGCTAATTTTCTTGTAGATGCAAGGAGAATTGGTAGGCTTTAAGCGATAGTCAAATATTTTAAGAGCTGGTTGCTATGTGGAGTATTCCATTCTCTTTGCATTACCAGGACAAAAAAAATGAATAACGAATTTGAGAAAAAGTATAAGTTTTGGAAAATTTAAGGGAATAACAAGCAAAATGGTTCACTCAACAAAAATGTATGTGACATAAATTGTGTATTTTAACGCGATCTACATTTTTTGTGTAGTAAAATTTTGTCTATCTCTTATGGTTTACCAGTTATGCAAAGGTCGTTCAGAATGAAGAACACTTTTGGAGACATTCCTAGAAAATTCAAGATATACATTTTATTTGACATAGAAATATATTAAAAATATGATATTTTAATCACAATCGTTAGAGCCATTTTTGAGAAAATTAAAATTTTGGAAAAAAGTTCCATGTAAAAGGTAATCTGGGGTGGGGGAATTTTCTTGAAAACCTTGGTGTCGCATCTCTGGAAGATACTGAACCTAAATACCAAGTTTGGTGTTTATCCGACTGTTCGTTTCTGAGTTATGCTTTTCACAGACACACACATACACGGACATGTTTCCAAAAATGCTTTTTTTTGGATTCAGAGGGGTCTCAAAATATATATTTCCGGTGAAATCTCGGTATCGAATTTTTGGGTGGAATACAATACTTCCCCTACTTACTATGCGTAGTAGAGAAAGTAAAAATACACCAAAGATAACCCACCTCAGTGTGAAGTCTGCAACACATACTTTTCACAGATGCAGACGGTGTACGAGTACTACAGAACGACAGCTCTATGGCATCATTGAAGATCTATCCACAAAGCTGAATACTCCATCAAATTGTAGCAAATTCTGCTCTTCCTCAGAAGTATAACTCTTGATTTGAAACCCTACTGTACCCTTCCTCCTCGCAAATGGGACAGATACCATTTTCATCAGTAATTATTATCATCTGCCACAAGAGCTCCCATCTAATGAATACTTTTGGTACGTGTTTTAATGTATTCTTCCATACTGTGCTCAGATTTTAGTCCAGACTGTTCTTCTCCATGCCTGTCAATACCACAGAGATAATTTTTAGTCCTTCTACATGCACTCCATCTATTTCCCTGACGCGTTATTCAAATGTAGCAAATCCCTATGGTTTACAACCCTTTCTTCAATTGTGGCCCCTGGAGAATTTCTTTCCATTCTCAATTGTTCACGGTAACAGACCGCCGCCCTAATTAGTGATTGGTCGCCATGAACAATTCTCACTCAATATTCCATTGCACTGGTCTTGTATTCTGCAGTTGGTCATGCCACATCCTAACCCCGGAATTCCTTTCAAATCAGTTGGTCCACATTCCCTGGTTGTTCCCACAGCCACATTTCCGTCCCATTTGTCATTGTGGAACTCACTGTAGACACATGTGATACAACTTATTCCTTTTGGTTCAGCGTTCTAAAAACCATATACGTATCTTCTTCTGACAAATGTTTTGTATTAAAAAAAATCTGATGTGTTACACTCACATGACTTTCTCTACTCTTGTACAAACTATTTTTACATACGCTTATTGCTAATTTTCTTGTAGATGCAAGGGGTATTGGTAGGCTTTAAGCGATAGTCAAATATTTTAAGAGCTGGTTGCTCTGTGGAGTATTCCATTCTCTTTGTATTACCACGACAAAGAAAAATGAATATGGAATTTGAGAAAAAGTATAAGTATTGGAAAATTTTAGGGAATAACAAACAATACCTCGAAAATATTTCACTCAACAAAAAAATGTATATAACAAATTGTGTATTTTAACGCGATCTACATTTTTATGTAATAAAATTTTGTCTATCTCTTATGGTTTACCAGTTATGCAAAAGTCGTTCACAATGAAGAATACTTTTGGAGACATTCCCAGAAAATTCGAGATATACATTTCATTTATCATG
Source organism: Deroplatys truncata (assembly GCA_030765065.1). Taxonomy (NCBI): domain Eukaryota; kingdom Metazoa; phylum Arthropoda; class Insecta; order Mantodea; family Mantidae; genus Deroplatys; species Deroplatys truncata. Next base: position 302,173,419 of record CM060975.1, on the reverse strand, counting down.
AAAATATCTTAAACATATGATATTTTAATAAAAATCGTTAGAGCCATTTTTGCGAAAATTAAAATTTTCGAAAAATGCCCCATGTTGAGGGTAATCTGGGGTGGGGGGATTTTCTTGAAAACCTTCGTGTCGCATCTCTGGAAGACACTGAACCTAAATACCAAGTTTGGTGTTTATAAGACTGTTCGTTTCTGAGTTATGCTGTTCACAGACACACACCCGGACATGTTTCCAAAAATGCTTTTTTTGGATTCAGGGCGTCTCACAACATATATTTCAGGTGAAATCTTGGTATCGAATTTTTGGGTGGAATACAATACTTCCCCTACTTACTATACGTAGTAGAGAAAGTAATTAAATAAATGGCCCTTTCTTCAACTAGGTACGGTTTTGTAATACCGTAATCGATGTAAGTATTTCCCAATACTTCCATACTCCGTCATTAGCCCGTTATTTTTTCCCCGTTTCTATTTAGTTTTAGAAATCCAGGCCATCTCCTCTTACACGGCTCCTGTTTTGGTACTGGAAATATCTCAGTGACCTGGCGTTATTTTATCCCTTTTAACAATGCGATTTCAACCACATATTTGGTGACAAAGATTCAGGGCCGCGCTTCGCTTGTGTTTATGAGAAGCCTAACACTGAAGATGTATTTATTAGCCCCACGTATGGACGCCAATTTGAAGATGTTGGTTTGTTACGTTATTTGCACCACGCTTTGGGCGTCAATTTTAAGAAGTTTGTTGCTTTACGTATGGAAAGCCGATTTTGAGAAGTAATGTAGTTTCAGCCCCACGTATGGGAGCCAATTTGAAGGTGTTTTGTTGTATTGGAGGAGTTGTATTATAGTTCAACTGTTGGGGAGCCGAACTTGTAGTAGTTGCAACCGCACGTATGGTAAACAGTTTCCGGTAGCCTTCGCCCCAAACGTATTTTTAGGTGGCCTTTGCCCCAAGTTTAAAAAATATTAACTTTGTAATTTGACTGTTTCTTTAAGTATTAAATATTTATGTTTGCCTCGGATACGTCAGTATTATTGTTAGAGACGCGTTTCTCTTAGCAGGGTTGTGGTGCGACTGAAGAATGTAGGCTTACACAGATTATGATTTTACTTCACTCGTTTTATTAATACTTGACACGATTTAAATAACACTTCACTGATATAGACAGCTGTCAGATTCTTTTTATTAATTAATTACACTTTTTAACACGTAAACTTATTTTTCGTCTCAAACAAATACATATTATATTTCTTGAGGACACTTTTTGCGTCTGGTTAGTAACGCTGCCTGCAGGCAACTCCTTTTCAGTTTCTGATTGGCTAATCCTACTCCAATAGAATACCTTCATTTAACTAAAACCTTTTCTGTTGTTGAATGGCTATTTTATAAACTGTCTTTAAAATTACATTATTGCTTCCAAGATTCAAAAGTAGCATTGTTAAACTCTCAAACTCATTATTGCCTCAAGGTTACCTCATTGTTAGCAACTTTTAACTTATTATTCGCACAGCTCCTACATTATTAAATTATGTAATGCATTCCCATAACATTATTGAACATGCTTACAATAATATAAGCATATGCACTGACTGTTACATACATTTTACAAATTATTACATAAACATATTGCTTCAAGGCGGGCTATTATTGAATTTACATATTATATAATTTGAGTGAAATCATTTAAGTATAAAAAAAATATTGCCTCAACACAAAAGCGTGATACCGTAATCATTGACCGGAAGATATAAATAATTAAATAAAGAAATAACTGCAATAAACAATTTACAAATATTTAAATAAGTGTAAGACTGAGTTGAAAAGATTAATCAAGAGAAACAAGTCATTAGCGAGTCATGTTAAAGTCATTAGTAACAGCCGACTAGCAAACGCTTAAGTATAAAAGTTTCTGGAATGCAGTTAGAGATTGGGTTCAGTACGTTTGCAAAGTCACGTATGCAAGAATTTTGTAAATTAGAAAGGGGAATGAATTTTTGAGAATTCCAGTTGGTTCTGCATAGAAACAGGTTCAGATACGCATACTTAAGATTTTAAGACTGGTCCACTGGTAGGGAAAGCGAAAAGTAGGCGGAGCTTAAGTTAAGAAAAGGGCGTCCATTGTAAATCAGAGTCACGTATTTGCTTAACTCTGTGACTTATTCGTGTGACGACCCTTTTAGTTTTATTTTAAGCAGTATAGCACCTAGTGACGCGGTTAAGTGAGTAAGATTTAGCGGCCAATGTGAGGGATCTTTTCCAGTAACATTTCAGCGACTTACGGCAATTGACGTTTTGTATTATTATTATTATTATTATTATTATTATTATTATTATTATTATTATTATAGAAACAATTAATTAATTCAATTGTCGGCGATTATCTTCACACACAAAATTTCAGTCAACGTTAAAATTTCCCAGATAACTAAACTGGTGCTATCCTTTCAAAATACTCACTCATACCCCGAGATCAACCACTTATAGCTATACCACTAGAGCAGCTGGCGTACGAGACAACGCAGAACGAGCTACCAGTTGACATCATAAAACTCATCAATAGAGCGGGTAACATTACATATTATAAAAATTTAAAGCAGGGCGCGGCATCAAGCGAAATGTTACAAAAACACTAAACTTGGCATTTAAGCTACCAACTTCCAAGGATGCGAAAACAACTTAGTCAAGAATGCCCGCTTATCCCAAATCAGACTTTACTATAAAAATGTTTAATTACTTTTCTTTTCTCATAAATGCTTTTAACGATACCACATGTTTAAGGCATCTGCAAGACAAAATGCATATTGAGACGGTGCATTCGTCGCCCCACACCCTTGGTAACAGCCAGGAGTATACAAGCGGCGCATGGAAGGTAGAAACCTCCTTGCCTAGGATCAGCCGAGATCTCTTTTTAAATCTTCCAGGGTGTGGGTGTTTCCTGGATCTGCGGCTGGCTGCTCAATTTAAATGAATGCCCTGTATCTTGTTATACTACAACAATTACCAATGACCGTCGTCACACTCGCCACCGCCAAATATGTACTCAACCTGCATCGTTATCTTGCCGCGAAGAAGTAGGCTACGTCACCGAACGAACTTTAATAGTGTAATTTGTCTGGTTGCGAGTGTCGCGCGACATATTTACGAGGGGCACTATTTATATTTTGAGCCTAATAATTAAAACAAAGTAATTTCTGATTGAAAACTGCTTTATTGTTTTACAAAATAATCTCCTTTATGATCAATACACTTTTGCATCCGTTTGAACCATTTGTCAAAGCATTTATTCCAGTCTTCTTGAGACACCTCTAAAACACGGTTTTTGAAGGCATCAATGGCTTCTTCTGCCAACGAAAATCGTTGTTCACGCAATTTATTCTTGATGTACGGGAACAAAAAGAAGTCATTGGGTGTCAAATCACAACTGTATGACGGATGACCATTCAATTCGATTTTTTGAGCCTTCAAATATTCTGTTGTTAGACGAGATGTGTGTGCACTCGCATTGCCTTGATGAAGAACGATCCTACGGTTCTTGTTGGTTTTCCTTACTTCACCGAAGACTTCCGGCAAACAAATGGTTGTGTACCATTCGGCATTGACCGTTTTACGTTCCTCTAAAGGCACTGTTGCCACATGGCCAGTTTTGCTGAAAAAGCAGGCGAGCATTTGCTTCGAAGTGCTTCGAGTGCGAACAACGTTTGTTGGATTTGCTTCATCTTGAAACACCCATACAGTCGACTGCTGTTCACGTTCCGGCTCATACGCATAGATCCATGATTCGTCACCTGTTATAATCTTATATACGTCTTTTGAGGCACCGACATTGTATTTCTTGAGCATTTTTGTACACCAATCGACACGAGCATCTTTTTGAGATTGCGTCAAATTATGTGGGATCCAACGAGAGCAACCCTTTTTCACGGCTAAATAATCATGCAATATTTTATATATGCTGGTGGAACTAATACCTAGGGTTGCCTCAATCTCACAATATGTCGTATGACGATCTTTCATTATTAGTTTTTGCACAGCATCAATGTTTTCTGGCACAACTGATTTTGAACGACCTTCACGAACTTCATCATTGAGCGAACGGCGGCCACGATTAAATTCGTTATACCAGCGCTTCACAGTGGCGAAGGATGGAGCTTCGTCGCCAAATGTGGAAGTTAGTTGATCGATGTACTCTTGTCTTGATAATCCACGTCGAAAGTCGTAATAAATCATTGCAGAACATTTTCACGAGTTAATTCCATGTTTTTGTTCACACAATTTTCAAGTTAGTGTAAACAAAACAAATGAAGCTCTATTGACAAAATGTTTGAAGTAGAGTATGGTCAAAAATGTCAAACTTCCCATTGGAAACGTCAGATGGCACCTACAACATTCAGGGTTGCTGAGGCTCAAAATATAAATAGTGCCCCTCGTATCTAACTTCGGAATTCGCATGTGGAAATTTTACACTTCGTAAATTCTCCCTCCTCGCGCTGCGTGTGCACTCAAGGAGGATGTGTGCAAGAAAAGCTTATTTCAGCCTGACAGAAATTTGCCCTTCCTTCGTCTCTTTACTAACTTTTTCTATTCACATGACATTTTCCTGCCAATTTTATTCGCTTCTCAAAGTTATTGTCGTTCTCCGTGGTGTAGTGGTTACCATGCTAGCCTCTAGTTCCCGAGGTCGCGGGTTCAAATCCGGCGGAAGGCGATGGAATTTTTTGCGTAAAAATCCTTAGCATGGCTTCCTTCGGAAGGGAAGTAAAGCCGGTGATCCCCTGTCGTAGTTTTACGACACGTAAAAGAACCTCAAGCCTGATAAAGAGGCCTCTGAGCAAAATTACTGTGTTTCACGCCCAGTATATAACGGGACGCTAAGAACCATAATAGTTAAAGAGCGTCCATAAATAAAACTCAATTTAATTTAATTTCAAAATTATTAATTTTTTTCTCTGTTACTACATGGTCATATCTTGACAGATTTGTTAAGAGATACCTCGTGATCGGTGTGTAGCGGATATATAGCCTTCTAGGTCTCATCCCTGTACACTGGCATCAATTTACGCCGTTCCCGCACCTTTGCGAGGCATTCTATTGGCCCTCACAAGTGAGTATATAGCAGGGAGGAGGTGTGTGTATCTGTTTACGTTTTCGAGCATGCAGTGGCGTTCCTGTTTTACGTGCATAGTTCCAGATTATTCACGTATCAATATATAACTTTGAGCAATAACTTTAATCTTCAACACTTATAATAACCATGTTAAAATAATATATAACTGAATAAAACCATGTTTTGCACAATATTTCCACGAAAAAAACATGTTTAATGGGAATTGACGCAGTATTTTATATCACAACACTGTAAATGCCAGAGTGATTATAGTGTAAATAAGCATTATTGTATGACAATGATTTGGGATGTTTGTTAATTATAAGCATTGTTAGGAAATAAGTTTACACGGTCTCACTGAAACTGACAATAGGAGCGGGTAACAATGAGCGAGGGGGTGAGTTGTTTATCAATTATAAGAGACAAGCAAATGACGTCAGATTAGCGCGCTTTTCTTAGAAATGGAGGGAATTTCTACCCTAGAGCATATGTGTTCGTAATTTTGATTGGATATAAATATAGACGCTAATGTTGGCGCGTTTTATTAACCAATAGCAGCTCTGTTATAATCTTTAGGCATATTAGGGTGAGGGAGTATAAATTCCGTGCCAGAGACGGGTAACGCGCAGTTTGACAGAATAATTCACAAGGCAAACGTCGTTCAGTCCAACAGAAGTATTCGCGGGTAATACGTCGTTCAGTCCAACAGAATCATACAAAGGTTATACGTCGCACAGTTTAAGAGAATCGTTCACGCGTTATACGTCGCGCAATTCTACAAAATCTCTCGCGTTGTAAAGTTAGTTATAAATGTGAAATACGCGAATTAATAATGTGCAGCAAATAAGTGATTATAGTGATATTAGAAAATATAACAGTTTCAGTCTGGCGTGTATCAAGAGTCAATATGTGAAATTAATTAATTGTGACGGTAATAAAAGTGTAAAAACAAATTCTTTTATAAGTGTTATCTTTCAGTAACAAATCCTTTCCGTTTACACACCCTGTTCAAGAGATATGCTCGACTGAGTAGTAATAATAGCTAGCCGGAGGACAAAGAACCCAACATTCAAAGTAGTAAAACAATAACAGGCGCCCAGCAATCGATAACACGAGATACCGCGACAAATTGGCTCCCATACGTGGGGCAGATAAATATGAAGCATCTTCCAACTACCAACAAATATTCTACTTCACAATATATAAAACTGATATATATTAAAATTTTACTCTGAAAAGAGGACACATTTACTAGACATTATTTTAATAATGTACTTAATCTCCACTCTTGCCTAATCGCTTAGGTGCTGGAAGAATTCTGGCTCTATACGCAATTGTTCCCACATTCAATGATAGTGTTCCCATAGGGCGACGAGTGATTCAGTGCCCAGGTCGCAAAATCAAGTATTGGACAAGAATGGAGATTGAACGGATTATTAAAATAATCGTAGTAGATATAACGGGTCATCGAGAAGTCGCTCCGCACCTCCTGAGTAACCAAGATTCCCCTAGAGTCGGGAATTCTGGTGGCAGCACTGGCTGGCGCGAGCGTATGGGTAAAACGTTTCGCTGGTTAAGAAAACTACTAGGTTCACTATATCCATGCATGAAAGGTAAAGTAGAAAAATAATATGCAACTAACCTGTTTAAAGAAGATGTTGAAAATGTTTACCATTTTCTTGAAGACACAAATTCAATCGTTTTAATTTATTTTCGACCACTGTAATTAATGTATCCTTTGTTACAGATGTTATGTAATCTTCTATTGCCGTTTTCAGCTCATCGATTGTTTTTGGATTGTCCTTATAGACCGAAGCTTTAGCGGCTCCCCAAAGAAAATAATCCGGAGGGGTAAGATCAGGAGACCGCGGAGGCCACAGACCTTTAGAAATTAGTCTTTCCCCCAAAAATTCCACTAACAGTCACATGGATTTATGTGATGTATGAGCAGTGGCGTTATGTTGTTGAAAAAATGCATCGTTCACTTCATCTTCATTTAGCTGTGAAATAAATGGAAAAAGAATATCCGAGCAATAAACATCTGAATTAATTGAGTTATGGAAAAAAAATTGGCCCAATAATTCGAGAGCGAGAGATCGCACACCATACACCAATTTTCTCTGAATGTAAAGGGGTTTCCTGAATTGCATTAGGATTTTCAGTAGACCATACTCGCGTATTTTGTGAATTTACGCATCCTGATAAGTGGAACCAAGCTTCATCAGTAAAAAATGTCCTATCCAACACGTCAATTCCATGATGCAAAATAAACCTCTGAAACCATTCACAATACTGAACGCTTTGCCCGTGATCTGTGGGTTTTAATTCGTGGACGACTGATACCTTATATGGATACGGACCTAGTTCTTTTCTGACTGCTTTGTATGCGGAACCGTAAGAAATATCACATTGTTGGGCCAATTTGTTTATTGATTTCTGTGGACCTTTAAGCATTCTATCCGATAGTTTTTCTGCTGTTAGCACACTGGGTCTTCCACTTCTAAAAGTATCATGCACGGAAACCTGACTCCCGAAATTTATTAATTAAATCACGCACAGTATCTCGGTGCGGTAGTTTTCAGTTAGGGAACCTGAGAACGAAATTTTGTTTCACTTTCTCAGTACAATTTCCACGTTCATTAAAAACATTTTTCACTAGAAACACACGTTCCGGTGTTGATTTCGCTTCAGTCACACGTCAGAACTCACAGCATAGTAGACCATACTAACCAGTACAATAAACAACTCATGCGCTCGCAGCCGCTGATAACATCCCGTCGGAATCGAATGCGATAAACCTAGGGATGCCAACCTTTTATCGAGCGGTGGCCAGCAGCAAGGTGCGGAGGAAGTTCTTGATGACCCGTTATCTTCTTTTGAGAGTAAAAAGCACCTATTTCAGTTTTACATTATGTTACCACTAAAAATACTTTTTCATGGAGAATTTGTACAAAACAGGTTTTTATTTAGTTACATATTTAAACATAGTTATTATATGTAAGTGATGACGAGTAAAGCTATTGATCAAAGTTATATATTCATACAATGATAATCTACAACGTGCACGTAATACAGGACGCCACTGCATGCGCGGAAAGGTAAACAGATACACGCACCTCCGCCCTGCTATATATATATATATATATATATATATATATATATATATATATTCATCTGTGAAGGCCAGTAGAATGCCTCCCAAAGCTGCGAGGACGGCATAAATGGAAGCCAGTGTACCATACCATCTTACTTCGTCACATATCCACAGAGGCGCGTGCATAGCAACTGTATCTCTACTTCTACATGTACGGGGCAGATGGCATTAGGGTGCCGTGCAGTCTACTTCCTTTCATTTTCTGTGAATAGATGGCAGAGCATTCGCTATTACCATTTATTTTCACTTTCTCTACCACGTACATACTAGGTAGACAAGGTATTGTATTACACCCAAAAGTTCACCGGAAATACATATTTTGAGGCCCTCTGAATACAAAAAAGCATTTTTAGAAAAGGTCCGTTTGTATATCTCTCTGTACATCACTGTGCCTGTGAACAGCATAACTAAAAAACAAAGAGTCGGATAAGTACTAAACTTTGTATTAAGCTCGGATAAGTACTAAACTTGGTATTAAGCTCAGTATCTTCCAAGGATGCGACACAAGGATTTTCAAGAAAATCCCCCACTCCCAACTACCCTTTACTGGAACATTCTTCGAAATTTTTTATTTTCTAAAAAATGGTTCTAACGATTTTGATTAAAATACACAATTCATTTAAAATACGTTTTCTTGTAGCATAAGCCGTTTCTGAAATATCCGTTATTAAAGGTTCCAATTATTCAATACGTTTCATTCTTAAGTCCCGTCGATTTTCAGTTGTTTCTCGCGATGTCATGGAAACAGTATGGAACTTTAAGACAGCATATAGTGTCCAGTTCTTAAACATTTGACTATCGCTGTCTCTTTGTATCTATAACGAAATGTGTAATGTAGCTGTTTCTGTAAAGGTTTATCTGGATTAAAACGCAGTGAATAGAAAAATGAGCTTTTATAAGAATGGTTTGTATACCCACTAATAAACATAGAGGTTAGAGGAAGTATTGTTAATGTATCACATCAGATATTTTTAACATACGGGAAAGCTTGTTTTTAATTCACTTCCAATATTGATTCGTTTAATGTGAAATTGTAGATTAACGGACGAAACGCACTGTTTCACTGTTTCATTAACTTGAACTTTCTGGAAACAGTCTGAAGTTCTGTGCGTACTGATTAAAACTTGTATAACGGTAAACTATAAGACAAAGACAGAAACTTACTTCTTGAAAGCTGTAAAACTCTTTAAATCACACAATTTATGTTGTTTTTCAGTAGCATAAATCTTTTTCCGAGGTATTCCTTGTTCTTAGTTTACATTTTCTTAAACTGTAATCATACGTTTTACGAACTTGTAAGTCACCATTCTTTTGTTTTCCGCGATGCCAGGTAAAGATATATAAATGCAAAGCCCATATGTAGCTAGCCACTTTTTAAAGATTTTATATGGATTCGTCTTTTACATCCCTCCTGTACTCACAACGAAATGTCTAATGAAACTATATCTACAAACAATTAGCAATCTACACCTCGATTAGCGTGAAGTATATAGAAAAATAAGCTTTTGTGAGAAGAGTTTGTAGAAAGCGAGAAAATCATACGTACGCAGCACACAGCTGAAAATAAAATTTGCGAACCTTACCCTGTTTAAAACTTCCCTAGATATCAACAAGATGCAGCGACTTTTCGCCGAATCTTCACAAAGACTACAAACCGCTGCGCGTCACTCACTTGTTTCCTCTTGACGATCCCATCCTGTATCGATCTGGTAAACTTTCACCCTGCATACCTACATTCCAACAGGTGGCAGCACCATCACCGCGCTGCTCTACCGCAACAATGAGAGACACGCCGTTAATTATTGCATTCAATGAGCCGCAGCGCCGTCCTGGGTGAACAGCTCGCGCCGCAGATGTCTTCGATAATCAGTAATGCTTTATTGATATCTCTTTCCGATAGAGAATCGTTATTTCAAAGCGTTGCAGCTGTAGGTTCATTACACTGCGGTGTGTGTTAGCTAGTACATATTCAGATAATATGTTGGCAGTAATTTAATCCTCTTCTTGCTCTATATTTAACCAAAATATTTGCTGTTTTAATAAAGATGCTCATACTCACGAGCCTGCATTTTTACTTCATCACCTACACATAGTTAGTGAGAGGAAGTATTGTATTCAACCCAAAAAATATCTGATGTGTTACACTCACATGACTTTCACTACTCTTGTAAAAACTATTTTTACAAACGCTTATTCTCCATATGCTTCATGTTAGTCGAGATGTTAATCTTATTGCTATTTTCTTGTAGATGCAAGCGGAATTGGTAGGCTTTAAGTGATGGCCAAATGTTTTAAGAGCTGGTTGCTATGTGGCGCATTCCATTCTCTTTGCATTAACAGGATAAAAAAAATGAATAACGAATTTCCACTTGAGAAAAAGTATAAGTATTCAAAAATTTAAGGGAATAACAAGCAATATCTCGAAAATGGTTCACTCAACTCAAAAAATTGTATATGACATAAATTGTGTATTTTAACGGGATCTCCATTTTTTGTGTAGTAAAATTTTGTCTATCTCTTATGGTTTACCAGTTATGCAAAAGTCGTTTACAATGAATACTTTTGGAGACATTCCCAGAAAATTCGAGATATACATTTCATTTGTCATGAAAATATACTAAATATATGATATTTTAATCAAAATCGTTAGTCATTTCGGAGAAAATTAAAAATTTTGAAAAATGTTCACTGTAAAGGGTAATCTGGGGTGAGGGTATTTTCTTGAAAACCTTCGTGTCGCATCTCTGGAAGATACTGAACCTAAATACCAATTTTGGTGTTTATCCGACTGTTCGTTTCTGAGTTATGCTGTTCACAGACACACGGACATGTTTCCAAAAATGCTTTTTTTTTATTCAGGAGGTCTCAAAACATGTATTTCCGGTGAAATCTCGGTGGAATAAAATACTTCCCCTACTTGCTATACGTAGTAGAGAAAGTAAAAATGAACACCAAAACGTAGTGCCTTATCGTTAAATCTTAACCAGTGCACAAGATATTACTGCTAGCAAAATAACGGGATCAACTAGAAGCAGGGGGACCAGGAATTGTGAACTAATAATCATAATTTTCCAAAATATTTAAAACCTCGTATAGTAAGTAAAATAGATGTCAAATGACCAACAAATAACACGTGACCAAGAAAGAGAGGGGCCAAATATCCAGTGTGAAGAAGCTCCGATAATTATATGCAGGCATCATCACCGTGTCAACATCGTCATGTGAATAGTTACGTATTAAAACTGAGTAGTGAATCACACTAAAGAGTAACACTACAATGGTAATTTGCGCGTTTATATAAAAATGCAGCGCGCCGGAAGAGAGACAATTATTCCGGAGTGGTTTGTGGCGAAGTCACTAGGGATTGGAGAAGGCTAAACAGATCACAATAAATTGAGCGATAATTCCAAACCCGGAATCAAGAATGTATTTATGTCTCCATCAACACCTACACGTCCTGACATCATAATCTCATCACTGCCAGAGGATATGCTTTGGGCCCCTCCGTTTTTACTTTCTCTACTACGTATAGTAAGTAAGGGAAGTATTGTATTCCACCCAAAAACTCGATACCGAGATTTCACCGGAAATACATGTTTTGAGACACCCTGAATCCAAAAAAAGCCTTTTTGGAAACATGTCCGTGTGTGTGTCTGTGAACAGCATAACTCAGAAACGAAGTCCGATAAACACCAAACTTGGTATTTAGGTTCAGTATCTTCCAAAGATGCGACACGAAGGTTTTCAAGAAAATCTCCCCAACCCAGATTACCCTTTACATGGAACATTTTTCGAAAATTTTAATTTTCTCATAAATGGCTATAACGATTTTGATTAAAATATCATATTTTTAAGATATTTTCATGACAAATAATATATCTTGAATTTTCTGGGAATGTCTCCAAAAGTATTCATTGTGAACGACTTTTGCATAACTGGTAAACCGTAAGAGATAAACAAAATTTTACTACACAAAAATGTAGATCGCGTTAAAATACACAATTTATGTCATATACATTTTTTTTGTTGAGTGAACCATTTTCGAGATATTGCTTGTTATTCCCTTAATTTTTCCAATACTTATACTTTTTCTCAAATTCGTTATTCATGTTTTTTGTCCTGGTAATACAAAGAGAATGGAATATTCCACATAGTAACCAGCTCTTAAAATATTTGACTATCGCTTAAAGCCTACCAATTCCCCTTGCATCTACAAGAAAATTATCAATAAGGTTAACATATCGATATATCGATTAACATAGTAAAAATAATTTGTACAAGAGTAGAGAAAGTCATGTGAGTGTAACACATAAGATTTTTTTAATATTCTGAAGAGGTTGCAGTGACTGCCATAAACAATGTCGCCGCGTTTAAACGCAAAAATGACAGAAACGAGATTTGGTAACGCTTCAAATGAAGATATAGACAGATTATTAATTAGGCATACCGATTCCAGGCAGCGATAAGGAAGAACTTCATTTATAATTCTTCAGGGTTGTTGTCATCACATAAATTGATAATTCATTGGACTTTAAAACCACTGCACTAGCCTTTCTTTTTTCCGCTAAGTTTTGGAGCGGTTTTATTTTCACGTTCCTTGCATCTCTCACCAGTTGAAGCTCCTGGTCTTCAAATGGATTGAATTTTCTATAATATTCCTTAAAATACACACATTTCTTGTAGCACCATAGCTGTGACATTCTGAATTGGTATTATAGTATCAATATGAAGAAAAGAAACGGAGAACAGCACAAGTAATACGTTAAAATTAACGAGATAATTGTATTTTTATATAATGCTCATAATAAACCAATGAATTGGAGCAAATTAAATTTATCAGCCTTTTTCTATAAATAAAGTCGTAACCTATAATGTTAATAATATACGTTATATTTGTTTCATATTTTCTACACTAAGAGAATTCTTACAATCATGGATAAAAGTATAGGGAATTCGTTCCGCAAGTTCCGCACGCCAGATGGCAGAAAATAATACCTATATAATGAAGTAGCACTGATCAAACAAACGGTGACCATACGATTCTAACTTGTTTTCGAAAACAACGCCACCTCTATTAGAAATAAATATAACGATTTTATGATTTTGTTGTAATATGATGTTTGCATAAATCACTTCATTTTATTCCTAAAATAAACTTAGCAAATGCCACTCATGATTTCCAAATCCCCTAGAAAAATTCTTCGTCACTTCGCGAGTCCAGAATTTATCGATGATTTGGAAATGATTTGTTGGATTCCTTCAATAATAAGCACATTCCTTATCATAAGAGTTATTGGAAATGTTGTCTCCATCTGCTTATTTCTGGCATCTTTCCAAGAATTTTTCGTTCACAATGTCCAATGTCCAAATTGGTGAATTTTTTCCCCTGGTGTTTTGTATTGTACAGGTGATTTATGAAGAACTAACACACTTCTTTCTTTAATTATTCTTTTCAAAATTAACTCAATGTCGAATATTCCTCATGCAAAAGAAGGTTATAAGAATAATTTCCAGCACCCATAGCAGACACTCTTGCAAACATCTTTTTAGAAGACTGAAGATATTAACCCTACCTTGCATATATATATTTTCAATCTTAAAATTATGTATGCAATCGAACCACATTTATTACAAACATGGAAATTCATGAGATAAAAACTAGACAAAAGGGTAACATCCATCATCCCAGTGCAAAGCTTTCTTGCTTCCAGAAAGGTGTATATTATGAGACCATACAAATATTTAATACTCTCCCTAATGATCTTAAGAGAAAAGTTGACAATTTCAATGTCTTTAAAACTGCTGTTAAAGAGTACCTATGCTCAAAAGCATATTTTTCTGTACAAGATTATCTGAATGACAATACTTATATAGCTCTGTAAGTAGTATTTGCAAATATTAATGACAATTGCCAGTCAAATTTGATGCCTGCTCTAGAATTAATGAAGCTATTTAAACGTATGCATATTAAGAACTGACAGTAAATGCTATGCATTACAAATCAAATAGAACAAAATGATCAGACGAACAAAGGTAAAATCCTAGTGAATGTTAAAATAACCGTTCTTGCCTATACGTATGTTAACCTTACAACAGTAAGGAGGTATTCAACTCTGTACAAAATTACACTTGATTTGTTTCATTTTGTATATAATATGTCTTTATTTTATTTTAAATGTTCTGTATACTATGTAATATTTATTTATATATGTAACTTTATTGTACATTTCCTTGACACGCATATAGTATGTATCTATTTTATTTCAAATGTTCCATATTCTGTGTAATATTTATGTTTATATGTAATTTTTGTACATTTCTTTGACATATTCTATGTTCACAAGCCTTTATGGCAGCTAGTGAACTCACAGAATACAATCTAATCTAGTGTCCCAATTTAAGCACCAAATTAAGCAGAATGCTCTGGAGTTTCGATTGCCTGTCACTGGATGCGCAGATGTTCATGTTTTATCGTAATTCTTAGTTTTGTTGTCGGCAGCTGTTTTTGAAATTTTGTTCTAGTCAACGTGAAAATGGAGTACACATTAAATGAACGACTCTTCCTTGTAAAGCAATATTGGATTACGTATTCAATTACAGCTACTCAAAGGACATTTGGTGTCCGGAATCCTCCCCAAGAAACACAATACTAGGACTGGTAAAACAAATTGGAAACAATGCATCCCTGGTGAGTGAAAAAGGCAAAACTCGTTCATTTAGGCTTCCCACGTAAGAGCACGACTGTATCAGTCACCCAAAAAAATCATTAAGACGTTTGTCGCAGGAGACAGGATAGAGCTACTCAGTGTGTCAGAGAGCTGTGAAAAGTGCAGGCCTAAAGCCGTATAGGATTACGGTTGTCCATCAGTTACAGGAACCAGATAAGGATAGACGATTGAATTATTGTCGTTGGTTTCAGGCGTTCATTGTGCAAAATCCTGCCATATTGTCCATCACATGGTTCACAGATGAAGCATGGTTCCATTTATCCAGCTATGTGAACTCAAATAACTCACGCTATTGGGCCAGCGAAAATCCACATGTTATTCTTGAAGCACCTATGCACCCGGTTAAAATCGGAGTTTGGTGCGCAATATCCGCACAGAGAATAGTGGGACCAATTTTTTTTTTAAAACAATGTGAACATTGCAGAGTACCGACGGATTTTCATGGATTTTGCTGAGCAACTAGACGATGTAGAGCAGAGTCAAGGATGTTTTCAGCGGGACGGCGCTACATGCTATACATCAAATGAATCCATGGCACTAATTGCAAGTTTCCTTGACGACCGGACAATTTCCAGGAACCTGTGGCCACCGAGATCTCCGGATTTGACATCGCCGGACTTCAGGATTTCCCAAACATTGGACGATCTGAAACACAATATTACACAGGAGATTCAAGCTATTGACAACAGAGTCCTCCAGCGAGTGACCAGTAACTAGAACGACGTGTTGAAGTTGTGCCTTATGCAGGATGGAGGACATTTTCAACATTTGCTATAGAGGTAAATAATCTCCCAAAATTCCTCTGCATTCTCGCTAGCATAACTCGTTTTGAAACAGTTAAAGAGATAGATGTGTCAGTTCTTCATAAATCTCCCTGTATTTTGTATTGTATGCTAATTCCCAAATTGTTCTCTCTCCAAATGGCAGAAATCTTTTTTTCTTGATAATTCCATACGTTATATATTCACTATAGTAGGTGATGGCTAATAATAATAATAATAATAATAATAATAATAATAATAATAATCATAATAATAATAATATCTTTGCTTACCTTTTAATATAACTATATTTTCTGCTGAAAACTCTCTCTTAAAGCATTTTCCACCCATAGAAAAACAAACACTAACAGTTATTTATTCTGCAGTCTTGAAAATATAAATTGACACATTTTTCATGAAATTCAAACAACTAAAAATAACAAATATTTCCATACGCTGTATTATCTCACGCCACAAGTTCTGATTTGTTTCTGCTAGATTCACACATTTTGGCCACAGGAGTAGGTAAATGTAATAATGGCTGAGAGTGGGTTACCAAGCCTGGCTGTTGCAGAAACGTGATTTAGTGCATCAACTAAGGGCCGGTTTCACAGTTCAGGCTTAAGTCGAACCTTTACTAAGCTACGGACGCAGCTTAAACAAAACTTAAGCTTTGGTTAAAGCTTTGCGAGTTTCACAGTAGGGCAACCACGTTTGGCTTTACTGAGCTGAACAACTGCTTGTAACTTTAAAGTTGGTAACGCTTGCGCATGCGCATCGAGCGAATTCCCATCATTTGTTTATGGCGGCGCTGTTCCTGAAAGTAAGGTTTTATAGGTTATTCAGATACACACACTAAAATGACCGAAAAATCAGAGCCAAAACGTACTGCTAACTTCACTTCTCAAGAAGTTAGCATTCTGTTAGAAATTGTAAAGCAGTATAAACACATAATAGAGTGCAAGCAATCTGATAAGGTACTGTGGAGCAGGAAGAACCAAACGTGAGGGAAAATTGCGGAGTTTTCAATGCAAAGAGCGGAATAATATACAGAGATGCTACCGTGTTGAAGAAGAAATATGACAATTTGAAGAAAGTTACAAAAAAGAAATACGCCGACGAGAAATGTGCTATTCGGGGTACAGGTGGAGGTCCAGCTGTGCCATCGTTAATTACGCCAATCGACGACGAAATAAAGGAATTAATTGGTATCCAAATTGATGGATATGAAATAATTTTCACAATCCTGCATGCTTTCACTTGCATATAACCTCAACGTCAAAAGAAGCATCGCTTCTGACGAGAGGGCTTTGTTCCTGAAATATACAGTAATAATACCTTATGAGCGATAAAGTAGGGCACCTTATAAAGGTGTAAGAGTAAATTTAATATTAAGTTTTACTTACCAGTCTGTTTTATGTTTAATTGCATCATCAATAATCTCTAGTACCATCATCGCAGATTGTTTACTTAACTGAAACCTCTCGTAGAATTCTCGGTCATTCCATGTGTGGAAATGATTTGGATGCATTCCAAATACTTTAGGCCGTCTTCTGTTGTGAATATGGTTTAAAATAATTTGATTTCCTCGACACTGAAATCGTTGTCCTCAAATGACATGGCGACTTCTTAACTTAAACCGCAGTTCAGTACGGTTTAAGTCGAGTCCAGTGTAATCTCGACTTAGCGCTTGAACTACGCACTGTAAAACTCAGCTGTAGCTTAACTCTCCGGTTAAGCCCGATTCGAAGTTTAAGCTTATAGTGTGAAACCGGGCCTAAATCAGCTTCATTCATAACTCAGTTAACGCTGCATGTTACATGAGCATCTCCACTCCTTCCCCCACTGTTTTTGCATGTTTTCATTTAGATACAAGAGTCTAGGAATGTTGCCTTGATTTGCCCACAGGTGGTCATGTTTATCAAGCAAGTCCTTGGGGACACGTGCGAGACAATGGCATGAAGTCTCGACTCCTTTCCTTCCTTATCTAGCATAAAGTTAGGCGTAACAAATTTCAATAATACAAAACTTAAACTTTTAAAAGTGTCGAAAAAGTATCAAATGCTTATATGAAAATACTAGACATTCTTCAATATCACGAGTATCGAGATATCGAAGGTCTCGAAGTCACATCCCCAATATTTAGGTTGGACAGATAATTCAAATAATGTCTGTTAAATGTGTCCTCTATCAGAGTAAAACAGTATAATATATTTCAGTTTTACATTATGTTACCATTAAAAATATAATTTTTCGTGGAGATATTGTGCAAAACATGGTTTTATTCAGTTATATATTATATGTAAGTGATGAGTAAAGCTATTGCTCAAAGTAATATACTCATATGTGAATAATCCAAAACTGTGCACGTAAAACAAGCCGCCACTGCATACGCGAAAAGGTAAACAGATAGACGCACCTCTCCTTCCTATACATACGCACCTGTGAAGGTCAGTAGCATGCCTCCCAAAGCTGCGGGGACGATATAAATGGAAGCCAGTTTACATTGAAGAGGATATCAGAGGCTATTTCCAGAAAATTAAAGAATTGTTTTTATTTGTCATGCAAATATCTTAACATACGGTATTTTTATCAGAGTCGTTAGAGGAAATGGAAACTAAAAGACTTGTCCATGTAGAGGGTAGTAGAGAAAGGCAAAAAGAGTAGCATCCGCCCTTATTTTTGAAAAAGTCAGTATTGTAGCTGGAACGCAACAGTACGAGTAACTTTAGCGAGACAGTGACTTTAATAAAAACGACTGGGTTTGATTTTTTTAGGGGAGAGAAAATGTTTTCTAAAGCGATCACGATTCGACAGACCGCACCAGTGTGTTAACGAGTTCCTGGTCCTCTGCAAGTTGCTGACTTGTGTGATGTGGTTTCGTGGCCAGCTCAGCGCATTAAGTATTCAGCATACTTGATGAGAGAGACTTCAAAACGCCTCTCTGCCTGCCTTTCTAAATTAGCGGTTCACCAAAGTCGAACTTTCCAACTTGACCTTCATAAACTTAACCCACCTTCCTGGGGCACTCAAACGATCCCCCCCCCCAAATTCTGGTTATTACACGGCTTTGTCTGAACTAAGTAGTTACCATGGAAACCGTTAATCGCGTTTCGGATTAGAGGTATAGGAGCATTGCTATGTACAAGCGATGCTGTATTTATTTCTGTATCGGATGTTTTAAATATAGAAAGTCTTATGTTATTATGTACAATTAATGAAATTATTTAATTATATTTTTAACGGCCTGCCCGGCTAAGGAATGTGAAATACACATTGTTGCTGTGTTTACTATTCTTAAGCTAATTGTTGTGTCTGGCACAGTAATTCAATTTCCTAGTCGGGGGTGAAGGCAATTGTGGTAATATCTCTCTCTGTGTGTGATAGCGTGGGTCTAGCAGTAGCGTCCTTGGTAGCGTCATTCGGGCGTGAGTCTTCTGAGTGTTAGCATGGGTGTGTAAGAGTGTCTTTAATGGATGTGTGTGCGTGGGGCATCTCCTCCAGTGTTCTTTTGTAATTCTTTGTATATAATGTAGTGCGCCTTTGTTAAGTATAGGTAATAAATCAGAGGAAAATGTGAATTTATGTATTTCTAATGTTCTAAATATCCCACGCCCGCTTAGTTTGTGCAGCAAGTTCGTGGTACCTTTCTGGTTGCCTATGTCTGTTATATAATATATAAATTCAATAACAGCCCGCCTTAAAGCAATATGTGTATGTAACAACACATAAAAAGTGTATATTACAGTCATTGTATATATTTATATTATTGTATACATGTGTATTAATGTTATGTGAATGTATTACGTAATTTAATAATGTAGGAGCTGTGAGAAATAGGTCAAAAGTTGCTAACAACGAGGCAACCTTGGGGCAATAATGAATTAAAAAGTTTAAATGCTACTGGTAATTCTTGGAGCAACAATAATGTAATTTTTGTGACAGCTTATAAAATAGCCAATCAACAACCAGAAAAAGCTTTAGTTAAATGAAGGTATTCTATTGGACTAGGATTAGCCAATCAGAAACAAAAATGGAGCAAAATTTACAAATTCAGAAGTCAGTTGCTTGTAGACAGTGTTCCTAACCGGATGCGAGATGCGTCATCGAGAAATTTAATACGTATTTTGTGTGAAACAAAAATAGTTTACGTGTTAAAAAGTGCAGGTAATTAATAAAAAAATCTCACAGCTCTCTATCAGTGAAGTGTTATTTAAATCGCATCAAGCATTAATAAAAGGAGTAAAGTAAAATTATAATTTGTGTAAGCCTACATTCTTCAGTCGCACCACTCCCTGCTAAGACATCCATGTCTCTAAAAATAAATACTGATGCAGCCGAGGCAAACATAAATATATAATATTTAAAGAAACAGTTAATATTTTCTAAACTTGGGGCAAAGGCCACCGGAAAGTACATTTTTTGGGGCGAAGGCTACCGGAAACCTTTTACCATACGTGCGGTTGCAACTACTTCAAGTTCGGCTCCGCAACAGTTGAAATACAATACATCACCACCATAAAATAATAACTTCTTCACATCAGATTTTATAAAGTGGTGTAATTGAAACAAACCGTGCAACGGGGACAACAGGTTGCTGTGGTAACACAGCGAAGTGTATTTATTGGCCTCGCATGCAGCTCATATGAGGAGCGAACAATCAAAAGGCAATTTCTCCACCAAATGCAATTTTTCAGGAAACTAATTTCTCTTTAATGGGAATATGGGAACCGTGTCATAAAATATAGGTTTATATGATCTTCTATGTAGCTTATAACACTCCACCACAAATCTAGATCAGAATCCCTTCCTAAAATTTAACTTAAAAACTTGACAAAATCCCTTTCTTTTGAAACAAATTGATAAAATACCATGTGAATGAAACAGAAACGGAGAAAATTCTTTTTGCTTGAATATAATAATTGTTAATGTGCTCATGTAATGGAATTATGACAATAACACTGTTCAAATGGTGACATATACATCACTCTACAGGTAATTACAACAGACATTTTAATTCTCTAGCCCAACATGGTTGTATAAAACTGTCTTATATTGTTTGTCAGTTTTTACTTTCTCTACTACGTATAGTAAGTAGGGGAAGTATTGTATTCCACCCAAAAATTCGATACCGAGATTTCACCGGAAATATATGTTTTGAGACTGCCTGAATCCAAAAAAAAAACATATTTGGAAACATGTCCGTGTGTGTGTGTGTGTGTGTGTGTGTGTGTGTGTGTGTCTGTGAACAGCATAACTCAGAAACGAAGTCGGATAAACACCAAACTTGGTATTTACGTTCAGTATCTTCCAGAGATGCGACACAAAGGTTTTCAAGAAAATCGCCCCAACCCCAGATTACCCTTTACATGGAACATTTTTCGAAAATTTTAATTTTCTCAAAAATGGCTGTAACTATTTTCATTAAAATATCATATATTTAAGATACTTTTATGACAAATAAAATGTATATCTTGATTTTTCTGGGAATGTATCCAAAAGTGTTCTTCATTGTGAACGAATTTTGCATAACTGGTAAACCATAAGAGATAGACCAAATTTTACTACACAAAAAATGTAGATCGTGTTCAAATACACAATTTATGTCATATACATTTTTTATCGAGTGAACCATTTTCGAGATATTGCTTGCTATTTCCTTAAATTTTCCAATACTTATACTTTTTCTCAAATTCGTTATTCATTTTTTTTGTCCTGGCAATGCAAAGAGAATGGAATGCGCCACATAGCAACCAGCTCTTAAAATATTTGACTATCCCTTAAATACTACCATATCCCCCTTGCATCTACAAGAAAATTAGCAATAAGATTAACATCTCCATTAGCATGAAGCATATGGAGAATAAGCGTTTGTAAAAATAGTTTGTACAAGAGTAGAGAAAGTCATGTGCGTGTAACAGATTAAGATTTTTTCATTAGAAATTAGACGATTCAATGGAACTTTCACTACAATCCCATCTAATTCTTGTTCAATTTTAATTAACCTGGTCACTTTTTCTTTGAATTATATAAAAGAAAAGAGAACCAAACTTTAATCATTAAAACCTAAAAGAATGAGCAAGGACAAAATGGCTGACCAATTAGGAATCAGATTGGATGAATGGAGGAAATACCTTTTGCTTGAAAACAGGCTATGGACGAAACACTTTTTGATTGAAATTGTTATTTTCAATGTATCATACAAGATGGGCATAAAGAAGACAAATGTGTCAATCTTTCAATCGTCACGCTGCGGCATAGAATACTCGCGTCTACTTTAAACTTGGGTCTTGAACCCCGATCTAGCACAGTATGCTTTTATCAAGTGAATCAAGCCCTACCAGATCTGCTACGTGTATCTAAGATCGTGCAAAAGCTCAACTCGCTTGATTAAATGGCTTAACCAATAGTTTTTTTTATAGATGCTGGTATAGTTGTTATTTGACACTCCCTAACTTCCCAGTGGCACCCCTCAACATTCGGTACCGACTGTCCCTTCCGTCTGAGATTACCAACCCCCCTATTGTTAGCAACCCTAGAGTTTTCCACCCCGAGGTTCGCTACAATATATACTTGGTTGCATGCAAAATACGGAAAACAAAACACAACTGTTCGTATATCGTAAGCCGGCTTTTGTTACTAATGAACCCATGCGAAGGAAAAAAAATAAAAGGAATACGGATGGTATTTTTACTTTCTCTTAGTTTTCTAAAGGCTGAGAAAATAATTGGATGTTTCACGATATAATTTATTATTATAATTTTTAAAAACATTGTGTCTTATTAAATTTTACCGCGTCTTATTTTACGTTTTTATTTATTTTTTGACCTGTCTGATTCTTATAAATGCCTAACTCTACTTACAACCATCTTCAAGGAATAAAACCGATTTCGGCACTTTGATTAGTTTTATTTAGCTCTCTACTATTCGCATCTGCAGAAAATCCCGATCGCTTACATCCACTTTAACTAATTATAGCTTTATTAATTAATATTTAAATTAGTGTGTCATACACTTACCTTCACAGAAGAGTAGGAAAATCACTATCATCTTCATGATCCTGAAACAAAAAGCGAAAGCTGATTTTAGCAACATTTCATTTAGAAGTAAGATTATTTTGCTAGGTAAATGTATGTTTATCCAGTACTAATAGCTGACTTCCTCGACGTGAGGCTTCTAGAATTACGATTAAGGGGAGATAATTTCATTCTTAATTTTAGATATATTTTATCACTGTGGATACAACACATATATTTTATACATCATTTTAAAAATTGGACCGCATCTACCACTTCGTAATGTCAGTACGTATTCTAAGTCGATATTGGGGTATGTCATCTCGAAACTATTTGAAACCTCCTTGTGATCTACCCAGAGGAGCACGAGTCAGCTGGGGAATTTAACGTTCTATCGGCATGTTGCCATGGTAGCTCAGTGGTTACAGCAACCGGACGGAATCCGGTAGATCCGTGGTTTAAATCCCGGCCCATTTTTAATTTATCTACTACGTATGGTAAGTAGGGGAAGTATTGTATTCCACCCAAAAATTCGATACCGAGATTTCACCGGAAATACATGTTTTGAGACACCCTGAATCCAAATAAAGCATGTTTAAAAATAGGTCCGTATATGTATGCCTGAACAGCATATTTCAAAAACGAAAAGTTGGATAAATACAAAGCTTAGTAATTGACTTTAGCATCTTTCAAGGGTTCAACACAACGATTTTCAAGAAAATCCCCCACCCCAACTACCCTTTACATGGAAACGTTTTCGAAAATTTAGATTTCCTCAAAAATGGCTCTAACGATTTTGATTAAAATCCCCTATATGAAAGCCATTTACATGACAAATAAAATGTATATCTTGAACTTTCTGGCCAAGGAAGTCCTCTTCATTCGGAAGGAATTTTGTATAATCTTATTAAGGTATCGCACAAAAAATTTAGGTGTCTTTAAAACATCCAATTTACTTAAAATGAGTTTTTTTTGTAGCATTAGCCGCTTCTGAGTCAGCCGATATTAAAAAATGATTTTTTTTTGGTAGTTCCATTTATACCCCACCTTCAACTACATTGGTCTTATCGACGGCCTTTCCTTTGAAACGTATTACCTATTGGCAATGGTGTTAACTCGTGTAACTCTTGTCGTTGGGTTTCTTGCACTTTGGTTTTTAATCATTAGATGATACACACATTCACACTCTCATTCATACTACCAGATTCTGGGGAAGATAAGGAATAATCTTGGCTAGAGAAAAACTGCCTACAGCTGGCAGTTGCTCTAAAGACTGCGCTACGGGGCCAACCATGTTCGAATTGTACAATGGCTTTCATTCTTTTCAACTCCCATCGATTTGCAGTTGTTTCTCGCGATGTCATGGAAACAGTATGGAATTTTAAGGCCAGCATATAGCGTCCAGTTCTTAAACATTTGACTGTCGCTGTTCTCTTTGTATCTATAACGAAATGTGTAATGTAGCTATTTCTAAAGGTTTATTGGATTAAAATCAGTAGATAGAAAATAAGTTTTAGTAAGAATAGTTTGTACACCCTAATAAAGATAGAGGGTATAGAAAGTCATGTGAATGTATTACATCAATTTGTTTTCATTTTTATTTTATTTTCAAATTCAGATATATTGTATTCAGATTTTATATTTCAATTTTTAGTCGTTTGACTCTTCCGGGGATAGTTTTGGTAACCTTGCTACAGGATCCAGCATGTTCAACAGGTGTTAGTAATTAATTTTGTTTTCGCATAAGCAGGTACTATGCAGTATGCAGTACACATGCGTTAAGTGTACTGTGTGGCAGAAATTTGTATCACAATAATGTAAATGCCAGAGTGATTGTAGTGTAAATAAGCATTATTGTATGACAATGATTTGAGATGTTTGTTAATTATAAGCATTGTTAGGAAATAAGTTTACACGGCCTCACTGAAACTGACAATAAGAGCGGGTAACAATGTAGCGAGGGGGTGAGTTGTTTATCAATTATTAGTGACAAGCAAATGACGTCAGATTGGCGCGCTTTTCTTAGAAATGGTGGGAATATCTTCCTTAGAGCATATGTTTTCGTAATGTTGATTGGATATAAAAATAGACGCTAATGTTGGCGCGTTTTATTAACCAATAGCAGCTCGGTTATAATCTTTAGGCATATCGGGTGAGGGTGTATAAAAAGCTAAAGCCGAGAAGCGGGCAAAAGCAAATGTGCTCGCTGACCATATTGAGAACACCTGCAGGCCCAGAGATGACCCTCAGGACGCCGACTTTACTGCCCGCGTCCATCAGGAGGTGGATCATTATTTGCGGTTACCCCCTGATGGAGCGGAGAATCCCCTTCCAGTCATCCGCCCGAGTGAGGTCCAAGGCGCACTCCGGCGTCTCGACAAGAAAAAGGCTTGTGGACAAGACGGTTTGACCCCCGCCATGCTCCACAACCTTCCCTTCAGAGCTGTACTTTTCCTCACGAGGGTTTTTAATATGTGCATCACCTTGGGACACTTTCCGCGTGAGTGGAGGGTGGCCCGGGTGGTGTGCATCCCGAAGCCTGGTAAGGATCCGGCTCTTCCCTCCAGTTACCGTTCCATTAGCCTCCTACCCATCCTCTCAAAAGTTTTTGAGAGGCTCATACTACGCCACTTGTCACCACTCCTGGCTGACATTCAAGCAATCCCAACCCATCAGTTTGGTTTTCGTCCTGGGCACTCCACCGCCCAACAGCTGCTGCGGGTAGTGGAAGCCGCTGCCCTGGGCTTCCAGGACAGGGCTTTCACCCCTGCGGTGTCTCTGGACGTGGAGAAGGCCTTCTCTACGACCTGGCATGAGGGACTCCTTTATAAACTAATTCACCTTGGTCTACACAATCAGATTATCCACATTATACACAGCTTCCTACACCAACGTACATTCATTGTAGCAGTTGCGGGTAAAACATCCACACAACACCCACTACGAGGCGGAGTCCCCGAAGGCTCTGTATTATCCCCCACACTGTTCAGTCTGTACATGGCAGACTTTCCAGTGGCACAGGACGTCAAAATGGCCCAGTATGCTGATGACGTCCTGTTATACACATCCAACAGACACATTCTCAGAGCCTTCAACCCTATACAACGACACCTCCGTCTCATTGAACTCTGGTGCAGGCAGTGGCGGATGTCCGTTAATCCGGGCAAAAGTCAAGCTGTCCTGCTCACCAAGAGAAGAATTCCCGCAAACAGACCACACTTCACCTATCGAGGTCAACAGATAGAGTGGGGAAATTCTATCCGCTATTTAGGTGTCATTCTAGACAAGGGCCTAACTTTTCGTGAACACGTGCAGGGAACAACGAACAGGGCTAAGGGGGCGGTAGCCGCCTTATACCCGGTTCTGGCTTCCAATATGCCGGTTCACCTAAAGTTACGCCTTTACAAGGCGCTTATACTACCTCTGATGCTCTACGCCTGTGAGGTGTGGGGCATGGCAGCGGATAGCTGGCTTCTCTGGCTCCAGCGAATACAGAATAGGGGACTTCGGTCCATCTATTCTGTCGGTATTACCTTTCCGATCAGACTACTGCACGAGGCCTCGGCCATACCATATGTGGAGGAGGTGATTAGACACCGGGCAACTAAATTTTACGGAAAGTTGACTTACCATGAGAACGCCCTTGTCAGATCTCTGGGGGACTACGTACCTCAAGAACGCCAGTTCAGAAGTTACCGGGTTCCTCGCATGGCATGCGGGCATCCCCGGTAACGAAGGCTTTAAACCAGCCAACAGCAAGAATATGCTGACAACAAGTACTCCCCCCCTCCCTCCTTCGGGAGAGGTCATCAAAATTTCATTATCCAACAAATTTTAAAACAAAAACAAACAACAGCGGAGCAGGGTATTGGGCTCTGTTCCTGAAAAGGCAGCCAATGAGGAGCCTATAAAAACTTAGCGCTACCTCCCATCACACCTTCTACATCAAAACCAAACCGCCACCCTAAAAATTTCCTTTCTACCTATGGTTAAGCCCTTCAAAGGGTAGGTACATGGAAAAATCCACTTAGGTTCACCACGAACCTACCAGATGCACTCGGACTCGGGTGGCACACAGTCCAACAGAAGCATTCGCGTGTAACACGTCGCTCAGTCCAAAATATCATACCACGGGTTACACGTCGCGTAGTTCAACGGAAGCATACATCAAGTACACGTTACGCAATTCTACAGAATCTCTCGCGTTGTAAAGTTAGTTATAAATGTGAAATACGCGAATTAATAATGTGCAGTAAATAAGTGATTATAGTGATATTAGAATATACATATATATCAGTCTGGCGTGTATCAAGAGTCAATATGTGAACTTAATTAATTGTGACGGTAATAAAAGTGTAAAAACAAATTCTTTTATCAGCGTTATCTTTGAGTAACAAATCCTTTCCGTTTACACACCCAGTTCAAGAGATGTGCTCGACCGAGCAACAATAGCTAGCCGGAGGACAATGAACCCAACATTCGAAGTAGTAAAACAATAACAGGCGCTCAGAAATAAGATAACACGAAGTGACCGCGACAAATTGGCTCCCATACGTGGTGCATATAAACATGAAGCATCTTCCAACTACCAACAAATATTCCACTTCAAATTGGCATCCAAACGTGGGGCTAACAAATATTCTACTTCAACTGGTGAATCTCGGAAGCAGAAAAAGCTGTTTCTTGTTCTACAGTAATGCACCTACTTTTGTACTGAAGCATACAGAAACTTCGTTACATACATCTATAGAATTAAACTGTATTCACTCTTAGGTTGATCCGCGGCAAAACAAACCCACGTGGTCAGTGCACCGTGGTGCAACACGGTAGCAATGCGCCCAGGAAAGTAGTCCCATGCTATTCTCTGAATTTTAGAATGAATTTATCCTTAAATAGTATAATATTGTATACAAATACCTAAGGTTTTATTTAACGCTGATTTATACCGTAAAACAAAGCTACAAGTCCAATGATGCAATTCGTATGACTCACCTGACATCCGGGTAGGCGCAGAATATTGTTTACAGCCAGAAGCCAGCAGTTGTGTTTAGTATCATGGCGGACGATGAATTTGCTCTTGTGTTTTCGTCGAATTACGTAAAGCATTAGCCGCGCAAACCATTTACTAGTGGTGAAAAACCAATAGTGTTGAATCTTTATTGTAAGTTATGTGAGAAATATCCAACATTTTCCGCGAAAGAAATGCTGAAATTAACTTCTGAGTTCACTGGTATTTCGAGTACAAGTATAAACAGTGCTTGTGCAGAAAAATCTGAAACGAGAAAACTGGTTACACCCGGAAAAAAAAAAGCATATGAAATACGCGATGCAAGAATGTAGTGATTTTGAGAAGAATGCAATTCGCGTAACAGTGCACAATTTCTTTTTACTTTCTTTACTACGTATAGTAAGTAGGGGAAGTATTGTATTCCACCCAAAAATTCGATACCGAGATTTCACCGGAAATACATGTTTTGAGACCCCCTGAAACCAAAAAAAGCATTTTTGGAAACATGTCCGTGTGTGTGTCTGTGTGTGTGCGTGTGTGTGTGTGTCTGTGAACAGCATAACTCAGAAACAAACAGTCGGATAAACATCAAACTTGGTATTTAGGTTCAGTATCTTCCAGAGATGCGACACGAAGGTTTTCAAGAAAATTCCCCCACCCCAGAGTACCCTTTACTTGGAAGATTTCTCAAAAATGGCTATAACGATTTTGATTAAAATATCATATGTTTAAGATATTTTTATGAGAAATAAAATGTATATCTTGAATTTCCTGTGAATGTCTCCAAAAGTATTTTTCATTGTGAACGACTTTTGCAGAACTGGTAAACCATAAGAGATAGACAAACTTTTACTACACAAAAAATGTAGATCGCATTAAAATACACATTCATTTTTTTTGTCTTGGATATGCAAAGAGTATTAATCTGTGGGAAAGGGAAAGGTACTGCACCTAGCAACCAGCTATTAAGAGATATGTATGCGCTTAAAGGCCACTGTATTTCCAAATTGCCCTTGTAAATATACGTTCTCCTTACATCTACAAGAAAATTAGCAATAAGATAGACTCTTGCAAATGTTTATCTCGATTAACATGAAGTAGATGGAGAATAAGCGTTTGTATAAATAGTTTGTACAAGAGTAGAGAAAGTATGTGAGTGAAACAATCGGATTTTTTTCCGGATGTAAGCACTTTTCTCGTTTCAGATTTTTGTGCACAAGCACTGTTTATACTTGTACTCGAAACAGCAGTGAATTAAGAAGTTAATTTCAGCATTTCTTTCGCGGAAAGTGTTGGATATTTCTGACATAACTTACAATAAAGATTCAACACTATTGTTTTTTCACCACTAGTAAATGGTTTGCGCGGCTAATGCTTTACGTAACTCGAACGAAAACACAAGAGAAAATTCATCGTCCGCCATGATACTGAACATAACTGCTGGCTTCTGGCTGTAAAAAATTTTCTGCGCCTACCTGGATGTCAGGTGACTCATACGAATTGCGTCATGAGACTTGTAGCTCTGTTTTAGGGTATAAATCAGCGTTAAATAAAACCTTAGGTATTTGTATACAATATTATACTATTTAAGGATAAATTCATTCTAAAATTCAGAGAATAGCATGGAACTACTTTCCTGGGCGCATTGCTACCGTGTTGCACCACGGTGCACTGACCACGTGAGTTTGTTTTGCCGCGGATCAATCTAAGAGTGAATACAGTTTAGTAGGAATGGTGGAAGGATACATTATAGCGGTGCACTGGTCACCTGGGGTTTGTTTTGACGTGGATCAACCTAAGAGTGAATACAGTGTAGTATAACTGTTACTCAAAGGTTTTGATACTGACTTACCGTTTACAGTAATCTTGTTTGATGATTCCTCGCAGTGTATATAAATTGTGCTAGCCCCGACTTCGGTGTTGTAGCCCCAGAGTGAAACTCCAGGTGCTAACCGCTGTGCCAGAAGGTGAGGTCACTGTGCCCGCCTACCGATAAAGAAAACAACAATATTTACCCCGCACTGTAGCACCGTTAATACCCCCCGGCTGATGTTTAAATCCCTCTATTGTTTCGAAAGGTACACACCGTCACACTGCGATTAGAACGGTTATTTATCGCCGTGGACGAATGATAAACAGATCTTCTGGGGTAGCCTTTTGTCCTCGGCGTTAGCAAATTCTATTGTGAGATTGCCTAAGGATTGGATTAAGCTCTATTGCTGAACTCTGTGGCTTCAAAACCATTGAGATAAGCGTCTGTACGTGCTAGGGAGAAGCAAACAAAAGAACGTCACCTAAAACAATTGCGGGCTCATAGCCTTTAGTGTAAGGGGTGGTCTAACGTGCAGGAGTACAGCACATTGTTGGTTGTCTAGTTAGAGAAAAGAATTCGGCGTAAGAAAAGTCTACCTGTTGAAAACTCTCAACTCCTATATCGTTTTGCCTGCGTCAAAACTGAACAGGGAAATACCACACAGATATGCCGATTTGGTAGAAACACTCGTTTTGAATAAAAGAAAAATTCTGATGAGTTGCATTCGTAGGACTTTCTCTACTCATTCTTCTATGTATACTTCTTGTTAACGGAGATAAACTAACATTAAACACCTACGATTTCGTTGAATACAGCAGGCTAAAAGCGATAGTGTAAATATTTGAAAATTCAAACTAATGACGAGGAATATTTTCGAAATGTTTAACGCAACCAAAAAGTTTGACATAAATTGTGTACTTTAATCTACATATGTTTGTGCAGCAACATTTTCTTCCTCTCTATTTTACGTACCTTTAACTCCGTAGTCAGATCGCCACGGATCTGTTAAGAGATACCTCGAGGATCGATGTGTGACGGATACTTAGCCTTCTAGGTCACATCCCTGTACCGTACCATCTTGCTTTGTCACGTATCCATAGAGGCCTTAGTGCTAGGCAACTGTATTTCTGCTTCTACGTTTCGGGCACATGGCATTAGGCTGCAGTCCAACCTACCTGCCTTCATTATTTGTGGATAGATGGCAGAACATTCATTTTTACTTTCACTACCACATATATAGTGGGTAGAAAAAGTATTGCATTCGACTCAAGAATTCGATACCGAAATTTCACCGAAAATACATGTTTTGAGGTTTTCGAAATAAAAAAAATTCATTTTTGTAAACATGTCCGTATGTGTCTGTGAACAACGTAACTCAAAAACGAAAAGTCGGATAAATACGGAACTTGGTATTTTAGTTTAGCATCCTCCAACGCCCAATTACCCCTTACGTGGAACATTTTTCGAAAATTTTGATTTTCTAAAATATGGCTCTAACGACTTTTATTAAAATACCTTATATGAAATATATTTAGATTACAATTAAAATGTATATCTTGAATTTTCTAGGAATAGCCTCTAAAGTCGTCTTCATTCGGAAGCAATTTTATATAAACTTGTATAACTGGTAAACTGTAAGCGACAGACGGAAACATACCATTAAAAAATATAGATCTCTTTAAAACACACAATTTACTTAAAACGAGTTTTTTGTGGCATAAACCGTTTCTGAGATATCCGTTATTAAAGTTGTTCAATACTTGTCATTCTTATAAAGTCCCATCGATGTTCAGCTGTTTCTCGCGATGTCATGGAAACAGTATGTAATTTTAAGGCCAGCATA
This sequence comes from Deroplatys truncata, assembly GCA_030765065.1. Lineage (NCBI taxonomy): Eukaryota > Metazoa > Arthropoda > Insecta > Mantodea > Mantidae > Deroplatys > Deroplatys truncata. The sequence goes on along the minus strand of CM060975.1, from coordinate 302,141,990 downwards.
TAGCGTCCTGTTCTTAAATATTTGACTATCGCTGTTCTTTTGTATCTATAACAAAATGTGTAACATTGAAATATAGTAGGTAGAAAAATAGGCTTTAGCAGGAATAGAGAATAAAGATAGAGAAAATGTGAATGCATCACATCAAATTTTTACTGTTGTTTTAGGCTTAAGGAGAAGCTTTGGGTCTTAGTATCAAATATCCAATTCGGGGGGGAGGGAACGAAAAAGCCACAGTCAGATTGGTCGGCGCACGGGATTTGAACCAGGGACCTCCCGAATGCGGGCCAGATCTTTTAGCGCGGAGTTTTCCTAGTACCTTCGTGATATTGATGTTTTTCCCTCGTACAAGGATCGTCCAGAAAGTAATGCCCACATTTTTTTTCTCAGCCAACAAAAATGTTGCAAATGCGAAACTTCAAGTTTCCTGAGTACATGCACAAAATTTCCGTTTCCTCTGACAGATAGAGCTGCATCCGAGTCGACAGAAGTACACTTGCTTGCTGGGTACAGGCGGTGAGACCATCGGAAGGTGGTTCGGCGGAGTTCCAAGATTTGCTGCGGTCATGATCACTGTGTTTTGGGATTGTGAGGGTGTGATTCTCATTGGCGTAATACCAAAAGGCACTACCACTGATTCAGAAGCATACACAACACATTAACCAAACTCAAGAAGCGCTTCCAGCGACCTCAGCGCCATAACAACCCAGTAGATGTTTTCAACACGATAATGCTCGACCTCACACAAGTTTGAGGAGTTCTGAACACATCATGAAACAGGGTTGGACAGTCTTACCCCATCCACCCTATAGCCCTGATCTAGCTCCCTCGAACTTCCATTTGTTTGGGCCATTAAACGATGTCATTCGTGGAAGACATTTTAAGGGCGACGAGGTGATACGTGCTGTGAAGAAATAGCTTCATAAGTAGAACAAGGATTGGTGCCGAAAGGACATACATGCTCTTGTGACTTGCTGCAGAAAGACCATAGAACTGAAATTGTTGAAGAAAACAAATTCGGGGCATTACTATCTGGCCGACCCTCGCACGTACCTTCCTCTTCGGGCGGTAGTTTCTGGAGTGGATTCGGTTCTCCGACGCCCAATTTTTGGGTTCTGGGGTTTATGTACTTCTCTTTCTGGCTGACCAGGAAGTAGGTGTTTTGATCCGATCTTGTAAACGAACCTGGTAAGTTTCTCCGTTACGCCTTTTAGTAATTTATTAAATTCTACACCTTTATGGCCAAGGCCGATCGTATTTGTTGAACATACTGTTGTTTCTTTTAAACCGGGCAAAATTTAATTTACGCGTCCAAACGTTGGCACATATCTCGTCATTTTAATTCACTGTTTTACTGGGTTGTAGTTATGTAGTGTAGCCATACTTAATTGCTTAATGAGGCACTTGTAAATTATCAGTTTTAATGGATTGAATTGGCTATGGAGGGGACTCGGCACTGTTCCATAGAGGGTCTATTGTACCTAGACCCCGGGAGGGAGGATGAGGCGAAAGGAGACACCGGGCGGCCGGAATCAGGAGCGACGGCACCGGAATGGTAGGTTCGCTAAGTTTCCAGATGGAGACTCCGCGACAACCGGACAGGCAGACCGGGAACCCCACCCCGCACAGAGAAGGTCCAATGCTCCTCAAGGGGGTTCGGATACCCCTGGCAGCTAGCCGAAAACCGAGGAACGGAGAGAGCATTCTTTTCCCCTGACACACTGCACCGAAACACAAATGCCGACACTTGCAACCCTGAAAGAGACCAACGGATGAATTGTGAAGCGAAGTGAAATGAAAATATACATAAATGAAGGGGCAGGAAATACGGGGGATGTGAGAATCCTTCCCAGCGAATGGGAAAACTCCCGAAACAAAAAAGCCCTGGGTCAGGAAGGTTGGCTACGGAATCGAACCCACGACGTAACCGTGAGAGGTGAGCCTTGAGCCATCCCGCTCGGTATTTTAAATCGATACTACCTCTTATTTCGAAGTATGCTTTTGGGCTACGTGTAACTGAGTTTGTTAATCTATTCGGGGTATATTAGTGTGATGCTTATGTATTTCTAAGTTATGTTGTGTCCTTTTCAAATAAAGACAATATATCGTATTTTTCCTCTTATTCAGCTCGTATTCGAGTTGTACACTGTTATGTTATAGGAGGCTACATTTTTAAAATGTATTATTAATGGGGCATCTCCGAGTCAGTTTAGTGATTGTCGCTCCCAAACCTGGACCTGTGTTTTCACTCAGATTTAGATAAGAGTGATACATACATGCATTAACTTAGACGTTAACGTCTTGATGTGCCCCTCTTGCGCTAGAGCCGACCAGCTCGGTAGTAAGATTTTGTGTATCTTGTAACGTTTGTCATATCTATATACAAAAGTTATTCCGGCTTTACAGCATATTTCCAGATGATCCGATATAAACATTTCATTTTTGATGCAGATGTATTAAACATATGGCATTTTAATCAAAGCAGTTTTAATCATTTTTGAAAAAAATCAAATGTAACGAAAATGTTCTTGAAATGCTTCTTGAAAACCTTCGTGCCGCATCCTAGGAAGATTCTGAACTTAAAAGTCGTCCTCCGTGGTCTAGTGGTACCATGCTAGTCTCTAGTTCCCGAGGTCGCGGGTTGAAACCCGGCGGAGGGCGATGGTAAAATTTCTTGGCATGGCTTCCTTCGGAAGGGAAGTAGAGCCGGTGGTCCCGTGTCATGGATTTATGGCACGTAAAAGAACCTCAAGCCTGATAAAGAGGCCTCTGAGTAAAATGTCCAGTCTTTCACGCCCAATGAATGGGACCCTAAGGACTATAGCAGTTAAAAGAGTGTTCATAAATAAAACTTAATTTTTTGAACTTTGAGTTAAGCTGTTTACACACACACACACACACACACACACACACACACAGATAGCTTTCTAAAATGCTTTTTTTTTAATTCAGGGAGTTTCAAAACGTTATTTCCATTGAAATCTCGGTATTCTTTATAGTTCCATTTATACCCCGCTTTTAACTACATTGCTCTTACCGGCGGGCTTTCCTTTAGAACTTATTGCCTATTAGCAATGGCGTTAACTCATGTAACTCTTGTCGTCGGGTTTCTTGCACTTTTTGGGTTTTGATAATTAGATCACACGCACATTCACACTCATGGATCCTTCCAGACTCTGGGGAGGATAGGGAATAATCTAGGCTAGAGAAAAATCCCCACCCCCAGCCGGGAATCGTACCCCTCGCACAGCATGCAGGTGTTCTACTGACCCATCTACAGGGCCAGCCCAAATCAATGCAATTTGAGTGCAATGCAACACTTTCTTTGTTTACTACAGGTGGTAATAGCATGTATGCGTGTACAACTTTGAATGCAACAAAACATCAATCGCTTGAAGAATGCGCTTATCGTCCAATGCCAGCAAGGAATGCTTAGCTACCTGAAAACTTGACCCCAGAAAATGCAAGTCCAAGAAAAAACTCTGATCTGTTCACAACTCGCTGACATTCCAATAAGTGATGATGCAAATTGGGCTCTTGATAAAAACAGCAATAGTGATTCGACTCAGAACAGTAGCGAAATGTGAACACAGGGATGTAACAATGTCCCAAACGGATCCAAGAAAATTGTGAAAGCGCAAGGGCGATAAACAGTTTGTATGGAAGGAACACAAAGACAAGAGAGTTGGTTTGCGTGGATGAAGTCCTGAGGTAATGCCAAGCTACTGTGGAATTGTTCCTTTCATCGCTACCTCCCTCATAAAACACACTCGGTCAATTTAAACCCGGCGGAGTCTCAGAGACGCAGGTTGAATTGTGAGCGCTCAGAACAGCCAGGCTTTGCTCATAACACTGCATATACTCCTGTAGTAGTTATAATGGGGAACACTACTGTCTTCGGAGGAAATAATTCATATACGAGATTTTATACAGACAGATGTTTAGAGTGTTTCAACACTGAATATTTATAACCAAAACACATTTTATTGACATGTGGTTCGTAAGTGGAGTCTGACTAACGGTCGTTACAACATCACGCTTATAGCAGCATCTTAGCGCAGTGATAGAGTTGGCTTACTATTCCTGAGCTTGCAAGTTTAAATCTTCATGTAGTTACTCAACGTCCCCCCTTTTCTTAAATACATGAGTAGACATATAATAGATTTTCTTCATTTCTTATATATGTGACGTTTATTTAGTAGTCCGTCACGCCGGTAGATGGCAACCATGACATTTATTTATCGGTCGGGATTTTTCATACTCAGTCAACTTAATTTTAAAACCAAAAATTTCACAATTATTTAACGAGTTATAAAAAAATTCTGTGTTACACTCACATGACTTTCTCTACTCTTGTACAAACTATTTTTACAAACGCTTATTCTCCATATGCTTCATGTTAATCGAGATGTTAATCTTATTGCTAATTTTCTTGTAGGTGCAAGGGGAATTGGTAGGCTTTAAGCTATAGTCAAATATTTTAAGAGCTGGTTGCTATGTGGAGCATTCCATTCTCTTTGTATGTCCAGGAATACAAAAAAAAAAAAAAAAAACGAATTACGAATTCTATTTGAGAAAAAGTATAAGTATTGGACAATTCAAACCAATAACAAGGAATATCTCGGAAATGGTCCACTCGACAAAAAAAATGTGTTGTTTTTTTATCTAATTTGCAGGATGGTGATCCATCAATTTTTCCCTGCTAGACAATATAAATTGTGTATCTTCTCCCACCTTTCCTCAATTCTGGGCATTCTAGTAGGTGTTCTCCATTTAAAATCTTGTCAACATTGCAAATCTTACATGCTTTGTCATTCATAAAACCAAATCTATGTAGATGTTACGCCAGACAGTAATGTCTAGTGGCTAATCTGAAGTGAGCAACTGCTTCTTTCCTTGGGACATTTTTTTATTTTTTGTACTATTTCTTTTATGTTGGAGTAATTTTTGTTAGTAATTTCCTTTTGAATATCATATTGGTATTTTTGTTCTATATTAATTTTGACATTTACAAACAGAAAAAAGTAATTTTTAATACTATTTCTTTTATGTTGGAGTAATTCTTGTTATTAATTTCCTTTTTAATATTATATTGGTATTTTTGTTCTATATTAATTTTGACATTTACAAGCAGAAAAAAAGTAATTTTTAATACTATTTCTTTTATGTTGTAGTAATTCTTGTTATTAATTTACTTTTTAATATTATATTAGTATTTTTGTTCTATATTAATTTTGACATTTACAAGCAGAAAAAAGTAATTTTTAATACTATTTCTTTTATGTGGGAGTAATTCTTGTTATTAATTTACTTTTTAATATTATATTGGTATTTTTGTTCTATATTAATTTTGACATTTACAAGCAGAAAAAAGTAATTTTTAATACTATTTCTTTTATGTTGGAGTAATTCTTGTTATTAATTTACTTTTTAATATTATATTAGTATTTTTGTTCTATATTAATTTTGACATTTACAAGCAGAAAAAAGTAATTTTTAATACTATTTCTTTTATGTTGGAGTAATTTTTGTTAGTAATTTCCTTTTGAATATTATATTAGTATTTTTGTTCTATATAATTTTGACATTTACAAGCCGAAAAAAGTAATTTTAATACTATTTCTTTTATGTTGGAGTAATTCTTGTTATTAATTTCCTTTTTAATATTATATTGGTATTTTTGTTCTATATTAATTTTGACATTTACAAGCAGAAAAAAGTAATTTTTAATACTATTTCTTTTATGTTGGAGTAATTTTTGTTAGCAATTTCCTTTTGAATATTATATTAGTATTTTTGTTCTATATTAATTTTGACATTTACAAGCAGAAAAAAGTAATTTTTAATACTATTTCTTTTATGTTGGAGTAATTTTTGTTAGCAATTTCCTTTTGAATATTATATTAGTATTTTTGTTCTATATTAATTTTGACATTTACAAACAGAAAAAAGTAATTTTTAATACTATTTCTTTTATGTTGGAGTAATTTTTGTTATCAATTTCCTTTTGAATATTATATTAGTATTTTTGTTCTATATTAAATTTGACATTTACAAGCAGAAAAAAGTAATTTTTAATACTATTTCTTTTATGTTGGAGTAATTTTTGTTAGCAATTTCCTTTTGAATATTATATTAGTATTTTTGTTCTATATTAATTTTGACATTTACAAACAGAAAAAAGTAATTTTTAATACTATTTCTTTTATGTTGGAGTAATTCTTGTTATTAATTTACTTTTTAATATTATATTCGCATTTTTGTTCTATATTAATTTTGACATTTACAAGCAGAAAAAAGTAATTTTTAATACTATTTCTTTTATGTTGGAGTAATTCTTGTTATTAATTTACTTTTTAATATTATATTGGTATTTTTGTTCTATATTAATTTTGACATTTACAAGCAGAAAAAAGTAATTTTTAATACTATTTCTTTCATGTTGGAGTAATTTTTGTTATTAATTTACTTTTTAATATTATATTGGTATTTTTGTTCTATATTAATTTTGACATTTACAAGCACAAAAAAGTAATTTTTAATACTATTTCTTTTATGTTGGAGTAATTTTTGTTAGTAATTTCCTTTTGAATATTATATTAGTATTTTTGTTCTATATTAATTTTGACATTTACAAGCCGAAAAAAGTACTTTTTAATACTATTTCTTTTATGATGGAGTAATTCTTGGTATTAATTTACTTTTTAATATTATATTAGTATTTTTGTTCTATATTAATTTTGACATTTACAAGCAGAAAAAAGTAATTTTTAATACTATTTCTTTTATGTTGGAGTAATTCTTGTTATTAATTTACTTTTTAATATTATATTGGTATTTTTGTTCTATATTAATTTTGACATTTACAAGCAGAAAAAAGTAATTTTTAATACTATTTCTTTTATGTTGGAGTAATTCTTGTTATTAATTTACTTTTTAATATTATATTAGTATTTTTGTTCTATATTAATTTTGACATTTACAAGCAGAAAAAAGTAATTTTTAATACTATTTCTTTTATGTTGGAGTAATTTTTGTTAGTAATTTCCTTTTGAATATTATATTAGTATTTTTGTTCTATATAATTTTGACATTTACAAGCCGAAAAAAGTAATTTTTAATACTATTTCTTTTATGTTGGAGTAATTCTTGTTATTAATTTCCTTTTTAATATTATATTGGTATTTTTGTTCTATATTAATTTTGACATTTACAAGCAGAAAAAAGTAATTTTTAATACTATTTCTTTTATGTTGGAGTAATTTTTGTTAGCAATTTCCTTTTGAATATTATATTAGTATTTTTGTTCTATATTAATTTTGACATTTACAAACAGAAAAAAGTAATTTTTAATACTATTTCTTTTATGTTGGAGTAATTTTTGTTAGCAATTTCCTTTTGAATATTATATTAGTATTTTTGTTCTATATTAAATTTGACATTTACAAGCAGAAAAAAGTAATTTTTAATACTATTTCTTTTATGTTGTAGTAATTTTTGTTAGCAATTTCCTTTTGAATATTATATTAGTATTTTTGTTCTATATTAATTTTGACATTTACAAACAGAAAAAAGTAATTTTTAATACTATTTCTTTTATGTTGGAGTAATTCTTGTTATTAATTTACTTTTTAATATTATATTAGTATTTTTGTTCTATATTAAATCTGACATTTACAAGCAGAAAAAAGTAATTTTTAATACTATTTCTTTTATGTTGGAGTAATTTTTGTTAGCAATTTCCTTTTGAATATTATATTAGTATTTTTGTTCTATATTAATTTTGACATTTACAAACAGAAAAAAGTAATTTTTAATACTATTTCTTTTATGTAGGAGTAATTTTTGTTAGCAATTTCCTTTTGAATATTATATTAGTATTTTTGTTCTATATTAATTTTGACATTTACAAACAGAAAAAAGTAATTTTTAATACTATTTCTTTTATGTTGGAGTAATTTTTGTTAGCAATTTCCTTTTGAATATTATATTAGTATTTTTGTTCTATATTAAATTTGACATTTACAAGCAGAAAAAAGTAATTTTTAATACTATTTCTTTTATGTTGGAGTAATTCTTGTTATTAATTTACTTTTTAATATTATATTGGTATTTTTGTTCTATATTAATTTTGACATTTACAAGCAGAAAAAAGTAATTTTTAATACTATTTCTTTTATGTTGGAGTAATTTTTGTTATTAATTTACTTTTTAATATTATATTGGTATTTTTGTTCTATATTAATTTTGACATTTACAAGCACAAAAAAGTAATTTTTAATACTATTTCTTTTATGTTGGAGTAATTTTTGTTAGTAATTTCCTTTTGAATATTATATTAGTATTTTTGTTCTATATTAATTTTGACATTTACAAGCCGAAAAAAGTACTTTTTAATACTATTTCTTTTATGATGGAGTAATTCTTGGTATTAATTTACTTTTTAATATTATATTAGTATTTTTGTTCTATATTAATTTTGACATTTACAAGCAGAAAAAAGTAATTTTTAATACTATTTCTTTTATGTTGGAGTAATTTTTGTTAGTAATTTCCTTTTGAATATTATATTAGTATTTTTGTTCTATATTAAATTTGACATTTACAAGCAGAAAAAAGTAATTTTAATACTATTTCTTTTATGTTGGAGTAATTCTTGTTATTAATTTACTTTTTAATATTATATTAGTATTTTTGTTCTATATTAAATTTGACATTTACAAGCAGAAAAAAGTAATTTTTAATACTATTTCTTTTATGTTGGAGTAATTTTTGTTAGCAATTTCCTTTTGAATATTATATTAGTATTTTTGTTCTATATTAATTTTGACATTTACAAACAGAAAAAAGTAATTTTTAATACTATTTCTTTTATGTTGGAGTAATTTTTGTTATCAATTTCCTTTTGAATATTATATTAGTATTTTTGTTCTATATTAAATTTGACATTTACAAGCAGAAAAAAGTAATTTTTAATACTATTTCTTTTATGTTGGAGTAATTTTTGTTAGCAATTTCCTTTTGAATATTATATTAGTATTTTTGTTCTATATTAATTTTGACATTTACAAACAGAAAAAAGTAATTTTTAATACTATTTCTTTTATGTTGGAGTAATTCTTGTTATTAATTTACTTTTTAATATTATATTCGCATTTTTGTTCTATATTAATTTTGACATTTACAAGCAGAAAAAAGTAATTTTTAATACTATTTCTTTTATGTTGGAGTAATTCTTGTTATTAATTTACTTTTTAATATTATATTGGTATTTTTGTTCTATATTAATTTTGACATTTACAAGCAGAAAAAAGTAATTTTTAATACTATTTCTTTTATGTTGGAGTAATTCTTGTTATTAATTTACTTTTTAATATTATATTAGTATTTTTGTTCTATATTAATTTTGACATTTAGAAGCAGAAAAAAGTAATTTTTAATACTATTTCTTTTATGTTGGAGTAATTTTTGTTAGTAATTTCCTTTTGAATATTATATTAGTATTTTTGTTCTATATAATTTTGACATTTACAAGCCGAAAAAAGTAATTTTTAATACTATTTCTTTTATGTTGGAGTAATTCTTGTTATTAATTTCCTTTTTAATATTATATTGGTATTTTTGTTCTATATTAATTTTGACATTTACAAGCAGAAAAAAGTAATTTTTAATACTATTTCTTTTATGTAGGAGTAATTCTTGTTATTAATTTACTTTTTAATATTATATTAGTATTTTTGTTCTATATTAAATCTGACATTTACAAGCAGAAAAAAGTAATTTTTAATACTATTTCTTTTATGTTGGAGTAATTTTTGTTAGCAATTTCCTTTTGAATATTATATTAGTATTTTTGTTCTATATTAATTTTGACATTTACAAACAGAAAAAAGTAATTTTTAATACTATTTCTTTTATGTTGGAGTAATTTTTGTTAGCAATTTCCTTTTGAATATTATATTAGTATTTTTGTTCTATATTAAATTTGACATTTACAAGCAGAAAAAAGTAATTTTTAATACTATTTCTTTTATGTTGGAGTAATTTTTGTTAGCAATTTCCTTTTGAATATTATATTAGTATTTTTGTTCTATATTAATTTTGACATTTACAAACAGAAAAAAGTAATTTTTAATACTATTTCTTTTATGTTGGAGTAATTCTTGTTATTAATTTACTTTTTAATATTATATTCGTATTTTTGTTCTATATTAATTTTGACATTTACAAGCAGAAAAAAGTAATTTTTAATACTATTTCTTTTATGTTGGAGTAATTCTTGTTATTAATTTACTTTTTAATATTATATTGGTATTTTTGTTCTATATTAATTTTGACATTTACAAGCAGAAAAATGTAATTTTTAATACTATTTCTTTTATGTTGGAGTAATTTTTGTTATTAATTTACTTTTTAATATTATATTGGTATTTTTGTTCTATATTAATTTTGACATTTACAAGCAGAAAAAAGTAATTTTTAATACTATTTCTTTTATGTAGGAGTAATTCTTGTTATTAATTTACTTTTTAATATTATATTAGTATTTTTGTTCTATATTAAATTTGACATTTACAAGCAGAAAAAAGTAATTTTTAATACTATTTCTTTTATGTTGGAGTAATTCTTGTTATTAATTTCCTTTTTAATATTATATTGGTATTTTTGTTCTATATTAATTTTGACATTTACAAGCAGAAAAAAGTAATTTTTAATACTATTTCTTTTATGTTGGAGTAACTTTTGTTGGTAATTTCCTTTTGAATATTATATTGCTACTTTTGTTCTACATTAATATTGCCATTTACAAACAGAAAAAAGTAATTTTTAATACTATTTCTTTTATGTTGGAGTAATTTTTGTTGGTAATTTCCTTTTGAATATTATATTGGTATTTTTGTTCTATATTAATTTCCACATTTACAAACAGAAAACAGTAATTTTTAGTACTTTAACCTGGAACGCCGGTGGATTTACAAAAAATTGTACATAAATTAAATTGTGTGTTTTAACAAGATCTACATTTTTGTTTAGTAATATGTATCTCTTACCGTTTACCAGTTATACGAAAGTCATTCGGAATAAAGAGAGCGTCTGGGGACATTGCAAGATATATATTTCATTTGCTATGAAAATATCTTAAACATATGATATTTTAATCAAAATTGTTACACACATTTATTATAAAATAAAAAATTTTCGAAAAATGTTTCAGGTACAGGGTAGTCTGGAGTGGGGGGATTTTCTTGAAAGTCTTCGTGTCGCATCCTTGGAAGATACCAAACTCAAATACCAAGTTTGGTATTTATCTGACGTTTTGTTTATGAGTTATGCTGTTCACAGGCAGATACACACCGGACATGTTTCCAAGAATGCTCTATTTGGATTCAGGGGGCCTCAAAATGTGTATTTCTGTGAAATCTCGATATCGAATTTTTAAGTGGAATGCAATACATTTCCTACTTGCTATGCGTAGTAGAGAAAATAATAAAAGAAAAAAATCCACTCAAGCTGCTTGCGTAGAAGTTAAGCAGTTTAACCTCGCTTGTATGAGAGTTAGCCAAAGCGGCGCACAGAAGTTGACGGTTGTGAACCGCGCGCTCACTCGAAGAGACTTTGAAAACATTAACTATTCAAGAGACCGGCCAATGTTTACCTTGTATCAGTAATCCCTACCAAATAAGTGCGCAAGCACATGTTTGCATTGAATGACGCCACTGGCAACCCGCAGCTCCCATGACACTGCTATACGAATCCGTTTGTACAGTTGCGGCGTTTCTCCACTAGATAATGCCACCGATAAGAAAAAGTGTGGATACATTACGCCTACCTTTCAGTATAAAAGGTGCTCGAAGTAACGCCCTTCTGTGTTTATACAAGCCTGACACCTGTTGAACACATTATTGAACACTACAGGAATTTATGCAGCCGAAATATTGGAAAACGCACGCACTTCGAGCGTATGGGATATCCTACATGTTTAAAGCATTCTCCACAGATAACAAGCATGGATCTTGGGAGCGAGTCAATTATTCTGTCAATAGGTTGTGTAAGGCGACCTATACCCATTATAACAGAGCACTGAAATAAAATGAATAACTAATAATGTATTTAGAAATAATTTTACAGTAAAATAAATTGTTTCACAGAATCTAATTAATGTGAAAGCAAGCAAGAAATAATGTAATTAGTAACTACCAGGCGAGCGAGCAACAGGGGTAAAGTACACATGCATATACACGCTAATGCGCACAGGCAAAATCACAGAAAATAGAGAGAGCGCTCCGAGATTAGAGTGAGACAGAGATAGTGGTGCAATTCCTGAAAGACAAGGGAGTTGGAAAAACAGAAAGAAATGAGAGTTGTAAAGTAAGACGGAGATAGTGGATTTCACCAGAGAAATCAAAGGGAAGCGCGACTCTTAAAATTTGGAACATTCTATTTTCATGGCACGCTATGTAGATAACCATTGATTTTGCTATCACGATGCAATTCATGTGAGTCGGGAGGAAGATTGTGCGCGTGTATGTGAGTGGGAAAACATCGTGATACACAGTTAGATAGGTCCACGTAAAGAATTCATAGTAGTGGGAAGATTACTACATCTACAGCTTGTGTATCATTTTGTGTTAAGCAAGGGAAAGCTGCTAGCCGCCTCAATGGACAGTATGTTGCGAATAAATTACGTTGTTTATTATTCCTCTTCACCTATACAAAATCCTCAGAAATATCAACTTACTTGCTAGGATAGGATTTTTTCCTCAGCTCTACGACAAGCAGCCCGGCAAAGAACTTCAAGGAACTTCGGAGATTCGAGACATCGAGTACAGCCCCGCTACAGTTCTTTTCACGACACTCCCTATAGCGTCAATTTTTCCTGGGTTAAAATTCTTCACTGTGTATACCTCTTTTTGTTTAACGGGGATCCAGTCTGTTTAAATTTTTCTATAAGCCCACAAATTCTAAATATGTTAGTAACGGTTACACCAGGGTTATTAGCTGACTATACGTACGTCTCCGTTCGATCAAAACTTACCACAATACACACACAGCTTCACATAATTTTATTGCACCATTCCAAACAATGTTAGAGTGAACTGCAGATGTCATCATTCGCTATAGCTGTAGATAACAGGAGAAAAATATTATATGTAAAAATATAGTGCATGCTAAATATTAAATAACTATTAATATTGCTCACCCTAGTTTTTGTGGTTAACTCAATCCCCCAATCCTTTAATGAAGTAAATTTATTTATTATTTGAAGGCATAATCTAGTGCATAAAAATTCAGAAAACCAAAAATATTTAAACTTTATATAATACGACTTCCTGTGCCTTTAATTTCTTTCTTTATTCAAACGTGCAATGAATTCTTAAGTTCCGTTTATACCCCGCCTTTAACTTAATGGTCTTGTCGGCGGCCTTACCTTTGAAACTTATTATTACCTAAGGCAATGGTGTTATGTCGTATTCGCTTGTCGTTGGATTTTGGTAAACTCTCGATTTTACCCAGTAGATATATATATATATATATATATATATATAAAATCACATTCTCACACACACACACACACACATATCTCAGTCCCATTCATAATTTAGACACTGGGAGGGTAGGGAATAATCTTAAGTAGAAAAAAATCCCCACCCCAGCTCGGGAATCGAACCCGGGACCCCTCGCACAGCAGGAAGGTGCTCTACCGACTGAGCTGTGAGACTAGGCTGCAATTAATTAATTAATTAATTAATTAAATTAATTAATTAATTGGACGCTTAGTAATTAAAAGGTCTTAAGCATTCCACGTATAAAGAGAGTTTCTAACAAAATATACACGATATGATTTGTTGGAAACATTATTAAAACAAAAAAGATCAATATTTACTATTCGTAAATTCTACTCTTACAAAGTTCTTCAGTTACACCTACAAGCTGCCACCGAGGGTGCAAAAGAAGTGCTTCAGTATCGAGGCATAAATTCTTCACTTCCATAGCTAGACAAGCAATAATGACGTTACGTCACATGGCAACCTACCCAAACAAGAGAAATACTGAACGCGAAATGTCAAAATATTTCTTCTGCTGGAGGCTTTAGTTGTTCCCTCCCCTCGGGAGAGAGGACCCACGCCTGTTTCGAAATCAGGATGTAAAGGAAGTTCAAAAGTTGGTAACTTCAATATTTATACCGCCTGGACTAAGCATTTCACAACTATTGACAAGTTTGATTGTTGTATTAAATGCTCCATTTAAAGCAAATTATGCAATGGTTGTAAGCAGGAAATATTAGGCGAAAAACTCATCTACTTCACTTGGCCAGGAGCCTCTACTATAGGCGCGTGAGCTAGGTAACCACCGAGCAAGGTCGTTCAACCCGATGCCTGCTACAAGTCAGACCCGGTAGCGAGGTTCAAGATAAACGTTGTATTTTTACTTTCTCTACTACCTTTACTAAGTAGAGGAAGTATTACATTCCATCTAAAAATTCGATGCGAAGATTTCACCGAAAATACACGTTCTGAGGCACCCTGAATCCAAATAAAGCATTTTTGGAAACATCGGTGAGCGTCTGTCAGTCTGTGAACAGCATAACTCAAAAATGAAAACTCAGATAAATACCAAACTTGGTACTTAGGTTGAGTATCATTCAAGGATGCGACTCGTAGATTTTCAAGAAAATCCCCCAACCCCAGACTACCCTTTACATGAAACGCAACATTTTACGAAAATTTTGATTTTTTAAAAAATGGCTTTAATGATTTTATTTAACATATCATATGTTTAAGATATTTTTATTACCAATGAAATGTGTATCTTGAATTATCTGGAAATGTCCCCAAAAGTCCTCTTCATTCTGAATGACTTTCGCATCTCTGGTAAACCGTAAGAGATAGACAATAATTATCTACACAAAAGTGTAGATTTCATTAAAACACACAATTTATGTCACAGATTTTTTTTGTGGAGGGAAACTTTTTCGAAATATTCCTCATGTTTGAATTATCCAATACTTATACTTTTTCTTAAATAGGAATTCGCTATTCTTTTTTACTTTCTCTATTACGTATAGTAAGTAGAAGTATTGCATTCCACCCAAAAATTCGATACCGAGAATTCACCGAAAATACATGTTTTGAGATCCCTTGAATCCAAAAAAAAGCATTTTTGAAAACATGTCAGTGTGTGTGTGTGTCTGTGAACAGCATAACTCAGAAACGAACAGTCGGATAAACACCAAATGGTATTTAGGTTCAGTATCTCCCAGAGATGCGACACGAAGGTTTCCAAGAAAATCCCCCCACCCCAGATTACCCTTTACATGCAACATTTTTCGAAAATTTTAATTTTCTCAAAAATTACTAACGATTTTGATTAAAATATCATATGTTTAAGGTATTTTCATGACAAACAAAATATATATCTCGAATTTTCTGGGAATGCCTCCAAAAGTATTCTTCATAGTGAAAGACTTTTGCATAATTGGTAAACCATAAGAGATAGACAAAATTTTACTACACAAAAATTTAGATCGCGTCAAAATACACAATTTAGGTCATATACATTTTTTTTGAGTTAACTATTTTCAAGATATTCCTCGTTATTGCCTTAAATTTTCCAATACTTTTTCTCAAATGGGAATTCGTTATTCTTTTTTATTTTATGTCCTGGACATACAAAGATAATGGAATGCTCCACATAGCAACCAGCTCTTAAAATATTTGACTATCGCTTAAAGCCTACCAATTCCCCTTGCACCTACAAGAAAATTAGCAATAATATTAACATCTCGATTAACATGAAGCATATGGAGAATGAGCGTTTGTAAAAATAGTTTGTACAAGAGGAGAGAAAGTCATGTGAGGGCAATAGATGAGATTTTTGCTATTTATACTTTGGAGTCATGGTATTGAAAATTCAAAAAGTTATGGAACAGATAGGTGTGGCAGATGTGTGGATAAACGCAGAATATCACATTAGAGGCTTTTGAAAAGAAGTAGAATTAAGGCAAGAAGATATTGACAGGCAATATATTTTTGGCAGTACAAGAGAGAAAACCTCCTGAAGGATATATAGGGGAAATAAAAACAGTATGGGAGAGGGAAAAGTACATAAAGATATGCAATAAACTACGGCGAGAAGGATTTGAATGGGCGAGAACAGGAGTTACAAACTTGAAAGCCATAAGGCAAGCCGATGATATGAAAAATGTCCAGTATGCGGTAAAGTAAACACCGATTTCCACTGTATATTATGTTGTAATCAAACAAAGACATGGAAAGAACAATTTTGGCAACAGAAATGGAAAAACTTGGATTGGGAAATATCAACAAGGAAGATTTTTACTGTAAAAGGGGATAAAAATATAAAAGATATATTTAAATACTTGTGCAAGGTTAAAGAGGAATGGTTAAGAATAACTACACAGAAGATGTGGCTAAAGGCAGACGAAACAGACAAATAACATAAGCAAATAAACAGTAGGTCGTTAATACAGGGAAAACCAGAAGTTGTGTGTGCTGAGACTGTACTGTCCATTCCAAACCAGAGTGCCTTTCACTGAAAGCAAACTCTGTATTATCCGCGCGAAAGTAGTTCGCAATCCCCCCCCCCAACGTGCTTGTTGAACACTATTTAATCTATAAAAAGGCGCCCTGCCTGAGAATCATAGTTCAAAATGCAACTTGAGGTAACAATCGATTTTATAAGTCTGCGGCAATGAACATTTTACTTACGTTAATCACAATCCTCGGGCAAAAGTGCAACACCGAAATCCGAATCCTCCGAAGATGACTCAGCTGCCATATCGGAATCAGAACTACTCTCCAAAATAATGACAAGCTTATCCACAGCATTGCCGCACTTAAAATAAGTTCCCACATTTTATCCTCTTCTATATGTCTGTTTATATTCCCTGTTCGCTTTGGTTACACTTCGCACTGAAACGCCTGTAAAATCCGATATTAGTTTCGTAATATGCAATAATGCAAGTGTCGGGTATTTTTGTAATAGTGAATTGAATATATGAAGTATTGTTTGTTTTTAGCCACTTTTTAACTGTTTCCCGCTTCTGTGTTTGAACAGTTTATTCGCACTACACGCACCTTCCTCTGCCATGTGAGCTCAAATATCAACTGAGTAAATCACAATATTTGACCTGAGCTGAGCATATGTGTGTTAGGTATTATGAATGACTGTTCGCTTATCATATATCCTGTGTTACACAAAGTGTTTATTCGGTACTCAGATAGCACCTCTGGGAATTCATTGCTGCATGTCTTGTGTATGTAAGAGAGTGGCAGTCGTGCATACGGTTGGTATTAACAAGCAAGATGTTCTCGGCGTTAGCGCAATAGCAGACGAAAATCATATTTTGTAATCTCTTAACAGCTAGTATATATCCATTACCTTTAACGATGAGTTCTTATGATAACCGCAATAAAATGTGCAGTTCTATACCTTTCCTGCTCTAATATTTCATAATACAATACATGTATTAAGGAACTATTTACGTTGGCGTAAGAGTATATTCTTAGGTTCGTGACAAGCTGAAGCACGTTTACATCAGAGGGAATTCTGGTTTGGAATGGACAGTAGATTACATAGGCAAGCAAGCAAGAAGTGAATTTGTAGTGTTAATAGCCTGATATTTTCAAATATTATTACAGTGTAAAATGTATATTACTTAATTACATAATTGTGGGTTTTGACAAATAAATTTTCATTCATAATAATGCTTTGGAATCACGGGTGATTCCACTGTAAATGGGACATAACTTCCGGTTTTAATATTGGTGAGACAAGCCAAATTAACAAGATGTGAATTAGAAAACAAGGCCATTGTTAGGATGTACATATCGGAATTAGCATTGTTTGAATGACAACATAGAGAATTCCTATGTGACAATTTGTGACTATTAGAACCTTTGTGGAAACCTTTTGTTTAGAAAGCACACTAGATACCTGTTTTCATTCTTAAGTCAATGCTCAAGTGGTGTGCTTGTGTGAATATTTCATCATACACTTCGAATGACTAACCCTTTGCAATTTCCAGCTCGTTGTAAATAAGCCAGCGAATTACTGTGTTTCTCTTCTTGTTTTCCTACATTACAGATAGTCACTTATTTGCCCCATCCCATAAAAAAAAGAGCACAAGGGTAAAATGTCATGTTTACTTCTGTGAGGAGGGCGAATGTCAACATGGCGTAATGGCCATGGCAGTTCAGCCAACTGCAATGATGAAATTATTCAGGGGTTACAGCGTGAACATTAACTTTCGCTGCCAACATCTGCAGGTACAGTCACTGTCGCCAAAGGTGGCTCGACGTAAACAAAACAAGAGGTCGGCTTAGTCCTCTTAAAGCCTGGGTTAAACGTGTTGGTTGATGCTTTACGTGCAGTGATGGACAGTAATTTATACGCTTAGCGTTTGTAGGCGAGTTTGTTATTAAAGACACGACACCTTTAAAACAATACACAATAAATTACAGATCTTGTAGTATTAGCTGAGTTGTACAGTTTGTATGTTCTAGGAACCTCAACCATTCAAACAAAATACATCAACATTCTAATACAACACATAGTTATGAGTCAATATTTTTATCACTCACATTTTCATTTACTAAAATATGTACATACCTAACATCCTTACCAGTATATATACATTTTAATGTTGCGAGAGACAAAGAGAGATATTGCTCCGCGGTAGCGTATGAGGCTCGCATTTGGGAGGCCCCGGTTCGATTCCCGTTGAACGTTCTCTCTGACCAAGAGGTTAATCGTGGTTTTCCCCTGAGGGCCTAGGCGAATGCCTGGATGGTGCTTTCTACCAAGATTTCTTCTTTCCCCCATTTCCATCTCTCCCTTTTACGTTTCAGGTCTAACTTCGGATCCTGCGATGCTGGCGGTGTCGGCCAGATGCGCATTGGTATGATTTCTCGTCATGAAAGCCAGGGTGCTCATTAGGGTCGCCTCGTCGACCTCTATCGGGATTCTTCACCTCTACCCTCGCGGATGTTCAAACTGGAAATATTAGGGACTTCTGTAGGCCTGCCTGCCTGCGAACCTGCGACAACCTACGGCTCGTTCACCTCACTCCTGTCAACCGGGGATGTAGCCACAATAGATCAAGCTGGTCGCAGTGTCGAGGTGCTCTCCTTGAAGAAGTTTTGTTGCTGCTACGTATGGAAAGTCAGTTTGAAGAAGATGTATTGTATTTAGACTGTTGGGGAGCCGAACTTGAAGTAGTTGCAACCGCACGTATGCCTTCGCCCCAAAAATGTACTTTCCGGAGGCTTTTACCCCAAGTTTAAAAATATTAACTTTGTAATTTTGACTGTTTCTTTAAATATTATATATTTATGTTTGCCTCGGCTGCGTCAGTATTTATATATTTTTTAAAGACATGAATGTCTTAGCAGGGGGTGGTGCGACTGAAGAATGTAGGCTTACGCAGATTTTAAGTTTTTCTTCACTCCATTTATTAATGTTTGACACGATTTAAATAACATTTCACTGATATAGAGAGCTGTGAGATTCTTTTGTTAATTACTTGCACTTTTTAACACGTAAAAGTATTTTTGTCTCACACTGAATACGTATTAAACTTGTCGACGACGCATCTCGCGTCGGTTAGGAACACTGTCTACAAGCAACTGACTTCTGAATTTGTACAATTTGCCCTATTTCAGTTTCTGATTGGCTATTCCTACTCCAATAGAATACTTTCATTTAACTTAATCTTTCTTCTGCTTGTTATTGGCTATTTATAAACTGTCTCAAAATTTAAATTATTGTTGGTCCAATAATGACTAGTAGCAACTTCAAACTTTCTTACTCATTACTGCCTCAAAGTTATCTCATTGTTAGCAACTTTTAACCTATTATTCTCACAGCTCCTACAATATTAACTTACATAATACATTCACATAACATTATTAAATATGTATATAATAATATAAACATATACAATGACTGTAATATACACTTTTTATATCTTGTTACATACACATATTGCTTTAAGGCGGGCTGTTATTCAATTTATATATTAATATAATTAGACTGATAATTTAAGTGTTAAAAATTCTGCCTCACCCTCCTATAAACACATCTTATATCCTACTACCCGTGCAAACTGAGGGCTGATTTGTCGACGCCCTCTCTAGGCATTCCAGAAGTGGGACGGGTTAGGGACTTCCGCGCGTCTCTGTGGCTTCTCTGCCTACGGCCTGTAGCCTCCTGTGGTTCCTTCCCTTCATCCCCTCGTCGTGGGAGGTGTTAGCCACAATAGATCTATAAAGATCGTAATGCGCGAGGTGTCCACCTCTGTTGTATAACCTATACTTGAGACATGGTTTTAAGGAGGGAGAATTTATTTCAAAATGTTGGTTTTAATGTGTAAAAGACTTTTAAATGATATAATTAACAAGAGACTAAATGAAAAATAAAGGTTAAAAAGTAACACATTTAGTCTTTTGTCTTATTAATTGGGATTTCCCGTTTAATTTTGAGTGTTTTATTATTGTAGGCGCAATATTTATATTTTAAACACACTTTCAAAAATACAAACGCTCTGCGACAGCAATACAGTTCGTTTCCTTTACACTACGGCCACTAACAAGGTGCTCGCGAACCGTCGACCGTAGCTCGGACTCTCGCCGAAACAGTTATATCCCCGCAACTGCCTCACGTATTCACAGTTACAATGATAATGAGCAATACCTTAAGAGATGTTGGAAATGTTGCCCTTTTCTATCTTTGTCCTCCGTGGTGTAGTGGTTACCATGCTAGCCTCCAGTTTCCAGGTCGCGGGTTCAAACCCGACGGCGGGCGATGGATAGTGCTGGTGATAATGCAATGAACGAGTCTTCAGTTAGGAAATGGTGCATAAAGTTTAACCAAGAACCAGTTTGCACGACGACGACCGGCGTGGGAGGCCATCACTCATTACGGATGAGTTGAAAGCAAATGTTGAAGAAAGAATTCAGGATATTCACTTGTTTCCGAAAATAAAGGACTTTTTGGTTGGAAAACCAAAGATGAAGACCTCAAAGACGCAATAGAAGAGTATAACATCGACATTGAAAAACGGTACCACGTTATAATAAATGCCTAGACAGCAATGGCTATTACACTGAGAAATAGAGTAAGGTACTCTATCTTCGTAAGTAAAGTTTTGTGTTGATATACTTTGTTTATCATTCCGTTATGCCAAATCGTTCTTTACTTTCTGGACGTCCATCGTAAAAATCATGTTAAAAATATTGTAGTTCACAAAATAAAGCCCACATTAAGGTATAAGCTGCTGAAAAAATATAAAGAAAGTTATTTTTTTGCAAAGCTAGAATGTTTTGAAAAATGGCATATTTTTTTCAAATTTAATTTTTTTATCTGAATTTTTTTTTCAAATGTTCTGCTCTATATTTTCCTCAGTTAAACCTAAGTTGCCTTAATTGTAAAAATTACACAGAATTCTTATAAAACTGGAGAATTCTTTCCAAACATACCTTAGAAAAAATTGGGATAACGAATTGCCTCTCTCCACTGGATGATAACTACAACTGCAAGTTAAATTTCCTCTTGCTAGACTATAATATTTCGTTAGTGATGTGGACATGTATCATGTTTTAAGCATCACATCAGAGGGCGGGGGAGGGGTTGTGGCACGAAAACAGCCGCAAGGTACTGTATCCCTGCTCGTTATCTTTCCTTCGTTATGCAGCTCGCCCTCGTTTATTTATTCCCATACATCCTCAATGAACGAGCGAATTCGATCCTCTCTTGACCTATCGGTTATGGTACATGATTTCTAACGGGAACG
This sequence comes from Deroplatys truncata, assembly GCA_030765065.1. Lineage (NCBI taxonomy): Eukaryota > Metazoa > Arthropoda > Insecta > Mantodea > Mantidae > Deroplatys > Deroplatys truncata. The sequence continues at coordinate 302,120,179 of CM060975.1, read as the reverse complement.
CACACGGTCTCTGTTTACCTTCTCTGCCGCTTGCTTAACTAAGGCAGAAGAAGTACTGAATTTCAGACAACAATTCCTGAGGCGTAGGGAAAGCGAAAATAAAGCTTTCGATCGAATAAACGGAAATAAATCATGGCAAATATTGGAAGAAAAAGGCTACCCCAACAAATTGCAAAAACTATACTTATCAGCAGATGAAAATAACCATTAAAAACAGTTCTAAGATATATCTGGAAGTGTCTGTAAACCAAGATGAGCGACAAGGGTGCAATTTATCACTATCCGAGTTTTCCCCGGAAATACGTGTTTTGAAGTGCCCTAAATCCAAATAAAGCATTTTTGAAAATATGTCCGTGTGTGTGTCTGTCTCTAAACGGTATAATTCAAAAACAAAGAGTCGGATCAATACCACCCCCCCACACAACTATCCTTTAAAAGTACATTTTTCGAACATTTTGATTTTCTAAAAAATGCCACTAACGATTATGTTTAAAATACCATATATCAAAGATATTAACATGACAAACAAAATGTATACCTTGAATTTTCTGGGAATAGCCTAGGAAGTCCTCTTCATTCGGAAGGAATTTTGTATAAACTTGTATAACTGGAAAACGTTAAACGATAGACGAAAACATACCGCGCAAAAAATGTAGATGAGGCAATATTTTTAACACTTAAATGATTTTAGTCAAATTATATAATAAAAAATATAATAACAGCCCGCCTTAAAGCAATATGTGTATGTAACACGATATAAAAAGTGTATATTACAGTCATTGTATATGTTTATATTATTGTATACATGTTCATTAATGTTATGTGAATGTATTACGTAATTTAGTAATGTAGGAGCTGTGAGAATAATAGGTTAAAAGTTGCTAACAATGAGGTAACCTTGAGGCAATAATGAGTTTGAATGTTTAATAATACTACTAGTGATTCTTGGAGCAACAATAATGTAATTTTTGTGACAGTTTATAAAATAGCCAATCAACAACCAGAAAAAAGCTTAAGTTAAATAAAAGGATTTTATTGGATTAGGAACAGCCAATCAGAGACTTGAAATACAGATATTTACAAGTATAGGCAGTGGAATTCAAGTCAGTTGCTTATAGACAGCGCTCATAACTGGACGCGTTGGTTGTAGACAGTGTTCCTAATCGGACACGAGATGCGTCCTCGAGAAATTTAATACGTATTCGTGCGAGACAAAAATAGTTTGTGTTACAAAAAGTGCAAGTAATTAATAAAAAAATCTCACAGCTTTCTCTTTATATCAGTGAAGCGTTATTTAAATAGTGTCAAGCATTAATAAAAGGAGTGAAGAAAAAATTATAATCTATGTAAGCCTACATTCTTCAGTCGCATCACCTCCCTGCTAAGAAATTCACGTCTCTAAAAATAATACTGACGCAGCCGAGGCAAATATAAATACATAATATTTAAAGAAACAGTCAATATTACAAAGATAATATTTTTAAGCAATTTTTGGGGCAAAGGGCACCGGAAAGTAAATTTGGGGCGAAGGCTACCGGAAATTTTTTACCATACGTGCGGTTGCAACTACTTCAAGTTCGGCTCCCCAACAAACGAACTACAATACAACACCACCATACGTGAAGCAACAACCTACTTCAAGCATTAGTTTGTCTCATAAGTAATGTGGGATTTTAAGCTTGGTATTCTATAAGACAAAATTGTTTTCTTTGGTTCGCCAGCGGTATTTACAGGATGCCATAGCTAGTTTTGCGTATATTGCGAGAATGTGTCAGTCGTCAGTTGCGAATACACAATCACAACATTGAAGTTACATAGTTTGAGATTAGAGCCCTTCTAAAGCATTACTGGAAATAGGATTATAAAGTCTGTTGCCGGGGCTCAAAGAATATGTGAAGTGGAAGGAGAAGGTATCGTTAGTGAGCGTGTGGCACAACGATGGTTCCAACGTTTCAATACTGGAGAAGAAAACACTAGATTTACCACGTTCTGGAAGGCTCAACGTAGACTGAATCTCTATCGTCAGCTTATCCATAATCCCATAGATGATAGATTTATCAGGAGAATTGTCACATGTAACGAAAAATGGGTCCTTCACCGCAAACCTGAATCCCCGAAACAGTAGCTCAGTCCCCGTCAACCTGTCAAAGTCATCGTTAAAAAAATCAGTTCCGCCCCAAAGCAATGTGTGTCTGGTGGAATTTTGAAGAAGTGATTCACTGGGAGTTCGTTCCAAACGGGCGTGAAGTCAACAACTGGAACGAGTTCATGAAATTGGACATTATTCCGTATGCGGGTAGGAGGTATGAAATTTCAAGAAACTTACGGTTGGTTCTCATTCGCGTTTAGACACGCTGATCCTACCGCTACGCCCTGTCATCGGGCCGCAGCTGCTCCATTCCTCTCCTTATAAAAAACATCCCTCGGCTACGCCTTGCGGCTTAGGGGCCCCCAATGTTACAATTTGGGCAGCAGAATACACCTACCCGGATACGGAATACAGTCCATGAAATTTTGAGACAAGATACTTAGCATTAGTCAACCGAAATAGAGTTAACTTGCAGCAGGACAACGGAACACCCCATACTGCACGAACTATGACAAAAATCCAGGAATTGGAAAGAGTCGAACTGCTACCACACCCATCATACAACCCTGATTTTGCGCCTTCAAATTACCATCTGTTTCGATCCATGGTCCATTTCTTGCGTGGAAGCTGCAGAAGCGAGTCTCGCCGAATTCTTCGTATCAAAGCCAGATACTGGTATCATCGCGGGATAATAAACCTCGATGAAAGATGGTTAAAGACCATAGAATCTGATGGTCCCTACTATGAAGTGTAGTTTAATTTGTCAGATAACACTCCAAATAAACAAATCTGGGGATGGGAAAGAGCAGAGCATGTAAATAAAACACAGGTGGCATTTTGGAAAAGCGTTCTTGGAGTTTCACAAGGCACATCAACTTCGGGGGTATTGAGGGAGGTGGGATGTTATGAAGACACAGTACACTGCAAAATAAGAGCAGTGAAGTACTAGCTGAGGCTGATGCAGGGGGATAATTCCAAACTACGATCCAAATGTTATAAATACCAGCGAGAAAACCTGTCTCCTAAGTTTTGGGCAGGAGAATTGGAATGGGATCAGTATGGCTAAGAGCTGAAACAAATGACAAAAACATATCGAAAGGTGTTAAAAGAAGACTAAGAGACATCAACCAACAGGAAATAGAATCGGATTGTAAAATTAAACCTACTCTAAGTCTAGCAATTAAAATAAAATTGAACTGGGGTAAAGAGACATATATACTTAATTTAGAAGGAAAGGAAAGATCAGGAATGGCACGGTTTAGACTGGGGGCTGGAGGGCGTAGAAAATGACTGACGATTCTGGCAGGAGAATCTGCCCATTCTGTGATTTGGATGAGGATTGGGTACATATTTTGGTGGAATGTGCACAGTGGGAGAACCAGCGAACAATTAAACTCAAAGAAAAGTTCTTAAGTCCGTCAAGAAAGAGATTGGCATGTTGGGATCTACTGGCTGACCAGAGGAACTGGCAAAACATGGGGAATTTCTTGGCTAAAGTGCTCGAAGCTAGGTCAAATTTGTTCATTAAGACAAAGGTAATTTATCTCTATTTCCCATTTTCTTGTTCCTTTTTGTTGTGTTTTCTTTCTCTGTTGTTTATTTTCTCACCCTATTGTATCTAAATACTTGTGAAATAACTTCAATAATTTGAAATCAATAAAGATACCTTATCTATCTATCTACTTGTTAATCCAGGTAAACTCTCAATTTACATTTACACATTGCGTTTTAGGATACAGTAGTAATGCCATAGTCAAGACTTCGTGGCTTTGAAATTCCAACCTCTTTGTGTGTTCAGAAAAACAAAGAAAGAAAAAAAAAAGAACAATGGTTTCCCACTTGAGAAAAGCATAAGTATTTGACAATTGAAACCAATAACAAGGAATGTCTCGGAAATGGTTAACTCCACAAAAAATCTGATGTGTTACACTCACATGATTTTCTCTACTCTTGTACAAACTATTTTTACAAACTGTTATTCTCCATCTATTTCATATTAATCGAGATAAACAATTGCAGAAACGATCTTTCCACATGTTCCCCTTGTGTTGTATTTATATGGGCAATATAGAAATACAGTAGCCTTTAAGCATAGACATATCTCTTAATAGCTGGTTGCTAGGTGCAGCACCATTCTCTTTGCTATAGATTAAAACTCTTTGCATATCCAAGACAAAATAATGAATAACGAATTCCCATTTGAGAAAGAAATCTGATGTGTTACACTCACATGACTTTCTCCACTCTTGTACAAACTATTTTTACAAACGCTTATTCTACATATGCTTCATGTTAATCGAGATATCGAGATGTTAATCTTATTGATAATTTTCTTGTAGATGCGAAGGGAATTGCTAGGCTTTAAGCGATAGTCAAATATATTAAGAGGTAGCTGCTATGTGGAGTATTCCATTCTCTGCATTACCAGGACAAAAAAAATGAATAACGAATTTGAGAAAAAGTATAACTATTGGAAAACTTAAGGGAATAACAAGCAATATCTCGAAAATGGTTCACCCAACAAAAAAAATATATATCACCTAAACTGTGTAATGTAACGCGATCTACATTTTTTGTGTAGTAAAATTTTGTCTATCTCTTATGGTTTACCAGTTATGCAAAAGTCGTTCACAATGAAGAATACTTCTGGAGACATACCCAGGAAATTCGAGACCAGCATTTGATTTGTCATGAAAATATCTTAAACATATGATATTTTAATCACAGTCGCTAGAGCAATTTTTGAGAGAATTAAAGTTTTCGAAAAATGTTCCATGTAAAGGGTAATCTGGAGTGGGGGATTTTGTTGAAAACCCTCGTTTCGCATCTCTGGAAGATACTAAACCTAAATACCAATTTTGTTGTTTATCCGAATGTTCGTTTCTGAGTTATGCTGTTCACAGACACACACACGGACATGTGTCCAAAAATGCTTTTTTTTGGATTCAGGGGGTCTCAAAACATATATTTCCAGTGAAATCTCGGTATCGAATTTTTGGGTGGAATACAATACTTCCTCTACTTATACGCAGTAGAGAAAGTAAAAATTGACTATACTTTAGGCTACTGTTCCCTTCTTATTACTACAACGAAATGTGCAACGAAATTGTATTTCGATTAAGCGGACAAGGTACTCTGAAATGGTCAAAAATCACATTTTTTATTTTATGCACTATAAAATCTATATTATTTCCAGCTTCAGAAAATATATAACTTTGGGGGTAAGAGGTTTTTAAGACATTTAAATTCCATTTAAATGCTAGTCTGAATACTTCTAAAGCTGGCATGCAACGGTCCTTGTTAGAACGTTTTTGTATCTTTCAACAACGAACGAGTACATCATGCCTAGCGAGCAGTTCAGCAATTAACAAAAGAGACCAGGATCAAGAGAAGGCAATCAGAAAAGCTGAAGCAATCCAGATGAGTATGACCCTGGAATGTACTGAAGTGTGTCAGAATTTTAATGTTCAAACTTTAAATTCAGTTTTCTCAAAACAACATTTTTGGATACTTATGTACCTTTTTCTCAGAAAGTATGGGTGGTAGAGAGCTGAAATTTTCAGTACAGTAACTTTATAATATATATCAGTGATATTAAGAAAGAACAAAATAGCAAATGTTTCACATTTTTACTTTTTTGACTTTGAAAATAATTTTTTTCAATTTCTAGTGAGCAGATATACATAACTAAATACACTATGTGATCAAAAGTAGTCCGGACACCCCCACAAACATACGTTTTTCATTTTAGGTGTATTCTGCTGTCACCTACTGCCTGGTACTCATTATTCGCGACATCAGTAGTCATTAAACATCGTGAAACAGCAGAATGGGACGATCCGTGGAACTCACGGACTTCCAACGTGGTCAGGTGATTGGGTGTCACTTGTGTCAGATGTCTGTACGCGAGATTTCCACACTCCTAAACATCCCTAGGTCCACTGTTTCTGATGTGATAGTGAAGTGGAAACGTGAAGGGACATGTACAGCACAAAAGCGCCAGTGACCGCCAACATTTGAAGAGGGTCGTAAAGAGTAATAGGCAGAGATCTATTCAGACCATCACGCAGGAATTCCAAACTGCATCAGGATCCACTCCAAGTACTATGACAGTTAGGCATGAGGTTAGAAACCTTGGATTCCATGGTCGAGCGGCTGCTCATAAGCCACACATCACGCAGGAAAATGCCAAACGACGCCTCGCTTGGTGTAAGGAGCGTCAACATTACACGTTTGAACAGTGGCAAAACGTTGTGTGGAGTGACGAATCACGGTACACAATGTAGCGATCCGATGGCAGGGTGTGGGTATGACGAACGCCCGTACGTCATCTGCCAGCGTGTGTAGTGCCAACAGTGAAATTCGGAGGTGGTGGTGTTATGGTGTGGTCATGTTTTTCCTGGAGGGGGCTTGCACCCGTTTGTTGTTTTGCGTGGCATGATCACAGCGCAGACCTACATTGATATTTTAAGCACCTTCTTGCTACCCACCGTTGAAGAGCAATTCGGGGATGGCCATTGCATCTTTCAACACGATCGAGCATACTGCATGGGCTGTGTCGAAGTGGTTACACGACAATAACATTCCTGTAATGGACTGGCCTGCACAGAATCCTGACCTAAATCCTATAGAACACCTTTGGGATGTTTTGGAACGCCGACTTCGTGCCAGGGCTCACCGACCTACATCGATACCTCTCCTCAGTTCCGCACTCCGTGAAGAATGGGCTGCCATTGTCCAAGAAACCTTCCAGCACCTGATTGAAAGTATGCCTGCGAGAGTGAATGCTGTCATCAAGGGTAAGGGTGGGCCAACACCATATTGACTTCCAGCATTACCGATGGAGGGCGCCACGAACTTGTACGTCATTTTCAGTCAGGTGTCCGGATACTTTTGATCACGTAGTGTAATTGAGGTTCAGAAGGTAGCTGATTATACTCGGAACAAGCATGCAAAGGTGTGATTCTGTATTGCAAGTAGTATCAGATAAAAAGGTACATGAATTCACATGTTTTAAGAGTAAATGTTATTATTTTTCTGCTCAATGAAATAATATTTACTGACTCAACGACATAAGCTATCAATGCAAACGACTACTTGAAATAATTGTCGTGATTTATAGTATACTTCGTACAAAATTTCAGGAAAAACGATTGAGAACTTTAAAAGCAGTGGTAATTTAATATATTTAGGATTTAATTTCCAAGTGTTCAGATTACCTTGGCCGCTTAACAAGAAGTCAATTCAATAAACTTCCGTAATAGTTTGTAGGAGAGTGAGTAAAGAAAGTGGTCTCAAAACATTTTCTGGTGACACCGTGTGAATAGAAGGTGCACATTTCCTGGAGATATCCGAAATTGAAATTCTAAAATAAGATTTTCTGCGTTGAACATTTCTGCATTATAATAAAGTGCAGACAGAAGTGATTAGCGTGACCTGGTACGTGATTTTAAGTTACCGATGCAGAGAGCATATTGTCCTAGCAGTATCCCCTGGGTGGGTAAAGAAATATACGACAGTAAGCATGTAGCCCATTCACATTGAAATTTAAGCGCAGGCGTAGCATAAGCGTAAGACTTTGCATCCATGTTATTTAATGGAAGCATTCACATAAGAGTCACGCAATGCAAGAGTTTGCAAACTCCGAACTTTATGCTTGCGTTGCTTGCATAGAGGAAGAATTCTGCATTTCTCTCTCTTTGCATTGCCTGTTATTCAAAAGCAGACGATCGCGATGCGAGACTTTACGGCGTCTAAAGTACAGGGAGAGCCAAAAAAACTACGAACCGGCTGCGCGGTGTTTTTCCTGTCCGAGTCCTCGGCGCACGTTGCCGTCTGCCGCTATCATAGAAAAGCGCGGATGAAACCATACAACATTTTTAAAACTACTTTTAAAGGTTTTACTTACCAACTTTATGAAAGGAGATGCTGAAACTGGCCACCATCGTTGTCCATATATTTTTGGTACCTCTTTAAGACACTATCCATCACTCGCTAATTTTTTCGAGTCAACAGTTGACGCCCATACATCTGTGAATACAACTGTGTCCCCTTTTTTTTAGAGAATTATCAGACAGGGAGCGTGAATTTACCTTTTCTCAACAAGACTCTGCAACAGCTCATACACCCAATATTTCGAGGAGAAAAATTGAAAGTGTGTTTGGGGACAGAATTAATAGTAGAGATTTGAGGCCCCCCCGGTCCCCGACCTAAACCCCTGCGATTTCTATCTCTGGGGTAACTTAAAACATAAAGTGTACAAGACAAACCTTCACATCCTGGAAGAATTAAAACAAAATATCCGCCAGGAAATTTCTCAACGTGAACGCGAGTGATGGATAGTTTCCTAAAGAGGTGCCAAAAATGTATGGACAACGACGGTGAGCAGTTTCATAAAGTTGGTGAGTAAAGCCTTTAAAAGTAGTTTTAAAAATCTATGGTTTCATCCGCGCCTTTCTATGATAGCGGCAGACGGCAACGAGCACCACGGCGCGGACAGGAAAAACACCGCACAGCCGGTTCGTACTTTTTTTGGCTCACTCTGTACATGCACGCTCTCTTCCATTTGGCCGTGCCACACAAATTGTTGTGCGTCACCATCTCTCATTTCCCTCAAGAGGTTATGGTAGTCTCCTTATTGAATCCTCCTTTCATTTAAAGCATCTGTGCCTAGATTTCTTGGCTTACAAATCGTAAAGCGCAAAGGGATAACGCACATTGCATTAATATAACTTGTGCAGCTGTATAATCACATATATAACTTACTGCAGTTTCCATACTAGCACAACCTGTTTTCAATATTTTGGTCTAAAATTGGTAATGTCACCAACGCTACGTGCGGCAGTTGGGCGTATGTAATTTTTTGTGACCTATTTATTTATAAACTATTGAGTGAACTTTATTTTGTATTACTGGTTATATTATTCAATTTAAAACTTAGGGTTCGCTCGGAAGATTTCCGCAATTGGTTTAAGGAACTGGAAGCCCGTGCCAACTTCTTGCGTTACGCCTACGATTGCATTCTGAATGTCTTCCCTCACGCGTTAGATAGGGCTTACATTTCATTGTGAATGGCCCCTGATGTTCCGCTTCGCAAACAGAGGAAGAAATGTATCAGACACTGACAGAAGCGCATTATTCTTATGCACCTATTATCTCTTACGATATAGCTTTTGTTTAAGTGAGAGACGAGAGCGTTAACTTTCGATAATCTCCGCAGGTTCTTTTGATACAACCTATACGAGCACTGCAGGCACGCGCCTGTTGTTTACATCTGGATTCACCCTCTCCCCTTCAACATAAACAGACTACAGTACAACGTAAGTTAACCTCATAAACGGTCGCTCTACTCCGCCCTTTAGTAAGAGATTTAACTACAAGTGAAGTAAACTAGTGTTTCATTGAAACTAAACGTTTCATACTGAGGGGAGAAAATGTCATAATCAGGTTTAATTTCTTTAACCCCTCATAGCTTGGTGTGCCACATTTAATACAAAGCTATTTTTTAAAGGATTCTGAATGGCTAGTTTTCTAATTTCATATTATACTAACCTTCAACAATAAAATATAGCTGTTGTAAAACTTAATTTTTTCAACAAAATGTAGTGTATTTTTAATAATAATATTTTCAAATCCTAAAACAAATTTTACTTTCTCTTCCACGTACCTAGTAGGTAGAGTTGGTATTGCATTCCACCCAAAAATTCGATAAAAAGATTTCACAAGAAATACATGTTTTGAGGCCCCCGAATCAAAGTAAAGTGTTTTAGAAACAAGTGTGTGTGTGTGTCTGTGAACAGCATAAATCACATACGAAAGCTTAGATAAATACCAAAATTGGAATTTAACTTCAGTATCTTCCAAGGATGCGACACAAAGATTAGCCTGTTAAGCCCTCTTCATTTGGAATGCATTTTGTATCATCTTGTATAACTGGTAAACGTTAAGCAAGAGAGGAAAACGTATTACACAAAAATATAGATATTTTTAAAACACATAAGCTATTTCAAAAAAGTTTTTTTTTGGCATAAGCCATTTCTGAGATATCCGTTATTAATACTTCGAATTGTTTATTGCTTTGTCATTCTCTTAAAGTCCTGTCAACATTCAGCAGTATGGAATTTTAGGGCCAGCATATAGTGTCCATTTGACAATCGCTGCTCTCTTTGTATCTATAACGAAACGTGTAATGTAGCTATTTCTGCAAAGGTTTATTTGAATTAAAACGTAGCAGACAGAAATAAACTTTTTGTACAAATATTTTGTATGCCCGCTAATAAACGATAGTGGGTAGAGAAAGTTATGTGAATGAAATATATTTTAAATAATAAAATTTTCAAAAGCCTAAAACAGTTTTTCTTTTCTCGTGGTCATGCAAAGAGCATGGAATTTCAAAGCCATCACATTGGGATCTGCTTTTTAAAAATCTGACTATCGCTTTAGCCCACTGTATGCTTCTCATATATACAACGAAATGTGTAATGAATGTTTATCTCTATTAATATGGTGTCATTTTGTAATAGTTTGTAGAAGAGCGAGTAGAGAAAGTAAATGAAGACACTGTATGTGTAAAAGGTATCCATCATTTCGTGGAGATATTGTTATACACTGGGGTGCAGCCAAAAGATTTGCAGCTAAAAATATTAAATTTAGTTACCCCGGCATAAACATTGGGGGAACGTAACTCAGAGGCGGCGAAAGCTACCAAGAACTTGCTGCACAAAGCTAAAGCGGGCGGGGGATCTTTAGAACAAAAATACATAAATTCGCATTTACTTCTGATTTATTACAATTAACCAGGTGCCCTAAATTATACACAAAAGGTTACAAACACAGGGGGAGATGCCCCGTACGCACACACACCCATCACACACACGCAACCATACCCTCTGAAGATCTACACTAGCCTGCCTCTACTACAGAACGCTACTGCTAGACCCACGCTAACAGACCAAGATCTTCCCACAATTGCCTTCACCCCCTGACTGGGAATTGGAGGGAAGTATGCCGCGTCCGACAATAATTAAGCTCACAAACGAAACAATAGGCTCAACAATATATTATACACAGCAATAATGTGTCCGACGCGACAATACACACTCATACGCTACAATATCCATAAATTGAAATCTCAAAATAAGACTCTCTGCGTTGAACACTTCTGCACTATAATGCAGTGCAGACAGTAATGACATCAAATACAAGTGAAGTAAACTAGTGTTCCATTGAAACTAAACGTTTCGTACTCTGAGGGGAGAAAAATGCGATAATCGGATTTAGTTCCTCTAATGAGAGGGCTCTGTGCCACAAGAAATCATTAAGGACTCCTTCCAGAACGGAACGAAACGACAAACACCCCCTCATCCTCTTTCAGGATTTGTTTCTCTGAAAAGCATTGGGAAGCTGAGAGAAATAAGTACTGGCAAACAACGACCTCTTTCTTTAAGAAAATGAACGACCTCGTTATGAAAACCAAGGGAAAAAGCATCTTATTATTAGAACGTTACAAAATACTCCTACGCAAACAGATGAGTTATAAATATAGAAACAGCTACAGCACGTGTACCTTTAAAAGCAAACCCACACACAAACTGTAAGAATTCAGACAAAAACAGGATTTTTATTTTTCATAAAATAAGCTACTACGGTTACTCTGTAATTAAAATGTACCGAGCGATAAAGTTTGTGGCATTCAGGAGGTCCCGGGTTCAAATCCCGTGAGTCGACCAATCTGTCTGAGGTTTTTCGTGGTTTTCCTCAGTCGCCAAGGTAAATACGGATTGGATATTTAATACCACCACCCAAAGTTCCATGTAAAATGAAAAATAAGTGGTAATAGCGAATGCTATGCCATCTATCTACAGACAATGTAAGTCGTTAGACTGGACGGTTCCCTAACGCTATCTGCACGGCATGAAGCAGGTGGTTACAGGGATGAGACCTAGAAGGCTAACTGTCCGCCTTTCTGTGTGAGGTCGGCGGTTGGACTGGACGGCACCCTAATGCATCTTCACGGCATGAAGCGGGTGCTTACAGGGATGAGACCTAGAAGGCCAACTGTCCGCCTTTCTGTGTGAGGTCGGCGGTTGGACTGGACGGCACCCTAATGCATCTGCACGGCATGAAGCGGGTGGTTACAGGGATGAGACCTAGAAGGCCAACTGTCCGCCTTTCTGTGTGAGGTCGGCGGTTGGACTGGACGGCACCCTAATGCATCTGCACGGCATGAAGCGGGTGGTTACAGGGATGAGACCTAGAAGGCCAACTGTCCGCCTTTCTGTGTGAGGTCGGCGGTTGGACTGGACGGCACCCTAATGCATCTGCACGGCATGAAGCGGGTGGTTACAGGGATGAGACCTAGAAGGCTAACTGTCCGCCTTTCTGTGCGACGGCGGCGGTTGGACTGGACGGCACCCTAATGCATCTGCACGGCATGAAGCGGGTGGTTACAGGGATGAGACCTAGAAAGCTATCTGCCCGCCTTTTTGTGGGGGAGCGGCGGTTGGACTGGACGGCACTTTAATGCCATCTGCACGGCATGAAGCGGGTGGTTAGGGGTGAGACCTAGAAGGCTAACTGTCCGCCTTTCTGTGCGAGTGCGGCGGTTGGACTGGACGGCACCCTAATGCCATCTGCACGGCATGATGCGGGTAGTTACAGGGATGAGACCTAGAAGGCTAACTGTCCGCCTTTCTGTGCGACGGCGGCGGTTGGACTGGACGGCACCCTAATGCCATCTGCACGGCATGATGCGGGTAGTTACAGGGATGAGACCTAGATGGCTAACTGTCCGCCTTTCTGTGCGAGTGCGGCGGTTGGACTGGACGGCACCCTAATGCCATCTGCACGGCATGATGCGGGTAGTTACAGGGATGAGACCTAGAAGGCTAACTGTCCGCCTTTCTGTGTGAGGTCGGCGGTTGGACTGGACGGCACCCTAATGCCATCTGCACGGCATGATGCGGGTAGTTACAGGGATGAGACCTAGAAGGCTAACTGTCCGCCTTTCTGTGCGACGGCGGCGGTTAGGCTGAACGTCACCCTAATGCCATCTGCACGCCATGAAGCGGGTGGTCACAGGGATGAGACCTAGAGGGCTATCTGTCCGCCTTTTTATGGGGGAGCGGCGGTTGGACTGGACGGCACCCTAATGTCATCTGCACGGCATGAAGCGGGTGGTTACAGGGATGAGACCTAGAGGGCTATCTGTCCGCCTTTTTATGAGGGAGCGGCGGTTAGACTGGACAGCACCCTAATGTCATCTGCACGGCATGAAGCGGGTGGTTACAGGGATGTGACCTAGAAGGCTAACTGTCCGCCTTTCTGTGCGAGGGCGGCGGTTAGACTGGGCGGCGCCCTAATGTCATCTGCACGGCATGAAGCGGGTGGTTACAGGGATGAGACCTAGAAGGCTAACTGTCCGCCTTTCTGTGCGAGGGCGGCGGTTAGACTGGGCGGCGCCCTAATGTCATCTGCACGGCATGAAGCGGGTGGTTACAGGGATGAGACCTAGAAGGCTAACTGTCCGCCTTTCTGTGCGAGGGCGGCGGTTAGACTGGGCGGCATCCTAATGTCATCTGCACGGCATGAAGCGGGTGGTTACAGGGATGAGACCTAGAAGGCTAACTGTCCGCCTTTCTGTGCGAGGGCGGCGGTTAGACTGGACGGCACCCTAATGTCATCTGCACGGCATGAAGCGGGTGGTTACAGGGATGAGACCTAGAGGGCTATCTGTCCGCCTTTTTATGAGGGAGCGGCGGTTGGACTGGATGGCACCCTAATGCCGTCTGCAGAAGATTCGGTAGCTATGCGCTAGGCTCTCTGTGACACGTGACGAAGCGGGTGGTTATAGGGATGAGATCTAGAAGGCTAACTGTCCATCACATACCGTTCGAGTTGACCACCAACAGACCCGTTGCGATATGTCCAAGAGTTAAAGCAACGTAAAATAAAATAGAGAGAGAATAAATAAAGTGTAATGTACACAGGATGTTCGGCAATTCTCCTTAGAAACTATTAGGACTTGTAGAGGCGACTGAATGGGTCATGTTTTGAACAGAACGCATGTCCGGAAACTGGCCATTTAAAAACAGCTGATTAAAGCGACCACGTTCCTTTATTTAGGCGCGATTCGGTACATAATTTTTCTTACAATACAACTCATTAGGTAATACTACTAAAGAAATAAACAGGAAACTTAATCAATTTCCACACACACACTTTTGTTTACAGTTAAACTTAATTTATTTTTGTCTCCTTACAGGATGGTTAGTATTCTGATTCACTACAATCCATTAGGAAATAATACTTAAGAAACAAAAAGGAAATTTAATCATTGAGGCGCACATAGGTGTCGTCATCACTCTCGGCTGCTCTGGTGCCCGCATTATATCTTATGTGTGGCGATGTCGGAATATTTAGGAAATAGGTTAGGTAATCTCAGTTTTTTTTTTGTGAGAATTGCGAAGAACCCTCGGGTCCAACAAGGAATGCGACGACACGTTATCTTCACCACTATTTATTTCATTTTATTATCACCATATTAATAAAATTTACATTGTACCAGAATTCTGCGAAGTTATTACATAATCTATGGTAACCACTACTCGTGTATGGATTTCTTAATCAGAATCTCCTTTCCACACGATAACTATTTAATTCTTGACATCTCATTTTGCACGTTTTCTCTAGCACGTCTGACACACGCCGATTACGTTCACCAAGTCCCTCTTCATTCGTTTCTCCCTTCTCATGTCCCCCTAACATCGAGGGGTTCTTTTAGTTTAAATTCTATTGGCTGCTTCCAAATTGTATTCGTTGACTTTCTCCATCGAACGTTTATTTTCCGTAGCGTTTCGGTTCTTCAGCTAAGTACAAAAGACATCTCACCCTCGCCTGACCGTGACTGGTCCCTAAGAAGGGGAGAAGTTGTCCCTGCATAACTCTCCAGAATTCTGTTTCTTGTTATTTTGTACCTCTTTGTAGTTAATTTATAATTATTCGTGAATATTTGATGGAAGACGGGAATACTTCCTGTTACATCATGTTTCACAAACACTTTTGTCTACAGTTAGACTTAACACACTGCATTTCTCTTCGTCACAGATTGGTTGGCATTCTGATCCGCTACAACTGCGGCTCGATGTAACCAAAACTAAAGTTGTTGCACATATGTACTTACGAATAATATTCTGGTGAAGTCTTTCCACCACTCCTGGTATCTCTGCAATTTGTTGTGCAGCGAGCATAATTGTTGCCAACATTTCTTCCTCTACAGTGCTCAAACTACGGTAGACAGCAAATGACATCAGTTACTGGTCTGATGTGACTACCTGGTTGCATACCAGGTAAACTGACTTGAAATCGCTGCAGCACAGAAGTGGTACGCTTCCGGACATGCGATCATATTCAAAACATGATATATTCAGTCCCGTTTAAAAGTCCTAAAAGCTTGTAAGGGGAATTTCCGAACATACTGTATACATTCATAAGACGCTTATTTCAAATTGACCAAATATCAAACAACTAAATTGAGTTTTATTTATGGACGCTCTTTAACTACTATGGTTCTTAGCGTCCCATTCTATACTGGGCGTGAAAGACTGGTAATTTTGCTCAGAGGCCTCTTTATCAGGTTTGAGGTTCTTTTACGTACCGTAAATCTACGGCACGAGACCACCGGCTTTACTTCCCTTCCGAAGGATTTTTACGCCCGAAAAAATCCATCGCCCTCCGCCGGGTCTGAACCCGCGACCTCGGGAATTAGAGGCTAGCATAGTAACTACTACACCACGGAGGACGACCAACAAATATCAAATCGGCGATTTTAGCTGACGTTTTAGCCTATGATCCCGATAATCAACGTCTTTCTGATAATAATCTAAGGTTTTGGTCAGTGCTGCCAACACAAATTCAGCTGCCGGTTTCAATGTTAAAATTCGCAATGAAACTCTACTCCGCACGTAACTTCTTTGACCAAACTATCTATACAGGGACAAATTAATAAACAGCATCATTCGAGAATAATCAACAAATAGCAGAATCCGGACTGTACAAGAGAATGTACATAATCTTCCACTTGCATCTCTAATAACAGTACATATGTTATTAGCAGCATAAAAGAAATTCCATGAACTTTTAATTTTAATAATTGTACCTTAAAGTTCCTCATTAAATTTTGTTTAATGAAACTGCATTCTCATTATTTTAGCAAATAATGCCAGATAGAAGCTAAAACAAGCTTCTTCTCGTTTATTGTCATGCAACTGTTAAAAATAGGGTTTCATTTTTAGAGATCCAAAGATTTATAATCCGGTAAACTTCAGAGGGCTTCCCATGAAAAAAAATCAACTAAGGTTATTTAATATATTCCGTAAGTAGTTACTTTTTATATTTATTTTAGCCTCTATTCTTGCATTATTCGCTGAAATAGTCAAACCAAATCTAACGCGAGTGTTTAGACAAAATCATTCGCGAGTTGCAGTCCTTCGCGGTTTTTTTCAGAATAACACAACCTCGCGTTAGATTACTTAAAAAAAAGTGTTACTGAACAGTAATAGTATCAATTCTTGTAGCGGTATTACTTACAAATTTTTATTGACATCAGTGTTGAAGCCATCTTGTGACGTCATTCATTTGTTTGGTTTGTAGCTCCATCTGGCGTAGCAATTTGTGGCAGTATTAGCTTGTGTATGATTTTATTTCAAATGTCCTCCGGCTAGCTGTTTGGGTCGAACATGTATCTCTATGCAGGTTGTGAAATGGAAAGGAATCTTTTATCCAGAAATTACACTTAATGAAGAAATTTGTTTTATAATTTTTTTATTGTCGAACACGTTCACTAACACTTTTACATATTGATTTAGATACTCGCCAAACTGAAACTGTTTGTAATAATTTCTTACTTATCACTTTTAACTCACGTACTTCAACTTTGTGTATATTTAACTGTATAATACTTTAGATCTTTAATAATTTTGCTGCGCGTAACTTGTGACGAACTGACTAAAGACGACGTGTAATGTGCTAGAAATTTTGATGAACTGGGGCGCGATCTACCTCGGACTGGGCTTTTATATACTCCCACTCCTCGACATGCCTAAAGATTATAAATGAACTGCTATTGGCTAATAAAACGCGCCAACATTAGCGTCTATTTTAATATCCAATGAAAACCACGAATACATATTGCTTTTAGGGAAACATTCCAGAAGGTTCTACCGAAAACGCGCCAACATTACGTAACTTCCTTGTTCCCAGTAATGATAAACAGCTCACCCCCTCGCTGCATTATTGCTCTATTATTGACAGTTTCAGTAAAGTCTTATAAATTTACTTTCCAATAATAATTACAAATAATAAACATCTGAAATCAATGTCACATAAAAATGCATATTCATATTACAATCATTATTTACATTTAAGTAATTTGTGATACAAATTACCGCATCATTCTATATAAAATCAATGCAAATTCAAATAGTGGCAATTTCCATGTTCTTGAAAAATAAAGGTACGTATCTTTATTGTGCTCTCGTTTTAGCTTATTTTGAGGTTAACGTTTTCTCATTCCCACTGTTGGTAGCACTGGTCAGTATTCCGTAACCATTCGATTGTTCAATGATTGAGTACATCTTGATCTAACAGCTGACAGAACGCTGACAGTAATTATTTATATCCGGTGTCAAAAAAAAAGGCATTCCATATTTTGAGAGGTGTAGTATGGGGAAAAACAAGAAAAAAAGCAACTTTGCTACCTCCAGTGGAAGAATTGCCAGCGCCCTACAGAGAAGCTCAAAGTTACTTTTTTAGCAAACCAACTGTCAAATGGAAGTATTGGCTCGCATTCGGGATATCTCGGGTTGGAGTTCCAGCGACCGCCCATTCTGTCCATGGCTTTTTCGTGGTTTCCTCGGGTCGGTAGGCGAATGCTGGGGTGGTTCTTCTTCTATCACGACATCAAGCAAACTCCACATAATTAGGAAAGGTTCCACAAAACCCTGCACATTGCAGACTCTAAAAAGTAAAGATCAACTGATTATATCACGTTTACGAATAGACCATTCTCGCCTAACCCATTCCTTCTTACTCGCCAAATAAAATGCTCCTCACTGCGAGACCTGCCATATCACCATCAAACACCTCATCACTAAATGCACAAGTTATACCATGGAGAGAAGAAGACATAACATCCCTGAAGATATATTTTTAGCTTTAAATAACCCCACTCATTTCAAAAACATTATTTTTTTCTTGAAAGACATCAAATTGTATAACAAGATTTAAATATAACATATCAAATAAAAATGTGTAATAGGCTATACTGTTCTAGTTGTGTTCAAGACTTAATAATGTAAAATATGTTCATAACAATGTATCACAATTGTTGTATTATTTAATCACTGTTAAGTATACAATGTATGGATATACGTCGCGATATGAGCTAGTAGTCAAAGCGACTATAAATAAAGAAAACTAACAAGAAGAAAAAAATTGTGATGTGTTACACTCACATGACTTTCTCTACTATTGTTCAAACTATTTTTACAAAGGCTTATTCTCCATATGCTTCATGTTAATCGAGAGGTTAATATTATTGCTAATTTTCTTGTAGATGCAAGGGGAATATGGTAGGCTTTAAGCGATAGTCAAATGTTTTAAGAGCTGGTTCCTATGTGGCGCATTCCATTCTCTTTAGATTAGCAGGAAAAAAAAATAGAATAACGAATTTCCATTTGAGAATAACTATAAGTATTGGAAAATTTAAGGGAATAACAAGCAATATGTCGAAAATGATTCACTCAAAGAATTATATGACATAAATTGTGTATTTAAAGACGATCTACATATTTTGTGTAGTAAAAGTTTGTCTATCTCTTATGGTTTACCGGTTATGCAAAAGTCGTTCACAATGAAGAATACTTTTGGAGACATTCCCAGAAAATTCAAGATATACATTTTATTTGTCATGAAAATATCTGAAACATATGATACTTTAATCAGAATCGTTAGACCCATTTTTGAGAAAAATAAATTTTCGAAAAATGTTCAATGTAAAGGGTAATCTGGAGTGGGGGGTTTCTTGAAAACCCTCGTGTCGCATCTCTGGAAGATACTGAACCTAAATACCAAGTTTGGTGTTTATTCGATTGTTCGTTTCTGAGTTATGCTGTTCACAGACACATACACGGACATGTTTCCAAAAATGCTTTTTTTGGATTCAGGGGTCAAAAACATGTATTTCCGGTGATATCTCGGTATCGAATTTTTGGGTGGAATACAATACTTCCCCCACTTACTACCGTAGTAGAGAAAGTAAAAAGGTTAATTTCTTGACCTAGGAAAGACTCGCCGAATGGCTCTCCCTCCGTGCTGATTTCCTAATTAACGTCTTCCCCAGCTTACGGAACAAAGTGGATACCCCATTTACGCGTGCCACTCCAAAGGGAATACCTCCAAAGAACTTCAGTGGAGCTACAGAGTCTAGCTTGTCTACCAACTTGTGCCAAAAGACATCAAGGCGTCTACACAAACGCGTCGAGACCAACCCAATCTGAATAGTCCTCCAACGAGAGGGAGCCTCACATGTTCGGTCCGATAAACTTCTGACGATATCAGAAGTACCAGGAATGTTAAGGGTCCACACACTGGTAAACCATAAGAGATAGACAAAATTTCACCACACAGAAAATGTAGATCGCGTTAAAATACACAATTTATGTCGTATACATTTTTTTTCGCCGAGTGAACCATTTTCGAGATATAGCTTGTTATTCCCTTAAATTTTTCAACACATTTTCTGGAATTGGAATTCGTTATTCATTTTTTGTCTTGATATTAAAAGAGTATTAATCTGTGGTAAAGAGAATGGTGCTGCACCTAGCAACCAGCTATTAAGAGATGTATGTGCTTAAAGGCTACTGTATTGCTATATTGCTCTTGTAAATATATATTCCCCTTACATCTACAAGAAAATTAACAATAAGATAGTGTCTGCAAATGTTTATCTCGATTAACATGAAGTAGATGGAGAATAAGCATTTGTAAAAATAGTTTGTACAGGAGTAGAGAAAGTCATGTGAGTGTAACACATCAGATTTTTTGGCTTAAATTACAGAGAACATTTCGGTTATATGTACAAATTAGGAAGATACGTTAGAACACACTCAAGCTTGTCGTTTCTTACACGTGGAGCTCGGACAGTAAATCTTGTTCAGACAGCGTTATATCGTTAGCCGAGAAGAGGCATGCGGATGGCACCAGACGATCTGTCTTCTCCAACCCCCACCACTCTTGGGCATGCTTCACGTTCCCACCACAAATTTTAGAGCCCACCGCACAAAGACTAGCTAAGATTGATTGCCCGCGTCAATAAACTGCTCAAATACTTCCGGCCAAATAATATCTTACCGATATCTACGAGATATCGTCTCAGTGTAGTAGGCACACAATATCTGGCGAATCAACTAACTAGGAGTTTTACAGGTAATCCCACCAGTCGAGAGCAATTTATAAACACTACTCCATGAATAAAATTTTACAGATTATATGAATAATAATTTATTATTTCTATTGTTTAAAATCAAATCACCATTCTGTCAGCTATCAGAGCATGGCATACTAAATGATTGAAAAAACGAATGCATTATGGAGTTATAAACAATGCTTCCAAAAACGGGAATGAGAGAATAGTTAAACTTTAAAGTATACTAAAACTACAACACAATAAACATACTTTCCTTCTAGAACATACTTTATTTCTACATTGACAGTATTTGAATGTGCATTGATTAAACTCGCAATTGGATGACGTAACATACCCGTATAATCACTGTATACTCATACTATTACGGTTCAGTAACACGCTGGCGTTTTATCTGGTAAAATCGTATCGTGTCTGTGTGTGTGTGCGTGTGTCTGTGTGTGTGTCTCTGTCTGTCTGTCTGTCTGTGAACAGCATAACTCAGAAACGAACAGTCGGATAAACACCAAACTTGGTATTTAGGTTCAATATCTTCCAGAGATGCGACACGAAGGTTTTCAAGAAAATCCCCCACCCCAGATTACCCTTTATATGGAACATTTTTCGAAAATTTTAATTTTATCAAAAATGGCTGTAACGATTTTGATTAAAATATCATATATTTAAGATATTTTCAGAACAAACAAAATGTTTATCTTGAATTTTCTGGGAATGTCTCCAAAAGTATTCTTCATTGTGAATGACTTTTGCATAACTGGTAAATCATAAGAGATAGACAAAATTTTACTACACAAAAAAAATGTGGATCGCGTTAAAATAAGAGAATAAGCGTTTGTAAAAATAGTTTGTACAAGAGTAGAGAAAGTCATGTGACTGTAACACATCAGATTTTTTTAAGTATGAGACGTTACAGCCTAAATAATTAAAACGGTTTATTTGTTCTAATATTGTCTCTTGTACAATTATTTTTGCTCTTGATGTTTCGGGTTCCTCTGAAAGGTAATGTTTTAATTTGTGTGGTGATATTTTTAATTTGTAATTTTGGCTTATTTTGTTTAATTGTTATCGAGCTTGTTGCATGTTTAATTCTGAGCCACTTATTAAGACCAGATCGTCTGCAAATAACTCAAACATGTTATCTAAATAGGCTTAATTTTGTAAGGATTTCAACAAAACGTAAAAGTAGTGTATTTTCCGCGTACTACAGACAGACCAGGCGACGCTAATAGGTGACGCACCTAAAAACAGACTATAGGTAATTAGCAATGAAGTACTACTCCATCAAGAATTTGTCAACTGTGAGGGCACAACATTTTGGTGGAATGCCTTCCGTCAATACTTGCGAGTCGGGAATGGATTTCATCGACATTCTGTTGCTTTGCATTACAAAATGATTTCAATTTATTCGGAATTGAACCAGGTATCTACGCAAGTTCGTCCGGGAAATGTACCACTTCCATAAATCATGAAATATTCACATGGACATTTCACAAATGCTTGTTTACCATGCTGCATTAGTGAAGAAACCTGCAAATTAAACAGTTTTAACATTGCTACCTTCATTTAATTACTCCCTTATAATTTTATATGTATGTGGAAAATAACACTTCGTTTTAAACAATAAATACTTTCCATTATTATTTTGGTAGTCAAAAACCTCTTATTTAGTGCATAAACTGCGGGCAGGGATTCCGTAATATTCGTGTAAATATATGTTGCGTCCCATTCACATGGCTTTCTCTACCCACTATCGTTTACTTTTATACAAAATATACAACATTTTTCTTACGAAATCTTATTATTTTCTCTACTACGCACCTATAGTAAGTAAAAGAAATTATTGCATTCCACCCCAGAAATACACGTTTTGAGACTACGTGAATCCACAAATATATATTTTTAGAAACACGTGTGAACATCATTATTCTAAAAACGAAAAGCAGGATAAATATCAAACTCGATATTTAAGGTCCAAAGATGAGACAGGAAGATTTCCAAGAAAATCCCCCGACTTCAAAATAACCTTTAGACGGAAAAACTGTCGAGACTTATTTTCTCAAAGACGACTCCTGACGATTTTGATTAAAGTGCTATGTATTTAAGATATTTATATGATAATCAAATTAAAATACAAGACGTTTAAAAATTTACATAACAAATAAAATGTATATTTTGAATTTTCTGGTAATAACCTGTATAGTGTTCATTTAGAAGCAATTTTGTATAATTTCGTATAGCGATTAAACCAAACAGACAAACTCGTACTACACAACTACAATTTATTAAAAAAAATTCCGTGGCATCAGCCATTTCCGAGATATCTGTTGTTATTGGTTTGAATGCTTCAATATTTTTGTCGTTTTTAAAAGTACAGTCGTCATTCAGTTGTTTCTCCCGATATCACGGAAAGAGAACAAAATTTCAGGGTTACCATATAGCGACTCACTTTGAGGCAGTATTTTTAACACTTAAATGGTATCAGTCTAATTATATAATATAAAAAAATAACAGCCCGCCTTAAAGCAATATGTGTATAATATATAAAAGTGCATATTGCAGTCATTGTATTATGTTTGTACTATTACGTACATGTATAAAAATGTTGTGAGTGTACTACGTAGATTAACAATGCAGGAGCTGTGAGAATAGAAGCAAGCTGCCATCTGTAGCAAACAGAATTACAAAGTAGAAGCCGAAAGTTTCTAACAACGAGGTAACCTTGAGACAACAATAAATTAGAAAGCTCAGAAAGGATACTAATAGTTCTTGGAACAATAATAACGTAATAATTAAAACAGTTTATAAATAGCCAATCAAAAACTAGAAAAGCTAAAATTTAAATAAAGATATTCTATTGGAGTAGGATTAGCCAATCAGAGACTAGAAATAGGGAAAAAAATACAAATTCAAACGGTAGACGCTACAAGAAAGCGTACCCAAGCAGTTCGGTTCGGTAAGGGTTCAGTGTGAGACATGAAATTTCATTGCGGTGAGAATAATATAAAGTTTACCTGTTAAAAAGTGCAATTAACAATAATCTCACAGCTCTATAGTAGGATATATCAGTGAAGTGTTCTTTATTCGTGTGAAGGATTAATAAAGGGAGTGGAGTACAATTATAATTTGTGTAAGCCTTGTTCTTTAGCCGCACCAGCCCTGTTAAGAGATACGTTGTCTACAAATTACTAATGACGAAGCCGAGGCATACATACATAATATTTAAAAAAACATTAAAATTAAAAAGTTGGTTCTTAAACGTGGGGCGAAGGCCAACGAAAAGTTTGTACCGTACGTGGGGCGAACACTCCAAGAAACATATCTCCCGCAAGTTTGGTGCCTAAACGTGGTCCAACCGCAACAACAATTAAACCCCTTCAACTTTTAAACATCTATCGATTAGTTTTCCTCTATCCGCCTTATTCTACAACGAAGAGTGTAATCAAACAATTTTTGCAAATGTTTATCTCGATTAACATGAAGTAGGTGGAGAAAAATAGTTTGTAGAAGAGTAGAGAAAGTCATGTGAGTGTAACACATCAGATTTTTCCATATAAAGAGTAGTTGGGTGGGGGAGATTTTCTTGAAAATATTCGTTTCCCTCTTTAAAAGATGCTGACTTAAATACCATGTTTGGTGTTTTCGTTTTTGACTTATGCTGTTCTCTGTCTCTCTCACTCACGGACCTTTTTCTAAATAATCTGATGTGTTACACTCGCATGACTTTCTCTACTCTTGTAAAAACTATTTTTATAAACGCTTATTCTCCATATGCTTCATGTTAATCGAGATGTTAATCTTATTGTTAATTTTCTTGTAGATGCAAGGGGAATTGCTAGGCTTTAAGCGATAGTCAAATGTTCTGTTGCTATGTGGAGCATTCCATTCTCTTTGTATGTACATGACATAAAAAACTGAATATCGAATTCCAATTTGAGAAAAAGTATAAGTATTGGAAAATTTAAGGGAATAACAAGCAATATCTCGAAAATGGTACACTCAACAAAGAAGAAGAAAAAAATGTATGTGACATAAATTGTGTACTTTAACCCTACATTATTCTACATTTTTTGTGTAGTAAAATTTTATCTATCTCTTATGGTTTACCAGTTATGCAAAAGTCGTTCACAATGAAAAGACTTCTGGAGAATTCCCAGAAAATTCAAGATATGCATTTCATTGGTCATGAAAATATCTTAAATATATGATATTTTAATCAAAATCGTTAGAGCCATTTTTGAGAAAATTAAAATTTTCTAAAAATGTTCCATGTAAAGGGTAATCTGGGGTGGTGGGATTTTCTTGAAAACCTTCAAGTTGCATCTCTGGAAGATACTGAACCTAAATACCAAGTTTGGTGTTTATCCGACAGTTCGTTTCTGAGTTATGCTGTTCACAGACACACACACACAGACATGTTTCCCAAAAAAAATATTTGGATTCAGGGAGTCTCAAAACATGTATTTCCGGTGAAATCTCAGTATCGAATTTTTGGGTGGAATACAATGCTTCCCCTACTTACTATACGTAGTAGAGAAAGTAAAAAGAGTGAGTTTTCTTTTCGATTAAGGGGAGCTCAAAACATATTTTCCGTGAAATCTAAGCAGTTAGAAGCTCCCTGTAAACTGTAACCGTGGGCTTGTTGAAGTGATTTGACATTTCTTGGTGAACACGTCCCGACCAGTAAGCCACAAGTTGGGACATCACAATAACACTTGGCTGTTCTCTATGGATGACCGCAGTAACTTCAGCAACACCATCTATTAGTAAACTAAGCTAACTTGCACGGAGAGAGGAGGGTTTCCCGCACCACAAAGAGAATATCCCGTTGCTCATTATATGCGTGGCCACTTCGGACCCCATTGAGAATACTACGGGCCAGATGTAGCAACACAACTTTCGACTGTCACTAGAACCTCTGACCTCAAAGGGTAACTTCACTAAATGAAATGCTACATGACTATTTAATGCCAGAGTAACACCCATGCTGTAACGATTAGGGATTAGAAATTGAGAATTTCTGTACTGTGGCCAAGGCTAGGCCTACGAGCTTACTTGAAGCAGTACGTTTTGAGTTGTTAAATAAAAGTACAGTCATAGGGAGAGTAAATATCAATAACAGTAAGGATAGTGTTAAATAAAACTGGAAGGGTTGAGAGAGACAGGGCCATCAGCGGCCGGAAACGCGTGTTTTTCCCCCTCTATTGTTAAGTGTCCCGTTAGGTTGCTGGAACGCAGATGTGTAGAAAAGGGTCAATGTTCGCCAAAAGCCAGATAGCCTTAGGCATCCAATGAAAGAAGCTAGAAATCAGGTGATAGTGAATGGGGAGATATAGAACGTTTAAAATAGAGAAACAGGAGAGTTTAGAATACACACTTGGCCGTGGTGGCTCCTTAGAGATGTTTGTTAGAGAAGTGTCGGCGGATAGGCGCGCTGATATGAAGCGCAACAAATAGCAAATGCGTGTGTGTGTGGAAGAAATAGCAGGAATCAAATGTTAAAACGGTGACGGGAAATAAACGAGCAGGAAAACAGTCCTATTCACCACTAACCCGAGATCCAAGATCCATGCAAAGAACCCTAAGCTAGTACCGAACCCGG
Organism: Deroplatys truncata; assembly: GCA_030765065.1. Lineage (NCBI taxonomy): Eukaryota > Metazoa > Arthropoda > Insecta > Mantodea > Mantidae > Deroplatys > Deroplatys truncata. The sequence continues at coordinate 302,094,010 of CM060975.1, read as the reverse complement.
GACCATTCCTACAAATCCTGTACCGTAAAGTAGCCACATACTACTGCAAATTGGCCGCCCAGCGTGGTTCTAGAACCGACATACCGCCGCATACTGTACCTCCGAGAAGGAAGAGATGTGGCGAATACTGAGTGCGGCGGACGCAGCAGAGCGGGGTATCTAACGTTTCCAGTTTTAATATCATCGGCCGTCCCATTGGTGCTCTGCAAATATTCTCACAGAAGACTACATACCAGGGAAGAAAATGTTATCTTCTGATAAGCACATCCATTACATATGCTGCACACCGCCATCAACCACGCCTCACCCCGGTACCTTGCTAGATGATAAACAGAGCAATGATGGGAAGGAAAATACATAATAGTACATAATTCAACTCAGCATTTGCCTACCGAACCGGGAAAAACTTTTCAAAAATCAAATGTGATACATTCTCATGACTTTCTCTACCATTCTTACTAAAGATTATTTTTCTATCTACTACATTTTAATCCAAATAAACTTTTGCAGAAATAGCTACATTGTACATTTCGTTATAAATACAAAGAGAACAGTGATAGACAAATGTTTTGAACAACTGAACAATTATTGAACAACTCCAACCTTAAATAACGGATATTTTAGAAACGGCTTATGCCACAAAAACTTACCTTAAATAAACTGAGTGTTTTGAAGAGATCTACATTTTTGTGTAGTACGTTTTCTTGTATCGCTTAACGTTTACAAGTGACATAAGATAATACAAACTTTCCTCCGAATGAAGAGGACTTCACAGGCTATTCTGAGGCAGGATTTTATATCACAACACTGTGAATGCCAGTGATTGTAGTGTAAATTAACATTATTGTGTGACAATGATTTGAGATGGTTGTTAACTATAAGCATTGTTAGAAAATAAGTTTACACGGCCTCACTAAAACTGACAATAGGAGCGGGTAACAATGTAGCGAGGGGGTGAGTTGTTTATCAATTAGAAGAGACAAACAAATGACGTCAGAGTAGCGTGCCTTTCTTTAGAAATGGAGGGAATATCTTCCCTAGAGCATATGTGTTAGTAATAGTGATTGGATATAAAAATAGACGCTAATGTTGCCTCGCTTTATTAACCAATAGCAGTTCTGTTATAATGTTTAGGCATATCGGGGTGAGGGAGTATAAATGCTAAAGCCGGGGGCAGGTAAGGCACAGTTTAAGACAATCATTCAAGGGTTCCACGTCGCGCAGTTTAACAGAATCATTCACGAAGTACACGTTACGGAATTCTACAGAATCTCTCGCGTCGTAAAGTTAGTTACAAAGATGTGAAATACGCGAATTAATAATGTGCGGCAAATAAGTGATTATAGTTACATTCGAAAATATAACAGTTTCAGTCGGGGGTGTATCAAGAGATAAATATGTGAAATTAATGAAGTGTGACAGCAATAAAAGTGTAAAAACAAATTCTTTTATCAGTGTTATCTTTTAGTAACAACTCCTTTCCGTTTACACACCCTGTTCAAGAGATTTGCTCAACTGAGTAATAATAGCTAGCCGTAGGACAAAGAACCCAAAATTCAAAATAGTAAAACAATAACAGGCGCTCAGCAAATAAGATAACATGAACGATACCGCGACAATTCCCAGAGAATTGAACATAAACAAAATAATTTCTCATATCAAAATTGTTTAAGAGCCATTTTTTTTAGAAAATTAAAAGCTTCGAAAAATGTTCCCGTAAAGTGTAGTTTGAAGTAGGCGGGAGCTTTTGAAAATCTTCGTGTGTTTGGAAGGTACTGAACTAAATTACCAAGTTTGGTGTCTTCATTTTTGAGTTATGTGCTGTTTAAACACAAACATGCACACGGTGCTTTTTCTAATTACTTTCTCTACAACGTATAGTAAGTAGGGGAAATATTGTATTCCACCAAAAATTCGATACCGAAATTTCGCCGGAAATACATGTTTTGGGACCCCCTGAATCCAAAAAAGGCATTTTTGGAAACATGTCCGTGTGTGTGTGTGTGTGTGTGTCTGTGAACAGCATAACTCAGAAACGAACAGTCGGATAAACACCAAACTTGGTATTTAGGTTCAGTATCTTCCAGAGATGCGACACGACGGTTTTCAAGAAAATCCCCCCAGTACAGACTACCCTTTACATGGAACATTTTTCGAAAATTTTAATTTTTTCAAAAATGGCTCTAACGATTTTGATTAAAATATCATATGTTTAAGATAAACATTAAGATATGGTAAACCATAAGAGATAGAGAAAATTTTACTACACAAAAAATGTATATCGCGTTAAAATACACGATTTGTGTCATACATTTTTGTTCTTGAATGAACCATTTTCGAGATATTACTTGTTATTCCCTTAAATTTTTCAATATTTATTTTCTCAAATGGGAATTCGTTATTCATTTTTTTGTCTTGTATATGCAAAGAGTATTAATCTGTGGGAAAGGGAATGGTGCTGCACCTAGCAACCAGCTATTAAGAGATATGTATGTGCTTAAAGGCTACTGTTTTTCTATGTTGCCCTTGTAAATATATATTCCCCTTACATCTACAAGAAAATTAGCAATAAGATAGAGTCTGCAAATGTTTATCTCGATTAACATGAAGTAGATGGAGAATAAGCGTTTGTAAAAATAGTTTGTACATGAGTAGAGAAAGTCATGTGAGTGTAACACATCATATTTTTTGTATTCTAAGGGCCTCAAAACATACACTTCCAGTAAAATCTGGGTATCAAGTTTATGAGTGGAATACAATACCTTCCCAAACCTACTAGATAAGTGGTAGAGACTGTAAAAATGTTTTTTATGCAGGGGACCTAAAAACATGTATTTCAAGTGAAATCTCGGTATCACATCTCTGGATGGACTACAGTTACCTTCTCTACATATTAAGTACGTGGTAGAGAAAATAAAAATGTTTTTTTTATTCAGGGTATCTCAAAACATGTATTTAAAGTGAAATCTCGGTATCGGATTTTTGAGTGGAATGCAATACCTTTTCTACCTATTATGAACGTGATAGCGGTGTAAAATGTTTTTATTCAGGAGACCTCAAAACATGTATTTCAATGAAATCACGAACTTTTGGGTGGAGTGCAATACATTATCTACCTATTATGTACGTGGTAGAAAAAGTAAAAATGTTTTTATTTAGGGGACCTCAAAACATGTGTTTCAAATGAAGTCTTTGTATTGAATTTTTGGGTGGAATGCAATACCTTGTCTACCAACTAGGTACGTGGTAGAAAAAGTAAAAATGTTTTCATTTAGGGGACCTCAAAACATGTGTTTCAAATGAAATCTTTGTATTGAATTTTTGGGTGGAATGCAATACCTTGTCTACCAACTAGGTACGTGGTAGAAAAAGTAAACATGTTTTTATTTAGGGGACCTCAAAACATGTGTTTCAAATGAAATTTTTGTATTGAATTTTTGGGTGGAATGCAATACCTTGTCTACCAACTAGGTACGTGGTAGAAAAAGTAAACATGTTTTAATTTAGGGGACCTCAAAACATGTGTTTCAAATGAAATCTTTGTATTGCATTTTTGGGTGGAATGCAATACCTTGTCTACCAACTAGGTACGTGGTAGAAAAAGTAAACATGTTTTTATTTAGGGGACCTCAAAACATGTGTTTCAAATGAAATCTTTGTATTGAATTTTTGGGTGGAATGCAATACCTTGTCTACCAACTAGGTACGTGGTAGAAAAAGTAAACATGTTTTTATTTAGGGGACCTCAAAACATGTGTTTCAAATGAATGTTTGTATTGAATTTTTAGGTGGAATGCAATACCTTGTCTACCAACTAGGTACGTGGTAGAAAAAGTAAACATGTTTTTATTTAGGGGACCTCAAAACATGTGTTTCAAATGAAATCTTTGTATTGAATTTTTGGGTGGAATGCAATACCTTGTCTACCAACTAGGTACGTGGTAGAAAAAGTAAACATGTTTTTATTTAGGGGACCTCAAAACATGTGTTTCAAATGAAATTTTTGTATTGAATTTTTGGGTGGAATGCAATACCTTGTCTACCAACTAGGTACGTGGTAGAAAAAGTAAACATGTTTTTATTTAGGGGACCTCAAAACATGTGTTTCAAATGAAATCTTTGTATTGAATTTTTGGGTGGAATGCAATACCTTGTCTACCAACTAGGTACGTGGTAGAAAAAGTAAACATTTTTTTATTTAGGGGACCTCAAAACATGTGTTTCAAATGAATGTTTGTATTGAATTTTTAGGTGGAATGCAATACCTTGTCTACCAACTAGGTACGTGGTAGAAAAAGTAAACATGTTTTTATTTAGGGGACCTCAAAACATGTGTTTCAAATGAAATCTTTGTATTGAATTTTTGGGTGGAATGCAATACCTTGTCTACCAACTAGGTACGTGGTAGAAAAAGTAAACATGTTTTTATTTAGGGGACCTCAAAACATGTGTTTCAAATGAAATCTTTGTATTGAATTTTTGGGTGGAATGCAATACCTCTCTACCTACTAAGTACGTGGTAGAAAAAGTAAACATGTTTTTATTTAGGGGACCTCAAAACATGTGTTTCAAATGAAATCTTTGTATTGAATTTTTGGGTGGAATGCGATATTTTCTCTACCTACTAGGTACGTGGTAGAAAAAGTAAAAATGCTAATCTTTGCTTGATTTTCTAAAAATCTGCAGTGTCGCCCTGGTTATCTGCAAAGAAAGAAACCAGAAGGCTTGAGAACACAGAAGCTGTCATATTTAACACCAATACCAATTATCAAAGCAAGATTTTCCCTTAAAGATGGGCTAAAGTTTACCTATCTATTCAGAAGTGTGTAGGAGTTATTGTTTTCTATGAAGTGATGCAGATGCAACATCATTTTTTATAATATATACTTTGTGGTTATATAAAATTAAACAGGAGAATGAAAATTTGTAATATTAGACCAAAAACATTGGAAATATACAACATGGCAGTTATATATTACCCACTGCCGATGTCCCATGGCACCGCGATGAACAAGATTACAGTATAGGTAACGCCTTCTTCGCCTAACCCCAAGTTCAGGGGGTCATTTTTCTTCCAGATACAGCGACTGTCCCCAAATGTTCTCCGATATCGATGAAATCATCTGGAATGACGTAAAGACAAACCCTCTTCTAGGCACGTACTATTTCTGCCGCGTGAACTTCCGCATCGTCCTACACTTTGGCTAACGTCAGAGTTTCCCAACCTCTGGTACGCGTACCACTCCGTAGCCGTTATAAAATTTGAAGAAGGTGTCTTGTTGTATTTTTATTTGCCCCACGTTTTGGGAGCCGATTTTAAAGAAGGTTTATTGTCTTTACGTTGTTGTATTGTTATTTCAACTGTTGGGGAGCCGTACTTGAAGTAGTTGCAACCACACGTATGGTAAAAAGTTTCGGGTAGCCTTCGCCCCAATTGTACTTTCCGGTGGCCTTTGCCCCTACAAACTTAAAAATATTAACTTTGTAATTTGACTGTTTCTTTAAATATTATATATTTATGCTTGCCTCGGCTGCGTCAGTATTATTTTTAGAGACATGAATTTCTTAACAGGGCATGATGCGGCTGAAGAATGTAGGTTTACACGGATTATAATTTTTAATTCACTCCTTTTTATTAATTCTTGACACGATTGTAATAACACTTCACTGTTATAGAGAGCTGTGAGATTCTTTTGTTAATTACTTGCACTTTTTAACACGTAACTATTTTTTTCTCACACAAAATACATATTAAATTTCTCGAGGTCACATCTCGCGTCAGGAACCAACGCGTCCAGTTATGAGCACTGTCTACAAGCAACTGACTTGATTTCAGCCGCCTAAATTTGTAAATTTCTGTATTTCAAGTCTCTGATTGGTTATTCCTAATCCAATACAATACTTTTATTTAACGTAAGCTTTTTTCTGGTTGTTGATTGGCTAATTTATAAACTGTCACAAAAATTACATTATTGTTGCTCCAAGAATGACTAGTAGCATTATTACACTTTCTTACTCATTGTTACCTCATTGTTAGCAACATTTAACCTATTATTCTCACAGCTCCTACATTATTAAATTAAGTAATGCATTCACATAACATTATTGAACATGTATACAATAATATAAACATTTACAATGACTGTAATATACACTTTTTATATATATTGTTACACACATATTGCTTTAAGGCGGGCTGTTATTGAATGTATATATTATATAATTTGACTGAATTCATTTAAGTGTTAAAATATACTGCCTCACATTTAATGTTACGTCGTCTACTGATGAGTTTTACGATGTCATCTCGAAACTGGTTTTGCGTTGGCTTGTGCGCCAGCTGTTCTGGTGGTATAGCTACGAGTTCATCTCAAGGTATGCGCGAGTTTATTTTGAAAGTATAACAACAGCTTAGTTAGCAGTTAAATTTTAACGTTTACTTCAACGTTCAGTTTGGGAAGAGTCGCCGACTGTTTAATTCACGAATTAATTACGTCTATAACAATATTCAAGGGAAGCGCCAGCTGCCGTAAGTCACAGAAATTGTTACTTTCAATGGCCGCAATCTTTCTAACGCCGGCGCGTTCACGTGTGTTACACAACTTACAAATTACACAGTAGAGTCAAGGATCTCAGGAAAGACAGGAATATATCACGAATGTATGCACGGATGTGTGTCTGATTTAGAAAGCGTGCTCTTTCTTCAACTTAAGTTCAACTCACATATCAATACCTCTACCAACGTTCCTTCACGCGCAGACCGATCTTAAAGCTCTACGTAGCGTATCTGGCCCTATTACTATGCGGACCTCCTCAAATCTCAGAATTTCATTCCCTTTCTAATTTATAGAATTTCCGCCTATGTGACTTTTCAAACAGAACTTAACTCTAATTGCATTCCAGGAACTTTTATGCTAATGTATAAGGGTCATTCAAATGAAACCCGGTCACTTGTGTAAAGTAATGGTAACGATTCTACTAACTCAAAAATAGTCGCCAAAACTGTTGGCACATTTATCCCATTGCGACACTAGCCGGTCGATTCCATCTTTGAAGAAACTAGTAGGCTGCCTGGACCCATTCACACACTTCGTCGTCCGTTGTGAGTCTATGTCCGCGAATAGCTTGTTTTAGAGGTCCTTTTACACGGTGAAAGGTCTGGACTGTACCGTGGATGTTCCAGCGTTTCCCATCGAAACTGCTGCAATGTCGTCTTCACCGCATTGGCAGTGTGTGGGCGGGCATTATCATGCAGAAGAATAACGCCATTGGACAACATGCCTGGGCGTTTCGACTTGATGGCTCGTCTAAGGTTCTGTACAGAGGTTTGTTAACGCTGGGCATTGATGGTGGTTCCCCTTTCCAGGAACTCGACAAGCAGCGAGCCCTTGTGGTCAAAAAAGGTCATCATGACCTTACCAGAACTTGTGTGCACGGTCTTTGATTTCTTTGGAGGTGGCGAAGTCGCATATTTCCACTGCTTCCTCTGACTCACTCCTCGTTGTTCCTGCTTACTCGCCTTCATGTTAAGTAGTGGACGATAACTTGTGAGACCACCTTCTCTTCGACGTGAAACCACACTGTCGCTATGCAATGTCAAACGTTGCACACGCTGTAGTCGCTCTACCAATAGATGGTACCAACATACACGCAGTTACGTGGTGACACCTTACGTGTAGTGTAAAGTCAGACGCACTGACCAGGTTTCATTTGAATGCCCGTCATATTTAATTAACATGACTCGTTAATTACCTTTTTCTCCGGACAAATCTTTTCAGTTCAGGCTCATTACATTACACATTGAGTTAATACATACGGAAATTAATCACTGCAATTAAGAAAATTACCAATTTGTTACCATGGTGTTACTGCTTTGGATACTTTATGACCTAGATGATTTGAGAAAATAGTGCCGCTCTTGTCTTAAGTATTTCAATTTTACAGTCAGATTTGTGATCACTTTCATTAAAATGTGCGCTTGTATCTACCGCTCTGAGCATCATCTGGTAGCGCGATGTAAACATCTTGGTGGCCAAGTGCACGTCCAAAATGTCTGTGTCGCCGTTTCACCACTACAGTAACTCTCCAAATATGGTGGTGCGTGATCTTTCAGCACAGCTGTTGCAACAAGTGGATCACTTGGCTTGTAGCCAACTCTCCCCTGCCTTCGCTTTACCACCGCGTGCGAGTATATAACCGCCCAGCCAAAGCCTGAGGAATTCCATCTAGAGCTCTCGGCGGTAAACGAGCTGGATTCCGACCATGACCCTGTCCTGGTGGATTCCAACGTTTCAATGCCAGCACTGGTCAGCCCAGACTGGGTAAACGAGGTCGACTGGGACGCAGCCGTCCAAGAATTGAACCGGTCTGTCGACCCGCGGCCACGTATCGACTCCATCGATGCGCTGAAAGCGGCGGCGGCAGACTTCTCCCAACAGATCCTGACTGCGGTACGTGCACACACTCACCGCATCCCGTCTGACATACCCAACCCGAGAACCATACCTAATGAGCTCCGGCAGCTGCTAAAAGCCAAGGCAACTGTACGGAAGCTATGGCAGCGTTTCCGCCATCCCAGGATAGGGGCAGTATACCAGCGGATCAAAACCCTGGCAAGGCGACTGCTCCGTGTGCACAGAAAGGAGGCCTGGGAAAGAACAATGGAGACTGTAAACCTACAGGAAAATAAACCATGGCGGATTATCAAATCCTTGAGGAAGGATAAAACCCAGTACCAGCATCCTCTGCACGGCACTCGCGGGAGACTCGCATTCGAGCCCCGCGAAAAGGCCACGGTGTTTGCAGACCATCTGGAAGTTCAATTCGAACCGCGGGAGGACCCCCAGGACGAAGACTTTACTGAACTCGTGGAAGCGACTGTGGACTACCTCTATGAGGAACCACAACCGCGCCACGAGGAGGTCCATCTTCCCATAATCACCCCTAAACAGGTGGCTTCCGAAATCCGAAAACTCAACCCGAATAAATCCCCTGGACACGACGGCGTCACGGCGCCCATGCTCCAGTACCTCCCTAAGAAGGCCGTCATTCATTTGACGCGGATTTTCAATGCATGCCTTCACCTCCGCCACTTTCCAACTAGTTGGAAGGAGGCGCAGGTGGTATGCATTTTAAAGCCCGGCAAGGATCCGGTCTTTCCATGCAGTTACCGCTCCATCAGCCTACTCCCAACCGTCTCAAAAGTATTTGAGCGGTTGCTCCTAGCCCGCCTCACACCTCTATTTGAGGAAAGGCAACTCCTACCGGACCATCAGTTTGGTTTTCGCCATGGGCACTCCACCACCCTGCAGCTGCTGCGACTGGCCGAGAAGGCCTCCTGGGCTTCCAGGAGAACTTCAAGACCATAGCAGTGCTGCTGGACGTAGAGAAGGCCTTTGCCACAACGTGGCACCAAGGCCTTTTGTACAAACTCAAGGAGTCAGACATCCCTCCCGCCTATCTTGCCCTGATAAGCAGTTTCCTCCGGGATCGCACATTCAGGGTGAGAGTGGAGGGGAAGGTTTCCTCAGTCCGTCCCATAGCCGCTGGAGTCCCGGAAGGCAGTGTACTGTCCCCGCTTCTCTTCGCGGCCTACATGTCGGACTTCCCCACGGAACCCAGGACTGTTACGAGCCAATATGCCGACGATGTCCTCATAATGGCACAGAACAAGAATGCCCGATTCTGTTTCCCTCCACTACAGCGACAGCTCCGAGCCATTGGCAGGTGGAGCGAAAAGTGGAGGATGGCCATCAGCCCGGGGAAGAGCTCTGCGCTTCTCCTGGCGAAGGTCCGTCGGTGGCGGCCCGAGCGGCCTCTGAGGTTGCGGCGGAGGAGAATCCCCTGGGTTACCTCAGCCAAATACCTCGGAGTCACGCTCGACCGCGGCCTCACTTTGGCGCCACATGTCAGGGCAAAGGTCGGCCTCGGCCACTCCGCGCTCAGGCAGCTGTACCCTGTATTCCGCTCCACAATGCCCATACACCTCAAACTACGCCTATATCAGGCGATTATCCCGCCCATAATTCTGTACGGCTGCGAGGTCTGGGGATCGGCGGCAGCGACCACCATCCGCAGACTGCAAACCGTTCAGAACAGGGCGCTTCGGATGATCTATGATACCGGGCGTAGATTCCCATCACATATCCTACATACCCATTCCGGTCTCCCATACATCGTGGACGTGGGAGAGAACCCGCACCATGTACACGAAACTCACCTACCACACCAACCAGCTGGTTAACTCTTTGGGCCGCTATGACCACAAGGCGCCACGGCGGAGGAAGAGCTACCGGTTGCCGAAAGACGGCTTGGGCTCCCGAGGCTGAGGTCTGCCAATCCCTCAACCTCACCAAGTTAAGCAGCATTGGGCCCGGTCGCTAGCTGGATGACTGACCATCTAGCAACGACCCGCCCTGCCGCCAACTTGAGCACCCCCATCCCATTACCTGCATTCCCATCTTGCTTTGCTGCCATGCCGGCCTGCTTAACTTGACGACCACACAAGCGGTCGCCCAAGTTAAGCAGCATTGGGCTTGGTCACCACATGGTCGCTAGTCCGCCCATGAGAAGACACCGAGACCCAGCCAATAGTAGCGCAGAAAGCTAAACCCCGCCCAAGACAGACATAAATCAAAAGCTTGTGTACATTCTTTTTATCCTTCTATATCGCACAGGTAAAGCCGCATATGCGGCTGGGTACTGTGGCGATTATATTCCGCCCAGGTGAACCTGGGCGACCTGTTCTGGATTGCTGGATTGCTGGATTGCTGAGGAATGAGTACTAGACCGGACACACAGAAGGAACAACGCACAACAGCTCATCGCATATCAGGAAGACTACTGTGAGGCAGCAAGCGTCCAAATGGGGCGAATTATTCTTACATTAGGGACACATCATAACCAGAGTCACGGTGTAGTATGCTACTGTTAGATCTCGCAGGTAAAAATATTTTAAAAGTAATTGCTGGCAGTAGTTTGGATAAAACGGTATTTGTTCGCGGGCAAAAACTAACGTTTGAAGAGATTGCTTTTGAACTTTGAGGCAATATTTTTAACACTTAAATAATTTCAATTAAATTATATAATATGTAAATTCAATAACAGCCCGCCTTGAAGCAATGTGTATGTAATAATTTGTAAAATGTATGTAACAATCATTGCATATGTTTATATTATTGTATCCATGTGTAATAATGTTATGTGAATATATTATTAATCTAATAATGTGGGAGCTGTGAGAACAATAAGTTAAAGTTGCTAACACTGAGGTAACCTTGAGGCAATAATGAGTAAGCAAGTTTAAATACTACTGGTCGTCATTAGAGCAGCAATAATGTAAATTTTGAGACAGTTTAAAAAAACTAGCCAATCAACAACCAGAAAAAGCTTTAGTTAAATGAAGGCATTCTATTGGAGTAAGATTAGCCAGAGACTTGAAATTCAGAAATTACAAGTTTAGACGGTTGAAATCAATTCAGTTGCCTCCAAACAGTGTTCATAACCAGACGCGAGATGTGTCCTCGAGAAATTAATTATGTGTTCGTGTGAGACGAAAATACTATACGTGTTAAAAAAGTGCAAGTATTAAATAAAAGAATCTCACAGCTCTCGATATCAGTGAAGTGCTATTTAATTTGTGTCAAGGATTAATAAAAAGGAGTGGATTAAAACTTAGAATCTGTGTGAGCCTACATTCTTGTCACATCACAACCCTGCCTAAGAGAACCCTGTCTCTAACAATAATACCGACGCAGCCGAGGCAAACATAAATGTTAAATATTTAAAGAAACAGTTTAATTACAAAGTTAATATTTTTTTTTAAACTTGGGGCAAAGGCCACCTGAAAGTAAATTTGGGGCGAAGGCTGCCGGAAACTGTTTACTATACGTGCGATTGCAACTCATACAAGTTCGGCTTCCCAACAGTTGAAATATAATACAACTCTTTCAACACATCCTACTTCAAATCAGTTTTCCATACGTGAAGCAACAAACATCTTCAAATTGGCGTCCATACGCGTTGCAAATAACAATTACAACAAAACACCTTCTTCAACTTAAGAGCATTAGTTTATAGAAAGGGATAGGAAAAGTATTTAACGAGAAAAATTGCTATTTAACGAGTTTAAAGAATACTTATAAACAACTTGATGGTCATCAATTTTGCAAGAGTACTTTCATTTTAGTTTTATTGCATTGTTGGTTCGTTTGGATGCTAGGCAATGTTAACTGGATAATGAATAAAGAATTGTTTTGCTAACCTCAACTTTTGATTTATGCTTTATACACGCTTTGGTTTCCCGCTTCGTGCCACTACCTTCTTATGTTTCCTTATTTATTGTTACGAGGGGCACTATTTATATTTTGTGCCTAATAATTAAAACAAAGTAATTTCTGAATGAAAACTGTTTATTGTTTTTCAAAATATTCTCCCTTATGTACAATACACTTATGCATCCGTTTGAACCATTTGTCAAAGCATTTATTCCAGTCTTCTTGAGACACCTCCAAAACATGGTTTTTGAAGGCATCAACTGCTTCTTCTGCCAACGAAATTGTTGTCCACGCAATTTATTCTTGATGTTCGGGAACAAAAGGATGTCATTGGGTGACAAATCAGGACTGTATGGTGCATGACCCATCAATTCGAATTTTTGAACCTTCAAATACGTTGTTGTTAGACGAGATGTGTGTGCGCTCGCATTGTCTTGATGAAGAGCGGTTCTTGTTGGTTTTCCTTACTTCACCGAAGACTTCCGGCAAACAAATGGTTGTGTACCATTCGGCATTGACTGTTTTACGTTCCCCTAAAGGCACTGTTGCCACATGGCCAGTTTTGCTGAAAAAGCAGGCGACCATTTGCTTCGAAGTGCTTCGAGTGCGAACAACTTTTGTTGGATTTACTTCATCTTGAAACACCCATACAGTCGACTGCTGTTTAAGTTCCGGTTCATACGAATAGATCCATGATTCGTAACCTGTTACAATCTTATATACGTCTTTTGAGGTACCGCCATTGTATTTCTTGAGCATTTTTGTACACCAATCGACACGAACATCTTTTTGAGATTGCGTCAAATTATGTGGGATCCAACGAGAGAAAACCTTTTACACGGCTAAATAACCATGCAATATTTTATATATACTGGTGGAACTAATGCCTAGGGTTGCCTCACTCTCACAATATGTCGCATGACGATCTTTCATTATTAGTTTTTGCACAGCATCAATGTTTTCTGGCACAACAACTGATTTTGGACGACCTTCACGAACTTCATCATTGAGCGAACGGCGGCCACGATTAAATTCGTTATACCAGCGTTTCACAGTGGCAAAGGATGGAGCTACGTCGCCAAATGTGGAAGTTAGTTGATCGATGCACTTTTGGCTTGATAATCCACGTCGAAAGTCGTAATAAATCATTGCGAACATTTTCACGAGTTAATTCCATGTTTTTGTTGACACACAATTTTCAAGTTAGTGTAAACAAAACAAATGACGCTCTATTCACAAAATGTTTGAAGTAGATTATGGTAAAAAAATGTCAAACTTTCCATTGGAAACGTCAGATGGCACCTACAACATTCAGAGTTGCAAAGGCTCAAAATATAAATAGTGCCACTCGTATAAGGGTGTTAGTGGGAAGGGGCCGCTGTTAAGAACAAGTAACCGAAAACCATCACCACGTAACACGCTACAAAATACAAATGAATTGCGTTTGACTCGCGGTCTAACCGGGAAATTGCTTTTAACCTAAGCGGCCTGAAGTTATGATTTACAGAAAATTCATGATAACTACTTTTGTTTTGCCCTTCTTCATTTTATTACAAAAAGGCATACATCAATGGAAAGAGTTCGAAAAGTATCTTAGTAATTTGTGACTTGCTAGTAATGTTACCTGATAAATTTATATTTAATGCGCATTCCCTTATATCTAAATTATGTTAAAAGCATCTAGAGTTTACCCTTTAATAATACAAAGCAAATCCGATAAATAAAATTAAATTGAGTTTTATTTACGGACGCTCTTTAACTGCTGTCGTCCTTAGCGTCCATTCTATATTCGGCGTGAAAGTCCAGTAGTTTTGCTCAGAGACCTCTTTATCAGACTTGAGGTTCTTTTACGTGCCGTAAATCTACGACAGGACCACCGGCTTTACTTTCCTTCCGAAGGAAGCCATGCTAAGGATTTTTACGCCCGAAAAAATCCATCATCCTCCACCATGTTTGAACCCGCGACCTCGGGCAAATCTGGATTATCACCAATTATAATTACCACTTATTTCAAATATAACACCACCAAAAAAGTCTGATGTGTTACACTCACATAACTTTCTCTACTCTTGTACAAACTATTTTTACAAACGCTTATTCTCGATATGCTTCCTGTTAATCGAGATATCGAAATGTTAATCTTATTGCTAATTTTCTTGTAGGTGCAAGGGGAATTGGTAGTATTTAAGCGATAGTCAAATATTTTAAGAGTCTTTGCACTACCAGGACAAGACAAAATTGAATAACTAATTTGAGAAAAAGTGCGAGTATTGGAAAATTACGGGAATAACAAGCAATATCTCGAAAACGGTTCACTCAACAAAAAAATGTATATGACATAAACTGTGTATTTTAACGCGATCTACATTTTTTGTGTAGTAAAATTTTGTCTATCTCTTATGGTTTACCAGTTATGCAAAAGTCCTTCACAGTGAAGAATACTTTTGGAGACATTCCCAGTAAATTCGGGATATACATTTCATTTGTCATAAAAATATCTTAAACATATGATATTTTAATCAAAATCGTTATAGCCATTTTTGAGAAAATTAAAATTTTCTAAAAATGTTCCATGTAAAGGGTAATCTGGGGTGGGGGGCTTTTCTTGAATACCTTCGTGTCGCATCTCTGGAAGATACTGAACCTAAATACCAAGTTTGGTGTTTATCCGACTGCTCGTTTCTGAGGTATACTGTTCACAGACACACACACGGACATGTTTCCAAAAATGCTTTTTTTGATTCAGGGGATCTCAAACATATATTTCCGGTGAAATCTCGGTATCGTATTTTTGGGTGGAATACAATACTTCCCCTACTTACTATACGTAGTAGAGAAAGTAAAACGCAAGCAAGGCCAAGAGAGCAATGAACTAATAGTCGGAGATCAGCGCCTCTGCCAACAGCAATCAGAAACTTGTTCCATTTGTTTATTCCCATAAGGATCCGAAATATGGCGAGGCTCTTAAGCATAGTAGGGGGGAATGATTCTGCCATCTATCCAAACATAATTAAAGTAGATAGGCTGGACAGTACCCTAATGCCGTTTGCCTATCACAGAAGCAGAGGTATAGTTGCTATGCACATACCTCTATGACAAATCAAGATGTATGGTGGAGGGATGAGACCTAGAAAGCTAACTTCCCGCCACATAACAAGCCACGAGTTGGATATGACCACGTGGTTTGAGCGTTGTAAAATAATTAGAGAAAAAAATCTGATGTGATACATCAGATGGCTTCTCTACTCCTCTGTCGTTTATTAGTGGATATACAAACTATTCTTAATAAAGCTTATTTTTGCATCCAAATAAACCTTTGCAGAAATCTATATATTACAGATGTTGTTAAGGTACAAAGGGAACAGAGATAGTCAAATGATTAAGAACCGAATTCAAATTTTCGAAAAATGTTCCATGTAAAGTGTAATCTGGGGCGGGGGATTTTCTTGAAAACCTTCGTGTCGCATCTCTGGAAGATACTGAACCTAAATACGAAGTTTGGTGTTTATCCGACTGTTCGTTTCTGAGTTATGCTGTTCACAGACACACACACGTGTTTCCAAAAATGCTCTATTTGGATTCAGGGGGCCTGAAAATGTGTGTTTCTGTTGAAAATTCGGTATCAAATTTTTGCGTGGAGTACAATACTATAGGTAAGCACTAGAGAAAATAACGGAGTTTGATTAACCAAAATACAAACATGGAGTGTACACGTCCGATAAATAATGGCAGGTGTTTGTGACTAATAAATGAAAGTATGTCGGACGTTGATGCATTGGCGGATAGAAACGAACACAACGGGTACACCTGTTCTCTCACATGATAACGACGATGTCCACTCTGGTGCAAGAAAGATGAATGACCCGCCCACTCCGATAAGATGAATGTTTACTGAAAGTTGGCAACTGTGTTTGCTCTGCAGACATATCACTTTCGTGTTTCGAACCGGTAGCGATCTATTTGATCATCGGCTGCCAGTGTTTACTTCAAGTGATGCTACAAATCATGGCCGTGGTTTCGTAATCGCTGAATTTCTCTCGCTGGCGCATCGGTATTGCGAGTTTATTCCTACAGGTCAATCGAAAATTATGCCTACCGCACTAAAAGGCTGTCAGTCGTTCACTGTACCTTTTTAAACTGAATAACTAACTTCATTTACCTCTCTGTCTTGTACAATATTTAGAAGATTTTTATGATGAAGCCTACACTTTACCCCCTAGAACTGTAATTTCGTACAAACTCCCCTATTCCTAGTAAAGGATAAAAACTCCTCTGATATTAACGCAAAATGATGTGAAACCTCAGCCGAACTTCTGACTTCCTTAACCTCCCCCCAACACAGGGCCACTCAAAATTGCGATACCGAGACTTCGCCGGAAATACATGCTTTTAGACTCCATGAATACAAAAAAAAAAAAAATAAAACAAAAAAACCGCATTTTTAGAAAAATCTTCGTCTGTGTGTGTGTGTGTGTGTGTGTGTGTGTGTGTGTGTGTGTTTCAAAAACGAAACATCGGATAAATACAAAACTTTGTATTTAGGCTCAGTAAGTTCCAAAGATGTGACACGAAGATTTTTAAGAAAATTCTCGTACATCAAACTACACTTTACATGGGACATTATTCGAAAATGTTTATTTTCTAAAAAAATGGCTAACGATTTTGGTTAAAATAGTATATATTAAACATATTCACATGGCAAATAAAATGTATATCTAGTTTTCCGGGAATAGCGTAGGAAGTCCTCTTCATTCGAAAATAATTTCGTATAATCTTGTATAACTGGTAAACGTTAAACGATAGACGAAAACGTACTACACCAAAGTGTAGATCTCTTTAAAACACACAATTTATGTTAAATAACCTTATTTGTGGCATCAACTATTTCCGAGATATTTGTTATTAACGGTTCGAATTCCTCAATACCTAACCTGAGGCAGTATTTTTAACACTTAAATGATTTCAGTCAAATTATATAATATATAATTTAATAACAGCCCGCCTTAAAGCAATATGTGTATGTAACAATATATAAAAAGTATATATTACAGTCATTGTATACATGTAATAATGTTTTCTGAATGTATTACGTAATTTAATAATGTAGGAGCTGTGAGAATAATAGGTTTAAATTCGCTAACAATGAGGTAACTGAGGCAATAATGAATTTGAAAGCTTAACAATACTACTTGCCAGAAAGAAGATTAAGTTAAATGGAAGTATTCTATTACAGTAGGAATAGCCAATCAGAGACTTGAAATACAGAAATTTACAAATTTAGGCGGTAGAAATCAAGTCAGTTGCTTGTAGACAATGTTACTAATCAGACGCAAAACGCGTCCTCGAGAAGTTTAATACGTATTCGTGTGAGACAAAAATAGTTTACGTGTTAAAAAGTACAAGTAATTAATAAAAGAATCTCACAGCTCTCTATATCAGTGAAGTGTTATTTAAATTGTGTCAAGGATTAATAAATGGAGTGAAGTAATAAAAATTATAATCTGTGTAAGCCTACATTCTTCAGCCGCACCACGCCTTGTAAGAAATTCATGTCTCTAAAAAATATAAATATTGACGCAGCCAAGGCAAACATAAAAATATAATATTTAAAGAAACAGTCAAAATTACAAAGTTAATAATTCTTAAATATTTTTTGGGGGGGGCAAAGACCACCGGAAAGTACATTTGGGGCGAAGGCTACCGGAAACTTTTTACCATACGTGCGGTTGCAACTACTTCAAGTTCGGCTCCCCAACAGTTGAACTACAATACAACTCCTACTTCAAATTGGCTTTCCAAACGTGAAGCAACAACCTACTTCAAACCATACAAAGCTCTATCAACATTCAGTTATTTCCTACGATGTCATGGAAACAGTATGGAATTTTAAGGCCAGCATATAGCGTCCAGTTGTTAAACATTTGACTATCGCTGTTCCCTTTGTATCTATAACGAAATGTGTAATGTAGCTGTTTCTGCAATGGCTTAGCTGGATTAAAATGAAGTAGATAGAAAAATTAACTTCAGTAAGATTATTTGTATATCCATTGATAAACGATAGAGGATAGAGAGTTATGTGAATGTAACACATCAGATTCTTTTATCTGCAATGTCAGTCCTCCATAACTACCTATTATCACATATTGTGTACATGTTCGATATTTTCGGCTTACCTCTTCATTAGGGGATTGATAGTTAAACCCCAGACATAAAATGAAAAGACACTTACGGTCAACTGCATCGGTTACTCATATCATCTTTTAACATCAGTTGCGGTTACCACTCCCTGGCTTTAGCGAGTCCTTGGAACACCTCTTTTATAAACGTGATGTTTATGGTTGAACATAGCCGCGCGCGAGATGTTTTGATGATAATCAATGAGGGTCACATGGAAGGTGATCAAATCGGGCACTTCGTTTGTCTATAAGTTGAAAGGAGAAATAAACAAAACATAAATGTATCACTCCGCCGAACACATGGCAGCACTACGCGGAGGATGACGGGAATTGGTAGGTTTTAAGCGATAGTCAAATATTTTAAGAGCTGGTTGCTATGTGGAGTATTCCATTCTCTTTGCATTACCAGACCAAAAAAAAAGTGAATAACGAATTTGAGAAAAAGTATAAGTATTGGAAAATTTAAGGAAATAACAAGCAATATCTCGAAAATGGTTCACTCAACAAAAAAAAATGTATATGACATAAATAGTGTACTTTAACGCGATCTATATGTTTTATGTAGTAAATTTTTTTCTATCTTTTATTGTTTACCAGTTATGCAAACGTCGTTCACAGTGAAGAACATTTTTGGAGACATTCTCAGAAAATTCAAGATATACATTTTATTTGTCATGAAAGTATCTTAAATATTTTTTTAATCAAAATCGTTAGAGTCATTTTTGAGAAAATTAAAATTTTAAGAAAATGTTCCATGTAAAGGGTAATTTGGGGTGGCGGGATTTTCTTGAAAACCTTCGTGTCGCATCTCTGGAAGATACTGAACCTAAATACCAAGTTTGGTGTTTATCCGACTGTTCGTTTCTGAGTTATGCTGTTCACAGACACACACACACACACACACACAGACAGACATGTTTTCAAAAATGCTTTTTTTGAATTCAGGGAGTCTCAAAACATGTATTTCCGGTGAAATCTCGGTATCGAATTTTTGGGTGGAATACAGTACTTCTCCTACTTAGTAGAGAAAGTAAAAATTAATTAAATCAACGTTCAGGTTTTAATCACTCATGCATCGTCGGGTATTCTTTAGCGCTTTCCTGAGAGTAATTATCGGTTTATGACACACTATGATAGCGATCTGATGGTTTGAGATTCTTCCTAATAGCATTGTCATTCTGTTCCGCCATTAACTTCTCGGTTCCATTATGCTGATTGTCGTTGGATTTGGTTCTTGCGAATTAAAAGCGTCATTAGAATCGAAACTAATTCACATAATGGATACTAGCACGGATGTTAAAGAGCAAATGGCCAAATGGAACCTGGATGTTTGCTTAAGCAGATTTTGATGTGAATCTCTACACACTAAACGACCTGGTACTGCGCACTCCTACGGTAAGGGTCAGAAACAGCAAAAACCATTTATAAAACGACTAAATGATGCAAGGGCTGTATAAACATACACTCGGCTCTATCACATTTCGTAAAGCGTGCTTAAGATAAAATTGAACAGAACGTGGAGCTAATGGTGTTACAAATATTTTTAAAAAAAGTAAAATCGTAAAAAGCCTACTTTACTTCAAAGTTTGCATAATAATACATTATGATACATGGGATAAAGCCACTTTTAGCACGTGTTGCATATACTACACGGTGAGCCAAAAGATTCCGAACCGCCTGCGCGGTGTTTTTCCTATTCGCGTCCTCGGAGCTCGTTGCCGTCTGCCGCTATCATAGAAAGGCGCGGATGAAACCATACATTTTTAAAACTACTTTTAAAGACTTTACCTACCAACTTTATGAAAGAAAATGCTGAAACTGGCCACCGTCGTTGTCCATACTTTTTTGGCACCTCTTTAGGAAACTATCCATCATGAATTTTTTGGGGGGAATTTTCCAAACGATGACTATGTCGTCTAATGTTTCTTCGGTAAGAATGCATACAGTTGGTATTAACAAGCAAGATGCTCTCGGCGTTGGCGCAATAGCAGACGAAAATCATATTTTGTAATCTCTTAACAGCTAGTATATATCCATTACCTTTAACGACGGGTTCTTATGATAACCGCAATAAAGTGTGCAGCTCTATACCTTTCCTGCTCTAATATTTCATAATATAATACATATATTAAGGAACTATTTACGTTGGCGTAAGAGTATATTCCTTGGTTCCTGACAAGCAGAAGCACGTGCTTCTGTTTACATAAGAGGGAACTCTGGTTTGGAATGAACAATACAGTAACCGGCTGCATCAAATACCAACAGCGCTCACCAGGTTGCGCCCTCTCCGTCAGTATAGATAGCGCTTATGCAGTCTCCACGTCATCATCACCTGACCTTCCCGGGGTCCCTCGAGCGATACGCTCCGATGAAAAAGAGTGTGTTACAGATTTAGTTCTGGACGACCACTGAAGATGGACTTCGAGTTTCCTGGTTGGGAGCGGCCGTCTCCACACTTTTCGGCCTTGTCTAAATTTATACACATATTTTTCGGTGTAAGAAAAATTCTAAATTCTTTCTACTGTGTGGAGCGGCATTTAAACCTTATCAAAGCGACTTCATATTGAAATATGACCACGTGTTAAATGCTATTTAAAATGGCAAATATGTGTGAGCAGGACAAAGCCAAGATTTTATGTATTTCATTTGTAACTTATTAATGTTTCTGGATTTGAATGTAAATATATTCAGTGCTTTCGGGGCTGCAAGAATTATTATTTTCATTTAGAACTGCATTATATTCTTACTTCATTTTCCTTTAACTTTAGTTGTAGTACAAAGATTATTGCTCTGGGGGAAATGCTTTATTCCAACACATTCTAGACTGGGCCCTGTATTTTATTTTTAGTTAACTTTTTTTATTAAAAATTTGTGGCATTCTACACGACTATGTTTGTATGAAAATGCTGGTTTTGTTGATTCGCTAGCAGTCATTTTCAGTGAAATTATGTTCAACATGTTTTACCTTACACCAGCCAATAAACCTATTAAATGCTATATCATGTTGCTTTCTGAATTTTTTTGGTAAGTACATCTAGTGTTATTCTTTCTTCTGCTTCTGTAATTTCACTTCCATTGCAGTTTCTTCTGAATTCATAATTTCTGCCACTTAATCTTTATATACGTTATTCTAGATAAAATAATAGCTATTTAAATCAAGACTACCAATATAACGTGTACGTTAACTCTACAACGAATTGCGATAAATTGAAGTATGATTTGTAGTGTGAAGAGATAATGCGAGCGCCATGAGAAATTAATAATTTAAAAAAAACATAATGAAAAGTAAAACCTAATAAAACCAAGTCGAGTTATTACACATGTGGAAATAAAAAGAGCAACTGTCATGTGATTGGACTTGAAACCAAAGTAGGTCACAATGAAGATTATAGCTTTTAGCTCGTGTGCACTGTCTTAGTTCTACTTTTAGGCCATGCTGCCTAAAAACATTTTTGATTTCACGTAACCTACTAAACATATAACATACGCTTTACTTATTAAACAAAATGATTACGTTTAATTCTGAAAATATCTCACATAAATATGTAATGTGGTACATTCACATGACTTTCTCTACCCACTAATGTTTATTTTAATCTTTGGCTTCCACAAACTATACCTACGAAAGCTTATTCCTTTCTCTAACACGTACATAGCAGATAAAATAGGTGTTGCATTTCACCCAAAAATTCTATATCGAGATTTCACCGGAAATGTATGTTTTGAGGCCCCCCGAATAAACAAAGCATTTTTAGAAAAGCGCACGCGCGTGTGTTAACAGCATAACTCAAAAGCAAACGAAGATACACACCAAACTTTGTATTTAAGTTCAAGGATGCGACACGAAGATTTTCAAGAAAATCCCCTACGATTATGATTAAAATACCATATATTAAAATATATTTACATGACAAATAAAATATATATCTTGAATTTTCTGGTAATAGCCTACGAAGTCCTCTTCGTTAGGAAGAAATGTTGTTTGTATAATCTGGTATAAGTGGTATATAGACAAAAACGTAACAGACAGAAAAGGTTGATGTCTTTAAAACACACATTTTATTTTAAATAATGTTTTTGTTTCATAAGCCATTTTAGAGATCTTGTTATTAAAAACTTTGTCATTCTTTTAATGTCCTGTCAACATTCAGTTGTCACTCGCGATGTCATGGAAACAGTACGGAATTTTAAGACCAGCATATAGCGTCCAGTTGTTAAACATTTGACTATCGCTGTTCTCTTTGTATTTAAAATAAAATAACGAATGCATCTATTTCTGCAAATGTTTTTGTAGATTAAAATGAAGTGGATAGAAACATAAACGTTCATAAGAATATTTGTATACTCGCTAATAAACGATCGGGGATAGAGAAAGTCATGTGAATGTAACACATCAGATTTTATACGATAGGCATTTTAGGCCGTTTATAGGTCTTCAAGTTGTGTGTTGACCATTGCCATGATTACAAAGATTTATTTGTATCAAAAGCAGATAATAAAAGAATAGCTACAATATTCTCTATCCCTTTAAAGGGAACCACTCTACATCTCAATGTCCAGTGAGGAATTTAGCCGAGGACCCTTAGCATCTCCACAGAAGTTTCTATTGTCCTGAAAAAACCCCGCTGTGGCATCACGCTATCACAAAGCCTTTGAAAACGAATATCCTGAACGTGCTTAGCGGAAAAGGCCCTCTAAAGGGACTTGACAAAAACTGCCCAGACACAAAGGATGCCTCAAAATGGGTTAATAGTCTCTTCTTCCGTCACGTAGCATAGACAACTTTTTAACAATTTCTTGTTCGGCATGGAAACTTGCAACTTCCACGACTCCTGAGTAATTGAAATGGCTCTTAACGATTTCCGGAGAGAGCACTTTTACGTCTTGGTCCTTTCTTGTAAAACGTGAGGCCGTTACGTGCACCATAAACCTTTATATTCCGCCTATTTCGAGTTATAGTGTTCGGGATTTCTACCTGCCGGGATTTATCTGCAAACAAAACGACCAAGTAACACTGCCAACCTTCTTCAGGCTTTTAAAATCTGCTCCAGCAGGCGAGAGATAAATCTCTATTTCTATCTTGTCTACCAACTACCTATAGTAGCTAGACGAAGTATTGCATTCTACAAAAAATGTCTTATATTTTACATTCGCATGACTTTCTACTCTCGTTTATTAGTAGTTATACAAATTATTCTTATATAGCGGGAAATCGTCGTTCCTGGGTTGTTGTGGTCTTCGGCAGTGTTCTTCCTCGGCTATTAGTGCTCATGGTTGTTGCGTATTCCATTCCTAACTATATCTAATTATTAATTCTCAGGTTATTGTGGCTGAGGCAAGTTAAAGAATACCCTGCAATTTTCCCTTAATAAATGAAGTTTATTCACAAGTGAAATAATTATGGGCGGCTAGCTTTTCCCATTATTATAATCCCACCACTTTAAATAATTCAGGAGCCTAGCTATCTGCACACGCACCCCCACCCTTGTATACACCCACGTGCATTTGCAGCACCTCGTGCCGACGTGAATTCTAGAAGATCAGTTAGCGAGAGGGAGTGGCTCTGAGGCCTTGCCTGCCCTTATATACGGGAGCCTAGTGACGCTCACCGCTGCGTTTAAAAATTTAACGACGATTCCTATTGGCCCTCAGACCGCATTACCTTAATATGTATGAGAATGTGTGGCTTCAGATCCGTGCGCTTGTAGCGTTGTGACGCCAGTTCCATATCTCCGTCTCTTTCTTTTCTCTATCTGTCTCTTTCTATTTCTCCGTACCGCTACCGGTTCCCTGCCTGTTGGCTTGGTGAAAGGTACGCTCTATATGCTTTCCTGGAATTTTTGCTAGCTCGCCCGTTTCTTACAACCAGCTCTGTACAAATGTTAGATGTCGAATATTTTAACATGTTAGTGAATTAAATTATTACTGTACAATTCTTATATGTATGGTTCCCCTTTCATATTACAATTCCTATATATGTATAATATATCCCCTTTCACTTACTAAAGCTTATTTTTACTTTACGTACAATAACTAGGGGAAGTATTGCATTCCACCCAAAAATTCCATATCGAGATTTCAAAGGAAATACATGCTTTGAGGTCCCTTGAAATAAAAAGAACACTTTTAGAAAAATGTGGTGTGTGTGTGTGTGTGCGCGCGCGCGTGTCTGAACATCATAACTCAAATACGAAAAGTCAGATAAATACCAAACTTGGTATTTAGGTTTAGTAGATATCTTTCAAAGATACGACACAAAAATTTTCAGGAAAACTCCCCACCCTTTACATGGAAACTTTTCGAAAATGTTGATTTTCTCAAAAATGGCTAACAATGTTGAATAAAATACGATATATTTAAGATATTTTCATAACAAATAAAATGCACATCTTGAATTTTCTAGGAATGTCCCGAAACGTCCTCTTCATTCTGAATGGCTTTCGCGTAACGGGTAAACGTAAGAGAAAGACAAAATTTTACTACATAGAAAATGTAGACCTTCCTAATTTTTTTTTTCGTGGGGTGAACAATTTCCGAGATATTCCTTGTTATTTGTTTGAATTTTCCAATACTTTACCTTTTTCCTAAATGGCAATTCGTTATTTGCTTTTTTATGCTCCACATAGCAACCAGCTCTTAAAATATTTGACTATCGCTTAAAGCCTACCAATTCCCCTGCAAATGTTTATCTCGATTAACATGAAGTAGACGGAGAATATGAAGCAGTATTTTTAACACTTAAATGATTTTAGTCAAATATATAATCTATAAATTCAATAACAGCCCGTCTTAAAACAATGTCTGTATGTAACAATATATAAAAAGTGTATATTTCAGTCATTGTATATGTTTATATTATTGTATCCATGTGTAATAATGTTATGTGAATGTATTACGTAATTTAATAATGTAGGAGCTGTGAGAAATAGATTTAAAGTTGCTAACAATGAGGTAACAATGAGATAACCTTGAGGCAATAATGCGTAAGGAAGTTTAAATGCTACTAGTCATTATTAGAGCAGCAATAATGTACATTTTGAGACAGTTTAAAAATAGCCAATCAACAACCAGAAAAGGCTTTAGTTAAATGAAGGTGTTCTACTGGAGTAGGATTAGCCAATCAGAGACTTGAAATACAGAAATTTACAAGTTTAGACGGTTGAAGACAGTTCAGTTGCCTCCAAACAGTGCTCATAACCAGATTGTTGCCTGCAGACAGTGTTCATAACTGGATGCGTTGCTTGTGTGTCCTCGAGAGATTTAATACGTATTCGCGTGAGAAGAAAAATAAGTTTACATGTTAAAAAAAGGCAATTAATTAAATAAAAGAATCTCACAGCTCTCTATACCAGTAAAGTGCTATTTAATTTGTGTAAAGGATAAATAAAAAAACAGGAGTGAATTAAAAATTATAATCTGTGTAAGCCTAAATTCTTAGTCACAGCCGAGGCAAACATAAATATTAAATATTTAAAGAAACAGTTTAATTACAAGGTTAATATTTTTTAAACTTGGGGCAAAGGGCACCTGAAAATACATTTGGGGCGAAGGCACCCGGAAACTGTTTACTATACGTGCGGTTGCAACAATTACAAGTTCGGCTCCCCAACAGTTGAAATATAATACAACTCCTTCAATACGGACTAATTCAAATTGACGTCCAAAGCGTGTTGCAAACATCGTAACAGAAATACATCTTATTCAAACTGGCTTTCAATACGTAGCAGCAACTACCTACTTCAAATTGGCTTCCCAAACATGGTGCAAATAATGTAATAAAATCCTACTTCAAATAAGCGTTTGTAAAAATAGTTTGTACAAGAGTAGAGAAAGTCATGTGAGTGTAACACATCGGATTTTTCTATTTATTTTGTTATGGATACAAAGGAAATGGTGATAGTTTAGCCTTAAAAAGTTCTTGCTCTTGCCATGCAACCACGAAAAAAAAAACTGAATGTCAACGTGACTTTAAAAGAATAACAAAGTATTGAACGATTCGAACCGTCGATAGCGGATATCTTGGAAGTAGCTGATGCCACAAAAAATGTTATTTGAAGTAAACTGTGTGTTTTAAAGAGAGATACATCTTGTTCAGCAAGTTTTCATCTATAGTTTAAAATTTATCAGTTATACAAGATTATACAGAATTACTTACGGATGAAAACAACTTTACAGGCTATTTACACAAAATTCAATACCCACATTTTATTTCGCATGTCAATACGTAAAACATATATTAAATCAAAATCGTTAGTCCAGTTTTTTACGAAAAAGGGTAGTTTAGGGAGGTTGGATATTATTGAAAATCATCCTGCCCCGTCCCTGAAAGATGTTCAATTTAAACACCAGGTTTGGCAATATCGGACTTTCTGTTTTTACTTTCACTACCACGTACATAGCATGGAGTGAGGGAAATGAATTCCACACAAAAGTTCGATATCGAGATTTCATGGGAATGTTTATTTCAGGACGCTGAAAATAAAAATAGAGCATTTTTAAAAACAAATCTGATGTGTTACACTCACATGACATAACGAATTCCAATTTGAGAAAAAGTATAAGTATTCCTAAATTTAAGGGAATAACAAGCAATATCTCGAAAATGGTTCACTCAACAAAAAAATATATATATGACATAAATTGTGTATTTTAATGCGATCTACATTTTTTGTGTAGTAAAATTTTGTCTATCTCTTATGGTTTACCAGTTATGCAAAAGTTGTTAACAATGAAGAATACTTTTGGAGACATTCCCAGAAAATTCCAGATATACATTTTATTTGCCATGAAAGTATTTTAAACATATGATATTTTAATCAAAATCGTTAGAGCCATTTTTGAGAAGATTAAAATTTTCGAAAAATGTTCCATGTAAAGGGTAATCTGGGGTGGGAGGATTTTCTTGAAAACCCTCTTGTCGCATCTCTTGAAGATACTGCACCTAAATACCAAGTTTGGTGTTTATCCGACTGTTCGTTTCTGAGTTATGCTGTTCACACACACAGACACACACACGGACATGCTTCCAAAAATGCTTTTTTTGGGGGGATTCAGGGGGCTTCAAAACATATTTCCGGTGAAATTTAGGTATCTAAATTTTGGATGGAATACAATACTTTCTCTACGTACTAATCGTAGTAGAGAAAGTAATAAAAAAAACGAAATTCGAGTAAATACAAACTTTAGGTACAGTACCTTCCAAAGATCTGCCACCTCAAACTACCATTTACGTGAGACATTGTTCAAAATTTTCTATTTTTATAGTTATGGCTCTAACGATTTTGAATAAAATGCCACATTACATGACAAATAAAATGTACATAATCTGGAAATGGTCTGTAGAAAACCTCTTCTTTTAGAAGAAATTGTGTATAATATTGTATAACTGGTAAACGATAATCAATAGGCGAAAACGTATCACACAGAAAATGTGGATCTCTTTAAAACACAGAATTTATTTCAAATAACTTTGTGTGTTATCAGCCATTTCTGAAATATCCGTTATTAATAGTTCGTATTGTTCAATATTTCGCCATTCTTTTCAAGAGCTGTTTCTCGCGATGTGGTGGAAACAGTATGGAATTATAAGGGCAGCATATTGTTATACACCGGAGTGAGGCCGAGAGGATTGCAGCTAAAATATTAAATGTAGTTACCCCGGCATAAACATTGGGGGACGTAGCTCAGTGGCACTTGAGAGATACCAGAAACCTGCTGCACAAAACTAAAGAATACATCAATTTACATTTACCTCTGATTTATAATTAACAAGGTGCACTACATTATACAGAAAAGGTTACAGAAGAACACTGGGGGAGAACCCCCCCCCCACACACACAGAAAACCTACGCTAGACTCTGGCTACAAGTGACGCCCAGCCACACACAAACAGGCTATTCCCTCAACTTGCCTTCACCCCAACTAGGAAAATGGAATTGCCGCGCCGGACAAGAACTTAACACACAAACACAACAATTAGCAACAATATTATGCACAGCAATAATGTGTCCGACGCGACAATACACACACACATACGCTACAATATAGCGTCCAGTTCTAAAACATTCGACTATCGCCTTTCCCTTTGTACTTATAACAAAATGTGTAAAGCAGCTATTTATCTGTGTTAAAATGAAGTGGATAGGAAAATAAAACTTCGTAAGAATAAATTGAAAACCCACTAATAAGCAAAAAGGGGTAGGGAAAGGCATGTGAAAGTAACACATAAGAATTTTTACTTTCTCGACTACGTATAGTAAGTAGGGGAAGTATTCGATACCGAGATTTCACCGGAAATATATGTTTTGAGACACCCTGAATCCAAAAAAATCATCTTTGGAAACATGTCCATGTGTGTGTGTCTGTGAACAGCATAACTCAGAAACGAATATTCGGATAAACACCAAACTTGGTATGTTGGTTCAGTATCTTCCAGAGATGCGACACGAAGGTTTTCAAGAAAATCCCCCACCCCAGGTTACCGTTTACATGAAATACTTTTCTGAAATTTTAATTTTTTCAAAAATGGATCTAACGATTTTGATTAAAATATCACATGTTTAAGATATTTTCATGACAAATTAAATGTATATATTGAATTTTATGGAAATGTCTCCAAACGTATTCTCATTGTGAACGAATTTTGCATAACTGGTAAACCATAAGAGATAGACAAAATATTACTACACAAAAAATGTAGATCGCGTTAAAATACACAATTTATGTCATACACATTTTTTTGTTGAGTGAACCATTTTCGAGATATTGCTTGTTATTCCCTTAAATTTTCCAATACTTATACTTTTTCTCAAATTCGTTATTCAATTTTTTTTCTCCTGGTAGTGCAAAGAGAATGGAATACTCCACATAGCAACCAACTGTTAAAACATTCGACTATAGCTTAAAGCCTACCAATTCCCCTTGCATCTACAAGAAAATTAGCAATAAGATTAACATCTCGCTATGTCGATTAACATGAAGCATATGGAGAATAAGCGTTTGTAAAAATAGTTTGTACAAGAGTAGAGTAAGTCATGTAAGTGTAACACATCAGATGTTTTAACTCTTCCTTCAAATATGAAAAGCTGTAAAGTATAAATGATGTAATGTTACTCCCCAGGTTCCCTTCTTGCAGGTTAACCCTGCTCCGGCTGACCAGCACCGAGCTCGATAATATCCAAGACAGAAATTGGGTTGTTGATTGGAAAGGAAAACGCTAAGCCGCTGCCGTAGGAACGGATCCCACATCGATCTATTGGAATTAAGCATACGGCAAGGGGGGCACATGCTGCACTTAAGCCCTCCCATTTTGAGCGTGCGTGACAAATTGACAAGCGTGCGGAAGTACGAGACCTGGCTGTAAGCCGCAAGTGGATAGAAGGATTAGTGAGGGAACGTCATTGGTTCGCATCCATGCTGGAATACGCCATTAGACCTGGGCACTGAAGCTAAAAACCCGTGTGGTGGCCAAGTAAATGGTTTTATTTTTTGATCCCCCTGTTCGCTTTTAGTAGCACACAGAGTTTACTAGCATGTGCTCACTTAAGGGTACTACAACCTCAATCTCTGAAGAGCCCTGTCGCAGGAAGGGGGCACTTAAAACAGCAGAAACCGATGAACGAGGGGAAAAAATGTACAAAGTGATGGAAAAATGAACAGCTGTAAAGTAACTAGACACACTGACCTTGTCTAGGCATGTAATTTCTTTTTATGTAGCTTGTAAGCATCTTAAAGGACCACCTTTTGCAGGTATAGTTGTATTGCACATTTCGTTGTAGTTACAAGAGAGATAGAGGAGGTTGAAGAGAGTCAAATCTTTAAAAACCGGGTCGCTATAGACTGGCTTTGAAATTCCGTTCTCATTTGCACCACATTACGAGAAACAAAACAATGGTGACAGCAGTTGTGCCAAATTGACCCTCCCCGTAGAAATCTACTTTAGGCTACTGGGCTGTACTAAAGGAAGGCTGACATGTACGGGAACAGAAGTGAAACGACTATGGTAGTGGTTCTCAAGCAGACGACAAGAAGAAGCAAGAAAGGGCGCAGTTATTTTGAGTCACACAGTACGTCAGGCGATTGTGGTCGTCGACTGCGCAGGCGCCGGATCAGTTCCAGCTTTCTTCAATGTGCTGTCCACAAGGCTGATCAGTCTCTCTTCGACGGCGAGCTAAGTTAAGAGGAAAACAAGAGGACAACGTTTAGCTAGAAGGCATTCTGGACGGTATTTCTAAATACATTTTAGGCTTAACGTATTCAAAATTCTCTTTAGTAGTTCTTCACTGGGAAAAGATTGATCGTCTGAACTACAGACTTGTTGCTGTTAATTTAGAAATGTATCGGTAAATGTGAGAGCAGGAAGCAATTCTGTAATTATTGTAATTTAATTTAAAACATTGAAGCCGTAAAGAATGGTGAAGGAATAAGGGTTTCGTAAATTGTAATTATCTATGTTATTGAAGTGTCAGTTTATTAAATGGAAGAAATTCGGGTTGTTAATTAATTTATGGAATATATTTTCAAGTAGGAATCTGCCATTATTCCTAATTTAATCCACTTCCTCTTGGGTCAAAAAACACGTTACACAGTTCAAAACATTACAGGTATTCAAAAATTCAAGCCAATAACAACAAACATATTAGGAATGGTTTACAAGAAAAACATTGAGATAAACTGCGTGCTTTAGCAAAGTATACATTTTTTCTGCAGTCGTAAGATTTACAGTTTACCAATTATACGAGCGCGGATCGAAAAGTAACGCACAATAATTTTTTTCTGCCTTGGTATTGCAGCTGGAATGTTGCAATTTCACACAAATATAGTCTGATATTTTCACTACAAAGGGTATTTTTGTTTCATGTTTAGCTCTGGCGAGAGAAGCGTGAACTACGCAACAAAGATGTCGTCCACGTGTGAAGAGCAGAGAGGTGTGGTTCGATATGTGTGGGCCAAAGGGCATAAAACGAGCGATATTCACAGGTACGTGTATGGGGATGATTGTATGGACCGTCGCAATGTCTACAGGTGGTGTAGATTCTTCCTATAGGGCCGTGTGAACCTTAGTGATTCGCCACGCTCCAGGAGGCCAGTAATAGCTGCAACCCCACAGAATGTCAGAGGCATTGAGGCGGCAATTTTGAACAACCGGCATGTGCAACTCGAACCTTATCGCAACAGTTCAACATTTCCTATGGTGCAGTGTACAATATTGCTCCTGACATGTTGAAATTTCGTAAAGTTAGTGGTCGCTGGGTGCCTAAGAACCTGTCAGACAACCACAAGGGCCAGAGAATGATGAGCTTGGATCACCTAACGCGGTACACCGCAGAAGGGCATGACTTTCTGAAAGGAATCGTTACTGGTGATAAGTCGTGGGCATACCACTACACGCCCAAAACCAAGCAGGCAAGTATGGAGTAGAAACATGCTGGTTCCCCAGCGAAGAAAACATTCAAAATGACTCAATCTGCTAGGAAAGTGACGGTGTTCTGGGATACGCATGGTGTACATTGGTGGATTTTGCTGTACACGGACCACTGTGAATGCTGCATTGATTTGGTGAAGTTGCGTCGTGCCCTTTTTGACAAACGCCACAACATGAATGCTGACGATGTCAAAATTCTTCATGACAATGCTCGCCCCCATGTTGCTGCTGCTGTTCGTCAGAAAATCACCAAATTTGGTTGGGAGGTGCTCCAGCATCCACCATACAGTCCGGACCTTGCACCGTCGGACTTTCATCTGTTTGGTCCCATGAAGAAATTCCTGGCCGGCCAACGCTTTGCGACAGATGCTGAAGTGAAATCAGCAGTCCGCAGATGGCTATACTCCAAGGAAACGGACTTCTACGAACAGGGCATATTGAAACTGGAATTACGATTGGAAAAATGTGTGATAAATTTGGTGACTATATCAAAAATTAGGTAAAAGGTGTAAGTTCATTTGCGATTTTATTCTTGTTTTAACTGTTAAACCTTTTTGTAAAAAAATTTTTGTGCGTTACTTTTCGATCCG
This sequence comes from Deroplatys truncata, assembly GCA_030765065.1. Classification (NCBI taxonomy): domain Eukaryota; kingdom Metazoa; phylum Arthropoda; class Insecta; order Mantodea; family Mantidae; genus Deroplatys; species Deroplatys truncata. Next base: position 302,061,546 of record CM060975.1, on the reverse strand, counting down.
CCCTCGTACAAAAGACATACCGAATGAAAAGAACTTCCGGCTATTTACAAAACATTCAAGATATACATTTTATTTGTGCTACGCACTAGCCTTGCTTTGCTTGGTTTAATTTAAATTTAATTGTTATAATGTAATGTAAAATGGAGGGTGTTGTAATGTATCTTCAGTAATTGTTAATATTTCTCATTACTAAACATACCACATTTTACAGTTCCATTCCTCATAAATTCCATATACCTCCCCCCCCCAAGCATGTCCAAAGCTCCGTGGATAGGTACTGAAGAAAGTTATTCAACAAAGATTTACCATTCCTGATTGTTTATTCTCTGCTATGGTTTTGCAATACATGAGTAACAATCATAGTACCTCTTGCACCCAGATCACTTTCTCATTTAATTTATCCCCATTTTCAAATGGTAACACACAAGATATTTAACATTTACAATCGAGTACTCTGCTTGTAACCCAAGTAAACGCAACGAAGGTAATTACAATTTCACAAACGGGGACATACAACCATCATCATTTACGAGGGCTGTCCCAGAAGTACCCGACCTAACAAAGAAAACACAAAACTTTGGGAAAAAACCTGTTTATTTCCCTACATAGTCTCCATTCCGCTCGACACACTTTTCCCAGCGATGTTCAATAGCTTCAATACTCTGTTTATAATGAGAACCATCGAGTTCTGCAAAATAGCCATCAACTGCAGACTCCAGTTCTTCACTGTTGGCAAATCTTTTAGCGCCAAGCTATTTCTTAAACTTTGGAAACACAAAATAATCAGAGGGGTCTAAGTCTGGCGAATAGGGTGCATGAGGAAGCAATTTGAACTTTAACTAATTGATTTTGGCCATGCGATAATGGATGTGTGAACCGCTGCATTGTCTTGATGAAACAGAACTTTCTTTTTCGCTAAATGAGGCCGATTTTGCTTGATTTCATCATTCAAACGTTGCAATAAGTTTGCATAATATTCGCCATGGATTGCTTTTCCTTTTTGAACATGATCAATGAAAATTATTCCACGCGCACCCCCCCCGAAAAAAACTGACGCCATGACCTTGCCTGCAAATGGTACTGTTTTCGTTTTCTTTGGGGCCGATTCTCCCCTTTCAATCCACTGTTTTGACTGTTCCTTCGTCTCAGGTGTGAAGTGATTGATCCATGTTTCACCCATGGCTATGAATTGTGGCAAGAACTCTGCTTTATTGCAGCGAAACATCGCCAAACACTCGACTGAAACATCCTCACGACGCTGCTTTTGTTGCATTGTGAGTAAACGCGGCATTAATCTTGCGCACAGTTTTCTCGTGTCTAAATTTTCAGCTAGTGTGTGATGTACAGCACTTTTTGAAATGCCTACGATGTCTGCTAGCTCGCGCACTTTCAGTCGACGGTCATCCAATACCATTTTGTGAATTTTCTTCACAATTTCTGGCGTGGTCAGCTCATTTGGTCGACCACTGCGATGTTCGTCTTGGCAGCTCGTACGGCCTCGCTTGAACTCTGCCACCCAATATTTTACTGTTGTAAACGAAGGAGCAGGTACCCCCAGAGTAGAATCTAGCTCAGCTTTAATATTAGTTGGAAAGACCTTTCAAATGAAAGTATTGTATCACATAACGATGGCCAGTTTTATCCTTGTTTACAAATTCGCTGAGAGAGTTCACTATTGATGGCTGACAATTACTAAACAACGTAACATCGTCAAACTTCAGACTTAAGCTTTTAAAGAAGATCTTAAACCCATTACAATAATAAACAAATATCCTTTACTATAACGTGAATAACGACATTCAATAGCAAACACCTCAAGTTATTAATGATTATAAAGAGAATACTCAAGTAATCCTGTATTATATCATAACTTTTCCCTAAGAGTAAATCTAAAAACCTTTTAAAAACCATTTGAAGTACCAGAGATGCAACCACGCTGACTAAAACACTCGACTTAAAGCTGGCGTGCAAGAATTAATCTTTAGCCTATAAATAATTTAAAATGCAATGCTTTATCCTTTCTAAAAGCGGAGTTTTCCATCGCTGTCTCCCGGTGTGCAGCTTGCCTAGGTGTTCCTTGCAGGTGAGCAGTGAACGTTGAGGCAGTATTTTTAACAATAAAATGATTTCAGTCTAGTTATATAATATATAAGTTCATAAACAGCTCCCTTGAAGCAATATGTGTATATAATAATTTGTAAAAATGTATGTAACAATCATTGTATAGGTTTGTATTATTGTATCCATGTGTAATAATGTTATGTGAACATATTACGTAATTTAATAATGTAGGAGCTGTGAGAATAATAGGTTAAAAGTTGCTAAGAATGAGGTAACAATGAGGTAACCTTGAGGCAATAATGAATTTGAAAGTTTAAATGCTACTAGTCATTATTGGAGCAACAATAATGTAAATTTTGAGACAGTTTAAAAATAGCCAATCAACAACCAGAAAAAGCTTTAGTTAAAAGAAGATATTCTATTGAATTAGGAATACCCAATCAGAGACTTCAAATACAGAAATTTACAAGTTTAGGCGGTTGAAATCAGTTCAGTTGCTTGCAAACAGTGTTCCTAACCGGACGTGAGATGCGTCCTCGAGAAATTTAATACGTATTCAGTGTGAGACGAAAAATAGTTTACGTGTTAAAAAGTGCAAGTAATTAATAAACAAAATCTCACAGCTCTCTATATCAGTGAAGCGTTATTTAAATCGTGTCAAGCATTAATAAAAGGGAGTGAAGTAAAATTATAATCTGTGTAAGCCTACATTCTTGTCGCACCACAACCCTGCTAAGAGAAACGTGTCTCTAACAAATACTGCGCAGCTGAGGCAAACATAAATATATAATATTTAAAGAAACATTTCATTTACAAAGTCAATATTTTTACTTTCTCTACTACATATAGTAAGTAGGGGAAGTATTGTATTCCACCCAAAAATTTACTACCGAGATTTCACGAGAAATATATGTTTTGAGACCCCCTGAATCCAAAAAAAGCATTTTTGGAAACATGTCCGTGTGTGTGTCTGTGTGTGTGTGTGCCTGTGAACAGCATAACTCAGAAACGAACAGTCGGATAAACACCAAACTTGGTATTTAGGTTCATTATCTTCCAGAGATGCGACACGAAAGTTTTCAACTAAAATCCCCCACCCCAGATTACCCTGTACATGAAACATTTAGAAAATTTTAATTTTCTCAAAAATGGCTCTAACGATTTGGTTAAAATATCATATGTTTAAGATATTTTCATGATAAATAAAATGTATATCTTGAAGTTTCTGGGAATGTCTCCAAAAGTATTCTTCATTTTGAACGACTTTTGCATAACTGGTAAACCATAAAAGATAGACAAAATTTTACTTCACAGAAAATGTAGATCGCGTTAAAATACACAATTTATGTCATATACATTTTTTTGTTGTTGAGTGAACCATTTTCGAGATATTACTTGTTATTCCCTTAAATTTTTCAATACTTATTCTCTCAAATGGGAATTCGTTATTCATTTCTTTTGTCTTGTATATGCAAAGAGTATTAATCTGTGGAAAAGAGAATGGTGCTGCACCTAGCAACCAGCTATTAAGAGATATGTATGTGCTTAAAGGCTACTGTATTTCTATATCCCTTGCAAATACAAAACAAGAGGAACATAGTACGCCTTAAGCGATATTCAAATATTTTTGGAACTGGTCGCTATGTGTAAAATGTAATTCTCTTTGCATGTCAAAAGATCGTTTCTGCAAATGTTTATCTCGATTAATATGAAATAGATGGAGAGTAAGAGTTTGAAAAAATAATTTTTACAAGAGTAGAGAAAGTCATATGAGTGTAACACATCAGAATTTTTTTAAACTTGGGGCAAAGGCCACCTCAAAGTACATTTGGAGCGAAGGCTACCGGAAACTGTTTACTATACGTGCGGTTGCAACTACTACAAGTTCGGCTTTACTTTTATTCCTGCCGTGGTCTTGTAGCAACTCCTCTTCTCAATTTCACATTTTGCAAATTGATGTTCTGGCTACTGTTGCCCACTTCTTCCACACGTATGAATTCTAGCTCTGTTGACTGGTTATTCTGACCGTCTTCACCAAGAGACGTAACCACCTCTTCGACGGCATTGCAAGGTCGTTCAATTGGGCACGTGTGTACCAAGCGAATCTTCACGTAGCGTACTAACTTCACTACAACCCTAAATTACGTAGCCTAATTATAGACGTTGACTTCTTATAGAAAGTCGATGCAATATCTGCTATAAATCGCTAATGGCGACAAAAGCCAAGTACGAGGGCGGATTGACAAGTCAATGACTTTGACGAGAGATAGCGTTCTAATCACAAGTTTCTTGTTTGCACCCAAGTCTTAGATCTATTCTGGTATAATTGCAGAAAGTCGTCGTCATTAACATTGTGGAGAGCGTCCAAAATAAGACGTGTATTGCTTCGTGGAAAATGCAGAAAAGAGAATTTCGTGTTCTGATAAAGCACTACTTTTTGTATGGTAAGACGGTGAAGGAAACAGAAGAAAATCTGAACAAGTATTATGGGGACTCTGCTCCATCATATGGCATGGTTCACAGAATTTCGATGTGGCCATTCGAGCACAAGAGATGCTGTGTGCACAGGTCGGCCGGTTGATTTCACAACAGAAGAAATGGTGAACAAAGTTCACGATATTGTGTTGGAAGACAGTCTACGAGACAGCCAAGACAGTGAACATCTCGAGTGAACGGGTGTATAACATTCTGCAAGAAATTTTTGGGTATGAGAAAGCTGTCAGCATGATGGGTGTCGCGACTGCTCTGCTCATAAGCGGAATTGTGTGACCATTTCACAGGGATGTTTGAACATATACCAGCGCAACCCAAATGAGTTTTTGCGACCTTATATTACGGTTGATGAAACTTGGATCCATTACTATCAACCTGAAACCAAACAGGAATCAAAGCAGTGTATTTCCTTCGGCGAACCTGCTCCAAAGAAAGCGCAAACCTTTCTGTCGGCAGGAAAAATCATGGCAGCTGTCTTTTGGGATGCACAAAGGGTGATAGACATCCACTACCCGGAAAAGGGGAAAACGACCCCATTTGGTAAAAAAAAAAGGTTCTCTTTCACCATGATAATGCACCCGCACACGTCAGCCATTGCCATCTCAAAATTTGTGGAATTGGGCTACGAACTGCTACCTCACCCACCATATTCACCAGATTTTGCTCCGAGCAACTTCTTCCTCTTCGCAAACCTGAAAAATTGGTTCGCTGGGAAGAAATTCTCGTCCAGTGAACACATCATGGTAGAAATTACCTCATATTTTGCAGATTTCGAAAAATCTTATTTTTTGGAAGGGTTAAAAAATTGGAGAAACGTTGGATAATGTGTATAGAATTGAAAGGAGACTATGTTGAGAAATATTTTTTAAAAAAGAATCTTATTAATCCGCCCTCGTATGTAACCAAGTCTTGCCCTACATATAATAATGAAATTTGGCACTTAAATATTCCCTTTGCTGAACGCTTTCTTCCGACGATATGACCTTAACCTGATGACAGCACACTAAAACCCATACTACCTAGCAATTGTGAACTTGCGCGAGCAATAAGTAATTAAGCTAGCCAATTTTGAACTTACGTGCAGGCACACAAAGCATTCTCTTTTTCTTTATGTCTCACGCGGGTTGACAGCTCAACTCGCTCTTCCCAGACTCACTCATAACCCCCGTTTTTTGCTCAACGAAGAACAGGCTCGTTTTGCTAATGAACACAACCCCTTTATGCGTCGTGTACTTTTACGGAAATTCACATATGGACCTCTTTTCTAAAAGTATTTTTGGTGAATACGTAGGTCTCAAAAGCACGTATTTCTGTGTATTTAGTAATTTAAGTACTTTATTCCATATAATACGTATATTTTAGAGTAATTATAAAAAGAAAAATTTTGTGTTACATTCACTGGACGTTCTCTACCCATTATACTTTACTACTGTGCAGCTACCACGGAATATTCTTACGAAATTAGATTCCCAATCTATCTCATGTTAATCGAGATAAACCCTTGCAACAGTAATTTAATTGTAGGCACAAGGAAGCTAGAGGAAGCCGAATCAATATATGCTGGCCGTGAAATTCCATACCCTTTCAATGACACCGCGAGAAACAACGAAATAGGAACACTCTTCTAAAACAAAAAGCTTTGATGTGTTACACTCATAAGACTTTCTCTAACCTTTATCGTTTATTAGTGGGAATACAAACTATTCTTACTAAAAGTTCTTTTTCTATCTATTACAATTTAATCCAAATGTACCTTTGCAGAAATAGCAAATTACACATTTCGTTATAGATACAAAGGGGACAGCGATAGCCAAACGTTTAAGAACTGGAAGCCATATGCTGGCCTTAAAATTCCATACTGTTTCCATGACATCGCGAGTAACAACTGCATGTTAACACGACTTTAATAAGAGAATGATCAACTAATGAACAATTCGAACGTTTAACAGTTATACAATGTTATACAAAAATTCCTTCCGAATGAAGAGGCTATTCCCGGAAAATTCAAGATATACATTTTATTTGCCATGTAAATATCCTTAATATATGGTATTTTAATCAAAATCGTTGTCATTTTTTAGAAAATCAAGATTTTCGAGAAATGTTCCATGTAAAGGATAATTGGAGTGGAGGGATTTTCTTTAAAATATTCGTATCTCATTCTTGGAAGATACTGAACTTAAATATGAAGCTATGTGTCCACACACACATGGACATTTTCCAAAAAATTCTTTATTTTAATTCAAGGTGCCTCAAAACATGTATTTTCGGTGAAATCTAGATATGGAATTTTTGGGTGGAATCAATATCTTCTCTGCCTCCTAGGTGCGTGGTAGAAGAAAGTAAAAAGGTTATTAGAAGTGAAGTGTACCTAGATACACTACGTGATCAAAAGTATCCGGACATCTGGCTGAAAATGACGTACAAGTTCGTGGCGCCCTCCATCGGTAATTTTGGAGGTCAATATGGTGTTGGCCCACCCTTAGCCTTGATGGCAGCGTTCACTCTCACAGGCATACTTTCAATCAGGTGCTGGAAGGTTTCTTGGGGAATGGCAGCCCATTCTTCACGGAGTGCGGAACTGAGGAGAGGTATCGATGTAGGTCGGTGAGGCCTGGCACGAAGTCGGCGTTCCAAAACATCCCAAAGGTGTTCTATAGGATTCAAGTCAGGACTCTGTGCAGGCCAGTCCATTACAGGGATGTTATTGTCGTGTAACCACTCCGCCACAGCCCGTGCAGTATGAAGAGGGGCTCGATCGTGTTGAAAGATGCAATCGCCATCCCCGAATTGCTCTTCAACAGTGGGAAGCAAGAAGGTGCTTAAAATATCAATGTAGGTCTGCGCTGTGATCGTACCACGCAAAACAACAAGGTGCGCAAGCCCCCTCCAGGAAAAATACGACCACACTATAACACCACCACCTCCGAATTTCACTGTTGGCACCACACACGCTGGCAGATGACGTTCACTATACCCACACCCTGCCATCGGATCGCCACACTGTGTACCGTGATTCGTCACTCCACATAACGTTTTGCCACTGTTCAATCGTGTAATGTTGACACTCCTTACACTAAGCGAGGCGTCGTTTGGCATTTTCCTGTGTGATGTGTGGCTTATGAGCAGCCGCTCGACCATGGAATCCAAGGTTTCTCATCTCACGCCTAACTGTCATAGTACCTACTTGGAGTGGATCCTGATGCAGTTTGGAATTCCTGTGTGATGGTCTGGATAGATGTCTGCCTATTACTGTTTAGGACCCTCTTCAAATGTCGGCGATCTCTGACAGTCAACAGACGAGGTCGGCCTGTACGCTTTTGTGCTGTACATGTCCCTTCACGTTTCCACTTCACTATCACATCAGAAACAGTGGACCTAGGGATGTTTGGGAGTGTGGAAATCTCGCGTACAGACTTCTGACGCAAGTGACACCCTATCATCTGACCACGTTCGAAGTCCGTGAGTTCCACGGAGCGTCCCATTCTACTGTTTCACGATGTGTAATGACTACTGAGGTCGCGGATAGTGAGTACCAGGCAGTAGGTGGCAGCACAATTTATCTAAGATAAAAAACGCATGTTTGTGGGGGTGTCCGGATACTTTTGATCACATAGTGTATATCTTTTTTTTTCTTTTTTTAAGAATAGATACTTTTTTGGTCTCTCCCCTATGGTTTATCAGTGATACAAAATTCCTTCAAAATGAAGAGGACTTCTCAGGTTATTCTCCCATAATATGCAAGATATACATTTTATTTGTGATACAAATGTCTTTGAGACAATTTTTCTATGTAAAGAATAAGATCAAGTTTAGTATTTAACCGAACTTTTGTTTTTCAGTTATACCGTTGACACAGACATACTAGGTTTTTTTTTTCTAAAAATCGTTTATTTTGTAGGTGGATTCAGGGTGCCTGAAAACGTGTATTTCCGGTGAGATCTTAGTAATAAAATTTTAGGTCAAATGCAGCATTTCCTGGACTGCAGAGTAACAAATGGGGCATGTCATTTGACCTAAAGGAGTTAGGTATCATGTATGGAGTTACGAGGTTGTGTGTCGTTTCACCCCATTAAGGTAGAACCGGATGAATATCCACTCGTGCAACGGTAGGACTGCGCTTGAAAACTCAATAACAAACGTTCCACCCGCGGCGGTCGTGCCCCGCGCAGGCTTTAATGAGGGGGCGAGTCATACACATGCAGGCCAAGCAAGGGTTCAGCGCGCCATTTACATTTCATACTTAGTGCGGCAGCATGCTGTTTGCGAAAACGTTTAAACGTTACACGACAGAACAAAAATAAACACCAGAACGGAAGCGTGCAGAGGTAAAAAACAAATCTTATTACATTCACATGACTTTCTCTAGCCATTATCGTTTATTTGTTTAGAGCTTCCACAAACTATTCCTCGAGGTACACCATTGCAGAAATAGCTTCGTTGCAGTCTCACGCTTAAAAGACATTACAGGTTAAATGGGGCACAATGTTGCCGCATGTACTGTACGTGCGCTCGCAACATTGGCACCAGGCTGCGATCAAACTACCATTCTAATGTCATCTTGTGAATGATACATCACCAAATAGTAAAATATCTGCACTGCTATTTAAGGCTATGCTAAGACAATTTTCACCGGCACTTGGTCTCTTCTTTCTATTTTTAGTAGATACTTCAAAATGCGACTTTACACGCATTATATATATATATATGATCATAGAAATATGGAGGTATAAAATGCCAAAACCTATAATTTGGTAGGGTATCGTCACTTATTTTACTCTTGACAAAATCACATTCAACATGGGTAGAATGTTTTCAAACAGCAAATAATGAACAATGCCCACACTCCTCTTTGCGCTATTCCAGTCTATTGCGTTAACGTGTTTTTGTTTTGCATTCTTTTTTATGGGTCCTTGGAGATCCTTTCATTTGTTCCTTTTTTTTTTATTCTTATACACTACAATTTCTGATACCCGGATAGCTTTAGCTGTTTCTTTTACTGCCTTCCTAACACTCATTTTACTTGAAAAATCATCTTACGCATTAATTATTACTTTGCGTTTCTTCTTAGTTTACCAACATTTCGTCTCTTCCTAGTTTCATCCTCCATAATCATAAATATTTACGTAAAACGTAAAATAATCATAAATATTGGCGTAGACACTTCCTCACAACTGATTTAACCTATACTGCCGTTTGCCTCACACCTGTCCTACCAGTTGAATAGATGGACGACTTCTGTTTGTCATACACAATGAATGTAAGAAGTTGCAAGGATCCTACATGCTTTTAAAAACTGTCTCCAACCCTTCTCAGCATTTTCTCTCTCTTGGTACCCGCTGTAAACCCCAAAACAAAACAGTTTCTCGCTGGCTGATTTTTCTACTGCATAGGTATAGAATTTTTCGAAAATATTTAATTGAAAAAATTATAACGCTCAACTTAGTAATGGTAGAGAACTCAAAATGGTTTACTGGTTTACTCTAGCTAAGAAAAAAATGTTGCGTTCTACACTCTTTAGTTTATTAGCTACTGCGTGATAAGCATAGAAAGAGCAGATACCGGACTTCTACTGAAAAACTCGTTTTCTTTAGAAATCTATGTCCACAGAAACCTAAAAAGGGTCTAAAAATGATATAATGTAATAGAGAAAAATATTCTGCATAGGGCAATGTGTTCCAAGCTGAAAATTGTGGCAGTATTTTATATCACAACAATGTAAATGCCAGAGTGATTGTAGTGTAAATAAGCATTATTGTATGACAATGATTTGAGATGTTTGTTAATTATAACCATTGTTAGGAAATAAGTTTACACGGCCTCACTGGAACTGACAATAGGAGCGGATAACAATGAAACGAGGGGGCGAGTTGTTTATCAATTAGAAGAGACAAACAAATGACGTCAGATTAGCGCGCTTTTCTTATAAATGGAGGGAATATCTTCCATAGAGCATTTGTGTTCGTAATTTTGATTGGATATAAAAATTGACGCTAATGTTGCCGCGTTTTATTAACCAATAGTAGCTCGATTATAATCTTTAGGCATATCGGGTGAGGGAGTATAAATTCCGTGCCAGAGACAGGTTTCGTGCTGTCCAACAGAAGGATTCGCGGGTAATACGTCGTTCAGTCCAACAGAATCATACAAAGGTTATACGTCGCAAAGTTTAAGAGAATCGTTCACGCGTTATACGTCGCGCAATTCTACAGAATCTCTCGCGTTGTAAAGTTAGTTATAAATGTGAAATACGCGAATTAATAATGTGCAGTAAATAAGTGATTATAGTGATATTAGAAAATATAACAGTTTCAGTCTGGCGTGTATCAAGAGTCAATACGTGAAATTAATTAATTGTGACGGTAATAAAAGTGTAAAAACAAATTCTTTTATAAGTGTTATCTTTCAGTAACAAATCCTTTCCGTTTACACACCCTGTTCAAGAGATATGCTCGACTGAGTAGTAATAATAGCTAGCCGGAGGACAAAGAACCCAAATTTCAAACTATTATACAATAACAGGCGCTCAGCAATAAGATAACACGAAGTGACCGCAACAAATTGTCTCCCATACGTGGGGCAGATAAACATGAAGCATCTTCCAACTACCAACAAATATTCTACTTCAAAATGTATAACAAATGAATATGTACACCATGTTACTAGCAACTTGGCGACAGCGTGGGAGTAGAAAAGGAGGAAGCCAATGGCACATGTATGGGTTAGATAAGGACAGAGATATTCCATTTACCTCCATACTCTCTTTTAACGTTGAAGACAACCTATAGAAGGATACAGGAAACTGTATTCTTGAAAATATTTCAGACGCATCTTTGGAAGGTACAGAATTTGGATACCAAGTTTGGCACTTATCTGAAATTTCGTTTTTTAATTATACTGCTAACACAAATACACACGCACCTTTTTATAAAAATCCAATTCATGTGACTTTCTCTACTCTGTATCGTTTATTAGTGGGTATACAAGCTATTCTTACTGAAGCTTATTTTTCTATCTACTACATTTTAATCGAGATAAACCTGTGTAGTGCGGCGGTATTTATGTTATATTTATTTATTTATTGAGCCCCCACGTTTGGGAGCCAATTTGCGATGGTAAATTTATAATGTTATTTGTGTATGTGTGTTTACTTCACGTGGTGATGCCATTTTGTGACGTAATTCTTTCTTAGGTTTGTAGCTCCATCTGGTGTTAGCAATTTGCGGTAGTATTAGTGTTTGTTTGAAAGAATGCTACTGTTATTTTATTTAATTTTGGTTTACTGTCCTCCGGCTAGCTATGATCTTTTGGGTCGAGCACATCTCTTTATACAGGTTGTGTAAACGGAAAGGAATCTTTTATCCAAAGATAACACTGATGAAGGAATTTGTTTTATACTTTTATTGTCGAACACTTTCACTATCACATTTACACATTGATCTAGACACTCGCCAAACTGAAACTGTTATAACAACTTCTTACTGATCACTTTTAATTCACGTACTTCAACCTTTTGTATAATTAACTTTACCATACTTGAGATTTTTCATAACTCTTATACGCGTAACTTGTGAATCGATAGCCGACGTGTAATATTTCTGCTGGACTGAAGGCGACGTGTATCATACAAATATTTTCGACGAACTGACGGACTGAAGGCGTGTAGTGTACAAAGAATTTTGATGAACTGACGGGCTCTACCTCTAACCTAGCTCTTTTATACTCATACACCCCGATATGCCTAAAGATTATAACTGAACTGCAATTGGCTAATAAAACGCGCCAACATTAGCGTCTATTTTTATATCCAATGAAAATTATGAATACATATGCTCTAGGGAAATGTTCCAGCAATTTCTACAGAAAAACGCGCCAACATTACGTAACTTCCTCGTTTCCAATAATGATAAACAGCTCACCCCCTCGCTGCATTATTGCACGCTATTATTGTCAGTTTCAGTAAGGCAGTATAAACTTACTTCTCAACAATAATTACAATCAACAAACATCTCAAATCAATGTCACATAATAATGCATATTCATACTATAATCACTCTTTACATTTAAATAATTTGTGATACAAATTACTGCATCAGTAGAAATAGCTACATTACACATTTCGTCATAGATACAAAGAAAACATGGACAGTCAAATGTTTAAGAACTGGACGCTATACGCTGACCTTAAAACTTCATACTGTTTCCATGCAATGCCAAGAAACAACTGAGTGTTGACAGGACATCAAAAGAATGACCAAGTAATGAATGGATTAATTAATAACGGATATCTCAGAAATGGCTTACGTCGCATTTTTTGTAGTACGTTTTCGCCTATTCCTTTGTGTTTACTAGTAATGCAAGATTATACAAAATTGCTTCCGAATAAAGAGGACCTCATAGGCTATTCTGAGGAAGGTTAATTTTATGTTGTTGTTGTAATGTATTTCGACTGTTGGGGAGCCGAACTTGTAGTAGTTGCAACCGCATATATGGTAAAAAGTTTCCGGTAGCGTTCGCCCCAAATGTTTTAAAAAAAATAATAACTTTGTAATTTTGACTGTTTCGTTAAATATTCTATATTTATGTTTGCCTCGGCTGCGTCAGTATTTATATTTTTTTAGAGGCATGAATGTCTTAGCAGGGAGTGGTGCGACTGAATAATGTAGGCTTACACAGATTATAATTTTACTTCACTCCTTTTATTAATGCTCGACATGATTTAAATAACACTTCACTGATATAGAGAGAGCTGTGAGATTTTTTTATTAATTACTTGCACTTTTTAACACAAACTATTTTTGTCTCACACTGAATACGTATTAAACTTCTCGAGGACGCATTTAGCGTCCGGTTAGGAACACTGTCTACAAGCAACTGACTTCTGAATTTGTTAATTTTGCCTCATTTTAGTTTCTGATTGGCTAATCCTAGTCCAATAGAATACCTTCATTTAACTAAAGCTTTTCTGGTTGTTGATTGGCTATTTTATAAACCGCCACAAAAATTACATTATTGCTTCCAAGAATTACAAGTAGCATTGTTAAACTTTCAAATTCATTATTGCCTCAAGGTTACCTCATTGCGACCTCATTGTTAGCAACTTTTGACCTATTTCTCACAGCTCCTACATTATTAAATTAGTAATACATTCACATAGCATGATTAAACATGTACATAATAATATAAACATTAATACAATGACTGTTACATACACATATTGCTTTAAGGTGGGCTGTAGTTGAATTTATATATTATATAATTTGACTGAAATCATTTAAGTGTTAAAAATGCTGCCTCAATTCTCAGAAAATTCCATATATACATTTTATTCGTCATGTATATATCTTTAATATATGGCATTTTAAGCAAACCGTTAGAGGCATTTTTTAGAAAATAAAAAATTCCGAAAGTTTTCCATGTAAGGGTAGTTTGGGGTGGGGAATTTCTTGAAAATCTTCATGTCGCATCTTTGGAAGGTGCTGAACCTAAATACCTAATTTGGTATTTTCCGACTTTTTTTTAGAGGATATTTTTCTAAAAATGCTTTTTTCTTTTTTTGGATTCAGGGTACCTCAAAACAAGTATTTCCGGCAAAATCTCGATATCGAATTTTTGGGTGGAATGTAATACTTTCTCTACCCATAAGTACGTCATAAAGAAAGTAAAAATTGTTCAAATCATCTCCCATACGAGACCTTAGTGTTAATATATCGGTTAGATATTGCCTTTGAGTACTCGGCTTAACGTATGGTTACAATTCACACAAGCTACGCTGGTAAGCCCTGGTGTATTTTCATATGTGGCGTGTCAAGTGTGTTTTAATCTCATTAAAACAAAATTCATGTTGAAACGTTAATCCCAAGTGCCGCATTTCTTCTTTAAACAAAGCTCGTGGTATTCTGTTTCACGTGTCGACTATTTTAACGGTTCGCGTGAATGGCTGTATCCGCCAGGGCTTTGCCTCTGGTGGTAAGGCGCTCTGAATTCTGCTGCCAATAACTCGCTTTCATTCTGGCCTAAAGTAAAACAGATAGCTGACAGGGAACATGTAATGGCATTCGGAAGGTCGCGGGTTCAAATCCCCAGTACCAGGCAATCTGATTTCCCTCAGCCGTATTGCGCATATGTTGCGACGCCCCAGGAAATGCCGGATGCTGCGCGGGTGACCTAAGTTAGGGAGAAAGGGTGCGGGTTTCGGTAGCGATGAGAACTGCAGCTGACGACTTTATTCCGTCTTAAGGGCCCAGGGCCCATTCAAGTACTTCAGCTTATTACATAACTGACTGGTAGTGAAATTACCAGTATTTCTTATTCAGTAGTTATAAAAAGACTTTCCAAGACCACGAACAGCGTAGAGACGTTCCGTATCGGTTGCTCTGCGCTCGTGACTTCATTTCGGTGAGCTTAAATATTCTACACTTTGAGGCGTCAGCGTTCTGTTAGTCAAGATTCACCACGTATCCTAATTTCATAACACTTTCCAGAGTATTTCCTCACTCTGATATTTGAGATTCGTTCCCAGCCTTCGGACGCTACAATATCATGACTCAGAGTTACACCGACAGATTAAAGTTAATATAAATAAAACAGACGATGCAGAAAGTCAGTCACGCTATTAATGAATGTGTCCACAATCACTCAACCTGCAAGTACCCATAGGAAAAATCACACCATTACAAAGTCCGATTAAATAAACAGCAACTAATTAAATGGTGCAGGAAGGAAACTAAACAACACAGGTTTTTTTAACACCCATTCAATGCTGTGTAACTGTAGGTATTATGCAGACGATATTGAAACAAGTTTAAAAAGTCTGATGTGTTACATTCATATGACTTTCTCCAGCCTTTATCGTTTATTTTTATACATGTTCCAGAAATTCATGTTAATCGGGATAAACCATTGGAGAAATGGTTGCATTACACATTTCGTTGTAGGTACAGAAGACTGAAATGATAGTCAAAATTTGTAAAAAGCGTGTTGCTATACACTGGGGTATACTCGTGGTGTGAGAGCCTAACTCGCAGTATGTCCGATATATATGAATTATTATATTAGCTGTTGGTAGAGCATGTGTAACTTTGCAGGGTCTGGTACGGGAAGGAAGATAAGTAGTAACAATTCTAACAATAGATTAAGTCAATGATGAACACAATGCTGTGATGGCACATGCATTTTCTGCTTTAGTAAGAAGCTACACCGTTACTTTAGTTGGAGCTGTAGAACGGTCGCTTAGCAATCAAGTATTTATAAGTGCTGGATTAATAAAGGTAGTATTTATCACACGTTCCTAAACTATCTGTTTCCCTTCTCATAACTTGAACATTTAAAATGATATCATTTCAACGTTTCCACTACATTATGCTAGGTAATTAATAACGCCTGCTTCGGAGAGCTTACACGCATGTTCTTCACATCGCCGCACTTGACACCCAACTGGCTTTGCTTGAGGACGCTATAACTAACTTCCCTAAACATAAACATTTTAAACATATTCTTCTACCAACTTTATTAGCTGAGTTCCTTCAGCTTGGAGCATTCTAGAAAACTTACCAGGGTATTATTCGTTGTTTCCAAACATATGACCTCTCTACGAAAATTTTCTCTTAAACAATGACTCAAGGCCTTGATTTTGGGACTTCCCCCTACAAGTCCTTTTTGCCTGGGCCCTAATTCTAACAAAAACATGCTTGTCTGCTTTAACAAGTGTCCCACAGCTCCAGCTAAACTCTTACATATACATAAAACGTATGCCATAACATCTATTTATACAGTATTTTGCTTATTAACATTATTTTACATTATAATTTACATTATTATATATATAGTATATATGACCATAGTTACTGTCTCAACATTGGATTTGAAATTCCACACTCATTGAATGCCATCAACGAGAGAAAACAATATCTGATGTGTTACACTCGCATGACTTTCTCTACGCTTGTATAAACTATTTTTACAAACGCTTATTCTCCATATGCTTGATGTTAATCGAGATGTTAATCTTATTGCTAATTTTCTTGTAGGTGCAAGGGGAATTGGTAGGCTTTAAGCGATTGTCAAATATTTTAAGAACTGGTTGCTATGTGCAGTATTCCATTCTCTTTGCATATCCAAGACAAAAAAAAATGAATAACGAATTCCCATTTGAGAAAATAAGTATTGAAAAATTTAAGGGAATAACAAGCAATATTTCGAAAATGATTCACTCAACCAAAAAGACATATGACATAAATTGTGTATTTTAACGCGATCTACATTTTTTGTGTAGTAAAATTTTGTCTATCTCTTATGGTTTACCAGTTATGCAAAAGTCGTTCACAATGAAGAATACTTTTGGAGACATTCCCAGAAAATTCGAGATATACATTTTATTTCTCATGAAAACATCTTAAACATATGATATTTTAATCAAAATCGTTAGCCATTTTTGAGAAAATTAAAATTTTCGAAAAATGTTCCATGTAAAGGGTAATCTGGGGTGGGGGGATTTTCTTGAAAACCTTCGTGTCGCATCTCTGGGAGATACTGAATCTAAATACCAAGTTTGGTGTTTATCCGACTGTTCGTTTCTTAGTTATACTGTTCACAGAAACACACGGACATGTTTCCAAAAATGCAACGCTTCAAAAAATGCCTGAAAGAAGCTTCAAATGAATAGCATATGTAACTCGCAAACGGTAAAACCACAAAGAAGAAGTAAATTAAAATGAAAGTATTTGACTTAAACTGTGTATTTTAGAGAGAGATCTACATTTTTCTTGTAAGATTTTATCCGCCTGCCTGCGGCCGGTCGGTCGGTTGATCCTTCCGTCCATCTCTATATCCATCTCTTAGGGTTTACTATTTACATAAAATTATAAAAAAATTCGTCGAAAATGAAGAGGACTTGGGAGACTGCTTGCAGAAAATTCAAGGTATATTTGTCACGCAAATATCTCAAATACCGGTATTTTAATATAGTTAGAGCTGTTTTAGCACGGAAAGACAGAAAGATTGACGAGTTCTCGGGTAAAGAGTGATATGGGTAAGGGATCCTTACAAGATGCTAAACCTAAATACCACGTTTGGTATTTATCGAACTTTTGTTTTGGAGTTTATGTTGTTTTCTCTTCCTCCCTCCCTCTCTCTCTCTCTCTCCCTTTCTCTCAACACACACGCATCATTGTTTTCCTAAAAATTCCTTTATGGATTCAGGGGACCTCAAAACGTGTATTCACATCTCAATATGAAATATTAAGTGAAATACTATACCTCCTATACTTACTAAGGGTAAGTGGCAAGACAGGTGATCTCATCAATTCATAATAATGTATTTAAATTATGCTTAAGTTTAAGGGAAACCGTAAAATATTGTAGCTTTACGATAATACGTAAAACTATAATTTACTGAGCGTCCTAATCACCTGGACGTTATAACTATTAAATTTCCGACATTCTGAGTCGCAGTTAACGTTGGCTTTAGTAGATTAAATTTCATAGACGTATTCACAGAACAAAGCCTTGGCTTTTTCAATGACCACCAAACTCGCTTTATTAACTTACTTTCTCGGCGATAGAGTTTTTTTTTATCCACTTCCCGTTCATGCTGTCGTGGTGGAAAGTTGAATTTCCTACACTCATTGCTAGTAACTAAACCACGTGCGTGTTTTATCTGTTTTACTGCACGTATGTGCACGAACTAAATTAAATGCTCTAACTTTTGACAGGTATGTTTATTATTGCAGACATGGAGTATAAGCATATTTGATAGCAGAATTTTACCATTTAAATTTTACCAGCGTCTTTATTTTCTTTTTATTTGTAAATATTTACTTCTGATTTAATTTATACAGCAGCTAACCATGAACTGCAAGTTATTGATTTTTTTTAAGGTGAACAACCAGGTGTGGAATCGCTAGTTCGTCACAAGTTTAATGTTAGGACCTTGCTACTGGAACCATTAAGTTCAACACGTGTTAGTAATTAATTTTTTTCACCCAAGTACTATTTCTATTATTCACTGTCGTCGAAAAAAAAGTATGCAATACACTTGCGTTAAGAACATTGGAGAATCTCAAGTAGAAGATATGATACAAATCTGAGCGGTTTTACACTTCCTCATTCTCCAAAGATACACTTACCTCACTTTATGCAATATACTGCAGTGAGACCCGTTCGAGACGGAGGTGACATGATCTTAAATGTTTTCCACTTGAGGTTTCCGTATAATTTAGATATTCCTTATGGTCTTTTCCCTATGCACAGCTTTAAAATTAATCGTAAACCCCATCCAATAGTTTCAATAACATTTTGTAAAAAGTAAGCATATAACAGAACTTGTGTACCTTTATATACACTGCATAATCCAGTACATTATTTCAGTCTCTCTGTCCTTTTCACCAACACATTCATTACAACACTAATAAGAAAATGCTACATTATACATTTGAATTTCTTTATCCTTACACTAACGCATACATCATAACACTAAACTAGAAATCTTAACACTGTACACATATCCAAAAAAATAGCCACATTTTTACTCGACTTCACTTTTACACAAAATACACAGCTTTTATGACAATACGCCATTCCCAGCAACATACAACACTAAAGGAAAAATAAACATTTACAACTTTAACCCATTTATTTCGTCCTTGACTAGATCTCCACTCTGCTAAGTACGTTTACAAAGACATATCATTTACCTTAATCACCTACATTTGCAGTTTCCTCGGAAGTACGGTATGTCCAGAAATAAAATACATAAAACGTTTGCAGTTTCCTCGGAAGTACAGTATGTCCAGAAATAAAATACACAAAACAGTTGCAGTTTCCTCGGAAGTACAGTATATCCAGAAATAAAATACATAAAACACTTGCAGTTTCCTTGGAAACACAGCACATCCAAAAATAAATATGTTTCATCACTACACAGTTCTGTTTTAAGCAGTTGCAGACTGTTTCCAATTCCATGTTTAGCAGTTTACGTATTATTCAGAAAAAAATAGAGTATATGACTTCCACCGGGACCGAAATATTTTCCCCGAAACAGAAGGGGAAAATATTTCAGTGTCCGATTTGAGCAGGTTTCACTGTATTATTCAATGAATATTACCAAACTAAGACCAAACGTTTAAGTGAATAAGCAGATAAAACAAGAATTTGCTGATTTGTGTAAAATCAAAATATCTTAAATGGTAAAGAGCTACTAGCTGTTAATTCAGGGTGTTACAAACATACCGAATGCAGTTTTAACACGGCGCAAATAAAATTAATACAATTACAACATTAGATTGTTGCATGGCAATGAAATACACTGCTGGGTACAAAAAACATAACACTTGCATCAGTGTATACATCACCATAACGGAACCCTTGCGGAAAACGTGCAAGTAGCATAGCGTTCTCCATACCCTAACTCCTCCATCTGTAGGCATAGAGGACTTTGCTCCATTGCTCAGTTGTCCAGTACACGTGCTCTCCAACAAACTCAAGACGATCTCTCTGGTGTTGAGTTAATAGTGATCCTGTGGCAGGTCTCCTTGGGTTCAGATTTACTTCTGAGTCCTCTTCTGCACGTCCAGATGTCGACGTTAATGTTGCGAGCATTTTCCAGACGACTTCTCGCTTCAACTGCTGCCATGTGACGACGATCTGTTAAAATCGCCAAAATTAAAGAAAAAAACGGCAATCCCTTAGGTACATCTCGGACGACCATCCAGGAAGTCTGTCATTGGTGTTTTGTTCGCGAAATTATCTTACAGCTTGCGGAATGCTTATGTGAGTTGTTCGTAAAACCCTCGCTACATAGCGACAGCTGGCCCAAATTCAACTATAGCGTTTTCATTTTCGCCAGTCTACTTAAGGCCATTTTCCCCCGCTTTGTAACCGTCCCTCATTCCACTTAGTTCCCCTCCTGCAGTCGCAGTAGTAACATATTGTTGAGGCAGTTTTGTTGCAACTCTGATCTCAAGCTTTGAGGAAGGGAGAGAGTGAGAAGAGAAAGAGAGAGATATATAGAGCGACAGTGGGGATTACCACGAGTCATCTTGGACTTGAGTGGACTGGCCAGAGTGGAAACTGCAACAGCAAATCAGCAAGGCCCAAAGGCATCAGTCTTTCAGAGCACAAAATCTTGACACTATACAGAATGTACCTTCACCATGTGTGATACGATTTGTGTGAAACCGCAACAATACTAAGGTGAAATTGTAACAATGTCGGAGTAGGGAAAAGCGCGGATTTGTAATGCTTGATAGGCGTACTGCAGAAATGTTGCAAGGAGCTTCTAAATGCACCAGAAAACATATTCTCTTAATAGTGAAAACATTTCATATTCTTGTCTGCAAAGTGCACGTCAAAACAAATTCTAGCTGTGTGCCCAAATGACAACATAATTTTGTTTCATGCTCTCTGAAATTTCATGTTTTTCAGTCTCCAAAAAAAAAAAAAAAAAAAAAACTTTTCAGTTGTTACTTTCCGTACTCCAACAATAGTTAGCACCAGGACTCGGAGTTTTAGGTACTAAAAACTTGAGAAATATTTATTTTTATGTGCTGAAAATTTCAAAAATATGCACTAAAAATTAAAATACTTGGTAGCATCTTAATGCTTAGTTAATATAAATGTACGTGGTACTCACTAGACATGATTCGGAAGGGGTGGCTAAGTATTGAAGACCGAGTGGGATGGCTCAGGCGGTAACGTCTGTGGCCTGCATTCAGGATGTCCCGGGTTCGATCCCCGGCAACTTCCCACTCTGACCCATGGGTATCCCCTGGTCGTCAGGCAAATGCTGGAGTGGTTTATATCAACTCCCGAAGTTCCTTCATCATTTCATTCATCCTTCACTCCGTTTGATTTACTTCAGAGTTGGAAGTGTCTGCGATGGTGTTTCGGTGCAGCGTGGCAGGTAAAAGTATACTCTCTGTAACTTTCTCTGCCCTTCGGCCTTCGGCTGGCTCCCCTTTGGGGGTGGGCGTTGGATCCTATGTTGGGCGGGGTCCTCGGTCTGCCTGTCCGACTGCCGGGGCGTCTTCATCTGGAAACCACAGGGACCCTATTATTGCTCTGCCGTCACTCCTGGTTCCGGCCGCCCTGTGTCTCACTTCACCTCATCCCTCCCTCCCTCCCGGGGATGTGGTACCATATCCTCATTCCTGGATCGGTGCCGATCCGCTTCACAATCCAATCCAATCATTCAAGAGTTTCAGTAAACGGCAACATGCTTGCTCAAATAATTTCCCATCCCAAATGATTGAAAAGAAGATGACTTGAATTTGGAAAATGACTGTTCTACATCACAAGTAGTATGTGTGGTATAATTACAGCACAGAATGTCACATCACCATTTTCTTCATGTTGCCCATTCAGCAGATGTGAAATTTTACACATTATGTTAAATCCACTATTATTTTCATTTACTTCTTTGTATTTTCTTTGCATATTTTGTGCTGTAGGACCAGAAAGAATATTCAGGTTTTTCCCCCCACATCCTGAACCAGTTTAACTTCTTCTCTCAAAAGAAACCCTACAGATTTAAGTTTCTTTATGGAATCACACAGAGGAAATCAGACTTGTCGTCATTTCTTAACACTGTGTCTCTTAAAGTTGAAGAATTTTAATTGAACTAGCATCTTTACTATTTAACACATTTATGACAGCAGAAAGACGGGGGTATGGGAATTCCCCACTCCCATCTATCGGGTCATGAAGGTCACATATGGGTAGTAGTTACTGCGTGGATTGCCTTCCTAGTTGAGCAATCAGGATGTTTATATTTTCTTTCATCTATAGCTGACATACCAATTCTTGCGACACCTAGCCTACGTAATTGAACATTCAACAGGTTGGATGGGGACTTGTTAAAAATTATACTTAAAAAGGCTATTTTATGTGATTTTTATACTATTTGTGTATCTATCCGAAAATATTTACATAAAAAATATGTGTTGCACTCACATGAATTTCTCTACTCTTCTACAAACTACTTTTCTCCATCTACTTCATGTTAATCGAGATAAACATTTGCAGAAATAATCAAATCTTTTAAAAACTGGTTACTACGTGGAATTCTCTTTGCATGTCCAGGAAATAAATAAAGACTAATAACGAACTCCCTTTGTGGATTGGAAAATTCAAACAAATAACAAGGAATTTCTCGGAAATGGTTCAATGAACAAAAAAAATGTATATGACGTAAATTGTATTTTAACGAGATCTGTATTCTTTGTGTAGTAAAATTTTATCTCTTACGGCTTACCAGTTATGCGGAAGTCATTTAGAATGAAGAGGACCTATGGGGACATTCCCAGAAAATTCAAGATATACATTTCATTTGCCATGAAAATATTTTAGACATATGACATTTTAATCAAAATCGTTAGAGCCATTTTTGAGAAAATCAAAATGTTAGAAAAATGTTCCATGTAAAGGGAAGTATCACATCCTTGGAAGATACTAAACTCAAATACCAAGCTTGGTATTTATCCGACTTTTTGCTTTTCAGTTATGCTGTTCACAAACACACACACGGACATGTTTCCAAAAATCTTTATTTGGATTCAGGGCACCTCAAAACGTATATTTTCGGCGAATTCTCGATATCGAATATTTGGGTGGAATATAATACCTTCTCTATCTACTAGGTACGGCAGAGGAAAAAAAACTCGCTTACACAGTTAGATAAATAATCATTTCGCGAGTGGTGAATACTACATTTTTTTTGCCCGGCAGTGTATTTAAAATAAAATTTAAAACCTCGATAGGAGATTGTAAGTTGTTTGATGTGTGCTGACGGAGGTAGGTAAACGCAATTACGTGATTAAGTAAAACATAGGATTAAAAAGGTTTTCCAAGTACAGGCAAATACGTTACTGCGGCTTCAGAAACAGACATTCACAAAGAAATTGTCGGTTTAGTGAGCATGGTGGTATAATATAACACAAACCCTGCAGCGCGGACTGATATTTAGATATCAGAATTTCATTAGCTCTGTTTCAACAGAGATAATGGGCTACGCTGTGGACTTGTTATATAAACACGGCCTTCCCAACGAGAAATAATTACATTACACGTACGTGCAAGTAATTTAATCAACAGGGGTTGTAATATCTTACGGAATATCTCGCACTGTTGCCCTTTCTGTTAATTGTTGCACACTACCTATTGTTTACCTTAGGATAGCGGCAGCAATAATTATTAAATTGTAGGAACAGCCTGATTATCGGGCGCTTTCGCCGAATCTGCTGTAACAAATGTTCGCATCATTAAGCTCGAACGTCGTTGGCTAAAATTCGTGCAATAATTACTGCAAAATTATTGCAAAATCCCAGAATTTACAAGGATAAGTAATAACCGAGGTAAACACTCGAATTCAAAGAGTTGGAATACACTAGGGGGAGGGGACGTTTCGTGAGAGAGGGTGCTAACTAGAACAAATGTGACATCATTTCTCACCCATATTTTAAAACTTAATATCTGATGCGTTGCATTTACATGACTTTCTCTACTCACTCTTCTACAGACTATTGTTACCAAAGCTTACTCTTTTACTTTTTTTTCTTTCTTTTCTTTTTAAGTTTTATTTAGGGTCCTTCCTAGGTTTTATCACAACCTTTCATGTACAGTTGTTTACATTATTGGATTACAGTATAATACTTACACATTATGTATACATACAGGTTACAATTTGGTTAAATGTATTCATGGATATTAATTACTTTAAGAAAAATCTGATGTTACACTCACATGACTTTCTCTACTCTTGTACAAACTATTTTTACAAACGATTATTCTCCATATGCTTCATGTTAATCGAGATGTTAATCTGATTGCTAACTTTCTTGTAGGTGCAAGGGGAATTGCTAGGCTTTAAGCGTTAGTCAAATATTTTAAGAGCTGGTTGCAATGTCGAGTATTCCATTCTCTTTGCATTGCCAGGACAAAAAAAATTCAAAAGAATTTGAAAAAAAAGTATAAGGAAAATTTAAGGGAATAACAAGCAATATCTCGAAAATGGTTCACTCAACAAAAAAATATATATGACATAAATTCTGTATTTTAACGCGATCTACATTTTTTTGTGTAGTAAAATTTTGTCTATCTCTTATGGTTTACCAGTTATGCAAAAGTCGTTCACAATGAAGTATAACTTTGGAGACATTAAATTTTCGAAAAATGTTCCATGTAAAGGGTAATCTGGGGTGGGGGGATTTTCTTGAAAACCTTCCTGTCGCATCTCTGCAAGATGCTAAACCTAAATACCAAGTTTGGTGTTTATCTGACTGTTCGTTTCTGAGTTATGGTGTTCACAGACACACTCGGACATGTTTCCAGAAATGCTTTTTTTGGATTCAGGGGGTCTCAAAAATGGTTTCCTGTGAAATCTCGGTATGGAATTTTTGGGTAGAATACAATACTTCCCCTACTTACTATACGTAGTAGAGAAAAAAAAAAAAAAAGGCCGAGATCTTGCTCTTCAGCAAGACCTCGGCCTCCTTATTCTTTTTTTACCTGAGTCCTTTTTTATATCTCAGGCTATATATCCATCTTTATTAGTTTCTTATACATCAGGTTTACATACTTATTTTATTTTACAAGGAATGCTTAAGTCTAACGTACATACTATTCTAAGCTAATTTATTATTAAGTAAAGTATATCTAGTTCAAATGACTAAGTCTAGGGTTGTCTTATCCGGGAGGTCTTTCAGCGTCCATTATCCCTACGTCTTCTGTAGTTGTTTGCGGCTTTCAGAGACACGGTGTTGGTTGCTCTATTAAGCCATCTCCAGAGTCGTCTACTTCTGATTATTTCATTGATTTGTCTGTTTTCCAAGTGGGATAGTGCTGTTATTCTGGTCGTAGTAGTCAGCGGGCATTCCCAGACTGCATGTTCGGGGGTTTCCCTGGCTTCGCAGGTGCAGGCATCATTGTCCTTGAGTCCAAATCGGTGTAGGTATGTCGCGTATGGCCCATGACCTGTAATGTAGTGGATGAGGCCCTTTGATGGTTTTAGGTAGTTTAGATCCTTCACCCGCTCCTCTATACTGGGTAGGATTTCATATGTTCTTCTTCCGGTATCGCTGGCGTCCCATTCCGCCTGCCATTCCTCTCTCAGGATTTCTAATATGTCTAGCTCGTCTCTCACAGGTGCTCCAGTCATCTCAGCCGCCCTTATTAGATTGTCTTTCCTCAGCCAGTAGGTCGCTGCTCTTCTTCGTATTTCTAAGTCAATCGGCATAATGCCGAGTGTGACCAGCAGGGCGTCTGTTGGTGTTGTTGAGAATGCTCCAGATAGATGGAGAAGCATCTTTCTTTGTGTGCGTCTTAGGGTTTTTTGTGCCGTGGAGAGGAACAGTCTTTGGGCC
Source organism: Deroplatys truncata (assembly GCA_030765065.1). NCBI lineage: Eukaryota > Metazoa > Arthropoda > Insecta > Mantodea > Mantidae > Deroplatys > Deroplatys truncata. The sequence continues at coordinate 302,035,636 of CM060975.1, read as the reverse complement.
CATGCGCTGGCCGCGAAGCCCGCAATAGGTGCCAATAACATGTTGTTATACATGCGGATTGTTGTGTATGGAACTGTTCCATGATTTCTAGCCAGACGTGCTATTTTATGGATGATGGCGGTCGCCTTCTTGGTACACTCTTTTACGTGCTCTCTGAATAGGAGGCCCTCATCAAGGGTAACTCCTAAATACCGCATACTTCGTGAGCGGCTGATGCGGTGGTTGTTCATTTGGATTGTTGGATCTCTGACTAGTTTTCCTTGGAGAACTACATACTTAGTTTTCTCAGGGCAGATCTTCAGTTTCCGTTGTTGCATATGCTCATTCAGCTCGTGTAATACTTGGCTGCTTTTAGCTTCAATTTCTCTCCTAGAGTTGCCGTCTATTATTAAGAGCAGGTCGTCTGCATATGCGGTATGCCCCAGCAGGTTGTCATTTCTTGAGAGTCTCTTTAGTATAGGGTCCAGGTTGATATTCCAGAAGATAGGCCCGCAAACAGAGCCTTGTGGGCATCCCTTTGTTGGAGTTCTCCTTATCCATTTGTTATTTGCCTGGAGGGATACCTGTCTCCCCTCGCAATAGTTCCTTAGTGTTCCATATAGATCTTCTGGGCACTTGAGGTCTCTTAGGTCCTTGAAAAGGGAAGGCCACCATAGGTTGTTGAATGCTCCTTTTATGTCTAAGAAAATCCCTAGGACATATTTTGATGGAGTGTTTGTGATTTTGGCTATTGATGAGTTTATTGCATCCTCGGCAGATTTCCCTTTTCTGAAGCCAAATTGTGTTGCAGTGAGGCCAGATCTTGTTGAATCTCCTCCAGTCTTTTACATAGGAGTCTTTCTTGTAATTTGCTGAGTGTGTTCAGTAATGCTATCGGTCGGTATGAGTCCAGGTTAGTGGGATCTTTATCTGGGCCTTTCTTGATTATTACCAGATTGGCTCTCTTCCATGCAAGGGGTATCTTACGTTGTCTGAGGCATTCATTGTATAGTCCACACAGGATTGGAGCAAGTGGCTGTGCTAGTGCCTGGATGACCTCATTCGGAATTCGGTCTGGTCCAGGAGCCTTGCGTTTTCGAAGTTCATTAATCTCGCAGGTAATTTCTTCTATTTCGAAGGGCTGTGTGCTGTATTCGGTGCTATAGACTTCTGTTACTTTGGTGCGTAGCTCTCGATGATATGGTAGGTCATCCATTCTGTTATCGTCCGGGATAAGATGTTCCATTAAACACTCTGCAGTTTCTATTGCTGTAGTTGTAGGTGTGCCGTTCGCCTTGGTTACTGTTACATTTGGTGTGTGCTCGAACTTTTCTCGCACGATTCTATATGGTAAGCCCCAATGGTCCTTTTCTAGGCAATCCCTAGTAAAGGATTCCCAGCTGTCTTTTCTGGTGTTGTGTAAGAGCTTAGCATAGGCCTCTTTCCTTCTGCGGTAGATGAGCAGTCTAACTTCTCTTTCTTCCTGGCTTGTAGAGTGTTGGTACGCGTTCCTGGCCCTTCTGGCATTTCTGCGGAAACGTAGTAGAGAAAGTAAAAATGCTAATAACGAAGTCGAGGTATACATAAATAAATAAACATTAAAACACAAAGTTGATTTTTAAACGTGGGGCGAAGGCCACCGGAAACTTTGTACCGTACATGGGGCGAACAGTCCTAGAAGCAATCTCCCGCAATACATGGTACAACCACAACAATTAAACCCCTTCAAGTTGGGCTGCCATACGTGGGACTGCAACTACTGCAGTTAGCATCTGCGGTAAAAATGCAAATCGTACGTAGTGCAGTAATCTCAGCTTCCGAAGCATGATAGCATTAACGGGAAGCGAATATAAAAACACTACCGTTGAAAAATAGTATATTATGATACAAAAGGTAATAGTAGGATTTTATTTTACGAGCAGGAAAAACGAGCAATATAAAACCCTTTTCACGCATGTGGCATACACTATTTTTAGACAGTGCTCGGATTTGCAATATATCAATAATATTATATCGATTCCTGAAATTAACAGAGATCACGTTTAGAACGCGTTCCTGAAACAAGAGAAATGCCGTTTAAAAAGTGAGATGTCAGGTGTTTTATTGATTCACTAGCAGTCGTTTTTAGTGAATTTATTTTCACCATGTTTTGCCTTACACCAGGCAATGAAGCGATTAAATGCTATAACATATTGCTTTCTGAATCTTTTGGGCAAGTACTTCTAGTGTGTTATTTTTTCTATTCCTTCTGTAATTTCACTTTCATTTCAGCCTTTTCTGAATTCATAATTTCCGCCATTTATATTTTATGTAGGTTAGGAAAAAAAATAACGTTTTAGATCAAAGAAAGCTGGCAATATAGCGTATGGTTTAGCTCTACAACGAATTGCGATAAAATGAAGTATGACGATTAGTATTGTGAACAAATGCGAGCGCTATGAGAAATTAATCATGTAAAAGGAAACAATGTAAAGTAAAATCTAATCTACGAAGTAGAGTTACTAAACATGTGCAAATATAAAGGGTATTTGTCATGTGATTGGACTTGAAACCAAAGTTGATCTCAATGCAGTGGCCATGTGTAGTAATGCGATAATCTAAAGCTTTTAGCTCGTGTATACTGTGTTAGAAGTTCTAAAAAAAAACTATTTGACATACATTGTGTCATTTAACGAGGTCTACACTTGGGGGCCATTCACTTAGAAACGTAACGCGAAGACGTAAATGTAAACATGAACGCAAGATTCGCCTTGCTATCCACAATGCCAACAACACGTTAGAATTAAAACAAGTATAAGAGCAATTAAAAATTCAGGCTACGATGATTAACGACGATGCAGCAGTGCACTTTATGTTGCTACAAACTTCATTAATTTTGTTGGTGTCATATTTATTTCTCCATATATGAAAGAAAATGAAATATTGTCTAACCTACAAAGCTTTACACAACGTCGAAAGACACCATAGTAAAAATAATTAAAACTTATCTTCGCAGTTATTTCATTCGCAATCTGTAAATATTTTTTGAACAAAATTACCTTTGTAGGATTTATGCTTTGTTATAAAGACAACGATAATGCTCAAATAAAATAATTCATTTCTGATTAAATTACTCTATTTCTTTCTCTTTTCTGTTTCTATACAGTGCGATAGTGGTTATTCTCTCTCTCTCTCTCATCCCATTAGCCCTTTCCAGCCCAATTTATTTTCGTCTGAAACCAGTTTTTGAAACCTGATGGTTTATGGTGAATACTTGTGCCCTAGAACTTGCCTTAATCTCGGATTTGTAGCTCAGAAATGAAAATCACTAACCACGATTTAGAATCCTCGTTACGGTGTTACACTATGTGGTAAAGGATGGGGTGAGCCCACGTAAAATAAACGGCGATTGACATGTGTGAATGCTGTTAGCACTGTAACTGAACGAACGTTTTGAATTTGAATTTAAAAAAGAAAGTAAAGAAATACAGTTTATTTCAGCATGATATAAATTCAAATTTATATCATAAAGATAGAGAATTAGTAAAAATTAGACTCGTTGGTAGAAATTTTACCCAACTTACAAGAAACAGCACATAATGATGTCATGTGGCAGCATTGAGCTGAAATGGGTTAACGCGAAAATGAAATCTGGAGATAGCAAGGTTTGGCGATAGTGTTCATGTTTATGCCAACGAAAATCATTGTGAAAGGAGCCAGTAATTAACCTGTCACAATTTTTAAGCTCTACTGCATTTGCGTTAACCTTTCTGTGTGAATGGACCCTTATGTGGTAAGACTTCACAAGTTATTCCCAGAAAATTCAAGATGTATATTTTAGATGTCAGCGAAATTTGGGGCAGTATTTTTAACACTTAAATGATTTCAGTTTAATTATATAATATAAAATATAATAACAGCCCGCCTTAAAGCAATATGTGTATAAAATAATGTATAAAATGTATGTAACAGTCATTGTATTAATGTTTATATTATTGTGTACATGTTTAATAATCTTATGTGAATGTATTATGTAATTTAATAATGTTGGAGCTGTGAGAATAACAGGTTAAAAGTTGGTAAAAACGAGGTAACCTTGAGGCAATAATGAATTGGAAAGTTTAATAATGCTACTAGTAATTCTTGGAGCAACAATAATGTAATTTTTGAGACAGTTTATAAATAGCCAATCAACAACCAGAAAAACCTGAAAGTTATATAAAAGTATTCTATTGGATTAGGAATAGCCAATCAGAGACTTGAAATAGATGAAATTTGCAAATTCAGGCGGTAGAAATCAGTTCAGTTGCTTGTAGACAGCGTTCCTAACTGGACGCGAGACGCATCCTCGAGAAGTTTAATGCGTATTCAATGTGAGACGAAAGTTCATTATAAAGTTTACATGTTAAAAAAAAGTGCAAGTAATTAATAAACAATCTCACAGCTCTCTATATCAGTGAAGTACTATTTAATCGTGTGAAGGATTAATAAAAGGAGTGAAGTAAATTAATAATTTGTGTAAGCCTACATTCTTCAGCCACACCACCCCTGTTAAGAAATATATGTTTCTACAAATTAGTACTGACGCAGCCGAGGCAAACATAAATATAAATAATATTTAAAGAAACATCAAAATACAAAGGTGAAAGTAAAGTTGGAGCAAAGACCACCGGAAAGTGAACATTGGGGCGAAGGCCACCGGAACTTTGTACCATACGTGAGACATTCAATCATCAAGTTTGGTTTTCCAACGTGAAGCAACAACCAGCTTCAAATTTATGGATGGGATACATTTCCTATGAGGTAAGTAGTAAGGAAAATAGCAAGTTTGAATATTAAAATGACAGGCGCACAGTAAAATCCGAGTTACTTAACGCGAGCTGGCATATGGCTGCAGATGTAATTACGCTATTGCTGCAGAGTACAAATGATATTCAGTCGATCACGGCGGTCGACACATTACTGAATTACAGCCTCATGTTTAATGCAAGACCCGAGTGTTAGCTATCACATTGTATCGGAAAGTTGTCACTGGCGCTGTCACAACTGTAAAAGTGTTAAGGAATACGCATGTCAACCAAATCTTTACGCAACGCTGATCATTGAGAACTCCACAAGGAACGCCTGTCATACACAGAATATCCAATATTGTAAATGCAGAATATCTTCACCAAGAAATACAAATATTGCCTTCACAGCCGCGAGACTGTTTTCGTATTATATGTTCTGATACATACCAAATCAGCTTGACAGTTTAGCTGTCTCTTATGGTTTACACGTTATACAAAGTTTCAGGAGCGGTCTTACCTGATTTGGGGCCATGTGCAAACCTTCACTGCGGGGCACCTTCAATTTGGGACGCTAATTTGTTGCGCCATCTGTGACTATACTTTTTTCACTATAAGATGAAAAGAGAAGTAAACAAAACTTAAATGTATCACTCCGCCGAGCACATCATCACCACGTGGGACCCGTGAGAGGAAATTGCTTCAGACAGAAAGCGAATACAGCTTGGGGATCATTAGCTTTTAAACATTATATTTTGCCTTACATCCTAAACTACTAACACATAATACTAAGGGTAGACAAATAAAAGTTGTACCTGAACAGTTCGGCTTCTGTGATTAAAGGTACTGGATTAAACTATTCTCAACTTCAGGCTTTAGAAATCATTCATTTAATGACTAATATCAGTATACCACCTTTGCTTTAACCTTTTATAAGTCAACAAGTTACATAACGATTAGCACTATAGGTTAAAACACAACAGAAACCAAACGCGACCCAAGCTATCCCAGCAACAATTCTGCATCACTAACAAAGAATTTTAATTATTGCTAAACAAGGGCCAACCATACTCATTGTCGATTAAAGGTGGGTACTTTTCACAGAATTTGTTAAAAGCATTTAACACAAATGTCTTCTTTCCATTTCCCTAGTTTATGCTTTCCACAGTGGTAGAGGATTCTCGGCCGGAAATCGGAAGCGAACTGCAGCGCCTGCGCATAGCCTCTTAAACCCTCTGCTATAACGCTTCATTTAGTTATAGGTGAATCTGAACAAACACATTTAGTTTCATAAATTGAACTGTTACTATAATGAGTTTTTTTTTTAAATTTCTCTGCACGAGAATAACCACAAAATGTTACGATCTGAACCGAACTGTTTTTTGTAGAGGTAGAGACGACATGCTAAGCGGGAAAGGTTGTAGTTTGTCCACCAACCAATGAGGTGCTGTCTTGTCACGTGGTTTTGTTTACTTCTCCTTTCAGCTTATAGTGAAAAAGGTTTAGTTTGTTGTCACTACTACAAGGCCTACCTGAATGCGGAATAGCAGGTAGGTCACATTTCCAATATTTCACATCCTTTTCCACCAGATGAGAAACCACTACTGCTAAGGCTGTTGTTATTAAGGTGTCGACTGCCTTCTGTTTAAAATTCCAGTATAAGTTTTGACAACATTCCAATACTGCATCGAGTCATAATGCACCAAAAATGCAACAGTATTCAAATGTGTGTTGTGGCTAGCTTAACATCTATACTAGTTTTATTTGTTTCAACAGCCATAACATGAAGCTGTGTTTAGCTCCCATGCCCGATGTTGAACCGAGAGGGATGGCTCAGGCGGCAAAATCTATGACCCGCATTCGGGTTATCGTGGGTGCGATTCCCGCAGCTGAAGTAGGAGTTGTATTGTCGTTCAACTTTTGGGGAGCCGAACTTGAAGTTGGTTGCACCGCACGTATGATACCCGGTAGCCTTCGCCCCAAGTTTAAAAATATTAACTTTGTATTTTACTGTTTCTTTAAATATTATATATTTATGTTTGCCTCGGCTGCGTCAGTATTATTGTTAGACATGTTTCTCTTTGTAGGGTTGTGATGCGACTAAGAATGTAAGCTTACACAGATTATAATTTTTACATCACTCCATTTATTAATTCTTTACACGATTTAAATAACACTTCACTGTCATAGAGAGCTGTGAGATTATTAACTATTTACTTGCACTTTTTAACACGTAAAACTATTTTTCGTCTCACACGAATACGTATTAAACTTCTCGAGGACGCATCTCACGTCCGGTTAGTAACGCTGTCTACAAGCAACGCGTCCAATTATGACCGCTGTCCACAACCAACTGAATTGATTTCTACCGCCTAAATTTGTAAATTTCTGTATTTCAGTTTCTGATTGGCTATTTACTAAACTGTCTCAAAATTTACATTATTGTTGCTCCAATAATGACTAGTAGCATTTAAACTTTCATATTCATTATTGCCTCAAGGTACCCTCATTGTTACCTGTTAGTAACTTTTGACTTATTTCTCACAGCACCTACATTATTAAATTACGTAATATATTCAAATAACATTATTACACATGGATACAATAATATAAACATTTACAATGACTGTAATATTGTCGTAGCCTCTTCTTACTAATTACTCAAAATGATGGTGAGCGACTCGCTTGCAAAGGGGTACCGAGAAAATTAACCAACTTATTACACGGCGAGGCTACGACGAGGGACGCAGCTAAAGAAAGTACAAAAACATTATTAATCACTGGCAAAAAGGGACGCTACATGGCTTAGAAGGAAGAAAGGAACTCTACTCTATCATAATTAATATAAAAAGAGAATAGATGGATGGTTATTTATTATATAAAAATGGATTTCTTACCCCATGTGTCTGCCGGGCGAGGGCGCCATGCTTGCCTTTGCACGGAGATGGCCGTTCCACGACCTTGCTACTCGAAGGTTGCCCACTGACTCTCCTGTCCCAAGTAACGCTACTAAAAAGCGTCAGGGACGCCAAACAACTCATCCCCTCCTAAAGATTCCTAGTTCCCCCTACCCAAACTCCAACTGCCATCTCGAATCCCGGTGACCAGAGAGACGTATGTGCTATAATCTCTGCATACGTCACAATATACACTTTTTATATATTGTTACGTGCACATATTGCTTTAAGGTGGGCTGTTATTGAATTTATATTTATATAATTAGACTGAAATCATTTAAGTGTTAAAAATACTGCCTCACAGCCGGCCTTCCTGACCCATGGGTTTTTTCAAGGGTTTCCCCGAGTCATAGGAGAATGTTGGGAATGTTCATTACATCCTCCGAATTTCCTGTCCCTTCATTTCACCTCCATTCTCATTTCACTTCACATTTCATCTGCTTGAGTGTTTCAGTATTGCAAGTGTCAGCGGGAGTCTCGGCGTTGCATGGCAGGAGAAAAGGCTGCCCTATGTAACACTTCGTCCCTCGGAATGCAGGCGGTCTCCGAGCTCCAGCCTCGGGCCCCCCAGTAGGTGTGCAAGCCTGTAGGAGAAGAGCAGCCGCTTGTACCAGCTGCCATAAAGGGAGTTTCAATCTGTAAATAGGCAGAGACCCTCTGCCCTATCGTGCCTCCTGGTCTGGCCGCCCGCTGTCCCCTGTCACCTCAACCCTCCCTCCCGAGGGTGCCCCGTCAGGGGCTTAGGCACAAATGATTTTTGTAGGTCGAGGTGCAAAATCCCTCTCCGCCCATAGTGCTAGTCGTTGCCCTACCCGATGTTGAACAGGTGGTTCTTTAAATCTCTAATGACGATTTAATTAAATTGATTCTCTGTATATGTTCCACGTAAGGGTAGTCTGGGATGGGGTATTTTCTTGAAAATCTTCGTGTCGCATGTTTGAAAGATATTGAAACTAAATATAATTTGGTATTCATCCGACTTTTCGTTTTTGAGTTATGCTGTCCATAGACACACACATTGACCTTTTTCTAAAAGTTTTGGACTAAGGGGGCCTCAAAACATCTATTTCCGGTGAGATCTCGGTATAGTATTTTTGGGTGGAGTGCAGTACTTCCACTACTTACTATACGCAGTAGAGATAGTAAAAATATCCTCACAATCAGCAAACAGGAGCTGAGGGTGATAAATGGCCTTCCTACTGGACACTGCCCTCTAAAGAGTAATGTTTACAAGACGGGCAAGGCTGAGGTGAATAATATATGCAGATTCTGTTTAAAAGGAAAAAGAAACGGCAAGGCATATACTTCGTGGATGCGAAGCAATTGCCCGAAAGAGAATAAGGCACCTGGAGTTTGCTTTTCCAACTCTTGGACAGATTGCCTTAACATCACGCAAGAAAATTATAGGTATATTAAAAGCATTAAATTTAAATGGGGCTTTTAGAGTAGGGTATTCACTATATATTGGAGGTTATACAGGGTGAATCAGCTAAAACTTGCACCGCAAACATTTCGGAAATGGAAAGTGCTATTGATGTGCAGTTTTCACAGCATTGATTGGTAGTTAGGGGCTCGTATATTTAACCTATAAACAGATTTTAATAATAATGAGACAGTGTATTTTTTGAGCAAATATACAATTTTTTAAATGGAACAATGCCTAGTTACATCAACAAATAAAGGTAGGGTAAATTAGAATGTCAGTGGCGTTTGTTGCAAGATTCTAGTGCAAGTGGTTTACGAGAAATCTTATTTTGAAACTTTCACGCACCGATACTTGCACAACCTGTGGTAGCACAAACTAAAGAAAAACAAAAGGGAATTACAATACTTCTGTGGATTCTTACAAGTAAAGAGAACATAGCCCTTCAAAGGTTGTGTTCAAAATGACCACCGGCAGCTTCAATACACGCTTCCAGCCTGCTATGGAAAGATCGCTGCACACGTTCTAGCATTTCAGCGGAAATTTCAGATCAGGCAGCAGTAATACGTCGTTTCATATCGTCTGGTACATCCTTGTAGACAGTGTCTTTCAGCCTTCCCCACAGAAAAAAGTCTAAAGGGGCCAGATCGGGTGAACGGGCCGGCCAAAGTGCAGGTCCTCTTCGCCCAACCCAACGATTTGGAAACAATCATAGTTGACGCCTATGTTTCCGCATACACCGTACATGAACGAACTGCATTCTTCCTACACTCTCCATACACCATGAGCATGTCGGCTTTTTCTGCATTAGTAAACACCATCTTCCACTCACGACTTACTGTTTGAACTGTTACAAACTAACTGACCAGAAAGTCGCAATGTAATCAATGAACAGAAAACACAATGCAAACAAACATAACAACATCGTACCTAGCAACTAAGCGGGTTGAATGAGACAAAGAATTGTCGGAGTGGAAACTTTTCAAAACACGGTTTCTCGTAAACCACTTGCACTAGAATCCTACAACAAAGACCATTTACATTCTAATTTACATTACCTTTATTCTGTTAATGTAACTGGGCATTGTTCCATTTAAAAAAATTGTATGTTTGCTCAAAATATACACTTTCTCAGTATTATTAAAATCTGTTTATAGGCTAAATGTACAGCCCCTGACTATCAATCAATATTTTGAAAACTGCACATCAATAGTACTTTCCATTTCCGAAATATTTGCGGTGGAAGTTTTAGGTGATTCACCCTGTAAAAAGTATTTAATTGGTATATGGCTTTCTATAAATTGTCTTGAATTACGCGTTAGAATCTGCTCATTTGAAAATAAAATTGTATCTAAAAACACATTCTTAATTTTAAAATGAATTCCTACATCTTTCTGCCAATTGCCAATGACATCATCCATGTGTATGTTAAAAAGAAGTTGTGAAAGGGGGCAACCATGATTATTATTATTAATTATTATTATTATTACCTTATCACATTGATTCTCATATCCATTCGTTACATATTCTGAGGAACACATTGATTTCAACTCGTCACTTTCAGGAAATATCCATTTATATGTATAATGTAGAAGCTAGCATGTTTTTAACTGATTCAATTCCAGCAATTATACCCAGAAGGTTTAAACGTAGAAGCCAACATTACAGTCCTTACTCTGCGGCGGTAGAGATGCGATTTAATTCAAGGACCATTCCAGGCATCGTACTCGGAATACTTGACTTCAGAGGCTAGAACGCGGAACATACACAAGTTGTACTGTGTGGAACAGAAGGCCATGTGTGGAACAGAAAAATATGAAAATACAAGTGTGCACAGAACTATATTTCAGAAGCTTTATCAACATTTTCTAACTTTTGTTATGGCAGTTGATCATTTTAGAAAATTCTCCCAAAAATTATAGACAGTTTTTACTTTTTCTACTACTTAAAATACCATACCGAGATTTCATTGGAAATACATTGAGAATTAGATTTTCAATTTTTGAATGAAGAAGGTGGTTTGTTACGTATTTGCACCACGCTTTGGGCGTCAATTTGAAGTGGGTAGTTGCTGCTGCGTATGAAAAACCTATTTGAAGTAGTTTGTATTGAAGGAGTTGTAACGTATTTCAACTGTTGGCGAGCCGAACTTGTAGTAGTTGCAACCGCACGTATAGTAAACAGTTTCCGGTAGCCTTCGCCCCCCAATTGCACTTTCAGGTGGCCTTTGCCCCAAGTTTAAAAAATAAAATTACTGTTTCTTTAAATATTAAATATTTACGTTTGCTTCGGCTGCGTGCTTTAGAGACATGGAAGTCTTGGCAGGGCGTGATGCGACAAGAATATAGGCTTACACAGATTTTAAGTTTTAATTCACTCCTTTTTATTAATCATTGACACAAATTAAATAGCACTTCACTGATATCGAGAGTTGTGAGATTCTTTTATTTATTACTTGCACTTCTTAACAAGTATACTATTTTTCGTCTCACACGAATACGTAATTAATTTCTCGAGGACACATCTCGTATCCAGTTACAAACACTGTCCGCAGGCAACTGTCAACATTTCAACCGTCTAATCTTATAAATTTCTGTATTTCAAGTCTCTGATTGGTAATTTATCTCCAATAGAATACCTGCATTTAACTAAAGCTTTTTCTGGTTGTTGATTGGCTATTTGTTTATAAACTGTCACTAAAGTTACATTAATGCTTTCAAGAATCACAAATAACATTTAAACTCTCAAAACTCATTATTGCCTCAAGGTTACCTCATTGTTAGCAACGTTTAACTTATTATTCTCACAGCTCCTACATTATTAAATTACGTAATATATTCACATAACATTATTAAACATGAATACAATAATATAAGCATATGCAATGCCTGTTACATACATATTACAAATTATTACATACACATATTGCTTCAAGGTGGGCTGTTATTGAATTTACATATTATATTATTTGTCTGAAATCATTTAAGTGTTAAAAACATTGCCTAAAACATCTTTGGGGTTCCCTGAATTCAAAATAAGGCCTTTTTGGAAACATGTCTGTGTGTGTGTGTGTGTCTGTGAACAGCCTAACTCAGAAACGAACAGTCGGATAAACACCAAACTTGGTATTTAGGTTCAGTATCTTCCAGAGATGCGACACGAAGGTTTTAAAGAAAATCCCCTCACCCAGACTATCCTTTACATGGAACAATTTTGGAAATGTTTTATTTTGTAAAAAATGTCTCTAAAGATTTTTATTAAAATGCCATAGTTTTGAATTTTCGACAAATAGCCTCTGAAATCCTCTTCATTCGGAAGGCGTTTTGCATAATCTTATATAACTGGTAACGTTAAGTGAAAGGCGAAAACGTACTACACAAAAAATGTAGATCTCCTTAAAACAAACAATTTCCTTCAAATATCTTTTTTGCGGTATCTATCTTTTCCGAGATATCCGTTATTACTGGTTCATATTGTTCAATACTTGACGATTCTTTTTAAAGTCCTGTCGATTTTCAGTAGTTTCTCTCTATGTCATAGAAACAGTATGGAATTTTAAGGCCAGCATATAGCGACCAGTTCTTAAACATTTGACTGTCGCTATTCCCTTTCTATGTATATGGTATTTCAACAAGAGTATCCTATCTTTAACATGTGACAGTTGCAGTTGTTATTGAGTTACAGCAGTCATTTGTTATTAACAAATAGCCATGGAACGTTACAGCATTCAGCAACGCGTATAAATTGTGAAAATGTATTATCAAAGTGGATCATCTGTTCGCCAAACCTTCCGTGTATTGCGTGAAGTTTACGGTGTGCATAATCGTCCCTGCGAGAGAACGATTCGGCGTTTGATCGATAAATTTGTAAGTAGTAGTTCTGTCAGCGATAAAAGAACGCCTGTACGTAATCGACGCAAGCGCTTCAACGAAAATATAGGCGCCGTTCGTGAGAGTGCACGCGAGAACGGAAACAAATCAATTGCTCGTCGAGCGCAAGAATTGGGGCTTTCGCCGACCACAACTTGGCGAATTCTGCATCTGCACTTAAAGTTTCACGCTTATTACAAAATGGCGTTAACCATAGATTGCGCCGTATATTCGATGACTGGGCTATGGAGCAATTGGAAGCTTACCCGGATTTTTGTCGAAAAATCATCTTCAGCGACGAAACCCACTTTTGGATGGATGGTTGTGTTAACAAACAAAATTGCCGCTATTGGAGCAATCACAATCCAATGCAGATTCAAGAACAACCACTTCATCCCCAATAGGTTACTGTGTGGTGTGGATTTTGGTATGGTGGAATCATTGGTCCATATTTTTTCCAAGATGAAGATGGAGAAGCTCTAACTGTCAATGGAGAAAGATACCGGGCTCTTATAAGGGACTATTTAGGCCTCAATTAGATGGTATGGATCTCAGAAACATCTGGTTCCAGCAAGATGGTGCCACATGTCATACTGCTCTCGAAACAATCGATCTTTTGAAGAAGTTCAGAGGTTTCAACATTTCCCGTGATGGTTATGTTAACTGGCCTCTGAGTTCATGTGATTTAACGCCGTTGGATTACATCTTGTGGGGTTATGTTAAATCACGAGTGTATGTCAACAAGCCAGAAACAGTAAATGATCTTATCAATAACATCACGCGTGTTATTCGTGAAGTTGGACCTAATTTATGTTCTTCTGTCATTGAAAATAAAAAAAGAAATAAACCTCTGCCATTTATAGAACGTGTTTTATTTAAGTTCAAAGATAGGACACTCTTGTTGAAAGACCCTATACCTTCTGTACTTATCGTAACCATCGAGCATTTTGAAGTTCAAATTTGGTAGAAGCCGTGAAACATACGCCCATCAACAAGTGTTCTGATAAAACAGAGCAGCACAAGATGTACAAACACTGCTGCCCTGGTCCCACGTGAACCCTAAAGCTTCACTTCAAAGCGAATCTGTGTTGTGAGAGTCTCATGGGCAAACGAAACTTTCAAGTCTGGCCTTTCGCTCTGTGCATGGCCTTTACTGAAATTACTCTTCACCGTGCAGCATCTCAGATAAAAAACATTGCTGCACCACTCTGATTACGTGGAAGATGCAAATAAACATTTCTCTTCAAAGTGGAATAGGATTATTTTAATGTCCGGATTCAAAAGCCTACGTTACGGTCCTAGAGCATTAACGTTTCATTAAATTCTTGACGCTGCGTTTAATTAAAAAGTCTGATGTGTTACACTCACATGACTTTCTCTACTCTTGTACAAACTATTTTTACAAACGCTTATTCTCCATATGCTTCATGTTAATCGAGATGTTAATCTTATTGCTAATTTTCTTGTAGATGCAAGGGGAATTGGTAGGCTTTAAGCGATAGTCAAATATTTTAAGAGGCGGTTGCTATGTGGCACATTTTCGAAAATGGTTCACTCAACAAAAATATGTATATGACATAAATTGTGTATTTTAACGTGATCTACATTTTTTGTGTAGTAAAATTTTGTCTATCTCTTATGGTTTACCAGTTATGCAAACGTTGTTCACAATGAAGAATACTTTTGGAGACATTCCCAGAAAATTCGAGATATACATTTCATTTGTCATGAAAATATCTTAATTATATGATAGTTTAATCAAAATCGTTAGAGCCATTTTTGAGAAAATTAAAATGTTCGAAAAATGTTCCATATAAAGGGTAATCTGGGGTGGGGGGATTCTCTTGAAAACCTTCGTGTCACATCTCTGGAAGATACTGAACCCAAATACCAAGTTTGTTGTTTATCCGACTGTTCGTTTCTGAGTTATGCTGTTCACAGACAGACGCACGGACATGTTTCCAAAAATGCTTTTTTTGGATTCAGGGGGTCCCAAAATATGTATTTCCTTTGAAATTTTTGGGTGAAATGCAATATGAACCCTCTGCGTAGTAAGTACGTTGAAATATTAATAAAATATAGTAGATAGACAAAGGCATGTGTATGTAACACTTAATATATCTTTAAAATGATTTTTTTTAACTAAAATACAAAAAATTACAACAAAAATTTCTGATCTGCTATCGGATAAGTGACATGGATATTTAAGAGACTCTTGATCGTGTGGCATAGGAGATAAAAGTTATATATTAAAGTTGTGAATTTTGAATCTAAACAAGATATCGACAAGACATACAAAATGTTCAGTATTTACGTAAGACAAATCTAAGATTAAATATTTAACTAATAGCATTTTCAGTAGTGCATTGCCTTAAATTTGTCTTGAAATGTTCTCGCATCTATTTAAAAGCCACATAAGAACAGGCACGTTGCATTGCTTGGTATTTCACGAAACAAATTAAGGGTAAGAAAACAAATTTGTGTGCAGATAAAAAGCACAAAAATGTGTTGTTATCTCGTAACGCTCCCAGATCGGCACTTTTTCTTGTGAGCCCGCCCGTCCGTCCGCCCGCTACCGCTGCTGGTATAATTAGGGTTTCCTGTTGCCACTTAGCCCTTGCCATTATTTCGCAGCAACCTCCAGCCCCCACTTCAATTATTCAGGTCGTAATGCGTGCCGGCACTCCAACCCTCCTCACCTCGCGGCTCACGATTCCAATGTGATGGACTCAAACAAAAAAATTACCTGCCCTTCAGGCCACGGTTGTTTTTGCACTGTTTTATGACCGCATTAATCTATGAGGACAAACCTGAAGTACAAGAAGCGGCATAAAATACGACATACATTATTTAAAGCAGCCCGAACGCTGGCACACGTCCCTTGCAGGGATTTGTTGATTACGTGGGTAGCGAGCAACAGTTTAGCGAGGGATGCTCACAGGGCTCTAAACTCTTACAACAAAATTAAATACAGTAGTTTTAACTTATTACTTTCTCAAGTCAGAAATACACCACTACCCTAATAGAGGGGACACCTCGCGAATTACAATCTACATGAGATCTGTTACAGCTACCAGGAGGAAGGGATGAAGTGAAAGAGCCACAGGAGGCTACAGGTTACAAGCAGACAGACCACAGAGACGCGCGGAAGTACCTAAACAGTTCTGACTTGAAGCCCTCCCAATACTAATCCAGAAAGACCCATGAACGAACCGTCAATCAAGCAGCCCTCTAGTGTCCACGTGAAATACTCTTTCCTAGGAGCAAGCACCCGCGCTATCTGTCCGGCACCGACTCACGCCACGAAATCTAGAAGCACAACTGAAACATGAGAAGGGAAATGAGGGAGCGGAAATCGTGATAGATGAGAAACCATCGAATTCGCCTACCGCACAGGGAAAACCACGAAAAACCCAAAGTCAGAGTGAGCGTTGAACGGGAGCCGAACCCGGAACCTCACACGGAGCCGTCTCGCTCGGTAACTTCACCAGAAACTTTTCAGATGGGCGTTGGGAATCAAACCTTTCGTTTTTACTTTCTCCCATAAAGTCTCAACACATGTCCCTGGTCTACTACATCACATTAAACATTTTATTAGGACCTTATAAAGCTTAATGCAGTTCAACATGTACTTCATCAACACAAGACAATCTACCTGGACATGCTGCAATTGATCCTGGAACCACAGTATCCTTGTCACCATCATTTATCAACAAGATGGGGCACCACACCACTATGAAAACATTGTACGGGACTACCTGAATGAGATCTTTCCTAACTGTGAATCCGAACAGCGGCTGATCGCATGTGGTCTCCCCGTTCCCCCGACCTCACTCCCTTTGATCTTTTGCATGGGGTTTCATCAACAGCCGAGTTTACGCTGCCAGATGCGAATGAGTTGAAACGCGAATAAGAGCGGCATGCTTGCTAAAACCCCTCAAATCTTACGACACATGTTAAGCAGAAACCGATGGGAACAGTGTGTTGATAAATAATCGGTATTTTTTTATAATTTTTATTTTTAACCTCTCTACCAGCATAACTCAAAAACGAAAAGTTGGACAAGTATCAAACTTGGTATTTGGGTTCAGTATCTTCCAAAGATACGACACGAAGATTTTCAAGAAAATTCCCCCACTTCAAACTACAATTTACATGGAACATTTTTCGAAGTTTGTGATTTTCTAAAATTGCTTCAAACGATTGTGATTAAAATAGCATGCAAATCTCTTAACCGTAAGAGATACATATAATTTTACTGCCCAAAAATTGTAGATCTCTTTAAAACATATAATTTATGTCATATACTTTATTTTGTCGAGTGAGCCATTTCAGATATTCCTTGGTGTTTATTTGAATTTTCCAACACTTATACTTTTTCTTAAATGCGAACTCGTTATTCGTTTTTTATGTCCTGGACATCAAAGAGAATGGAATGCTCCACATAGCAATCGACTCTTAAGATTTGACTATCGCTTAAAGCCTACCATATTCCCCTTGCGCCTACAAGAAAATTAGCAATAAGTTTGTACAAGAGTAGAAAAAGTCATGTGAGTGCAATACATCAGATTTTTTTAGTTAAGATTCCAGAAAAATCTGTGGAGAAAATAAAGAAGCACATAAAGAAGTATCCTCTTGTGTAATTTCACGGTTGTCGTCAATCGAGTAAGAGATTGTATTTAGATTCAAAGTTTACAATGATAAGGATGCATGATATGTATGTACAAGAAAACCAAAACATTTGAGGTTCCTCCAGTAGGCATCTCTTATTACTTGCAGAAGTATTGTTTGCAAAAATTCTAATAACTCATTTTTCCTCCCCAAAAATGATCAGTGTCTAACAAGCACACAAAGTTTAAAAGAGCAAAAGGAAATGAGAAAGATAATTTGAAAAATAACCATTAAGCTTGTAATGAATGGAAAAGTGAGACTGCTCTACCGAGCAGGTACTTTTGATTTGGAAAGTGTGTTAGAAATACCTTTAGGCGACACTTCTCATTTGTATTATTCTAGAAAATTGTATGTGTATAATTTTACAATTTATGAGCCAAAAGGGATAAAAAAAGTTAACTGTTTTGCCCTGAGTAAAGTAAATGGGAAGCGGAGGAGCTGTGACATTGGCAGTGCCTGGTTGCTCTGGTTTAAAAATGTACCTGATACGGGAAAAGAAGTCTGTCTCTATTCTGATATATACTCTACACGGGATAGAAATCAAAACATTGCTGATCTAGGTATGTTTCTGGTTAAAAACAGCAATATTCAAGTAATTGAACACATTTTTACTTTCTCTACTACGTATAGTAAGTAGGGGAAGTATTGTATTCCATCCAAAAATTTTATACCGAGATTTCACCGGAAATATATATTTTGAGACCCCCTGAATCCAAATAAAGCATTTTTGGAAACATGTCCGTGTGTGTGTGTCTGTCTATCTGTCTGTGTGTCTGTCTGTGATCAGCATAACTCAGAAACGAACAATCCGATAAACACTAAACTTGGTATTTAGGTTCAGTATCTTCCAGAGATGCGACGCGAAGGTTTTCAAGAAAATCCCCCCACCCCAGACTACCCTTTACATGGAACATTTTTCGAAAATGTTAATTTTCTCAAAAATGGCTCTAACGATTTTGATTAAAATATCATATGTTTAAGATATTGTCATGAGAAATGAAATGTATATCTCGAATTTTCTGGGAATGTCTCCAAAAGTGTTCTTCATTGTGAAAGACTTTTGCATAACTGGTAAACCATAAGAGATAGACAAAATTGTAGTATACAAAAAAATGTAGATCGCGTTAAAATACACAATTTATGTCGTATACAATTTTTTTTGTTGAGTGAACCATTTTCGAGATATTGCTCGTTATTCCCTTAAATTTTCCAATGCTTATACTTTTTCTCAAATTCGTTATTCATTTGTTTTATGTCCTGGACATGCAAAGTGATTGGAATGCGCTACATAGCAACCAGCTCTTAAAATATTTGACTATCGCTTAAAACCTAGCAATTCCCCTTGCATCTACAAGAAAATTAGCAATAAGATTAATATCTCGATTAACATGAAGCATATGGGGAATAAGCGTTTGTAAAAATAGATTGTACAAGAGTAGAGAAAGTCATGTGAGTGTAACACATCAGTTTTTTTAAATCTGCTCACTCGTACATGGATGTAGTGTGTGTTAACAGTGCAGTACAAGTGTCCAACACAAAATGCTCCTGTTTATTATGAGGGATTCGCTGACTATTTTCAGGATGGCAAGATGTAAAACACAGAGAATAACCATGCATCCTTAAATTGTAAAAGAACTTACCTACAGAGATATGCTAAACTCACAGCGCTATCGAGGAAAATAATAATTAAAAAAAACAGAAGTAATAATGAATGTGGAGACAGATTAAACTGGTTGAAAATCAAATGCCTGAGATATGATGAAGATTCTCCAAACATCCTACAGTACAGGTATTATCAACATGGACTTTATGAAAAAACCTTATGTGATACATTCATATGACTTTCTCTATCCTATGTCCTTATTGGTGGGTATACAAACACTCCTTGCTAAAGCTTACTTTTCTATCTCCATACTTCATTATAATGCAAACAAACCATAACAGAAATAGCTACATTACACATTTCGTTATAGATACAAACGTAACAGCGATAGTCAAATGTTTAACAACTGGACGCTATATGCTGGCCTTAAAATTCCATACTGTTTCCATGACATTGTGAGAAACAACTGAATGTTGAAAGGACTTTAAAGAATGACCAAGTAATGAACAATTCGAACCGGTGGCCCCGTAGCTCTATCGGTAGAGCAACTGCCTGCTGTGCGAAGAGTTCCGGGTTCGATTCCCGGCTGGAGGGGAATTTTTCTCTGGTCAAGATTAACTCCTATCCTCCCCAGAGTCTGAAAGTATGAAAAAGTGTGAATGTGTGTATGATCTAATGATTCAAAAACCAATAGTGCAGGAAACCCAACGACAAGAATTACACGAGTTAACACCTTTGCCAATAAGTTCCAAAGGAAAGGCCGCCGATAAGACCAATGTAGTTAAAGGTGGGGTATAAATGGAACTTTAAAAAATCGGACCATCAATAACGGATATCTCGGAAATGGTTGATGCCACGTAAAAACTTATTTGGAATGAATGATGTACTTTAAAGAGATCTGCATTTCTTGTATAGTACGTTTTCGTCTATCGCTTAACGTTTACCAGTTGTGCAAGATTATACAACATTCTAGATATTCCCAGAAACTTCAAGATGTGCATTTTATTTGTTATGTAAATATGTTTAATACAAAAACAGTTTAGAACCATTTTTTTAGAAAATAAAAATATTGGATAAAATGTCCATATAAAGGGTAATTTGTGGTGGGGGGGTTTCTTGAAAATCTCCGTGTCGTATCTTCAGAAGGTATTGAACCTAAATACCAAGTTTGGTATTTATTCGACGTTTCTTTTTTGAGTTCTGCTGTTCGCACACACCTTTTTCTAAAAATACCTTTTTTATTCAGCGGGCCTCAAAACATGTATTTCCGGTACTAAATTTTCGGGTGGAATGCAATACATTCTCTACCTACTATGTACGTGGTAACTTATGGTAAGAACCAGAGGTTGCCTAACAGGTATCCCTAAACAGCTTGGAAATCTTTTAACGCCTCTCCACTGTCAATAGCAAATGAAAAGAGGGACTTGGAGAAACCTCGTCTTAAAGGTGTCATAGAAACCGAACTGCCTCCTTGGTCGTCTTACATCAGACGTTCTGCTCCAGAACCAGGGCTTAAGGCAGTGAAGAAGAAGAGCAGTGAAAGAGTGGAATATTTCTATATCTTCCTTTTCCTCTGACACACTAAATTAAATTGTTTGCAAGTAGCTATATAAGTTTAAAGCAACCAGGGTTTACTATAGTGTTTTCCTTCATAATGCTGTAATTTTACGTTCTTTACTACGTACATAGCAGGCAGAGAAGGTATTGCATTCCGCCCCAAGATTTCACCGGAAATGCATGTTTTGAGGTATCTTAAATCCAAGTAAAGCATTTTTGGAAACATGTCCGTGTATGTGTCTGTTTGGGAACAGCAGAACTCAAAAACGAAAAGTCCGATAAATACCTAACTTGGCATTTGAGTTTAGTATCTTCCAAGGATGCGATAAAAAAATTCAACAAAATCCCTCCACCCCAGACTACCCTTTACATGGAACATTTTTGAAAAGTTTTGATTTTTTCATAACTGGCTCTAAAGATTTTGATTAAAATGTCATATGTTTAAGATATTTTCATGGCAAATCAAATTATCTTAAATTTTCTCTCCAAAAGTCCTCTTTCTGAATGACTTTCGCATAACTGGTAAGCCGTAAGAGAAAGACAAAAGTTTACTACACAAAAAAAATGTAGATCGCGTTAAAATACACAATTTATGTCATATACATTTTTATTTGTTGTGTGAACCATTTTCAAGATATTGCTTGTTATTCCCTTACATTTTCCAATACTTATACTTTTTCTCAAATGGGAATTCGTTATTAAATTTTTTATGTCTAGATATGCAAAGAGAATGGAATGCGCCACATAGCCACCAGCTCTTAAAATATTTTACTGTCGCTTAAAGCCTACCAATTCCCTTTGCACCAACAAGAAAATTAGCAATAAGATTGACATCTCGATTAACATGAAGCACATGGAGAAAAAGCGTGTGTAAAAATAGTTTGTACAAGAGTAGAGAAAGTCATGTGAGTGTAACAGATCAGGTTTTTTGGAAACATGTCCGTGTATGTGTCTGTCTGTGGACAGCATAACTGAAAAACGATAAGTCGGATAAATAATGTCTAACTTGGCATTTGAGTTTAGTATTTTCCAAGGATGCGACACAAAGATTTTCAAAAAAAATCCCACCACTCCAGGCTACCCTTTACATGGAACATTTTTGGAAAGTTTTGATTTTTTCAAAAAGGCTCTAAAGATTTTGATTAAAACATATGTTTAAGATATTTTCATGGAGCCCTCTTCATTCTGAATGACTTTCACGTTGCTGATGAACCGCAAGAGATGGACAAAATTTTACCACACAAAAAACGTAGATCTCGTTAAAACACACAATTACTTTTTTTTGGTGTGTGTGTATGTGTGTGTGTGTGTGTGTGTGTGTGTGTGTGTGTGTGTGTGTGTGTAATGATCCATTTGCGAGATATTCCTTGTTACTTGTTTGGATTTTCCAATACTTATACTTTTTCTCAAATGCGAATTGAAATTATTTTTTTTTTTTTGGTCTGGACATGCAAAGGGAATAGAATGCTCCACATAGCAACCAGCGCTTAAAAGATTTGACTATCGCTTAAAGTCTACCATATTCCCTTTGCATCTACAAGAAAATTAGCAATAAGATAGTTTCTGCATATGTTTATCTCGATTAACATGAAGTAGAGGAGAATAAGCATTTGTAAAAACAGTTTGTACAAGAGTAGAGAAAGCCATGTGAGTGCAACACATCAGATATTTCCTTAAAGCTAGGCATATAGATTTACAGTGTTTTGTTAGGAAACACAAGCCTATGAGCAAATGGGTAATGATTATTGTTCCATCATTATACACTAATGTTTTAATTTTTTCTCACTCTAAATTATTTATAATTCTCACATTCTGTTTGTTCATTATTGCCTTTTGTTACAACTGTGAAGATAGCGATTGGAAATATACAATTTGGTAATTATCTGTATTAAAGTATACTGACAGCAAGAATTTGTTAAGTATTAATTGTCTTAAACAATTTATTATTCTTAAAGGACTAGACAACAATTTGAAGTCATTAAAAAGCATTGTACCTCATTCTAATGTTTTTAAGATAATTTAAACTTCAATTCCATTTTCCTCAACTCATAACTACTGAAACGTCACTTACGAACCTTCTGCAGTAAGCCGACGATTTACTTTTTATGTCAGTGAAACACTAAGTCACCATAGAGTCTTGCCCCTGAATTGAAAAGAATAGAAACAGGGGCTGTTTGTGCTACAGAGATTGTAAAACTTTTAGATCTGTTACCACCATCACCGCGTATCGGATTTTCCTCAAACTTTGAGCGCATTTATTTTAAAACAGAGAATTAACTTAGCCTTTGGTTCCATTAAGGCGTAACGTGGGTAGCTGAAACAGACCGCAAAGCGGGTCGTAAATTCCTTCCACACTAGCGCCGCCACTTCCTACACAAAAATAATGTTTTCACGTGGAAATGTTATTTTTCACGGCGCTGCGAAGCCCCTTTGGGAACGAGAAGGGCCGTAGTTAATTAACGTGTTTCGAGATAAACAGCCCCACAAGCAATCTCCCCCTTAGGCTGGAACCATTCAGAGACAAGAAGGTGGCTAAGAGTGTAGCGTCCGGTGGCAGTGATGAGATGAAGGAGATTGGCAAACTCTTCCTCCCAAAACCACACCTATCTGTTCCGCATTAGCTGTAATCTTTCAGGTTAGGTTTAACATGGAAATTACAAACTCTCAAGCCCACATTCTCGATGTATCACAAACGACGTTTCCCTGTTTAATTTTTCCTTATGTTATACCGTCTAAATCAGTGAATTACTGAATTCAATAAAGAATTCAGCTATTCGGACTGCAATAGGTGTTATCGTACTAGTCCTGTAGATACGAGGGGCACTATTTATATTTTGAGCCTAATAATTGAAACAAAGTAATTTCTGATTGAAAACTGCTTTACTGTTTTTCAAAATATGCTCCTTTATGATAATACACTTTTGCATTCGTTTGAACCATTTGTCAAAGGCATTTATTCCAGGCCTCTTAGGATACCTCCAAACAAGGTTTTTGAAGGCATCAACGGCTTCTTCTGCCAACGAATATCGTTGTCCACGCAATTTATTCTTGATGTTCGGGAACAAAAATAAGTCATTGGGTGCCAAATCAGGACTATGGCGGAAGACCCATCAATTCGATTCTTTGAGCCTTCAAATACTCTGTTGTTAGACGAGATGTGTGTGCGCTCGCATTGTCTTGATGAAGAATGATCCTACGGTTCTTGTTGGTTTTCCTTACTTCACCGAAGACTTCCGGCAAACAAATGGTTGTGTACCATTCGGCATTTACCATTTTACGTTCCTCTAAAGGCACTGTTGCCACATGGCCAGTTTTGCTGAAAAAGCAGGCGACCATTTGCTTCGAAGTACTTCGAGTGCGAACAACTTTTGTTGGATTTGCTTCATCTTGAAACACCCATACAGTCGACTGCTGTTTACGTTCCGGCTCGTACGCATAGATCCATGATTCGTCACCTGTTACAATCTTATATACGTCTTTTGAGGCACCGCCATTGTATTTCTTGAGCATTTTTGTACACCAATCGACACGAGCATCTTTTTGAGATTGCGTCAAATTATGTGGGATCCAACGAGAGCAAACCTTTTTCATGGCTAAATAATCATGCAATATTTTATGTATGCTGGTGGAACTTATACCTAGGGT
The DNA here is from genome assembly GCA_030765065.1 of Deroplatys truncata. Taxonomy (NCBI): domain Eukaryota; kingdom Metazoa; phylum Arthropoda; class Insecta; order Mantodea; family Mantidae; genus Deroplatys; species Deroplatys truncata. The sequence continues at coordinate 302,011,166 of CM060975.1, read as the reverse complement.
TGCCTCAATCTCAAAATATGTCGCATGACGATCTTTCATTATTAGGTTTTGCACAGCATCAATGTTTTCTGGTACAACACCTGATTTTGGACGACCTTTACGAACTTCATCATTGAGCGAACAGCGGCGACGATTAAATTCGTTATACCAGCGTTTCACAGTGGCAAAGGATGGAGCTTCGTCGCCAAATGTGGAAGTTAGTTGATCGATGCACTCTTGTCGTAATAAATCATTGCACGAACATTTTCATGAGTTAATTCCATGTCTTTGTTGACACACAGTTTTCAAGTTAGTGTAAACAAAACAAATTACGTTCTGTTGACAAAATGTTTGAAGTAGATTATGGTCAAAAATGTCAAACGTTCCATTGGAAACGTCAGATGGCAGCTAGAACATTCAGGGTTGCCAAGGCTCAAAATATAAATAGTGCCCCTCGTATGTGGAGATATCGTCCTCCAATACAAGTTACCGTCCTTGTTCTCTATATACAGTTGTGAATTATATGCTATTAAAAAGGCACTAGAATAGGCTTTGGAAACTGCATATAGTGACTCTTACAAAATTATCAATGACTCTCTGTTATCCTTTAAAGCAATACAAGACACGTTCTTTACCAATAGTATTGTAAACGAAATACATAATCTTGTTACCATCCTTTATAACTTAATTTCATGTGGATACCATCTCATAAAAACATACCCGGTAATAAAACAGTGCGGCAAAACAAGCTACAGAACTACCAACACAAGATACTGATATTAAAATACCTCTCCAAGATGCAGAAAATACACAAAGAATGGCTGGATGAACAATTCGACAAGTAAACTTGAGTAGAAATATAATGCCGATTCTGGCGCAAAGGATTTGCCGCCATCTGATAAGGTTCTTTGATCTATGCCGCTAGCCCCGCCCCCTCCCTTTGTGCGCTACTATTTGCCGTCCGGTCGCGTGCCGCTAGCTCCGCCCCCTTCCCTTTGTGCGCTTACCTAATGCCGACAGTGTCTGTGCCGGCAGGTCCTCCCCCCTCCCCCCTGCGGTCACGTGCCGGTGTCCCCGCCCCCCTCCCTCCCCCATACGCGTGTCCTCCCTCCCCTTTGTGTTCTGGTTGGTTCCCTGTGGATAGGTGGGGGAGTGTGTATTGATCCTATACGTCGGTCGCGTACCTTCCCTAGGTCTAAATCCCTGCCGTGTGATTGGCTTGGGGTAGGGGATGTGCCGCTCGGGGTGACGGGTTATATGTGAGGGTTCTCGGTGCGTGACGTTGGCGGTGTGGGATTGCGATTCTCGATGCCTGCCGCACATCGGCAAATCGTTTGAGTACATAATTGTGTCAATCAATTAGGTAATGTGTGTTATTGAAAAAAAAATAAGAATGCCCATCATATTACTACTAATGCAATTAAACGCTATTCTTCGAGCAATTAAGTATTTTTGATTGAATCGCGCACACCTGTCCCTAAACCGTCATTTATAACCTACTATTGTCAATAAATTACACGTCTAATGAAACAAGGCTAGTCTGTCGATGAAAACAATTAAGTATTTTTGAATGATTAATTGACTCGCACGCAACTGTTCGTTATCGTATATGTGTGGTAGCATGTGTATAATTATTACGAGTAATAACATTTATTTAATTCTACTTTTGAGAGAAAATATATTTTGGATTTATAAGAATATTACAACACTTAGATGAAAGGACAGACTTGACGTAACACTCGTTATCGCGTGATAATTGCGGTGGAACACCGACCGCAACCTTCCGCTGCGAGACGTTTCACTGGAATGACTGGCTCACGGTGCTTTCAAGGGACAAGTCGACTAGCGCACCCCCTCCACTCACGCTTCAGCTCGCTACCTACACTAGCGCGCCAAGTGGTAATATGAGTGAAACTCATGCGAGTGTTCCCTCACAGCGCCCCTGGTGGTCATTCCCGAAAGTTGTGAATTCACCATATTTAAACTCATTATGGGTGCAAGACGGCCATCTTAACTCTATATAATTCTGCGAAATATGATTCCGGAAAAAAAAATAAAGGTGAATTAACATGCGAGGTGCGTTCATGTTGGCTCCGGAGGAATTGATTATGAAATAAATAAAAAATAAATAAGACTCTCGCTGATCGATGAATACAATTAAATATTTTTATTAATTAATGTAATTGACTCGCGCTCCTAGAGATATCTCACCCAATTATTCATCTACCATGAATATCTCACTTCTAATGAAACGACGCAAACTATCGATTAAAAACAATTAAGTATTTTTGATTGATTAATGTAATTGAATCGCGCGCAACTGTTCGTTATCGTATATGCGCGATTATTACGAGTAATAACGTGTGTTTAATTCTTCTTTTGAATTGAGGGTTTATAAAAAATATTACATTGCTTAGATGAATTAAAAAGCAACTTAAAGCGAAATTGCAAATAGCTTGTATGAGACGTTAACACGAGAACCCTTTACGAAAAAACAAGACGCAATGTGACAGCAATGCCCCGTCCATCATGAGAAGCGGTTAAACCAGGACGCTTGGGTTTTCCCCCAGTACCTGCTCTTAATGGCTAGGGGTATCCAGCACATCGGAGTACGCTTCAACTGATGTTAAAAAATAAAATCCCGCTATGTCTCTTCTCGCAAGAGAGAAGTAATAATTACAATTCAAAACAGGCGTACTTGCAAGTAACACGCACGAAGACTTCAAATATAAATTTTATATTCGTTTTAAATGTTCTTTCTAAAGACGTAGCGAACTTTGAGAAATTCAACGAATTATTCACTTGCGTACACTGCTTGAAAGAAATATGGTGTACACCCCTGAACAATGCATATGTAGACACATTAGCAGACGACAGTCTCTTCCGCACCATTAATTATCTTCAGACGAAGGTAAAACTAAGGTCTTGTATAGAGCTCTTAGTGAACAATGACTGTCGTTTCCAGTTGATTAAACAGCCTAAGTGCTCTGAAAAACCACAGATCCTCGGGGTAAATAACTATTAGCGACACAAAAGATTTTCTTAAGAGCTTCCCCTGTGCAGAAATTCCATCATAGACAGTGGAAAACCAAGTCTAGACATGTTTTAAGCTTACCACAAAAAATGTTTTCCCGATAATTAATATAATTCTACATGAAGAATATTAATGATTAAGTTTTCAATTAAACGTATACTGTATAGATTCTGTACTTAAACATTCGATTGTATCTTTGTCATTATTTAAATACTCGCATACAAGAATTGCAAACATGATATCAAAAAATGAAACTGATTTTCTTTTCGGAATGTTAAACAAAGAAATATGATTTGGCGAGAGTAATATGAAGAATAAAAAGTATTCAGAATGATAGATATTACATACGTTATTAAAAATAAATAAGGCTCTCGCTGATCGATGAAAACAATTAAATATTTTTTATTAATTAATTGTATATGAATTGACTTGCGCATCTGATTGGTAACGCATGTGCATGATTATTATGACTAATAGCATTTGTTTAATTCTAAATAAATAATGAAATATGGTGCCTAGCCTAAACAATCCTCGTTACTCTTAATTTATTCCATTTTTAAAAAGATTGGGCTTAGTAAACATAGGATGAGTACGATTTTAAATACCCCGTCCATTCGAGAGATATCTTTTTCGAATATTCCAGCATGTTAATATAAACTTAATACACACACACACAAAAAATTCATTTCAAGTAATATTTGTGCGACATTAAGTATTTGCGACTGAGTTTTTACTTTCTATACTACGTATAGTAAGTGGAGGAAGTGTTGTATTCCACCCGAAAAAATCGATACCGAGATTTCACCGGAAATACATGTTTTGAGACCCTCTGAATCCGAAAAAAGCAGGGTTGTCTGCGAGTGTGCCTGTGAAACATAACTCAGAAACGAAGAGGCGGATAAAACACCAAACTTGGTATTTAGGTTCAGTATCTTCCAGAGATGCGACACGAAGGTTTTAAAGAAAATGCCTCACACCAGACTACCCTTTACATGGAACATTTCTCGAAAATTTTAATTTTCTCAGAAATGACTCTAACGATATTGAATAAAATATTATATGTTTAAGATATTGTAATGAGAAATGAAATGTATATCTCGAATTTTCAGGGAATGTCTCCAAAAGTATTCTTCATTCTGAACGACTTTTGCAAAAATTGATAAACCATAAGAGATAGACAAAATTTTACTACACAAAAAAATGGAGATCGCGTTAAAATACATAATTTATAACATATACATGCTTGTTGTTGAGTAAATCGTTTTCGAGATATCGCTTGTTATTCCCTTAAAATTTCCAATACTTATACTTTTTCTCAAATTCGTTATTCTTGTTTTTATGTTCTGGACATGCAAAGAGAATGGAATGCGGCACATAGCAATCAGCGTTAAAATAATTTGACTATCGCTTAAAACCTATCATATTCACCTTGTATCGTCATGAAAATTACCAATAACATTGACATCTCGATATCTCGATTAACATGAAGCATATAGGGTATAAGTGTTTGTAAAAATAGTTTGTACAAGAGTAGAGAAAGTCATGTGAGTGTAACACATCAGATTTTTTGATATTGGTTTAAATTTTCAAATACTTTTAACTTTTCTCAAATGGTAACTTGCTATTCGTTTTTCCAACGGTAATGCATAGAGAATAGAATTCTAAAGCCATCACATAGCATCAGACGTTTTTTAAACATCTGTAACGTATCTATTCACAATCGAAAGGTCGCTGGTTCGAGGACAATTATATCTACAGAAAGAATACATTATTTTCAATCTGTGATTAATTTGGTAATGTAGCAATAATTAACAATGAATTTTAATGGTACATGTAAAAAATAAAATATATTTTTATTTCTAGCGTCATACGCAGAAACATTCCCCTTAAGGAACGCTGGCGTGATCGAAGGATTTCCCCCATAATAGGTTTAGACGTGCTCACGAAATGCCCCTGTGCGAGGCTAGCATTTCCCTCTCCTTCTCGAATTTTTGGAGTAGCCAATCAAAATCGTTGTATTATATATCTTAAACTTTCACTCATACATTTTTTATATCGCAAAAGAACACTATAAAAAGGCTGCTTCGTCGGGAATTCTCACAGTTTCTCCGCTGAAATCAACGAGTTAAGGTCTCTGCAAACTTTTCTCATTCAAAGTGAAATTTCAACGAACATCATGTCTGGTAAGTTGTAACAAAACACTTCATTTACTTTTAAAAGTTAAATTATTTCTCTGTACATTTAACTTATATTCGCGTTCTTGTTTTTAATGCATGACATTTATATGCGAATAGCTGAGCATTCTAAAGGTTAATAGCTAGACAAGTGAATTTTCTGAAATGTGAATAGTTTAGTTAAGTATTCATTTTAGGCAAGCTTATTCTACATTTAATAGCTAACTGCGCGAATTCTCAAAAAATGTGAACAGTTTAGTTAAGTATTCACATTGTTGAGTAATTATTATTCCGGATATTTAAATACGTGTTTTCACAAGGTGAATTATATTCCTTTCTAGAGAAATACAATTACTTGAAAACCCTGCGAATCGAATAAAAAATGACCCGTATAAAAATTTTTCTTCCGGGGTAACCGACGGTAATCGATCCGAAGACTTCATGCTTGCATGCACTGGTCGAACATTCACTGTGAATGTTTCATTCCTCTCTCGCATTTATTTAGTAAAAACTTTCAGCCTGTTTCCATCATGTTAAAGAGATATTTTCCATGATTGTGTCGAGAAATACACGTGCTTTATTTCTGTAATAGAAATTTCTCAGGTGTTTAAAATACATCGACATTTTCCCTGTATAAGGTATTCGCAGTAAAGTAAATTAACTTAATAATATATCTTTTCTTTATTAAATAAAAATCTAACGCGTAAATTAATTGCGTTTTCAGCAATCAGTTCTGCTAACATAGCTGAAGCATACATCCAGCTCCAGCAGGATACCCACAGCCGGTTGCAGGATCGCACATCAAATGCCGTAATGATTCAGGCACCCGAACAGTCGAATGGTAAGCATTCTTCAGTGTTTTAAAAAAGTAATGTAACAATTCATATTAACTTCTTTTACACATTCTATATTATTATTTCCAGGAAGTGGACTTTATTTTGGTATCGACAATCCATCGACCGCTGTACAGGCACCGCCAGGCTTCCAAACCTTCCTGGTACCAAATCATTATGGAGGTGGCTCTGCCCCGTACATACAGCAACACTCGTACGGTAAGAATTTACAGACTGGTGTTCGAGCATTTGTAACTAAAAATTACATAATAGTAGTCATACATTGACGATTCTGGCACACAAAGACCTACCTACGACAGCATAGAGTTCCGGATTGTATAACGAGAAAAGGATATATTTAAGGGGAGTTTCTCACACATATGCAGTCACATAACTCTTTTCGGTCTCCCACATGCTACACATGCTACCACACATATACGATAACGAACAGTTGCGTGCGAGTCAATTAATCATTCAAAAATACTTAATTGTTTTCATCGACAGACTAGCCTTGTTTCATTAGACGTGTAATTTATTGACAATAGTAGGTTATAAATAACGGTTTAGGGGCAGGTGCGCGCGATTCAATCAAAAATACTTAATTGCTCGACGAACAGCGTTTAATTGCAATAGCGGTATATAAACATTGATTCTTTTTTCAATAACACACATTACCTAATTGATTGACACAATTATGTACTCAAACGATTTGCCGATGTGCGGCAGGCATCGAGAATCGCATTCCCACATCGCCAGGGTGGATTTCCAAGCCAACGTCACGCACCGAGAACCCTCACATATAACCCCTCACCCCGAGCGGCACATCCCCTACCCCAAGCCAATCACACGGCAGGGATTTAGACCTAGGGAAGGTACGCAACCGACGTATAGGATCAATACACACTCTCCCACCTATCCACAGGGAACCAACCAGAACACAAAGGGAGGGAGGACACGCGTATGAGGGAGGGAGGGGGGCGGGCCACCGGCACGTGACCGCAGGGGGGAGGGGGGAGGACCTGCCGGCACAGACACTTTCGGCATTAGGTAAGCACACAAAGGGAAGGGGGCGGGGCTAGCGGCACGCGCTACCAGGCGGCATCTAGGCTCTCAAAGGGAGGGGGCGGGGCTAGCGGCATAGATCAAAGAACCTTATCAGATGGCGGCAAATCCTTTGAGGGCCAGAATCGGCATTCTTATTCTACTAACTTGATTATGTGCGTGGAACTTCAACTCAAGAATATCCAATAAGACAGCTACAGCGGCGAAACCAACTACGAATTGGGCATACCAAACTGACACACTCTTATTTGTTAAATAGAAGCTCTCCACCAATTTGTAAAACATGTAAAACAGCATTGACTGTAGTACATATTATACTAACATGTCCAAAATTTGAAAATCAACGTAGTCAGTTTGGTGTGCTCAGAAATATTTCTGTAGCACTCATTGTGCAACTTTCATCCAGAAAGTAATTATTTTTCTTAAATAGATTAATATCCATCAATACATTTAACCAAGTTGTAACCTGTATATATACATAATGTGTAAGTATTATACTGTAATCCAATAATGTAAACAACTGTACAAGAACGGTCGAGATAAAACCTAGGAAGGACCCTAAATAAAACTTAAAAAAATCGGATGTGTTACACTCACATGACTTTCTCTACTCTTGAGCAAGCTATTTTTACAAACTCTTATTCTCCATCTATTTCATATTAATCGAGATAAACATTTGCAGAAACGATCTTTTGACATGCAAAGAGAATTACATTTTATACATAGCGACCAAGTCTAAAAATATTTGACTATCGCTTAAGGCGTACTATGTTCCCCTTGTATTGTATTTGCAAGGGCAATTTGGAAATACAGTAGCCTTTAAGCACATACATATCTCTTAATAGATGGTTGCTAGGTGCAGCACCATTCCCTTTGCCACAGATTAACCTTCGTGTGGGATCTTTGGAAAATGCTGAAGTTAAATATCAAGTTTGGTGTTTATCCGACTTTCCGTTTTTGAGTTATGCCGTTCACAGACACACACCACACGTAAAGGTTTTTCTAAGAAGGCTTTTTAGTTATTCAGGAAACCTCAAATTATGCATTTACGATGAATTCTCGATATCGTATTTTTGGATGGAATACAACCTCTTCTAGGTGGTGGAGAGAATAAAAAAGGTCTATCCAATAACATTTTATGACCTATTACTCAGAAAGGTGTCTTTGTATATAAATGAAGGAAGGCGGATTTGAAGCGCCGATAGAAGAAGCGATTGAGGGATCTGGTGACTTCAGTATCGATTATCGTTAATACCCGAGAACAAGTGTTGAAAACGTGAAAGTCTGTGAACGTCCACTGGCGGGAAAGACCTTGAGAACATTTTGACAGAGCAGAAAACATTATGGCTCGATCCTTCAGTAATTTCATACTCGCACACGAAAGTTCTCGGCGAGTTCCTTGGAACAACTAATTTAGCACTCTTTGACTTAAGAGGTCTCCATGGACGAAATTCTTAGGCACGAAGGGGCGCGGACCGACACGGCCTGGTCGAGAACCCGGCTCGATTGTCTAATTTTATTTTTAGTGAACTCATTTTGCAATTATTGATTATTATTATTATTATTATTATTATTAATCGCTCTGAGATAGCTTTCAGGTTCGATTTCCGGTACCGTCATTGGAGTTTTTCTCCCCAGCTGGGAGACCCTGTGAGCATAACAATCAGGTCTTGGAATCTGCATGTACAGGGAGAGCCAAAAAACTACGACCCGGCTCAGCGGTGCTTTTCCTGTCCGCGTCCTCCTCGCGTCCAATTTTTTTCAAGTCAACAGTTCAAGCCCGTACATACGTAAATACAATTTTGCCCCCCTTTTTTTTTAGAGAATTAACAGCCAGGGAGCGTGATTTTGCCTTTTTTCAACAAGACTCAGCAACAGCGTATACGGTCAATATTTCATGAAATTTAGGTCTCTTTGAGGACAGAATTATTAGTACAGATGTGTGGCCCCCTCGGTCCCCCGTTTCTATATCTGGGGGGTAACTTAAAACATAATGGGTAGAAGACAAACCAACACACCCTGGAAGAATTAAAACAAAATATCCGCCAGGAAATTGCTAACATTTCTCAACGTAAACTACGGCGAGTGATGGATAAGTTTCCTAAAGAGGCGCCAAAAATGTATGGACAACGACGGTGACCAGTTTCAGAATCTCCTTTCATAAAGTTGGTAAGTAAAGCCTTTAAAAGTAGTTTTAAAAATGTTCTATGGTTTCATCCGCGCCTTTCTATGATAGCGGTAGACGGCAACGAGTGCCGTGGACGCGGACAGGAAACACATCGCGCAGCCAGTTCGTAGTTTTTTGGCTCATCTGTGGAAGGTACTGAACCTATACCCAAGTTTGGTATTTATAGATATGTATTTGCTGTATATATATATATATATATATATATATATATATATATATATATAACTTTCTCCTACACTCTATCGGTTATTAGTGGGTATACAAATTATTCTTACGAAAGTTTATTTCCCTATCTACTTAATTCATTTTAATCGAGATAAACCTTTCCGGAAACAGCTACATTACAAATTTCGTTACAGATACAAAGGGAATATCGATGGTTAAATGTTTTAGAACTGGACGCTATGTGCTGGCTTTATAATTTCAGACTCTTTACACGACATCACCAGAAACCACTGAAAATCGACAGGACTTTAAAAGAATGGCTAAGTAATGAACAATCCGAACTATTAATAATGGAATTCTCGGAACGGGCTGATGCCACAAAAACGCTTTTTGAAACAAATTGCGTGTTTTAAAGAGATCCACGTTTTTTATGTAGTATGTTTTCGTTTATCGCTTAACATTTACCATTTACGCAAGATTACACAAAACTCCTTTCAATGAAGTCCCACAGGCTTTTCCCAGAAAATTCAAGATATAAATTTTATTTGCCATTAATATAAAATATTTTAATCAAAATTATTAGTGCCGATTTTGTGAAAATCAAACATTTCGAAAGAATTTCCATCAACAGGTTAGTTGGGGTTGGGTGATTTTATTGAAAATATTTGGGTACTATATTTGGAAGATACTGAACTTAAATACCAAGTTTGATATTTATCCGACTTTTCGTTTTTGAGTTATGCTGTTCACAGATGTACGCGCGCGAACTATTTGCTAAAAATGCTTTTTTACTTTCTCTACTACGTATAGTAAGTAGGGGAAGTATTGTATTCCACCCAAAAATTCGATACCGAGATTTCACCGGAAATACATGTTTTGAGACCCCCTGAATCCAAAAAAAGCATTTTTGGAAACATGTCCGTGTGTCTGTCTGTGAACAGCATAACTCAGAAAGGAACAGTCGGATAAACACCAAACTTGGTATTTAGGTTCAGTATCTTCCAGAGATGCGACACGAAGGTTTTCAAGAAAATTCCCCCACCCCAGATTACCCTTTACATGGAAGATTTTTCGAAAATTTTAATTTTCTCAAAAATGACTAACGATTTTAATTAAAATATCATATGCTTAAGATGTTTTCATGACAAATGAAATGTATATTTGGAATTTTTTGGGAATGTCTCCAAAAGTATTCTTCATTGTGAACGACTTTTGCATAACTGGTAAACCATAAGAGATAGACAAAATTTTATTACACAAAAAATGTAGATCGCGTTAAAATACACAATTTATGTCATATACATTTTTTTTGTTCAGTGAACAATTTTCGAGATATTGCTTGTTATTCCCTTACATTTTTCAATACTTATTTTTTTCAAATGGGAATTCGTTATTCATTTTTTTTGTCTTTGATATGCATAGAGTTATAATCTGTGGCAAAGGGAATGGTGCTGCACCTAGCAACCAGCTATTAAGAGATATGTATATGCTTAAAGGCTACTGTATTTCTATATTGCCCTTGTAAATATATATTCCCCTTACATCTACAAGAAAATTAGCAATAAGATAGAGTCTGCAAATGTTTATCTCGATTAACATGAAGTAGATGGAGAATAGGCGTTTGTAAAGATAGTTTGTACAAGAGTAGAGAAAGTCATGTGAGTGTAACACATCAGATTTTTTTATTTATTAATTCGAGGAGTCACAAAACATGTATTTCCGGTGAAATATCGGTATTGAATGTTTGGTTGGAATGCAATACCTTCTCTATGTAGAGAAGGTAACAATTATTCCAGCATTCCGACCGACGATTCCAGAACTTGAAGACTGTCGAAATGAGCTTAAGGAACTCAGACGTTCCGTCGATGTTTCACAGCGTGAATATCAGGGAGTTTTTCATCCGATATAAGAAATATTTAGGCTGTATGAAATCACAATTATAATCGTTAAAGGGGAAAGGATAACCAAAAACCTCGTAAAGAACTTAAAAACTGACCGTGTAATATCCCGTAAGCCAACTATAATATAGATAATATCTCATAATTAATGTAAGTTTTATTTCAAATGTGTTGTTATAGGAAATGATTCTAATCTTCAAAGTAAAGACCATTACATTCTATAATCCTGAGCCACCTTTCAGCGAGGCTTGTTATCCCGCAACGGTACCAGTTTCTAGTTTTTGAAACGAAGAATTCGTTGATGTCCATTTCAACTGTTTCAATGTTTTCAAAATTTCTTCCACGTAGGACATGGGTCATGGATCTACACAAATGGTAATCTGATGGCGCAAGATCAGGGCTATATGCTGGATGTGGTAGCGGTTCGATTCCTTCCAATTCCTGAATTTTGCCCATTGTTATTTGAGCTGTATGAGGTCTCGCATTGTCCTGCTGTAAGATAATTCTGTTTCTATTAACTAATGCCGGGTACCTCTGTCTAAAAGCTTGAAGAACTCGTTCAAGTTGTTGAGAATAAACATCCGCATCGTTGCACGTCCATTTGGTTCAAATTTGCAGTGAATCACACCTTCAGAACACCACACACATTATTTTGGGGCCGAACCGACTTTTTTGACAACTTTGCAGGTTATCGTGCCACTGTTTCGAGGTTCAGGGTTACGGATACACCCACTTTTCATCGCATGTGAGAATTCTCCTGGTAACTCTATCATTCCAGGGATTAGCGATAAGCCGGCGACAGATATCCACTCTACGTTGAGATTGATTAGGTGTCAATTGAAGTGACATTTCTGACCGATTTTTAAATGTCTTAATACGGCTATGTATAGTATCTTTTGAAGCAACAAGTTCTTCTGATAACCTCCAAGTGCTTGCCTGTGGATTTTCTTCAAAACCTCCGCTCAATATTCCATAATTAGTGTCTTCCAGAACGTTGTACATCTTTAATGTTTTTGTCTCCATTATTGAAACACTAGAACCATTATTGTCTACTCGCTCATAAACGACACCTTCACCTTCGACTTGAAGCAGTATATTTTGAGTAGTAAAATAAAATTAGGATCATAGGGAGATTACATATCAGTAACGGCGAGGATAGTATTAAATAAAACTGGCAAGCGAATGTTACTGTAAGTTGAAATAAGGGTTGAAAGGCAAAGCCTTCAGCGGCCGGAAACGGGTGTTTGTTCTCTATTGTTAAGCGTCCCGTTAGGTTGCTGGGAACGCAGGCTAGCAGAAAAGGGTCAATGTTCGCCAAAAGCCAGATAGCTTTAGGCCTCCAATGAAAGAAGCTAGGAATCAGGTGATAGTGGAATGAGGAGATATAGAACGTTTGAAACAGAGAAACAGAAGTTAGAATACTCACTTGGTCGTGAGATTTCAGAATGGACACTTGGTTGTAGTAAGTCTGGGGAGATGCTTGTCAGAATAGTTTAGGAAGCAGCGGATAGGCGCGATGATAAAAAGTGTAACAAATAGAAAAAGCGCGTGTGTGTGCGCCGAAGTAACAGCAGAAATAAAATGTTAAAACGGTGACGGTAAATAAACGAGCAGAAAAACCAACAGTCGTGTTCACCACTAACCCGAGATCCAAGATCCATGCAAAGAACCCCGAGCAAGTACCGAACCCGGGACCTTTCCTAAAAATCCCGTACCGTAAAATCGAAATCCCACCGCAAATTGGCTGCCAAACGTGGGGCCACAAGCAAACAGAAGAAATACCCTCGCAGACTTCACATATTCTTCGAGCCCCGGCAGCAGCTTTATAATCTTGTCTCCAGTAATGCTTCAGAAGGACTGTAATCTCAAACTGCTGGCTGCCAATATGTTAACAATACAGAACAATAACCATAGCACCCTATAAATAGTATTGACAAAAATAAAAGCATATATATGTAAGATATAAACCCAATTAAAAAACCACATTACTTATGCGACAACCTAATAATTAAAAATACTCTATGCCACTCCAAGCTCATTTTTAAATGGTATAACCATCATACTAATTTATCCATTCTCATTCATGATACTTTATTAACAGTGGAGAAAATTCGAACTTACCAATACTTTTCTGGAAAAGCATTAAGAAAGAACTTTTACCTCAGCATCAAGGTGATTTACAGTAGTGTATTATTTACAGTCCAGCAAATGAGGAAGATCATCATACGATGAAGATTTTATTTAGAACTAGTCATAGCTATAAGGGGAAGAAGAAAAGAGAAGCTGGAGAGAGCAGGAGAGAAAAATGTAAAAAAAAAAATGTGATGATATATGAAGCAGCTGTCTCGTACAAACCCGACGTTACAACATCTCTGCTGTGGAACACAAAGAGGGGACGATAAAGAAGAATGGACAATTTCTCGAAGGCAGACCATCAATATGACAAACATACTGCCTCAAGGGTGCTTCCAGTTGCTCTTCAACTGCGCATGCTCCTTCCCAAAATGTGTCGATTTCAGCAACAGCAGAGTTTGCAAGTGATAAAACCGTGATAGATTCCAGCCTAGCACAGGCATATTCCGGTCTCCTCTTTATAGCTTCTTCACTATCTCGTTTTCTTCTCTTTCTTTCACTCAATGTTCAGTATAACCGTTTGACGAATGTAATCATTTACTTAAGGACTTGCTATTACCTCTGATACTGAGTTAGGCACTCTTTCTTTCACGAGGTTTACCTTCAACAACGCGACTGGCGGCCACCGGTTTGGTTGGTAAAGGCGGGTTTTCCTAGCGGCACGTGTAACTTAGGAAATTGATTATGTAGCCGATCATTATTGCATTAGGAAGTCATTCAGTGAAGTGTTTTCTTATAGAGAAGACGAGGGAGTTCTTAAAACACTAATTGAGAAACACCTATTAGGAGACGATATGGAATTTAAAGCATACTTCATATTCACCCGAGGGCAGTTTAATTTCCTGGTTAACCTAATTCAAGATGATGTGTATACAAAACCATACAATCGAGTTGAAATGCGCATTTCACCAGCAGAAAAACTTGCACCAACTCTGGGGTATGTATTAGAAAGGAAAGTTGCATTTTTTAATTAATTAAGAACTTAATGAAAAACTTTATTAGTTATTTTGTTGTCCCTTCGTATTGTAAATCATTGTCCTGCTTAAAAATTGCATCAATTGTCATAACACTGATAGAAAGTAACACGCATCTGATTTACAAAATAAACCGTACCTGTTTTCTCCACCATTTTTCCCATCTCCTTCCATATTAAATCCTTCTTTAAAGTGTTTTTGAAGTCTTCATCCGCTATATTCCACAAAGAAAAGATTTAGAACATATAATTTTTTATTGTAAAGGTACACAGCATTGGAGAAAGCAAGCTATAAATGGGAAATGGTTAAAACTGGACAGGAAAGTAGCCTTAAGCAAGATTTTTAACAAGGATAGTAAAAAGGTAGGAGAGTACTGTCCAAAGTAAAAAAGAAATGGTTGTGGACAATAAAAAGAGATGTGAATTAGTTTCATCATGTGATGTTAAGTTATGTAATTATATTAGCATTATTATAATATTAGTATTATTAGATTATTATTTTGGTATTACTACTATTATTTTATTACTATCATTTTTATGTATAATTAAAGAAAGTAATATGGGTAGAATATGGCAAGATAACAGCTTGGACTGATGTATAGCCATATTCTAAGGAAGATTGCTAGGACAAATAAATAAATAAATAAATATTCCACAAAATAGAATGTCCAGCAATCAATTCAACAAGCTGTTCGTCTTCTACAGCTGAAAGTCGAACAGTAGGAGGTGTCATTTTGTAACATGCACGATGTGTATCAAATACATCTCCACATACAACGCCTCTATCACGCAGCGCACAACGCACTAGACTCCTCTAGACGCGCTACGACCAGCACAAATATGTTGCTGCAACCACAACGGATGAGGTAAAGGAACTACAGGAGGATACAGGCCACAAAGATGCGCGGAAGTCCTTAACGTTTCCAAGCTCCCAGACCCTCCGACTGCTGGAACTGACAAGAGAGGGCGATGAACGACCCTCCAATCAAACGACCATCTGGTATCCACGGAAAATACACTTTCCATTGAGCATGCATCCACGCTAGCTACCCGGCACCATCATAAGCCACGAAACATAGAAGCACACCTAAAATAAAAGGAAACGGGATGAAAGGGAAATTATGGAAAGCAAACCATGGCAGCATTTACCTGCCGACCCCGGAGGAAACCACGAAAAATCCATAGGTCATAGTGGGCGGTCGCTGGCGAATAAACCCGAGTAAGTATTGGATATATTTGTGACAAAGTTTTAAATTAGAATATCATTCTTTATTACCCAACTATGGTAAAGAAAGGAAGCATGGCACTCTGTATCCTGAAATGCTTTCAGATTCCGACGAACAAACAAAGTAACCATCTTGTAAACGTCTAAAACTAATGATTTAACACAAGCTGCACGTTTTAAAAATCTTTACAGTTTTTCTCAAGTATTGTTTTCTTTTGTCTCCTACGAATTCACAGATCTGATGCGATACATTAACATGACTCTATCCTCTATCTTTATTAGTGGATATACAATTTATTCTTACTAAAGCTTATTTTTCTATTTACTTCATTTTGATCCAGATAAACCTTTGCAAAAATAGCTACATTACACAGTTTTCGTTATAGATACAAAGAGAACAGCGATAGTCAAATGTTTAAGAACTGGACGCTATATGCTGGCCTTAAAATTCCATACTGTCTCCATGACATCGCGAGAAACATCTGAATTGTTAACATGACAGAGAACGAGAAAGTATTGAACAATTCGAATCTTTAATAACGGATATCTCAAAAATTCCTTATGCCAAAAAAAAATTATTTAAGTGAATTGTGTGTTTTAAAGAGATCTATATTTTTTGTGGTACGTTTTCGTCTATCGCTTAATGTTTACCAGTTATACAAGATTATACAAAATTCCTTTCGAATGAAGAGGTTTTACCGGGATATTCAAGATATGCATTTTATTTGTTATGTAAATATCTTTCATATACGGTATTTTAATCAAAATCGTTAGAGCCATGCTTTAGAAAATACAAATTTTCGAGAAAATGTTCCATGTAAAGTTTAGTTGGGGTGGGGGGGATTTTCTTGAAAATTCATGTCGCATCCTTGCAAGATACTAAACTCAAATACCATTTTCGTTTTTGAGTTATGCTGTTCACAGACACACGCACGGATATACTTTCAAAAATGCTTATTTGGATCCAGGGCGCCTCAAAACATGTATTTTTGGTAAAAGCTCGGTATCGAATTTTTGGGTGGAATGCAATACTTCCCCTACTTACTATACGTAGCAGAGAAAGTAAAAATAGTTCCCGGAATTGTTTATTTTGTCTTTAGTGTAACGTCTGTGAAAACTTCATTTGAATTTTCATAACAATAACGATTGCGTGGCAACCAGTTTATATAATGTCGGCAATACAGCAATGTTCAAAGATAAAGGTTTTATTAAATAAATTTCCCTGAGAGGCATTGAGAATGCTAGAAGAAGCTTATGGTAAAGCGGCAATAAAAAAAAAACTTAAACCTCATCTGACGGGGCGAAGATTTTCGAACGCTGAAGAAATTACTGCGCACACGACCAGAGCACTACGACAGGCATCTGAAAATGGCTTTTAGGAGTGCTTCCAGTCTCTTTATACTCCGTGGCAGAAATGTGTCACTCCGGAAGGGAAATCTTTTGAATGAAATGTTGAGTAAATCGGTTTAAGGTAACTTGCTTCCGTGTTATTAACAAATTCCGGGATCTCTTGGACTCTAGTATGTACAAAGCTGTCTCAAGCGCTTAATACCAGAAAATTCCGCTTAATACCAGAATAAGAAATTGACATAAATTGTGTTTCAACGAAATCTACAAGGATCTCCTATCTTTTACCCGTTATACAAAATAATTATACAAAATTCCTTCCGAATGAACTAGGACTTCGCCGAAAGTTCAAGATAAACATTTCTTTACTCATGGAAATACCTTAAATATCCGTATTTTAATCAAAATCGTTAGAACCATTTTTTAGAAAATAAAATAAAAATAGAAAACGTTTCTATATGAAGGTATTTTGAGTTGGGAGAAGGTTTTTGAAAATGTTTGTGTCGCACCTGGTCTTAAATATCAAGTTTGTTCTTTATCCGCTACTTCGTTTTCGAGTTATGTTGCTTACAAAAACACACACATATGAACTTTGTAATACTTATTTTGTTGTATTATTATTTGCCCCACGCTTTGGGCGCCAATTTGTAAATGTTTTTGTTTCACGTATGGAAAAGCCGATTTGAGAAGGTTAGTAGTTGTATTATATTTCAACTGTTGGGGAGCCGAACTTGTAGTAGTTGCAACCGCACGTATAGTAAACAGTTTCGCGGTAGCCTTCGCCCCAATTGTACTTTCAGGTGGCCTTTGCCCCAAATTTTTTTTTTAAAAAAATTAACTTTGTAATTTGACTGTCTCTTTAAATATTGTATATTTGTTTTTGCCTCGGCTGCGTGAGTATTATTGTTACAGACACGTTTCTCTTAGCAGGGTTGTGATACGACTAAGAATGTAGGCTTACACAGATTATAATTTTACTTCACTCCTTTTATTAATATTTGAGAACGATTTAAATAACACTTCACTGATATAGAGAGCTGTGAGATTCTTTAATTAATTACTTGCACTTTTTAACACGTAAACTTATTTTTTGTCTCACACGAATACATATTATATTTCTTGAGGACACTTTTTGCGTCTGGTTAGTAACGCTGTCTGCAGGCAACTGAACTCTAAATTTGTAAAATTTTCTCCTTCTCAGTTTCTGATTGGCTAATCCTACACCAATAAAATACCTTCATTTAACTAAAGGTTTTTCTGGTTGTTGATTAGCTATTTTATAAACTGTCACTAAAATTACATTATTGCTTCCAAGAATAACAAGTAGGATTGTTAAACTCTCAAACTCATTATTGCCTCAAGGTTACCTCATTGTTAGCAACTTTTGACCTATTTCTCACCTCGTACATTATTAAATTACGTAATATATTCACATAACATTATTGAACATGTTTACAATAATATAAGCATATGCAATGACTGTTACATACATTTTACAAATTATTACATGCGTATTGCTTCAAGGCGGGCTGTTATTGAATTTACATATTATATAATTTGATTGAAATCATTTAAGTGTTAAAAATACTGCCTCAACTTTTCTCTAAAAACGCCTGTGCGGAATCAGGGGGCCTCAAAGCACGTATTTCCGGTGAAGTGAAATAGACTTTTTTTGGGTGAAATGCAATACTTCCTCTATGTACTTATACGTAAGCAATAGAGAAGGTATTATTAATAATAGTAATAGTAATAATAATAACAATATTTAGAATGAAGAGGGCTTTATAGACTACTCACTGAATGTTTAACATATACATTTTACTTACATCAATATGTCAATTACATGATATTTTTATGAAAATCATTAGTGTCATTTTTAAGGAAATAAAACAAAGAAAAACTTTCCATGTTAAGGACAGTTTATGGCGGCGAAACTATGGTAAAAATTGGTGACAATATGCTTGAAAAATGCCCAAATTGAATACCAATATCGTTATTGTTTTCTCTACTACGTATAGTAAATAGGGGAAGCATTGTATTTTCAAGAAAATCCTCCCACCCCAGATTACCGTTTACATGGAACATTTTTCTAAAATTTTGATTTTCTTAAAAATGGTTCTAATGATTTTGATTAAAATATCACATGTTTAAGATATTTTCATGATAAATGAAATGTATATCTTGAATTTTTTGGGGTATTTTCTCTTCGTGTACATTTCTCTTTATGTACACAAAGAATTTTGTAGAGTGAACCATTTCCAAAACATTCCTTGTTATTCGCTTCGATTTTCCAATGTTTATACTTTTTCTCAAATGGGAATTTGTTATTCGTTGTTTTATGTCCTGGTAATGCAAAGAGAATGGAATGCTCCACATAGCAACCAGCTCTTAAAATATTTGACTATCGCTTAAAGCCTACCAATTCCCCTTGCACTTACAAGAAAGTTAGCAATAAGATTAACATCTCGATTAACATGAAGCATATGGAGAATGAGCGTTTGTAAAAATAGTTTGTACAAGAGTAGAGAAAGTCATGTGAGTGTAACACATGAAACTTAGGAGTTTTTTGTTTCTTAAAAATATACATGAAACATAACGAGACTAAACACTTATGAAGTACAGACATTTCAAATTTTACAAGTAGGTCACCTTATTCAGGTGTTTGGCCTGCACATGAATACGAGGGAAATCTCGCCCTTTTTATTTTGAAAGTTGTATGAGTAACTTACGTAGACCGCGCACGGTGCAGCTACCCGACCTAAGATGTCCCTCCCTATATTGGGTAAGCTGAGAATGGACCATTGGTTTTTATAGTGCCATTTTCCTGGAGGGCACGTTCCTATCTGAAGCCGTCCGTGGATTGAGTCATAATTTTCACTTTACCCATCCTTGCTACACAAACTAGCTGCCGTACACGTGAATAAGCTGCATGCACTTTCAACCGATTTTTATAACTTTGTCATAAAAATATATACTCAAGTTTACCAAATTGCAAGTTCGGGTTTGGTGCAGTGTACCGTGCTGAAACTTTGTATGAAGATCTGGTTGTCTGCAACAACAAACACCTTTTATAAGACATCATATCATGCTTTTCAGAAATCCGTTTACAAAGCTCGTGTCCTACTTCCTTGAAGTGCTTTTTGAGGCAGTGTTTTTAACACTTAAATAATTTCAGTCTAATTATATAACATGTAAATTCAATAACAGCCCGCCTTAAAGCAATATGTGTATGTAATAATTTGTAAAATGTATGTAACAGTCATTGTATATGCTTGTATTATTGTATACATGTGTAATAATGTTATGTGAATGTATTACGTAATTTAATAATGTAGGAGCTGTGAGAATAATAGGTTAAAAGTTGCTAACAAGTAGGTAACAATGAGGTAACCTTGAAGCAATAATGAATTTCAAAGTTTAATGCCACTTGTGATTCTTGGAAGCAATAATGTAATTTTTGTGACAGTTTATAAAATAGCCAATCAACAATCTGAAAAGCTTTACTTAAATGAAGGTATTCTATTGGAGTAGGATTAGGCAATCAGAAACTGAAATATAGAAAAGTCCACAGTTTTATTTTATGTGTTCAAAATGAGCACCATTTGTTATGCGAGGACGACCAGTGCTTTTCCGTTTGCATACGCGAGCATCTTCTGCGAATTTATTGTATCAATTATACATTTTTTTATGACGAGGCGGCTTGTTGAACTTATAACGAAGTGCACGCTGCAATGAAACAGTGGATTCACTCTTTGTATAATGCAGCACACAAAACGACTTTCATGTGGCGTCGCCATTTTCTCGTAAATAAACACAGCTCCGCTGTAGGCACTGAATGAAACTAATAGGTGGGACTTAAAACTTTGAACCTTCCTCTATTCAATGATGTGTCGGATGTGTCGCTATTTGTTGTCGTTCATTACAAATAAAAATTTAAAATCTGTTCCTTCTTTTTGAATAACCCTGTACAACGGAAGGGGGCACCTCGCACACTGTGACCTAATTTTAGCTACCACCCCCAGGAGGAAGGGATGAACTGAAGCAAACATAGGAGAATACAGCCAGCAAGCAGACAGGCTACAAAGACACGCGCAAGTCCCTAACATTTCCTGGCTAGAGGACCCGTCCCTCTGCTGGAGGTGCTTATAAACGGCGATTAATGACCCATCAACCAAGCAGCCCTCTAGTGGGAGTAGGTACTCTTTCCGAGGTTGCGGGTTCAAACCCAGCGGAGGACGATGGATTTTTTCGGACCTAAAAATCCTTAGCATGGTTTCCTTCGGAAGGGAAGTAGAGCCGGTGGTCCCGTGTCGTAGATTTACGGCACGTAAAAGAACCTCAAGCCTGATGAAGAGGCCTCTGAGCAAAATTACCGGTCTTTCATGCCCAATATAGAATGGGACGCTAAGGACCATAGTGGTTAAAGAGCGTCCATAAATAAAATGCAACTTAATTTACACCTAAAAGACGAGAAAGAAGCGGAATGAAAGGTAAATGATGGAAAAGAAATCGTGTTAGATAAGAAACCGCGCCAGCATCCACCTACCGACCAGGGAAAACCACAAAAAACCCAAGGTCAGAGTAAGCGATCCTCACGTTACTCGCTCGGTGCATGGGTGGTAACAATGGAATGTTATAAAACGTTTTGTTGCACTGAGTGGCTCGTGTTAAAAGCTCTACTTTTAGTGACAGCCGTCTAAAAAGATACTTATTTCTGGGTAGCACAAATAGCCTCAACTAGAGGGATTCCAAACCATCGTCTCCAGATGCTGCCCGAGAAAGCTATTGACCTCCCACAGTTGCAATATTTCCCGATCAAGCGCCGCAGTATCCCGAGGGAACATATTCCCTTCTCTTTCAGTCTTCTTTATGTTGCTTGTCGACCCTTATTTGGTCACTTCGGGAAACCTTAAGGCACTGGAAGCGCCACAAAGAGAATGTGTAACGACAGTATACTGGCACACAAAGCACCGGGGTACAGTACTACAGCCCTTATTATCGGACCAGCCTCGTGGCGATCAAATTCTGTTATACCGTCAGATACTGTTTCTACAACTGCTACGCACAGGCCGCTAACGTCGTCATGGAAACCTTAGCGGCGTAACAAACTAATTTCATATGGCAGTGACCAGTCACACCAGCTTTCAAACAAAGTACTAATCATAAAACACGAAATATAAACCAAAATTGTTTTTATGTTAGTCACAAACTTAACCAGCATTTTTCCCAAAACAATTCATAATCTAAAAAGAAATATAATTTAAAATCTTTTTGTTGGTTATCAGAAACCGTTCAGAAAAAATCTGATGTGTTACACTCACATGACTTTCTCTACTCTTGTACAAGGTACGCTTTATGGGATAGTCAAATCTTTTAAGAGCTGGTTACTATGTGGCGCATTCCATTCTCTTTGTATGTCCAGGACATGAAAAAAAATGAATAACGTATTCCCATTTGAGAAAAAGTATTAGAAAATTTAAGGGGGAAAAAAGCAATATCTCCAAAATGGTTCACTCAACAACAAAAATGTATATGACATAAATTATGCATTTTAAAGCGATCTACATTTTTTGTCTAGTAAAATTTTGTCTATCTCTTATGGTTTACCAGTTATGCAAAAGTCGTTCACTATGAAGAATACTTTTGGAGACATTCCCAGAAAATTCGAGATATACCTTTCATTTGTCATGAAAATACCTTAAACATATGATATTTTAATCAAAATCGTTAAGGGCATTTTTGAGAAAATTAAAATTTTCGAAAAATCTGCCATGTAAAGGGTAGTCTGGGTTGGGAGCATTTTCTTGAAAAGCTTCGTGTCGCATCTCTGGAAGATACTGAACTCAAATTCCAAGTTTGGTGTTTATCCGACTTTTCGTTTTTTTATTTTTTGAGTTATGCTATTCACAGACACACACAGACGTGTTTACAAAAATGCTTTATTTGGATTCAGAGGGCCTCAAAACATGTACTTCCTGTGAAATCTCGGTATAGAAAGTTTGGGTGGAATACAATACTTCCCCTATTTCCTGCACGTAGTAAAGAAAGTAAAATATTTACATACATTGAAGAGATCTGCACAGCTTCTAGGGGCGTCCCCCCCTACAGGTGTTTCGTAAGCAAAAGGGTATCGCGAACGTCTGTGTAAAGCCGAAACTTTCATTGCTACATGCAGCACCGCCACGACGGCGGGCGTATAAACCACTCAAAAGTGGTATTACCATATCTGTGACGGAGCCAAAATAGATAAACACGATCTATTGATATTTTATACGTACACTACGTTCTTCTTGACGTACTGAAAAATTTATTGCTGAATATTAAATTTTATACCCGTATCATATTAGCCTTATGCAAAGAACGCGAGGGGCCTTTCAAACGGCTTTGATTAAATTATACTGCGATGGATTAGAGCCAAATTCTATTTTTGGAACCCTTGCCCCTTGCAAGGGCATTTAAAAACAGAATATTTGAGAGAACTGGTTGACGGTAACGGATTTGAACTTATTTCTCATATGTATGTCTGTGTGTATATGTGCCTGGTACTTTTTTTAAAAGAAAAAGACTGTTCTGAGTTCATGCAAACTCATTGAGGCAGTATTTTTAACACTTAAATGATTTCAGTCTAATTATATAATATATAAATTCAATAACAGCCCGCCTTAAAGCAAAATGGGTATGTAGCAATATATAAAAAGTGTATATTACAGTGATTGTATATGTTTATATTATTGTATACATGTTCAATAATGTTATGTGAATGTATTACGTAGTTTAATAATATAGGAGCTGTAAGAATAATAGGTTAAAAGTTGCTAACAATGATGTAACCTTGAGGCAATAATGAGTAAGAAAGTGTAATAATGCAGTGACAGTGTATAAAATAGCCAATCAACAACCAGAAAAAAGCTTAAATTAAATGAAAGTATTCAATTGGATTAGGAATAGCCAATCAGAGACTTGATATACAGAAATTTACAAATTTAGGCGGTAAAAATCAAGTCAGTTGCTTGTAGACAGCGCTCATAACTGGACGCGTTGCTAGCAGACAGTGTTATTAATCAGACGCGAGATGCGTCCTCGAGAAGTATAATACGTATTCAGTGTGAGATGAAAACAGTTTACGTGTTAAAAAGTGCAGGTAATTAATTAAAAGAATCTCGCAGCTCTCTATATCAGTGAAGTGTTATTTAAATCTTATCAAGTATTAATAAAAGGAGTGGAGTAAAATTATAATCTGTGTAAGCCTACATTCTTCAGCCGCACCACGTCTCTAACAATAATACTGACGCAGCCGAGGCAAACATGAATATATAATATTTAAAGAAGCAGTCAAATTACAAAGTTAATATTTTTAAATTTGGGACGAATGCTACCGGCTACCGTGGTATGGGCGTGTGCTTTTTTTAAAAGAAAAAGACTGTTCTGAGTTCATGCAAACTCATACAATAAAAGGTTCGAGTGTTTCGGATTTAGCCCTTAATTCAGGAGACTAAAGAGATTAAAACACACACACACACACTTGACGTCGATTGAACTACTTAATCATACAGTTGACTATTTAGCTCATTGTCACGTTAAAATCAACGGCTTCCTGATAATATAAGGGTCCCTGCTAATAATCTAAGGCACCACATCGTTGTCATCAACCGGTTTCAATGTTTAAACCTCTTCCCTCTACCGTTTACTAGTAGGTATACAAATTATTCTTGCGAAAGTTAATTTTTCTTCCTACTTCATTTTAATCGTGATAAACCGTTGCAGAAATAGCTACATTACACATTTTCTTATAGATATAAAGAGAACAGCGATAGTCAAATGTTTAACAACTGGACGCTATATGCTGGCCTTAAAATTCCATACTGTTTCCATGACATCGCGAGAAACAACTGAATGTTGAAAGGAGTTTAAAGAATGGTTAAGAATCGATTAATTCGAAACATTAATAACGTATATCTCGGAAATGGCTGATGCCACAATAGAGTTACTTGAAATAAATTCTGTGTTTTAAACAGATCCAAACTTCTTGTATAGTGTGCTTTCGTCTGTTGGTTAACGTTTACCAGTTATACAAGATTATACAAAATTCCTTTCAAATAAAGGCGACTTCAAAGGGTATTCCCAGAAAATTCAAGATATAAATTTTATTTGTCATGTAAATATGTTTAATATATGGTATTTTAATCAAAATCGTTGGAGCCATTTTAGAGAATAAAAATTTTGGTAAAAAGTTTCCATGTAAATGGCGGTTTGGAGTAGAAGAATTTTTTTGAAAACCTTAGTGTGGCATCTTTGGAAGGAACTGAACTTAAATACTAAGTTTGGTGTTGATCCGACTTTTCGTTTTTGAGTTAT
The DNA here is from genome assembly GCA_030765065.1 of Deroplatys truncata. Taxonomy (NCBI): domain Eukaryota; kingdom Metazoa; phylum Arthropoda; class Insecta; order Mantodea; family Mantidae; genus Deroplatys; species Deroplatys truncata. The sequence continues at coordinate 301,985,800 of CM060975.1, read as the reverse complement.
GCTGCCCCCCCATACACAGACCCGCACGCACATACATACACGGACCTCTTTCTAAAAATGCCTTTCTTTATTCAGGGAGCCACAAAACATATATATCCGGTAAAATTTTGGTATCGAATGTTTAGGACGAATGGAGAACCTCCTCTGTGTACTACGTATGTTATAGAGAAAGTAAAAATTCATTAAGAATGAAGAGAACTTTAAGGCTCACCCAGAAAATTCAAGATATATTTTATTATGCAAATATGATAACAGCAAGCAGTCAAAATGACCAAAAATACACGTACTAAAAAATCTTAATTATACGGTAGTTAATCAAAATATTTAAGAGCTATTTTTGAGAACATAAAAATTAAGAAACTTTTTCCATGTAAATAGTAGCTTGGGGTGGGCATTTTGTTAAAAATCTTCCTGCGGCATTCTTGGTAGATGCTGCACTTAAATGCCAACTGTTCTTTTCTTTAAGTTATGCTGTTTACAGACAGACAGACGCACGCACGCGCGCGCGCAGATTTCTCTAAAAGAGCTTTTTTATTATTATTTATTTAGGGAGTTTCAAAAAGTGTATTTCTGGTGAAATCAGTATCGAATTTTGAGTGAAATGCGCCACTTTCACTATTTACTGTGTGTTTTCAACGAACGTTTAGCTACTGGGATAGGGTTTGAGGCATTACTTTTAACACTTAAATAATGTCAGTCTAATTATATAATATACAAATTCAATAATAGCCCTCCTTAAAGCAATATGTGTATTTAACAATATACAAAAAGTGTATATTACAGTCATTATATATGTTTATATTATTGTATACTGTTGTATACATGTTTAATAGTGTTATATTAATGTATTATGTAATTTAATAATGTAGGAGCTGTGAGAATAATAGGTTAAAGGTTTCTAACAATGAGGTAAACTTGAGGCAATAATGAATTAGAAAGTAATAATACTACTGGTGATTCTTGGAAGCAATAATGTAAATGTTGAGACAGTTTATAAAATAGCCAATCAATAACCAGAAAAAAGTTTAAGTTAAATAAAAGTATTCTATTGGATTAGGAATAGCCAATAAGAGACTTGAAATACAGAAATTTACAAATTTAGGCGGTAGAAATCAGTTCAGTTGGTTGTAGACAGTGTTCCTAACCGGACGCGAGATGCGTCCTCGAGAAATTTAATACGTATTCGTGTGAGACTAAAATAGTTTACGTGTTAAAAAGTGCGAGTAATAAATAAAAGAGTCTCACAGCTCACTATATCAGCGAAAAGTTATTTAAATTGTGTCAAGGATTAATAAATGTAGTGAATTAAAAATTATAATTTGTGTAAGCCTACATTCTTAAGTCGCACCAGTACCCTGCTAAGAGAAACTTGTCTCTAACAATAATACTGACGCAGCCGAGGCAAACACAAATATATAATATTTAAAGAAACAGTCAAATTACAAAGTTAATAATTTTAAACTTGGGGCAAAGGCAGCCTGAAAGTTCATTTTGGGGCGAAGGCTACCGTAAACTCTTTACTATACGTGCGGTTGCAACTACTACAAGTTCGGCTCCCCAAATTACAATACAACTCCTACTTCAAATCGGCTTTTCCATACGTGAAACAATAACCATCTTAAATTGGCTCCCAAAGCGTGGGGCAAATAATAACGTAACAAACTATCTTTCTCACGTTGGATATCTCTCAGGTAAAGCCTTAGCTGTGGTAGGGGTACACACTATGTTGAACTCGTTGCCGCGCGTGGCACGTACAATGGAAAACAGCCAACAGCACTTCAGTATCGCACTCTTTTGCCCAACACTTGCCTCGGACCAAGTAAACACTACGTCCTTCTAGTAGTTAACCCATACTTGTTTGGAAGACCACCCACTAGATAAAACATCGCTGAACGTACAGTACTATATGTAAGCAGTAGAGGAAGCAAAAGCCGAAACTAATTTAATCATCAGTTGAGATTTAAGAAATACTCATGGAACATCGGGTGAGCTAGGCATTGTCTCATATTATGAGTGTCAGGACTGAAATTATTTTCCTTTTATTGCCTGAGATTTTCTTTTTAACAAAACATAACATTTCTGAGTCTTATAACGGTTTTCGCCAAATTTCAGAGGAGGTAACCCTTGGCCACGTTTTGAGCGCCTATCCTTTCGGAGAGACACTGCGGAACTGTCGGCATCATAAAATAAGATTCACTCTTGCCGAAGCCTTAAAACTAAAAGGCCATACAGTATTTCAAGATGTGCATGGACTCTCTCAAGATGGCTCGTTTAGCCATCCCAACAGGCTCATCATCCGGATACATCATCGATCCAACAGTGAGAATGTAGCAGAATGAACAACAACGAGCTCAAGTACACACTGAAAGATGTCGAATCTACGAGACTACCATCCCCTACTACCTTGAGAAGTACAGTTTATCATGCATTGGAGTTATTGGACTGACGGTTGGGGCAAGAGGAACCATACCTAGGCACTTTACTGACTTTTGCAAAAAGTTCAGTCTCAAGGCCAATTTCATGTAGGTACAATATTGCAGTTTTTGCTCTTAAGGGTTCAATCAAAATTCTCCAAAACCATCTAAACTACGTGATCAAAAGTATCCGGACATCCGGCTGAAAATGGCGTACAAGTCGTGGCGCCTTCCATCAGTAATGCTGGAAGACAATATGATGTTGGCACACCCTTAGCCTTGATGACGGCGTTCACTCTCGCAGACATACTTTCAATCAGGTGCTGGAAGGTTTCTTGGGGAATGGTAGCCCATTCTTCACGGAGTGCGGAACTGAGGAGAGGTATCGATGTAGGTCTGTGAGGTCTGACACGAATTCAACGTCCCAAAACATCCCAAAGGTGTTCTATAGGATTCAAGTCAGGACTTTGTGCAGGCCAGTCCATTAGAGATGTTATTGTCGTGTAACCACTCCTCCACAGCCCGTGCAGTATGAACAGGTGCTCGATCGTGTTGAAAGATGCAATCGCCATCCCCGAATTGCTCTTCAACAGTGGGAAGCAAGAAGGTGTTTAAAATATCAATGTAGGTCGGCGCTGTGATCGTGCCACGCAAAACAACAAGGGGTGCAAGTCCCCTCCAGGAAAAACACGACCACACCATAACACCACCACCTCCGAATTTCACTGTTGGCACTACACACGCTGGCAGATGACGTTCACCGGGCATTCGCCATACACACATCCTGCCATCGGATCGCCACATTGTGTACCGTGATTCGTCACTCCACAAAACGTTTTGCAACTATTCAATCGTGTAATGTTGATGCTTTTAACACCAGGCGAGGCATCGTTTGGCATTTTCCTGCGTGATGCGTGGCTTATGAACAGCCGCTCGACCATGGAATCCAAGGTTTCTCACCTCACGCCCAACTGCCATAGTACATGGAGTGGATCCTGATGCAGTTTGGAATTCCTGTGTGATGGTCTGCATAGATGTCTGCCTATTACTCTTTACGACCCTCTTCAAAAGTCGGTCTCTGTCAGTCAACAGACGAGGTCGGCCTGTACGCTTTTGTGCTGTACATGTCCCTTCACGTTTCCACTTCACTATCACTTCAGAAACAGTGTACCTAGGGATGTTTAGGAGTGTGGAAATACAGACTTCTGACACCCAATCACCTGACCACGTTCGAAGTCCATGAGTTCCACGGAGCGTCCCATTGTGCTGTTTCACGATGTCTAATGACTACTGAGGTCACGGATAATGAGTACTAGGCAGTAGGTGGCAGCACAATGCACCTAAGATGAAAAACGTATGTTTGTGGGATGGCCGGATACTTTTGATCACATATTGTATATTCAAATTAATTTCATTGTGTAGCGTATGACTAACAGCTGAAGAGCCACACTTTTAGTAATTTCCCCTCTAAAATGGAATTTTCCGCTGTTTTGTTTTATCTACTTATAATTAGAATTTATTTCAGTGCTTTGTCTTCTTGTGATATTCTTGTTTTTATTTAATAATTTGTAAAAGTATTAAGCTCTGTCTCTTTGGCAGCCCCTGCTTTTGGGAAAGCTGAAAGTTTTCTTTCTGAATAAATATCTTTTGAGTAATAATAATAATAATAATAATAATAATAGTAATAATAATAATGTAGGACTTACCGCAAAGCTGATAGCAGGCAAACCACAGAGTGGCCATCTTGTGACGAAGCCATTATTCTGAAACAAAAGAACACCATTAAAGCAGTTGAATGGCCATTTACACGCCATAAATTGAGAAGACTGCAGCAATTTATAGGTCCGAAAGCGACGGGAGATAGAACCGAGTTATTTTCAGCTCGGTTGCCATGGAAACAATGTATGAACAGCGGTTTACGGGGATTATTGTACAGACAAGCCGCCTGCTCGACTCCTCGACATGTTGAAGCGATTTGTAACTAATAGTACACAGACTAGAATTTGAAGGAGGTCAAGATAGGGGAAGCGTGTTATGCATTTATACATGTTATTATAGTACCTCCATTTGACAGATATGCAGGGAAAATTGCACTAATGGTTAAGTCAGTACCTGCAACTGGAGTGACACATTCTTAATTAACTTACTGTGTCAACATTTATTTGAGAATTATTATACAGGGAGTTTCATAAGTAACGATAAATACGGTTTATCTATATAAAACTAACTTACGAGTTAAAACAGGCTCGGTTAGTCAAATTTTATATAGATATCCTTTATACTTCGATATGTATATAGTGTATATGCCAAATAACGTAAATATTGACAGGAGTATATAAATAATTAAATAAAGAAATAATTTTAAAAAATCTGATGTGTTACACTCATATGACTTTCTCTACACTTGTGCCAACTATTTTTACAAACTCCTATTCTCCATCTATTTCATATTAATCGAGAAAAACATTTGCAGAAACGATCTTCTGACATGCAAAGAGAATTACATTTTACACATAGCGACTAGTTCTAAAAATATTTGACTATCGCTTAAGGCGTACTATGTTCCCCTTGTTTTGTATTTGCAAGGGGAATATAGAAATACAGTAGCCTTTAAGCTTAGACATATTTCTTAATAGCTTGTTGCTAGGTGCAGCACCATTCTCTTTGCAAGGATTAATACTCACTGCATATCCAAGACAAAAAAAATCTGATGTGTTACACTCACATGACTTTCTCTACTCTTGTACAAACTATTTTTTCAAACGCTTACTCTACATCTACTTCATGTTAATCGAGATAAACATTTGCAGACTCTATCTAATTACTAAGTTTCTTGTAGATGTAAGGGGAATATATATTTACAAGGGCAATTTGGAAATACAGTAGCCTTTAAGCACATACATATCTCTTAATAGCTGGTTGCTAGGTGCAACACCATTCCCTGTGCCACAGATTAATACTCTTTGCATATCCAAGACAAAAAAATGAATAACGAATTCCCATTTGAGAAAATAAGTATTGAAAAATTTAAGAGAATAACAAGTAATATCTCGAAAATGGTTCACTCAACAAAAAAAAATGTATATGACATAAATTGTGTATTTTAACACGAACCTCATTTTTTGTGTAGTAAAATTTTGTCTATCTCTTATGGTTTACCAGTTATGCAAAAGTCGTTCACAATGAAGAACACTTTTGGAGACATTCCCAGAAAATTCAACATATACATTTTATTTGTCATGAAAATATCTTAAACATATGATATTTTAATCAAAATCATTACAGCCATTTTTGAGAAAATTAAAATTTTCGAAAACTGTTCTATGTAAAGGGTATCCTGAGGTGGGGGGATTTTCCTGAAAACCTTCGTGTCGCATCTCTGGAAGATACTGAACCTAAATACCAAGTTTGGTGTTTATCCGACTGTTCGTTTCTGAGTTATGCTGTTCACAGACAGACACACACACAGACACACAGGCAGACACACAGGCACACAGGCAGACACACAGACACACACACGGACATGTTTCCAAAAATGCTTTTTTTGGATTCAGGGGTTCTCAAAACATGTATTTCCGGTGAAATCTCGGTATCGAATTTTTGGGTGGAATACAATACTTCCCCTACTTACTATACGTAGTAGAGAGAGTAATAAACATTTGCAGAGTGGTATTGCTAATTTTCTTGTAGATGTAAAGAAAATATATATATTTACAAGGGCAATTTGGAAATACAGTAGCCTTTAAGCTTATACATATCTCATAATAGCTGGTTGCTAGGTGCAGCACCATTCCCTTTCCAACAGATTAATACTCTTTGCATATCCAAGTCAAAAAATGAATAACGAGTTCCCATTTGAGAAAATAAGTATTGAAAAATTTAAGAGAATAACAAGTAATATCTCGAAAATGGTTCACTCAACAACAAAAATGTATATGAGATAAATTGTGTATTTTAACGCGATCTACATCTTTTATGTAGTAAAATTTTGTCTATCTCTTATGGTTTACCAGTTTACCAAAAGTCGTTCACAATGAAGAGTACTTTTGGAGACATTCCCAGAAAACTCAAGATAAACATTATATTTGTCATGAAAATATCTTAAACATATGATATTTTAATCAAAATCGTTAGAGCCATTTTTGAGAAAATTAAAATTTTCGAAAAATATTCCATGTAAAGGGTACCCTGTGGTGGGAGAATTTTCTTGAAAACCTTCATGTCGCATCTTTGGAAGATACTGAACCTAAATACCACGTTTGGTGTTTATTTGACTATTCGTTTCTGAGTTATGCTGTTCACAGACAGACACACAGACACACACGCGGACATGTTTCCAAAAATGCTTTTTTTTTTTGGATTCAGGGGTTCTCAAAACATGTATTTCCGATGAAATCTCGGTATCGAATTTTTGGGTAGAATACAATACTTCCCCTACTTAGTATACGTAGTAGAAAAAGTAAAAAGTCCATGTGTGTGTATGAAAAGCATAATTCAAAAATGAAGACTCGGTTAAATATCAAACTTTGTATTTAAGTCCAGCATTTTCCAAGAATGCCACAAGATCTTTATTTTCTCAAAGAAATGGCTGCAACGATTTTAATTGAAATATCTAATGTTTATAATATTTGTATGACAAACGAAATGTACATTTCGGGTTTCTGGGAAAAGTCTGTAGAGTCCTCTTCATTCGGAAGGAATTTTGTATAAACCATAACAATGACTGAAAACGTAATACATCAAAAATGTAGACGTCTTTAAAACACAAGTTGTTTAAAATAACTCCTGTGCTACCAGCCACTTCCGAGGTTTTTTTTACTCTATTTTATTTTACGTCGCTTTAACTCCTTGGTCATATCGCGACGGATCTGTTGGTGGATATCTCTTAGAACGATATGTGATGGACAGTTAGCCTTCTAGGTCTGATTCCTGTAACCACCCGCTCCGTCACGTGTCACAGAGACCTTAGCGCATATATACCGAATCTTCTGCTTTTGTGCCGTACGGTGCCGTCCAGTCCATCCGCCGCCGCCCCCACACAGAAAGCCGGCTGGCCTTCTAGTTCTCATCCCTGGAAATGCCATCTTGCTTCGTCACGTGCCCACAGACACCCCCAGTGCATGGCAGCCGAATCTTCTGCTTCGTGCTGTGCAGATAGCGTTAGGGTACCGTCCAGTCTAACTGCTTACATTGTCTGTAGATAGATGGCATAGCATTCGCTATTACCACTTATTTTTCATTTTTCATTTTACTATTGTTTTAGACTTAAGGTGGAGCTTTGAGTCGTGGTATTAAATATCTAATCCGGTATTTACCTTGGCGACTGAGGAAAACGACGGTAAAACCTCAGACAGATCGGTCGGCCCACGGGATTTGAACCCGGGACCTCCCGAATGCGGACCACAGACTTTATCGCCTGAGCCATTCCGCTCGTTATTTCCGAGTTATTCGTTATTAGTGGTAAGACTTTTTAGTATTATTTTCTTAAACTGTGTTCGGCTGTTCCTCGCTATGTTATGGAAGAAGTATGGAATATCTAGGCTACCATATAGCTACCTGCTTTTAAACATCTGAATATCGATTCAGGTTCCTCTATCTCCCTTGGAAACTAACCTAAATTAAACCCCATGGCGCTACGGCCCATCCAGGGCTTTGGCCTGCAAACCCTACTGTCGACCTGCACGGCAGAGTTGGGCGATCATCCAAACGATAGGAGGAAATGTGGCCAGCGTCACGCATCCCCAGCCGGAATGTTGCCTCTCGAGGCCGGGGTTGCTGCCTATCGCAGCTCCTCACTTTCCTGAAGATGATGAGTAGGCACCGGTCCTATTACCGGGACTTAAAATCCGCAACCCCATGGGTGGGATCGAACCAGGGCGCATTCCGTGGCCGGAACCTAGAGCACTACTCTCCAGGACCTATGTTATTTATACCTACAACAAATCTGTAATGTAACTGTTTCTGCAAAAAAGGTAAGGTTTTGTAAGAATAGAAGAGATATAAAAGCAAACGATGCGAGTAGGGAAAGTTATGTGAATATATTTTTAAACGTTTTTATATGTACTAGGAGAAGATATAGTCAAACGACGATAAATCCTTTGTGGCACAATTATGTGAAACAAAAGACTGGTTCGTGGTTTATTTTGTGTGTCAAGTGACGTGATAATATAACAGAGGTTTTTATGTGAAGAGCTTGTCATAAAAGTAGACATATCGCAGTTTAAGTGTTTTGCTGACAGAAGTTTTTCCAAGTGGATGATGATGGTGGCATGGTGTGGATTTTCAGCTAACGTGTCCTCTAATGGAAAAGTTGACTCACGGCTTCTTGCTGGCGAAAATCTTTTTGATATACTTCACTATAAGTGCTGCCATCTGCAGAAACAGTTTCTTTTGTTTTGCACTCGGAGGAATACAAAGGAATGCGGGATGGGGTAAAGACGACGAAAGAACTGGGGTGAGGAACAGGAAGAGAGACTTGGTGAAGAAGAAAGGAGGAGAAAAGCAAGAAAAAAGAATAATGGCAAGAAATACGACTGTCTCCTGAATTCAACTGCTTGTGAGAATAGGAAACAAGAAGCGTGAAGGGAAAGGCTGTTGCAGCAACTGATGCCTTATCACGATAAATTATCAGCAAGCAATTTCAGGAAAGCTTTCCTGCCTACTCTGTTTTCCTTGCGACTTCGGCGGCGTAGCGTCCAACAAGTCCGTCTTCTAATAAGGCTGGGGGAAAATATTCCTGCATTCATTTTAAGGGTAGATTGTTATTTTCTCTAACACTTGGATACCCAAGGGTGAGGAAGTATTGCATTCCATCTGGTGTGCTACATTCACATGAGTTTCTCTACTGCTATCGCTTATTAGTGGGTATACAAATTATTCTTCTGATAATCTATTTCCCTATGTAATTCATTTTAATACAGGTAAACCTTTCCGGAAATAGCGTATTGGACATTTCGTTAAGGGAACAGCATTGTCAAATGTTTAAGTACTGGACGCTATATGCTGGCCCTAAAATTCCATACTGTTTCCATGACATCGCGAGAAACAACTGAAAATCGACAGAACTTTAAAACAATGACAAACTATTGAACAATTCTAATCATTAATAACGGATATGTCGTAAATGGCTCATACCACAAACGTTATTTGAAATAAACTGTGTGTTTTAAAGATATCTGAATTTTAGAGCGTTAGAGCCGTTTTTGAGAAAATAAAAAATTTCGAAAAATGTTCCATGTAAGGGGTAGTTTTCTTGAAAATCTTCGTGTTGCACCTTTGGAAGATACTGAACTGAAATACCAAGTTTCCGACTTTTCGTTTCTGAGTTATGCTATTCACACACAGACCTCTTTCCAAAAATGTTTTTTTTATTCAATGCATTTCTGGTGAAACCTAGGTATCGAATTTTTTAGTGGAATGCAGTACTTCACCTACTATATACGTGGTAGAGAGAGTAATAGCATTCTAAGAACTAGTTCTGCCCGCCCGCGCGCGCGCGTGTGTGTACTAGAGCTGTCAAGGAATGCGTTCTACACGTTCGTTTCATATCTATACTAATATAAAGCATCTTCTAATTCCATTTTATAAGTTACACAGCCGTTTGTGAAAATTGCAGCACTGTGAAAGAATGATCCGAATGAATCCAAACTCGATAGATGTGTAGAACACCGTGCCAGCAATGTTATGCCAAGTGCACTCAGTGAAGACTTGTCAGATATGGTGGAAACGTGAAAGCAAGTGGCAGTGTGCCTCGTGGACGTCAAAGGGTGCAATATCAGTGTGATTTCGAATGGGGCAAAATGACTGGTATCCGGGAAGCAGGTTTATCATACCGTGACATTTTGACTCGTACAGGGCATCACTGCTACCACAGTGATGCATGTGTGGAAGAGTGGATAGAAAAGGGTCGTACGCAAGACGAGCAATTACTGGACACATGCCCCAGTGGACACGTGCCGAAGCTGTCATCTGCTCGTCACAGAAGCAGCGGTACAGTTGCTATGCACATACCTTTGTTGACAGTAAGATGATGTGGTACAAGTATGAGACCTAGAAGACTAGCTGTTCGCCATACACTGATCTACAAGATATCCGCAAACGGATCCGTTGCGTTGAGACCACGTAGTTAAAGCGACATAAAATAAACACGCAAAAAAGAAGTTTAAAATGCTTGAGCATCGCGCTTGTTAAATTCAGTACATTTCACATTGCTAGCTGCTTGCTTTAATTTAACATTATGCCATAATATATTTTAGCAATAAAATAGTTTCTGCAAATGTTTGTCTCCATAAATCTGAAGTAGATAGAGAATAAGCGTTTGTTAAAATAGGTTGTACAAGAGTAGAGAAAGTCATGTGAGTTAAACACATCAGATTTGTATATGTCGCTCAGTATTTGTTCTCCTTATAGAAGCATCACAAACTTTCCATAGAGAAAGAAACACGCTGCTAACAAAAAATGAAACTACAAATTATATTATGACATACCCAAAGATCGGACTATTGATTTCAGAAAGTATGGATATTGTGTAACCTCTTATATTCTCACATATCACGAGGGGTAGAGCATGGTACCGGAGTTTAAATCATAGCAATCTACACGAGGTCCGCCGGGGCGTGGTCTACAAAGTTCCTAAAAACCTGAAAAATTCTAAAATATTCCTAAATCATTGTGGGGAAGGAAAGAAGGAACTAACTACGTTAAGAATTCACATGACAGAAATTTATATGGACAATATATATATATATATATATATATATAATTAAAACTGATGCATGTTACCTTCTGCTTGACGGAGCGTCTACTCCTTCACGTGCACTCTTAGCTGGTCACGTTACAAGAGAGAGACTGAGCGTCCTAGACGCTTACTGAGAAATAACAGGTTTATCCCCACTCCTATTACGTCATTCCGGTTCGTACTACCAACCTAAAATATACACCAAACAAATGTTGCCAAAACCACATGTTATAAATGTATTACCGCAACCAAATGCCACAATATTAACTTCGACTTATTTATTACTCTTATTTTAGCAATGTTTGAGCAACTTCGAGACTTTTGTAGTCAATGCAATTATGTTGAATGCTTTTGGTTATTTGATATCTACACACAATGAATAATCATATAAAGATGAAGAAGTGGAATTCTGTCTGGTTTGATGCTGTTGCTGTTATAAGTGGGATAGCTGTTGTAATTTTTTATTCGACTGTGTTATTACTCCATGGTGAATGTCAGTGAGGAGATCAATGAATTTGTGAACTCACTGTTTCTCTCTTACTTTGCGACGTCGTGAAAGCCTAAGGTATTATTATTCTTATGTTGGCAATGTTCGACGTATTAGGATTATCGTTGAGAAAGATGTAAGACGGTCTTGAGAGCTTAAGTAGGCATAACATAAAATTAAATAACTAATCGTGTGAAATAGGGCGTAATTTCGAATTCTAAGCTAGACAGCAATTTTCGCCTTGTGCCAAAAGTTATCTGTGCCAAGTTTGATCAAAATCGGTGCAACATTGTAGAAGTCTATAAGGAACACACACATTTTACTTACCATTTCGCCTAAAAACAAGAATTCAGGATTGTTCACGATCAATGGTAACAATATCAGACGAGCACAATAGCTCCGCGTTAAAACATGTGGAACAGAATGAAAGTTCAGCAGTATGAGTGTATCACTGTGTTTGCTCAGTTGTGTGCTCTTGTTTGCTGCATCAAATGGCGTCAAGGGTACATTATTGTCCTTTCCGATCCAAAATAATTGCATTCTAAGATTATTAAGCAGAGCAAAGGGCGTGGTTTTACCATATCCAAGACGGTGATCTCGTGTGCAGGCAACAAAAAGGGTAAGGCCACATCAGGACTTATCCCAAAGGGCAAGAAACAGGGAAATCCACGACCGGCCACCAGTCGCACCCCGGATATAATTTGGATGTTGAAGGCCCATGCCTCTGGGCCAATTCTGAAACTCAGAGGGTCATTGCACTGCAATTAGGTATCGCTGTTACTACTGTGAACACCATTATCAATCAGGATTTGAATCTAGAAAATTGCCATAAGAGCCGGGGATATAAGCTGTTGGCTAAACACATTACAGAACGTGCCACTAACAGCAGAAAGCTGTATGAACGGTACCTAGCTGGTGAAAAGTGGATGTTTGATGTCTTTTTAGATGAGGCGTGTGTTTAAGTGACTGCAATAAAACCTAGGCCCTACCGGGTGTTTCAGAAATACTTTTACAAACTTCGGGTATGGGTTCCTCACACCAAAAGAAGGGAAAAAGTTCATATGAAAATGTCCCGTAATTCTTGGTTTTCGCGGTATTCCTGTCACAATGAAAGTGTGAGTTCAACGGCCTTCGCGTCCAACCTTAAAACTTCATTTCTCTATGCATTCATAGAAGGCGTTGACCCATTGTACTACTTAGGTAGATGGCGAAGTGTTGCCATGGAGACTTTTTTACGTTTGTCATTTGTCATTAGTGTGTCTTCAACGTTTCAATTGTGTACATGTAGTGAGTTAACTGCACGTGTATCGTTCCACCACGGCTGGATATTCATTTTGTGAACATGAATCTACCATGATCGATGGATAGGCAGAGGAGGCCTGCACGTACTCCCGACCTCAATCCTGCGGATTTTTACCTCTGGGGGCAACTTAAATCATTGGTTTATGAAGCAGCCATCCCGAATGCAGAAACGCTTCATCGACGTGTCATGGAAGCCTGCAAAGCCATTCGACACCATCCCGGAGTTATTGACAGGGTGCGACATTCCATGATTCGACGAGTACAGGCATGAATAGAAGCAAGAGGAGGACATTTCGAGCATTTATTATGAGTTTTGTGTGTTATAAGTGTACCACTGTATTGAACACCTAACGAGAAAACAAAGGATTATGGGACATATGTACATATGAACATTTTTCCTTCTTGTGGTGTAAGGAACCCATACCCGAAGCTTGTAAAAGTATTTCTGTATATTACCGACCAAGGGAAGAAAAAAAATAAAGTTGATATAAGGAAACTAACGAAAATTTTCCCAGTGGTTTCATAGTAATAGCAAGGTACAGCTACAATGGCAATTTAAACATGCGTCGTGTACATAAAAATGTGAAAATCAACTCGATATATTATCAGATTAACCTCCTGATACTAATTATCCATACAGAAATCGCTGCTCTCTGGTGCAGATATAAATAAAATCTGGCTGGATCAGAATAATGCTTCAACCTACAAAGTTTTGGAAAACATAGCGAATACATTCCATACCTTTCAACGACATCCATGTTAAGTCGTTTGATGCATCACTGATGGAGTTTTGTGCATTTGGGTTACTGAAAAGAGCCCTTGGAAGTAGACGGTCGCAAACTTTTGATGGCTCTGAAAAGCTGTCAGAAGGAATAAAATAAACTGGACATCCCTGTATTTCGTAGCAGTTTGCTCCAGTGGAATCTGTGCTGCAGATTAATAGCTGAAGCTAAAGGCTGCCAGACATCACTACTGGTGGAGGCGTGGTTTTTCATAAGGTAAGCGGGCGCCTTAAGCTTGTTACCACAGATTGCAAACAACCCTTTGTATTCTTTAAGTGCACCATTCATAACAAACACGTTCAAATACATGCCCGCCTTGGTGGATGCATTCATGTAAGCGCCTCCAATAACAGTTAAGAAAGTCTCAACATTTCTGATGATATTGAAGCACAAGCAGACTTATCGTTTCTTTTATACTTTCTGGTTCCGCTTCGTAAACCCTGGCTTTAATATAACCCCATAAGAAAAATACCCAGAGGACCATTTCGCTGGCCACTAGACGCAACCACCATGATCTATCCACCGACCAGGGTACACATTCTTGAGATTTTCTTTAATTCCTCTAGAATAATGGGATGGTGTACCATTATGTCGAAACCAGTGATTTAGAGCTAACCCAATATGACAAGAAGCCAAATTAACTGGCCCAATGATATCTCCCATAATGTCGTACCATACGCCAACACCCACTGAGCCTGCGTGTACTGTGGTCGTAACCAGTAAGGATTCCCAGGATTATCTTTGTTTGCATTGGAGTCACTGACGAAAAAACATTTTTCTCCCCATAAAACTTGACTGGTGAAATCCGGATTTTCGTTTATTTAACAGCCTTCTACAAACAGGCACGTGGTTCTGGAAATCGTTCCCATAAATCTCTTAGTATAAGTGCAGATGCTATTATGATGCTATACTCGCTGTTTCAAAATTCACTGTGTTGAAGTCCCTGAACTCCTAGGTCAGTTGCAACTCTTCTTTGCCCTAATTGCGATGAGAAAACACTGATGTGATACATTCACTTGACTTTCTCTACCTCTATCTTTATTAATGGGTATGCAAACTATTCATACTAAAGCTTATTACTTTCTCTACTACGTATAGTAAATTGGGAAAGTATTGTATTCCACCCAAAAATTCGATACCGAGATTTCACCGGAAATACTTGTTTTGAGACCCCCTGAATCAAAAAAACAACATTTTTGGAAACATGTCCGTGTGTGTGTCTGTCTGTGAACAGCATAACTCAGAAACGAACAGTCGGATAAACACCAAACTTGGTATTTAGGTTCAGTATCTTCCAGAGATACGACACGAAGGTTTTCAAGAAAATCCCCCCCTAGATTACCCTTTACATGGCACATTTTTCGAAAATTTTAATTTTCTCAAAACTGGCTCTAACGATTTTGATTAAACTAACATAAGTTCAAGATATTTTCTAGGCAAATAGAATGTATATCTCGAATTTTCTGGGAATATCTCTAAAAGTATTCTTCATTGTGAACGACTTTTGCATAACTGGTAAACCATAAGAGATAGACAAAATTTTACTACACAAAAAATGTAGATCGGGTTAAAATACACAATTTATGTCATATACATTTTTGTTGTTGAGTGAACTATTTTCAAGATATTACTTGTTATTCCTTAAATTTTTCAATACTTATTTTCTCAAATGGGAATTCGTTATTCATTTTTTTGTCTTGGATATGCAAAGAGTATTAATCTGTGGCAAAGGGAATGGTGCTGCACCTAGCAACCAGCTATTAAGATATATGTCGATGCTTAAAGGCTACTGTATTTCTATATTGCCCTTGCAAACACAAAACAAGGGGAACATAGTACGCCTTAAGCGAGTCAAATATTTTTAGAACTGGTCGCTATGTGTAAAATGTAATTCTCTTTGCATGTCAAAAAATCGTTTATGCAAATGTTTATCTCTATTAATATGAAATAGATGGAGAATAAGAGTTGCTTCTTATAAATGAGGTGGTGAGGATATATGAAACCACGAACTCATGTAGCCAAACCGAATCTTACAAGAATTCGTCTGACATGATGGTAAGCACAAATATAACATTTAATAAGCTGCAAAATTCTGCTTTTAAAACGTTTCTAGAGAAATGTTCGGCTATGAAATTTCCTTGTGAGTCTATTTTACGCTAATTTTATTTGTTTTTGTCATAGATGGCAACACCAGAGTTCTTGAAACTTGTTGAAATTTGACACAACACTTTACAGAAGTAGATAAATGTTCTGCTGCTGAAATAGCACAGCAGAAACTGAAGAGTGTTTTAGATAAAACCCCAGGATATGCAATTGTGTTTCCTATTAGGCATTAATAATAATATTATTAATGTTAAGAACAACATTATTCTAAATAATGAAAATGCATGCGTTTCCAAAGGTGTGTGACGTTCGTCAGTTTCGTTTTGCACTAGTAACATCATGTGATGTGGAACGGAACTTTTCAAGATATAAACATTTTTGAGTTTGTGAAGAGGTTTTGCTTTTGATACATTCAGAAAATATATTGTAATCCATTGTAATAGTTGTCCAGGCATGTAAATCACAAATGAAACTGGTTATTTCATTTGCCACAGTTCAGATTTATTATTTTGTTCATCTTGTTTATACTTTGTAATAACAGTTTAAGTTTACTACTTACTTTTGTGCCCACCTATACCTATAGCGTACACAGTACTCAGTAGCGCACGAGACTACTGCCTCTCCGCTCTCCGCTCGCTTGTAAACAAAGTAGCAGTATAATATAAATTAACGTAACTTAAAGTCATGTCCTAAGCCTAGTTATCAGTAAAAAGCCACAAAGTAAACGCATGTAGAGAGAAAGTACTACCTCAGTGACATTTTGCTTCCTACCTGCACTGTCCCTTTGAAAATTAGCCACGCGGCAACTTCTTTTGCACTTGTGTACGCGGGAAACATAAAACTGCAAAGAATGGCTTATTTCGATCACCTGGTATATGTAGGTGGTTAAGAGCGTAAATGCGTTTGTATGGATGAACCTTTAATTCTGCTCTTCATTTCGAATTAAACTGCCCCAGAATAGTAAACGAAGAATGAAGCAGGTTATGGACCCATGCATGGATACCAATTTGAGGGAATATGTTTCTAGGAGTGTTCACCCCACGCTTTGCGTACAAACCCTCCGGTGGTCATCGCCCTACGTTTAGGAACCAACTTTTGCGGCGGTGTCGTGTGTTTATTTATTATTTATTTCTTAATGTTTATTTACTTATTATATGTCTCGGCTGCTTCAGTAATAGTTTTAGAGCAAGTATGTCTAACTAGGGCTGGTACGGCTGAAGAATAAAGTTTACACAAATTATAATTGTATTTTACTTGTTTATTAATCCTTCATGCAGTTTATAACACTTCACTGATGTATCTCACTACAGTACTGTGAGATTATTGTTAATTACACTTTTAACAGCTAAACGTATATATTATCCTCACCGCAATCAATTTTCATGTCTCACATACCGAACCGAACTGCGTGGGTACGCTATCTACTAGCGTCAACCGTTTGAATTTGTACATTTCTCTATTTATAGTTTCTGATTGGCTAAGCATACTCCAATAGAATACCTTTATTTTACTTTAGCTTTTCTTTCCATATCCACGTGACCATTTATAAACTGTTTTAAATATTACATTAGTATTGTTCCAAGAACCATTGGTAGCCTTTTTTAACTTTTTAATTTATTGTTGTCTCAAGGTTACCTTATTGTTAGCAACTTTCGGCTCCTACTTTGTAATTCTGTTTGCTACGAAAGGCAGGTTGCTTCTATTCTCACAGCTCCTACATTGTTAAACTACGAAATACATTCACATAACATTTTATATATTATAACATAAGCATAATGCTTTTATGGGGGCTGTTATTATTTTTTATATTATATAATTAGACTAATATCATTTAAGCGATAAAAAATAGCGCCTCAAGAAGTATATTTAGATTGTGGGCAGGAAAGCAAACGCCACATCCGTTGTGCGGCAGCCATATTTTCAAATCGATAATAGATTCCATTTCTGGAGCGCGGAAATGTCATAACATCCAAACATAAAATATTATAACCGTGTTCGTCAGTGATTTACCACGCCATGTCAGGGCTTACTGAAATTCAATAAGGTTCTCCGGATACACACGGGCTCCATGAAATTTATTGTGTGTTTTGCTCAGCCACTTTATTCTTCTTCCTCCTTTTCAAACGTCTTCTTGAGATACATCCAACTTCTTGTTTCCTTTCCTCCCTTCTTGTCCATTATACAAGTTTTGCTCTCTTGGTCACGCATTTTATTTCTTTTCTTTCCCTCTTCTGCCGCCGTATGAAAAAGTGACAGGAGTTGGGAACAGCCGAGCGTCTAAGCTGGAAGCGAGTCGAAGACGGGGGGATTTGCAAAAACAGCGACTCTGCTTTCTTACCAGATATCCCGCGTTAGGTTCCAGACATACACGATAGATTAGGAAGTACAGTACACACAAGTTTAATGGTACTGTATACTAGAGAAAAAAACAATTCTGACCTATTATACTCACACTACTGTCTCTACTCATTCTTCTACAAAAAGTTCTTTAAAAATCTTATTTTTACACACTTACACATTTCGTTGTAGGTATAATAAGGATGCAGTTCTCCATGGTCTAACAGTACCATGCTAGCTTCTAGTTCCCGAGCTCGCGAATTCTAACCCGACGGAGGGCGCTGGAGAATTCGGGAGTAAAAATCCTTAGCATGGCTTCCTTCGGAAGGGAAGTATCGTAGATTTACGGCACGTAAAAGAACCTCAAGCCTGATAAAGAGGTCTCTGAGCAAAATTACCGGTCTTTCACGCCCAATATAGAATGGGACGCTAAGGACCACAGCAGTTAAAGAGCGTCCATAAATAAAACTCACTTTTAATTTAATCCCAACTGTTAGTATCATTGGTTATATTCCGTGAAACATTCGAGTGAAACATTAATTTAGTATGTCATGATCTGACACCTGAACAATGATGATTTGATTTTGAACAACTGAAGTAAGAACGTAATTATCATTTATACAAACTGTTACATTTTACTCACGAATTAGTCTTATTAAATCCCATTCGAGATTACGAGTTTCATTTGCTCGTCCTTAGCACTCCTGAATTTATCCGTAGATGATTAATGTTCAGAATTATAGCACTAAATCTCTGAAAATATGCATGAAAAATGCCCCATATTTTGCCCAAATATGTACAAAGAAAGTTTCAACTATTTTCTATGTATGTCCTTGTGTGCAAACACTAGCAAAAGAGATTACACATTCAAAATTTTAATAATCGAGATGAATACTTTCACCAACTATTCCTACCTACCCTAAACCAATATGTTTAATAGTTTTAGCTTCTTCCTCCTGTCAGTAAAAATATAATTATAAGCAGAAAATGTTCTTTCAGTATCATATAAAGTGATGACACTAAACTTAAATCGGGCAATAAACTAAAGTTAATGTCCACATCACCATCAAAACCTTGAAGGACGTCTTTTCAAAGACGTATGTCATTTTCTTCTTCACATCATGGTCGGTGTGTTTAAAATGTTGATGGCAGCCTCAAGCACCTTTATACTCTCAGACTCAACGACCTATTGCTTATCCTTTCTTTTGGCAACCTAGTTATCTGCTTGCACTATCTTGAACAAACGCAACATAAATGAGAAGATAAACATAGATAGCATTCAGCTGTTTCCCGTACAGCACTGCCAGCATTACCACGGTAATTCTCTGACAGCACTTCCAAAATTACCACATCTTGTCGGAGTTCAGAAAACTCGACATGGTATTCAGCTCAACAAATTTATAAATGTTATGAATTTGTCCAGCTTTCACTGTCACTTCACTAATGTGATCTAGTATGCTTCTCCCTGTCACTTCACTTTTCTTAGCACACTTTTCTTTGTGTGCTGGGGGAATCGAACACAAGACGTCTCTAATCTCTCGCAGTAGCAGCACTCACAGTAAGCTACAATTGTATCAAAAACTCACTAACATACTAACTTACTCGCAAGAAGGCTCACTAATAAGCCACTGGAAGTTTCCAGAGTTCTAGAATATTCGCGAGGTGAGGAGAAAGAACGTACTAGAACAATCCTATTAGGCCAGAGCCGCTACGCCACAATATGCACTAAGCATGCACGAGCAAATACGCTTCATCTTATTTTAATAATATGAAGAATTGCTAAGCTTTATTAAGAAATATATACGCCTGCATTTAAAATATGCAGTTGCACATACGAATGTGTCAGAAAGCAATGTCTCCAATTTCTTATTAAGTAAATTGCTTATGTTAAAATTTCGAATTTGGGGAGATTACTCAAACTTTCTTCTTCAATCCATTGGAACAATAGGTTCCCAACCAAAAAGGTGGTAGAACTGCATGCTATTATAGAATGGGTGACATAGGCGTACACTACGTGATCAAAAGTATCCGGACACCTGACTGAAAATGACGTAAAAGTTCGTGGCGCCCTCCATCGGTAATGCTGGAAGTCAATATGGTGTTGGCCCATCCTTAGTTCTGATGACAGCGTTCACTCTCGCAGGCATACTTTCAATCAGGTGCTGGAAGGTTTCTTGGGGAATGGCAGCCCATTCTTCACGGAGTGCAGAACTGAGGAGAGGTATCGATGTACGTCGGTGAAGCCTGGCACGAAGTCGGCGTTCGAAAACATCCCAAAGGTGTTCTATAGGATTCAGGTCAGGACTCTGTACAGGTCAGTCCATTACAGAGATGTTATTGTCGTGTAACCATTACGCAACAGCCCGTGCAGTATGAACAGGTGCTCGATCCTGTTGAAAGATGCAATCGTCATCCCCGAATTGCTCTTCAACACTGGGAGGCAAGAAGGTGCTTAAAATATCAATGTAGGTCTGCGCTGTGAGCGTGCCAGGCAAAATAACAAGGGGTGCAATCCCTCTCCAGGAAAAACACGACCACACCATAACACCACCACCTCCGAATTTCACTGTTGGCACTACACACGCTGGCAGATGACGTTAACCGAGCATTCGCCATACCTACACCCTGCCATCGGATCGCCCCTTTGTGTACCGTGATTCGTCACTCCACACAACGTTTTGCCGCTGTTTAGTCGTGTAATTTTGACGCTCCTTACACCAAGCGAGGCGTCGTTTGGCATTTTCCTGCGTGATGTGTGGCTTATGAGCAGCCGCTCGACCATGGAATCCAAGGTTTCTCACCTCACGCCTAACTGTCATAGTACTTGGAGTGGATCCTGATGCAGTTTGGAATTCCTGTGTGATGGTCTGGATAGATGTCTTACTATTACTCTTTACGTCCCTCATCAAATGTCGGCGGTCTCTGTCAGTCAACAGACGAGGTCGGCCTTTACGCTTTTGTGCTGTACATGTCCCTTCACATTTCCACTTCACTATCACATCAGAAACAGTGGACCTAGGGATGTTTAGGAGTGTGGAAATCTCGCGTACAGACTTCTGACACATTGACACCCAATCACCTGACCACGTTTGAAGTCCGTGAGTTCCACGTAGCGTCCCATTCTGCTGTTTTACGATGTCTAATGACTACTGAAGTCGCGGATAATGAGTACCAGGCAGTAGGTGGCAGCACAATGCACATGAGATAAAAAACGTATGTTTGTGGGGCGTCCGGATACTTTAAATCACATCGTGTATGTATAAGATAGCGTTGTGTGATAGAAACCTTGAATGCAGCCGGTGAAACACCAGTTCGCATTAATGAAAGGCTGAAAAATGTTTATGGGGATACAACAGTAGATGTCAGCATTGTGATGGGTTCGTCGCTGTAGAGAACCTGAACGGCAAACATTGTTGGTTGATGTAAAGATGAGTGTCAGCAGTGAGTCCACGCAACAGTCAGCGAGTTGATGAGATCATTTGTGAAGACCCCCGATGAATTGTCTCTCATGTTCTCCATTGGTAAGGACAGTGTGATGGAGATTATTGAAAAACTGGGGTAATCAAAAGTGTGTGCACGATGGGTACCAAGAATGTTAACCAACCACAATAAAGAGACAAGAAAAACAACAGCATCCAATCTCTTGCAGCGCTTCAATGTGGAGGGAGAGGCGTTTTGGGCGAATTCTTTCACTGGAGACGAGACCTGGGTTCATTTTTTCCAACCTGAATCTAATAAGCAGAGGATGTAAAAAATTGAGCGATCGATGGGAAAGCTATGGCGAAAGTATTTTGGGATGTGTAGGGGTCATTCTGGTTGAACTTTCTATGCAGGGTTGCAAAGTAAATCTGTCCAGTACATCAGCACTCTTAAGAAGCTGCCTTCATGAGTTCGCCCATTAAAAGCTATGGCAGATATTCTTCTTTTCCACGACAGACCACACAGCAGTCTTGGCACCACTCAACAGATTGCGCAAATTTGATGGGAAGTCTTCCCCCATCCGCCATACAGCCCTGACCTAGCACCGTAAGATTTGCATCTGTTCGGGCTACTAAAGGAAGTTCATAGTGGGATTCACTTTGAAGATGTGGTCTTGCAAACGTCTGTGCGCCAACAGCTAAGGATTGCACTGAAAAATGACAAATTATGCCTAAATGTTGTTGCTATTATGCTGTGTAATTTACATTTAATTTTCTTCAAAATTAAAAGATAAAAAATAGGAGGCATTACCTTTTGATAGCCCTTGTATTTCTCAAAACTAAATGCGATGTTAGATCAAAACATCACAAAACCTTACAGTCAAAGATTCATTCGCTAGGAAACAAAAAATGTTGCCTTCCTGGTCAGTCCAAGAATCGTACCTTTGTTGACAACTAGAGCTTTTTGCTATCCAAAATGTGTGGACTGTATCCAGACCGAGGAAGATTCCCATAACGGGGGAGAGCCGGTTTTTGTGCGGCAGGCCGCAAATCCTCAGTTCTTTTGCCTTTTCATTTGCGAGTTACAAACAACGGACTAGCTGATATTACAGAGAAAGCTAACTGTTCGATATTAGACCTCATAAAAACCGACTTCACGCAGTGTACACACATTCCTTTGAGAGGGAATGTGTACTCACTTTCTTTCCCATATCACTCGAGAGAAGATTGATTCTCTGGCCACGGGGGAACGAACGAGTCTATCCAGCATGCTGTCAGTATCGATTGACGAGCCTCAAGACTAGCGCTTTTTCACTGTCCAGCACAGTACATCTTCTCTTCCCGAGGTGACAACACCTGACCACTTATCAGGTTCATTCCATCGTGCATCCAAACCCAACCGTTGAATAATTACTAACACCTTCAGCTTTACGCTTAAAGCTAGGGTTAATTGCAGCTTAGGTTTCTAACCCCCATACCCAGTCACCCCACTCTGAGCTTTCAAATGACGCCCTTCTCTACTATGTAGATTAAGCAAAGTATTGTATTTCACCCAAAAATTCGGTACCGAGATTTCGCCGGAAATTCATGTTTTGAGGGCCCCTGAACCCAAAAAAGGTATTTTTAGAAAAAACTCCTTGTGTGTGTCTGTGAACAGCATAACTTAAAAACTAAAATTCGGATAAACTGGCTCCTAAAGACGCGACACGAATATTTTCAAGAAAATTCTCCCACCTCCAACTACCTTTAAATGGAACAATTTTTCAAAACATTTTATTTTCTAAAATGTGGTTCTAACGATTTTGATTAAAATACCATATATTTAAGATATTTACATGGCAAATAAAATGTATATTTTGCATTTTTTCTGGGAATAGCCTGTGTAGTCCTTTTCATTTGGAAAAAAATTGTATAATCTTGTATAACCGGTAAACGTTAAGCCACACACGAAAACGTACTTCACCAAAAATGTAGATCTCTTTAATACAAACAATTTATTTCAAATAATCTTTTTATGTAAATCCGCCATTTCAGAGATATCCGTTATTAATAATTCGAATTGTCCTGTCAACATTCAGTTGTTTCTCGCGATGTCGCCATTGGGATATGTCGTCTCAATACAATTTGAGATCTCCTTGTGGTTACGGAGACCGGGAGATCCGTGGTTCAAATCTCGGCTATGGCATTGGATTTTTCAGTCGTCTGATTCTACCTTTTTAACCTTGTCCAACCACGGCTTGTGTGAAAGATCAGTTAATTCTACAATATTTGTGTTTTGTTGTACACTCTGTAGGGAAGAATAGAAATAACCTTTACGTTACTCAAAACCACTGTGCTCGTAAACGTGCTGGCGCTTTTAACAAGAGACATCCTGAAAAACACGTAAGTCATCGGTACGTGATAGATTTTGTAGGAAAATTTGTAGAAATTTGCTGTGTGTGCAACAGAACAACTAAAATACTCAATAAAACCACATAGGTGTTAATGCTAGGAAATCTAGCTATGGAACCCACTCTGATTCCACTGCAGTAACAAACCTTTCAGTTGGTTGCATACATACTAACCTGGCATTGAAGACGAATGTGACAAGAGTGAATTTATTTTGTGAACACAAGTATCAAAGAATTAAAAATGTCAATCGTCAACAGACACATTTGGGGCTGTTAGGAGAGTTAAACGCCTACATCCTTTTTGGTGACAATCAAGCTGAATTCTCTCAAAAACATCGATGTGTGGGGAGTAGGGGTGGACAGAAAGTAGCGTAGCGGTTACATTGTAACGGTGGCTATACATTGAAAGCGCCCCAAAAACCCACCAATTAAAAGCGCACAACACTTCAGGTAATCGATCCTTGGGTTCATCCTACACGAACTCATCAGTTGGTCAGAATGGTTACTAATAAAGAATACGAGTGCATCGTTAAGTACAGAAAGTTCCGTGTTAGTCATCTATACAGACGCAAATCTAAGTCCTGTGTTAAATGAAATTAGTGCTCAAAATAATCAACAAACTATGGATGGTCAAGTTTAGAAAGCAACTGTCCGTAGCGCTTGTACAAGCAAAGCTTGTGAAGAGTTAGCAGACCACTTAAATTAATCAGAACCGCTGTCTGTAACGACGTGAATTCCAATATGACACACAGGCATGTTAATGATATAGGGTAGTTAAATTATATTCGAACCCACTCGTGGGCTCTCTCTACTGCGCGAGACAGCCGGCAGTCTCCGGGGAAATTACGCCGGTAGAGGCGGACTAAAATCCTTATCTTATAATAGATGCTGGAAATGTTGATCTTCTGCTCTCAAACAGGCAGCATATCTCGTGTAAATATTCTCGCTCACTCTCCGAGTGATTTTCTCTAAGTTCCTTTAGTGTGCGAAGATTGGAACGATACACTTTGTCTTTTAAAGAACCCCATAAATAAAAATCACAACTCGTTAGGTCAGGAGAACGAGGGGGCCACAAATCAACACTAATTATCCTGTCATCAAACACCTCTCTTGTTGCATGTAATGATTCGGCAGCCGTATGTGCTGTTGCAGAATCTTGCTGGAACCAACCATACGATTTCTCTTCTTCTGTCAAGCGATTGCAAAATGACATCAGAATTAAACTCTGATATCGCTCAGCATTTATTGTTTCATCATAGAATATGGGCCCTATTATTCTTCTAGCACTTATCGCACACCACACTCCAATTTTCTGATCATAATGAGGCGTTTCATCCAGTAGGGCAGGTTTTTCTGAAGACCAGTATCGAATGTTGTGAGTATTCACACGTCTACTTAGATGAAACCAAGATTCATCATTGAAAAACAAAAGCTGAGGGTTAATGAAACCCCGTTTCTAAGGATTGGAAAAACAGTTATAACAATTCACACGTTTAGCGGGATCATTTGGCTTTAACGCTTGCACTCGTGTGTAGTGATAGGGCTTCAGTTTCAACTGACGTGTAGCACTTCTCGCAGAAGAATGAGATACACCTATTTGCTGCGCTAGTTTTTTCAGCGATTTTCGAGGTGAACGCTCCAAAGCGCCACCAATCACAAGAATTCCTGCTGCTGAGATTCGGAGAGTGAACGAGAATATTTACACGAGATATGCTGCCTGTTTGAGAGCAGAAAATCAACATTTCCAGCATCTATTATAAGCTAAGGATTTTAGTCCGCCTCTGCCGACGTAATTTCCCTGGCAACTGCCGGCTGTCGCACGCAGTAGAGAGAGGGCGCGAGTGGGTTCGAATATAATTTAACTACGCTATATAAAACAGGCTATTTATCGGGAACGGAGGAAGAAGTTAACCTGAAAATCCCATTTCATTTCAAAACGCCATCAAACAACTACAAGAGATGAAGACTGTAACGAACAGGAATGAACGATTTTGTTTCCCATTTAACGACATGGCACTTCTAACATGTGACACTGATTTAAAACTTTTGGTGAAGTATGGGAAAACTCTTTTAGCGAATGAAACATTTTAAACAAGCCCACGACTTTTCCAACGATTGTATACTCTATACGCTTACTATGGTGACAATTGTTATCAAGTTGTGGTTTGCTCCCGAACATATAATTTTAGACTTTTAAAGCAGCTGCACATGTTGCAATAAAATGGTATTTCCTTCCGTCATGATTCAGTGCTGCCAATTCCAATTAGGACAAAGCTGGTACCGTAAAATTTCAAAGTTAGGATTGGCAGGTTTATACAAGAGTAAAGAGGTAGTAGGTGAATGGCTAAAGTTGTTTTTTGGGTTGCCTTACTTGACCTCGACTGATACTGAAGAAGAATTTGTGGACCTAATCAGGGTTTCGCCGCAAATGGACATAGTTAGCAGTTTTTCCGACTACATTCTTGAAACCTACGTAGTGAAAGAAAGTTTCTTTCCTCCTGAACTTTGGGCTTTTACGAGTTTACCTACTCCTCGCACTACTAATGGAGCCGAATGTTTCCACAAGCATCTCAAGGAGAATCTTTATATACCTAACGCATCAGTCTACATGGTGTGTTAATCAAATTCAAGCTGAGACATTTGAGATTACAAAGTGCCTGCAGAAAGCAGTTAAGCAGATGGCCGGAAATGAAATACACAAATATCAGGAGTACGACAGCAACACTATTAGCCGAGTGGAGTTCCTAAAGAAGGTTACTCGACTAAACTTAGCCGTCACAGCTTGTGTATACAATATTTTAACGCACCAAAGTTTTAACCACACCCACTGCTAACTGTGTATGGTTATCAGTGCAGAGTCCTAAGACTGGGAATTGGGAAGGATAATTTAGTGTGCTTTGATTGAAAACACACAGTTTATGCGCTTTCGACAAGCTCCGGTAATGGATACAAGGTAGTGGAGACAGACAGTAACTATACTATAACAACTTAGTAAAATCCCCGGTCTACAGACTACGCGAGTATTCAGGAGGGAAAAATCACCTCAACTTGTCTTTTGCCTTTAGCTACTGAGTAATCCAATGGGGTGTCTTAAAGAGGAAGTGGGCTGACACGCGGGAAAAAATTGTCAGTCACTGTTGTGCACACAGGAATTTTATAATGTAGAAAATTTTAATAGGATCATTTTTACATCGTAATAACTCAAAAACTAAAATCTTTACTCCAGTTCTGTAAAAGGTATGTTAAGGAGCAGAGTTTCGAGAGGATTATGATATGTGATTGGTCTCCCTGTAAACAAAAAAAAAGTAGTTTTCTTTGTAAAATTTCAATTGAAATAATTTGTATTATGAAAATCAATCAGCGAGAAATTTTCTTACTTGGAGAGATAGATGGGGGAGTCAAGGCAATGAAATACCCTAAAAAGTGTGAATTAACTTTTGGAAGATATTCCATGATAATACCGTATGTATGTGAAATGCTATCGCTAGTTATATGCAAACATTTGTTTTCACACCCTCTACAGTTGGATAGTTACAACAGTGGTGTGATAAACGATTTTGTGAGAATAAAACAAAACACGGGCTATGCGAAATTATAGTGTGCACTGCTTAATTAGCGACTCAGAGACATGCCTTGAGAAAGGTTTTTTATTAGTCCCAAATGTACTTTCGTGTGCCCGTTGCCCCAAGTTTTAAAAAAAAAATCTGATGTGTTACACTCACATGACTTTCTCTACTGTTGTACAATCTATGTTTACAAAAGCCTATTCTCCATTTGCTTCATGTTAATCGAGATATCGAGATGTCAATCTTATTGGTAATTTTCTTGTAGATGCAAGGGGAATATGGTAGCTTTTAAGCAATAGTCAAATGTTTTAACGCTGGTTGCTATGTGGCGCATTCCATTCTCTTTGCATGTCCAGGACATAAAAAAATGAATAACGAATTTGAGAAAAAGTATAAGTATTGGAAAATTTAAGGAAATAACAAGCAATATCTCGAAAACGGTTCACTCAACAAAAGAAATGTATATGACATAAGTTGTGTATTTTAACGCGATCTACATTTTTTGTGTAGTAAACTTTTGTCTATCTCTTATGGTTTACCAGTTATGCAAAAGTCGTTCACAATGAAGAATACTTTTGGAGACATTCCCAGAAAATTCGAGATATACATTTCATTTCTCATGACATTGTCTTAAAAATATGATATTTTCATTAAAATTGTTAGAGACATTTTTGAGAAAATTAAAATTTTCGAAAAATCTTTCATGTAAAGGGTAGTCTGGGGTGGGGGGATTTTATTGAAAACCTTCCTGTCGCATCTCTGGAAGATACTGAACCTAAATACCAAGTTTGGTGTTTATCCGACTGTTCGTTTTTGAGTTATACTGTTCACAGACACACAGACACACACACACACACACAGACACACACACGGACATGTTTCGAAAAATGCTTTTTTTGGATTCAGGAGCTCTCAAAACATGTATTTCCGGTGAAATCTCGGTATGGAATTTTTGGGTGGAATACAATACTTCCCCTACTTACTATACGTAGTAGAGAAAGTAAAAATTAACTTTGTAATTTAACTGTTTCTTTAAATATTATATATTTATGTTTGCCTCGGCTGCGCCATTATTATTGTTAGAGACATGGATGTCTTGACAGGGTTGTGGTACGACTAAGAATGTAGGCTTACACAGATTATAATTTTACTTCACTCCTTTTTATTAATACTTGATGCGATTTAAATTACACTTCACTGATATAGAGAGCTGTGAGATTCTTTTATGAATTACTTGCACTTTTTAACACGTAAACTATTTTTCGTCTCACGCGAATACGTATTAAATCTCTCGAGGACGCATCTCGCATCCGGTTAGGAACACTGTTTGCAGGCAACTGAACTGATTTCAACCGTCTAAACTTGTAAATTTCTGTATTTCAAGTCTCTGATTGGCTATTCCTAATGCAATAGAATACCTTCATTTGACTTAAGCTTTTACTGGTTGTTGATTGGCTATTTTTATAAAATGTCACTAAAATTACATTATAATTACTCCAATAATGACTAGTAGCACTAAAACTTTCAAATTCATTATTGCCTCAAGGTTACCTAATTGTTAGTAACTTTAACCTATTATTCTCACAGCTCCTACATTATTTAATTACGTAATATATTCACATAACATTATTACACATGGATACAATAATAGAAGCATATGCAATGACTGTTACATACATTTTACAAATTATTATATACACATATTGCTTCAAGGCGGGCTGTTATTGAATTTATTATATAATTAGACTGAAATCATTTTAAGTGTTAAAATACTGCCTCAGCCTGCCCAAGGCAGTTAAAGAGAGAGAATACATGACCAGGTGAGTTACCCTTCCCAAGGGCTTCCTTTAAATTGCTGAACTATAATAATTTTTGGGCTTTAATGCTTCCCTTCTCTAGTAACATAACCTTACTCATTTTAAGTTATCATGTTTTATCATAATCATTACTGGTAACCATTAACGTAATGAAGCTGCGAACGTGATGACCATGAAAACATACAATTTAATCAGTTAACTGCAGTTACATGTAACTGCGAAAATTATAACCGTGATCGGAAAATAACTGTTTGTCACATCTTTAGTGATTTTGCTGGCAGCAGCACGGATTCAAAGTTTCTGGCTCGGATTGACATTTTTGGGGACTTTCACCGATATTTTCAGTCACAAGCTTGTTGTTTAGAAACGGGCGCTCAGAACAAGCACTACCATCTCCATCCGCATCTCGCATTGTCACGGTCAACACTTCCTAGGAGGCGTTGGTACGGTTCATAGCGTAGGTTTCAGAATATGTCAACAAATGGCAGAATATGCGTCTTATATGTATGCATACATTTATTTTGTTTAAAGTAATTTAGAGAGCTTTTACTAAAACTATTGTATGCAGGACGTATGGAACAGCTTTATTTTGCTTGCTTGATGCATAAATAGGTATTACTGGTTTCTGTTTTTAATCTTCCATTATACTAAACAACGCGCTTGATATGTTCGTCTGTTGTTTTACATCAGTCCATTCATATTCGACTTGCCTTTTAAGAGCAGGCTCTTGTCGCAGTGTCCTCTGTAGATATATCTGCGTCCCTATTATAAAGTATTGACAGTAATTCTGGCCACTGTTATTGCGATTAACGGGGAGACGTATAGAAGAGACATGTGTTGCACTCACATGACTTTTTCTACAACCACCACCAATTTATCGCTTCTGAAAATCATTCGTTCCAACGCTTCTCTTTGTACCTGCTTCATGGGAATCGAAATAAGCGTTTGCAGAAATGGTTTTATTACATATTTCGTGTGAGTACAAAGTGGATGCAGGAGATTGAAGCGATATTCATCTTTTTAAAACGTGGGTTGCTGTATGCTGCCTTTGAAATTCCATGCTGTTTGCCTGATATCGCCAGAAATAACTGAATTGTGCCAAGCACTTCGGGGAAAAAAAATCAAAGCACTGGAATATCAAACCAATAACATTGGACTCTAAAAATGAATAAATGGCCCGCATTCGGGAGGTCCCGGGTTCAAATCCCGTGGGCCGACTAATCTGAGGTTTTTTTTCGTGGTTTTTCTCAGTTGCCAAGGTAAATACCTGATTGGATATTTAATACCAGACACAAAGTTCCACTTTAAGTCTAAAACAATAGTAAAATGAAAAATAAGTGGTAATAGCGAATGCTATACCTCCTATCTACAGAAAATGTGAGCAGTTAAACTGGACGGTACCCTAACGCCATCTGCACGGCACGAAGCAGAAGACCCGGCTGCGCTGGGGATCTCTGTGGGCACGTGAGGAATCGTAGCTGGCGGTAGGGGAAATTTTCTTGAAATTCTTCGTCTGGCGTGGTTAAATTGTGCCTGCAATTGCTTAAATATGACTTTAACAGGCAAAAACAGCGCTCGCGCAGTCGCGGTCTTTTGGGGGGGGGGGTTCAAGGGGCCTTAGGTTGTATGTTTGGGTGAAATCTTTATCTCGAGGTTTTTGTTGAAATATAACACCTCCTTTTACCTACCATTAGGTAATAAAGAAAGTCAAAATGACCTGTAGCAGATAGTGGGATTACCTTTGCCACAGAATGGTGAATCTAAAGGCAGAGCTACATTGCTGGTAAGCTTTCAAAGCTTTGTAAGGACACAGTGACAGTAGGCGCGTGCAATTTGCCAGATGCTCGCGCACCGTGGGCTCAAAACCGCTGTACAAAGAGGAAACTGCTCTTTCAGAAAATGAAGGCCCGAACGAGAGAGGCGGGTAAACGAGCAGTTCAGGTAAGATGTGAAACCACTCCCAACCCTGACAGTGGTTTTCGCGGTCACGTGGGATTCGTCAGTAGACTTGGCCTCTTCGTGCGTGTGTAGAGTTGGGCAAATTAACAGTGTAATCCGATTGCATTGTCACATGCCGTCTTTTTGTTCCTGTTTATGAATGCGAGAAGTAAAATGTAACACGTCAAAAGTCAAACAAATCTATAATTATGACTGCCTCCGTGGTCGACTCATCAGCGTGCTGACTTCTCACTGGATGTCCTGGGTTCATTCCCGGCCGGGGGGGGGATTTTCTTTATATTACTCCCTACCCTCCAAAGATTTTGGAAGTGTGGAAAACCTGCAGTAATCTAATCTAGAAATTCAAATAATAAAAAAACAAAGAGTAAAACACCATTAAAACCTTTCAGTCAAAGCCAATATGACCACAGCAGTCAAAAAGCTCTATTGAAATGAACTAAAAGAATCTGGCGTGTTACACTCACATGACACTCTGTACCCTCTATCGCTTATTAGTGGGTATCAAACTATTCTTACGACAATTTATTTTCCTATCTACTCGATTTTAATCGAGATAAACCTTTGCAGAAATAGCTACATTACACATTTTGTTATAAATACAAAGAGAACAGCGATAGTCAAATGTTTAACAACTGGACGCTATATGCTGGCCTTAAAATTCCATACTGTTTCCATGACATCGCGAGAAACAACTGAATGTTGAAAGAACTTTAAGGAGCGGCCAAGTAATGAAGAACTGGAACCATTAATAACGGATATCTCGGAAATAGCTTATGCCACAAAAAAGTTATTTGAAATAAATTGTCTATTTTAAAGAGATCTACATTTCTTGGGTAGTACGCTTCCTTCATTCACTTAACGTTTACCAGTTCACATCCAACGAGAACGAGAAAGTTGGAATACGTGTATTCAAATGGCAGCGTTCACAATCGACGGGAAGCCTTCCCGGGCCCAGGGAACGGCAAAGAAGACTTGCCCAACTTTTAACTTTCTCGTTCTCGGGCACGGCATATTAGACACTTCAGTCTAGAAGTTATTCCAGGTGGCGTGGCATAAAACAGCCGCTATAGTCTAAAGTAGGTTATTTTGTTGTATGAGTTGTATTTTATTTCACTGTTGGGGAGCCGAACTTGAAGTAGTTGCAACCGCACGTATGGTAAAAAAATTTCAGTACCTTTCGCCCCAAAAATGTACTTTCCGGTGGGCTTTGCCCCAAAATGTTTAAAAAATATTAACGTTGTAATTTGACTGTTTCTTTAAATATTATATATTTATGTTTGCCTCGGCTGCGTCAGTATTTATATTTATTTAGAGACATGTTTCTCTTTGCAGGGTTGTGGTGCGACTGAAGAATGTAGGCTTACACAGATTATAATTTTTAATTCACTGCTTTTTATTAATTCTTGACACAATTTAAATAACACTTCACTGATATAGAGAGCTATGAGATTCTTTTATTAATTAAGAGCTTGTACTTTTTAACACGTAAAACTATTTTCGTCTCACACGAACACGTATTAAATTTTTCGAGGACACAGCTCGCGTCCGGTTACGAACACTGTCTGCTTGCAACGCGTCCAGTTATGAGCACTGTCTACAAGCAACTGACTTGATTTCAACCGCCTAAAATTTGTAATTTTCTGTATTTTAAGTCTCTGGTTGGCTATTCTTAGTCAATAGAATACCTTCATTTAACTAAAGCTTTTACTGGTTGTTGATTGGTTATTTTATAAACTGTCACTAAAATTACATTACTGTTGCTCCAGTTAACTACTAGCATCATTATTAAACATTCTTACTCATTATTGCCTCAAGGTTACCTCATTGTTAGCAACTTTTAACCTATTATTCTCACAGCTCCTACATTATTAAATTACGTAATACATTCACATAACATTATTGAACATGTATACAATAATATAAACATTTACAATGTCCGTAAGAAACACTTTTTATATATTGTTACATACACATATTGCTTTAAGGCGGGCTGTTATTGAATTTATATATTATATAATTTGACTGAAATCATTTAAGTGTTAAAAATACTGTCGCAATCTGGAAACATGAAATTGGAAGAAATTAGTAGGAATTGTACTTCCTAACCTCAGATCCCGACACCCGGAGATCCAATAAGCGTTGGTTCCTCTGGTAAAACGTCATCTGTAGTTTGTTTATATGCAACTCAAAACTGATTATTGCCTAAAAAACAATGGCAAAAGCTAAAAAGAATAGCAAAGCCAGTGCTAATTATAAAAGAACAATAAACAAATTTAATATATGCCAGTAAAAAAAGGAATGAAAGTTTGGCACTAGAGCGATCGGGAATGTAATGGATATGCATTTAGATAATGTTTACTCTACCGAATTTTGATGTTGACTAACCGGCATTATATTGAGTAAATTGATAATAGGTAAAAAAAATTCTGATGTGTTACACTCACATGACTTTCTCTACTCTTGTACAAACTCTTATTCTCCATCTATTTCATATTAATCGAGATAAAACATTTGCAGAAACAATCTTTTGACATGCAAAGAGAATTACATTTTACACATAGCGACTAGTTCTAAAAATATTTGACTATCGCTTAAGGCGTACTATGTTCCCCTTGTTTTGTATTTGCAAGGGCAATGTAGAGATATAGTAGCCTTTAAGCACAGACATATCTCTTAATAGCTGGTTGTTATGTGCAGCACCATTCCCTTTGCCACAGATTAATACTCTTTGCATAACCAAGACAAAAAATGAATAACGAATTCCCTTTTGAGAAAATACGTATTGAAAAATTTAAGGGAATAACAAGCAATATCTCGAAAATGGTTCACTCAACAAAAAAGTATATGACTTAAATTGTGTATTTTAATGCGATCTACATTTTTTGTGTAGTAAAATTTTGTCTATCTCTTATGGTTTACCAGTTATGCAAAAGTCGTTCACAATGAAGAATACTTTTGGATAAATTCCCAGAAAATTCGAGATATACATTTTGTCATGTAAATATCGTTAATATGTAGTATTTTAAGCAAAATCGTTAACCAGCTTTTAGAAATTCAAAACCTTCGAAAAATGTTCTGGGGCGATTTTCTTGAAAATCTTCCTGAACCTAAACAGCAAGTATGGTGTAATTCCGACTTTTCATTTCTTGAGTTATGCTGCTCAAAGACACAGGCACCTTTTTTCTAAAAATTGTTTATGGATTCAGGGGGCCTCAAAACAAGTATTTACGGTGAATTCGAGTGTAAATATATACGTGGTAGAGAATTCATTTTGATATGGTATATACACCAATGGCAACTTACAATGTCTTACGTAATTTAAGTCCCTGACTTCATAGTTTAACCAACTTTAAGCACCTTCAGTGAAACTTACATACTGCACGCAAGTGGCAGAGAAGATGCAGTTTCTCAAAATGATAGATACTTTCTTTGAAACACCTTTTCTCAGCAACGAAATGGGACAGAAGTCAATGGTAAGATGAGAAACACGCTCATTAGTTTATAAACAAACATAGCTGTGCACTTATCGTTATTGGAAAGATGCTGTTGAGGTTCAACGACGTTGAAGGGTTGAATTTGATACACCAAAAACTTCTTCTTCTTCTTTCTCTGTTTAACCTCCTCTTATGTAGGACTTACACCCCCCAGGACTTACTGCCTGGGGTCAGAGGCCTGTCGAGGAGCAGACACTCATGGATCAGACAGAACATCCACGTTGGGTGATCAGCCCGATGCCTGGTATGGGAGGAAGGAAGTAGATGAAACGAATTGATAGTGAAATGGATGAAAGGAAAGGTGATGATGGAGCAGTTGGTGGAATGAATGGCGGGGAAAACCCGCCCAGACGCCGCTTCGTCCACCACAAATCCCACATGCGGGTCCCTGGGATTGAACCGTTGGTGAGAGGCGAGCGGTCTAACCACTCGGCAACGGCGCCGCCCATACACCAACAACAAGGTTTAATAATCACAAGAAACTGAGACAAGTTTGAAGTCGATGGAACGACTGTGTAGAAGGCGGTGCGGAAGGAAGAGACACTCCGTCGACAACAAGTGTGTGGATTAGTCAGGCAGGCTCTGGCACAATCCCCAAAGAAGTCACTGACGTGATGTTTTCGTGAGATTGGGAGCGACAAATCGAAATTTTGCGAGCTCAAAAATGGAAGCCTTATATTCCGAGACTTGTCTACGCTCTAAATGATGACGACTAGGTAAGCGACTGCAATTTTGTGAGTAGTTCATGAACAAGCGGCGATGAAAGGGAAGATTTGCAAGACTTGTTTGGTCAGATGAAGGCACGTTTAAACTTAATGACACAATTGTGTGTACTGGGCTAACGAAAACATTCTTGAAGTAGCACAGAGGTTTCGTTTCAGGCTGTCGTACTGAGGGTCCGAGATTAGATTACCGGCTCTGGGGCGGCGATTTTAAGTCGGCCCTGACCAAGCCTTCATCTCTGGCTTGCTCATGTGTATTATCCCTAAAGGCCGGATGTGGTTCGCAATCTACGGTAAAAGCTGTATATTCTCTCATCATCACCCTACCGTCCCCTTGCTAGGTGCCTCCACTTCAGAAATGGATCCAGTAATCACGTAGTAGAATGCGAATCCCCCGAAGGTCATAGGCCACATGAGGAGCATTAGAAATGACGACATATTTGAAATAAAGGCCGTCAATCTTCCAGGATTAGCAGTATGGTGTGGTCTGTTTTCAAGAGGGATATTTGGGTCGTACTCTTCGAAGGGACTGTCACACAATTCCACGTCTTAATTACCTCTTTGAGATGAAAATTGGTTTTGCTTTCAACAAGACGGGGCTCCACTTCACAATCCTTGTCAATGAGAGGAATTTGCTCTAGTGCTACAGAGATCTCGATATCCGGATTTAACCCCTCTAGGTATCTACCTTTGGGGGAAAGTTAAAAAACACAGTGTACGCCACAAAACCTGAAACAATGGAGGAACTGAGAGTTCAGAATTGAACATGCCTGTATTGATATTCCATCAGCAACAATCCAGGTGGGTTATCGCTGTGTTCCACGTCGTTGTTGGGAGTGTACTTGGCAGAAGAGGGGACACTTTGAACATGTACGTGTTTAAGGAATACAACAGAACAAAAATGTTCTTTCTGTCTCATTTTGTTGCTGAGAAAGTGTTTCAAAGAGTGTGAACATAATATTGCGACACTCTGTAATTAAGGACAGTGTTTCCTTATGAAGTGGTCGACTATTGCATAATGAAAATACCTTCTGCTCAAGAATATTTTACACTCCTGGGCAACTTTATGACAATTAGTCCCTCCAGTGAGACCGAGCGAGCGAACGAACGAAGAGAAGAAGGGGTTGTTTATTTTAAATGGAACGAGAAACATAAGAGTAGTCATCCATCTGCGTAATAAGCTCGTCGTGCGCTACTTTACTTTGAAATCATTAGTCCAGGCAGCAGCAGCAGCGATATGAATTTAACAAGCAACGTATGGAGCTCCAACTTTGTAATTAAATTCTGTTATGCGATATCACAAGAGAGAGAATGTATAACAATGCTGCTACCTGTATTCATCCATAGGCGGCTCAGAAGTAAACTGGGGGTCAAATACCACACTATTACTTTCTCTGCCACTGAAGTACTGTACTCCATCCGAAATTTCATACTGGTATTTCGTCGGAAACACGTTTTGAGGTGACATGAATCCAAAATATTTTCTAGCACCCATCTATAGTAGACAGAGGAAGTAAGCATTTTATTTACCCGACATATGCTTTTTGAGATGTGCTGTTCTCTTTATCTCTCTCAACACACCACACCATTTTGGGGATTTGGGGGACTTTAAAACGAGTATTTCCTGAGAAATCTAAGATATGAAATTCTTAGATGCACTGCGGCACTTCCTCGAATTTACACAGAGAAAGTAACAAGCCTTATGCGCTGCACTTACATATCTTTCTCCACTCTTGTACAAACTACTTTTACAAACGCTTATTCCCCTTCTCCTTCATGTTATTCCAGATAAACATTTGCAGATCTTTTGCAGCTCAAATCTTTTAGGAGCTGATTGCTATGTGGAGCATTCTATTCTCTTTGCATGTCCAGGGCATAAAAAAAACGAATAACGAATTCCCATTTCAGAAAAAGTATAAGTATTGGGAAAGTCAAACAAATAATAAGGAATATCTCGGAAAAGGTTCACCCACAAAAAAATGTATCGGACATAAATAACAATCATATTAAGAATGGTTTGTTTTTGTGAAAAAGTGTCGAAGCATAGTGTTTGATTTTTTTTATATTCTATTTTATTTTACATCGCTTTAACTCCTTGGTCATATTGCAACGGATCTGTTGGTGGATAACTCTTAGAACGATATGTAATGGGCAGTTATCCTTCTAGGTCTCATCTCTGTAACCACCCGCTCTGTCACATGTCACAAAAACCCTAACGCATAGGTACCAAATCTTCTCCTTCGTGCCGTGCAAACGGCATTAGGGTGCCGTCCAGTCTAACCGCCGCCCCCGCACAAAGGCGTACAGTTAGCCTTCTAGGTCTCATCCCTTGAAATGCCATCCCGCTTCGTCACGTGCTCACAGATACCCCCAGCGGATATTCTGCTTCGTGCCGTGCAGATGGCGTTAGGGTGCCGTCCAGTCCAACCGCCGCCCCCATATAAAGGCGGACAGTTAGACTTCTAGGTCTTCTCATCCCTGTAACCACCCACTCCGTCACGTGTCACAGAGACCCTAGCGCATAGCTACCGAATCTTCTGCTTCGTGCCGTGCAGACGGCATTAGGGTGCCGTCCAGTCTAACCGCTGCTCTCACACAGAAAGGCGGACAGTTAGCCTTCTAGGTCTCATCCCTTGAAATGCCATTCCGCTTCGTCACGTGTCCACAAAGACCTCCAGCGCATGGCAGTCGAATCTTCTGCTTCGTGCCGTGCAGATGGTGTTGGCATAGCTTTCAGTATTACCACTTATTTTTCATTTTGCTATCGTTTTAGACTTAAAGTGGAACTTTGGGTCGTGGTATTAAATATCCAATCCGGTATGTACCTTGGCGACAGAGGAAAAACAAGAAAAAAGCTCAGACAGATTGGCAGCCCACGGGATTTGAACCCAGGTTCTCCCGAATGCGGGCCACAGACTTTACCGCCTGAGCCATCCCGCTCGGTTTTTTGATGTGTCCGAGCGTTTTTTAAGAAAAAATTCCATTTAGCTGTAGCGGAATATGTGTGAACTTTTGAAACCACTGCATAATATATATATTGATAGCTGTATTTGGATCAACGGTCATTCTTTCTGCTACAGGTGTATTTATTTACATATAGTGTATTCGTTATATTGCATAGAGAACTTCAAAATGGCCACTGCTTAAAAATTGAGGGCAATGAATACATTTTATTGCGAACAGAAAGGTGTTGCCGGATTATCTAAAATACAAGCGTATTACTGCACCCGGAGCCGTTTTATTTCTTCTAGGAAGACTGGGCTAGATAAAGAATATCCAGTAATGTAATTGAGACTTTGCAAAGAAAAATGTTTGAATAAGACAGGAAGCAGTAAATCCATAGAATTGCGATCCAGCGTTTAATAAAACGTTCTGGGAGAGGAAACTTCCCTGCACGGCAATAAACTTACCCTCCTACACGTGGACTGCTAGACAAAAAGCGAACGAATACTTAGGCATTGGAAATAGTTTACAAGTAATATGGAGCGAAGGAAAAGCAAATTTCGGCGAGCATACAGCCAGAGGGAATAGAGAAGAAGGCTGAAAGAGGAAGCGTAGAGAACATGATATTGTAAGCATTTTGTGCAGGTAGAGAAATGAGACATTGGTAGAATTCCCTGGATTCCCTAACGCATTCTTCACCAGGATGTCAGGCAGGCAGGCGATGTTTTAATTCTCACAATGATCTGCACTCTCCAACAGTGGGGCGAGGCTCTTACACACTTATAACCAAGGCCCTTAGTTTTACTTTCTCTACTACGTAGAGTAAGTAGGGGAAGTATTCTATTCCACCCAAAAATTCGATACATTTCACCGGAAATATATGTTTTGAGACCCCTGAATCCAAAAAAAAACATTTTTTGGAAACATGTCCGTGTGTGTGTCTGTGTGTGTGTCTGTGAACAGCATAACTCAGAAACGAACAGTCCGATAAACACCAAACTTGGTATTTAGGTTCAGTAGAAGGTTTTCAAGAAAATCCCCCCACCCCAGATTACCCTTTACATGGAACATTTTTC
The DNA here is from genome assembly GCA_030765065.1 of Deroplatys truncata. Classification (NCBI taxonomy): domain Eukaryota; kingdom Metazoa; phylum Arthropoda; class Insecta; order Mantodea; family Mantidae; genus Deroplatys; species Deroplatys truncata. The sequence continues at coordinate 301,946,252 of CM060975.1, read as the reverse complement.
GAAAATTTTAATTTTCTCAAAAATGGCTCTAAAGATTTCAAATAAATACCATTTTAATACATTTTTATGGCAAATGAGTCGTATATCTTCAATTTTCTGGGAGTTGTGGCAGTATTTTATATCACAACAATGTAAATGCCATGGGGATTGTAGTGTAAATAAGCATTATTGTATGACATTGATTTGAGATGTTTGTTAATTATAAGCATTGTTAGGGAATAAGTTTACACGGCCTCACTGAAACTGACAATGAGAGCGGGCAACAATGTAGCGAGGGGGTGAGTTGTTTATTAATTAGAAGAGGCAAGCAAATGACGTCAGAGTAGCGCGCATTTCTTTAGAAATGGAGGGAATTTTTCCCTAGAGTATGTGTGTTCGTAATTTTGATTGGATATAAAAATAGACGCTAATGTTAGCGCGCTTTATTAACCAATAGCAGCTCTGTTATAATGTTTAGACATATTGGGGTGAGGGAGTATAAATTCCGTGCCAGAGACGGGTAACGCGCAGTTTGACGGAATAATTCACGATGCAAACGTCGCTCAGTCCAACAGAATTATACAAAGGTTATGCGTCGCGCAATTCTACAAAATCTCTCGCGTTGTAAAGTTAGTTATAAATGTGAAATACACGAATTAATAATGTGCAGTAAATAAGTGATTATAGTGATATTAGAAAATATAACAGTTTCAGTCTGGTGTGTATCAAGAGTCAATATGTGAAATTAATTAATTGTGACGGTAATAAAAGTGTAAAAACAAATTCTTTTATGTGTTATCTTTCAGTAACAAATCCTTTCCGTTTACACACCCTGTTCAAGAGATATGCTCGACTGAGTAGTAATAATAGCTAGCCGGAGGACAAATAACCCAAAATTCAAACTATTAATACAATAACAGGCGCCCAGCAATAGATAACACGAAGTGACCGCAACAAATTGGCTCCCATACGTGGTGCAGATAAACATGAAGCATCTTCCAACTACCAACAAGTATACTACTTCAGAATGTCTCCAAAAGTATTCTTCATTGTGAACGACTTTTGCATAACTGGTAAACCATAAGAGAGAGACAAAATTTTACTACACAAAAAATGTAGATCGCGTTAAAATACACAATTTATGTCATAAACATTTGTTTTTTGAGTGAACCATTTTCAGATATTACTTGTTATTCCCTTAAATGTTCCAATACGTTTTCTCAAATGGGAATTCGTTATTCATTTTTTATGTCCTGGACTTGCAAAGAGAATGGAATGCGCCACATAGCAACCAGCGGTTAAAAGATTTGACTATCGCTTAAAACCTACCATACTCCCCTTGCACCTACAAGAAAATTAGCAATAAGATTAACATCTCGATTAACATGAAGCATATGGAGAATTAGCGTTTGTAAAAATAGTTTGTACAAGAGTAGAGAAAGTCATGTGAGTGTAACACACCAGATTTTTTTTTAATGTTTTGCTTCGTGGATCAATAATATTGCCTTTCTGGTACTTAGTTGTAAGATTTATTTTTTGGCATTGCAGTAGGTACATACATTCTCAAAGTTTCTGGCGTAAACGATTTTCTATTATCAGGTAAACACATTCTTGTATGAAGAAAAGGTTCTTTCAACGGAACATGAAGTAATTGGAACACAGTAGAACACAGATGCCAGTGCAGCAGGTTCTAGGGGTAGTTCTCCTGTATACTTCTCTCCCTGCAATACTGAATTGAAGATTTTCATATCTTCAAAAGCAGGAATTCATAGAAGAATCGTCTGCAACTTCGAAGAACGTGCAACAACTCTCACTGGTTCCAGGTACTTCTTTACTGGAAACATTGCCAATGATATCTAGAGCATCTTTCAGTGGCAAAGTTGTAGCTTCTGGTATAAAACAAAAATGTGTCTTAATGTATGCAAGGGAAGCGGCAAGAGTGGGGCACTCGAGTGATTTCTTAGCCTCGGCAATGCAGGAAGCCTCTGTTTCATCCAATTCACTGACGACATTTTTAACGTCTTTTAAGTTCTCGGCATAGTAAACGGCAGCAGACAGCCAAATCCTCCTCCTATCATCTGCGTTCAGATGTCACCACGTAATGTGCTGTGTTTAATTGTAGTAGCTTGAACTATCTAGTGACTATAAGTGGTGGAAATAATTTTACAATGAGTTTCAATCCGAAAATAACATTCTTCATTTCGAAAAAGGAAAAACAGCTATATAGGTTATTTTAGGTGTCAACCCCTCATTTAGTTTTTTTTAGGTGTAATGAAATTCGCATATTCTGCTCTGGGAAGTGTAAAACAAGTATATATCTTGAAATGTGTTAATTAAATAGCGAGGAAAAATATAGATTAAAACCTAAAAATCCGGGTCCTACTTATAACCGAGTGTGAGTAAACGGGGTAAACATGTGAGGCTCGAACTCGGGTGATGTCGTCCACCGCCCACTCAGACCTTGGGTTTTCATGGTTTTCCCTGGTCGTAGGCGAATACTGGAGTGGTTTTTCATCTACCACGATTTCCTATCCATAATTTCGCTTTCATTCCGCTTCAGGTGTGCTTCTTATCTTTCAGGTGTGTTCTAGGTTTCGTGGCGTATGGCAGTGCCGGACAGATGGTGCCGATGCTTCCACAACGGAAAGACTAGAGCGCTGCTTCGTCGACGAGTCGTTCATCGCCCTCTCTAGGCAGCCGAAGCAGTGAGACGGGTCTTCAAGCCAGGAACTGTGGGACTTCCGTGCATCTTTGTGGCCTCTCTACCTGCGGTCTGTAGCCTCCTGTGGTTGATTCACTTCATGCCTTCCTCCTGGGTGGTGATAGCCACAATATCCCCTCGTCTGTTACATAACCTATATACACTTATACCTATGCCCTCCAAAGCTATGCTAATACAGAGAGAGCCAAAAAAAACTACGAACCGGCTGCGCGGTGTTTTTCCTGTCCGCGTCCTCGGCGCCCGTTGCCATCTGCCGCTATTATAGAAAGACGCGGATGAAACCATACAACATTTTTAAAACTACTTTTAAAGGCTTTACTTACCAACTTTACGAAAGGAGATGCTGAAGCTGGCCACCGTCGTTATCCATACATTTTTGGCACCTCTTTCAGCATCTCCTTTCGTAAAGTTGGTAAGTAAAGCCTTTAAAAGTAGTTTTAAAAATGCTGTATGGTTTCATCCGCGCCTTTCTATGATAGCGGCAGACGGCAACGGGCGCCGAGGACGCGGACAGGAAAAACAGCGCGCAGCCGGTTCGTAGTCTTTTGGCTCTCCCTGTACATGTGAATGTGACAAGTCTTAGCCAGTCATCTATACTAATATTACAAAGAGACAAATTTGAGGGTATGTTTGTGTGTGTGTGTGTGTGTGCATGCGTAGGGCAATCTTCAAATACCACTCAACCGATTTTCATAACTCTTTCACTAATGAAAAACAATATTCCTTCTGACGGACATAGGGCTATAAAACAACTAATTTCAATTCATAAATTATTAAAAGAATAAACAGAATTTACAAGCCTATGTACTAGAATACGAACACACTGGAGTTATAAAAATGGCTCAGGCGGTAACGTCTGTGGCCGGCATATGGGAGGTCGAGGGTTCAGACGGGTTTTTTCGTGGTTTCTCTAAGTCGCCAAGCTAACTACCGGATTAGATATTTAATACCACGACCATAAAGGTCCACCTTAAGTCACACAAAAAATGAAAATGGTTAGTAACCATTATTCACAGATAATGAAAGTAGGTCGACTGGACAGTACCCTAATGCCATCTCTCCGGCACGTGTAGAGAGTTACAGTTGCCTAGCTCTAAGGTCTCTGTGAACACGTGTCGAAACTGTCATCTGTCCGTCACCTGTAGAAGAAGACAGTTGCCTAGCACTAAGGCCTCAATGAACACGTGACGAAGCAATACGGTATGGTAAAGGGATGAGACCTACAAGAATAACTGTCCGCCGCACATCGACTCATCAGGTATCTCGCAACAGATCCGTCGCGATATAACCACCAGTAACAGCATGCAAAATAAGACAAATGCCGCCGATATTTCATAACTATATGTTACTCACGATTTAGTAACTAAGAAAACAAAAGACGCAGCAAAACAAAAAGCAATCGAATATGCTTATAACTCTACGATACAGATGTGAAACCAGTGCCAAAATATTATACTAACCCTCATGTGAGAAACTTTATATCCTTTATTGCAATCAAGTTCGTTAGCAGGACATGCTGTGTGAAAATTACCTACGAGGGCGGATCGAAAAGTAACGGACAATACTTTTTCTTCTGCCTTGGTATTGCAGCTGGAATGTTGCAATTTCACACAGATATAGTTGAAGTTTTCACCACAGAGGGAATTTTTTGTTTCATGTGCAGCTCTAGCGAGAGAAGCGTGAACTACGCAACAAAGATTGCTGCGCGCATGTTACTGTCGTCCACGTGTGAAGAGCAGAGAGGTTTGGTTTGATATTTGTTGGCCAAAGGGCATAAACCGAGTGATATTCACAGGAACATGCGTGGCGTGTATGAGGATGATTTATGGACCGTAGCAATGTCTCAGATGGTGTGCATTCTTCCTAGAGGGCCGTGTGAACCTTAGTGATTCGCCACGCTCCGGGAGGCCGGTAACAGCTTCAACTTCACAGAATGTCAGAGGCACTGAGGTGGCAATTTTGAACGAGCTTATCACAACAGTTCAACGTTTCCTATGGACGATATTGTTGACACGTTGAAATTTCGTAAAGTTAGTACTGGCTGGGTGCCTAAGAAACTGACAGACAACCACAAGGGCCAGCGAATGATGACGAGTTTGAATCACCTAACGCGGTACACCGCAGAGGGGCATAGCTTACTGAAAGGAATCGTCACTGGTGATGAGTCGTGGGCATACCACTACACGTCCGAAACCAAGCAGGCGAGTATGGAGTGGAAACATGCTGGTTCCCCAGTGAAGAAAAAATTCAAAGTCACTCAATCTGCTAGGAAAGTGCTTGTGACGGTGTTCTGGGATATGCATGGTGTTGTATTGGTGGACTTTGCTGAACACGGAACCACTGTGAATGCTGCAGACTACATGAAAACTTTGGTGAAGTTGCGTGTGCCCTTCGTGACAAACGCCACAACATGAACGCCGACGATGTCAAAATTCTTCATGATAATGCTCACTTGCTGTTGGTCAGAAAATCACCAAATTTGGTTGGGAGGTATTCCAGCATCCACCATACAGTCCGAGCCTCGCACAGTCTGACTATAAGCTGTATTTCCCGCCGGCCAACGCTTTGCGACAGATGCGGAAGTGAAATCAGCAGTCCGCAGATGGCTATACTCCAAGGAAACGGACTTATACGAACAGGACATATTGAAACTGGTATCACGATGTGTTGAGAAACTTGGTAACTATGTCGAAAAGTAGGTAAAAGGTGTAAGTTAAATTTGGTTTTTGTTGTTTTAACTATTAAAATTTTTTGTAAAACAACTATCGTGCGTCACATTTCGATCCGCCCTGGTAGTTTTTGTGATAAAATAGCTACGGGGCCAAAGAGAAGATGGAAAGCTTTAAAATATCTACCCACAGTGATTATGTAAAATATTACTCTACCGATGATTGTTCCACCGCCAAAGGGTAGATACTTATAGGCTATGCAGCACTTACAAAATTATAAAGATTGTTGAGGGAGGTGAAGAAAGTTGAAGTGCCGCCAATGTTTCATATCCTTTTGCGTGAACATCAGGGAATTTTTCATCCGTTATTAGGTATAGCTGGGGCTCTACGAAATTATAATAATTTATAAGGGAAAGGGGGGACTAACCATAAAAATGCCCTACATTATTGTAGAATAATCTTATAAACAACGGGGGGAGTTTATCTCTGCAAAGTCGGGTAAGCCAGCTAGTATTCAGTATACATATATTTTTGTATACATTATCTTAAAAATTACAAAAAAATTAAAATCCACTATACAGGTATGTTTGTTCTACCATTCTTTTAACTTACACCTCTCTTTTCACTTTGCTTAAGAACTGTCCTATGTTTTTACTATAATTTCTGAAGATTTCAATCAAAGCTATTTTTCTATCCGATTTAAAATACTTCTGATTTATTAACTCCTTTCTCTACAGACCAATCTCAAATAATGGGTGTTCAATACCTCCATTCCTACGCAAACAGGGCACTGATTGTGTGGGACTCCCTTTCTGAGTTCTTTTAATCTCCATTGTGGCAGTAATTTGTATCACAATAATGTAAATGCCAGAGTGATTGTAGTGTAAATAAGCATTATTGTATGACATTGATTTGAGATGTTTGTTAATTATAAGCATTGTTAGGAAATAAGTTCACACGGCCTCACTGAAACTGACAATAGGAGCGGATAACAATGTGCGAGGGGGTGAGTTGAATATTAATTAGAAGAGACAAACAAATGACGTCAGATTGGCGCGCTTTTCTTAGAAATAGCGGGAATATTTTCCTTAGAGCATATGTGTTCGTAATTTTTGATTGGATATAAAATAGACGCTAATGTTGGCGCGTTTTATTAACCAATAGCAGCTCGGTTATAATCTTTAGGCATATTGGGGTGTGGGAGTATAAAAAGCTAAAGCCAGAGGCAGATTTCGTCAGTCCAACAGAAACATTCGCGTGTAATACGTCGATCAGTTCAACATAAGTATTCGTAAGTTATACGTCGCGTAGTTCAACGGAAGCATACATAAAGTACACGTTACGCAATTCTACAGAATCTCTCGCGTCGTAAAGCTAGTTATAAATGTGAAATACGCGAATTAATAATGTGCAGTAAATAAGTGATTATAGTGATATTAGAAAATATAACAGTTTCAGTCTGGCGTGTAGCACGAATCAATATGTGAACTTAATTAATTGTGACGGTAATAAAAGTGTAAAACAAATTCTTTTATCAGTGTTATCTTTGAGTAACAAATCCTTTCCGTTTACACACCCTGTTCAAGAGATTTGCTTGACCGAGAAATAATAGCTAGCCGGAGGACAATGAACCCAACATTCAAAGTAGTAATACAATAACAGGCGCCCAGTAATAGATAACACGAAGTGACCGCGACAAATTGGCTTCCATACGTTGTGCATATAAACATGAAGTATCTACCAACTACTAACACAAATATTCTACTTCAAATTGGCGCACAACGTGGGGCTAACAAACCATAATTTTACTTCACCATGCACCTGCTCTTACCCATGCGATACCCCCTCACTCCCTTCATTATTTGCTTTATCAATATGATATATTTCATTCCCCAAGTGCTTCTAATTGAAACATAAAACACTAGAGAACCCTCTTTACCTATCTCACTGAAGAGCTTCTGAATCTCTATATTCTCTAATATCTTCTTTGCTTCTCTCCAAAAACCGTTAAAATTATTTTCTCTTCATCAATTTCCCCTAAATCATTACTGAGTGCGGAATAAGTGTGCAGAATATTACAGCAGACACCGAGGTAACCCCGAGCAAGGTATTTTAGCCTCCCAGTGATAGTGGCAGTGGCTTTGATGTTGCTACTACCTAGTACCAATTATAGAGAAGTTTCTACAGCCACTCAAGTCCCAGTTACTAGCGAAAGCTTATTGTGAGAAGGTGAAATCACAGGAGAATAACCCTCATGTGAGTTAAATGTGCACAAAAATAGTTTATGACGTTAAGTATTCAACTAATCAGTAAATTTATACTGTAATTTTCAAACCAGTATAACGGGCAACGCGTATGTGGTATTTGGTGCAATTTCTTTTATAGCAAGATGAAAACATCTTATACAATACATTCACTTGGCTTTCTCTACCCTCTGTCGTTTATTACTGGGTATACAAACTAGTCCTACTAAAGCTTATTTTTATATCTACTTCAGTTTAATCCAAATGATCCTTTACATAAATAGCTACATTACATATATCGTTATAGATACAAAAGGAACAGCGACAGTCAAATGTTTAACAACTGGATGCTATATGCTGGTCTTAATACTCCATAGGTACCTACTGTTTCTATGACAGCGCAATAAACAGCTGAAAATCGACAGGGTTTGAAAAGAATGATGAAGTATTAAACAATTCGAACCATTAGTAATAACGGATATCTCGGAAATGGCTGATGCTACAAAAAAGTTAAGTACTTGAGAAGTCGTCTACATTGTTTGTGAAGTACGTTATCGTCTACTGTTTAACGTTTAGAAGTTATACAAGATTATATAAAATTCCTTCGAAGGAAGCGTTCTTCATAGACTATTCTCAAAAATTTCAAGATATACAGTTTTTTTACCAAGTAAACACCTTTAATGGATGGTATTTTAATCAAAATTTTATTCCAGCCAGTTTTTATAAAATGAAAAATTTCGAAATAAGTCCTATGTAAACAATAGTTTGGGGTGAGGGATTTTCCTGAAAATCTTCATGTCGCATCTATAAAGGGTACTGAACTTAAATACCAAGTTTGGTGTTTATCCAAATTTGCGTTTTTGGGTTATGCTGTTTAGAGAAACGGAACTTTTTTAATTTTGTTCTGTCTTCAGAGGGTTTCAAAGCATTTCCACTGAAATCTGGGTATCAAACTTTTTGGGCGGAATACAATGCTTTCTCTAACTACTATGTACGAGGGCAGTCCCAGAAGTACCCGACCTCACGTATATATATAGCGGTTGTTGTTTCAAAAATGACTATGGTAGAAAGTACCACACTTATAAAGTTTAAGTTTGAAGTTTGACGATGCTACGTTGTTTAGCAACTGTTTGACAGCCATCAATAGTGAACTCTCTCAGCGAATTTGTAAACATGGATAAAACTGGTCATCGTTATGTGATACAATACTTTCATTTGAAAGGTCTTAGTCCAACTAATATTAGAGCTGAGCTAGATTCTACTCTGGGGGAGTCTGCTCCTTCTTTACAACAGTAAAGTATTGGGTGGCAGAGTTTAAGCGAGGTCGTACGAGCTGCCAAGACGAACATCGCAGTGGTCGACCAAATGACGTGGCCACGTCAGAAATTGAGAAGAAAATACACAAAATGGTATTGGATGACCGTCGACTGAAAGTGCGCGAGCTAGCAGACGTCGTAGGCATTTCAAAAAGTGCTGTACATCGCACGCTAACTGAAAATTTAGACATGAGAAAGCTGTGCGCAAGATGGATGCCGCGTTTACTCACAAGGAACAAAAGCAGCGTCGTGAGGATGTTTCGCTGCACTAAAGCCATGTTTTGCGTCGATTCATAACCATGGATGAAACATGGGTCCATCACTTCACATCTGAAACGAAGGAACAGTCAAAACAGTGGTTTGAAAGGGGAGAATTAGCTCCAAAGAAGGCGAAGACAGTTCCATCTGCAGGCAACGTCATGGCGTCAGTTTTTTGAGATGATTATCTTCAAAAAGGAAAAGCAATCAATGGCGAGTATTATGCAAACTTATTGCAGTGTGTGAATGATGAAATCAAGCAAAAACAGCTGCATTTAGCTAAAAAGAAAGTTCTGTTTCATCAAGAACAATGCACCAGTTCGCACATCCATTATCGCCATGGTCAAAATCAATGTGTTAAAGTTTGAATTGGTTCCTTATGCACCCTATTCGCCAGACTTAGCTCCCTCTGATTATTTTCTGTTTCCAAAGTTGAAGAAATGGCTTGGTGGTAAAAGATATGCCAACAATGAAGAGGTGGAGTTTGCAGTTGATGGCTATTTTGCAGAACTCGACGGTTCTCAATATAAACAGGGTATCGAAGCTATTGAACATCGCTGGGAAAAGTGTATCGAGCTGAAAGGAGACTATGTAGAGAAATAAAGATGTTTTTCCCCAAAATTATTGTTTTCTTTGTTAGGTCGGGCATTTCTGGGACAGCCCTAGTATGTGGTAGAGAAAGGAAAACAAAAGAAAATGAGATGTTTCAATACACAGGTAAGCCTGCCTATTTCAGTTACTTTTCGGCAGCAAACTTCATGAAATATATTATGTACTATCAACCAAAGGATTCTTTAGTTTTTGATTTTAGATTTCTAACTGAGGGGCATTGGTAAAGGCAACACGCACAAACAATTATTGGCAACCCACTTTGGCTTCTGCTGCGTGCTCCCAACAATTTCTTTCTGAGAATTTGATTTTTAGATAAGAAATTTCTTTGTAACTGCTTCATTCTTGATCTAAAAATTAATAATTAAACCTTTTTTAAAAAAGGCTTCTTTTTTATTTAGGGGGCCTCAAAACGTGTATTTCCGGTGAAATCTCTGCCCTGAATTTTTTTGGGTGGAATGCAATATCTTCTCCACCTACTATGTACATGGTAGAGAAAGTCATGTGAATGTAACACATAATATAATCATATTTCTTACCTGTTCCTCGTCTTCAATAATGCAGAAGTTAATGACGAACGTGTCCATGATGAAGCGGTAGGCTAACCCCCGGATCGTGCGCTAACTACTTCATCTCGACTATGTAGCGGGTTGTCTATACAGCCGTTGGCAGGCGCTCCGATCAAAGTTATATTCAGCACAAAGCTAAAACGGGCGTCTCTTTTTCATTATTCTTCATCCATGCATTTATGCCTTGTGGGCGTGTATATGAAAGTATTGCAGACATTAAAACCAATGCAAGGAAAATCGTAAAACCTCAGAATGTAATAAGAATGTTTTTATTCTGCCACTATGACATTTGTTTCTATCCATTCTTTGGTATGATGAAAGTTTAAAATGTGGAAAAACAGCCAAGCATTAACTTCATTTCTTCCATTTGCTTCGGATTATCCACGTTTTAGAAACTCTCAACATATTTATGGTTTATTGGAACATATCTTGTCTTTAATAAGTGATACTTCACGAGGATAGTGTGTTTACAATTTCTCTACTGCAAGTAGATAGAGGAAGCATTACCTTCCACCTAAAAAGACTTTATATTGATATTTCACGGGAAATATATATTTTGAGGAAAATTGAATAAAAGGAAATCATTTCTAGATAAAAAAAATTAAATATAAATCTTGGTATTAAATTTAGCGTCTATCAACGATGCGACATGAGTATTATCCGTTTTTACTGGTTTGAATTTGTGAATACCTTGTAATTTTAAGTGCTGTCGCTTTTCGTTTGTTTCTCGGGATAGCATATGAATATTAAAGAATTTCAGGCCAGTATATAACGACCAGTTTTTCAACGTTTGATTATGGCTATTCTCCTTTCACCTATAACGAAAACTCCTACGTATTACATTCACATGACTTTCTCTATACTTTATTGTTTATTAGTGAGTATACGAATTGCATTATTCTTACAAAAGTTTATTTTCCTGTTCACTTCATTTTAAGCGAGATAAACCTTTCCGGAAATAGCTGCATTCGTTATAGATATAACGGGAACAGCGATAGTCAAATGTTTATGAACTGGACGCTATATGCTGCCTTAAAATTCCCTATTCTTTCCATGACATCGCGAGAAACAACTGAAAATCGACAGTACTTTAAAAGTATTGAACAATTTGAACCATTAATGACAGTTTCCTTCGGAAATGGCTGATGCCACAAACATTATTTGCAATACACTGTGCACTTTAAAGACATCTATATTTGTTTAAACAGTATGCGCTCGTCTATCGTTTAACGGTTACCACTTATACAGGATTTCAGGTTCAGTATCTTTCAAAGATCCGACACGAAGATTTTCAAAACAATCCCCCACCCCATACTACCCTTTACGTGGAACGAAATTTTTTATTTTCTCAAAAACGGTCTAACGATTTTGATTAAATATCGCATATCTAAGATATTTTTATGCCAAATGAATCGCATATCTTGAATTTTCTGGAAATGTCCCTATACGTCCTCTTCATCCTAAATGGTTTTTGCATAACTGGTAAACCGTAAGAGGCAGAGAAAATGTTACTACACAAAAAATGTAGATCTCGTTAAAACACACAATTTATGTCATATACATAATTTTGCGGAGTGAACCACTTCCGAGATATTTCTTGTTATTTGTTTAAATTTTCCAATACTTATCCTTTTTCTCAAATGGGTATTCGTTATCCGTTTTTTATGTCCTGGACATACAGAGAGAATGGAATGCTCCACATAGGAACAATCTCATAAAACATTTGACTATCGCTTAAAGGCTACCATAATTCCCTTGCACCTACAACAAAATTAACAATAAGATTAACATCTCGATTAACATGAAGCATATGGAGAATAAGCGTTTGTAAAAATAGTTTGTACAACAGTAGAGAAAGTCATGTGAGCAATACGACAGATTATTAACAGAAGCATTGCATCGAAAAGTGATGCATTGATTTTGTATAAAAGGCCACTTATGGTTTCCAAGCTGACATTAGTAGCCTAGGTCACTAAAATACTATTTTTAAGTTCGTTAGCAGTCTGACAAGCAAGTATTTTGAGTGATACCTACTAAAAATCTATTTAGTAAACAGCATACACAATATAGTTTAAAAATAGGTGCAAATTTATGATGTGTTACACTCACATAGCTTTCTCTACTCTTGTACAAACTATTTTTACAAACGCTTTATCTCCATATGCTTCATGTTAATCCAGATATCGAAATGTTAATCTTATTGCTAATTTTCTTGTAGATGCAAGGGGAATTGGTAGGCTTTAAGCTATAGTCAAATATTTTAAGAGCTGGTTGCTATGAGGAGTATTCCATTCTCTTTGCATTACCAGGACAAAAAACAAAAAATAAATAACGAATTCCCATTTTAAAAAAGTATAAGTATTGGAACATTTAAGGGAATAACAAGCAATATCTCAAAATGGTTCACTAAACAAAAAAAATTACATAAATTGTGTATTTTAACGCGATCTACATTTTTGTGCAGTAAAATTTTGTCTATCTCTTATGGTGTACAAGTTATACAAAAGTCGTTTCACAATGAAGAATACTTTTAGAGACATTCCCAGATAATTCGAGATATACATTTCATTTGTCATGAAAATATCTTAAAAATATGATACTTTAATCAAAATCGTTAGAGCTATTTTGGAGAAAATTAAAATTTTCGAAAAATGTTCCATGTAAGAGGTAATCTGGGGTGGGGGTATTTTCTTGAAAACCTTCGTTTCGCATCCCTGGAAGATATTGAAGCTAAATAGCAAGTTTGGTGTTTATCCGACTGTTCGTTTCTGAATTATGCTGTTCACAGACACACACACACAGACATGTTTCCCAAAATGCTTTTTACTTTCTCTACTACGTATAGTAAGTAGGGGAAGTATTGCATTCCACCCAAAAATTCGATACCGAGATTTCATCGGAAATACATGTTTTGAGACCTCCTGAATCCAAAAAAAGCATTTTTGGAAACATGTCCGTGTGTGTGTCTGTGTGTGTGTCTGTGTGTGTGTCTGTGTGTGTGTGTCTGTGTGTGTGTGTGTCTGTGAACAGCATAACTCAAAAACAAACAGTCGGATAAGCACCAAACTTGGTATTTAGCTTCAATATCTTTCAGAGATGCGACACGAAGGTTTTCAAGAAAATCCCCCCACCCCAGACTACCCTTTACATGGAAGATTTTTCGAAAATTTTAATTTTCCCAAAAATGGCTCTAACGATTTTGATGAAAATATCATATGTTTAAGATAATGTCATGAGAAATGAAATGTATATCTCGAATTTTCTGGGAATGTCTCCAAAAGTATTCTTCATTGTGAACGACTTTTGCATAACTGGTAAACCATAAGAGATAGACAAAATTTTACTACACAAAAAATGTAGATCGCGTTAAAATACACAACTTATGTCATATACATTTCTTTTGTTGAGTGAACCGTTTTCGAGATATTGCTTGTTATTTCCTTAAATTTTCAATACTTATACTTTTTCTCAAATTCGTTATTCATTTTTTTATGTCCTGGACGTGCAAAGAGAATGGAATGCGCCACATAGCAACCAGCGTTAAAATATTTGACTATCGCTTAAAAGCTACCATATATTACCAATAAGATTGACATCTCCATATCTCGATTAACATGAAGCATATGGAGAATAAGCGTTTGTAAAATTAGATTGTACAGGAGTAGAGAAAGTCATGTGAGTGTAACACATCAGATTTTTTTTATTCAGGGGGTCTCAAAACATATATTTTCCGGTGAAATCTCGGTATCGAATTTTTGGGTGGAATACAATACTTCCTCTACTTACTATACGTAGTAATGAAAATAAAAATTTGGTAGAAATAAAAAAGGAAATCTTGAAAAATGCAGAACACTTAACTTAATATGTTTTGTTATTTCTGCATAGTAAGACAGAATTTTTCTTGCGTTAATTTGGTTGCTAGCATTTTTACTTTCTCTGCCACTTACCTTAGGTATAGGTAGTATTGTATTGCACTAAAAAATTCCATGTTATATTTTACCGAAAAGGCATATTTTGAGACTTCCTGAGTCCAAAAAGGTGTGTGTGAGTGTGTGTGTGTGTGTGTGTGCGCGCGCGCGTGCGTGCGTGTGTTGCTTTTGGAAGTTAGTGGATGGCCAGGTCCTCTTTAAGTCCCCATGATACCAATTCATAGCCATAAGGCTAATGTCAGTTGCGCAGCGGGAAGGTCGACTGATCGATGTCAAACACAACGAATATAACTAGCTGCTGTTATTTTATAACGAGCACGTTGAACTATATATGTGAAAATGCCGACTTTACATTTGTACTTTTGTTACATGCTGTTTTATGATTATTATTATTCTGTAGGTCACCTAACAAAACCAATAAAACCAGGCTGGTTCTATTTCTAATATATATATATACCTGCTTGCTAGAAGCATTTACTTCCATTTACCTTAGTTTGAGGAAAATAAAATATTCAAATTTCGCTGGAAATACTCTCTTTGGAAAGCTAAATAATAAATACGATATGTAACATTATTTTATTACAAAAATATGGTGTTACATTCACATTACTTTTTCTATACTATCGTTTATTTTTATCTCCGCTCTACCAATTGTTCTTTCAAAAGGCTTAATCTTATATTTGATTCGTGTTAATCGTATAAACGTTTACAGAAAGGGCACCATTGTAGGTACAAAGGGAATGCCAGAGATGAGGCTATAGCCAAACCTTTACACTATGGGGATTTATATTCATGAAAAGAAACGAATGGTGATTTATCACTTTATAACATGTATAATAAATCAAATATTTAAAAATTCAAATCAATAGCAACGAATATCTCGGAAATGGATAATGCCATAGGAAATTATATAAAATGCATTTGGAATGAAAAGGACTTCAGAGGCTTATCACAGAATATATTTATTACTGACGGAAAATCTTTAAAATGTGACGTTTTTATTTAAATACCCCTTTAGAAAATAAAAAAAAAAATAACGAAACATTTTCTATTTAAACTCTGTTTTAAATGGTATGTCCTCGGGTCACATTTTTTAATGTTGAACTTAAAATAAGCAACACACACAACGCTTTTAGGTTCTAAGGATCTCAAAACAGAGATTTCGAATGAAATCTCGATATCAAAACTTCAGAGGACTATAGGTAAATAGAAGAGGGAGTAATTCAGAATGAAGTTATTCTAGTGTTATTCTTTCTGCTGCTTCTGCAATTTCACTTCCGTTTCAGTTTCTTCTGAATTCAGAATTTCCGCCATTTAATCTTATTTAGGTTGTATAAATTAGTGACTTTTAGATTAAAGAAAGCTGCCAATATAACGTATAGGTTAACGCTACAACGAATTCCGGTAAATTGAAGTATGACCATTTGTATTGTGAACAGTTACTGCGAGCGCCATGAGAAATTAATCATGTATAAAGAGGAGATATAGACAATCACGTGAGAAGGGATGTTGGAAAAGAGTTAGATTGAGGATTGAAGATTAGTAGTTTTAATTCAAAAATAGCATTATATGTATATAGAGAGATTAAAAGGACATGGGAAAGAGAAAATTATGTTAATGTTTGTAATAAAATAGCAAGAGAGGGTTTTGCATGGGCTAGGTCAGAGGTGGTGAGATTAAAAGGCATAGGAGAAGGAGAAAATAAAGGCAAATGCCCATTATGTAATAACAAATTTAATAATTATTGGCATCTAATGTTAGAACGTGAAGGTTAATATGAGGAAAAATTGCTAAGAAACAATTGATCTAGATTACCAAATGAAATTATAGGTAAAAGGTTGTTAAGAGTTAAATCCAAGGAAAGGTTATTTGAAATAGGAAAATATTTAGGTGTAGTAAGAAATAAATGGCTGAAAAAAATTAGAAATAGGGAATAGAAAGAAAATGTAGACTGTTGAATCATAAAATGAAATAGGACCCAATAACTTGAGGCAGTATTTTAAATCACAACATTGTAAATGCCAGAGTGATTGTTGTGTAAATTAACATTATTATATGACAATGATTGGAGATGTTTGTTAATTATAAGCATTGTTAGGAAATAAGTTTACACGGCCTCACTGAAACTGACAATAGGAGCGGGTAACAATGAACCGAGGGGGTGAGTTGTTTATTAATTAGAAGAGACAAACAAATGACGTCAGAGTAGCGTGCCTTTCTTTAGAAATGGAGGGAATATTTTCCCTAGAGCGTATGTGTTCGTAATTTTGTTTGGATAAAAAAATAGACGCTAATGTTGGCGCGCTTTATTAACCAATAGCAGTTCTGTCATAATGTTTAGGCATATCAGGGTGAGGGAGTATAAATTCTAAAGCCGGGGGCAGGTAACGTGCAGTTTAACAGAAGCATTCACGAAGTACACGTTACGCAATTCTACAGAATCTCTCGCGTCGTAAAGTTAGTTACAAAATGTGAAATACTCGAATTAATAATGTGCGGCAAATAAGTGATTATAGTTACATTCGAAAATATAAGTTTCAGTCAGGCGTGTATCAAGTGTAAATATGTGAAATTAATGAAGTGTGACGGCAATATAAGTGTAAAAACAAATTCTTTTATCAGTGTTATCTTTAGTAACAACTCCTATCCGTTTATACACCTTGTTCAAGAGATGTGCTCGACTGAGTAATAATAGCTAGCCGGAGGACAAAGAACTCAAAATTCAAAACAGTAAAACAATAACAGGCGCTCAGCAAATAACATTACACGAACGTAACCGCGACAAACTCGACAACCATGGTGTTGGATGTTTGCGGGCCCTTAGTAATGCAGCAACTTAGAGAAAATGATATGTAAAGTGTAATGTGTAGAGATAAAATTGTGTCTTATAGATTTTATATGAGAATTAATTAATGTAACTAACAAAGTGAAATAAAATATCTATCATAATGAAAAGTAACATCTAATCAAACAAGTCGAGTTATTAAATATGTGCATATACAAAGGGTAATTGCCATGTGATTGGACTTGAAAGCAAAGTTGGTCACAATGAAGATCACACTAGTGCGTGAGGCAGTATTTTTAACACTTAAATGATTTTTAGTCAAATTATATAATATGTAAATTCAATTTGAAGCAATATGTGTATGTAATAATTTGTAAAATGTATGTAACAGTTATTGCATATCCTTATATTATTGTATCCATGTGTAATAATGTTATGTGAATATATTATGTAATTTAATAATGTAGAAGCTGTGAGAATAATAAGTTAAGTGTTGCTAACAATGAGGTAACAATGAGGTAACCTTGAGGCAATAATGAGTTTGAGAGTTTAAATGTTATTTGCGATTCTTGGAAGCATTAATGTAATTTTAGTGACAGTTTATAAAAAATAGCCAATCAACAACCAGAAAAAGCTTTAGTTAAATGCAGGTATTCTATTGGAGTGGGATTAGCCAATCAGAGACTTGAAATACAGAAATTTACAAAGTTTAGACGGTTGAAATCTAGTCAGTTGCCTGCAGACAGTGATAGTAACCGGATGCAAGATGCGTCCTCGAGAAATTAAATACGTATTCGTGTGAGACGAAAATAGTATACGTATTAAAAAGTGCAAGTATTAAATAAAAGAATCTCACAGCTCCCGATATCATTGAAGTGCTATTTAGTTTGTGTCAAGGATTGATAAAAAGGAGTGAATTAAAACTTAAAATCTGTGTAAGCCTACATTCTTGTCGCATCACGCCCTGCCAAGACTTCCATGTCTCTAACAATAATACTGACGCAGCCGAGGCAAACATAATTATTTAATACTTAAAGAAACAGTGTAATTACAAAGTTAACATTTTTTAAACTTGGGGCAAAGGCCACCTAAAAATACATTTGGGGCGAAGGCTACCGGAAACTCTTTACCATACGTGGCAACAAAATGATCTTTTTCAAATTGGCGTCCATACGTGAAGCTAAATAAATAAACAACTCCAACGTAAAGAAACTATCTATCTCATGCGATAATCTAAAGCTGTTAGCTCGTGTACTCTGCGTTAGAAGTTCTACTTTCAGGCCTTGGTGTCTAAAACCTATTTATGTTACTTAAGCAGCTATCATTTCTTTCCAAATCAGATTTTCTCCATAATTAGGCAGCCCGAATGCGACAATGTGGAAGTTCAGACTCATTCATTAGCATTACAAAATGTGGAATGATTGTTCAACAGTGCTTTTGCAGTGTATTTTTTCAGTGTTTTTATTTTGTTCTTTATATGAGGGGCATTCAAATGAAACCTGGTCAGTGCGTATAACTTTGCATTACACGTAAAGTGGCACCACGTAACTGCGTAAATGGTGGCACCACCTATTGGTAGAGCGACTGCAGCGTGCGCAACGTTTGACGTTGCATAGCAACAGTGTGGTTTCACGCCGAAGAGAAGATGGTCACACAAGTTATCGTCCACTACTGAACATGAAGGCGAGTAAGCAGGAACAACTCGAGGAGTGATTCAATTTTTAGCGGCGGAGGGAGTTGGAGGCCGTGAAATGTATCGACGGATGAAGGTGTACGGTGAGTACAGTCTGTGTCGTTCAAATGGCGCAAAAGGTTCCTTGAGGGGCGCGAGTTACTGGAAGATGATGTTCGCCCTGGACAGGCTCATCGTGTCATCACATCTGAAATGCTTGCGGAAGTGAATGCTTTAGTCTTGGGCAACCGCAGAATCACCGTGGACGAGATCCATCTGTTACTGGGTATTAGCGTGGGCACCATTCACGCCATAATGCATCAACACTTGAAATTTCGAAAAGTTTGTGCACAGTGGGTTCGCCACCAACTGGCCGCCGAACAGCGCAATACTCCAATGGTGCTGTCTTTGAGACATCTGCAACGTTATCATGAGGAGGAATACGGCTTTCTGTCACATATTGTCACTGGTGACGAAACAAGACCGTGCACACCAGTTCTGGTAAGGTCACGATGTCCTCCTTTTTTGACCTCAAGGACCCACTGCTTGTCGAGTTCCTGGAACGGGGAACCACCATCAATGCCCAGCGTTATCAAGCCACTTTACAGAACCTTAGACGAGCCATCAAGTCGAAACGCCCAGGCATGTTGTCCAATGGCGTTATTCTCCTGCATGATAATGCACGTCCACACACTGCCAATGTGGTGAAGACGACATTGCAGCAATCTGGATGGGAAACGCTGGAACATCCAAGGTACAGTCCAGACCTTTCACCGTCTGACTTTCATGTTTATGGACCTCTGAAACAAGCTATTCGCGGACATCGATTCACAGTGGACGATGAAGTGTGTAAATGGGTCCAGGCCTGCATCCAACAGCAGCCTACTAGCTTCTTTAAAGATGGAATCTATCAGCTAGTGTTGCAAAGGGGATAAATGTGCCAACAGTTACCGTTAGTTTACAAAAGTGACCGGGTTTCATTTGAATGACCCTCATAGTATCCTGAGAGGTTTAATTAACTCTTTGTTTAAGTAGCTTGTGGTTAAAGAACGGGGGAGGTAAATTAAATCAGTTATATCGTCACTCGAGTATACACAGCTACCCGTGCAACGTCAGGTAAACAGGATGTTACATTAAAACTACTACTAATGTACCTTACTTGTCTTGTTAAAATATTGCCACAAATTATCTTTTAGTCTAGCTATATCAGCTTTAGACTAGCCTCTGAAATATAACTTGCCAGGAACGCACGCCACTGAGAGCCAACAGACGGTATTCTTTCCCTAGGGAGGGAGTCTCTAAGGAAATCCGCTACTGAAAGGCGGCGGCAGAGAACTTTACATAGATCTGAAGAAGTTGTGATCTGGTGCAGGAGGAAAAGGTTAAACATCATAAAGTGGGAAGACGAGTTTCAGCGAATGAAGGACGGATCTCTCCCTAAGCCCTTCATGTCATACCAACTGCATGCGAAATGAAAGGCTTTTTTTCTACAAGCACGACCCTTTTAAACGAAGAGCCAGGCATGTTTGACTTATTGCGAGATTAGCATCTTAATACAGGAGCAGTATTTCCATGACCTGTCTATACGTTATACCAGCTGACTTAACCCAATTTACATGAGTAACTTTTTAACTCGAATGAAGACTCAATTTCATTTACCTCCTCCCTTATAAAAAACTTATATAATGGTCTAGAAGATTTTTATAGCAAACAGGATGTGAAACATTAGCAGAACCTTTGATTTCGTTAACCTTCCACCGTCAGTGTCCCAAGCTGTGGAAATGTTACACAGCCTATAAGCACCCTTTGGTGGTGGAACAATCATCGGTCGGACTGGTCGAGTAGCTTTTATTTTCTCTGCCACGTACATAGCAAGCAGAGAAGGTATTGCATTCCACCCAAAAATTCGATTATGAGATTTCACCGGAAATACATGTTTTCAGGCTCACAAACCAAAGAAAGCAATTTTAGAAAAATATCTGTGTGTCTATGAACAGCATAACTCAAAAACGAAATCTCGGATAAAAACCAAACCTGGTATTTGAGGCAGTATTTTTATCACTTAAATGACATGTCTAATTATATAATATATAAAATGTATGTAACAGTCAGTGTATTATGTCTACGTTATTATGTACATGTATAATAATGTTATGTGACTATATTACGTAATTTTAACAATGTAGGAGCTGTGAGAATAGAAGCCGAAGGTTGCTAACAATGAGGTAACCTTGAAACAACAATAAATTAGAAAGTTTAATAATGCTACTAATAATTCTTGGAACAATAATGTAATATTTAAAACAGTTTATAAATAGTCAGTAAAAAACTAGAAAAAGCTTAAGTTAAATAAAAGTATTCTATTGGAGTAGGCTTAGCCAATCAGAGACTTGAAATAGAGAAAAAGTACAAATTCAGGCGGAAGACGCTACAAGACAGCGTTCCCAATCAGTCCAGTTTAGATTGCGTACCCGATCCGTACGGTACGTGTTCAATGTGAGACATAAAAATTAATTGCGGCGAGAATAATATAAAATTTACGTGTTAAAAGTGCAATTAAACAATAATTTCACAGCTCTATAGTAGGATACATCAGTGAAGTGTTATTAAATCGTGTGAAAGATTAAGTAATAAAACAAAGTTAAATACAATTATAATTTATATAAGCCTTGTTCTTTAGCCGTACCAGCCCTGCTAACAGATACGTGTTCTCAAAATTGCTACTGACGCAGCCGGGGTATACATATATAATGTTTAAATAAACATTAAAATACAAAGTTGATTTTTAAACGCGAGGCGAAGGCCACCGGAAAGTTTGTACCGTACGTGGGACGAACACTCCAAGAAACATATCTCCCGCAATACGAGGGGCAACAAAACCTTTACATATTTAAGTTCAGTACCTTTCTAAGATGCTACAGGAAAGTTTTCAAGAATATCCCCTCACCCCAAGCTTCAATTTATATGGAAAAATTTTCTAAAATGTTTTATTTTCTAAAAAATCGCGCTAATGATTTTGATTAAAGTAACATATATTAAAGATACTTACAAGCAAATAAAATGTATACCTTGAATTTTCTGGGAATAGTCTTTGAAGCCCCCTTCATTCGGAAAGAATTTTGTATACTCTTGAATAACCGATAAACGTTAAGCGGTAGACGAAAACGTACTACAACGGAAATGTAGATCTCTTAAAAACACACAGTTTATTTCCAATAAATTGTTTGTGGCAGCAGCCATTTCCGAGATATCCGATATTAATGGTTCGAATGGTTCAGTACTTAGCGATTCTGTCCTGTCGATTTTCAATAAAATTGTTTCTCGCGATGTCATAGAAAAAAGTATGGAGTTTTAT
The DNA here is from genome assembly GCA_030765065.1 of Deroplatys truncata. Taxonomy (NCBI): domain Eukaryota; kingdom Metazoa; phylum Arthropoda; class Insecta; order Mantodea; family Mantidae; genus Deroplatys; species Deroplatys truncata. The sequence continues at coordinate 301,924,146 of CM060975.1, read as the reverse complement.
GGCCAGCGTGTAGCGTCTAGTTTTAAACATGTGACTGTTGCTATTCCGTTAGTATCTCGGTCTGGGTGGTCCAGTTGGTTAAGCGCTGATCTTCTGATATCAAGATCGTGGGTTCCAACCCGGTTCAGATGGCTTTTAAGTATGCTTAAAAAGCGACAGCCCATTGTCAGTAGATTTACTATAGTTCAGTATCTTGGAAAAAAACCCTTAGGAGGGGTAACTCACCTGTTCATGTATTCCCCCTCTCTAGTTGCCTTGGGCGGGTATGCCTCGCCTACTGTACTACTGAGTCGCTGCTTATGTACCACCGCCATAATTTCGTCTAGCCCGTGTTTTGTTTTATTGTATTCTACAAAATCGTTTATCACCTAATCACAGCACTGTTGTAACTATCCAACTCTAGAAGCAGGACTAGAGATACAAGAGCATTGCAACAAAAGTGCTGTTGTGACAGGCCATGCAAAGGGCAAGGAGCGGCAGGTGTGAGAACAAATGTTTGCACATAACTAGCGATAGCATTTCACATGCATGCGGTATTAGCGTGAGATATCTTCCAAAAGTTAATTCACAACCCTATCTATCTGTTTAAGGAAAAAAGTTCCTCGCTGATTGATTTTCATAATACAAATTATTTCAATTGATGCTTTACAAAGAAAACTAGCGGCTGTAATTTTTTTACAGTGAGACTAATCACACATCTTCATCTCGAAACTGTGCTCTTTAACATACCTCATACATAACTGGAATAAAGATTTTAATTTTTTAGTTATTGCGATGTTAACAAGATCTTATTACATTTTTCTACACAACAGCGACGTGACCCTTGTTTCCCGCGTATCAGCCCAGTTCCCCTTTAAGACACCTCGTTGGATAAGACAGTAGCTAAAGACAAAAGAAAAGTAGAGTGGGGCGATACTTGAGCAGTCCCTACCGACGGATTTTATTAAGTTATACTGTGGGATGTAAAAGAAATATCATCCTGGCAATTTATAGCGTTTTGTTTTTCTTTCTTTCTTTCTTTCTTAACTTCTGTAAAGGTTTTTCTCGATTAAAATGAAGTAGGCAGAAAAATAAGTTTTCGTAAAAACAGTTTCTATACCCATTAATAAACGTGAGACAGTATTGTTAACATTTAAATGATTTCAGTCTAATTATATAATATAAAATATAATAAAAGCCCGCCTTAAAGCAATATGTGTATGTAACAATATATGAAAAGTGTATATTACAATCATTGTATATATTTATATTATTGTATCCACGTGTAATAATGTTATGTGAATGTATTACGTAATTTAATGATATAGGAGCTGTGAGAATAATGGGTTAAAAGTTGCTAACAATGAGGTAACCTTGAGGAAATAATGAATTTGAAAGTTTAAATGCTACTAGTCATTATTGGAGCAACAATAATGCAAATTTTGAGACAGTTTAAAAATAGCCAATCAACAACCAGAAAAAGCTTTAGTTAAATGAAGGTATTCTATTGGAGTAGGATTAGCCAATCAGAAACTGAAAAGGAGAAAATGTTATAAATTCAGAAGTCAGTTGGTTGCAGACAGCGTTACTAAACTGACGCAAAAAGTGTCCTCAAGAAATTTAATACATATTCGTGTTAGACGAAAAATAAGTTTACGTCTTAAAAAGTGTAATGAATTAATACAAAGAATCTCACAGCTCTCTATATGAGTGAAGTGTTAATTTAAATCGTATTAAGCATTAATAAAAGGAGTGAAGTAAAATTATAATCTGTGTAAGCCTACATTCTTAGTCGCACCACAACCCTGCCAAGACATCAATGTCTCTGACAGTAATACTGACGCAGTCGAGGCAAACATAAATATATAATATTTAAAGAAACAGTCAAATTACAAAGTTAATATTTTTTAAAAAACTTGGGGCAAAGGCTACCTGAAAGTAAACTTGGGGCGAAGGCTACCGGAAACTATTTACTATACGTGCGGTTGCAACTACTACAAGTGTTCGGCACCCCAACAGTTGAACTATAATACAATTCTTTCAATACAACGTACTTCAAATTGGCTTTCCATACGTGAAGCAACAAACCACCTTCTTCAAACGATGGTGGGTAGAGAAGTTCATGTGAAGGTAACATATTGTTTTTTTAGATAATTATAGAAGGTGAAATACTAAACCTTTCTCTTTGGTCCAGTAGTTATTTAAAACATAAAGTCTATATGGTTTTCACATGATGCAGAAATCCTTTAAGTATACAAGGAAATAGAGGTGAAGCTGGTGAATATGAAAATTCCGCACTCCCAGGTCCCCAAGTCAACCTCTGAAAAAGATACACAATCTGCGACCATCTAAAAAGATCGTATTCTCATTGCTTTCATTATAAAACACCTAGCGGTTCATTGATTTCTAACCTTAGCAATGTTCTCTCATTATACAATTATTTAGTATGCCCTGCTAACGAACTTGTTAATAACACAACTACAACGAAAACAAGGCAAAAGTTTCTTACATGAGGGTTACTAAAATAGTTTGGCACTGGTGTATGTATCGTAGAGTTCAAGAATATTCGATTCTCTTTTGTTTTACTCCGTCCTCTGTTTTCTTAGTTACTAAATCGCAACCATATAAATAAATATTCCTTGGAATGAAAATCTGTGGAATTTGTTTTATTTTACATTCATTTCCTGTGAAGTAACAACTATTTTGTAGCCCATGGGAACGAAAAGTTAATAATTCCTTTTTTAGTGTTTTGGTAATTTATGAATTTAAAGTAGGTGTTTCGTAGCTCATGTCCGTCAGAAAGAATAGGGTTTTTATATTGTAAAAGAATAATAACAATCAGTTGAGTAATTATTAGGATTACCCTAAACACACATAAAACATTTGTTGTAGTGTTTAACGTCCGTTTTTATTGCATACGGCAGCACAGGCAGTGGACACTGATGATTAGAGAGCGAATTAGTCACCTGGTCCGTGATTTCACGTTAACAGTAGAGACAACATAATGTCCTGGCGCATGCCCCCTGGGTACAGACGGTAGTCAAGAATATAACGTAGTAAGCATGACGTTCCGTTTCGTAAACACAGTAAGAAATATATCGGGCAGTCATATACACTATGTGATACCGGACACCCCCACAAACATATGTTTTTCATCTTAGGTGCATTGTGCTGCCTCCTACTGCCTGGTACTCATTATCCGCGACCTCAGTGGTCATTAAACATCGTGAAACAGCAGAATGGGACGCTCCGTGGCCAATCTAATCGAAGATTTTTACTTTCTCTACTACGTATAGTAAGTAGGGGAAGTCTTGTATTCCACCCAAAAATTCGATACCGAGATTTCACCGGAAATACATGTTTTGAGACCCCCTGAATCCAAAAAGAGCATTTTTGGAAACATGTCGGTGTGTGTGTCTGTCTGTGTGTCTGTGAACAACATAACTCAGAAACGAACAGTCGGATAAACACCAAACTTGGTATTTAGATTCAGTATCTTCCAGAGATGCGACACGAAGGTTTTCAAGAAAATCCCCCCACCGCAGATTACCCTTTACATGAAACATTTTTCGAAAATTTTAATTTTCTCAAAAATGGCTCTAACGATGTTGATTAAAATATCATATGTTTAAGATATTTTCATGACAAATGAAATGTATATCTCGAATTTTCTGGGAATGTCTCCAAAAGTATTCTTCATTGTTAACGACTTTTGCATAACTGGTAAACCATAAGACATAGACAAAATTTTACTGCACAAAAAATGTAGATCGCGTTAAGATACACAATTTATGTCATATACATTTTTTTTGTTCAGTGAACCATTTTCGAGATATTGCTTGTTATTCCCTTAAATTTTCCAATACTTATGCTTTTTGTGAAATTCGTTATTCAATTTTTTTGTCCTGGTAGTGCAAAGAGAATGGAATACTCCACATAGCAACCAGCTCTTAAAATATTTGACTATCGCTTAAAGCCTACCAATTCCCCTTGCATCTACAGGAAAATTAGCATAAGATTAACATCTCGATTAACATGAAGCATATGGAGAATAAGCGTTTGTAAAAATAGTTTGTACAAGAGCAGAGAAACTCATGTGAGTGTAAGACATCAGATTTTTTTCTCAGTTTTTCTCGGTAGCTAGGCGAATTCTGAATTTTCGTATTATCCCTTTCATCACTACATTTCATTTTCATCTTCTTCACTGCCATACAAGACATTGGCTGAACACCATCCTGGATATTTCCTTCGGAAGAGAAGTAAAGCCGGTGGTCCCGTGTCGTAGATTTACGGTACGTAAAAGAACCTCAAGCCTGATAAAGAGGCCTCTGAGAAAAATTACTGGTCCTTCACGCACAATATAGAATGAGACGCTAAGGACCATAGTAGTTAAAGAGCGTCCATAAATAAACTCAATTCTTTTTATCATGGATATGGTATGATCCAGATTTTGCTTCCTCCTTAACAGGCTGCTGACCAAAGGCATTGCAAATCCTTGGGGGTGTAAATCCTACAAAGAGGAGGGTAATCAGTTAGAGAAAAAGTACTTCAAATGGAGATTGCTGAAACCCTTAATTACTGCATTCTCTGAAACACATAACAAGCTTTTGGTTTATACTGAAAGCGTTTGCGTTCTAGATAACCCCCCAAAATGTACATTATTCGCACTTAAGATATTAAAACCGACTATAAAATCCTTAATTTGTCCATAGCCGAACATTTGAAATGTTTACTAGCTAAAAGTAGATAGATAAGGTATCTTTATTGGTTTCACATTATTGAAGTCGTTTAACAAGTATTTAGATATAATAGGATGAGAAAATAAACTACGGAGAAAGAAAACACAACAAAAAGGAACAAGAAAAAGGGAAATAGAGATAAATTACCTTAGTCTAACTGAAAACATTTGACCTAGCTCGCGCACTTTAGCCAAAAAATTGCCTATGTTGCCAGTTCCTCCGGTCAGCCAAAAGATCCCAACATGCCAATCTCTTTCTTGAGGGACTTAAAAATTTTTCTTTCAGTTTAATCGTTCGCTGGTTCTCCCACTGTGCACAATCCGCCAGTGCACATACCCAGTCCTCATCCAAATCACAGAATGGGCAGATTCTCCTGCCAGAATCGTCAAGTAATTTTCTGTGCCCTCCAGCCCCCCAGTCTAAACCATGCCATTCCTGAAAAGTAATGCACAGTGGGTTGAAATGTATAGGTAATTGAGAGCAACTGGATGGAGGGGGATAAACCAGCTGTTATATTTAATTTCTATTGTCATCAGTGGAGAAATATATCTACATTCCTGAGCAGTAGTTGTAAAAATCCGTAGTTCAAATCTCGGGTACAGCATTGAATTTTTCTGTCTGGCTCTACCATTCCAACCTTAATCTGAAAGAACAAACAAACTTATTTGAAGTGAATAACACCAACGTGTTAAATTAAAACTAGCTAGGAAATCAGACCGGTCACTAATTCCTTGATTTTAGCACGCTACAACGGACAGTATTGTTATAAAGTCCCCCAGAACTTTCATCTGCTTACTTCCACAATACTTTAACGAACACGTCTCTACGAGAGCGAACGTGTATTTCAAAGAAAAAACATTCAGCTGTGTTACATTCACATGACTTTCTCTATCCTCTATCGCTTATTAGCTGTTATACAAATTATACTTAAGAAAGTTTATTTTCCTGTCTACTTCATTTTGATCGGGAGACACCTTTTCGGAAGTAGCTGCGTTACACATTTCGTTACATACACAAAGCGAGCACCGATAATCCAATGGTTTGGCCTTAAAATTCATGCTCTTTCCATGCAATCAAAGAAACAACTGAAAATCGACAGGACTTTAATAAAAGAATGGATGTCGAACAATTCGAACCATTAATAACGAATATCTCGGAAGCGGCTAATGCCACGAAAAAAGGTTATTTGAAATAATTCTATGTTTTAAAGAGATTCCACTTGTGTGTGTGTGTGTGTGTGTGTGTGTGTGTGTGTGTGTGTGTGTGTAGTACATTTTCGTCTACCGTTCAACCAGCTATACAGGATTATATAATTTTGCTTCTCAATAAATAACTTCACAGCCTATTCCCGAAAATCGTTAGCCATTTTTTGGAAAATCAAAATTTTCAAAAAATGTCACATGGAAAGAGTAGTTTGGAGTGGTGGGAGGGGAGTTTTTTGAAAATCTTCGTAACGCATCCTTGGAAAGTACAAATTCAAATACTAAGTTTGGTGTTTATCCCACTTTTCACAGACACACGGACCATTTTCTAAAAATGATTTTTTTTATTCAATACCTTCTCTACCTACTATGTACGTGGTATAGAAAGGAAACACGTATTTAAAACGCAACGACGATCAGCATCGAGTCAAAGGCATCGATATGACAGACTAGTTAAAAGTTGTCTTTATAAGCGAGACAAATAACAAATTAATTCAATTATTATTCCAGTTAGATAAAGGATACTTTCCAAATCTCGCAGATGTTAGAATGACTCTTGTTTTGTTTTTAATATTAAGTACTACTTGCGTTTTTACATTCACTGCCTCTTGAAAATAATACCGAGGGATTACCTGCAGATGTTTTAATGAAAGCTGGAGCTTAGCTATCAGACCGTATGGCGTCTCTTGTAAAGAACAGTACAACTACCGCTGTGAAAAATTGAACAGCGTTATTGCAGAAGGACGTGCGTGAGAAATGGAAGAGGAGATTAACACAGACGTTTTGTAGACGGCAACTTGAAAAATGTTTACAACAAAATACAGAAAAGCATACCGGGCGGAAAACTGAATGCATAACATTTCAAGATTACGTGCCAGCAGCTTCGGGGGAAGAGAGAAAAGAAAAACAAAATGCTTATGTGCTGCACTCACATGATTTTCTCTACTCACTCTTACAAAAGTTGATTCGTCTACTTCTTTCTTCTTAATAAACTTTTATTATACGTTTCCACATGAATTTCTCTACCCTCTATCGTTTATTAGTGGTACTTAATTTTTCAATCTACGAGGGCAGTCCCAGAAATCCCGATCTGATGTATAGATAGTGGTTGTTGTTTCAAACAAATGACTATGGTAGAAAGTACTAACCTTATAAAGCTTAAGTTTGAAGTTTGACGATGCTACGTTGTTTAGTCATTGCTTGGCAGCCATTAATAGTGAACTCCCTCAGCGAATTTGTAAACATGGATAAAACTGGCCATCATTATACCTTCATTTGAAAGGTCTTAGTCCAACTAATATTAAAGCTGAGCTAGATTCTACTCTGGGGGAGTCTGCTCCTTCGTTTACAACAGTAAAATATTGGGTGGCAGAGTTTAAGTACGAGCTGCCAAGACGAACATCGCAGTGGTCGACCAAATGAGGTGATCACGGCTGAAATTGTGAAGAAAATCTACAAAATGGTATTGGATGACCGTCGACTGTAAGTGCGGGAGCTAGCAGACATCGTAGGCATTTCAAAAAGTGTTGTACATCACATACTGACTAAAACTTTAGACATGAGAAAGCTGTGTGTAAGATGGGTGCCGCGTTTACTCACAATGGAACAAAAGCAGAATCGTGAAGATGCTTCAGTCAAATGATTGGCGATGTTTCGCTGCAATAAAGCCGAGTTCTTGCGTCGATTCATAACCATGGATGAAACATGAGTCCGTCACTTCACATCTGAGACGAAGGAACAGTCAAAACAAGGATTGAAAGGGGAGGAACGGCTCCAAAGAAGGCGAAGACAGTTCCATCTACAGACAAGGTCATGGCGTCAGTTCTTTTGGGATGCGCGTGGGATAATTTTCATTGATTATCTTCAAAAATTAAATGCAACTATTGGCGAGTATTATGCTAACTTATTGTAGCGTTTGGATCAAATCAAGCAAAAACGGACGCATTTAGCGAAAAAGAAAGTTCTGTTTCATCAAGACAATGCACCAGTTCACACATCCTTTATCGCCATGGCCAAAATAGTAAAAGTTCGAATTGCTTCCGCATGCACCCTATTCGCCAGATTTAGCCCCCTCTGATTATTTTCTGTTTCCAAAGTTGGGGAAATGGCTTGGTGGTAAAAGAGTTGCCAACAATGAAGAGGTGGAGTTTGCAGTTGATGTCTATTTTGCAGAAGACGACGGTTCTCACTATAAACAGAGTATCGAAGCTATTGAACATCGCTGGGAAAAGCGGATCGAGCTGAAAGGGGACTATGTAGAGAAATAAAGATTATTTTCCAAAATTTGTGTGTTTTGTTTGATAGGTCAGGTAGTTCTGGGACAGTCCTCGTACTTCATTTTAATAGAGATAAACATTTGCAGAAATAGTTAAATTACACATTTCGTTATAGATACAAAGGTGACACCAACAGACAAATGTTACAGAACTGGATGCCATATGCTGACCTTAAAATCCCATTCTCCTTCCATGCAAACGCGAGAAACAAGTGAATATTGAAGCTCTTGAAAAGAATCACAAGTATTGATCAATTTGAACCATTTATAACGGATGTCTCGGAAATGGCATTAGCCACAACAAGTTTATTTTGAATAAATTGTTAATTTTAAATACATCTACATTTTTTGTTCAGTTTGTCTTCGCCTCTCACCTAAAGTTTACCATTTATTCAAGATTATACAAAATTCCTTCTGAATGAAGAATAATTCACAGGTTATTCCCAGAAAATTCTAGATCTACATTTGATTTGAAATGTAAATATTTTTAATATATTCTATTTTAATCAAAATCGTTAGAGATATTTTTGGAAAGGGTAGTTTGGGATGGGGGATTTTCTTTAAAAACTACGTGTCGCATCTATGGAAGATACTGAACTTGAATGCCAAGTTTACTATTTATCCGAATTTTCGTTTTTCAGTTATACTGTTCACAGACATACACGGGGGTTTTTCTAAAACAATTTTCCTTTTATGGATTGAAGGGTCTCAAAATATCATCTCGGGTGAAATATTCGAATTATCTTCTCTACATACTAAATACGAGTAGAGAACGTAAACACGGATCGACAAAATATGACATTTCACAGTTTAAACCTCCTTTGCTCTTCATTATGGATATTTTTGTTTTGCTGTCTGTAGAAATCAAAGCACGTAACAAACAAATTAAATACTGTATAATACTTCTGTAAAATACTGAAATTTTATGAAAATCTTCGTATTTCCTTAAGATTTTGTAAGATTTACGATTTTCCGTTTTTAAACTAATTTCCGTTAGCAGTGGTCTAATAGTCCAAGATATTCTATTCGGGCAGTTTTCTGTGAAACACGTTTATAAAACCGAAGTCATTCTTCCAACAAGTCGGGTACAGTAGAGAAAATGTAGCGAAATTAAACGCTTTCTATCTTTGTTTTGTTTTTGTTTCTTTTTTCTTTCGCGATCCAGTGCCTTTAGTGACATATTAAAATTGTTGTTGTATCTGTTTGATATTTTATTGTTAATTTATATAGAAAAGATCTGACGGGTACATTCACATGGCTTTCTCTACTCTCTACGACTAGTTATTTTTACGAAAGTTTATTTTCCTATCTACTTTATTTTAATCGAGATACACCTTTCTGCAAATAGCTACACCACACATTCGTTATACATACAAGATAGTCAAGGGGAATAGCGATAGTCAAGTGTTTAAGCACTAGACGCTATATGCATGCAATCGCGAGAAATATCTGAATCTCGAAGGAATTGAAAAGAATGGCTAACTATTCATCAATTCGAACCATTAATAACGGATATCTCGGAAATGGCTTATGCCGCAATAAAGAGATTATTTGGAATACTTGTATGTTTTAAAGCTATCCACATTTTTTGTGAAGTTTATTTTCGTCTCTGGTTCAACGTACACCAGCTATACAAGATATATACAGAGACAGAGCCAAAAAACCACGAACCGGCTGAGCGGTATTTTTCCTGTCCGCGTCCTCGGCGCTCATTGCCGTCTGCCGCTATCATAGAAAGGCGCAAATGAAACCATACAACATTTTAAAAACTACTTTTAAAGGCTTTGTTTACCAACTTTATGAAAGGAGATGCTGAAACTGGCCACCGTCGTTGTCCATACATTTTTGGCACCTCTTTAGGAAACTATCCATCACTTGCCGTATTTCACGTTGAGAAATGCTGGCATTTCCTGGCGGATATTTTGTTTTAATTCTTCTAGGGTGTGTGGGTTTGTGTTGTACACTTTGTTTTAAGTTACCCCAAAGATAGAAATCGCAGGGCGTTATGTCGGGGGACCGAGGAGGTCACAAATCTCTATAATAATTGAGTCCTCAAACTCACTTTCAGTTCTCATTGAAATATTGGCCAATATTTAAATATTGTTTTAAGTTACCCCCCAGAGATAGAAACGGGGGACCGAGGGGGCCACACAACTGTACTAATAATTCTGTCCTCAAGGAGACCTAAATTTTTTTTCTCATGAAATATTGGTCGTATACGCTGTTGCAGAGTCTTGTTGAAAAAAGGCAAAAACACGCTCCCTCTCTGTTAATTCCCCAAAAAACGGAGGGCAAAATTGTATTCACATATGTACGGGCGTCAACTGTTGACACGAAAAAAATTGCCCTTTAAAAGTAGTTTTAAAAATGTTGTATGGTTTCATCCCCGTCTTTCTATGATAGCGGCAGACGGCAACGAGCGCCGAGGACGCGTACAGGAAAAACACCGCGCAGGCGGTTCGTAGTTTTTTGGCTGTGTCTGTCCATTTTCTTACCAACAACAGGGTTTACCAGACTATTCCCAGAAAATTCAAGATATATGCTTTATTTCTTATATAACTATCTTTAATATGTATTATTTTAATAAAAATCGTTAGAACTGCTTTAGAGAAAATCATACATGTCCAAAAACGTTCAGTAATTGTTAATTTATACGGAAAAAATGTACAAAACCTATTTATTTACACCAATGAAATGAATCAGTTTTGCCTTTAAAACATATTACGCATTTCATAATATTTTAGTTTTTTACTTTCTCTACTACGTATAGTAAGTAAGGGAAGTATTGCATTCCACCCAAAAATTCACAGGAAATACACGTTTTGAGGTGCACTGAATGCATATAAAGCATTTTTGGAAACATGTCTGTGTGTGTGTGTCTGTGAACAGCACAACTCAGAAACGAACAGTCGGATCAACACCAAACTTGGTATTTATGTTCAGTATCTTCCAGAGATACGACACGAAGGTTTTAGAAAATCCCCCAACCCAGAATACCCTCTACATGGAACATTTTTCGAACACTTTAATTTTCTCAAAAATCGCTCTTAACGATTTTGAATAAAATACCACAAGTTTAATACATTTTTATGGCAAATGAGTTGTATATCTCTAATTTTCTGGGAGTGTCTCCAAAGGTATTCTTCATTGTGAATAACTTTTGCATAACTGGTAAACCATAAGAGATAGACAAAATTTTACTACACAAAAAATGTAGATCACGTTAAAATACACAATTTATGTTATATACATTTTTTTTTGAGTGAACGATTTTGGAGATATTGCTCGTTATTCCCTTAAATTTTCCAATACTTATACTTTTTCTCAAATGGGAATTCGTTATTCATTTTTTTTTGTCCTGGTAATGCAAAGAGAATGGAATACTCCACATAGCAACCAGCTCTTAAAATATTTGACTATCGTTTAAAGCCTACCAATTCCCCTTGCATCTACAATAAGATTAACATGAAGCATATGGAGAATAAGCGTTTGTAAAAATAATTTGTACAAGAATAGAGAATGTCATGTGAGTTTAACACATCAGATATTTTTTCATATTTTACCTGTAGCTATGTGATAGCTTTGAAATCGTATGCTCATTGCATGATCACAAGAAAACGAATAGCGACGATCTAATTGAGATAATTTGATCCCTAGCGGCCAATCGGATTTAATTATGCTATTCATCTCTTGGATACATATACCTCCGCAAGGCCTTTTTGCGATATATGATCATTAGCTTCATGGAAACGATATGATGATGGTTCCTATGACGACCATGATAATTATGATCGATGTGAATTCGTTTACCTTGAATCAACTCAGCAGGGTTACAACAAGTGTATGGGGCATTTCATGGTCCGAAATAGAAAGAAAACCGACCTTGCATTTTTTTTGAAACGAAAGAAAACTTTTTGCATTTGGAGACAAGCCCGATACAATGCTTTATGCAAACTCTTAAAATTCAGAACATCATAGTTGTCCAATTAAAATTGTTCAAATTTATCGTACCTTCCTAAAATTCCCAACTGTTGTAACTCTGAAACCTTTAAATCCAATTATTTAATTCGAGCTTTATTTTGATTCCCTAAACTTAAAATTTCATACTGGTAAGCAAACACGATATTTAAATGAAAAACTTCTGTTTTTTCAAGTGTAGGCGGTAACGGCTTAAGAAAAATAAATGTATTATATACACGTTGAACCAAAAGTCACTACCCATTACTACTTCTACTTCAAGATGGTTTTAATACAGAGAGTGTCAAAAAACTACGAACCAGCTGAGCGGTGTTTTTCCTGTTCGCGTCCTCGGCGCACGCTGCCGTCTGCCGCTATCATAGAAAGGCGCGGATGAAACCATACAACATTTTTAAAACTACTTTTAAAGACTTTACTTACCAACGTTTTGAAAGGAGATGCTGAAACTGGCCATCGTCGTTGTCCATACATTTTTGGCACCTCTTTAGGAAACTATCCATCACTCGCCGTAGTTGAGAAATTTCCTGGCGGATATTTTGTTTTAATTCTTCCAGGGTGTGTGGGTTTGTCTTGTAAAAATAATTAGTATATGCTGTAATAAAATGCGGATTTCTATCTATAAAATGGCATTTGGTACAATATTCTGAAATAAAGGGTTTCGGAGCAATGTACACTTAAAATGCGACAATGAATTATCGTTCAATAACGTGACAACCGCTGTATTTTAGATGCTAATATTTGATAAAAATGCTATCCTTAATACCCCTTACTAATAGGAAAAATTACAATACAAACACAAAATGCGGGTTTTTAACAGCACATTGCGTATTCGCGCGCGCATGGTCAGGCAAATAACGTAACAGTGGACCAAAAGAAGAATAATAGCCTAAATACTCGTGGAGGAATTTAACTGCTATTTTGTAACGTATTATCTTGGAACAGGAAACATTGGAACTGTTTACATATACTGATGTACATTCACGCGACTTTCTCTTCCCACCATCGTTCACTTGCTTTAAGCTTCTACAAACTATTTCTCGTGTAAACGTTTAAGCTCTGCGGAAACTGAGAGGGATGGCTCCGCTGCAACGTGTGAGGCTCGAATTCGGCAGGTCGTGGGTTCGATTCACCTCGGGTCACCAGGTGAATGCTGGGAAGGTTCATTACGTCCCTTGAATTTCATGTGCCTCCATTACACCTCCACTCTCGTTTCACTTAACCTTTCATCTACTGGGCTATTTCAGGGTTGCAAGGGTCAGCGGGGGTCTCGGCATTGCATGGCAGAGGAAAAGGATGCCAGAAATAGGGCGCCCTTCGAGTCCCGTGCCCCCTAGTGGGAATCTCGAAAAAGGTAGGGACCCTGCCCTCTACCCTGTCGTGCCTTCTGGTCCGGCTGCGTCCTTCTCCTCTCACCTTACCTCCCCCTCCCACCCCGGGGCACCCGTCAAGGGTTTAGGCACAAAATACCTTCGTAAGTAGAGGCGCTAAGTCCCCCCTCCGGTCCTAATTCCTAGTGCTAGCTCTCCTTTCACGGTCTCACTAGAGGAACATCTTCGAGCGACATCGCTTGGCCGGGTGGTCAAGCCTAGAACTATTAGGGAACTCTGCACCTGTCGACTTGCGCTGGCCTCGCTCTGCAACCCATACGTCTCCTGTGGTTCCCTCATCTCATCTGTTCCTCCCGGGAGTGTACACATCCTACAGGGGTCGAGCCTAGTCGAGGACTAGCTAACGCAGGTGTCCCGTCCATTAACTAGTCCTATCCTATCCTAACCTTTGCAGAAATAGTTCCAATACACATTTCGTTATAGCTGCAGGATGGATAAGAGGAAACCGAATCAATAGTCAAATGCTTAAAAGCGTTATATGCTGGCCTTCAAATTCCATAGTCTTTCCATTGCTTGAAACAACTAAACGTCAACCACATGTTAAGGAATGACGAGAGCGATGGCAAAGGAGTATCTCGGGAATGGCTATGGCCACAAAAGAGTTTTTTGCAATAAATTCGGTGTTTTAATGATTTATACATTTTCTGTGCAGTATGTTTGTGTCTATTTTTACTTTCTCTACTACGTATAGTAAGTAGGGGAAGTGTTGCATTCCAACCAAAAATTCGATACCGAGATTTCACCGGAAATATATGTTTTGAGACCCCCTGAATCCAAAAAAGCATTTTTGGAAACATGTTCATGTGTGCGTGTGTGTGTGTGTGTGTCTGCTGTGAACAGCATAACTCAGAAACGAACAGTCGGATAAACACCAAACTTGGTATTTAGTTTCAGTATCTTCCAGACATGCGACACGAAGGTTTTCAAGAAAATCTCCCCACCCCAGATTACCCTTTACATGGATTATTTTTTGGAAAATTTTAATTTTCTCAAAAATGGCTCTAACGATTTTGATTAAAATATCATATGTTTAAGATATTTTTATGACAAATGAAATGTTTATTTCGAATTTTCTGGGAATGTCTCCGAAAGTATTCTTCATTGTGAACGACTTTTGCATAACGGGTAAACCATAAGAGATAGACGAAACTTTACTACATAAAAAATGTAGATCGCGTTAAAATACACAATTTATGTTATATACTTTTTTTTGTTCAGTGAACCATTTTCGAGATATTGCTTGTTATTCCTTTAAATTTTACAATACTTATACTTCTCAAATGGGAATTCGTTATTCATTTTTTTTTTTGGTAATACAAAGACTGTAATACTCCAGATAGCAACCAGCTCTTAACATATTTGACTATCGCTTAAAGCCTAGCAATTCCCCGTGCACCTACAAGGAAATTAGCAATAAGATTAACATCTCGATTAACATGAAGCATATGGAGAATAAGCGTTTGTAAAAATAGTTTGTACAAGAGTAGAGAAAGTCATGTGAGTATAACACATCATATTTTTATAAAAATTGTTTATTCAGTGTGCCTCAGAATATATATTTTCGGCGAAATCTCGGTATCGAAATTTTGGGTAGAATGCAATATCTTCGCTACCTTGTATGTACGTGGTAAAATAAAAATCTGACTATCGCTTTAGCCTACCTTATGTTTCTTATGTGTATAACGAAGTGTGCAAAATATAATGAAGGGTTATCTCTATTAAAAAGATGAACAACAACAAAATGCTTATGTAAGAATAGAGTAAGTCATGTGAATGCAACAAGAGATATTTTCTTTTCCTTTCTTTATTCTACTTGTGAATTACGAATACATGTGTGATCGGGTTTAAATCTCTTATATGAAAACTTGCGGTACTATTCAGGGCACCTTCTGAACCCACGTTCGGACTACAGAAAGAGGTAACGAGCGGAATTGCACACGTCGACGAGTCAACGTCTTCGTGAAGCGAGGGTTATGTGGTCCTGTGGCCCCTGAGATATGAACCAGATGGGCCCCACAGCGGGAGGTGCACATATTCGGGTCACGGGAAGGGCCGCTCCTACGGGAAATTTGTTAGGAAGCGGGCGAAGACATCCCCGGAGCTTTTTAAAGAGGATATACTGCGCTATTCGGTGCCGTTTGGCAGCACTCTACTTTGCTCATAAAGTAACAAAAGACAGTCATGTCCTTACAGACTATTTCCTTTTATACATCCACTAAAACTTACAATGGAAAGAAGGGGTTATAAGTGAAATTTAAAACCTGCGCTCAGCAAAAATATTCCGTTATAATGATTTGTTCAGTTCTCAGTAATATATAAATTTAAGTATTGTTCCCCACACACTTACGTCATCCAAATGGATAATTTTCTTTCCGTGACTTCCATTCACATGATTTTCTCTGCCCATTTTTCTACAAACTAATCTAACAAGATACAAGAATACCCTTATTCTTGCACCTTCTATCTATTTCTTTTAATCTTTTACATTTGGTTGTAGGTCGCTTTCTTGGAAGTTTGGTACTTAGCCCACTTTTCGTTTTCAAATTATAGTATTATGTCATATACACTCGCACACTTTTTTAATGATTTTTTTCCATTCAGAGGATTGGTTTGGCTACGGAGGGACTCGGTACTGATCCACGTAGGTGTCTCCATGAAGAAGGATGAGGCGAGAAGAGAGACCGTGCGGCCGGAACCAGGAGTGACGACACAGCAGTGGCAGGATGCCTAAGCTTTCCAGATGGAAACTCCCCGGCAGACGGATAGAGGGGGATCCAACACACCTCAAGGGAGTTCGGATATCCCGGCAGCCTGCCGAAAGCCGAGGGACACAGTCACAAAAAGCATCCTTTTCCCCTGCTACACTGCACCGAAACACCATCACCGACACTTCCTACTCTAAAAGAGACCAACGGATGAATCATGAAGTCAAATGAGAACGGAGATGAAATGGAGGGACATAAAATCCTTCCCAGCATTCGCCTAGCGATCCGGAAAACCCCATCAGGTCAGGAAGGTCGGCAACAATAATCGAACCCAAGACCTCCGGAATGCGGGCCACAGACGAAACCGCCTAAGCCATCCCGCTCGGTTTCGATTCAGGGGACCTGAAATTTTTATTTTCCAGTGAGTTCTCTATATTAAATTTTTGTGGAATGCAATACTTCTACTTCCTATTATAGTTAAATAGTAGAGAAAGTAAAAACGTTCTCTATTTTTCTTTTTTTATATTTGTTTTATTCCGGGGGACATCAAAACGTGTATTTTCACTGAAATCTCCATATCGTATTTTTTGGTGGAATTTTTAGAAAAAGGTACGTGTGTGAGTTTGTGTGCATGTCTGCGAACAGCATAACTCAAAAACAAAATGTCGGATAAATACCGAACTTGGTATTTACGTTAACTACCTTCCAAAGATGGGACACGAAGATTTTCAAGAAAATTCCTTCACTGCAAACTACCCTTTACATGGAACGCTTTTCGAAATTTTTTATTTTCTAAGAAATTACTAAGGATTTTTATTAAAATACCATATATTAAAGATATTTAAATGACAAATAAAATGTACATCTTGATTTTCTGGGGATAGTCTTTGAAGACCCCTTCATTCGGGAGGAATTTTGTATAACTGGTGAAGGTTAAGCGATAAAACCTTTTACGAAACATACTACACTAAAAAATATTGATTTCTTTAAAACACACAGTTTATTTCAAATAAATTTTTTACGGCATATGCCATTTCTGAGATGCGTTATTAAAGGTTCCAATGATTCATTTCTTGGTCACTCTTTAAAGCCCTGTCAACATTCAGCTGTTTCTCGCGATGTCATGGAAACAGTATGGAATTTTAAGGCCAGCATGTAGCGTCCAGTTGTTAAACATTTGACTATCGCTGTTCTCTTTGTATCTATAACGAAATGTGTATTGTAGCTACTTCTGCAAAGGTCTATTTGGATTAAAATGTAGTAGATAGAAAAATAAACTTTAGTAAGACTAGTTTGTATATCCACTAATAAAGATAGAAGGTAGAGAAAATCATGTGAATGTAACATATCAGGTTTATTATTATTAGGGAACCTCGAAACGTATATTTCCAGTGAAATATCCATATCGAATTTTTTGGTGAAGTGCAATACTACTTCTTACAATAGAAAATAAGTAGAGAAATTAAAATTGCTCTTTGTTTTTATTACCTTTATTAATTTTTATCCCGGAGACGTCAAAACATGTATTTCCAGTGAAATTTCCATATTACATTTTTTGCTGGAATACGATACTACTACTTTCTACTATAGGCAAGTATTAGAGAAAGTAAATTCCTCCCTGTTTTACTTTCTCTACTACGTATAGTAAGTAGGGGAAGTATTGCATTCCACCCAAAAATTCGATACCGAGATTTCACCGGAAATACATGTTTTGAGGTCCCCTTAATCAAAAAAAAAACATTTTGGAAACATGTCCGTGTGTGTGTCGTGTGTATGTGTCTGTGAACAGCATAACTCAAAAACGAACAGTCGGATAAACACCAAACTTGGTATTTAGGTTCAGTATCTTCCAGAGATGCGACACGAAGGTATTCAGGAAAATCCCCCCACCCCAGGATACCCTTTACATGGAACTTTTTCGAAAATTTTAATTTTCTAAAAAATGGTTCTAACAATTTTGATTAAAATATCATATGTTTAAGATACTTTCATGACAAATAAAATGTATATCTCGAATTTTCTGGGAATGCCTCCAAAAGTATTCTTCATTGTGAACGACTTTTGCATAACTGGTAAACCATAAGAGATACACAAAATTTTACTACACTAAAAATGTAGATCGCGTTAAAATACACAATTTATGTCATATATATTTTTTTGTTTGTTCAGTGAACCATTTTCGAGATATTGCTTGTTATTCCCTTAAATTTTCCAAAACTTATACTTTTTCTCAAATTCGTTATTCATTTTTTTGTCCTGGACATGCAAAGAGAAGGGAATGCGCCACAAAGCAACCAGCTCTTAAAATATTTGCCTATCGCTTAAAACTTACCATATTCCCCTTGCATACAAGAGAATGCAGAAAATCGAGATTAACATCTCGATTAACATGAAGCATATGGAGAATAAGCGTTTGTAAAAATAGCTTGTACAAGAGTAGAGAAACTCATGTGAGTGCAGCACATCAGATTTTTTTTTTTTTTTTTTTTTTTTTTGCTCAGGCGACCTCAAAGCGTGTACTTCCGGTGAAATCTCGGTATTGAATTTTTTAGTGAAATGCAATTACCTTCTCTACCTTCTAGGTACGTGTTAGGGAAAGAAAAGAAAGAACAAAAAAGCTAAAAATGTTATTCTTTTTGGGTAAATTTTGCCCTTTGGTCTTCTCTTATATAAGCGAATAAAAATAAATGTATTGTCCAATTTACCGAAGACGAGGCACCTTAGTGTCTTGCTTATGAGCAAGTGAGACACTAATTTATGAAACTTTTATGTCGTTATGTGTATTTGTGGGTCGCATTTGTTTACGCGGTGTCACCTTGGAGATCAATGAGTAGATTGGTAGCATATGTAAATAGCCTGCCTAAACAACATGAGTGGACAGATGTTGCACAAACAAATACAACACGTAGATCAGCATATTAATTAGTTGACCTAGCACATGCATATATATTAGTTGAAGAAATTAGATATACTTCAAATCAAAATGCATACTCAACGCTCATCATTATGGGGTCAGGGATCTAATGTAATATATTCACATGTCCTCTCTAACCTCTATCTTTACTAGTAGGTATACAAACTATTCATACTAAAGCTTATTTTTATCTACTACATTTTAATACAAATAAACCTTTACAGAAATAGCTACATTACACATTTCGTTATAGACACAAAGAGAACAGCGATAGTCAAATGTTTAACAACTGGACGCTATATGCTGGCCTTAAAATTCCATACTGTTTCCATGACATCGCGAGAAACAACTGAAAATCGATAAGACTTTAAAAGAATGAAGTGTTGAACAATTTGACCCTATTGATCAATTGTATTGTCATCACAGTATTACTACAGTCGATGTTATCCTAAATGTATACAAAACATAATTATGTCATGATAACTGTATAACATGCAACTTACTGTAACATGTACTACTTTGTAAAAGCTAAGATGTTTTAGAGACTGTAAATAAATAAAATTAAAACAAATCGAACCTTTAATGACGGATATCTCAGAAATGGCTTATGCCACAAAAAAACTTATCTTAAGTTAATTCTGTGTTTTAAAGAGATCTACATAATTTGTGTGGTATGTTTTAGTCTACCGCTTAGCGTTTGTCAGTTATACAATATTATACGAAATTCCTTCCAAATGTAAAGGTCTGCACAGTCTATTCCCAGAAAATTCAATATATGCATTTTGTTTGCCATGAAATTTTTCGAAAGATGTTCCATGTAAAAGGTGGTTGGGGTTTGGGATTTTCTTTAAAATCTTTGTGTCGCATCCTTGGTAAATACTATTAAATACCAAGTTTGATAGTTATCGGACTTTTTCGTTTTTGAGTTATGTTGTTCACAAACACACACACTTTTCTAAAAATGCTTTTTTTTAGTTTAGGTAACCTTAAAACATTTATTTTCGGTGCCTTCTCTACCTTCTAGGCATGTGTTAGTGAAAGACAGAAAAAAAAGAAGAAAAAAAACTAAAAATGTCAGTTTTTGTGTAAATTTCGCCTTATATAAGCGAAGAAAAAAAATCTACTATCCAATTTACGCCTAGGTCCCAGAAACGATGGAAAAGGAAGAGAGATAAAAGAGAGGGAGAGCGGGAGAAAGAGAGAGAGAGAGAGAGAGAGAGAGAGAGAGAGAGAGAGGCACCTTAGTGTCTTGCTCATGAGCAAAAGACACACTGATTTATAAAACTTTGTTACATGCCGCTATGTGTATTTGTTTACGCGGTGTCAACTTAGAGATCAATGAGTAGATTAATAGTATATGTAAATAGCCTGCCTAAACAACATGTATGATGTTATACAGATAAAATGCACAGATCAATATATTAATTACCTAGTACAAGCATATATGTTAGCTGAAGAAATTAGATATACTTTAGCTCAAAACGCATACACAATGCTCATTAATACGAAAAATAAATCATTGCAACAAATAAATAAATAAAATAAAATGTGAAATCAAACTTTTCTGGTAATTTTCGATTTTTGATGAAATTGAAACCAACCTATATCTTAAAACCAAAAGGAGCACTTAAAAAGTGTGTGAGGAAGGGGGCAGCAATATTGTTCACGCATAAATGGCAAAACGGAATGTTGAAATACCATAGGTCTCATTTAGAGAACACACTGTATAGCATCTTAATTATTTGCCCCGGGGGTCTAATAAGGCACAAAAAATGTTTATAAGAATGATGTTCTTGACAAACCTGTTATTTACAAAACTTGATAGAATTAATATGCTTAGTTACTAATATAACCAGTTAGCACGAGAAACAGCGAAGTTACGATTGTATTGCAATATAAGGAAGACGAAGAGTTTTTGCTCTCAAACATTTTATATGCATTTCAATTTTTACTGAAAAAGAAGTTTTATTGCTGAATTATCAAAACGACACAACATGCGCATTGCAGACAGCTGTAGAGAGACTTACGGAGGCGGAGAGAGTGAGAGAATACACAAGGAGAGAGGAGCAACTGAGAGGAAGGGAGAAAAGTGAAAGAAGAAGAGAAGACTGAATGAGCGACTGAGAAAATCGAAGAGAGACTGCACAGACCTCCGTAGTTAATCCAATATGTGACGTGTAGCGGTTCTTGGACGGACCGCTACAATGTCATCCAACATGGCGGAGTCACCACCATGGTAGCGAAGATACATCCAATATGGCTGTGTCAAGTAGTCACTGCTACAAAGAACGCCTCTAAAATGGGGAGGTTTCACATCCAGCATAGCAGTAGCAATATGCAGCCCAGTTGGCTGATGACCAATTCCTCCCTACCGAACGGGATGGCTCAGGCGGTAACGTCTGTGGCGTGGATTCGGGAGACCAATCTGAGGTTTTTTCGTGGTTTCCTCGCCAAGGTAAATATCGGATTGGATATTTAATACCACGACCCAAAGTTCTAGCTTAAGTTTAAAAAAGATAATAAAATGAAAAATAAGTGGTAATAGCGAATGCTATGCCATCTATCTACAATGTAAGCAGTTAGACTGGACGGCACAAAGCAAAAGATCCGGCTGTCATGCGCTGGGGGTCTCTGTGGGCACGTGACGAAGCAAGATGGCATTTCCAGGGATGAGACCTAGAAGGCTAACGTCTGCCTTTCTATGTGAAGGGGGCGGTTGGACTCTTATACTCGAGTTAACTTTGGGTTGGACTGGACGGCACCCCAATGCCATCTGCACGGCACGAAACAGGTGGTTACAGGGATGAGACCTAGAAGGCTAACTGTCCCACACATCGGTCTAAGAGTTATCCACTAACAGATCCGTCGCGATATGACCAAGAAGTTAAAGAGCAATAATAATAACTCCTCCCAGCCCTCACTTCACCACCGCTTTTGGGTATAAAACCGCCCAGTCAAAGCTGAAGAAAGGAGAGTACTCTACGTGACGCACAGGAGGCAACAGTGCACGACAGCTCGCTACAATGCAAGCAAGTCTACCAAGAGCCGATGACAGCCCAATGGGGCAAATTGTCTTTAGAGAATGGACATATGGAAACCGTCGTATTTAAGGAAACGCCACAACAGGGTTATAGTGTAGTATCATACTGTTATATTATGCTAGCCAGACGTACATATTTTCCAAATTATTATCTCTTACTTTATTAGATTTGGTAAGACGGTATCGTCCGTGGAGAAATTATTTAATGTGACTTTCACGAAATCACCCTTGAACTTAAAAGCAAATTGCTCAAGTTAAAATTATAAACAAGAAAGTTTTGTTAAATGCTTTTAAATAAAGTTTATAAAGTATGAATTTTGTGAAACATGGAAAACAGTGCGTCCATAAAAATACTTTCATACTCCAAAATGGCACCACGTCGCCTTGGATAATCGTATTGAATAAAATTGGTGACATTCGAAAGAACAACTCAAATATTTTAGCTGGAAGGTTTCATGGAATGTTTGCTTTTAAAATTGTGTTGTTATTAAGGAAGTTTTAAGGAGTTATGGCGAACCCACAAGAACGTAATTGGTGTGTTTTGGGATATCATAGCAAGCAGAGTCTGGTGCAGGTTCAGCGTGCTTTTAGGCGAAGTTTTCAACATGAAGCTTATACACACGCCAATTTTGAAGGGTGCCGTGGTTTTGTAGATCGTGCCTGCTTATGCCATTCAGGGAGACCATTTGGGGAATTGTGGAACAAGTGCGGGAGGCATTTGTACGTAGTCCTAAGAAGTCTGTCTGTAGAGCTAGTCATCAGTTAAACATCCCTAAATCCACCGTATCTAAGATCCTGCGTACGCGCCTGAAGTTTCACGCCTACAAACTGCAATAAGTTGAAGAGTACATTTCTCTGAGCATTTATTACTACTAATGGAGGATAAAAAAATCTGCCAGAAAAATAATTTTCAATTATGATGCAACATTCCACGTTAGTGGAAAAGCCAACAGGCATATTGTTAGGATTTGGGGGAGCCAGAATCCACATGCCATTTTGGAAGTTGAAAGTGACACCCCTAAAGTGAATGTCTTTTGTGCACGTATCAAAACGTCAAGCCTATGACCCATTTTTCTTTCGAGAGGCCACTGTCAACGGTCCAATGGTTATTTCCACAATTGGAAGTAGAAGAAGGCAACGGATTTATTTTCCAACAAGATGAAGCACCTCCTCATGTTTGGGAATATCTAAATGAGTGGCTTCCAGGAAGATGGATTGGACGGGCCGGAAATGATGATAATGTCTTCTACAAGTGGCTGCCGAGGTCGCCTGACTTGACGGTCTGTGACTTCTTTTTATGGGGTTACATAAAGGATTGTACTCCCATTGCCTCAAAACCTGCAAGAAGTGCAACTTCGTATGACTGCTGCCACCCAGTCCATTTCATCAGATATGTTGGAGCGTGTGAGGCGTGAATGGGAATATCCCTTGATGTCTGCAGCCAGCGTCACTCATGACGGCCACATTCAATGTCTATGAGGTATAGTAAAAATATTTGAATTTTTCTATCAAATGTCACCAACTTCACCCAAATACTACTATTCAAAGCGACGTGAAAGGGGATACATTATACATATATAGGAATTGTACATATGAAAGGGGAACCACACATATAAGAATTGTACAGTAATAATTTAATTTACTAACATGTTAAAATATACAACATCTAACATTTGTACAGAGCTGATTGTAAGAAACGGGCGAGCTAGCAAAAATTCCAGGAAAACATAAAGAGCGTACCTTTCACCAAGCCAACAGGCAGGGAACCGGTAACGGTACGGAGAATTAGAAAGAGACACATAGAGAAAAGAAAGAGACGGAGATATGGAACTGGATTCACAACGCTCCAAGATAGCGCTTAAGCGCACGGATCTGAAGCCACACATTCTCATACATGTTTAGGAAACGTCGTTACATTTTTAAACGCAGAGGTGAGCGTCACTAGGCTCCCGTATATAAGAGCAGGCAAGGCCTCAGAGCCCTCTCTCTCTCTCTCTCTCTCTCTCTCTCTCTCTCTCTCTAACTGATCTTGAAGAATTCAAGTCGACACGAGGTGCTACAGATGCACAAGGGTGGGAGTGCGTGTGCAGATAGCTAGGCTCCTGAATTATTTAAAGTGGTGGGATTATAATAAAGGGAAAAGCTAGCCGCCCATAATTATTTCAATTGTGAATAAACCTAATTTATTAAGGGAAAATTGCAGTGTATTTCTTTAACTTGCCTCACCCACCATAAACTGAGAATTAATAATTAGATATAGTTAGGAATGGAATACGCAACAACCGACGAGCGTCTATAGCCGAGGAAGAACACTGCCGAAGACCACATCAACCCAAGGATCGACGATTTCCCGCTACAGACGCAATACCAGTTCAAAGTATGACGGTATTTTGGACACTGTATTTGCTTTCTAAGAAAATAAATATTAAAGATCAAGTAAACACGAGTCAAATGTATCACTGATGAGAAAGTATAGTTCGCTTTAGTGCTTTGGTCTTTCATAGTAAAACCTTTAGAATTGTTCGGGGTTGAAATCCCAACGGTAAAAATTGTAAGTTTGTTTCATGTTATAAAAATCGAATTACTGCTGAAAGAAAGATTTTCCGAGAATTCTGTAGAGACGGACTCAAGCGCTGTGAAAAGGTTTGATTTAGGATTTTGCAGTCACGGGCACAAGTACTGTAAAAGTATTAAGTTATTTTGAGGAAGCAAACTTTGCTTAGGTTTGGTCAAGGAAAGTTGGGCGGGAGTCTCATTTGCTACAGTTGGTAGCCGTTTTACTTTTGCATTTACTGCAGACAGCTTTACACCGAATGTAAATAAATGATGGACTGGGGTTGCATTTGCTAAAGTTTATAGCTTATTTACTTAGTATTCATTGAAGATAGGTTCTATAGGATAAGTAAACGAGGGGCGAAGTTCCCCTTTGCTGCAGTAGCTGATTTACTTGGTATTCGTTCAAGAGAGTTTTGAAGTATAACAAAATTAAAGTCATTCCAAGAAAGTTAATGCAAGTAAATGAGGGGCAAAGTTCCCATTTGCTATAGTAGCTGGTTTACTTTGCGTTTACTGAAAGGAAGGCATTTTGAAGTATTACTAACATTTCATATCACCCATGAGGCAGTATGTTTAACACTAAAATGATTTCAGTCTAATTGTATAATATATTATATATATAAATTCAATAACAGCCCGCCTTAAAGCAATATGTGTATTTAACAATATATAAAAAGTGTATATTACAGTCATTGTATATGTTTATATTATTGTATCCATGTGTAATAATGTTATGTGAATATATTACGAAATTTAATAATGTAGGAGTTGTGAGAATAATAAGCTAAAAGTTGCTAACAATGAGGTAACAATGGGGTAACCTTGAGGCA
This sequence comes from Deroplatys truncata, assembly GCA_030765065.1. NCBI lineage: Eukaryota > Metazoa > Arthropoda > Insecta > Mantodea > Mantidae > Deroplatys > Deroplatys truncata. Next base: position 301,898,540 of record CM060975.1, on the reverse strand, counting down.
ATAATGGGTTTGAGAGTTTAACAATACTACTTGTGATTCTTGGAAACAATAATGTAATTTTAGTGACAAGTTTATAAAATAGCCAATCAACAACCAGAAAAAGCTTTAGTTAAAAGAAGGTATTCTATTTGATTAGGAATAGCCAATCAGAAACTTGAAATACAGAAATTTACAAATTTTATACGCTAAAAATCTATTCAGTTGGTTGCAGACAGCGTTACTAACCAGACGCAAAAAGTGTCCTCAAGAAATTTAATACGTATTCGTGTGAGACGAAAAATAGTTTACGTGTTAAAAAGTGCAAGTAATTAATAAAAGAATCTCACAGCTCTCTCTCTCTCTCTTTATATCAGTGAAGTGTTATTTAAATCGTGTCAAGCATTAATAAAAGGAGTGAAATAAAATTATAATCTGTGCAAGCCTATATTCTTGTCGCACCACAACCCTACAAAGAGAAACATGTCTCTAACAAAACTACTGACCCAGCGAGGCAAACATAAATATAATATTTAAAGAAACAGTCAAATTACAATGTTAAGTTAAGATTTTTTTAAACTTGAGGCAAAAACCACCTGAAAGTACATTTGGGGCGAAGGCTATAGGAAACTGTTTACTATACGTGAAACAACAAACTACCTTCTTCACCCAGAGACAACTAAAAACTTCTAAAGATACGATGCACGGACAGATAATCACAAATATACCTTCGAAAGAAGAAATATAAGATCGATAATAGACTATATAATTGTTAACCAAAAACTATGGCTCTATCTATGTGCTGGACACGAGAGTTCGATGTGGACTAGAAATTGAAACGGATCACTATGTAGTATATTCTAAAATTAGACTACCAAAGCGATTTATGAAAGAAACAAACAAAATGTAAACTGTGAAACTAAATTTAAAATTTTATTATCAGAAGAGAAGAGTACGCAACCATTATATCAATAAAGAATAAATAACCAACTGAAAGGGAGAACTGAAGATGCGAATGTTTATTGGGAGAAAATAAAAACTGCAGTATACAGGATGAATCATCTAAAACTTGCACCGCAAATATTTCGGAAATGGAAAGTGCTACTGATGTGCAGTTTTCACAGCATTGACTGATAGCCAGGGGCTCGTACATTTAGCTTATAAACAGATTTTAATAATACTAAGAAAGTGTATATTTTGAGCAAACATACAATTTTTTAAATGGAACAATGCCTAGTTACATCAACAGAATCAAGGTCGGGTAAATTAGAATGTCAATGATTGCAGGATTCTAGTGCAAGTGGTTTACGAGAAATTGTATTTTGAAAAGTTTCCACCCCGGCAATTGTTCGTCCCATTCAACCTGCTTAGTTGCTAGGTACGATGTTGTTATGTTTGTTTGCATTGTGTTTTGTGTTCATTTATTCCATTGCGACTTTCTGATCAGTTAGTTTGTGACTGTTCAAGCAGTAAGTCGTGAGTGGAAGATGGGGTTTACTAATGCAGAAAAAGCCGACACGCTCATGTGTATGGAGAGTGTAGGAAGAATGCAGTTCGTTCCTGTACAGTGTATGCGGAAACGTATCCCAATAGACGTCAACCATCTCGGCAAGGACGAGGGTAATCCAGAAATTCCCAGACGTTTTGAAATAAACAATTAATAAAATGAAAATATCAACGTTGATTATGTACATTTGATAGGTACACTCTTAAGCTATTTTTCTACATAATCGCCATTCAAATCGAGACATTTATCATACCGTGGCACCAGTTTTTCAATACCCTCTCTGTAGAAATCTGCCGCCTGCGACTTCAACCAATGGTTTACACCGGCATGCAGTTCAGCGTTGGTATTAAAACGTTGTGTACCGAGCCATTTCTCCATCGCTGGGGAGAGGTGGTAGTCGATCGGCGCAAATTCGGGCTGTATGGTGGATGGTCAAACACCTCCCATCCAAAACCGTCCAAGAGTGTTCGAATACGATTGGCCGTGTGTGGGCGTGCATTGTCGTGAAGAAACAACACCTCGGTGCTAAGTTTTCCCCGACGCTTATTTTGTATGACACGCCTTAACATTCTTAGTGTTTCACAATACCTCTCTGAGGTTTTTGTTGTTCCACGTTCCAGAAACTCAACGAGAAGCAATCCCTTAGAGTCCCAAAATACAGTAACCATGACCTTTCTTGCTGACAGCGTTTGCAAACACTTTCTTGGTTTCTTGGGAGAATGTGTGTGTTCCCATTCCATCGACTGCTGTTTTGTTTCACAATTGACATGTTTCACCCAAGTCTCGTCCCCGGTTACGATACGATCGAGTAAAGCGTTACAACATTTGTTGAAATCTTGGAGGAAGTTCAGTGCTGCCGGCAGTCTCTGCTTTTATGGTCCCGTTAGGATTTTCGGAAACCACCTATCACAAAATTTGTGGTAACCAAGATTCTCCACCACAATTTGATGCACCAAACTCCGGGAAATTTGGGGGAAAAGTTCCGAAAAGTTCGTGAAACGACGATTTTCACGAATTTTGTCATTGATTTGCATTGGCAGTTCAACAGTCATAAGGCTAGACCTACCACTGCGATCCTCATCGTAAACATTGGTACGGTCATTTTTAAAATCAATTACCATTGCCTGACTCGGCTTTCACTCATTATTCCCTGCCCGTAAACATCACAAAAGTTCACGATAAATTTCAATTGGTTTGTTCTTTTTAGCCAACAAAAACCTAATCACAGACCGCACTTCACAAGTGGCGGGATTTTCTATCGCAACGCACATTTCAACAACTCACACAAAGCACAGTAAGGAAGCCACAGTCCTCACGCTACCACAGTTGGATGCGTACTGAATGTAGGAACGTTCTGACACCAAGATGGCGGCTACAGCCCTCCTCATCGCCACGATAGGCCAAAACGTCTGGAACTTTCTGGACTGCCCTCGTATTTATCAACCTCTTCAACCAATTACGTGAAAGTGGTACTGTAACACCTAGAAAACGTAACAGAAACAAACAAGTGAATGGAGAAGCGGCATAAATTAATGTTTTGGCTGCCGTTGCAGTAGATCCGCAAATTCGTTCCCGCACAATCGCACGTGGAAGTGGCATAAGTCAGGCAAGTGTACTGCGCAATCTCCATCGGCATAGGTTCCATCCCTAACACATCTCTCTCCATCAAGAGAGGCATGGAAAAGATTTTGATAATCGTGTTAACTTTTGTACATGGGCATTAAGACATGATACTCAAGATTCATCATGTATCTTGTTTAGTGATAAGGCAATATTTACTAATCATGGCCAGGTAAACCGCAGAAACATGCACTATTGGTCTGTTGACAATCCCCGTTGGCTTCGTCAGGTGGAACGTCAGCGTCCATGGAGTTTAAACGTGTGGTGTAGGATAGTGAACCCTCAGCTAATAGTCCCTTTGTTCATAGAAGGAACAATGAACTCGCACAAGTATCGCAGCCTCCTGGCAGACCATCTGCCACAGATGCTAGAAGACGTTTCTTTGCAGACTAGGAGGAACCTGTGGTACCAACATGATGGCTGTCCAGCTCATAATGCACGAAGTACTACAGCTTATCTTAACGGGTTGTTTCCAAATCGTTGGATTGGACAAAGAGGACTTATACCTTGACCGGCCCGTTTACCGGATCTAACCGCTTTAGACATTTTTCTGTGGAGAAGGCTGAAAGACACTGCCTACAAGGATGTAGCAACTACACCAGACGATATGAAACGACGTATTACTGCTGCCTGCTCCGAAGTTTCCGCTGAAACGCTAGAACGTGTGCAGCAGTCTTTCCATAGCAGACTGGAAGCGTGTATTGAAGCTGCCGGTGGTCATTTTGAACACAACCTTTGAAGAGCTATGTTCTCTTTACTTGTAAGAATCCACAGAAGTATTGAAATTCCCTTTTGTATTTCTTTAGTTTGTGCTACCACAGGTTGTACAAGTGTTGGTGCGTAAAAGTTTCAAAATAAGATTTCTCGTAAACCACTTGCACTAGAATCTTGCAATGAACGCCACTGACTAATTTACCCTACCTATATTCTGTTGATGTAAGTAGGCATTGTTCCATTTAAAAAATTGTATGTTTGCTCAAAAAATACACTTTCTTAGTATTATTAAAATCTGTTTATAGGCTAAATGTAAGAGCCCCTGACTACCAATCAATGCTGTGGAAACTGCACATCAATAGCACTTTCCTTTTCTGAAATATTTGCGGTGCAAGTTTTAGATTATTCATCCTGTATACTGCTGCTGTCAGATGCTTAGGAATCCAAACTGAAGTTATGGAATGAAGAATTAAACAGAATAATATTATTAAAGAAAACAGCAAGAGGATTACATAAATTATATACAAAAAAGAGCAGAAGTGCATAGGCTTACTAGGACAATAAAAGGAGACATGATGCAACTTTGTTAGTCGGTTGGAAAGAGATATAACTGGATCCCAAAAGTATACTTCTAGAATATTCAGTAATTTAAATGAAACAATAGAACATAAGACAAGGATTGATATAATTTCAGAAGAAAAGTGACTACACTATTATGAAAGCGTGCTTACAGCGAAAAATATCCAACAAAATACAGCAACAAACCAAAGTGTAGAATGGAAGGCAATAAAAATGCACGACCTGGAAGCTGCGTTGAAGGAGTCGAAAAATAGAAAAGCTCCAGGGATAGATGGGATGAACGTGGAACTTTGGAAATATGGGAGTAGAAAACTTAGAATTAGATTTCTACAATTCTTCAATTACATTTGGTGTACTGGGAAAATACCAAATGAATGGAATACAGCGCAGATAATAAATATTTATAAGAAGGGAAACAAAATTGAGTGTGAAGATTAAAGCGAAATAACTTTGCTATGCACTTGTTATAAACTCTATGCAAGCATACTTAAAATGAAATTACAACTAGTGTTGAAAATTGTGGCAGTAATTTGTATCACAATAATGTAAATGCCAGAGTGATTGTAGTGTAAATAAGCATTATTGTATGACATTGATTTGAGATGTTTGTTAATTATATGCATTGTTAGGAAATAAGTTTACACGGCCTCACTGAAACTGACAATAATAGTGGATAACAATGAGCGAGGGGGTGAGTTGAATATTAATTAGAAGAGACAAACAAATGACGTCAGATTGGCGCGCTTTTCTGTAGAAATAGCGGGAATATTTTCCCTAGAGCATTTGTTTTCGTAATTTTGATTGGATATAAAAATAGACGCTAATGTTGGCGCGTTTTATTAACCAATAGCAGCTCGGTTATAATCTTTAGGCATATCGAGGTGTGGGAGTATAAAAAGCTAAAGTCAGAGGCAGATTTCGTCAGTCCAACAGAAGCAAAAGATAACACGAAGTGACCGCAACAAATTGGCTTCCATACGTGGTGCAGATAAACATGAAGCATCTTCCAACTACCTAAAAAATATTCCACTTCAAAATATACTATTAGAAGAACAATGTGGATTCCGGAAAGGAGTCACTTAATGATGCGCTGTTTACCCTGAAACAAATTATGGAGAAGAAAAGAGAATTTGACAAGCCTATCTCCTGTTGCTATTATGAAAAGGCCAATGACAGGGTAGATCGAGAAAAGCTGTAGAGTATCTTATGCCAGTATAAAATAGACCCGAACTTAATAAATGCCACTATATCACTATACGGGATGGACCATTTAAACCGAGACTGTACAATATCTCCAAAACTAAGCGTTGTAGAAAGAAATGTCTTTAATAAAACTCGCTTGATATTATTGGGGAAAGTAAAGGACGTTATGATGGTCATTTTAGGGTCAATTTAATGTTTTATGGATATGTTTTCTCTCACACCTCAATAAAAAACTAAGCAGCATTTGTATAAACCACTTTGGTATTGTTCTTACATAAAAACAACGAAAATTCTGAATGGCTGTGTACCAGAAGCGCAATGAATGGTTGCACCATCCATGGATGTTCATTTGAGGGTCAAGTTACATTTCGTAATTGGTAACCAACAATATTTACTTCCTTATTCCTAAACACAAATTAAACAGCTTTTTATAAAGAACTTTCGATGAGAAAACAACATACAAAATCTACGTTCCCATTTTAAAAAATCTGATGTGTTACACTCACATGACTTTCTCTACTCTTGTACAAACTATTTTTACAAACGCTTATTCTTGATCTACTTCATGTTAATCGAGATAAACATTTACAGACTCTATTCCATTGCTAATTTTCTTGTATATGTAAGGGGAATATATATTTACAAGGGCAATATAGAAATACAGTTGCCTTTAAGCGCATACATATCTCTTAATAGCTGGTTGCTAGGTGAAGCACCATTCCCTTTGCCACAGATTAATACTCTTTGCATATCCAAGACAAAAAAAATGAATAACGAATTCCCATTTGAGAAACAGTATTGAAAAATTTAACGGAATAACAAGCAATATCTCGAAAATGGTTCACTCAACAAAAAAAAAATGTATATAACATAAATTGTGTATTTTAACGCGATCTACATTTTTTGTGTAGTAAAAGTTTGTCTATCTCTTATGGTTTACCAGTTATGCAAAAGTCGTTCACAATGAAGAATACTTTTGGAGACAATCCCAGAAAATTCGAGATATACATTTCATTTGTCATGAAAATATCTTAAACATATGATATTTTAATCAAAATCGTTAGAGCCATTTTTGAGAAAATTAAAATTTTCGAAAAAATGTTCCATGTAAAGGGTAATCTGGGTTGGGGGGATTTTCTTGAAAACCTTCGTGCCGCATCTCTGGAAGATACTGAACCTAAATACCAAGTTTGGTGTTATCCGACTGTTCGTTTCTGAGTTATGCTGTTCACACACACACACACACACGGACACGGACATGTTTCCAAAAATGCTTTTTTTAGATTCAGGGGGACTCAAAACATGTATTTCGGGTGAAATCTCGGTATCGAATTTTTGGGTGGAATGCAGTACTTCCCCTACTTACTATACGTAGTAGAGAAAGTAAAAATTAATCTGGCCTTAAATTGACCATCATAACATCTTCCAAACAAAACGCGACTAATGCCATTTACTTTCCTCCGAAATATCAAGCAATTTTTATTAAAGGCATTTGTTTCTACAACACTTGGTTTTGGAGATATTGTACAGTTTCAGCTTAAATGGTCCAACCTGTATGATGTGCCGTGCATGTGTGTGCATTGTTGCGTCGGATACATTATTGCTTTGTAAGAACGACATTGTTGGGTCTAATTATTTCCGCTGGGATTTGAATTTTCGTCCGAAATGATATCTCTCACCACCTCCTGGCCAGAGGTGGAGAGAGGAAAGGGAGGGAAGCGTTCCTTTCTTTGCCTGGAAGCGTGGCGTCAGTCAGTCGCCAGCAGTACCTAGTGAGTCTCTTTATTGCGATTGTTGTAGATGGAAGCGTGCGTGTTTCGTGTGAGTGGAACATCTCCCACCAATGTCTGTTCTTTAATCTTTATGTGAACGATGTAAAGGCACCAAGTTTAATATTTACTAAAGCACAGGTAATGTGCTAACGTGAAAACCCGTGTGTGTTTGTGATAGTTATCCCACGCCCGCTCTAAAATGTGCAGTAAGATCCTGGTTCTCTTGTTTTCCTCTGATGCTACACCCCCAATATTTATGCCGGGGTAACTAAAATTTAATAATTAGCTGCAAATTTGTTGGCCTTACCCCGTTATATAACAATATGACCAACAAAATGTCTACTAAAACTCATAACTAGGGCTGCGACATTGTAGTCGCTACTTGGAGGAAAGCGTATAGAATAGGAAGTAAAGGGTGTAGCGATAAGGGCTAACATTGACCCCGAGCGGTACGGTCTTTACGAGAAGAACTACGCATGCCTCGCGAACATTTGCTTTACTTCTGCAATATTATTTATAACATTTACAGCTGACTTACAATAACTGAAATATCTTTATTAAACCATTAATGCAAAATGCTACGTCACAGTGTGCATATAGTTAAGATTCTGTCAGTTTATTGCAATGAATAACAACCCACAACTTTGTATCCTGTGGTTTATATAACGGAATATCGGCAGAAATAAATGCCGCAGCTTAGTTCATTAAACGTTTGACTCCATGGAGGTGTCTCCTGCTATAGCAAATTATCTTTACGTTTCTGTGTTGACATGTCTTCGCACCTACTATGCGCAAAAGCGATTGTGCTATTCCACGATTTTAATTCATAATAGAGAAAACATTTCCCCATGCTACAATAATTTTGCAATGTTTGGACTTTCGGCTAACGTTAACACTGTGCGGCAACACACTTGACTCAACAGTAAAGACTACAGGACGCCTCTAAACAAACGTAACAACTCCGATGTCGCAGCCCTACTCATAGCATTAAGATAAGACAGGCACACAAACTCTTCCTATAAAGGTCTTTGACAAGGATGCGGACTGTCGTCATTGATATTTAACCTTTATATAATTAAGATAATAGAAACATGGTTAACACAAAAACCAAAGGGATTTATTTAACAAAATAATATAGCATTGGAACAGTTCTGTTTGCAGATAGCCAGCTATTATTAACTGAATCAGAGCATGAACTGCAAAGATCAGTCACTACTGTAAATAAAATATTGAAAGAATATTACATGAAAATATCAACTATAAAAACTAAAGCTATGCTATCCATGGAAAGCATCAGAGGCGAGTAAAATTGAACAGGTGTCATCATCTATATAAGAGGGGTAATCAGAAACTAAGTTACAGTAATTTGAGGCAGTATTTTTAACACTTAAATGATTTTCAGTCATATTATATAATATGTAAATTCAATAACAGCCGCCTTGAAGCAATATGTGTATGTAATAATTTGCAAAATGTATGTAACAGTCATTGCATATGCTTATATTCTTGTATCTATGTTTAATAATGTTATGTGAATATATTACGTAATTTAATAATGTAGGAGCTGTGAGAATAATAAGTTAAATGTTGCTAACAATGAGGTAACCTTGAGGCAATAATGAGTTTCAGAGCTTAAATGTTATTTGTGATTCTTGGAAGCATTAATGTAATTTTAGTGACAGTTTATAAAAATAGCCAATCAACAACCAGAAAAAGCTTTAGTTAAATGCAGTTATTCCATTGGAGTAAGATTAGCCAATCAGAGACTTAAAATACAGAAATTTACAAGTTTAGACGGTTGAAATCTAGTTAGTTGCCTGCAGACAGTGATAGTAACCGGATGCATGATGCGTCCTCGAGAAATTAAATACGTATTCGTGTGAGACGAAAACAGTATATGTATTAGAAAAGTGCAAGTATTAAATAAAAGAATCTCACTGCTCTCGATATCAGTGAAGTGTTATTTAATTTGTGTCAAGGATAAATAAAAAGGAGTGAATTAAAACTTAAAATCTGTGTAAGCCTACATTCTTGTCGCATCACGCCCTGCCAAGACTTCCATGTCTCTAACAAGTACTGACGCATCGGAGGCAAATATAAATATTAAATATTTAAAGATATAGTCAAATTACAAAGTTAATATTTTTTAAACTTGGGGCAAAGGCCACCTAAAAGTACATTTGGGGCGAAGGCTACCGAAAACTGTTACTATACGTGCGGTTGCAACTACTACAAGTTCGGCTCCCCAATAGTTGAAATACAATACATCATCTTCAAACTGACTTTCCATACGTGGTGCAAACAACTCCAACGTAAAGACAATAAATTCTTCTTCAAATTCTAATACATCAGGTTGACAACTGTGCGCAGTTTCAGCCTCCCGCCACCTGCAGCGCTAGTTTGAAAAGCTGGTCTCGCGAAGAAATCGGCTCCGTTAATTCGATTTCTGTAGGCGAAACATGTAACCGCGACTGAAATTCATCGGTAGCTAGTAAAGGTTTACGGAGAGACTGTAATGTCTCGTCAGCATGTCCTAGAATGGTGTTGAAAGTTTGCGGCCGGTAGAGAAAACGTCACCGACGAGGATCGCAGTGGCTGCCCAGCAAATTTGAACACAGCTTGCGTGGGGGAGCTGATTCAAGACAACAGGAAAATGACATTAGGGCATATGACGGCAAAATTGGGAATGTCTTTCGGAAGCGTTCACCACATTATTCACGATATTCTGTAGTGAAGCGCATGGGGGGGGGCATGTCTGCAACTTTTGCAACGGTTCTCCACGGAAGGGAACAGTTTTCTTAACAATGTCAGGATGACGAAACATGGATCCACCACCACATCCCCAGCAGTAAGCGGTCGTCAATGGAATGGAAACACCCCTCCTCTCCAAATACAAAGAAGTTTAAGGTGAAGTCATCTGCCTGGATGTTGATGGACGCAGTTTTTTGGGACAGCGCGGGTATCATACTCGTGGAAGTTTTGGAAAGTGGGCTGTGACTGCTGACGATACTGCGAGACCTCGACACGATTGCGATCAGGAGAAATGGCCAGGACTTCTCACTGAGGGCGTCGTTTTCCTTCACGACAACGCGTGACCTCACACAGCCCAGAAGACCACCACGCCGTTGAAGAAGTTGGGATGATATTTGGGATGAGGTGATACACTTCGCGACAACATGGTTGAACATGAAACGAAGCGACAAGTGCCTAAACCGATGTGGAGACTATGTCGAAAAATAACCTAATGTGTGTAGTATAAGTTGGCTCTCATGGTTGAATGAACACGTTATACTGCAGGCTTTCTAAACTTAGTTTCTGATCACCTCTCGTATCTAGGATGTAAAATTAGTACATAGCAAATGAACGTTGACTTAAAAGAAAACATGAATAATATATTAAGTTAAATGTCTGTATTACAATGTATTTCGATAGGAACATGAGGACAGAAATAAAACAACGATTATAGAATGTTGTGTCCAAACATGCACTGAAATACGGAAAAGAAACATGAAACAAGAGCCAAGATAAAGGACGCTTGCAAGCAGCACAAATGCGATTTATGCTACCCATGGTTGGTAAGACAAGAAGAGATAGAGTGAGAAACCAAGATATTCGATCTTAGTTGGGAGAATTAAATCAGCAGATGAAATACGTAACTACCAGAAACAGTGGAAACACCATACGATGAAAACGTTACCGTGTAGATTTCCAAAGCTAGATCTATTTTATAGACAAAAGAGAACAAGAGATCTAGGCAGATCTCGCAGAAGACGGAGTGATCAACATTTTTAATCACATATATATTATTAGCCTCGAAACCGGTCATAGTCTAACCCTAGAAAGGAAGAAGGATTCTAAAATTACATTTATTCCAACTGATAACTGATAACAGAGCAAAAGTAACATCTGATTAATAGTATATTATGCAACGAGACTATAATGTTAATAATTATCATACGAGCGTTTTAATCACCATTATAGTCAAGTTCCATACGACTGTTTAAGCTTGACCATTTATCTAAATTAAAGGTTTCATAAGTATTGACCTTGTAGCACCTGTGTCAAACAAAGTTGCTAGCGTTGTGAGACGTACTACGCAGAATAATCGATACTTGCGCTTTCACTGTGTTACGTGGGCACTTCTGATTGGTCGAATACCAATACTTTAATGAATAAGTGTACTTTAATGAGGCCCTTAAAGTACTGCTACCAGTCGTATAAATACTGCATTTTGGCATGGTCGAGCATAAACTAAAAAATCTGATGTGTTACACTCACATGACTTTCTCTACTCTTGTACAAACTCTTATTCTCCATCCATTTCATATTAATCGAAATAAACATTTGCAAAAACCATCTTCTGACATGCAAAGAGAATTACACTTTACACATAGCGACCAGTTCTAAAAATATTTGTTAACATCTCCTATGTTCTCCTTGTTTTGTATTTGCAAGGGCAATATAGAAATGCAGTAGCCTTTAAGCTTAGACATATCTCTTAATAGCTGGTTGCTTGGTGCAACACCATTCGCTTTGCCACAGATTAACACTCTTTGCATATCCAAGACAAAAAAATGAATAACGAGTTCCCATTTGAGAAAATAAGTATTGAAAAATTTAAGGGAATAACAAGCAATATCTCGAAAATAGTTCACTCACAAAAAATGTATATGACATAAATTGCGTATTTTATCGCGATCTACATTTTTTGTGTGGTTTTCTTATGGTTTACCAGTTATGTATAAGTAATTCACAATGAAAAATACTTGCGGAGACATTCCCAGAAAATTCGAGATATAAAACTCATTTCCCATAAAAATATCTTAAACATATCTTTAATCAAAATCGTTAGAGCCTTTTTGAGAAAATTAAAATTTTCGAAAAATGTTCCATGTAAAGGGTAATCTGGGGTGGGGGGATTTTCTTGAAAACCTTCGTGTCGCATCTCTGGAAGATACTGAACCTACATACCAAGTTTGGTGTTTACTCGACTGTTCGTTTCCGAGTTATGCTGTTCACAGACACACACACGGATATGTTTCCAAAAGTGCTTTTTTTTGGATCCAGGCAGTCTCAAAACATATATTTCCGGTGAAATCTCGGTATCGAATTTTTGGGTGGAGTTCATTTTAATATTGAGCAACTTCATTGTTTATTGATGTAACAAGAGTGGAGTTTATGGAATAAAGAATTACTCTTGCTAAACCCAATACTGACTTATGTTTTGTGTATGTTTGGTTTCCCCTTTGGTCTATTGCCTTTTATGTTTCCTCAATGATTGTTACAAGGTTGTTAGTGGGAAGGTATTGGTAAAGGAGAAAAGAAAAGAAAGCACATAACACGTAACAGGAGGAAAATCAAAACATCGAAAAATGTTACTTAACAAGAGTATAACTGTTTCACCTGTATTTATTTTACGACTCTAATTACGTGATCAGATCTGTTAGGTGACACCTTGAGGCTCGGTGTGTGGCGTGACCATAGTGTTATGTGCATAGCCACTGTACCTTTGCTTCTATACTGTGCAGAGATCTTAGTGCTAGGCAGCTGTATCTCTGCTTCTACACGAGCCAGGCAGATGGCATTAGGGTACGTCCAGTCTACCTGCTTTCACTATCTGTGGATAGATGGCAGAGCATTCGCTATTACCATATATTTTAATTTTTACTATTGTTTTAGATTTAGGGTCATGGTATTAAATATCCTTTTTATGATAAATCAGAAGTATTATTTATAGTGTTGTTATTTATAGTGATGACATTTAAGATTTTTTGAGTTGGAAAATGTAAATTCCCATCACATATGTGCGCTAGATGTTATCGCAGGAGCGCTTTCGAGAGATGTTTCTCCCATCTTCAGCTGAGAATCCAACTCCTGCGATAACATCTAGCGCACATATGTGATGGGAATTTACATTTTCCAACTCAAAAAATCTTAAATATTAAATATCCTGTCCGGTTGTTTACCTTAGTGACGAGGGAAACCACGAAAAAAACGGGATTTGAACCCGAGACCTTCCGAATGCCGGGGTGTGGCCCCACGTTACCGCCTGAGCCATCGAGCTCGGTAAGATCATAATGTTTTCGTGGCAAGTTTTGTTATTTACAAAATTGTGATAGGGCGACCATTTAAGATGTTATAAATATTACTTTCTCTAGTACGCATAGTAAGTAGGGGAAGTATTGTATTCCATCCAAAAAATTGATACCGAGATTTCACCGGAAATATATGTTTTGAGACCCCCTGAATCTAAAAAATAAGCATCTTTGGAAACAGGTCTGTGTGTGTGTGTGTGTCTGTGAACAGCATAACTCAGAAACGAACAGTCGGATAAACACCAAACTTGGTACTTAGGTTCAGTAACTTCCAGAGATGCGACATGAAGGTTTTCAAGAAAATTCCCCCGCCCCAGATTACCCTTTACATGGAATACTTTTCGAAAATTTTAATTTTCTCAAAAATGGCTCTAGCGATTTTGATTAAATTATCATATGTTTAAGATATTTTCATGACAAAATGTATATCTTGAAGTTTGTGGAAATGTCTCGAACGACTTTTGCATAACTGGTAAACCATAAGAGATAGACAAAACTTTACTACACAAAAAATCTAAATCGCGTTAAAATACACAATTTATGTCATATACATTTTTTTATTGAGTGAACCATTTTCGATATTGCTTGTTATTCCCTTAAATTTTCCAATACTTATACTTTTTCTCAAATGGGAATTCGTTATTCATTTTTTTATGTCGGACATGCAAAGAGAATGGAATACTCCACATAGCAACCAGCTCTTAAAATATTTGACTATCGCTTAAAGCCTAGCAATTCCCCTTGCATCTACAAGAAAATTAGCAATAAGATTAACATCTCGATTAACATGAAGCAGATGGAGAATAAGCGTTTGTAAAAATAGATTTACAAGAGTAGAGAAATTCATGTGAATGTAACACATCAGATTTTTTTGCATTACTATTAGTCGTGTACGCTAACCAGTTACCATTTGTAAAGTTATAGGTCTGATCGCAGCACGACGAAGACACACTTTTTACCTTTATTTTAATTGCTTATTAACATCCCAGAAAAATATAACGTTTACTACTGGTTTTCAAAACGTCAAGTGACTTATACATTGCACAGAAAGAGATTAAGAGAAGGCGACAGAGAGAAAAATAGATTGGGAAAGGAGAGAGGAAGGAATAGAGGGGGAAAACACGTTAGAATCTCCAGATATTGCAATAACGCATGCATAGCTGCGAGCTCTGCTATTATTATTATTATTATTATTATTATTATTATTATTAATTAATTATTATTATATAATGTAGACGTGAGGATAAAGCTAGCCTTGATCCACACTCACCTGTTCCAATACTCTTCGTTGTGCAATAAACTTCTCCCCTGCACATCTGCTGTGACGGAGGAAATGTGATATAGGTACGATGGTTTTAGAAATGCTATGCATGCAATATATCCTGGCGAGACGTTCAATACTCAGAGAACATCTGACACTTCTGGTATACTTGCAGCCTGTTTCTTTAAACAGAAAACGTTTTAGTTCGCTGTTACGTCAGTGAAATGGTGCAATCCTTTTAATAATACAAGGATGACTTAAAGCTAGATTAAAACCCCCATCCTAAGAACGTTAAATTGAAGTGGGTTTGTTGCTGCTACGTATGGAAAGCAAATTTGAAGTAGGAGTTGTATTGTAGCCAAACTAGAAGTAGTTGCAACCGCACGTATGGTACCCGATAGCCTTCACCCCAAAATTTAAACATATTAAGTTTGTAATTTGACTGTTTCTTTAAATATTATATATTTATGTTGCCTCGGCAGCGTCAGTATTATTGTAAGAGACATAGATTTCTTTGCAGGGAGTAGTGCGGCTAAGAATGTAGGCTTACACAGAATACAATTTTTACTTCACTACATTTATTAATTCTTGACACAATTTAAATAACACTTCACTGATATAGAGAGCTGTGAGATTGTTTTATTAAGTGCTTGCACTTTTAAACACGTAAACTATTTTCGTCTCACACTGAATACGTATTATATTTCTCGAGGACGCATCTCGCGTCCGGTTAGGAACACTCTCTACACTCTCTGAATTTGTAAATTTTGCTATATTTTAGTTTCTGATTGGCTAATCCTACTCCAATACAATACCTTCATTTAACTAAATCTTTTTTGGTTGTTGATTGGCTATTTTATAAACTGTCTCAACATTTACATTATTGTTGCTCCAAAAATGACTAGTAGCATTATTAAACTTTCTTAGTCATTGTTACCTCATTGTTAGCAACTTTTGACCTATTTCTCACAGCTCCTACATTATTAAATTACGTAATACATTCACATAACATTATTGAACATGTATACAATAATATAAACATATACAATGACATTTTACAAATTATTACGTACACATATTGCTTTAAGGCGGGCTCTTTTTGAATTTACATATTATATAACTTGACTGAAATTATTTAAGTGATAAAAATACTGCCTCAAAATCTGCTAAATTCATGACCCATTAATCTAAGAAACCATTTAACGTATCAGATTGAAGTTTTTATAGGCTGTAGATGTAAATATGCTAAGTTCACTGATTTACCTTTATATAGGGTCTTTCAACAAGAGTGTCCCATCTTTGAACTTAAATAAAACACGTTCTATAAATGATAGAGGTTTATTTATTTCTTTATTTTGGAACATAATTAATGTCATTAAGTGTGGAAGAGAACATGAGTTAAGCGACCGCTGCGACCCAATTTTCAATGACAGAAGAACGTAAATTAGGTCCAACTTCATGAATAACACGCGTGATGTTATTCATAAGATCATTTACTGTTTATGGCTTGTTGACAAATTCCAGATTTAACATAACCTCACAAGAAGTAATCCAACGGCGTTAAATCACATGACCCCGGGGGCCAGTTAATATCATCACCACGGGAAATGATGAAACCTCTGAACTTCTCCTTCAAAATATCGATTGTTTCGAGAGCAGTATGACATGTGACACCATCTTGCTGGAATCAGATGTTTCTGAGATCCATACCATCCAATTGAGGCAACAAATAGTCCCTTATTAGAGCCCGGTATCTTTCTCCATTGACAGTTAGGGCTTCTCCATCTTCATCTTGGAAAAAATATGGACCAATGATTCCATCATACCAAAATCCACACAGTAACCTTTTGGGGATGAAGTGGTCGTTCTTGAATCTGCATTGGATTGTGATTCCTCCAATAGCGCCAATTTTGTTTGTTAACACCACCATCCATTGTAATGAAACGCCGGATTATGACCCAAAAATTGGAGTGCGGTGTGCGATAAGTGCTAGAAGAATAATAGGGCCCATATTCTTTGATGAAACAGTAAATGCAGAGCGATATCAGAGGTTAATTCTGAGGGCATTTTTCAATCGCTTGACAGATGAAGAGAAAACGTATGGTTGGTTCCAGCAAGATCCTGCAACAGTACATACGGTTGACGAAGCATTACATGCAATAATGACAGAATAATTAATGTTGATTTGTGACCCCTCGTTCTCCTGGCCTAACAATTTGTGATTTTTATTTATGGGGTTCTTTAAAAGACAACGTGTATTGTTACAATCCTCGCGCACTACAGAAACCTAAAGAAAACTTTGTGCAAGAAATCATAAGAATTCCTGCTGCTGAGCCTCGGAGAGTGAGCGAGAATATTTATACGAGATATGCTGCCTGTTTGAGAGCAGAAGGTCAACATTTCCAACATCTATTATAAGGGAAGCATTTCAGTCCGTCTCTACCGGCGTAATTTCGCCGGCGACTGCCGCCTGTCTCGCGCAGTAGAGAGCGGCTGCGAGTGGGTTCGAATATAATTTAACTACCCCATATGTAGGTCAATAAGGAAAAAGATCCAAGGCCCAGGAGGAGATGTAAAGAAGGGTACAGACAGTGTGTGGCTATGCCTTGGAGTATAGATCTCGCTTAACAAGAAGTAGATAGGAGAATAAGCTTTTGTAAAAATAAGTTTTAGAAGCGAGCAGAGAAAGTCATGCAACATACCTTTTACATTTATCGCCTGCTGAAAGGATGAAATGTGTACCCCTTCCAGTTTCCCTTCAAAGTGTGAAAGTCAACAATTTAATGGAAATAAAAGAGGGCATTACACGAATACACGAACATACCTACCCTCGTTAAAGAATTGTAAAAAAGAAACAACGTAACCTGCATGCATTAAGAAAGAAAGAAAGAAAGAAAGAAAGAAGGAAAGAAAGAAATAAAGAAAGAAAGAAAGGATGAAACGATTTATCTACTGAAAAAACGCCTTATCTCCGGTTGCAATTAATGACAAATAAAAGACAAAAAGGGAACTTTTAGAATCCTAGGTAAATGTCTGGGAATCTAAAATGGATGGCAGGAGAAAGAGAAATGGGGAGAAAGTTGAGATAAAAAAGTGAGGCTGGAGGCACTGTTTCCATGGCAACAAAAACTTAGTTCACTTCTAATTCTCTGCGAATGGAAAATAAACTGTTTTTATCGTCTATTGCATGCAGTGGATTACCGTTACACAGCACATAGGTTCAGTTCTCGGTGTCTTCTGCGGACAAAGAGAAGATTATAACTCTTTCTACTGGTACTTATTTCATCCTCCCATCCTTTTTCTTCACATTTTTTTGGTAACTCTAGCGCGGATAGTTACACTGCATTTAATTTACCACGCATGGTATTCAAAGAAGATTTAAAACACAGAGACTAAACGTTATGCTTCAGCTTTATCTCAAATTACATTCTTGGTTCCTTTTTTCACCACGTAGAGTTTAAATCTAACTTCAAACTCTGATGCATTGCACTAGCATAATATTGTGACCTCGCATATTGAAGTACTCGTAGACAAGGTGATCCTTCCATTTACTTTACGTCACATTTATGATTAAAGTATTCTGAAATTAAGGAATTTGGACATGGATGTATATACAATATGGAAACTAATACACGACTTTGCTGCTTTTTTAGTTATTTGCCACCTACCTATAGTAGGTAATTCTACCAAAAAAATCAATATCGAGTTTCACCAAACATTCACGTTTTGAGGTTCTGCGAATTAAAAAAGATAACATTTTTAGAAAAAAGTTCTTTGTGTTTATGTGAATAGCTTAACTAAAAAAACCTGACGTGTTACACTCACATAACTTTCTCTACCCTCTATCCTTTATTTCAGGCTATATATATCATTCTTACGAAGCTTTATTTTCCTGTCTACTTCATTATAATCGAGATAAAAAATTAAATTGAATTTTATTTATGGACACTCTTTAACTGCTGTGGTCCTTAGCGTCTCATTCTATATTGTGCGTGAAAGACCGGTAATTTTGCTCAGAGATCTCTTTATCAGGTTCTTTTACGACACGGGACCACTGGCTTTACTTCCCTTCCGAAGGAAGCCATGCTAAGGATTTTTACGCCCAAATAAGCCATCGCCATCCCCGGGTTTGAACCCGTGACCTCGGGAACTAGCATGGTAACCACTACACCATCGAGATAAACCTTTGCAGAAATAGCTACATTACACATTTCGTTATGGATAGAAAGGGAACAGCGATAGTCAAATGCTGGACTTAAAACTCCATACTGTTTCCCTGACATCGCGAGAAACAACTGAAAATCGACAGCACTTTAAACAAAACATTGAACAGTTTGAAGCAAATTGTGTTTTAAAGACATATACATTTTTTCTGTGTAGCACGTTTTCCTCTATCGCTTAACGTTTACCAGTTATACAAGATTGTACAGAATTGCATCTGAATAAAAAACTACACATAAAATACAAGATATACATTTTGTCATGTAAATAGCTTTAATAATAGCATTTTAATCAAAATCTTTAGACCATTTTTGAGAAAATGAAAAATTTCGGGAAATATCCCAGTAAAGGGAGTGGGAGTGTCGTTGGGAGTGGAGGTATTTTCTTAAAAATATTCGTGACGTATCTTTGCAAGATACTGAACTTAAATATCAAGTCGTTTCGAGTTATGCTGTTCATAGACATACACATGGAGCATTTTCTAAAAATACATTTTTACTTTCTCTACTACGTATAGTAAGTAGGGGAAGTATTGTATTCCACCCAAAAATTCGATACCGAGATTTCACCGGAAATACATGTCCACCCAAAAATTCGATACCGAGATTTCACCGGAAATACATGTTTTGAGACCCCCTGAATTAAAAAAAAGCATTTTTGGAAACATGTCTCTGTGTGTGTGTGTCTGTGAACAGCATAACTCAGAAACGAACAGTCGGATAAACACCAAACTTGGTATTTAGGTTCAGTATCTTCCAGAGATGCGACACGAAGGTTTTCAAGAAAATCCCCGCAACCCAGATTACCCTTTACATGGAACATTTTTCGAAAAGTTTAATTTTCTCAAAAATGGCTGCAACGATTTTGATTAAAATATAATATGTTTAAGATATTTTCATGACAAATAGAATGTATATCCTGAATTTTCTGGGAATATCTCCAAAAGTATTCTTCATTGTGAACGACTTTTGCATAACCGGTAAACCATAAGAGATAGACAAAATTTTACTACACAAAAAATGTAGATCGCGTTAAAATACACAATTTATGTCATATACATTTTTTTTGTTGAGTGAACCATTTTCGAGATATTGCTTGTTATTCCCTTAAATTTTACAATACTTATTTTCTCAAATGGGAATTCGTTATTCATTTTTTTGTCTTGGATATGCAGAGAGTATTAATCTGTGGGAAAGGGAATGGTGCTGCACCTAGCAACCAGCTATTAAGAGATATGTATGTGCTTAAAGGCTACTGTATTTCTATATTGCCCTTGTAAATATATATTACCCTTACATCTACAAGAAAATTAGCAATAAGATAAGAGTCTGCAAATGTTTATCTCGATTAACATGAAGTAGATGGAGAATAAGCGTTTGTAAAAATAGTTTGTACAAGAGTAGAGAAACTGATGTGAGTGTAACACATCAGATTTTTTGTCTTGGATATGCAAAGAGTATTAATCTGTGCCAAAGAGAATGGTGCTGCACCTAGCAACCAGTTATTAAGAGTAATGTCTATGCTTAAAGGCTACTGTATTTCTGTATTGCCCTTGTAAATATATATTCCCCTTACATCTACAAGAAACTTAGCAATAAGACAGACTCTGCAAATGTTTATCTCGTTTAACATGAAGCATATGGAGAATAAGCGTTTGTAAAAATAGTTTGTACAAGAGTAGAGAAAGTCATGTGAGTGTCACACATCAGATTTTTCATTCAGGGGCCTCCAAAAATGTATTTTCGGTGAAATCTCGATAACGAATTTTTGGATGGAATACAACACCTTCTGCACGTGGTAGAGAGAGTAAGCAGAAAAGAAGTAGGTTAAATACCACACTTTGTATTTAAGTTCAGCAACTTGCAAGGATTCGAAACAAAGATTTTCAACAAAATCCCTCGCCCTAGACTAAGCTTTACATCTAACATTTCTGTTCTCTCAAAAATGGCTATAGCGATTTTTAATAAAATACCATACCTTTAAGATATTGTAACGCAGCAACTACGGCCCAAGATTATCGGGAGGTCGACACCGGCAGTCGGAATGAATAAGATAACTGCCGCTCGCCTGCCTAAACCCCGGGAGCGCTATCAGTAGATGACCAGAACCTTTAGGAAGCCTCTTCTACCCACCCGCTCCCCCAGAAAATGTGCCAAAATACTTCTAGAACGCTTGAGAACCTTGTGGAAACCTTATACTGACTATATAAGGGAGCGCTCTCGCGGGAGTGGTCAGTTGAGTTACAACGGCCACTCAGTGTGCGAGCGAGTTGGCGGACGAGTTTCCCGAGTGATTCTCCAATAGAATTGGTGACGGTTATTGTGACGTGCAGTGGGTGCTACTGGAGATCTTGTGTTCGACTCCCGTGTGAAGTGAAGTGACGGAGCATTCACCTTAGTGAAGTGAACTCCCAGTGAAGTTGAACTACATCAACAGTGACAGTGAGAACTAAGAGAAGTGAAAGAAAAACAGGACAAAGTTACGAGTGATGGATAATTTCCTAAAGAGGTGCCAAAAATGTATGGACAACGACGGTGGCCAGTTTCAGCATCTCCTTTCATAAAGTTGGTAAGTAAAGCCTTTAAAAGTAGTTTTAAAAGCGCCAGGAAAAACACCGCGCAAGCGCTTCGTAGTTTTTTGGCTCACCCTGTAGAAAAGTAAGCGTTTAAGAATAGTTTGAAGGAGTGAATACAGAAAGTCTTACGAGTGTAATACATCAGATTTTTTTAAAACGATTTACAATTAGCATACCACTATGATAGTTACAGAAAACAAACGGAAAACTTGAAATAATACATGCAACCAAAAGGGAAAATGGAAAATATTCTCGAAATTTACCACTTCGACTTAATCCAATAAGGTGTAGATAAACACAATATGGAGTTTAAAACTCCCAAGTCAAGGCGTATGCAGATGACAAAGGCTTCACACAATGCTTGCACACAAGGGAACTCAATAATCTGAAGACAATGGGAGCATTCCGAGAGCATTATTCAGAAAACGTCCTATATTGTTCTGCACCGAGAATTTCTTTTATCAGATTTACATACAACAGAGCGGGAGATAACTGGATGTAAACTAAAAATGCGAGACTAAACTGAAGTATTCAATATTTAATCCACACTAAAACGGGAAATTAATAAAACAGGAATCTGGGAGAAAAACCTATCCAATATAATCTCGACAGCCTCGCAGCTTTGAGCCAACTCATGTAATTAATTTTCCTTTTTGTGCGATCTTGGCCTTACTGAGCATGGACGCGCAATGTTAAGGGCTTAAGTTCCTTAGGGCTGACAACAACATGACATCTGTAATATTGGAAATAAAGTACCAATAATATTCCCTTAACGGGAGAACAAATGGGGAGAGTTGCCAAAAATAGCATTCTTTTTTTATTAATCTATTTTTATTTTACGTCGCTTTAACTCCTTGGTCATATCGCGACGCATCTGTTGGTGGATATCTCTTAGAACGATATGTGGTGGACAGTTAGGCCTCTAGGTCTCATCCCTGTAACCACCCGCTTCATGCTGTGCAGATGGCATTAGGGTGCCGTCCAGTCCAACCGCCACCCTCACACAGAAAGGTGGACAGTTAGCCTTCAGGGTCTCATCCCTGTAACCCCTGCTTCATGCCGTGCAGATGGCATTAGGGTGCCGTCCAGTCTAACCGCCGCCCTCACACAGGAAGGCGGACAGTTAGCCTTCAAGGTCCCATCCCTGTAACCCCATGCCTGCAGATGGCATTAGGGTGCGTCCAGTCTAACTGCTTACATTGTCTGTAGATAGATGGCATAGCATTCGCTATTACCACTTATTTTTAATTTTACTATTGTTTTAGACTTAAGATGGAACTTTGGGTCGTGGTATTAAATATCCAATCCAGTATTTACGTTGGCGACTGAGGAAAACCATGAAAAACCTCAGAGAGATTGTTTGAACACGGGACTTCTCCCGCACAATAGTTATATTTCAAATATATCACTTTCTCTACTACGTACATAGCAGATACAAATTAAATTGAGTTTTATTTGTGGACGCTCTTTAACTGCTGTGGTTCTTAGCGTCCCATTCTATACTGGGCGTGAAAGGCCTGTAATTTTGCTCAGAGGCCTCTTTATCAGGCTAGAGGTTCTTTTACGTGTCGTAGATCTACGACACGGGACAACAGGCTTTACTTCCCTTTCGAAGGAAGCCATGCTAAGGATTTTTACGCCCGAAAAAACCCATCGCCCTCCGCCGAGTTTGAACCCGCGACCTTGGGAATTGGAGGCTATTACGGTACCACTAGTCTACGGAGGACGACCAACATGTCCGCGTGTGTGTCTGCCAGAGAACAGTATAACTCAAAAACGAAAAATCGGATAAATACCAAACTTGGTATTTGAGCTTAGTATCTTCCTAGGGTACGACACAAAGATTTTCAAGAAAATTCCCCCACCCTAACTACCATTTACATGGAAGATTTTTCGAAAAACTTAATTTTCTCAAAAACAGCTCTAACGATTTTGATTAAAATACCATATGTTTTAAATATTTTCGTGGCAAATGAAATGTATATCTTGAATTTTCTGCAAATGTCCCTAAAAGTCCCATTCTGAGTTACTTTTGCATAAGTGGTAAACCGTAAGAGATTGACAAAATTTTACTGCACAAAAACTGTAAATCTCTTAAAGTATATAACTTATGTCATATATATATATTTTTTGTGGAGTGAACCATTTCCGAGATATTCCTTGTTTTTTGTTTGAATTTTCCAATACGTCTACTTTCTCTCAAACGGGAATTCGTTATTCGCTTTATGGACCTGGACATACAAAGAGAATGGAATACTCCACATAGCAACCAGCTCTTAAAACATTTGACTATCGCTTAAAGCCTACCACATTCTCCTTGCACCTACAAGAAAATTTGCAACAAAATGTGAGTGGAACACATCTTTTTTTTTTTTAGTTATGCTGTTCGAACAAACGCATAAGCACACGTAATTACCTTTTTTCAACAATTACTTTTTTCAGGAATTACAATACTTCCTCTACCTGTGTAAATGACAGAGAAAGTAAAACTTTGAAATATATAGGTACGTTGTATTGGCACCTCCGAATTTAGAAAAATCATTATGGAACATCCAGGAAGGAATATTATTCACTTTAAAATTGCGTTGTTATTCACTTAAGATCTGATTAAATTATAAAATACGACAACAAACTACGCATTTTATTACTATAAATACTGCTTGTGAAAAACTATTACTTTCCAAACTGGAAAACATCCGTATAATGGGTATTTTTTATCAGATCGGAAATCTTCGGTCGCTACGTGTGCTCTGTACTTTGACAAATGGCGGAATCGTTATCAGAATCCATAAAATAAACCACTCTGTATCTAAACAGCTTTGGTAGTTTATGCATTGTTTGTGTAACCTCTTTCTCTTCAAACATTGAACTATTTTACGAGAAGGAAGCTCTGGGACAGTTTAACAATTTCTATTGGAACAATATAAATCTCTGTTATTTGGTGCGTGACATTCATTAACATTTCACACTCCATTTCAGCTACATATTATCAAGAGAGAAAATCTGTGCCGGCCAAAAGTATTCGTATACAGTTTTAAAAATCTTAGTAGCCAAATTAATGGAAATAAAATTGACATTTTTAATAAACAGAAAGGAAAATACACTGCCGTTTGTGAAATTTGCAACACCAAGAAGAAAACACATAAATTCAATGAATTTAATAGCACAGGTTAGCTACATGACAAGTAACAAATGATACACTTTTCAAATCTATACATGACCTTTGAGCCCTAATGGCCTCCATTCGCTGCAATTAGAGCTGCTATACGCCGTGACATTGAATCAAAAAGGTTCTGAATAAGTTCCTGAGGGATTTCCCTGCACGCAGTTTGTATTCGAGCCCACAAATCCGTGACACTGGTTATTGGAGGACCGTGACGCACCAGGTGCCGACCAACCATATCCCAGGCATTTTCTATGGGCGACATGTCAGGCGAACGTGTAGGCCAGGGAAAAGTACATCAGGATCTACAACCACCGTTAGGTATCCGTTGCTGTTCAAAGTGCCCTCAATTCGTAGGAGGCAAGATCGGTTGTTGTTGTTTAATAACCATCACACCTGGTGTTTGTCCGCTATGCCGCTCAACAATGCAGCCCTCCAGGTTGCGCTCACCGCGGTACTGCCGGACACGTATGCGGCCAGCGCTGTAGGAAACGTTGAAGCGGTATTCGTCCGAAAAGATTACATTTTGCCACTCAGCACCCCAGTGACGGTGTTCACGTGCCCATTGCAGTCGGAGGAACTTGTGGTTTCTGGACGATGGAAGTCAACGTAATGGTATGCATGCAAGCAGTCCAACCTGCAGCGGACGGCGGCGAACCGTTGATGCAGACAAGTACATAGCTGTTGCACTGCTCCAGCTTCGAGCCAACACTGTGGATGAAGCTGTACGGTCCGTTATGGCCATGCGGAGAAGATGACGGTCATCACGTGCTGTGATCATGTTCCCAGTACCCGCTCTTCGCTGCGTACGACCCTCATCTATCCACTGCTTCCACACATGCATCACTGTCGTAGCAGCATGCCCTGTACGAGCCGAAATGTCAGGGTATGACAAATCCGCTTCTCGGAGATCGATGATTCTGCCCCGTTCGAACTCACTCATATGCCGATATGGCTCCCTTTGACGTCGAGGCATACTTGCACTCACTTTATTGTTTCTACCTTGTTCAACAGCTGTGCACTGACTACACTGGGCGCAAAACTGACTTGTCGGACCGACACGAGATGGCTCTGCTCGGCCTACGTATACCCCATCTCTCTGCAAATCTAATCACTTATTGCTTGCACACTCTTCTACACTTCCACCAAGTTTGGAGTTATTCGGGAAATTCTGTCTTGTTACAATTTTCACAAACGGCAGTGTAGTTTTACAGTTTATTTGTTTTACCAGCTGTTAATATCTTGCATTTATTAGATTAACAATTGCTTGAAAAATATGCCGTGTTTACAGAATTTTTTTTCATGCATTAAATAGAGCGGTGCTTTTTGTAGATTTTCACTTGTAGGATGAATAAAATGTCAATATCAGGGATCTTCAACGTTTATTTTGAACGTCCTCATTAACGCCTCAAATTTATTTGCCCGCCAGTTTAAATCATACGTCGATGAAAAAATACACAAAAATTTTCACTACTAAATGCATAAAAAAATCTGAATGTGTTACACTCACATGACTTGCTCTACTCTTGTACAAACTATTTTTACAAACGCTTATTCTCCATATGCTTCATGTTAATCGAGATGTTAATCTTATTGCTAACTTTCTTGTAGATGCAAGGCGAATATGGTAGGTTTTAAGCGATAGTCAAATGTTTTAAGAGCTGGTTGCTATCTGGAGCATTCCATTCTCTTTGTATGTGCAGGACATAAAAAATCTTATGTGTTACACTCACATGACTTTTTCTACTCTTGTACAAACTATTTTTACAAACTCCTGTTCTCCATCTATTTCATATTAATCGAGATAAACATTTGCAGAAACGATCTTTTCACATGCAAAGAGAATTACATTTTACACATAGCGACCAGTTTTAAAAATATCTGACTATCGCTTAAGGCCTACTATATTCCCCTTGTTTTGTATTTGCAAGGGCAATATAAAAGTACAGATGCCTTTAAGCATATACATATCTCTTAATAGCTGGTTGCTATGTCTAGCACCATTCTCTTTGCCACAGATTAATACTCTTTGCATATCCAAGACAAAAAATGAATAACGAATTCTCATTTGAGGTAATAAGTATTGACAAACTTAAGGGAATAACAAGCAATATCTCGAAAATGGTTCACTCAACAAAAAAATGTATATGACATAAATTGTGTATTTTAACGCGATCTACATTTTTGTGTAGTAAAAGTTTGTCTATCTCTTATGGTTTACCAGTTATGCAAAAGTCGTTCACAATGAAGAATACTTTTAGAGATATTCCCAGAAAATTCTAGATATACCTTTCATTTGTCATAATAATATCTTAAGCATATGATATTTTAATCAAAATCGTTAGCCATTTTTGAGAAAATTAAAATTTTCGAAAAATGTTCCATGTAAAGGGTAATCTGGGGTGGGGGAATTTTCTTGAAAACCTTCGTGTCGCATCTCTGGAAGATACTGAACCTAAATAGCAAGTTTGGTGTTTATCCGACTGTTCGTTTCTGAGTTATGCTGTTCACAGACACACACACAGACGGAAATATTTCCAAAAATTCTGTTTTTTGATTCAGAGGGGATCTCGAAACATGTATTTCCGGTGAAATTTCGGTATCGAATTTTTTGGGTGGAATACATTACTTTCCCTACTTACTATACATAGTAGAGAAAGTAAAAATTATGATAGAGCAATTACTGAAGGATTGTGCCCCTTACGATCCCGTGATTTAACTGTAAGCGATTTTTATAGGAAAAGCCTGCGAAACAAAATGTGTGCAATAAATCCTCATACATTGGAAGAATTGAACTTCAGGTGAGAAATTTACTCACTTTGGGATATTGAACTCTATAGAGTGTAAATGGAACTTTCCAGAAATGTTTGGAAAAAGGACATTTGCTACATTTGATATGTATGTATTTATTATCATAGTATTTGTAACTATAACCGTGAGAATGTGAGCGGGTTGCGGGGATATTAGAATTCTTTCACCGGGAGTCCGAGCTGAGGTGACCGGCGCGCGAGCCACCGTAAGGTGGCCACAGTGTGAGGGAAAAACACTATTTTGACAATTCTTTCACCATTGAAAAGTTTTATCTTTTTGACGGACAAGGGTTATAAAACAACCTTCTAATTTCTGAAAGGGGATATACCTCACACACACAACATATATATATATATATATATATATATATATAAATTAATATTAAACAAGAATTGTACATAGCATAATCCGGCAAGAAAAATGTAACAGCCAAGAAATGTAAAAAGCAGATTGTAACTTAGATAAGTAAGGGACGAGCAAGCTAGCTAATTCCAGGTAAAAGATAATTCTAGGTAGTGCCCACCATTCACCAAGCTAATGAGCAGGGAACTGGAAACAGTAAGCAGAAATATAAAGGAAAGAGACAGAGATATTGAATCTGCTTCCGGACCCGTCACTGGTGCGCGTATGCGAAATCTTTTGGAGCAGAATATTCTCATACATAACAAGGAAACGCGGTCGGAGGACCAATTAGAAATGTCGTTACATTTTGAGGCGCGGAGGTGAGCGTCACTAGGCTCAGGTATAAAAGGGGTAAGAAAGCCCCATATTTTCACTCTCTTATAGAATCTCGTCGATACACAGTGGACGACAGCTGCACGTGTGTGCATTGGGGTGGAAGCGTTTGCGGGTAGTTTAGGCTCCTAATTTATTATAATGGTGGGAATTGTTATAATGGCAAAAGCTAGCCACCCATAAGTATTTATTTGATAATAAACCACGTTTATTAAGGGAAATGCAGTGTATTTTAATTCGCCTCACCTACGAAAACCTTGAGACCCGTGGAATTAGCTAGATAGGTAATTATTAGGAATGGAGAATACAGCAGCCGACAGCAGCAGTAGCCGAGGACAAGAACACCGCAGCAGAGGGCATCAACCAGAGGAACAACGTTTTCCAGCTAGAAATGATCCACAACGCTTTCCCGCTATATTTCAATTCATAAATTGCTAAAAGGCTAAATAGGATTTACAGTCTAGAGTTATAAAAAACATACTTGCGAGGTAGATTTTGTGTTTTGGCCGAGACTGTTATGTAGAAAATATTTGTTGTTATTTCCCGGAATATGCATATAAAATAATAAAAAAGGCCAGTAATATTTCATTTCAAGCACTATATAATAGTCATCATTTAGCAATTAAGATACAGTAAAACAAGAGAGATTCGAATCCGTTTATAATGGTATAATACGCATGAGATGCAAACGAGTACTGTTTAGCAGTATTAATATTTAATAACTATGTAAGAAATTATTTCTTTATTTCCTTTGCACTTACGTTATAATGAAGATCGTTAGCAGGGTATTTCTAAATACTATTTATATAATTCTATTCGTGGTCTTAGCAAATACTACTCGATAAAATGAAACTCACCCGTGGATTATTGGAAAGGGTATAATAAATCATTCTTAAACCACAAGAACTTCAACAACCGTTTTCTTTCATAGGTTTGCAGAAAAACGCATTGCAATGCAGAGAAATTTGGCAACATCGCCCTTTCCCTTGCTGCTGGTAAGGAAAATCACACATGGCGGTAAGATCAGCTCCGCCGCAGAATCGAATGCGCGCTCTTTTTCTGAAGTCACTGCAAAGTTGCTGCATTATGGAAAGGGTATTAACTACGCTAGTGGTTTTAAATTTTCAAGACAGTCTTTTACTTTCTCTACTACGTATAGTAAGTACGGGAAGTATTGTATTCCACTCAAAAATTCCATCCAAAAAAGCATGTTTGGAAACATGTCCGTGTGTGTGTGTGTGTGTGTGTGTGTGTGTGTGTCTGTGAACAGCATAACTCAAAAACGAACAGTCGGATAAACACCAAACTTGGTATTTAGGTTCAGTATCTTCCAGAGATGTGACACGAAGGTTTTAAAGAAAATCCCCCCACCCCAGACTACCCTTTACATGGAACATTTTTCGAAAACTTTAATTTTCTCAAAAATGGCTCTAACGATTTTGATTAAAATGTCATATGTTTAAGATATTTTCATGAGAAATGAAATGTATATCTTGAATTTTCTGGGAATGTCTCCAAAAGTATTCTTCATTGTGAACGACTTTTGCATAACTGGTAAACCATAAGAGATAGACAAAATTTTACTAAAGAAAAAATGTAGATCGCGTTAAAATACACAATTTATGTCATGTACTTTGTTTTTGTTGAGTGAACCGTTTTCGAGATATTGCTAGTTATTCCCTTAAATTTTCCAATACTTATACTTTTTCTCAAATTCGTTACTCATTTTCTTATGTCCTGGACATGCAAAGAGAATGGAATGCGCCACATAGCAACCAGCACTTAAAAGATTTGACTGTCGCTTATAACCTACCATGTTCCCCTTGCATCTACAAGAAAACTAGCAATAAGATTCACATCTCGATATCTCGATTAACATGAAGCATATGGAGAATAAGCGTTTGTACAAGAGTAGAGAAAGTCATGTGAGTGTAACACATCAGATTTTTTTGTCTTGGTAATGCAAAGAGAATGGAATACTCCACATATTAACCAGCGCTTAAAATATTTGACTATCGCTTAAAGCCTACCAATTCCCCTTGCATCTACAAGAAAATTAGCAATAAGATTCACATCTCGATATCTCGATTAACATGAAACATATGGAGAATAAGCGTTTGTAAAAATAGTTTGTACAACAGTAGAGAAAGTGATGTGAGTGTAACACATCAGATTTTTTTAGTGTATTTTTAGCTAAATGTTTAATGTAAATGTTCACTTACGACGCAGATTAAATGGTTACAGTATTCCATTACTATCACATACCGATACAAAGTGTTTATCGGGGCATTTAACGAGACCAAACAGTTAATCGCTTGTTCAGTCGCTGTTGTGTTAGCGTGACTTCAGCGCAAATTACGAAATGCACAAAACAAAAATACGAATTAATGGCGGAATGGAGCTCTTTAGGAATAAAATGAGGTTAACAAAAAACGTAATTAGTTGCATTTGAATAAGACTTGGCTAAATCGTTCGGAATATGAATTATTGTGCGGAAAACGTGTTTTTTTACTTTGTTTCATTATTTTTATTTATTTTAATCAAGCGTTCACAGACTTATAATTTTCCATTCGCCTTCCATTCCCACCCGGTATACTTCCTGTTCAGAAGTATGAGTGTGATTTTGTTAATTATCCCATCATTGAAAAGCACCGTTCTTCCAGACGGACATAGACTACGCAGCATTTCCAAAAAATCATGTCACACAATTTTAGTCCCGTTTCGTTGAACATGAATTCCAGAGTATAAATTTTGTCACTTTGTTACGACCTTGTAGATTTTAAACGAGTTCCAGCCCAATAGAATAATATTTTTAAAGTGGAACTTTGTTACAGGGAATATCTTTGATGTGAATTTAACAAATCTTGGCAAACTTAGGTTTTAGAATAATGGTAAAAAATTATAAGCTACGCTACAACACTAAAAATTGCTGCTACCCTTAATTTTTAAACCTTATTTTCAATCGCAACATATAAATCGACATTCTTGGACCTAACTAGACAGCATACTGTACACTTATACTATAGAACCCAAAGAAAATTAATTTTATGCTAAATCACAACTCTCAAAAAGAACCACTTCCAAGTTTTTCAGCCGCTTACGTAGAAAACTGGCACTGTTTAATCCATAGGGCCGCAATAGTTTAAAGACCTGGTTAGCTTACAATTTCTAAAAAAGCTATTCACCCCTTATTTCCAATCATAAATCACCTCGATTTTTTAAAAACCTATACCTATTCTTTAGTTTTAACCCCTTATAGAGAAGTCTATACTGGTTGAACAACCACGACAAAAAGGTTTGCACTCGAGGTGATGGACTTGGCATAAATCATAGAAAACATAATATAAAAAAGTTACCTCTTCTTATATTTTCAATCCCTTATTTACAAATTTGACCATTTGACCTATGTGGACATAACTTTGGACACTAATGCTTCAGGTATGAGTAAATTATAGGCAACTTGCGAGTTTAAAAAAACACCCTTATCCTTATTTTCAACCCCTTAATTACAGAGTGGGCCCACATATTGCCGGGTAAGATAGTTAACTATAATATAAAAAAGAAAAATCACAACTTACACAGTTTTATATCAGCATTCGCCGTAGTCATCTCTTACCTAAAACAAAAGAAGTATATGTTACATTCTCAGACAAAGAGAGAAAAGCACCTTAAATGTTTCTTAAAAGCATTGATTTGTAATGTTTAACATTAAAATCTAAAAATCAAAATTTGATATGTTTCATTCACGTGCCCTTATCCGCCCACTACCGTTTATTTTGATAAATTTTCTACAAAGCATTTTTACAAAACCGTATTTTGTCGACAATAGCTTTTTCATCCACTTCCCGTTCATGTTGCCTTGCTGGAAAGTTGAATTTCCAGCATTCAGTGCTGGTAACCTACCAACCTGGTTCTGAATACAGCTTTCACTTGACAGTGTAACTTATGACGATGTTTTCAATCCTGTCTTTAGTTTAAACAATTCTAGATGCAAAGATATCTACGGCATGGATAGTAACCTGCTTAAATTGGTGATTCCATAAGTAATTGGACCGCTAACTTATGCTATCAATGTATGTTTTTCTACTGGTCTTTTTCCTCAGTCTTTAAAGAGCATTCAAGTGATATCTCTTCTTAAGAAGGGTGATACTGGTGATGCGGCTAATTATAGACCAATTTCTATTGTTCCAATATCCTCAAAAGTAGTAGAAAAATTAAAGAACAAGCAATTAACAACGTATTTTGAATCTAATTCACTTTTTACTAAATTTCAATATGGTTTTACATTAGGATTGTGCTGTTGAATACTTAATAAACTATGTGTTAACTGGATTTGAGAGCCAAGCTAGCACTATGGCAGTGCTTTGAGACTCGTCCAAAGCTTTTGATTGTGTGAATCATGCAACTATCTGCTCTAAATTAGAGTTTTATGGAATACGAGGTAAAACCCTCAATTTAATTAGGACTTATTTATCAAATCGCATTCAAGTAACTTCCATTAAGGGCTAACTCTCAAACTCTGGTAAAATAGATACAGGAGTACCTCAGGGATCTATTTTGGGTCCTTTGCTGTTTTTGATAATGATTAATGAGTTGCTCTTAAACACAAGCTGTGACTCATTATTTGCAGATGACACCTCACTCTTGACTAATGGTTTATCTTCAATTGATATTAATCGATCTATAGATTTCTCTTTTCATGAAGTTGCTAGATGGTTCGATGCCAATGGCTTTAAGCTTAACACTGAGAAAACCCAGAGTATATATTTTACGCTTAAGCAAACTTCTCCTGATATGTTCTCTGAAGTTAAAATATTAGGCATTGTTTTGGATTCCAAGCTTATTTGGGCTGGTCACATTTCCTATGTCTGCAAAAGGTTGTATCGTGTACTATTTTTATTGAGTCATTTGAAAAGTCACATTCCCAGACACCATCTAAAGCAAAGTTATTACGCTTTCTTTCATTGTATAATTTCTTATGGTATCCATATTTGGGGTAATAGCGCCAATATAAACAAAGTATTAACTCAGCAGAAAAAGGCCTTAAGAATTATATCTGGTTCAGCGTTTGATGCCCATTGTCGACCTATATTTAAATATTTTAAAATCCTGACAGTGATTAATGAATATATATATGAGGGTCATTCAAATGAAACCCGGTCACTTGTTTAAGTAACGGTAACGATTTTATTAACTCAAAAATAGTCGCCAAAACTGTTGGCACATTTATCCCCTTTGCAACACTAGCTGATAGATTCCATCTTTAAAGAAGCTAGTAGGCTGCTGTTGGATGCAGGCCTGGACCCATTTACACACTTCATCGTCCACTGTGAATCGATGTCCGCGAATAGCTTGTTTTAGAGGTCCATAAACATGAAAGTCAGACGGTGAAAGGTCTGGACTGTACGGTGGATGTTCCAGCGTTTCCCATCGAAACTGCTGCAATGTTGTCTTCACCGCATTGGCAGTGTGTGGGCGGGTATTATCATGCGGGAGAATAACGCCATTGAACAACATGCCTGGGCGTTTCGACTTGATGATTCGTCTAAGGTTCTGTAAAGTGGCTTGATAACGCTGGGCATTGATGGTGCTTCCCCGTTCCAGGAACTCGACAAGCAGTGGGTGCTTGTGATCAAAAAAGGACATCATGACCTTACAGAACTGGTGTGCACGGCCTTTGATTTCTTTGGAGGTGGAGAAGTCGCATGTTTCCACTGCTTGCTCTGACGCTTGCTTTCCGGTTCAAAATGGTGAGACCATGTTTCGTCACCAGTGACAGTGTGCGACAGAAAGCCTTATTCCTCCTTATGATAACGTTGCAGATGACTCAAAACTGTTCGGCGGTCAGTTGGTGTGGAACCCACTGCGCACAACCCTTTCGAAATTTCAAGTGTGTATGCATTATGGTGTGAATGGTGCCCACGCTAATACCCAGTAACAGATGGATCTCGTCCACGGTGATTCTGCGGTTGCCCAAGACTAAAGCATTCACTTCCACAATCATTTCAGGTGTGATGACACGATGAGCCTATCCAGGACGAGCATCGTCTTCCAGTAACCCGTGCCCCTCAAGGAATCTTTTGTGCCATTTCACCACACTTGAACGACACAGACTGTACTCACCGTACACAGCCTTCATCCGTTGATACATTTCATGGCCTCCAACTCCCTCCGCCGCTAAAAATCGAATCACTACTCATTGTTCCTGCTTACTCGCCTTCATGTTCAGTAGTGGACGATAACTTGTGTGACCACCTTCTCTTCGGCGTGAAAGCACACTGTCGCTATGCAACGTCAAACGTTGCGCACGCTGCAGTCGCTCTACTAATAGATGTGCCACCTTACGTGTAATGCAAAGTTAGACGCACTGACCAGGTTTCATTTGAAGGTCCCTCATATATATACAATTGTTTAGTAATTATTAAGCTAACTTGAATAATCTTGTATTTCATCATCAGCAACATGAACATTATACAAGAAATATATATATATTATTGTCTCACACAAAATAAGGTTGACTAAATCCAAGAAATGGTGCAATAACATAAGCATCAATGCATTTTAACAGATTACCAAGAGCTGCCCATTCAGCTAGCACAGATAGATTTAAAGTTGCTAACCCATTTTATAGCTTGAATGAATTTTTTCAAGCCAATATTGACATTGCATTTTTTAAGTGTTCTTTTTTATATTTTAGTATTTTTGTGTCTGTTTTATTGATTCATTTTAGCACTTTTATTATACCATTGACTTATGTTAATAACTGCTAATGACGCAGTTCAACAACATAAATAAATATTGAGTAATTGATTAATAATTGAGTTCTGCCCGCGTCACTGCACGTATGCACAGCAACTATATTAAATCGTCTAAATGGTGTTACATTTTTTATTGCAGACATAAGATATAATCATATTTGATAGTTGAAGTTCACGAATTAAATCTTACTTTCTTATTTCCCTTTATATTTGTTAATATTTACTTGCGATTTAATTCATGCAGCAGCTAAATTTGAGTTGCAAGTTGTTGATGTTTATAAGGTCAACAAACAGGCATGGATAATTGCAACTCACCTCTTCTCGTCAAGTTACGTAACTCACCTGACGAGGGTGTTTTTGGAATCCCTTAACTTTCTAGGTAGCGGTGTTAACTTGGGATCGTACTGGGTCTAAGAGGCTAAGGAAACTCCGAGATCAATAGGGGAACATAAATAATTTAAAGGGTAAACTGGTATGAGTAATAATTATTCAACAACCATATGAATACAATTTGTAACAATTTAACACATGTGAAATATAATAAAATGTGCATAACATACATATATTATTTGTCTGTGATCTGCGCACTCAATAAACTGAGCTAGTCAAAGGCAAATATATAATGCCTATATATAATCCTTGTGCGCAACACAAAGCAAATGCTTAAAAGGGAGAGCATTCAATACAAGTCATTCACGCTTGAATAGAAAATATGAGCCTCAATTACAACTCAGGTATTACACGATTGAAAAGCTGAAATTAAGTTAATTAGTACAGCATATAATTAAATTCCCTGCTTGGTCAACTCAGTTCAGAGAACATAAGTTGAATTCGCAGTGGATTAACTGCACCATTAAACGATGAATTACGAGTTGCACAACAATTTAAAGAGTTGAAAAAATCACCATATTAACCTTCCACGTGAAATGAAATAGAATTTTGAATGGTAGACGATATCCTAATGAGAGATGCCCAAAGTCTACCATGTTAAATACAAATAAATACTTTAACAAATCTAATCATGATCTAACACGGTCTAACATGTGTCGAACACCTAACCAACTGGCCAAAGCCAGGTCGTCGTTTGGAAAATTCCCCCCCCCAAAATTCCATGATGGATAGTTTCCTAAAGAGGTACCAAAAGTAGTTTTAAAAATGTTGTATGGTTTCATCCGCATCTTTCTATGATACCAGCAGGCGGCAACGAGCGCCGAGAACGCAGACAAGAAAAATACCGCGCAGGCGGTTTGGAGTCTTTTGGTTCACTCTGTAGATACGTGGAAGAGAAAATAACAATTGTATGTTTGGTACAAGGGACACAAAAATATGTATTTTCTATGAATTGTCTATATAAATGTTTTAGGTATAATACATTATTTCCCCTACACATATGGTATAGAAGATAAAACCATTAACATAAGTTAACATTGCAAGGTCACGACTTTCGGTATTCTATCTGCAGTTCATAATGAGAATAAACGTGGAACCAAGCTGCGTGAAGTCCTTTGTCTGGATAGACTGGCTCTTCCTCCTCCCTTGGAAGAGGAGTAAAAGCCCAGAACACGTCCAGACCGGAGATCGACAGTGGCGGAAATGAAACCAGACCTTTTGCGTGCCGCTCCCAAGTGCTGCCAAAAGAAAAATAGAGGAAAATGCTACAGTGGGTTCGTGTTTCCTGTGGGTGCACGTTTCAAGGAATTTTCGAGAACTAAGATTTTTCCTCTATCCTACACGTACCGTAGTTGGTAGAGAAGGTATTGCATTCCATTTAAAAATTCGATATCGAGATTTCTCTGATAATACATGCTTTGAGGTCCCCTGATCAAAAAAAATATTTGTTAGAAAAACACCCGTGTTTGAGTGTCTGAACAGTCATGTCATGTTTTAATGTGCTGTCGCTATTCAGTTGTTTCTAGCGATATCAGAGAAATTTATGGAATTTTAAGAACAGTATATATAGCAGTCGATTCGGTTTCCTGTACACGTTTGGTTCCTGTAGTGAAATGTAAAACGAATCTATTTCTTCAAAGTTTTGTTTCGATTAACATGAAATAGAAAAATAACTTTCCTAAGAACAGTTTGTAGCAACTATATAACATAAACCCTATGTGAGGCGTGTTTGTGGTCAGTTGTGTAGCCGCTGTTGCAACGTCTGAAGTTCATTGTAGATTACGATTTGTACGAAACAAAAATGCTAGGTGAAATTTGTGGGGGAAAGACAAAACAAATGCTCTTCCACAATATTTGCCTTAATGGCGATTTTGCTGCCCAAATAAGCGTTCAGAGACTACACTTGTATAATCTTTCATTTCTTTTACATACACCCACCACTTATAATTACATCTGTACTCCTCCTCTTAGTACATTTATACAGTGTTGACTTGTTTCCGCACAACTGTGTTATTGGAACAGAGAATAAAAGTTAACTAAATGGATTTTTTTTTTTTTTTTACATTCTCTACAACGTATAGTAAGTAGGGGTAGTATTGTATTCCACCCAAAAGTTCAATATCGATATTTCACCGGAAATATAGGTTTTGAGAACACCTGAATACAAAAAAAAGCATTTTTGGAAACATGTCCGTATGTGTGTGTGTGTGTGTGTGTGTGTGTGTGTGTGTGTGTCTTTGAACAGCATAACTCAGAAACGAACAGTCAGATAAACACCAACTTGGCATTTAGGTTCAGTATCTTCCAGAGATGCGACACTAAGGTTTTCGAGAAAATCCTCCAACCCCAGATTACCCTTTACATGAACACTTTTCGTAAATTTTAATTTTCTCAAAAATGGCTCTAACGATTTTGATTAAAATATCATATGTTTAAGATATTTTCATGACAAATGAAATGTATACTCAAATTTTCTGGGAATGTCTCCAAAAGTATTCTTCATTCTGAACGACTTTTGCATAACTGGTAAACTATAAGAGATAGACAAAATGTTACTACATAAAAAATGTAGATAGCGTTAAAATACACAATTTATGTCATATACATTTTTTTGTTGAGTGAATATTTTCGAGTTTCTCAAATTCGATATTCATTATTTTTGTCCTGTACATACAAAGAGAATGGAATGCGCCACATAGCAACCAGCTCTTAAAACATTTGACTATCACTTAAAGTCTACCATATTACCCTTGCATCTACAAGAAAATTAGCAATACGATTAACATCTCGATTAACATGAAGCACATGGAGAATAAGAGTTTGTAAAAATAGATCGTACAAGAGTAGAAGAAGTCATGTGAGTGTAACGCATCAGACTTTTTTGTTGTATTATTGTTGTTGACAAGCTTCGCAAATTATTTGCACTTATCTTTAAAATTGCGCTTAAATAGACTTGCAAGTAAACTGAAGGGATGAAGATAAACAAAGGATGATTTATAGCTACTCCTAGTGTTTAGAAAGACTACGCTAGGCTTTGAAAAATCACCCAAAATAAGTAAATAACAGTTCTGAATTAATCGCTACTTCTTTATGCAAGTTTTTTTCACGTGTTATTGGAATAAAAAGTTGGAATGTTTATACAGATGTATTTCCCCAGGGAGCATAGACCCGACGTCACCAAAGGGGGTGCGCATTGATTCGTGTCTCCAAAAAGAGGAGAGGGAGGTTTCTCTAGAGAATTTGACCAGTGCAGCGTCCGGCGTTGACCCGGCATCGAGAGGAACATTAGGATGCTGCATTTGGTAGCAAACTCACTTTTCAATATATACAAATCCATAAACTCCAACTATAGATTTCATCCTCGCTCTTACCTACACGCTATTCTTTAAACAATTGGTTGTATCTTTAAGTTCATTAACAGGCAACTCTTATATTCACATGACTTTCTCTACCCACTTTCGTTTATCTTTATATAGCTACCATAAGCTATCCTTACGAAAATTTATTGTTATCTCTACTTGAATATTAAACGAGATAAAGACTTACAGAAACAGTTTAATTTCACTTTTATTTGTTTAGAGTATAGGATACCAAAGCGATATTTAAAACTTCAAAATGCTGGCCTTAAAATTCGATACTCTTTCCTTGATATCGCGAGAAGCAATAGGATAGCGAACATTGTCGCGTAATCTGTTCGTGTTATCTTATTTACTGGGCGTCTGTTATTATTTTAATATTTTAAGATTTGGGTGCTTTGTCCTCCGGCTAGCTATTATTACTCAGTCGAGCAAATATCTCTGAGCAGGGTGTGTAAACGGAAAGGAGTTGTTACTAAAAGATAACACTGATAAAAGAATTTATTTTCGCACTTTTATTGCCGTCACACTTAATTAATAGTTCACATCTTTTATCTTTATACACGCCTGACTGAAATTGTTATATTTCCGAATGTGATTACTGCCGTGTTAGTTGCCGCGTACTTCAAATTTTGTAACTAACTTTAAGACGCGAGAGATTCTTCCAAACTGTATGACCTCCACTTCACGAGAGATTCTTCAAGACTGCGCGACGTGTACCTCGCGAATGACTTTTCAAGACTGCATGAAACATACTTATGGCTCGAGAGTATATACTCCTCCCCGAAATGCCTAAACATTATAATAGAGCTGCTATTGGTTACCAAATCGCGCCAACATTAGCGTCTGTATTGTCAGCCAATCACAATTACTAACATATGTTCTAGGGAAGATATTCCCTGCATTTCTAAAGAAAGGCACGCTACCCTGACGTCATTTGTTTGTCTCTTCTTAGTGATAAACAACTCACCCCATCGGTTTATTGTTACGCACTCCTATTGTCAGTTTCAGTGAGGCCGTGTAAACTTATTTCCTAACAATGCTTATAATTAACAAACATCTCAAATCAATGTCGTACAATAATGTTAATTTACACTACAATCACTCCGGCATTCACTGTGTTGTGATATAAAATACTGCCTCAACTTACTAAAATATAACGAAGTATTGAATAATTGAAACAAATAATAATGACTGATGTGCTTTAAACAGATGTGCAGTTTTTGTGTTGTACGTTTTTGTCTCTTTAGATTTTTCAGTTGTACAAAA
Organism: Deroplatys truncata; assembly: GCA_030765065.1. NCBI lineage: Eukaryota > Metazoa > Arthropoda > Insecta > Mantodea > Mantidae > Deroplatys > Deroplatys truncata. The sequence goes on along the minus strand of CM060975.1, from coordinate 301,858,535 downwards.
TGATAAAAAAGTCCTTCGACTTCACAGGCTATTCTCAGAAAATCCAAGATCTACATTTTACTTGTGATGTAGATATCTTAAAGACGCAATATTTTAATCGAAACCGTTAAGAGGTGTTTTTGGAAAAATAGAAAAATATCGAAAAATTTTCCGTCTAAAGGTTAGTTTGGGATGGGATTATTTTCTTGAAAATCTTCGACTTGCACGTTGGAGAATACTGAATAAATGTCAAGTTTGGTATCTATACTACGTATAGTAAGAAGGGGAAATGTTGCATTCCACACAAAAATTCGATGCCAAGATTTCACGGAAATACATGTTTTGGGGCGCCCTGAATACAAATAAAGCATTTTTGAAAACATGTGTATGTGTATGTGTGTGTCTGGCTGTGACGGCATAACTCAAAAACAAAGTCGGATAAATACCAAACTTAGTAATTGTGTTTTTCAAGAAAATCCCCCACCCCAGACTACCCTTTACATGAAACATTTTTCGAAAATTTTTATTTTCTCAAATATGGCTATAACGATTTTGATTAAAATATTATATATTTAAGATATTTTCATGGAAAATGAAACGTATATCTGAATTTTATGGGAATATCTCCAAAAGTGCCCTTCATTCTGAATGACTTTAGCATAAATGGTAAACCGTAAGAGATAGGCAAAATGTTACTACACAAAAAATGTAGATCTCGTTAAAACACACTATTTATGTCACATACTTTTATTTTTTATTTCCTTTTTTCCCCCGAGCGAACCATTTCTTTGTTATTTGTTTCAATTTTCCAATACTTCTACTTTTTCTCAAATGGGAATTCGTTATTCATTTGTTCATATTCTCACATACAAAGAGAATGGAATGCTCCACATAGCAACCAGCTCTTAAAACATTTGACTATCGCTTAAAGCCTACCATATTCCCCTTGCATCTTCAAGAAAATTAGCATTAGGACAGTTTCTGCATATGTTTATCTCGTTTATCATAAAGTACAGCTTGTGTAAAACGTCGTGACAGTCCCCCACTTCTGAGGCATAGCTGCCCAATAGTACTGACCAGCCCACTTGCATATTAAGGGAGGTGGGGGTCAGCGACTGCCTCTGAGTTCTGATATACTAAACTTCTGGTCCCTTGCTCCCCCACCACTCTCGACACTTCTCATTTCTCCTCTTTTGCGCATATGGAGTGTCACGACGTTTTATATGAGATGGAGAATAAGCGTTTATGAAACTAGTTTGCACGAGAGTAGAGAAAGTCATATGAGTGCAACACGTAAGTTTTTTTTTTAATTCAGACGGTCTCAAAACATGTATTTCCGGTGAAATCTCGGTATCAAATTTTTGTGTGGGATACAACCCTACCTACTAGGTACAAGGACAGAGAAAGTAAAAAACTGAAAATTTGAATAAGAAATTAAGCATTTCAAGTCAAAGTCGACCTCGGATCAGGATCTTCGGCTAACTGCGCCAATATTTACTGCAGAATTAGGGAGTTACTTCGACGTGCCTTAAATTTAATCTCATCTGATGCACATCTCTCTGTGAACCACCAAGGCTATGTGAATTTCTTGGAGACGAAGGATTTTTACTTTCTCTACCATTTTCCAGCAGGCAGAAGTATTGCATTTGTAATAGCTATTTCACAGGAGTACCTGGATTAGAAAAAGGGCTATGCATGTATGTCAGTGAACAGACAATATACAAAATGAGTAAAGTATATTTTTTAGAAAGAGTAGGAAAAGAAAACTACCTGGGACAAAGCTGCACTGGAAGAAATAATGAGGGTGGGGAAAAGTTAGATGAAGTTGACAGCATTAAGTCCAATGTTTCATTCACAAAGACGAGTCTATAGACAGGCAGAAAAGAGGTAAGAATAGAGGAGACTGGGTTATCTGTCGAGAACCTTACTTGAGCAGAATGATTTAGTGTTCTCATAACAAGATATAACTGGGAGCCAATGAACATACAGCTCCAACTACAGGTTACATCGACAGGAATCGATGGTCGGTACTTCTAGATAGCGGCAATGAGGTTAGAGTGCACTTCAAAATGCATCTGAATGGAACCACAATCAATGCTCAAGTACATATATACGCTATGGAAGCATGAGGACCTTTCGACACAAGAGGGAAAACTATGATGTATTTATATGTACATGACATTGTCTACTTGAGCTTCTAAAAACTACTCTTACAAAAGTTAATTCTTCATCTGCTTCGTCAACCCAGATGAACTTGCATTACATATTTCTTTGTAGGTATAAAGTATAGGCCCGGATTTCTGGCATTAACGATAACCGCGAAACTTTCAAGTGACACATTTAATGTCCGGGGTGAGGCCAAAAGTTTTGCAGCTAAAATATTAAATTTATTTACCCGGCATAAACATTGGGGACGTAACAGCAGAGGCAAGCGAGAGATACCAAGAACTTGCTGCACAAAACTAAGCGGATGTGGGATATTTAGAACATTAAAAATCTCATGTATTACACTCACCTGACTTTCTGTACTCTTGTACAAACTATTTTTACAAACGCTTATTCTCCATATGCTTCATGTTAATCGAGATGTTAATCTTATTGCCAATTTTCTTGTAGATGCAAGGGGAATATGATAGGTTATAAGCGATAGTCAAATCTTTTAAGCGTTGGTTGCGATGTGGCGCATTCCAATCTCTTTGCATGTCCAGGACATAAAAAAATGAATATTGAATTTGAGCAAAAGTTAAAGTATTGGAAAATTTAAGGGAATAACAAGCAATATCCTGAAAATGGTTCACTCTACAAAAAAATGTATACGACATAAATTGTGCATTTTAACGCGATCTACATTTTTTGTGCAGTCAAATTTTGCCTATCTCATATGGTTTACCAGTTATGCAAAAGTCGTTCACAATGAAGAACACTTTTGGAGACATTCCCAGAAAATTCGAGATACATTTCATTTGTTATGAAAATATCTTAACATCGTTAGTCATTTTTGAGAAAATTAAAATTTTCGAAAAATGTTCCATGTAAAGGATAGTCTGGGGTGGGGGGATTTTCTTGAAAGCCTTCGTGTCGCATCTCTGGAAGATACTGAACCTAAATACCAAGTTTGATGTTTATCCGACTGTTCGTTTCTGAGTTATGCTGCAGACACACACACGGACATGTTTCCAAAAATGCCTTTTTTGGATTCAGGGGGTCTCAAAATATGTATTTCCGATGAAATCTCGGTATCGAATTTTTGGGTGGAATAAAATACTTCCCCTACTTGCTATACGTAGTAGAGAAAGTAAAAATACATAAATTTACATTTACCTCTGATTTATTATACTTCACAAGGTGCTCTATATTATACACAAAAGGGTTACAGACAAAACACTGGGATAGATACCCCACGCATACACATGGCAACAAGCACACGCTACATACAACCAAACACTCAGAAGACTCTCGCACGAATCACGCTACCAAGGACGCTACTGCTAGACCCACGCTATCAACAAAGATGCTATTCCCTCAATTGCCTTCACCCCCGACTAGGAAATGGAATTGCCGCGCAGACAATAATTAATACACAAACACAACAATTAGCTCAACAATATTATACACACCAATAATGTGTCCGACGCGACAACACACTAGCATACATTACATCGTACATTATTGCTGCGTATAATATTGTTGAGCTAATTGTTGTGTTTGTGTATTTACGAAGCCTATTTTTGAAATGTGAGATATAGCGAAATACTACAGATGATCTCAAGTGCTTAATGTTTACTTGTGCATTCAAGGTTAAGGCAGCCTTCAAGAATGCAAGGAAGGGAAGCACCAGTATAATATAACCTTTTTGAAACAAACATGCTGGTGTTAAAGAAGCAAAGATGTTTCAGATTCCATTGCTAACTAGTGGGGTTCATGGATAAAATCTGTTGTATATGTTGGGGAATACTTCAGCAATCTTCTCGAGTACTTCTAGCAACCTACCGACTCTAATCCGGCAATTAGCTACTTCAAAGAGGTTTCAAATCACGACAGAAACTGCATTTGTTTTGAGGCTGCTTTTGTGAAAGAGCATTACTGCACTATTTCTGAGATAACTTAAACTTTTGAAGGAGTGGCAACAGCGCACAAGCTTGTGCCAAGAGTGACTGCTTTGTTTGGTGAATTGCAACTAATAAAAATCAGGTGTCTGGAGACATCCTGTGCCGTTTTCACCTCCTCCATGATCATGGTTTATGCAACCGGTACGTCAGAATGCTGCAGAGATGACGACAGAGAAAGTAACATCTAAAGTCGAACAACATATCGCCATGAGTGACGTAATGCATCATCTCACTGACGTCGCCGTTTTCAGCAGCTCCTGGGCAGGCAGGCACCAGCAGTCGCTCTTCGGCCACTGACCGAGCCGGGAACAACTAGACATCGTGACAGCGAGCTTTCGGCATATTTCACCAAGAGTCATTCTTTTGGCTTTTCCAAATTATCTTTAAACTTTGTTCAGTAAGCTTTTTGAAATTCAATCTTTACTCTTGGAGGTTTTCTAAATTCTTGTACAGGAGAAGCATTTATATTTCTGCATTTCATGTAACTTTATTGTATTCGTTGCTCTTCTGTAAAATCTTTAAATTCAGATGGCAACTTTAAATGTAGAAAAGCGAAAGAGAATATCACATTGTATTTTGAGCATATTATTTTGTAAAGCAAAACTGTAAAGCAAGCTGACTAAAGCATTGCTAACAGATATATCACTTAACAATAAATTGTTAATTTGTGTTAGTGAATGTTTGCAAATTTCCTACTCCTACGCAATAGTCCCTTTTCACGGTAACTCTCCCCTCTGGGAAAACAAAACCAGTGTGCAATCCTTAACCCTGTGTAGACGCTCGTTTGATGAGATCAGCCAAATGCAGCATCGAAAAGCTGAAGAAGCTGTTGACAGAAGATCCTTCAGGAAGAATCTTTCACTCAACTGCCCAGCTTTTTCACTGATCTATTATTCAATAAACCCATGTCACACGTGAGACAGATTCCACTTCTGAAGTGCCTCTCTAAAGATGTATTTCTAAAAGGATGCCTAGCATTGCAGCATTAACAAAGACAGTTGACGTGAAGCAGGACATGGAATCCGAATTACTGAAGGGGCTGATGCAGGAATATCCTGATTTTTTAAGTCGCTGCTTGACGGCAACATGGTTTTCTACTACAAGTGTATAGAGCGAGAGAAGCTTTTCAGCATATGAAATTTATTATCAAGAGAGGCAAACACATTTACGCCCATAAAATATAGAAGCAATGCTGTGTTTGTACTTTGGTGACATTTTCAACTAAATTTTTTTGCACTTGCTATTGATTTCTAGTGCTGTTTTTAAGATACTTGTAATTATGATTATTTCAACAGAAAGGCAATACTTACTTCACTTGGGTTGTCATTCCTTGATTTTTTTATTTCCCCGCTGTGAGTATTTTAGCTTATTCCATTTTTGTTCATTTTATTTCTCCACATATCCTGGTCTCTATGTATAAGGAGGATACAGTAGGCTAAAGCGATAGTCAGATTTTTAAAAAGCGTGTCGCTATGTGATGACTTTGCATGATACAATAAAAAATCTGATTTGTTACACTCACATGACTTTCTCTACTCTTGTACAAACTACTTTTACAAACGCTTATTCTCCAGCTACTTCATGTTAATCGAGATATCGAGATGTTAATCTTATTGGTAGATGCAAGGGGAATTGCGGCAGTCACCTCCTTAGTTTTTCTTGTTGATGCACGTTGCTCACGGCTTACCTTGCTGCATCCTCCATGTTGGCTCCAGATGTTCGCAGTGTGCTGGTTCTCTGCAATTTTGTCCTCGGCTAGCTGCAGTAATTTTCTTTAAAACTAGGTGGGAGCATGGACTTATCCTTGGTAAAGGAAGCGTAGACCTCGGGTCGTGGTAACAGGAGAAATAGACGTGCTTTGGGTACAAAAAATGACACTGCAATTTTCTTTATTTAACTACTCCACGTAGTACACAACACTGATATTGCCGCCGTTAAAATACTGTCCACCGCTGTTGAAACACGGCGCGGATAGGACGCGAAGTTTAAATATGCTTATTATCTCTTTACGAGTAGCGATTCTTAGGTGTGTTTCGAAAACTGTTTTATTCACCTTTGCCGCGATATCTTAACATCCTACAGCATCTCTCCCTGCCTGTAGTTTTTGCAAAATGTTCCCTGACTGCATGACAAATGACCAACACATGACAAAATGCCCAAAAATACAATGCCTCGAATTTGTTCCTAACAGATCCATTTATAGTCGCAGGCTTCTGGGGCTGCTTCCTTTCCTATTGTTCCATTTTTTTAGCGCCACTCGACGCGTCCCACTATTTCGTATAAACTTACAGGGATCTCATTGGTCCAAATTTATCATAAATCGCGGCTTTTCCTAAATATACCGTTAAGCTAGCTGTCTCTCTCACTTGGTCACGGCGAATTATCGAATAAAACAACAAAGACTTTACACCCTCGCTGTATGAACAATGCCCCTGCGACCAGAGAGACATCGTAAAACTAGATTTTCTGCCTTCGAAGACACTGTTCCTGTAGCTAAAACATTTCGTCGTGGACAGTATTTTAACATTACGCTTAAATTATTTACATTAAACAATGTATAACTCTTCTAATATTAGTAACCTAGATACATACATAGCGTTAACTCACCCTTCTTAAACTATACAAGCAGTATAAGAAAACGATATGTACATAGTATGATTTAACATCAATAAAAATCAATTAATAAATTATCTATAATTACAGTTCTCGGGCTCGGCCTAGAGTTGCCGTTTCAGAATTGGTAGGTTTTAAGAGATATTCAAATCTTTTAAGAGCTGGTTGCTCAGAGTATTCCATTCTCTTTGCATTACCAGGACAAAAACAAAAAAAAATCTGATGTGTAGCACTCACATGACTTTCTCTACTCTTGTACAAACTATTTTTACAAACTGTTATTCTCCAACTATTTCATACTAGTCGAGATAAATATTTGCAGAAAGGGTCTTTTGACATGCAAAGAGAATTAAATTTTACACATAGCGACCAGTTCTAAAAATATTTGACTATCGCTTAAGGCCTACTATGTTCGCCTTGTTTTGTATTGGCAACGGCAGAATACAAATAACGTAGCCTCTAAGCATAGACATATCTCTTAATAGCTGGTTGCTAGGTGCAGCACCATTCTCTTTGCTACAGATTAATACTCTTTGCATATCCAAGACAAAAAAATCAATAACGAATTCCCATTTGAGAGAGTATTGAAAAATTTAAGGGAATAACAAGCAATATCTCGAAAATGGTTCACTCAACAAAAAAATGCATAGGACATAAATTGTGTATTTTAATGTGATCTACATTTTTGTGTAGTAAAATTTTGTCTATCTCTTATGGTTTACCAGTTAAGCAAAAGTCGTTCACAATGAAGAATACTTTTGGAGACATTCCCAGGAAATTCAAGATATACGTTTTACTTGCCATGAAGGTATCTTAAACATATGATATTTTAATCAAAAACGTTAGAGCCATTTTTGATAAAATTAAAATTTTCTAAAAATGTTCCATGTAAAGGGTAATCTGGGGTGGGGGGATTTTCTTGAAAACCTTCGTGTCGCATCTCTGGAAGATACTGAGCCTAAATACCAAGTTTGGTGTTTATCCGACTGTTCGTTTCCGAGTTATGTTCTCACAGACACACACACGGATATGTTTTCAAAAATGCTCTTTTTTGGATTCAGGGGGTCTCAAAACATTGTATTTCCGGTGGAATCTCGGTATCGAATTTTTGGGTTGAATGCAATACTTCCCCTACTTACTGTAAGTAGTAGAGAAAGTAATAAAGCATTTTTGGAAACATGTCCGTGCGTATGTCTTTTGTGTCGGTCCGGCTTTGAACAGCATAACTCTAAAACCCGCGACCTCGGGAACTGGACGCTAGCATGGTAGCACCATAGCGCGGAGGACGGCTGTTCTTAAACATTTGACCATCGCTATTCCCTATAACGAAATATGTAATGTACCTAATTCCAGAAAGGTTGGCTTCCATTAAAATGAAGTAGATTTTTACGTTCTCTACTACGTATAGTAAGTAGGGGAAGCATTGTATTCCAACCAGAAGTTCGATAGCGAGATTTCACCGGAAATACATGTTTTGAGAGACCCTGAATCCAAAAAAAGGATTTTTGGAAACATGTCCGTGTGTGTGTGTGTGTGACTGTGAACAGCATAACTCAGAAACGAATATTCGGATATACACAAAACTTAGTATTTAGGTTCAGTATCTTCCAGAGATGCGACACGAAGGTTTTCAAGAAAATCCCCCACCCCAGATTACCCTTTACATGGAACATTTTTCGAAAATTTCAATTTTCTCAAAAATGGCTCTAACGATTTTGATTAAAATAACATAGATATGTTTAAGATCTTTTCATGACAAATAAAATGTATATCTTGAATTTTCTGGCAATGTCTCCAAAAGTATTCTTCATTGTGAATGACTTTTGCATAACTGGTAAACCATATTTTACAACACAAAAAATGTATATCGTATACATTTTTTTTGTTTAGTGAACCATTTTCGAGATATTGTTTGTTATCCCTTAAATTTTCCAGTACTTAAGTTTTTCCTCAAATTCGTTATTCATTTTTTTTGTCCTGGTAATGCAAAGAGAATGGAATACTCCACATAGCAACGAGCTCTTAAACGCTTAAAGCCTACCATATTCCCCTTGCATCTACAAGAAAATTAGGAATAAGATTAACATCTCGATTAACACGAAGCATATGGAGAATAAGCGTTTGTAAAAATAGTTTGTACAAGAGTAGAGAAAGTCATGTGAGTGTAACATATCAGATTTTTTCTGTAGTTTCCCAATCATGTTTATTGGTTGGTAATGCTGTCTAAAAACAGATATAATATTTTCAAAAGTTGTTCTTACCAGGCTGAAAAGACGACCTGAGGAAATTTCTGGTTAACTTTAACCAATTCTACATCCGCTTACAAATTATTATTTCATAGACAAAGAAACCCGCAATTCAGAAACCGTTGGCGCTTCAAATACACAAATAAAATGCTAACAATTATTTCGCACGCGAAGCCTGGCAAGACAACAATGGCAGAGCCGCTTTCTGGGGCGTAAATAATTGTTAATCCTACTTGTAGGAATATCGACTCTAAACTTAATTTCTGCCGGCTAAAGTTGCGGCCCCATTGTAATCATATAAGCGTGTAGGTGCGGAAAAGGGGGGAGAGAATTAATTAACCCGGGATCACGTGCACTTGGCTGAACAACGAACACGTGCACAAAAAGTACCGAGCGTAGTCGTCAAATGGGTAAGCAATGGAACCAATTAATTACAACTTCTGCCTGCTTCAAAAAGTGAGACAAGTGGGTTAAATGGGGCAAAATGTGAATTCCCGACCATTCAGTACATCTGCTACAACTGGTTAGCTTTCTCCTTCTTTCACTTGCTCTGTGGCACTTGGGAAGAAGTCTGAATGATAATAATTGCTGTTCACTGAGAATTCTCCAAGAAAATACACAAAAGTGGCAGAACATATTCAAAAGATGTAGAACCAAGAAGGAAGTAACAAGGTTACCAAGTGACAAAGACGGAGTTCGTCGCTGTTCTAGAAAATCTGCTTTCTCTCTTTCACTACATTAGAAAACCCTGGTGTTAGTCAAGTGAATAAGCTGAAATATAATGAAGCAGAACTTGTAATTACTAAACTCTGAATTTGTTAATTTAAAAAAAAATATCTAATGTCATATTCAAATGACTTTCTCTACATACTATCATTTATTTTGTTTGCTTTTAGTTGCTAATCTTAATCTTAATACAGTTTTTTCCCCGATCTCCACTTCATGTTAATTGAGATAAACCTTTGCAGAAATACGAGGGCTGATCAACAAAGACCGACTGGTTTTTACTTTCTCTACTACGTATAGTAAGTAGAGGAAGTATTGTATTCCACCCAAAAATTCGATACCGAGATTTCACCGGAAATAGATGTTTTGAGACCCCCTGAATCCAAAAAAAGTATTTTTGGAAACATATCCATGTGTGTGTGTCTGTGAACAGCATAACTCAGAAATGAACAGTCGGATAAACACCAAACTTGGTATTTAGGCTCAGTATCTTCCAGAGGTGCGACACGAAGGTTTTCAAAAAATCCCACCAACCCAGATTACCCTTTACATAAAACATTTTTCGAAAATTTTAATTTTCTCAAAAATGGCTCTATTGATTTTGATTAAAATATCATATATTTAAGATACTTTCATGATGAATAAAATGTATATCTTGAATTTTCTGGGAATGTCTCCAAAAGTGTTCTTCATTGTGAACGACGTTTGCATAACTGGTAAACCATAAGAGATAGACAAAATTTTACTACACAAAAAATGTAGTTCGCGTTAAAAACACAATTTATGTCATATTCATTTTTTTTATTGAGTGAACCATTTTCATGATATTGCTTGTTATTCCCTTAAATTTTCCAATACTTATACTTTTTCTCAAATGGGAATCCGTTATTCATTTTATTTGTCCTGGTAATGCAAAGAGAATGGAATACTCCACATAGCAACCAGCTCTTAAAATATTTGACTATCGCATAAAGAAGCATATGGAGAATAAGCGTTTGTAAAAATACTTTGTACAAGAGTAGAGAAAGTCATGTGAGTGTAACACATCAGTTTTTTTTCCTGTAGGTTCCTTGCCAATCTCTTGTCTGTACCATGAACATTTGAAAAGAGCGGAGTCATATATAATGTCCATACGCGGCAGCAATCTCGTATCGGCAGGTTGGTAATAATGCTGTGTTTTGTACACCCTGCTTGCATTTAGCATACCACATTGATTTATCAGCGCGCGGTCCCTCCCCACACTACTGTTACAGCAGCACACTACACGTCAGTATTGGCTAAACTGAGGAAGCATATTGCAGGGAAACGACCAGAACTTCATCGGACTGCAGTTTTTGGCTAAATAGAACATTACCTATGTACCGCATCCGCTTTATAGTCCCGATCTTGCATCCTGTGATGTTTTTTATTCCCATCATTACCTGCAAAGCTCCGGGAGCATTTGATTTAAGAACTCTGAAGCTGTGCTCAAGAAAAGTGAAGCAATTCCCAAGGACCTCATAAAGAATGGCTTGCACCATGTGTTCGAGGACTGGCGGAGACGTTATAAAAAGTGCATTGAAATAAGACATTGAAAAATATCATGTAAACACTGAAATGGTGTAATAAACACCTGTGAAGAAATCAGTCTCACCTTTGTTGGTCAGCCCCCATAGTTTCATTATACATTTCATTGTAGGAAAAGAGGGATAGAAGAATTCGTATCGATAGTCAGATGTTTAAAAGCAAATAGCTATATGCTGGCCTTGAAAATCTGTGTCGTTCCATGACTGCGAGAAACAGTCAAAAGTGACAGCACTTTAACAAAATGAAATATTGAAGGATTCAAATCGATAATAAGGATATCCTGGAAATTGCTAATGTCACAGGAAAGTTATTTGAAATAAATGTCTTATAAGGAGATCTACATTTTTTAGTGCAGTACGTTATTGTCTCTCTTAACGTTTGCCAGTTATACAACATTCTTTCCGAATAAAATTTATTTAATAACAGCCCACAAACAAAATACGCCCCTGTCTACATTGCCCTGCTTGGTAAGCAACTTCTGCGACACACGAGTCGTACACTTCTGCACATGTACTGGGCGGATTGAGTTCTAAACTAGTTCGCCTGTTGCTCTAAATTACGACACTATTTCGCTGGGAGGTTGCATAAGCGGAGTGGTTTGTGTCGGAGAAGTTGCCTACTTCTCACGGCGTAACAAAGTCCTATAGCGACACTCATACCTACGACGCTCTTTGTCGATTAAACAACCGATCTCAACTCCACAAGAAGATTACCGTTAGTGACGGAGGTGTTGGGGCTACTGTTTACATTTAAACTCTCCATTTCGATTCCTGTATTGTAGCAAATTGTTTATCAGCACTTGCATCAGGATACCTTAAATGTAAGAACAGCGAGTCCTCATTGCTGAATCCTTTGAAGCCGTTTCCAGCCCCGCGATGGTTGCCAAGCTTTAAGCTGGACTCTTTGCTACAATATCTGTTGCTGATTCTGCCGCCGGCTCTTACAGTATTGGCTAAGAGATTTTTTTCTCAAGGTATGTGTGAGTGTAGTGTGAAAGGATAGCAACAGTTTAAATTGGCTGAGAAATTTAATGTAATCTAATACTTGAGCTACTGAAGTGAGTTGCCGACCGTTTGAAGATAAAGAAAGAAATTGATTATGAATTGTAGCACTCGAAACTATAATAACTGAAATATTATACCAGCTAACTTCTGTAGTATCACTTTTACGGTTTGAAATAATTGTTTCCGCAATAAAAGATACTACAGGGTGATTTATGAAGAACTGACACATTTCTTTCTTTAATTATTCTGTTCGAAATTCACTCAATGCCCCAATTTTAGCACCAAATTAAGCGGAATATTCTGGAGTTTTGATTGCCTGTCACTAGATGCGCAGATGTTCATGTTTTATTCGTAATTGTTAGCTTTATTGTCGGCAACTGTTTTTGAGATTTTGTTCTAGTCAACGTGAAAATGGAGTACACATTAAATGAAGGACTCTTCCTTGTAAAGCAATACTGGATTACGAATTCAATTACAGCTACTCAAAGGGCATACCAGAGAGAATTTGGTGTTCGGAATCCTCCCCAATGAAACGCAATGCTGGGACTGGTAAACAAATTGGGGAAAAAAAGGATCTCTGATGAGTGAAAGAGGCAAAACTCGTTCATCTAGACTTCTCAGGTTGTTGCTGACGTAAGAGCACGACTGGATCAGTCACCCAAAAAATCATTAAGACGTTTGTCGTAGGAGACAGGGTACAGCTACTCAATGTGTCAGAGAGCTGTGAAAAGTGCAGGCCTAAAGCCGTATAGGATACGGTTGTCCATCAGTTACAGGAACCAGATAAGGATAGCCGACTAAATTATTGTCGTTGGTTTCAGGCGTTCATTGTGCCAAATCCTGCCATATTGTCCATCACATGGTTCACAGATGAAGCATGGTTCCATTTATCCGGCTATGTGAACTCAAATAACTCACTCTATTGGGCTAGCGAAAATCCACATGTTATTCATTAAGCATCTATGCACCCGGTTAAACTCGGAGTTTGGTGTGCAATATTCGCAGTGGGACCAATGTTCTTGAAAACCATGTGAACACTGCAGAATACTGACGGATTTTTATGGAGTTTGCTGAGCAACTAGACGATGTAGAGCTGAGTCAAAGATATTTTCAGCAGGACGACGCTATGAATCCATGGCACTAATTGCAAGTTTCTTTGACGACTGGATAATTTCCAAGAACCTGTGGCCACAGAGATCTCCGGATTTGACATCGGCAGACTTCTCTCTATGGGGTTACTTAAAAGACAGGGTTTATGCCACACGTCCCCAGACACTGGACGATCTGAAGCACAACATTACACAGGAGATTCAAGCTATTGACAACAGAGTCCTCCAACGAGTAGCCAGTAACATGAAACGACGTGTTGAGTTGTGCCTTATGCAGGATGGAGAACATTTTCAACATTTGCTATAGAGGTAGAAAATCTCCCAAAATTCCTCTGCATTTCAGGTATAATAAGTTGTCGCTAGCATAACTCGTTTTGAAATTAAAGAAATAAATGTGTCATTTCTTCATAAATCACCCAGAGTCGCTAAAATGCTTACCGGCAAGATCTCTAGCAATAGCCGCTAAATCTGACTCACACAAGCGCGTCACTGAGTGCTTAAAATAACACACGAGTCGTCACAAGCAACCAGATTGAATGTGTGCACGAAAAGATTGCACACGCCTTTAAATTAATTGAAGCTCCGCCTACATTTTACTGCCCTACCAACATCCCTTCATATGCGCTCTAATCTCAAAACTAAGTATGCGTTGTGACACTGATGCTAGGCGTATCTCCCGAATTCTCAGAATTTCATTACTTTTTTCTTTTTCAGAATTTCTGCCTACGTGACTGTTCAAACGTGCTGAACTTATAACCCAGCTGCATCTTTAAGCCGTTACTTTCGCTCCTTACTCTGTTACTAATGACTTTGCTTAACAGGATTCGCTAAGTATCTTTTTCTTCAGACAAATCTTTCAACTCTAGTTTATTATATTATATGTTGGTTAATATACGGAAATCATTATTATATCTTTATCTTGAGGCACTATTATTGACACTTAAATGATTTCAGTCAAATTATGTAATATGTAAATTCAATAACAGCCCACCTTGAAGCAATATGTGTATGTAATAATTTGTAAAATGTAACAGACATTGCATATGCTTTTATTATTGTAAACATTTTCAATAATGTTATGTGAATGCATTACGTAATTTAATAATGTAGGAGCTGTGGGAATAATAAGCTAAAAGATGCTAACAATGAGGTAACCTTGAGTCAATAATGTGTAAGAAAGTTTAACAATACTACTTGTGATTCTTGGAGCAACAATAATGTAATTTTGGTGACAGTTTAGAAATAGCCAATCAACAACCAGAAAAAGCTTTAGTTAAATGCAGGTATTATATTGGAGTAAGACTAGCCAATCAGAGACTTGAGATACAGAAATTTACAAGTTTAGACGGTTGAAATCAATTCAGTTGCCTCCAAACAGTTCTCATAACCAGACGTGTTGCTTCTAGACAGTGATCATAACCAGTAGCGAGGTTGTCCTCGAGAAATTAAATACGTATTCGTGTGAGACTAAAATAGTTTACATATTAAAAAGTGCAAGTATTAAATAAAAGAATCTCACAGCCCTCGATATCAGTGAAGTGCTATTTAATTTGTGTCAAGGATTAATAAAAAGGAGTGAATTAAAACTTCAAATCTGAGTAAGCCTCCATTCTTAGTCGTACCAAAACCCTGCCAAGAGAAACGTGTCTCCAACAAATACTGACGCAGCCGAGGCAAACATAAATATAATATTTAAAGAAACAGTAAAAATACATTTGGGGCGAAGGCTACCGGAAACTGTTTACTATACGCGCGGTTGCAACGAATTTTAAGTTCGGCTCCCCAACAGTTGAAATATAATACAACTCCTTTAATACAACTTCTTCAATCTTACTATTATTTATTTATTTACATTCTCCCGCCAATAATTACGGGATCATCTTCTTCAGAAGAAAGGCTCTCTTTGGAGGAGAATATCAATACGATATCAACGAATCTGCAATTGATATTGCACAGAAATATCCCTAGTTTCAACGGATATCTTGAAACAGTTCTAAGAGGACAGTTAAGTTATAACTAACCTGTCATATTCTATTTATTGTATTTTATTTTGTTTACGATAGGTGCATTGTTGAAGTAGATAGTATCTTTACGTTATTTGCATCACGCTTTGGGCGTCAATTTGAAGAAGATTTGTTGCTTCACGTATGGAAAGCGGATTTTAAGTAGGAGTTGTGTTGTACTTCAACTGTTGGGGAGCCGAACACTTGAAGTAGTTGCAACCACACGCATGGTACCGGATAGCCTTTGTACCAATTTTTTTTAAAAAATATTAACTTTGTAATTTGACTGCTTCTTTAAATATTATATATTTATACTTGCCTCGGCTGCGTCAGTATTATTGTTAGAGACATGGATGTCTTGTCAGGGTTGTGGTGCGACAAGAATGTAGGCTTACACAGATTATAATTTTACTTCACTTCTTTTATTAATGCTTGACACAATTTAAAGAACACTTCACTGATATAGAGAGAGAGCTGTGAGATTCTTTAATTAATTACTTGCACTTTTTAACATGTAAACTGTTTTTCGTCTCACACGAATAAGTATTAAATTTCAACCGCCTAAAGTTTGTAAATTTCTGTATTTCAAGTCTCTGATTGGCTATTCCTAATCCAATAAAATACCTTCATTTAACTAAAGCATTTTCAGGTTGTTGATTGGCTATTTTATAAACTGTCACAAAAATTATATTATTGCTTCCAAGAATCCCAAGTAACATTTAAATTTTCTAATTCATTATTCCCTCAAGGTTACCTCATTGTTAGAAGTTTTAACTTATTTCTCACAGCTCCTACATTATTAAATTACATAATATATTCACATAACATTATTACACATGGATACAATAATATAAACGTATACAATGACTGTAATATACACTTTTTATATATTGCTAAATACACATATTACTTTAAGACGGGCTGTTATTGAATTTATATATTATATAATTAGACTGAAATCATTTAAGTGTTAAAAATACTGCCTCATTGTTCGCTTACGGCAGAGGTCGCGACTCAGGATGTAGTCACAACGTACCGCGACTGAAAGCGTACATAGCCTGGGTCAATGTTGCTAGCAAGAGGGTGGTTGGAAGTAAACAATCCAGGGGCGGAGTTCGTGGTGGCATTGTCTACTAAACCATCGTTTTCCGGAGAAGGGAAATTTCGTGCAGAATGGGAGGATGGGTATTTTTGCTGTGAAAGGAGAGAATGTGAAATGTTTAATTTACTCAAAAACATTCCAAAGCTTATTTAGAGGATAGAATCCAAAGACTATAGCTTAGATGTCATGCTTCATTTGGTGAAATTCAAGGCGTGTCTTCCACGGGGAAGTTATTGTAGTTTATTATTATTATTATTATTATTATTATTATTAGGAATTCAGCGTGCGAAACTAATGTAGGAGTTAACTGCAAAAAACACGAAATACGAAACTAAATATGCAAGTTACAACTTTCTTAGAAGATCGCTCGTCCCTAAAACGTCTCAAGAGTAAGGCAGTATTTTTTACACTTAAATAATTTCAGTGTAATTATATAGTATATAAATTCAATAACAGCCCGCCTTAAAGTAATATGTGTATATAAAAATATATAAGGAGTGTATATTACAGACATTGTATATGTTTATATTATTGTATCCATGTGTAATAATATTATGTGAATGTATTGCTAATTTAATAATGTAGAAGATGTGAGAATAATAAGTTAAACGTTGCTAACAATGAGGTAACCTTGAGGCAATAATGAGTTTGAGAGTTTAATAATGTTACTTGTGATACTTGGAAGCAATAATGTAATTTTAGTGACAGTATATAAAATAGCCAATCAACAACCAGAAAAAGCTTTAGTTAAACGAAGGTATTCTATTGGAGTAGGATTAGCCAATCAGAAACTGAAAAGCAGAAAAATTTACAAATTCAGAAGTTAGTTGGTTGCAGTGTTCCTAACCGGACGCGAGACAGGTCTCGAGAAGTGATAGAGACGAAAATAGTTTACGTGTTAAAAAGTGCAAGTAATTAATAAAAGAATCTCACAGCTCTCTATATCAGTAAAGTGTTATTTAAATTGTGTCAAGCATTAATAAATGGAGTGAAGTAAAATTATAATCTGTATAAGCATACATTCCTAGTCGCACCACAACCCTGCCAAGACATTCATGTCTAACAATAATACTGACGCAGTCAAATTACAAAGTTAATATTTTTAAATTTTTGGACGAAGGCTACCGGGTACCATACGAGCGGTTGCAACTATTTCAAGTTCGGCTCCCCAACGGTTGAAATAGAATACAACTTACTTCAAATTGACGCCCAAAGCGTGGTGCAAACAACGTAATAATAAAAACAATTACTTCTTCAAAATTGGCTTCCATACGTGGGGCAAATGACAATAAAACAAAACATCATCTTCAAGACGGCGAATTTCTGAAACTATGTCTGACAAATGCTGTGGAAGCTGTAGCGGGAAATCGTTGATCAGTAGCATCTGGAAAGCGTTGTTCCTCTGGTTGATGCTATTTGCTGCAGTGTTCTTGTCCTCGGCTATGGATGCTCGTCGGCTGCTGTATTCTCCATTCCTAATCATTACCTATCTAGCTAATTCTTGGTTCTCAGGGTTATCGTGGGTGAGGCAAATTAAAAATATACTGCATTTCCCTTAATAAATGTGGTTTATTATCAATTTAAATATTTATGGGCGGCTGCTTTTCCCATTACATCAATCCCACCATGTGAATAAATCAGGAGCCTGAACTAACTGCACACGTGTTCCCAACCATATGCTCTACACGCGCATCTGTCGTCAAGAGCGTAGCACTTTGTGTCGACGAAATTCTAGGAGAGAGAGAGTGAAAATCTGGGACTTTGTTTCCCTTTATATACTTGAGTCTAGTGACGCTTACCTCTGCGCTTCAAAATGTAACGACGTTTCTAATTGGTTTTCAGACCGCGTTACCTTAACATGTATCAGAATATTCTACTCCAAAGTCTTGCGTTTACGCGTCACCATCGCGTCCTTGTTCATTAGCTTGGTGAAAGGTGGGCTCTACTTAGAATTATAATTTACCTGGAATCCGCTAGCTCGCCGGTTTCTTACAATCTGCTTTGTACAATTCTTGGTTGTTGAATATTTTAACATGCTTCTTGGTGAATTATATTATTACTATGTACAATTCTTATATATGTGGTATATCCCCTTTCAAAATGACGTGACCTCAAGAATATTATAATTTTAATAATATTAATTTATCTCGAACAATCATTACAAGAAGAATGAAAAAAACTGTTCAAAAATGTAGAAAGTCAACTTAAACGTGATATAATAATGAACTAAACTATTAATTGTCACTCCAGGAACTTTTCAAGCGTAACTCCCCCTATCCTCGCAGCAATGCGTTGCGTTGTATTGTATTGTCAGCGCAAAACTGACTTCTGTCCACTTCTGGCTTACGGTAAACAGACTTCGTGTGATGGAAAATGTGTGCGTGAGAGACGGCGAGTGACACTGACATGTTCTCCAACAGATGCGGAAATTATCTTATGATGTGAAAATTAATCTTAACGTATTGTTGTAATTATCAACAACACTCAGTGGTCTCCGAGATTTCCAGATTTGACAACATCTGATTTTACTTTTATCTACTATGAATAGGACCCATATTGCATTCCGCCCAAAATTTCCATAACGGAAGTTCACCGGAAATACATGTTTTGAGGCCCGCTGAATTCAATTAAGCATTTTTAAAACATTTCTGTGCGCCTGTGAACATTTAGGTTTAATATCTTACAAAATTTCAACACGAAACTTTCAAGATAATCCCTCACCAAACTACCCTTTAATATAACATTTTTCCAAATTTTTTCTTTTCTACAAAATGGCTAACGATTTTGTTTAAAATACCATATATATTTACATGACAAATAAAATGTATATATTCAATTTTCGGTGAAACGTTTATGAAGTCCTCATGATTCGGAAGGAATTTTGTTTAATCTTGTGTAACTGGTAAACCTTAAGCGATGGACGAAAACGTACTATACAAAAAATCTGATAAGTTACACTCACATGACTTTCTCTACTCTTGTAAAACTATTTTTAAAACGCTTATTCTCCATATGCTTTATGTTAATCGAGATGTTAATCTTATTGCTAATTTTCTTGTAGATGCAAGGGGAATTGCTAGGCTTTAAGCGATAGTCAAATATTTTAAGAGCTGGTTGCTATGTGGAGTATTCCATTCTCTTTGCATTACCAGGACAAAAAAAATGAATAACAAATTCCCATTTGAGAAAAAAATTAAGTATTGGAAAATTCAAGGGAATAACAAGCAATATCCCGGAAATGGTTCAGTCAACAACAAAAAATGTATAGACATAAATTGTGTATTTTAACGCGATCTACATTTTTTGTGTAGTAAAACTTTGCCTCTCTCTTATGGTTTACCAGTTATACAAAAATCGTTCACAATGAAGAATACTTTTGGAGACATTCCCAGAAAATTCGAGATATACATTTCATTTGTCATGAAAATATCTTAAACATATGATATTTTAATCAAAATCATTAGAGCCATTTTTGAGAAAATTAAAATTTTCGAAAAATGATCCATGTAAAGGGTAATCTGGTGTAGGGGGATTTTCTTGAAAACCTTCGTGTCGCATCTCTGGAAGATACTGAACTTAAATACCAAGTTTGGTGTTTATCCGACTGTTCGTTTCTGAGTTATGCTGTTCACAGACACACACGGACATGTTTCCAAAAATGCTTTTTTTGTATTCAAGGGGTCTCAAAACTATATATTTCCGGTGAAATCTCGGTATCGAATTTTTGGGTGGAATACAATACTTCTACTTACTATACGTAGTAGAGAAAGTAAAAATGTAGATTATTTTTCAAACAAACCATTTATTACAAATAAGATTTTTGTATGGCATAAGCCGTTTCTGAGATATCGTTATTAAAGGTTCGAATTGTTCATTTCTCGGTCATTCTCTTGAAGTCCTTTCAACAGTCAGTTGTTTCTCGTGATTGCATAGAAACAGTATGGAATTTTAAGGCCAGTATATAGCGTCTAGTTCTTAAACATTTGAATGTCGCTGTTCCCTTTGTATCTATAACGAAATATGTAATGTAGCTATTTCTGTAAAGGTTTATTTGGGTAAAATGTAGTAGATAGAAAAAGTATTTAAGTAAGAATAATTTGTACAACCAGTAACAAACGATAGAGGGAAGAGAAAGTCATGTGAATGTATCACAGATTTTTTTCTGTGAAGTTACTTGAAGGACCGACTCCTTGCTAGATGCCCTAAAAATCTGAACCAGCTACTGGTCTTCATATTCCAGGAGATGACGAGATATCACGTCCGCAATACTTGAGACTTCTTCCATAACTTGGCAAAAGAGTGTGGACATGCTTACAACGGAATGGTGGACACTGAATCAAGTCGCGTTATATTACTCTTTTGGAAAATGTTATGGAATTTGAGGAGATTTCAATGTTTTACACAGAAATAATTAATTACGTAACTGCATAGAAAAGTGCGTTTTTTTTTCTTTCAGAACATGTAAGGTATCGAAAAACAAGCACTTTCCTGTAGTTACGTATTGTAGCGCATGTGTGTGCATTGTCGCGTCGGACACATTATTGCTGTGTATAATATATTGTTGAACTGATTATTTCGTTTGTAACTTTGTTCGGCGGAGCAATTCCCTCCAATTCCTAGCCGGGGGCGGTAAAGGCAATTGAGGGAAGTGCCCATGTGTGATAGCATGGGTCTGGAAGCGTAGCGTCAGTCTAGAGCAGGTCTTCTGAGTGTGTGGTTGTGTGTATGTAGCGTGCGCGGACTGTGTGCGTGTGGGGCATTTCCCCCAGTGTTCGTTTGTAACATTTTGTGTATAATGCAGGGCACCTTGTTAATTACAATAAATCAAATGTGAATTTACGTTCTAAAAATCCCACGCCCGCTTTAGTTTTGTGTAGCAAGTTCTTGGTATCTTTTGCCGCTTCTGAGTATACGTTCCCCAATGTTTATACCGGGGTAACTAAATTTCATATTTTAACTGCAGACCTTTTGGCCTCATCCCGGTGTATAACAATATACAATATTTTGTTTCACACTATGTCGAAATATTCTATATCTTGGTTAAATATTGTATTGCATGCTATGTTAGACATGGACGCAATCATATGTATCATATGCTTACAGCAGTTGAAATGAGTTTATGTAATACATGTTGCTAACCTTGGAGCTTGTCGTGCAGTGGCGCCGTTGTCGGAGAAACTATCAACTATTTCAACATATTGTTGAGTATGGGACTGCAGAAGTTTAGTAGCATTATGAAAAGAAATATCTCTGTAAACAAAGTCGTCCTCCATGATCTAAGAATACCATCTTAGCCTCTGGTTCCCCAGGTTGCGGGTTCAAACTCGGGGGAGGGCGATTTTTTTCCGGGGTAAAAATCCTTTCACATAGGGGGACATTGTACCAACATCGCACAAGGGGGCGTCCCCGGGAGGAAAAATGAGGCAAGAGGAGACACTGGGCGACCGGAACCAGGAGTGTCGGCACAGCAATGACGGGCCCCTAACTTTCCAGATAGCGACTAGTCCCCTGATGACGGTCGGACAGGCTGGAGACCCGACTTGCACACAGGGGTCCAACGTCTTCAAGGGGACTCGGATATCCCCGAGAGCCAGCCGAAAGCCGAGGGACGGAGAAAGTCACAAGGAGCTTCCTTTTCCCCTGCCACACTGCACCGAAACACCATCGCCGACACTTCCAACCCTAAAAGATACCAACGGATGAATAATGAAATGAAATGAGAATGGGGATGAAATGGAAGGACAGGAAATTCTGGGGATGTGGGAATCCTTCCCTTCCCGGAAAAAACCATGGGTCGTGAAGGTCGTCACGGGAATTGAACCCACGACTTCCCGAATGCCGGCTACAGTCGAAACCCCCTGAGTTACCCCGCTCGGTGCAAAACCTTAGCATGGTTTCCGTCGGAAGAGCCGGTGGTTCCGTGTCATAGATTTACGGCACGTAAAAGAAAGAGGCCCCTGAGCAAAATTTTCAGTTCTTCACGCCCCATATAGAATGGAGCGCTAAAGACCATAACAGTCACAGAGATTCCATAACTAAAACTCTAAATTAAATTTCATGAATAAATTTTAATTTAATACAAAAGTGTAAGTAAACCAGTGACGGTGAATTATTAAGTAATATTCAAATTTAAAAATTAATATAGAAACGTGAAATAATGCAGTACGGAAGAAAAATGCATATGAAAAGTTATTCTCGTAATAGATTAATCATTATGTATTCATATGTTGGTGTTGGAGTACGGAAAATAACTGAACGGTAAAGTTTAATTTTACGAACTGGTTTGGAGACAAAAAAACATGAACTTTCAGAGAGTGTGACATAAAATTAATTTAACATTAAACACACGTAAAGCGATGTATTGTTACATCTTCTCTGCATGCCACTCTACAATTAAACAAGCATTAATGTTTCAGAAAACTCAAAAATATTATGAACCCCAAGTATTGAACTCCTTTCCCTCCACTATATTCATGTAGCAGTTACTGCCATATATAGGGTCCTTCAACAAGAGTGTCCTATCTTTAACCTGTCATACCTGCCGTTGTTATGAGTTACAGCAGTCATTTTTTTTCATGCGGTTACAGTTGTTATTGACAAATAGCCATAGAACGTTACAGCATTCAGCAACGCGTAGAAATTGTGAACATTTATTATCAAAATGGATCATCTGTTCGCCAAACCTTCCGTGTATTGCGTGAAGTTTACGGTGTACATAATCGTCCCTGCGAGAAAACGATTCGGCGATTGATCGATAAATTTGAAAGAAGTGGTTCTGTCAGCGATCAAAGAACGCCTGTACATAGTCGACGTAAGGGCTCCAACGAAAACATAGGCGCCGTTCGTGAGAGTGTACGCGAGAACGGAAACAAATCAATTGCTCGTCGAGCGCAAGAATTGGGGCTTTCGCCTACCACAATTTGGCGAATTCTACATCTACACTTGAAGTTTCACGCTCACAAAATGGTGTTAACTCAAGAACTAAAGCCCAAAGACCATAGGTTGCACCGTGTATTCGCTGACTGGGCTATGGAGCAATTGGAACCTGACCCGGATTTTTGTCGGAAAATCATCTTCAGCGACAGAGCCCACTTTTGGATGGATAGTTGTGTTAACAAACAAAATTTCCGCTATTGGAGCAATCAGAATCAAATGCAGATTCAAGAACGACCACTTCATCCCAAAAGGTTACGTGTGGTGTGGATTTTGGTATGGTGGAATCATTGGTCCATATTTTTTCCAAGATGAAGATGGAGAAGCTCTAACTGTCAATGGATAAAGATACCGGGCTCTTATAAGATACTATTTTTGGCCTCAATTGGATGGTATGGATCTCAGAAACATTTAGTTCCAGCAAGATGGTGCCACATGTCATACTACTCTCGAAACAATCGATCTTTTGAAGAAGTTCACAGGTTTCATCATTTCCCGTGGTGGTGATGTTAACGCCGTTGGATTACTTCTTGTGTGGTTATGTTAAATCTCGAGTTTATGTCAACAAGCCAGAAACAGTAAATGATCTTATGAATAACATCACGCGTGTTATTCATGAAGTTGGACCTAATTTACGTTCTTCTGTCATTGAAAATTGGGTCAACCGTATACGCGCAACCCAACGAAGTCACGGCGGTCACTTAACTGATGTTCTCTTCCACATGTAATGACATTAATTATGTTCCAAAAAAAGAAAAGAAATAAACCTCTATCATTTATAGAACGTGTTTTATTTAAGTTAAAAGATAGGATACTCTTGTTGAAAGACCCTATATATTACGTTTAATGTAAAAGCAAAACTTGCAAAAGCTAAGACTGACGTCTTAAATACTGACAATCAGTAGGCACCATACTCCATTTGATGGAGTTCAGTGGCCCTGCCGTTGTTATTATTAAGACACATGGGGGTCACTTTTCTCTGCTTCCCGGAGCTCTCAAATGCCTAGAAACGTTCTTTATTGCGCCATAACTTGGTAGAAACGAAATTTAAGCGTCCCTAGGTTCCGCCGAGCATCTTCTCCACTTCACTGCTAGCTAATGTAATTTGTTTCTTCGCTAGCTCTATCCTCCGATACCAACTTTGGTTTAAAAGCCTCCTCCTGCTCCTTAAATATCGAAGACTGCTACTTGAACGTGACAAAAGGGCACGTGAAAGGGTTATTCCTATCAGTCAAATTCCGATGTTGGAGCAGCCAGTGTGACGTCATTATGCCGGTTCTCGCGAGCCGTTTATTGAATTTAGTTGGCAAGCCTGGGCGGCTGATTGGGTGTTAATTGCCTTTAGAGATTTATGCTAACATTTGTAAAGGGAAATCAGGCTACGTTTACGGCCACTACGCTCCTATAGACTTTAGTTCAAACATATACGCTTTACAAACGAGCTTTTACTTTCTCTCCCGTTTACCAGTAGTACGTAGATGAAGTATTGCATTTCATCCACAAATTCTATATCGACATACCATAGGAAATGCATGTTTGGAGGCCCCTGAATCCAAAAGAAGCATGTTCAGAAAAAGGTCTCTGCGTACGCCAATGAACAAACACAAAATCGAAATGTATAAATTCCAAAATGGCAAATACCTTGCAAACATACGACCAGAAGGTTTTCAAGAACCCCCCCCCAAATTACCCTTAATACGAAAATGTTTTCAACCTTTTTTTATTTTCTCAAAAATGGCTACAACACTTTTGATTAAAATACCACATATTAAAGATGTTTACGTGATAAAATGCTTTTCTCGAATTTGCTGGGAATAGTCTGTGAAGTCTTCTTCATTCGTAAGGATTTCGTATAGTCTTGTATAACTGGTAAAAGTAAGCCATAGACGAAAACGTATTATACAAAAAATGTAGACCTCTTTAAAACACGCACTTTATTTACAATAACTTGTTTTTGTAGCATCAGCCATTTCCGAGATATCCGTTGTAAGTTCTATTGATTTTCAGTTGTTTCTCTCGATGTCATGGGAACAGTATGGCATTTTAAGGCCAGCTTATAGCGTCCAGTTCCTAAACATTTGACTATCGCTATTCTCATTGTATCTATACCGAAATGTGTATTGTAGTTATTTCCGAAAAGGTTTGTCTCGATTAAAATGAAGTAGATACGAAAGTAAACTTTCAAAAGAATAGGAAACGTAGAATCAGACAACTGAAAAATTTAATGCCATAGCCGGAATTTGAAACACGGATCTCCCGGTCTCCGTCCGCTTGCTCTAACCACTGAGCTACCATGGCAACATGCCGGTACCACATTAAATTCTCCAACTGATTCGCATTTTTCCCGTTAAACCACTACGACATCTCAAACTGTATTGAGA
This sequence comes from Deroplatys truncata, assembly GCA_030765065.1. Classification (NCBI taxonomy): domain Eukaryota; kingdom Metazoa; phylum Arthropoda; class Insecta; order Mantodea; family Mantidae; genus Deroplatys; species Deroplatys truncata. The sequence continues at coordinate 301,832,764 of CM060975.1, read as the reverse complement.
TGACATACCCCAATGGCGACTTACAATGCTGTAAGTATTTAAGTCCCGGCTTTCATAGTTTCTTTCGAAAGAATAATTTGTATACACACTAATAAAGGATAGAACGTACAGGAAGTCATGTGAATGTAACATATCAGATCTTTTGAAGTGGTCATCATTCAGTTGTTTCCCGCGATCATGGAAACAGTGTGCAATTGCAAGGCTAGCATATAGTGACCCGATATTAAACATTCACTGTCGCTTCATTTTCCTGTATGATTGATGATGCCTACAACGGAATGTGTACTGAAAAGATTTCTACAAATGTTTCTGTTGATTAACTTGAAGCAGATAGAAAAATAAGTTTTCGTAAGAATAATTTGTAGACGCTACACAAGGTATTCCCGAATAACAGTCCAGTTCTTGAAGTTATACGTCGTAAACGCGCATGGCGCGCCGGTAAGGTTGAGTAGAAAGAGAGGAAGAATTATTCCTACCCTCTACTCGCAAACGTCATAGACAGTCTACGCGCATGCGCCGTGTTTACGCGTTAATACGTAGCATAAGGCACCAGTAGACGCTTGCGTATTGTGGCGTATTATGTCATACCAGACACATTATTGCTTCGCATTGTCGAGAGTATTATCGGGGTGATTTACTATTTCTTTCGGCTGAACGAGCCTTATCCTTTGGTGCCGACCACGCCAGAGAGAATAGGCACTGTTGGAAACTCTGTCTGGTATGCCACCAGCTCTGGCTAGCGTGCCTAGTCAGGGTTGGAGAGGGTGGGATAGATAGCGTTACTTATTTGTATATTAGCGTTACTTTTGCGAGTAAGTGTGTGAGTAGCAGGTCGCGTGTGCGAGGCATCTCCCCTCAATCCTTTATTCCCCTGTGTGTAATGTAGGGCCTCCAAGAGTTCTATCAATAAATCACAGGTAATGTGTGAGATGTGAAATTTGTGGATTTGTTTAAAAACCTCACGCTTTCATCGAAATGTAAGACACCAAGGTCCTGATCCCCCATGTACCTGTTGGGGTGATAAAAATTAATAATTTTCTGGGAACCTTTTGATCCTCAACTCAGCATGTACTGTACATTACCTGAACACGTATTATTATTATTATTATTATTATTATTATTATTATTATATTAGCGAGCTTCCTGTTTTAAATAAAGTAAAACTTTACGGTGATCGGGTATTGGTGTCTTTTAGGCTGTTATTCCGACCTATATAACCAACATTCCACACTTATATTTCTTCCAATAAATAAATCTAATAACTTTTTATGAACCATTCTATTTTATTTATAAGAATCTGAAAATATAGACTCCAAATTGGTGAAACATTAGAACTTAGACCTAACGTAAGCATTATAAAACAAAATCAACGAAAAGCATTTAAGATCCTTAGAATTTCTAAATAAAACTCCCAAATTTTTATGTGCATTACTTAAACCCAGATCTGAAATAATAAGATCGTCAAAAACAAGTTTCACTTCTAACGCGCGAGTGTCTTACGTATCCTTTTTACTTTCCTGGTAGTAGAGTAGTAATATACATACGTATATAAGTAGGGGAAGTATTACATTCCACCCAAATATTCGATATCGAGATCTCAACGGAAATACATGTTTTGAGCTGCCCTGAATCTAAATAATGCATTCTTAGTAACGTGTCCGCGCGCGTGAGTGTGAGTGTGTGTGTGTGGACAGCATAACTCAAAAACGAGAAGTCGGACAAATACCAAACTTGGTATTACAGTTTAGTATTTTCCAAGGATAGGACACGAAGGTTTTCAAGAAAATCCCACCACCCCAGACTACGCTTTACATGGAACATTTTTCGAAATTTTTTATTTTCTCAAAAACGGTTCTAAAATGTTTGATTAAAATATTATTTGTTTAAGATATTTTCATGGCAAACGAAATGCATATCTTGAATTTTCTGGGAATGCCCCCAAAAGTCCTTTTAATTCTGAATGACTTTTGCATATCTGGTAAACCGTAAGACATAGCCAACATTTTACTACACAAAAAATGTAGATGTCGTTTAAACACACAATTTATGTCATATACATTTTCGTGTGTGTGTGAAGTGAACCATTTCCGAGATATTCCTTGTTATTTGTTTGAATTTTCCAATACTTATATTCTCAAATGGGAATTCGTTATTCATTTTTTTTGTCTTGGATATGCAAAGAGTATTAATCTGTGGCAAAGAGAATGGTGCTGCACCTAGCAACCAGCTATTAAGAGATATGTCTATGCTTAAAGGCTAGTGTATTTCTATATGCTCTTGCAAATACAAAACAAGGAGAACATAGCAGGCCTTAAGCGATAGTCAAATATTTTTAGAACTGGTCGCAATGTATAAAATGTAATTCTCTTTGCATGTCAAAAGATCGTTTCTGCAAATGTTTATCTCGATTAATGTGAAATAGATGGAGAATAAGAGTTTGTAAAAACAGTTTGTACAAGAGTAGATAAAGTCATGTGAGTGTAACACATCAGGTTTTTATGTCCTGGACATGCAAAGAGAATGGAATACTCCACATAGCAACCAGCTCTTAAAATATTTGACTATCGCTTAAAGCCTACCAATTCCCCTTGCACCTACAAGAAAATTAGCAATAACATTAACATTTGATTAATATGAAGCATATGGAGAATAAGTGTTTCTAAAAATAGTTTGTGCAAGAGTGGAGAAAGTCATTTGAGTGTAACACATATTTTTTTTTTTTTTTTTTTTTTTGAAGAGATGGACAAGTTAAACCAATAAATTTTCAATCCTCGCAACGAGTGGAAATGAGTGGGAAGGGAAGCTCCCTTCATCTCCTCTCTCTGTAAGGATGGGCATCTTAGATATAGACGTTATCCAAACTATCCCTTCATTTCACACTGATAACATCATTCACTGGTTCTTTTTTATGACTCTGGATCGTTTTTTCCGCTCAGCCATATAGAGAGGTGATACCGGCTGGATGGAGGTTGGTTACACTTGAAGGTGCAAACTTCTCGGAGTGAAACACTATTGCGATCTAGGGGTATGGACCACTTTTTATACACGGAAGTGTACAGTACTGGGAGGAGCAGTCAACACCATAAGCGAACAGTTACAAATTCAGAAGTATGAAATATTGAAGTGAAAGCGTCATAAATTATTACAGAAAGTTTGGATTATGATCGCAGGGTTTAAAACTTTCATTTGTGGATTGCTGGAACATCTATACAGTACGGTGCGTGTTGTCTCAAAGATTTAACATTTCTATACGCAATGTCCCATGTTTATGACAACGCGAAACAGGCCAAATTAACGGCAGAGCAGTTTTCCGCTTCAAAACCCGCCTTCTTTGTTGGCTTGGCACGGTTTTCCATTCTGGTGGCCCAGTCAAAGCTTTGTGACCGGTTTTCCCTATTTCGCTGGGACGTTATCTCGATGGTAGGTATAAGATATTATAACGTGTCGTTAGGCTAATGCTATTCTCTACATGAGCCTACTTCGCTTCAGCGCGCACTGGTAACGCCTAAATAGTGACATCCGATTTATCTACAACGGTTTAAGGATGCTCGTATTCATAAACGACCATTCGTCCTACTTCGAGTCTTATATGACCTCCATTTCTGCGACGACAATGTGCCAGTCTACGATGCAATCGGCAAATACGTTTTGTAATATTTCAACTGGAATATTATAAACGTCTCTGTTGAATATTGTCTTTAAGGTTCATAATGGACCTATCCTCCGTGCTGTAGTCTTACCATGCTAGCCTCTAGTTCCCAAGGTCGCGGATTCAAACCCGGCGGAAGGTGATGGATTTTTTCGGGCGTAAAAACCTTAGCATAGCTTCCTTCGGAAGAGAAGTAAAGCCGGTGGTCCTATGTCGTAGATTTACGGCACGTAAAAGAACTTCAAGCCTGATAAAGAGGCCTTTGAGCAAAATTACCCTTCTTTCACGCCCAATATTATTACATGCTGGGGTGAAGGCCAAAAGGGTTACCAGAAAATGATCAATTTAGATCACCCTAACACGCACATGGTGGACGCAACTCCTAACAGCTAGAAGCCTGTGCATTAATGTGTAATTAACGGGGAAGGCGTGGGTTTTATATTACACAAAAACATTACCCGAGATTTATTAACAAACGTTTGGTTTCTCTACATGATTAACAAAGGAAACAGGGTGAAGGGAGATGCCACAAACCGAAGACACGTGGTCCGCGCCAAAAAGAGAGACCTATAAGCCGAAATATAACTAAGGAGACCCAATAATGCTACAATATAGAATGGAGCGCTAAAGATCACAGCAGTTAGAGAGCGTCCATTAATACACAAAAAATTCAAACTCTATGATGGACCAGCAAAACTGGTTCCAGCAAGATGGTGCCAAAGCACACATCGCTAGAGTTGCCAATCAAGTGTGCTTCGGCGCTTTAAAATCACGAAATTTCGAAAAATCGGATGTCAGACATTCACAAAACCTTATCTAGCAATGACAATTTCACAAGTGTCCGTATGCAGTGTGTTTCAAAAGTCTGGCATATTTTTTGATACAGCTAAATGGATTTTTTTAATTCGGAAAGTGCTGGTACACGTCAAACAGTGTATTTTAAAAGACACTTTTTCACAGAAACAAACCATTATTAATATAGTTGTGCAAGTTGTGACGTGATCGGAAATATTTTAAAATGACACTATATATATAAATATATATTGTTTTACTTTATTCCACTTATTTTGTATAGCAGCTGAAAGATTTTATTATTGTGTATGATTGTACCAGCACTTTGCTGTGGTAACTAAATAAATAATTGAAAGACAACCTATAGTAACATCGCTAACATTAAAATAAATGTCACATTTCCAACTCATAACGATACAAGCATATCTGTTTGTCTTTCACTTTTCCGTGTCTTGTGTACGTTTCCTGTCACCATATTCAATCATCATTAAACACTCTCATTGCTCTCACTTTAACTTAAAATATTGTTATTTTGTGTTAATCTCTACATATACACTGCTTCAATAACACAGAAAATATAACTATTCAATGACAGTTTGACATGTAAACAATATATATATACATATATATATATATATATATATACTATTCATATCAAAGTAATTCTTCTATCCACTTTACCTTACTCACGTAAGCGGACTGTGCAGTGTAAAACGACAACTTTTGCCATTTGCTGTTTTTACTTTCTCTACTACGTTTAGTAAGTGGGGGAAGTATTGTATTCCACCCAAAAATTCGATACCGAGATTTCACCGGAAATATATGTTTTGAGACCCCGTGAATCCAAAAAAAGCATTTTTGGAAACGTCCGTGTCGATCTCTCTCTCTCTCTCTCTCTCTCTGTGTGTGTGTGTGTGTGTGTGTCTGTGAACAGCATAACTCAGAAACGAACAGTCGGATAAACACCAAACGCCCCACCCCAGATAATCCTTTACATGGAACATTTGTCGAAAATTTTAATTTTCTCAAAAATGGCTATAACGATTTTGATTAAAATATCACATGTTTAAGATATCTTCATGAATGTCTCCAAAAGTATTCTTCATTGTGAACGACTTTTGCATAACTGGTAATCCATAAGAGATAGACAAACTTTTACTACACAAAAATGTAGATCGCGTTAAAATAAACAATTTATGTCATATACATTTTTGTTGTTGAGTAAACCATTTTCGAGATATTGCTTATTATTTCCTTAAATTTTCCAATACGTTTTCTCAAATGGGAATTTGTTGTTCTTTTTTTTATCCTGGTAATGCAAAGAGAATGGAATACTCCACATAGCAACCACATCTTAAAATATTTGACTATCGCTTAAAGCCTAGCAATTCCCCTTGCATCTACAAGAAAATTAGCAATAAGATTAACATCTCGATTAACATGAAGCATATGGAGAATAAGCGTTTGTAAAAGTAGTTTGTACAAGAGTAGAGAAAGTCATGTGAGTGTAAGGCGCTTTAACCTAATATATCCTTATACCTACAAGAAAATGTGTAAGTACGCAATGAAGGTTTATTTCGATTAACTAGAATAATAATAAACTTTTGTCAGAACAATTAATAGAATATTGAGTAGAAAAAACATTTGAATGCATCGTATTAGATATTGTTGGTATTCCGGTGACCTCAAAATATGTGTTTCTGGTGACATCTTAATACCGAAACTTGGGTGGAACACAGGACTATGACATCATCATAAAAGGTGCTTGCAGGCCTGGTATTAATACATTATGAAGGCCGTCAAATCAAAGCTCTCCCTTGTAAGTCATCTAAAACTAAGTAAACTATACATTTTGGAAGCCTACTTTTAAAGCATCGGTGAAATATTGACGTATTTGTAAGTTAGAGATGCTGCAGAGAGTGCCAGTACAGCAGGCCTCTCGAGTTCTATGAACATACGATATTCAGACAAAGTATCGGAAGAGCTGTCGAGTTGAATAGTTTTGCCAATAAGCTACGACTTGGAATATTGCCAGCGGCGCTGACATGTGCGTGTTCCGGAACGGAGCTAACTGCCGTGGAGTTATGACACCATGGTGCCACTGCACACTTTGTTGTTGCGAAATATGTTGCGTATGCACGTCTTACGCAGCGGCATTTCAAGGAATAACAACCACACATAGATATTCCGCTTAATATGTGTATTTGCCTCTCCAGGATGACACAAAGGTTCCTGATGGACTACTGAAAGAAGCTTCTTTCTTTTCAGTTTGCCCACCATGTACCTGGCAGTAGGTGATACATACCACCCAAAAATTCGATACCGAGATTTTAGCTGAAAGAGCCTCCATGAATCAGAAGATCTGAATTGCTACACTCACATGACTTTCTCTACTCTTGTACAAACTATTTTTACAAACGCTTATTCTCCGTCTATTTCATGTTAATCGACATAAATCTTATTGCTAATTTTCTTGTAGGTGCAAGGGGAATATGGTAGGCTTTAAGCGATAGTCAAATGTTTTAAGAGCTGGTTGCTATGTGGAGCCTTTCATTCTCTTTGCATGTTCAGGACATAAAAAGATACCAGTAACGAATTCCCATTTGAGGAAAAGTATAAGTATTGGAAAAGTCATACAAATAACAAGGTATATCTCGGAAATGGTTCATTTTACAAAAAAAAAACATGCATTTGATATAAAATGTATGTTTTAACGAGCTCTACATTTTTTTTGTGTAGAAAAATTTCTCTGACTCTTACGGTTTACCAGTTATGCGAAAGTCACTCGGATAAAGAGGATTTTTGCGGACATTCCCAGAAAATTGAAGCTATACATTTCATTTGCATTGAAAATATCTTAAACATATGATATTTTAATCAAAATCGTTAGAGCCATTTTTGAGATAATCAAAACTTTCGAAAAATGTTCCATGTAGAGAATAGTCTGAGTTGGGGTATTTTCTTGAAAATCTTCGTGTCGCATCCCTGGAAGATACTACACTCAAATGCCATGTTTGGTATTTATCCCACTTTTCGTTCTTGGAGTTATACTGTTCACAGACAGACACAGACAGACAGACACACACACGGACATGTTTCTAAAATGCTTTTTTGGATTCATGGGGTCTCAAAACCTGTATTTCCGGTGAAGTCCCGGTATCGAATTTCTGGGTGGAATACAATACTTTCCCTACTTACTATACGTAGTAGAGAAAGTAAAAATGAAAACTCGATTAGATCCCAAACCTGTTATTTAAGTTCAGCGTCTTGCAACGAGCGACAATAAGATTTTAAAGAAAATCCCCTCACCCCAAACTTCCCTTTACATAGAAAAATATCGACAATTTTTGCATTTTCCCAAAGGTGGCCCTGGCTATTTTAATTAAAATACCACATCTTTAAGACATTTTCATGACAAAGTGCATATCTTGAATTTTATGTCTTTGAAGACCTCTTCATTTGGAAGGAATTTTGTATAACTTACAATTTCGTTGTACCTATAAGAAGAATACACTAAAGCGATTGTAAAGTTTTGCTTTCTCTACTGCGTATAGTAAGTAGGGCAATATTGTGGCATTTGGTTGTGGTAATACATTTGTAAGAACACATGTGGTTATGATAACACTTGTTTGGGTGACAAAGTTGGCAACACAGACCGGAATGACGTAATATGAGTGGGGGTAAACCGGTTGTATATTGAGTAAGCGATAGGGCGCTATCTCTTCTAATGTAACCAGCGAACAGTGCAGACCTGTTAGGACAGGACGCTCCATCAAGCAGAAGGTAAAATATATCAGTTTTAATTTGTAATATATATTGTACATCCAAATTCACATCATGTAGTTTAATGATGTAGTTAGTTCCTTCCTTCCCCATAATGATCTACGAATATTTCAGTAATTTTCAGGTGTTTTAGGAACTTTGTGGAGCTCGCCCCGTCGGACCTCGTGTTAGTATGACATGATTTAAACGCCGGTACCATGCTCTACCCCCCGTGATATGTGAGAATATAAGAGGTTACGACAGTATTGCATTCCACCCAAAAGTTCGATACTGAGGTTTTATCGGAAATGTGTTATTTGACGCCCCTTGAATCCAAATAAACATGTTTGGAAACATCTCCGTGTGTGTGTCTTGCTGTTAGCAGCATAATTCAAAAAAATCTGATGTGTTACACTCACATGACTTTCTCTACTCTTGTACAATCTAATTTTACAAACACCTATTCTCCATATGCTTCATGTTAATCGAGATATCGAGATGTCAATCTTATTGGTAATTTTCTTGTAGATGCAAGGGAAATATGGTAGCTTTTAAGCGATAGTCAAATATTTTAACGCTGGTTGCTATGCGGCGCATTCCATTCTCTTTGCATGTCCAAGAAAAAAAATCTGATGTGTTACACTCACATGACTTTCTCTACTCTTGTACAATCTATTTTTACAAACGCCTATTCTCCATATGCTTCATATTAATCGAGATATCGAGATGTCAATCTTATTTGTAATTTTCTTGTAGATGCAAGGGGAATATGGTAGCTTTTAAGCGATAGTCAAATATTTTATCGCTGGTTGCTATGTGGGGCATTCCATTCTCTTTGCATGTCCAGAACATAAAAAAATGAATAACGAATTTGAGAAAAAGTATAAGTATTGGAAAATTTAAGGGAATAACAAGCAATATCTCGCAAACGGTTCACTCAACAAAAGAAATGTATATGACATAACTTGTGTATTTTAACGCGATCTACATTTTTTGTGTAGTAAAATTTTGTCTATCTCTTATGGTTTACCAGTTATGAAAAAGTCGTTCATAATGAAGAACACTTTTGGAGACATTCCCAGAAAATTCGAGATATACATTTTATTTGTCATGACAATATCTTAAACATATGATATTTTAATCAAAATCGTTAAGAGCCGTTTTTGAGAAAATTAAAATTTTCGAAAAATGTTCCATGTAAAGGGTAGTCTGGGTTGGGGGGATTTTCTTGAAAACCTTCGTGTCGCATCTCTGGAAGATACTGAACCTAAATACCAAGTTTGGTGCTTATCCGATTGTTCGTTTTTGAGTTATGCTGTTCACAGACACACACACACAGACACACACACTTACACAGACACACACACAGACACACACACGGACATGTTTCTAAAAATGCTTTTTTTGGATTCAGGAGGTCTCAAAACGTGTATTTCCGGTGAAATCTCGGTATCGAATTTTTGGGTGGAATGCAATACTTCCCCTACTTACTATACGTAGTAGAGAAAGTAAAAATGAATAACGAATTTGAGAAAAAGGATAAGTATTGGAAAATTTAAGGAAATAACAAGCAATATCTCGAAAACGGTTCACTCAACAAAAGAAATGTATATGACATAAGTTGTGTATTTTAACGCGATCTACATTTTTTGTGCAGTAAAATTTTGTCTATCTCTTATGGTTTACCAGTTATGTAAAAGTCGTTCACAATGAAGAATACTTTTGGGGACATTCCCAGAAAATTCGAGATATACATTTCATTTCTCATGACATTATCTTAAACATATGATATTTTCATCAAAATCGTTAGAGCCATTTTTGAGAAAATTAAAATTTTCGAAAACTCTTCCATGTAAAGGGTACTCTGGGGTGGAGGGATTTTCTTGAAAACCTTCGTGTCGCATCTATGGAAGATACTGAACCTAAATACCAAGTTTGGTGCTTATCCGACTGTTCGTTTTTGAGTTATGCTGTTCACAGACACACAGACACACACACACACACACACACACACACACGGACATGTTTCCAAAATGCTTTTTTTTGGATTCAGGAGGTCTCAAAACATGTATTTCCGGTGAAATCTCGGTATCGAATTTTTGGGTGGAATGCAATACTTCCCCTACTTACTATACGTAGTAGAGAAAGTAAAAATGAAATGTCGGATAATCATCAAACTTGGTATTTGAGTTTAGTATTTTCCAAGGATGCAAAACCAAAATTTTCAACAAAATCCCCTCACCCCAGATTGCCCTTTACATGGAGCATTTTTCGAAAAATTATTTTCTCAAAAGTGCTTCTAACGATTTTGATTAAAATATCACATGTTTAAGATATGTTCATGGCAAATGAAATGTATATCTTGAATTTTTCCGGAATGCCCCCAAAAGCACTCGTATTCTGAATGACTTTTGCATAACTGGTAAACCGTAAGAGATATACAAAATGTTACTACACAGAAAATGTAGATCGCGTTAAAATACACAATTTATGTCACATACACTTTTTTGTCGAGTGAACCAAATGTTTATCTCGATTAACATGAAGCAGATGGAGAATAAGCGTTTGTAAAAACAGTTGGTACAAGAGTAGAGAAAGTCACGTAAGTGCAAAAAACATCATAGTTTTAGTGTTGCTATGTGATGACTTTGAATAACCCGATAAAAAAACAACCAATTAAAAATAATATCTCGGAAATGGTTAATGCAAAACAAAATTGGATGTTTCAACGAGATCTATACATTTTCTTTTTTGTTCCATTTATATACCGTCTTTAAGGTCATATCGGCGGCTTTGCCTTTGGAACAATGATGTTCATTCGTATCTTTAAATATGTTTACGTTGGTGGCCTTTATAAACATTAAATTCACACGCATATTCACAGCCTCATTCACACTTCCAGACTCTAGGGAGAATGGGGTATAATCGTGGGTAAAGAAAAATGCCCTACAGCCGGGATTCCAACCCGAGACCTTAGAATTTGCAAGCCAGCATGCTAACCACCAGACTATAAAGGCGATCACAAAAACCTTGATACAAATTCTACACTTTAATATACGTTTTTGTGTTGTAAGATTTTGCCTACATCTTATGGCTTATAGTTAACGCGTGTGCAGTTCGGCATCGTTTTTTGAGGAACCCTAATCATCGTTTTATAACATAGGACCTTACCTTCTCGGTCCCTTCTGCAGAGTTGCAACCTCTTAACGTCTCTTGCTAGACTGACTTTCTCCCTCTAAACAACATGAAGCGAGGAACATTCCGCAAACTTCTTCACTGTCGTGGTCATTATTTTCACCTGACTGAACGTTATCTTGCTATTTCATTTGCATTTAACCCTAAAATTTTCCTTCCAGTGTCTTCACAACGTGTCGCACTTGAGGCAGTATTTTTAACACTTAAATGATATCAGTCTAATTATATATTAAAAAATTTAATAACAGCCCGCCTTAAAGCAAGATGTGTATATAATAATATATAAAGTGTATGTTACAGTCATTGTATTATGTTTATATTATTATGTACATGTATAATAAGGTTATATGAATGTATTACGTAGTTTAACAATGTAGAAGCTTTGAGAATAGAAGCAAGCTGCTTTCCGTAGCAAAAAGAATTACAAAGTAGAAGCCGAAAGTTGCTAACAACGAGGTAACCTTGGGACAACAATAAATTTGATAAAGTTTAATAAAGGATGCTAACAATTCTTGGAACAATAATGTGATATTTAAAACAGTTTATAAATAGGCAATAAAAAACTAGAAAAAGCTTATGTTAAATAAAAGTATTCTATTGGAATAAGCTTAGCCAATAAGAGACTTGAAATAGAGGAAATGTGCACATTCAGGCGGCAGACGCTACAAGATTGCGTACCCGAGCAGTCTAGTTTAGATTTTGTACAGGTTCAGTGTAAGACGTAGCAAATTCATAGCGGTGAGAATAATATAAAGTTCACGTGTTTAAAAAGTGCAAATAACAATAATCTCAAAGCTCTACTGTAGGATATATTAGTGAAGTGTTATTTAATCGTGTGAAGGATTAACAAACAAAGTACAATATAATTGAGGCGCTTAGAATAATAACGGCATATCCCAACCGACATCGAATTTTGAGATAGAAGCATGACCATGCACAGCTGCCATCTACCTTTCATGTGATGAAGTATCAAACGAATTGGGATATGCCAAAGCTCTCCTTTTCCATCTTTAAAATTTCTCCGTAGTGAAAAACGAGCGTAAAAATGACATATGCCAACTAAGAGTGCTTTACTTTATGGCCGCTACATGTTCATGGCGTTGTAGTGAACGATAGTGCAGATGTAATTCCTGAATCTCAAAAAAGCGGAAAGAAACGAGTGAGAAAGGCAATTGAGTGGGTAATAAACGTAAGAAAGTTGTGCAGAAATAGTAGTAAATCGTATGTAACAAAAAAGTCCATAGATTTTGATGGTGCTCCTTTGCTTTTACATCCATTATTGTAGATCATAATTATCCTGAGATTGTTAAATTTGGTTTATGTTATTCCAACTCTGAAATGTATCAAAAAGTTAATTTTAGGAAAAGAGGTAAAAATAAACATGTTTCATTGTTTAAGTCACAGCAGAAGTACAGTTAACAGATAAAGATAAAGAAAGCTAAATACGATGACCTGATGAAATTATTGAAATATATACCACCCATCTATCATGATTTTTACAAGATGATGCTGGTGTTAATGATGACGAAAAATGTGAAGATTTTTAAATAGAGCTGGATTAGCTATTTCAAGACGTTAAATGAAAGAAAAGTCAATTTTACACCACTTTTTTCAGGAAAACTATTAATCACAATGGTTCAAGAATTTGCACATAAGACTTGAAATCTCTTAATTTAGATACCCATAAAATATTAAGTCATAACATTAACTACTTTGTAAAAAAAACAGAAAATGACATTTATCTCAAAATGAACTTTTGTTGGGATCTGCCGTTATTATTCTAAGCGCCTCAGTTATAATTTGTGTAAGGTTTCATTCTTTAGCCGTACCATCCTGCTGAGAGATACGTGCTCTAAACAAATTACTACTGACGCAACAGAGGCATACGCATATAATATTTAAATAATTAACATTGAAATAGTTATTACACATAAAGTAAACGTGGGGTGAAAGCCATCGGAAAAGTAAACGTGCGGCGGAAACTTTGTACCGTACGTAGGGCGAGCACTCCTAGAAACATATCTCCCAAAAGACCTGGTGCAACAACCCCAACAATTAAACCTCTTCAAGTTTGGCTACCATACGTGGGGCTGTAACTACATCACACTGAACGAAGCTTTGAACCTAATGAAACAGAACAACTGGAATTCGGAACTTTGGTAAACTGAGACTCCACGTGGAGCCAATATGTGTTTGTCACTTCCTTAAAATCAGGATTGCCATTAGCCCTCAATGAACAGGGATCGAAAGTTTGCCTTTTCTGGGCTGTGAAGGTGAATTTATGACAGTCATAGGATTTGGGTAGGGTGGTTTTCCTTTGAGAATCAACTGCACTCGCGTTTATACCAAACAGACTCTACCAAATATACCAAAGTCATTCAGAATGATGATGTTTTCACAGGCTATTCACAAAAAATTCAAGGTAATGCATATCATTTATCATGCAAATATCTTAAACACGTGATATTTGGAAAGGTGGAATCAGGAGACTGAAAGTCGTACCGGAAGGTTGCTATAGTAGCTCAGAGGTTAGAGCAACCGGACGGAGAACGGGAGATCCCTGGTTCAAATCCCGGCTATGGCATTGAATTTTTCAGTCGTCTGATTCTACCTTTCCAACCCTGTCCAACACATGGCAATTAATTCCATTAATTGACCTATGAGAGAGAATGTGCCCGAATTAGTTTTATTATGTGCTAATTTATTTATGTGCTATTTATTTGATATATAAATGATATATGTATACAATGTGAAAACCATGAAAATAGTAATTTTGTGTTTAATGTAATATTTGTCGTGTACATAATGTTCTTGTTTAACTAAGTTTAGAATGTCTTGAAATCTGCAGTTAGGGTAGAAATATGCTGTTCGCATTTGCAGCGAAACGGGATCTTTTGTGTTAGTTTAGTGTAAGGTTTTATGACTATTTGTTTCCGCTCCGGAAGTATGAAGAGAACGGACTTCGCTTCGAGCTCTCGTAGAGTCAACATGGCCAGGAAGAAGACAGCCGCAGCCTCCAAGCTTCCTCCTCGCGAGGAAGCCACTACCAGCGCCGTCACCGTTGAAGAGCTTCCAGTCTCTCCACCGCCGCCGCCAGTCGAAGCACCCAGCACCATCTCTCCAGCCAGCGTAGCCAGTCACACGCCGCCGAACAGCGTGCCTGCACGTTACTCCGCTGTCGTCCGGGGAGTTCACCGTCAGCTCCCTGACGTGCTATTACTCACCGCCGCTCAACGCTTTTGGCCGTCTGCGGCCAAGGCGTCTCGTAATCGAAACGACAGAGGTCCTACACCGCTAGTCCGTCTCACATTCTTGGACGAGGGCGAATACTCGCTGACCCTCGGCGTCGTAGTGTGCGTCCAACTCCGTGCCGACGCCGCTGCCTATACGGGCATACCGCCGCGTCATGTGACGCCGCACCCCGCTGCCACTACTGTGGCAATAGGACCATCACCTCCGACTGCAGGGCACACGACCTGACACACCGCCGCTTCTGCGCCTCCTGCGGGGGCAAGGGGCACTTGACTGGCCAGGCCGTCTGCCCACTCTACCCACGTAGAGCTACGCCGCACATCGCAGACACACCACAGAACATCACAACTACACCGCAGAACTTCACTTCATCGAACGACTCATCGCAGATCCAAGCACAGATAGCAGCTACGAACCAGCCCATCATCGATGCCATCCAGGACCTGCATGCTGAGGTGCTTAACCTAGCTGGCAGGCTCAGCGCGCTGGAGGAGCAACTCAGTGAACAGTTTACTGGAGTCACCGACACCATTGACAAGTCACACGACGTGACCAAGAAACACATCCTAAACAACATTAGCAGTCACTTCACTGAGCACCAAGAATGCTTGGAGCAAATAAACAACAAATGCGCAACCCTGAATCTCGTCAAGTATTACTTCAAATTGGTCCACGGCTCTATGGAGAGCTATTACGAAGATCTGAGCGCACGCTTCCACGAAATACTAAACCACCTACCTCTTCCAGCACATCATCAACGACGAACCAACCCCCGGAGGTAACAGGCTCGGGATTGGAGCTTGCAGCTCCTGTTAAGACAGTTAAGTCACCACCGTTCACAGGTCCCTGTCAGATACCTGACCACCACAGCGGAGAATCCCGCCACTTCGAGTATTCGCCCACAATCAGCGGGTTTGCATCGGTGGTACCAGCCACCATGAACACCATTATGTCCCCATTAAATAGCGCCACAACAGAATAAGATCCTTCTTTTCCTCTTCCTTTTTCCTTTCTACTACCTA
This sequence comes from Deroplatys truncata, assembly GCA_030765065.1. Taxonomy (NCBI): domain Eukaryota; kingdom Metazoa; phylum Arthropoda; class Insecta; order Mantodea; family Mantidae; genus Deroplatys; species Deroplatys truncata. The sequence continues at coordinate 301,817,092 of CM060975.1, read as the reverse complement.
TATATATTTCTGTTTTTCCTTAGACCTTTATTCCTGTTCCCCCCCCCCAAATGGAGAGAGGCAAATATAACAGAACGGCAGTTTTACCAAAAGAAGCCCGGGAAAAAGGTCACATGATATATACAAACTGACCAATAAGAAATCCGATACCAAAATTTTAGGTGGGAGATTGTGTTCTTTAAATAGTCGAGATTCACCCCAAAATAATTGACTTTTAGATTAAACAGTTAAAAAGTTGTTAAACAGTTGAAGAGTTGAACAGTTGTTAAACAGTTGAAGAGTTGACTTTTAGATACAGACAAAGAATCCACGAAACTCCGTCAAACGAAGTTGGCGCGCAAAAATGGTGAAAAGTGAACAGGAACATTATGTAGTGTTAGAGTGAAGGAGTAAGAATAAATAACCATAAACCAAACATTACAGTGAGTAGTAAATTCTCCTCTGAGCTCCTAGTACCACCACTGAGATCGAAGAGCTTATTAACAATCATGATAGGCAGAGTCCATGCACGCATCACCGCTGAGAACCAACTAGCCAGGGTAACAGCGAGAATCATCGTATAGTTAAATCAACCATCCAGGAAAACAAGACGAAGCCACGTCGGATGGAGAAAACAAGTACAGTGAATTTTAGCATTACTTCTGTATCTACCACTACACCGCGTTCGACTCCAACCCAAGCGGGCATCGAACCCGGGACTGCCACCAACGGCTCAGTCTGCGAAATAATCGGAGAAGACAGGGTACTGACGCATCTAATAGTGGTTGAAACTATCAAGCCCGGGACTTAGAGTACTTACAACATTGTAGGTCGCCATTGGGTTATGTCATCTCAATACAATTTGACATCTCCTTGTGGTTTACCGGGACAAATGCTAATCAGACGGAGAACGGGAGATCCGTGGTTTAAATCTCGGTTATAGCATTGCATTTTTCAATCGTCTGATTCTACCATTCCAACCCTGTCCAACACACGGCTTGTGTGAAAGAACAATTAATTCCATGTGGTATCTTAGCCAAAACGGTTAGAGCCAGTTTAGAGAAAATCAAAAATAAATATAATTTTTCCCACGTAAAGGGTAGTTTGGAGAGGGGATTTCCTTGAAAATCTTCGTTGCATCCCCTTAAAAGACGCTGTACTTAAAACAATTTTGGTATTCATTCAACTTTCCGCTTTCTAGTTATTCTGTTCACAGACACACAAACAAACATGTATTTCTGACGAAATATAATTATAGAACTTTTTTATTAAAATGCAATAGTTCCTCTACTTACTATAGGTTAGTAGAAGAGAAAGCAAAAAAAAAAAAAAAATTAACAATTTCTCAATAAGGAAACAGTTTTTATGGATAATATCACATGTTATTGAAGTAGAATATTTGTTGGTAGTTGGAAGATGCTTCATGTTTATCTGCCCCACGTATAGGAGCCAATTTGTCGCGGTCACTTCGTGTTATCTTATTGCTGAGCGCCTGTTATTGTTTTACTACTTTGAATGTTGGGTTCTTTGTCCTCCGGGTAGCTATTATTACTACTCATTCGAGCATATCTCTTGAACGGGGTGTGTAAACGGAAAGGATTTGTTACTGAAAGATAACACTTATAAAAGAATTTGTTTTTACACTTTTATTACCGTCACAATTAATTAATTTCACATATTGACTCTTGATACACGCCAGACTGAAACTGTTATATTTTCTAATATCACTATAATCACTTATTTGCTGCACATTATTAATTCACGTATTTCACATTTATAACTAACTTTACAACGCGAGAGATTCTGTAGAATTGCGCGACGTATAACGCGTGAACGATTCTCTTAAACTGTGCGACGTATAACCTTTGTATGATTCTGTTGGACTGAACGAAACCTGTCTTGTGAATTATTCTGTCAAACTGCGTTACCCGTCTCGCGCACGGAATTTATACTCCCTCACCCCAATATGCCTAAACATTATAACAGAGCTGCTATTGGTTAATAAGACGCGCCAACATTAGCGTCTATTTTTATATCCAATCAAAATTACGAACACATACTCCAGGGAAGATATTCCCTCCATTTTAAGAAAAGCGCGCTAATCTGACGCCATTTATTTGTCTCTTCTAATTGATAAGCAACTCACCCCCTCGCTATATTGTTGCCCGCTCTTATTGTCAGTTTCAGTGAGGCCGTGTAAACTTATTTCATAACAATGCTTATAATTAACAAACATCTCAAATCATTGTCATACAATAATGTTAAGTTACACTACAATCACTCTGGCATTTAGACTGTTGTGATATAAAATACTGCCACATTATAACGTATTAAAAGCTCTTCAGTTTAAATTCAATACTTGTCTTTTGATACTGTGGACGTTTCAAAAGCCAAACGCAGAGCACCGGATAATTTATAAAGGTTGCGTCAAGATTTTTCCTCCGGGCCGACTGACATCTGTTTCCTCGCCTCCAGTAATGAGCCCCCGACTGCACGGTAATTTGGCATTTTGTTAACACGTCAGATGGCGGCAGAAGATTTGTCACATCAAGCTTTAAAAACACATCAATTAGCGCTCCTAACAACCGCCTCTTCTTCAGCAATAATCTGCTTGCGAATTATTTTATTTCAACCAAAACCGAACTTTTTCCAGTTATGTCTACTTCAGAGCGAATTAAGAAAAGCTTACTGGACATGCAACAATTTTGATGTTAATATTATTTCCCTCAGCCAAATGCTAGACAAAGTGTGAATAAATGATTTTATAAAACACAGAATAATAAAACAATATAAAAAATTCTGATGTGTTACACTCACATGACTTTCACTACTCGTGTAAAACTATTTTTACAAACGCTTATTCTCCATATGCTTCATGTTAATCGAGATATTAATCTTATTGCTAATGTTCTTGTAGATGCAAGGGGAATTGCTAGGCTTTAAGCGATAGTCAAATGTTTTAAGAGCTGGTTGCTATGTGGCGCATTCCATTCTCTTTGCATGTCCAGGACATAAAAAAAATGAATAACGAATTTGAGAAAAAGTATAAGTATTGGAAAATATAAGGGAATAACAAGCAATATCTCGAAAACGGTTCACTCAACAAAACAAATGTGTATGACATAAATTGTGTATTTTAACGCGACTACATTTTTTGTGTAGTAAAATTTTGTCTATCTCTTATGGTTTACCAGTTATGCAAAAGTCGTTCACAATGAAGAATACTTTTGGAGGCATTCCCAGGAAATTCAAGATATACATTTTATTTGTCATAAAAATATCTTAAACATATGACATTTTAATCAAAATCGTTAGAGCCATTTTTGAGAAAATTAAAATTTTCGCAAAATGTTCCATGTAAAGGGTAATCTGGGGTGGGGGGATTTTCTTGAAAACCTTCGTGTCGCATCCTTGGAAGACACTGAACCTAAATACCAAGTTGGGTGTTTATGTGACTGTTCGTTTCTGAGTTATGCTGTTCACAGACACACACACGGACATGTTTCCAAAAATGCTTTTTTTGGATTCAGTGAGTCTCAAAACATGTATTTCCCGTGAAATCTCGGTATCGAATTTTTGGGTGGAATACAATACTTCCCCTACTTACTATACGTAGTAGAGAAAGTAATAACGCTAAAGTATATTACGATACAGTATGCTCTATTAGGAAGAGGCAGGTAAGCGTATACACGTTCTAAATTGTATTTTATTGTACCTTAGTGGTACAGATATTTACTTTCAGGCAGGTTTCTGTACCGAAACAATGCTATATTAATGCATTATTAATAAACATGTACATAAAATTAAACATCAAATTGAGTTTTATTTAACTGTTGTGGTCCTTAGCGTCCCATTCTATACTGGGCGTAAAACACAGTAATTTTGCTCAGATGCCTCTTTATCGGGCTTGAGGTTCTTTTACGTGTCGTAAATCTACAACATGGGACCACCGGCTTTACTTCCCTTCTGAAGGAAGCCATGCTAAAGAGCCCAGTGCCCTCCGCCAGGTTTGAACCCGCGACCTCGGGACATAGAGGCTACCATGGTAACCACTACACCACGGAGGACGACATAAAGGATCGCGGTGAATATTTTTCCCTCCATCCAGGATTCCTCTCCTCCCCGCAATAAAAATACAACTCACAACATTTAAAAAAAATTGCAATGAAATCAGAAAAAATATATGGCATAAGTATTAAATTCTGTTAAACATATAGATATAATTACAATGTTTCCTCGATTAAACATGACAAGTCAAATATAAATTACTCTTTAAAATGCAAACAGATCCCACAAATGCTACACCATAAAGCAGACTTTTATCCAGGCAACAGTCTACCAAAGACTAGCGTAATTTTAAATGCCTACCCTCTTCTTGCTATTATTTACAGTAACCAGATGCGATTTATTCCTCTCTCTACTACCGGCACGAATAAGGTAATAGGGAATGTAAAGAAAGAAAACAGAAACGAAAAAGGTCCGTGTGTCTGTCTGCTAACATCGTAACTCAAAAACGTTTTAATACCAAGTTTGATATTCAAGTTCAGCATCTTTCAACCATGCAACACGAAGATTTTCGAGATGATTCCAACCACAATCTGCCTTTTTCATGGAAAAAAGTTCGTTACACTCAAGAAATTGTCTACAAAGACTTATAACACTGTATCTATATTAATATTATAGGGAGAAAATGTGTACATGTATGTATGTATGTATGTATGTATGTATGTATGTATGTATGTATGTATGTATGTATGTAGAGTAATCTCAAAAACCATTTAATCGATTTTGAAAATTAGCTCACCATTGAAAATCCTATAATTTCTGATGCACATGGGCTACAAAACACTAAAAAGGATTTACAAAGCCTTATGTAAGCTGGCCTCGCAACTCAGTCGGTAGAGCTGTGCAAGGGGTCCCGGGTTCGATTCCTGGCTGGGGATGGGAACTTTCTCTAGCCAAGATTACTCCCTATCATCCCCAGAGTCTAGAAGTATGAATGAGTGTGAATGTGTGAGTGTGATCTAATTATGAAACCCAAAGTTTATAAGAAATCCAACGACAAGAGAATAGGAGTTAACACCATTTCGTGTAGGCAATAAGTTCCAAAGGAAGACCGCAGAGAGACCATTGCAGTTAAAGGCGGGGTATCAGTGGAACTAAAAATAACTAAATAAATAAAAAATAAATAAAAACGGTGGAATGGAATAGAAAAACATGTAAATTAAGACAAATGCCGCAGATGTTTCATTTCAAGCAACAGTATAAATAGATAGTAACATTTAGCAACTAAATGATTGTATAAACAGAGAAAATTGGTGGCAGCCAATATTAGTTTTTACTTTTTCTTCTACTAGTAAGTAGGGGAAATATTGTGTTCCACCCAAAAATTCGATAGAAAGATTTCATTAAAAATACATCCTTTGAGGACCCCGGAATAAAAAAATAAAATACATAACAAAAAATCTGATGTGTTACACTCACATGACTTTCTCTACTCTTGTACAAACTATTTTTACAAACGCTTATTCTCCATTTACTTCATGTTAATCGAGATAAACACTTGCAGAATCTATCTTATTGCTAACTTTCTTGTAGACGTAAGAGGAATATATATTTACAAGGGCAATTTGGAAATACAGTAGCCTTTAAGCATATACATATCTCTTAATATATCCAAGACAAAAAAAATGAATAACGAATTCCCATTTGAGAAAAGTATTGAAAAATTTAAGGGAATAACAAGCAATATCTCCAAATTGGTTTACTCAACAAAAAAAAATGTATATGACATAAGTTGTGTATTTTAACGCGATCTACGTTTTTTGTGTAGTTAAATTTTGTCTATCTCTTATGGTTTACCAGTTATGCAAAAGTCGTTCACAATGAATACTTTTGGAGACATTCCCAGAAAATTCAAAATATACATTTTATTTGTCATAAAAATATCTTAAACATATGATATTTTAATCAAAATCGTTAGAGCCATTTTTGAGAAAATTAAAATTTACGAAAAATCTTCCATGTAAAGGGTAATCTGGGGTGGGGGGGATTTTCTCTAAAACCTTCGTGTCGCATCTCTGGAAGATACTGAACCTAAATACCAAGTTTGGTGTTTATCCAACTGTTCGTTTCTGAGTTATGCTGTTCACAGACAGACACACAAACAGACACACACACAAATGCTTTTTTTGGATTCAGGGGTCTCAAAACATGTATTTCCTGTGAAATCTCGGTATCGAAGTTTTGGGTGGAATACAATACTTCCCCTACTTACTATACGTAGTAGAGAAAGTAAAAATTAAAAAAGGCATTTTAAGAAAAAGGTCCGCACGTGTATCAGTCTGTGAACAGCATAACTCAAAACGAAAATTAAGATAAAATATCAAACTTGGTATTTAGCTTCAGTAACTTTCAAAGATGCGACACGAAAATTTTCAAGATAATCGCCCTACCATAAACTACACTTTATATGGAATATTTTTCGAAATTCTTTATTTTCTCTAAAATGCCCCTAACGATTTTGATTAAAATACCATATATTAAATAAGATATACATGTTGAATTTTCTGGGAATAGCCTGAGAAGACCTCTTCATTCGGAAGGAAATTTATTTAATCTTTTATAATTGGTAAACTTTAAGGGATAGAGGAAAACGTACTGCATAAAAAGCGTAGATCTCTCTGAAACACACAGTTTATTTCAAATAACTTTTTTCGAGTTATCCGTTACTAATATTTCGAAATGTTCAATACTTGTCATTTTTTTAAATTCCTGTCAATTTTCAATTGTTTTTAGCGATACCATGGAAACAGTATGGAATTTTAAGGTCAGCATATAGCTTCCAGTTCTCAAAACACTTGATTATCGCTGTTCTCTTTGTATCTGTAACGAAATGTATAATGTAGCTATTTCTGTAAACGTTCTTCTTGATTAAAATGAAGTAGATAGGAAAATAAACGTTCGTAAGAATAATTTGTATATCCACTAATAACGGATATAGGATAGAGAAAGTGATGTGAATGTATCATATCAGATTCTTCTGCCTCCATTAGTGTTATGAAACAAACATTAGACAGGTTTAGTAAACTTCCATAAATGTTTCAGTAAAAACTGTATTTTAGGTATCCCCCCTTGGGATTTAAATATTTTTATCCAGGATTAATTTTGGCACGATCACCAAAATTAAATATAATTTATGTCTTATTATTTGTACTGCATACTCTATTTATGAGCCGAACGAAAATTCTCTCTGAATGTGGGTCGCACCCAGTGATACGGATGCCGTTTTGCTCTAGGGGCGGTGTACTGTAATGGCAATTACAATTTTGTTTCATCCCTTGGGGCCCACGTCTGCATTTCATGCACTGAAAGTTTTTTTTTGTGCTGAATATTGCAGCTGCCTGTTTTCTGTCCGCAGCACATACGTTGTAATTTTTGTTCCTGACATAAACCACACACCTGCGTATCATCGCTGTGATGACTAAAGTTATGATCTTGTGACTCGCATCTTTGGCTGAGGATGTAATACGTCGCGAACCACACAGTGCCTGAGCCTAGCCAGGGATCTCAGAAATCCTGGAGTTAAGTGGAAAGTCCTACACCATCATAACTTTCATCTGTTACGTTCAGATGACTTTCTTCACCTAACATGATGTATTGCTTTCTTTATGAGGTACTCACAGTAAGCAAACGAATTATTATTCTTCTTCTTATTATTCAGATTACTTTCTTATTTGTGTGACTTACATCCCAAGGACTAACAAGCCAATGTCTTCGGTCAGTAGCCTGTCGAGGAGCAAGCAAACTCTGGATTATACATATCCAGGATGGGTGATCAGTCCAATGTCTTGGGTCAGTAGCCTGTCAAGGAGCAAGCAAACTCTGGATTACAGCATATCCAAGATGGATGATCAGTCCAATGTCTTGGGTCAGTAGACTGTCGAGGAGCAAGCAAACTCTGGATTATAGCATATCCAGGATGTGTAATCAGCCCAATGTCTTGGGTCAGTAGCATGTCAAGCAGTAAACAAACCCTGCATCATAGCACATCCAGGATGTGTGATCAGCCCAATGTCTTGGGTCAGTAGACTGTCAAGGAGCAAGCAAACTCTAGATCATAGCACATCCAGGATGTGTGATCAGCCCAATGTCTTGGGTCAGTAGACTGTCAAGGAGCAAGCAAACTCTAGATCATAGCACATCCACGATGTGTGATCAGCCCAATGTCTTGGGTCAAAAGCATGTCAAGCAGTAAACAAACTCTGGATCATAGCACATCCAGGATGTGTGATCAGCCCAATGTCTTGGGTCAGTAGACTGTCAAGTAGCAAGCAAACTCTGGATCATAGCAGGCTACTGACCCACATTGGCTTCTAAGTCCTACAAAAAGGAGGGTAACCCATTAAAGAAGAGGAAGAAGTTTTGTCTATCCCATAGGATTTACAATTTTACAAGAAGAAAAAATACAAAGTTTCTTCTAGATTAAGAGGATTTCACAAACTATTAGCAGAAAATTCAATATGTATATATATTATTTTTCAGATAAATAATTGAAACATGTTGTATTTTATTCAACGTTGTTCGAGTCATTTTTGTAACCATCAAAAACGATTTAAACTTATTCATGTAAAAGAACCTTTGGGGTGGAGGGATGTTCTGGGAAATCATCGTGTTGCATCCTTGAAAGATTCCAATTTTAAAGACCACTTTTGGTGATTATGCAAGATATAGTTTTTTGAATTATGCTGATCACACACCAAGCGAGATGGCACCGCGGTAATGTGTGAGGCCCGCATTCAGGAGCTCCCGGGTTCGATTTCCGTCGACTGCCCGCTCTAACCTTAGGATTTCTGTGGTTTTACCTGGTCGGTAGTTTCTCTCTGCGGCGGTTTCTTATCTACAACGACTTCCTTTCCATAATTTTCGTTTCATTCTGTTTGCTTCTCATATTTTAGGTGTACCTCTAGTTTCATGGCCTATGGCAATGTCGAACAGATGGATGCATGTTCAAAGGAAAGAGTACTCCCCGTGGATTACTCCAGCAGTGAAAGAGGTGTTCGAGCTAGAAACTGTTAGGGACTTCCGCGCGTCTCTGTGGCCTGCCTGCCTGAGGCCTGTGGTTCCTCCACTTCAATGCTTCCTCCTGGAGATGCTAGTCACAATAGACCTATGCAGGTCGCAGTAAGGGAAGTGTCTCCCTTCATTGTGTAACTTACCCCTAAACATACACACAAACACACACTAAAAGATCTCTCTTTTAATCCAGAGGATCTCAAGACGTGTAGTTGAAGTTTGTAGTTTTAAAAAGGGGTGGGTTTTATGCCCAAGCACTGCGACCTTAAAGATCTATTGCGCATCTCCCCTTTCATCAGTTAAGCTGTCTGTTGCTCGTTATGAACTTAACCAGACTGCTAACTGAGGCTTTCGATAGTTCATCTATCTTTGGAAAGTGATTGCCAAAAGTACTTGCTCTTTGATTCGCAAGAGCAGGGCAATCACATAGCAGATGAGTAACAATCTCATTTCCTTCTAGGCATCTACTACAGATAGGGTTGTTAAACAATCACATTCTGTATAGATTAAACTTTAGGGCACAATGTCCTGTAATGAATCCTGTTGCCCATGCAAGCCTTCTTCTACTAAGAACGCGCAAGTACTTTGCCCTGCTGTTATCCAGGTCTGTAATAAACAACTTGGAATGTCTGCAACCCTCAATGGAGTTCCAGTAGTTCTTGTGTTCTGCTTGAGCCCAGCACTTAATAGCCTGTTTCACTGGTCTGTAGGACACCCCCAGTACAGGCTCCGGACCCAAAAATGTGATTTCGCTGTCAATCTTGGCTGCTTCATCTGCTTTCTCATTGCCTGGTATACCTGTATGTCCTGGCACCCACATAAGTTGAACCTTATTGTGTTCAGCCAGTGTCATTAAGGATTCCCGGCATTCTGAGACGAGCTCTGATTTTATTGAAATTCCGGTGAAATGCCTGCATCGAATTTTTGGTAAAATCCAATACTCCTTCTAACTGCTACAGAGAAGTAACAGAGAAAGTTTACGGTGACTTTGAAAGACTTTATCAATTATTAAGGAGTTATTCACTTAAACTCATGATATAATAACATACGTGTTTGAATACTGGATTAAATGCAAGGGACGCATTTGCAGAAGCGACCTGTAGTTAAATGTGGCTACTAAAGGCCGTTCTTGAGGCATCGTTCCAAACGAAGCAAGACGATCCCGCCTCGAGCGACAATTATGAATGAAGTCCAGCTTGTGAGATCAAACGATTGCGATAGCAGCTTTATGCTCACAGCCTGTTAGATCGTTAGCACGATAGCTCCTATACTCAAAGAGACACGGATTCCATCACATTTGTGTCTTAGTTGAAGGGCCTCTGACAAAATGAACCCACACAAAATATTTTAATAAAGCATCATATCATACCGGAATCGATTCTCATTGTCCCATTTTTTCGGGGCTTTCCCGGGTCGTCAGGCGAATGCTGCAGTGGTTTCCTTCAGCCCCGAATTTCTTGTCCTTCCATTTCGTTTCATTCATGCTTTACCCCATTAGGTCTATTTCAGGGTTGAAAGTGTCGGCGATGGTGTTTCGGTGCGGCGTAGGAGGGAAACAAATCTGTGTTACACTCACATGACTTTCTCTACTCTTGTGCAAACCATTTTACAAACGCTTATTCTCCATATGCTTCATGTTAATCGAGATATCGAGATGTTAATCCTATTGCTAATTTTCTTGTAGATGCAAGGGGAATTGGTAGGCTTTAAGCGATAATCAAATATTTTAAGAGCTGGTTGCTATGTAGAGTATTCCATTCTCTTTGTATTACCAGGACATAAAAAATGAATAACGAATTCCCATTTGAGAAAACGTATTGGAAAATTTAAGGGAATAACAAGCAATATCTGAAAATGGTTCACTCAGCAACAAAAATGTATATGACATAAATTGTGTACTTTAACGCGATCTACATTTTTTGTGTAGTAAAATTTTGTCTATCTCTTATGGTTTACCAGTTATGCAAAAGTTGTTCACAGTGAAGAATACTTTTGGAGACATTCCCAGAAAATTCAAGATATACATTTCATTTGTCATGAAAGTATCTGAAACATATGATATTTTAATCAAAATTGTTGCAGCCATTTTTGAGAAAATTAAAATTATTGAAAAATGTTCCATGTAAAGGGTAGTCTGGGGTGGGGGGATTTTCTTGAAAACCTTCGTGTCACATCTCTGGAAGATACTGAACCTAAATACCAAGTTTGGTGTTTATACGACTGTTCGTTTCTGAGTTATGCTGTTCACAGACACACAGACACACAGACACACACACGGACATGTTTCCAAAAATGCTTTTTTTGGATTCAGTGAGTCTCAAAACATGTATTTCCGGTGAAATCTCGGTATCGAATTTTTGGGTGGAATACAATACTTCCCCTACTTACTATACGTAGTAGAGAAAGTAAAAAAGCATTTTAGTCAATGGTACGTGTGTGTGAATAGCCTAACTATAAAACAAAAAGTAGGATAAATGCCTAAATTCGTATGCATTTAGGTTCAGTACCTTCCAAAGAAGCGAATGAAAGATTTTAAGAAAATTCTCCTACCCCAAACTATCCTTCTCATGGAAATTTGTTGAAATCTCTGATTATCCAAAAAATGGCTCCAATGATTTTGATTAAACACCATGTATTAAAGATATTTGCACAACACATAAAACGTATATCTTGAATTATTTGGGTATAGCCTCTTCATTCGGAAGGAATTTTGTATAATCTTGTAAAAGTGGTAAACGTTAAGCGATAGACTAAAACGTGATACGTAAAAAACGTAGATCACTATAAAGCACGCAGTTAATTAGAAATATGTTTTTGAGGCATCAGCCATTTCTGAAATAGTCATTATTAATGGTCCGAAATGTTCAATACTTGGCCTTTCTTTTCAAGGTTTTCAACTGTTTCTCGCGATGTCATGGAAACAGTATGGAATCTTAAGGCCAGCATATAGCATCCAGTTCTTAAACATATGGCTATTGTTATTCCGTTTGTACGAGGGCAGTCCCAGAAGTACCCGACTGTTTCAAACAAATGACTATGGTAGAAAGTACCACCCTTATAAAACTTAACTTTGAAGTTTAACTATGCTACTTTGTTTACTAATTGTTTGGCAGCCATTACAGTGAACGCTCTCAGCGAATTTCTAAACATGGATAAAACTGGTCATCGTTATGTGATACAATACCTTCATTTGAAAGGTCTTAGTCCAACTAATATTAAAACTGAGCTAGATTCTACTCTGGGGGAGTCTGCTCCTTCGTTTACAACAGTAAAATATCGGGTGGCAGAGTTTAAGCGAGGCCGTGCGAGCTGCCAAGACGCATAGCAGTGGTTGACCAAATGAGGTGACCACGCCAGAAATTGTGAAGAAAATCCACAAAATGGTATTGGATGACCGTCGACTGAAAGTGCGCGAGCTAGCAGACGTCGTAGGCATTTCAAAAAGTGCTGTAAATCACTGAAATATTTAGCCATGAGAACGCTGTGCGCAAGATGGCTGCCGCGTTTACCCATAATGCAACAAAAGCAGCGTCGTGAGGATATTTCAGTCGAGTGTTTGGCGATGTTTCGCTGCAATAAAGCCGAGTTTTTGCATTCATAATCATGGATGAAACATGGGTCCATCACTTCACACCGTAGACGAAGGAACAGTCAAAACAGTTGATTGAAAGGGTAGAATTGGCTCCAAAGAAGGCGAAGACAGTTCCACCTGCAGGCAAGGTCATGACGTCCGTTTTTTTGGGATGCAGGTGCGATAATTTTCATTGATTATCTTCAAAGAGGAAAAGCAATCAACGGCGAGTAATATGAAAACTTATTGCAGCGTTTGAATAACGAAATCAAGCAAAATCGGCCGCATTTAGCGAAAAAGAAAGTTTTGTTTCATCAAGACAATGCACTAGTTCACACATCCATTATCGCCATGCCCAAAAACAATGAGTTGAAGTTCGAATTGCTTCCTCATGCCCAATGTTCGCCAGACTTAGCGCCCTCTGATTATTTTCTGTTTCCAAAGTTGAAGAAATGGCTTGGTTGTAAAAGATTTGTCAACAATGAAGAGGTGGAGTCTGCAGTTGATGGCTATTTTGCAGAACTCGACGGTTCTCACTATAAACAGGTTATCGAAGCTATTGAAACTCGCTGGGAAAAGTGTATCGAGCTGACAGGAGACTATGTAGAGAAATAAAGATATGTTTTCACAATTTTTTTGGTTTTCTTAGTTAGGCCGGGTACTTCTGGTACAGCCCTCGTATCTATAATAAAGAATGTGTAATGCAGCTATTTCTATAAAGGTTTATCTTGATTAAAATGGAGTATATAAAAAATAAACCTTTATAAGAATAATTTGTATAGGTAATAATTAGCGAACGAGGGTAGACATAGTCATGTGAATATAACACAAGATTCTTTAAAAGTTATTTTCATTGTGAAAGTGATCTAGGTGATGCAAGTGCTTGCATCAGATTTTTCTTCCGAATAGGTTATGTCTGTCCCTCTCGCGCCCCGCAGTTTGGGAACCACTACTATGCTGGGAAGTTTCCTGCACAAAGCGTCACAGAAAGAACGACTCAAACATATTCTCGCAGTGTTTTATTTAATATGGTTAATTCAGAAAGATGTTACAGAGCCTTTTCCTCTGCTACAACGGTTCTGGAAATACCTTCAGAAGATTCGGAAACCAATTATCGTGCCCAAGAAACTTTTGTGTACATATTACGAATTGCATCTTCCGCTTAATTATGCCATAAAACTCATTTATGTAAGAAATAAAAAAAGGGGCCCACGGGGGGGAAAAAGCTTTAAGTGACTGTGTTTCCGACGATAATTGCTAGGCAATAACTTTAATAGCCTTCCAGAACTCATTCACTTCTTAATTGCAGCCAGGAAAAAGAAAGAAGAAGAAAAAAAACTGCAAGCATCTTAAGAGCAGAGAAAATTTTAAACTTTAAGTACACTCCCCCTCTCTCTCTCCCTCTCTAATAGGATTGAAGAAACTGAGCATTATTGCTCTCAATCGAACATATCTACAATTCTGTAGCAGATACCAATAGTTAGAACAATTTGAAGTGTCACATTCACATTACTTTCTCTACCGTCTATCGTTTATTGGTAAGTATAAAAATCTTCTAATGAAAGTTTATTTTTATATCTACTTCATTTTAATTGAGATAAACCTTTGCAGAGATACCTGCAAATGTTTTAGTAGCAAATAGTCAAATGTTTTAGAACTGGGCGCTATATGTTCGCTTTAAAGTTCCATACTGTTTCCATGACATCGCGAGAAACAACTGAAAGTCGATGGGACTTAAAAAAATGACAAAGAATGCACCTAAACTATTAATAAAGAATATCTCGGAAATGGCTCATGCCACAAATAAAGTTATTGGAAATTAATTGTGTGTTTTAAAGAGATCTACATTTTTTTTGTGTAGTACGTTTTCGTCTATCGCTTAACGTTTACCAGTTACAAGATTATATAAAATTGCTTCCAAATGAAGAGGGCTTCACAAGCTATTCCTAAAAAATTGAAGATATACATTTCATCTCTCATGTAAATATGTTTAATATACTATAGTTTAATAAAACTTCTTAAAAGTTTTTTTGAGATAATCAGCATTTTCGAAAAAATTTCGAAGTAAAGGGTAGTTTCGAGTGGGAAGATTTTCTTGAAAATCTACGTGTCTCATCTTTTGAAGATACTGAACTTAAATACCAAGTTTGGTGTTTAACCGAATTTTGGTTTTCAATTTATTCTGTTCACAACACACAGGGCCATTTTCTAAAAATGGGTATTTTTGAGGGTTCAGCGGCCTCGAAACATGTATTTCAGATGAAATATTGACAAAGAATTGTTGAAATCTCGACATTTCGAAAGAATAGTTTGTACCAGAATCTATACAAAAATAAGCGATAGTGTGAATATAACACATAAGATTTTTTATTGTTGTTGGAACTCGTAAACCGGTTACTACGAGAAACAGGGTAGTACTGGTTGCTTTGTTGTAACCGAGTTCAAATCCCGTTTGCCGTCCAATCTGACTGGGGATTCCCTCAGTCACTAAGATAAACACTGCATTGGATATTTAATACCACGATCAAAAGTTCCACCTTAAGTCTAAAACAATAGTGAAAATTAAAATAGACGGTAATCGAATATGCTGTGCCATCTATCCACAGATAATGAAAGCAGGTAGATTGGACGGCACCCTAATGCCATCTGCCCGGGAAGCAGAGGCACAAATGCCTAGCACTAAGGCCTCTATAACGAAGCACGGTGGAATGGCAGAGATGAGACCTAGAAGGCTAACTGTCCGCTACACACAGAGACACGAGGTATCTCCTAACAGATCCGCCATGATATGATCAGATAGCTAAAGTAACTAATAAACTAGAAACGCAGTTTAATACCGGTTTTCTAAACATCATGTCGCACGTATGCTGCATAGAGAGGTGGAGAGAGGAGAGGGAGACACAAAGAGGAGGAGAAACCGAGAAGAATCTCTGTATAATGCGATTTTTTTTTTTGCTCTATCATACACCTGTATCAATAATAATCATAATGATCACTTGGCCTGCCTACCCGACTGTCAGCCTAACGCCCACGTACGTATGGCAGAGGTGGGCCATCATACAACCGATACGGGGAGGTGATTGACCATCATTACGCATCCCCCACCTAGAATGTTAGCCTCCGTGGCAAGCATCGCTGGCTATCGCAGCTCCTCACTTTCCTCGCGATGCTCAATGTACACCGGTTCTAGACCCGTGACTTAAAATCCATATGCTGGCCTTAGACGGGATTGAACACGGGCACCACTCTCTAGCCCAAAGCACTACGGCGCAGGATACTTGTGTCAACTACTCATCAAAAGTCTACATAGGCCTTTTTTAGTCAAAATCGTTAATTTATTTTTGAGAACAAAACATTAATAGAATTATTTTCTTAAACAATTGCGACAGAGAAGGATTTTCCTGAAGACTAGCCTTGCAGTAATGAAAGACTCAATTACCACTTTGGAACATGTGACGTAAGTTTGATTTTCAGTTTTTATATTCCTTTCGTTCTAGTTTAGAAATCCAGAGAACAAAAGAAAGCAACCCCGTGGCATAGTTTACAAATACATTCTACACCTAGTTTGCGGAAGCTGAGAAGTGATCTAAATGAGATTCGGGCTTTCATCCCGTTTCCAATCAACCCCTTTAATAGCGTGGTTAACCAAAAACCTCGGTCTAAGTACAGGCAAGTTTCCAGTCTACAAATCTCCTTCGCTGAAACAGCATTCAGAGTGGCACATTGTATTTCAGTGGTTACTACGATACCATGCAAGTATGCTTTTAGGGTTATACACACGTTAGCAATATATTGTCTAGCGTTTGAAAGGGGATATACAACATATATATATATATATATATATATATATACACATAGACATACAAATCAATATTATACAATAATTGTACATAATAACATAATTCACCAAGAAAGATGTTAGAATATTTAACAACCAAGAATTGTACAAAAGCAGATTGTAACAGATAAGTAAGGAACGGGGAGCTAGCTAATTCCAGGTAAAAGCTAATTCTAGGTAGAGTCCACCTTTCACCAAGCTAATGAGCAGGGAACTGGTAGCAGTAAGGAGAAATAGAAAGAAACAGAACGTGTATGCAAAATCTTTTGGAGCAGAATATTCTCATACATAATAAGGATCAATTAGAAATCTCGTTACATTTTGAGGCGCGTCACTAGAATTAGGTATAAAAAGGGGAAGAAAGCCCCAGATTTTCACTCTCTTGTAGAATCTTGTCGACGCACAGTGTGCAGTTACACTAGGCCCCTAATTTATTATAATAGTGGAATTGTTACAATGGGCAAGGCTAGCCGCCCATAAGTATTTAATTAATAATACACCACATTCTTAAGGGAAATGCAGTGTATTTTAATTTGTCTCACTTACGAAAACCATCAGACTCGTGAAATTAGCTAGTTAGGTAATTGATTAGGAATGGAGAACACAGCAACCGACGAGCAGCAGTAGCCAGAGACTAGAATACTACAGCAGAGGCCATCAACCAGAGGAACAACGTTTTCCAACTACAATGATGCATAACGCTTTCCCGCTACACGTTCTGGTATTTACACAGTTTAGGAAACAAGGCTAAAAATTCTGATGAATTACATTCACATTAGTTTCTGTACTTACAATCGTTTAATAGTGCACATAAATATTCCATGGGAAGGTATATTCCTCTGTATACCTCATTTTAATTCAGATAAATCTTTACAGAAATAGCTACATTACACATTTCAGTACAGACAGAAAGGTAACGGAGATAGTCAATTTTTACTTTCTCTTCTACGTATAGTAATTAGGGGAAGTATTGTATTCTGCTCAAAAATTCGATACCGAGATTTCACCGGAAATACATGTTTTGAGACCCTCTGAATCCAAAAAAAAAGGTTTACAAGAAAATCTCCCACTCCAGATTACCCTTTACATAGAACATTTTTCAAAAATTTTAATTTTCTCAAAAATGGCTTTAACGATTTTCATTAAAATATCATATGTTTAAGATATTTTCATGACAAATGAAATATATATCTAGAATTTTCTGGGAATGTCTCCAAAAGTATTCTTCATTGTGAATGACTTTTGCATAACTGGTAAACCATAAGAGATAGACAAAATTTTACTACACAAAAAATGTAGATCGCGTTAAAATACACAACTTATGTCATATACATTTTTTTTGAGTGAACCATTTTCGAGATATTGCTTGTTATTCCCTTAAATTTTCCAATACTTATACTTTTTATCAAATTCGTTATTCATTTTTTATCCTGGTAATGCAAAGAGAATGGAATACTCCACATAGCATCCAGCTCTTAAAATATTTGACTATCGTTTAAAGCCTACCAATTCCGCTTGCATCTAAGATTAACATCTCGATTAACATGAAGCATATGGAGAATAAGCGTTTGTAAAAATAGTTTGTACAAGACTAGAGAAAGTCATGTGAGTGTAACACATCAGATTTTTACTTTCTCTACTACGTATAGTAAGTAGGGGAAGTATTGCATTCCACCCAAAAATTCGATACCGGGATTTCACCGGAAATACATGTTTTGAGACCTCCTGAATCCAAAAAAAGCATTTTTGGAAACATGTCCGTGTGTGTGTCTGTGTGTCTGTGTGTGTGTGTCTGTGTGTGTGTCTGTGTGTGTGTGAACAGCATAACTCAAAAACGAACAGTCGGATAAACACCAAACTTGGTATTTAGGTTCAGTATCTTCCAGAGATGCGACACGAAGGTTTTCAAGAAAATCCCCCCACCCCAGACTACCCTTTACATGGAACATTTTTCGAAAATTTTAATTTTCTCAAAAATGGCTCTAACGATTTTGTTTAAAATATCATATGTTTAAGATAATGCCATGAGAAATGAAATGTATATCTCGAATTTTCTGGGAATGTCTCCAAAAGTATTCTTCATTGTGAATGACTTTTGCATAACTGGTAAACCATAAGAGATAGACAAAATTTTACTACACAAAAAATGTAGATCGCGTTAAAATACACAACTTATGTCATATACATTTTTTTTGAGTGAACCATTTTCGAGATATTGCTTGTTATTCCCTTAAATTTTCCAATACTTATACTTTTTATCAAATTCGTTATTCATTTTTTATCCTGGTAATGCAAAGCGAATGGAATACTCCACATAGCATCCAGCTCTTAAAATATTTGACTATCGTTTAAAGCCTACCAATTCCGCTTGCATCTAAAAGAAAATTAGCAATAAGATTAACATCACGATTAACATGAAGCATATGGAGAATAAGCGTTTGTAAAAATAGTTTGTACAAGAGTAGAGAAAGTCATGTGAGTGTAACACATCAGATTTTTTTTAAATGCTTTTTGCCTTTTTTTTTGGGTGGAATGAAGTACCTTCCCTACCTATTATGTACGAGGAAGCAAAGATCCGGGTAAGATTTAAATGTTAAACGATTTAATGCAGTTCATGCGTATACATGCGGTAAAGTAGACAAAAGATGCAGGAAGCAGGTTACCAGAACTGAATGAAGAAAATGTAAGGTTTCTGTATGACAACATGAAGGGGAAGTGAATCAAAAAACACTATTCGTGGAAAAATGTTTATACCCTCTGTTACACAGACCCAGGATTATTTGGACCTGCAGCAATGACGCTGTCTGCCGGTCCAACTCTAGATATCAGATTTCTAATATCCGATTCACATACTCGGTCCAATAAAAGCAAGCAAACCCTGTCAAAAAATCTCATCCCAATGTTCTCAATTCCAAGAACTGCTTTTATGCAGAGATTCTTCTACGACGCTGTCTCATTTCCTGTAACGTCAATTTGAAGTTTTGCAGAGCACAAAGGAATACCACATTTGCTTTGAAAGGCTTCGTTTATTAAACTAGCTTGTTTATCCTGGCATCCTTATTACTAAGAGACTGGCCTGAGATTTCTTAGCTTCTGAAGGTGAGTGAATGTGTCCCAGTGCGTGTTACTTTTATGGCGAAAATGAAAGTAAAAAAATGTCTGATGTGACACATTCACATTACTTTCTCTACCCTCTATTTTTATTAGTGGGTACACAAACTATTCTTACGAAAGTTTATTTTTCTATCTACTACATTTTAATCCTAATAAACCTTTGCATTACACGTTCCGCTACAGATAGTAAGTTCCATATTCCTTGAATGAATCGCGAGAAACAACTGAATGTTGACAGGACTTATGATAATGACGAAGTAATGATCAATTCAAACCATTAATAAAGAATATTTCAGAAATGGATTATGCCACAAAAAGAACTAATCGAAATAAATTGTGTTTTTTAAAGAGATGTATATTTTTTGTGCAGAACGTTTTCGTCTATAGCTTAACGTTTGCATGTTATACAAGATTATACAGTGAGGCAGTATGTTTACTTATTAGATTTCAGTCTAATTATATAATTCAATAACAGCCCGCCTTAAAGCAATATGTGTATGTACAGATATATAAAAGTGTATATTACAGTCATTGTAAATTGTTTATATTATTGTATACATGTTCAATTATGTTATGTGAATGTATTACGTAATTTAATAATGTAGGAGCTGTGAGAATACTATGTTAAAAGTTGCTAACAATGAGGTAACCTTGAGGCAATAATGAGTAAGAAAATTTAAATGCTATTAGTCATTATTGGAGTAACAATAATGTAAATTTTGAGACAGTTTAATAAATAGCCAATCAACAACCAGAAGAAGCTTTAGTTAAATGAAGATATTCTATTGGACTAGGATTAGCCAATCAGAATTTGAAATACAGAAATTTACAAATTTAGGCGGTAGAAATCAAGTCAGTTGCTTGTAGACAGCGCTCATAACTGGACGCGTTGCTAGCAGACAGTGTTGCTTAATGAGACGCGAGATGCGTCCTTGAGAAGTATAATACATATTCATTTTCAGATGAAAATAGTTTACGTGTTAAAAAGTGCAAGTAATTAATAAAACAAAATCTCACAGCTCTCTTTCTCTATATCAGTGAAGTGTTATTTAAATCGTGTCAAGAATTAATAAAAGAAGTGAAGTAAAATTATAATCTGTGTAAGCCTACATTCTTCAGTCGCACCACACAACCCTGTAAAGAGAAACATGTCTCTAACAATAATACTGACGCAGCCGAGGCAAATACAGCTAAGTTACAAAGTTAATATTTTTAAACATTTTTGGGGCGAAGGCTACCGGAAAGTTTTACTATATGTGCGGTTGCAACGAACTTTAAGTTCGGCTACCCAACATAAGAACTACAACTCCTACTTCAAATCGGCTTTCCATACGTGAAGCAACAACCTACTTCAACTGGCATACCCAGAAAATTCAAGATATACATTTTATTTGTCACGTGAGTATCTTTAGTATATGGTACTTTAATTAAAATTAGAGTATTTTCTGGAAAATCAAAATTTTCAAAAACCTTTCGATGTAAAGGGTATTTGGGGTGGTGAGATTGTATTGAATACCTTCGTTTTGTATCTTTAGAAGACATTCAACCTAAATGCCAAGTTTGGTGTTTACCCAACTTTTCGTTTCTGAGTTATGCTGTTCACAGACACACATACACGGACATGTTTCCAAAAATGGGGTCTCAAAACATGTATTTCCGGTGAAATCTGGGTATCGAAGTTTTAGGTGGAATACAATACTTCCCCTACTTACTATACGTAGTAGAGAAAGTAAAAAGGGTAACACTCGCGAAAAAAAAATTAAGTACAGCTTGTGTAAAACGTCGTGACACTCCATATGCGCAAGAGAGGATAAATGAGAAGCGGGGAGAGTGATGGGGAGCAAGGCGCTATTTAGCTATTTCTGCAAAGGTTTATTTGGATTAAAATGTAGTAGACAGAAAAATAAGCTTCAGTAAGAATAATTTGTGTGCCCACTAATAAATGGTACAGATCTGAAAAAGTTATGTTAATGTATCACAGATTTCTCTCTCTCTCTCTCTCTCTCTTCCATAAACTATTCTTATGAAAGCTTATTTTTCTCTCTACGCCATGTTAGTCGAGATAAACGTTTGCAGAAATAGTTTATTTATACATTTGGCTGCGAGTACAAAGCAGATACAGAAGGCTGTAATCTTTGAAAATAGGATAGATATATGCTGGCTTAGAAACCCTATTCTTTGCACATCACGAGAAACAAAACAATGTTTGCAAAGGTGGAATCAGACGACTAATTCTACATTTCCATCCTTATCCAAAACAAGACTTTTGTGGAAGAAGAATTAATTTCAAAACAATGTTTACTTAGCACTCCAGAAAAGTATATGTTTAATGCTAAAAAAAATTCATGTGGCGTAAATTGCGTATTTCAACGACATCTTTATTTGAGGCAGTATTTTTAACACTTAAATGATTTCAGTCAAATTATATAATAACAGCCCACCTTGAAGCAATATGTGTATGTAATAATTTGTAAAATGTATGTAACAGTTATTGCAAATGTTTATATTATTGTAAACATGTTCAATAATGTTATGTGAATGCATTACGTAATTTAATAATGTAGGTGCTGTGAGAATAATAAGTTAAACGTTGCTAACAATGAGGCAACAATGAGGTAACCCTGAGTTAATAATGAGTAAGCAAGTTTAAATGCTACTAGTCATTATTAGAGTAGCAATAATGTAAATTTTGAGACAGTTTATAAAAATAGCCAATCAACAACCAGAAAAAGCTTTAGTTAAATGAATGTATTCTATTGGAGTAGGATTAGCCAATCAGAGACTTGAAATACAGAAATTTACAAGTTTAGACGGTTGAAATATATTAAGTTGCCTGCAGACAGTGATAGTAACCGGATGCAAGAAGCGTCCTCCAGAGATTTAATATGTATTCGTGTGAGACGAAAAATAATTTTACGTGTTAAAAATGTAATTAATTTAATAAAAAGTATCTCACAGCTCTCTATATCAGTGAAGTGCTATTTAATTTGTGTCAAGGATTAATAAAAAGAAGTGAATTAAAACTAAAAATCTGTGTAAGCCTACAATCTTGTCACATCACAACCCTGCCTAAGAGAAACGTGTCTCTAACAATAATACTGACGCAGCCGAGACAAACATAAATATATAATATCTAAAGAAACAATCAAATTACAAAGTTAATATTTTTTTTTAAAACTTGGGGCAAAGGCCACCAGAAAGTACATTTGGGATGAAGGCTACCGGAAACTGTTTAACATAGTGCGGTTGCAACTTCAAGTTCGGCTCCCCAACATTTGAACTATAATACAACTCCTTCCATACGTGGTGCTAATAAATAACATAACAAAAACCTTCTTCAAATTGGAGCCCAATCGCGGGTGTAACATCAAAGAAAATACCTTCTTCAATTGGTACCTAATTAATTGTTCTTTCACACAAGACGTAGATCACACTGAAAAAATGCAATGGCATAGCCGGGATTTGAACCACGGATGTTCCGGTTTTCGTCCGGTTGCTCTAACCAACTCAGCTACCATGGCGACATTTGCTGCTGCGAAGGTCTAACCAAGCAAGAGCCGTAGCCCAAGCCCCCTTCCTAACAACCCAGGTTTAGCGCCATACGAGCGACTCTCCAAATGTGGGAGTTTCCCACGAGGCCAATTCCTTTTTCCCTTTCGCGGGAAATGGAAGTGGATACGCCACTTATGCGTGTCGCCCTTAAAAAAAGGCGATTACCGAAAACCTCGGTAGGGCCGACAGCAATCTAGCATGCCTACCAACTCTCACTTATGGTTGGTGCCGGAGAACATACAAGCGCCTCAGAACCCCGCCAGGGCGGAAAACCAGCCAGGCGTACCCAATCACCCATGGGTATCGCCGAGACCAACCCAATCCGAACAAATCCGTATCGGGAGGGCTACCATTAGCAACATGGCATTACGACATTAAATTCCCCAAATGACTCCCATTTTGCTCTTGTAAATCACAAGATCTCAAATTCATTTTGAGACGACACACCAAAATGGCGACTTAGAGTATTGTAAGTACTTTAACTTCCAGGCTTCATAGTTTAGCCAAAAATCAATGGTTATTAATTGTTATTCCACACAAGTCGTGTGTAGGACAAGATTGGAAAGGTAGAATCAGACTGAAAAATTCAATGCCACAGCTGGGAATGCTAGTTGGGGAATTTAATATCATATCGGTATGTTGCCATGGTAGCTCAGTTAGTTAGAGCAATCGGACGGAAACCGCAAGATCCGTGGTTCAAATTCTGGCTATGGTATTAAATTTTTCAGCTCGAGATCTATATTGCATGTGCACAAGCCTATCTCTTATGGTTTACCAGTTATCCAAAATTCATTCAGAAATTAAGAGGATTTCTAAGACTATATATGTCATTAGTCATCCAAATGATTTAAATATGTGGTATTTTAATTAAAATCGTTAGAGCCATTTTTAAGAAAATAAGATATAACAAAACTTGTGAAAATAGAAGAACATGTGCGATAATCTTCAATGTGACCAACTTTGGTTTCAAGTCCAATCACATTGCAATTAGCCTTAGTATTTGCACATGTTTAATAACTCGAATTGGTTTAATTAAGTTTTATTACTTTCTCTACTACGTATAGTAAGTAGGGGAAGTATTGTATACCACCCAAAAATTCGATACCCAGATTTCACCGGAAATATATGTTTTGAGACCCCCTGAATCCAAAAAAAGCATTTTTGGAAACATGTCCGCGTGTGTGTCTGTGTACAGCATAACTCAGAAACGAAGTCAGATAAACACCAAACTTGGTATTAGGTTCAGTATCTTCCAGAGATGGAACACGATGGTTTTCAGGAAAATGCCCCCACCCCAGATTACCCTTTACATGGAACATTTTTCGAAAATTTTAATTTTCTCAAAAACGGCTCTAACGATTTTGATTAAAGTATCATATGTTTAAGATTTTTCATGACAAATGAAATGTATATCTCGAATTTCCTGGGAATGTCTCCAAAAGTATTCTCTATTGTGACCGACTTTTGCATAACTGGTAAACCATAAGAGATAGACAAAATTTTACTACACAAAAAATGTAGATCGCGTTAAAATACACAATTTATGTCATACACATTTTTTTTTGTTGAGTGAATCATTTTCGAGATATTTCTTGTTATTTCCTTAAATTTTCCAATACTGATACTTTTTCTCAAATGGAAATTCGTTATTCATTTTTGTTTATGTTCTGGACATACAAAGAGAATGGAATGCTCGACATAGCAACCAGCTCTTAAAATATTTGACTATCTCTTAAAACCTACCATATTCCCCTTGCACCTACAAGAAAATTAGCAATAAGATTAACATCTCGATTAACATGAAGCATATGGAGAATAAGCCTTGGTAAAAATAGTTTGTACAAGAGTAGACAAAGTCATGTGAGTGTAACACATCAGATTTTTTTATTATACATGATAAATTTATCATGGTGCTCGCATTATCTGTTGACAATACAAATCGTCATACTTCAATTTATCGCAATTCGTTGTAGAGTTAATCTATACGTTATATTGGCAGCTGTCTTTGATTAAAAGGCTACTCTTTTATCTAACCTACATAAAGATCAAATGGTGGAAATTATGAATTCAGAAGAAACTGAAATGGAAGTAAAATTACAGAAGCAGCAGCAAGAATAACACTTGATGTACTTACCCCCAAAAAATCCAGAAAGCAATGTGATATAGCATTTAACCGCTTAATTGTTAGGCGTAGGGCAAAACATGGTGAAAATTATTTCGCTAGCAAAACAACGTTTTAGTATACACACACACAAACACAAATGTCTGCATCTACCAGAAGCAATCTGCACATCTACCAGAGGCCACCAGAGTTACAGCATCCCCAAGGATTTTATATAACAATGGTGTCCTGGAGACAGAAGAAGAAATGAACAAATTCTGTATTCAAGAAGAATTTTCTGTTCAAGATGAGTGGTATATTACTAATTTATTTATGACTTCCTTCAATAATCAAATACCCCTGGATGATGACAATAGTCTCTTCTTCTCCCTTCAAGGATTTGGTGTTATAATCACCTGTTTCATCCATCCACCTCTTATGAAGTCTATGAAGATCTCGCTTTCCAATCAGCCAATAATTCATCTTTTTGTAATCTAGTTTTCTATAATTCTGACAATATTATCCTTCCATTTCATTCTATCTTCTATCTTGAGAAGAAGGTTAATAGATTTCAAGCTATCTGTGGAGCAACTGGAAGAACCTTAAGAAGTAAAACAAAAAGGATACACAAACGAAATTCTAGAAAGTTATGGCTGTGACTATTTATGTATATGGTTCCGAATCATGGACCACACATACAGGCAGCAGAGATAATAATATTAATAACACTACGTCTACTAATCGTATGTCTTGAGGCAGTATTTTTAACACTTGAATAAATTTCAATTGTATTATATAATATGTAAATTCAATTACAGCCCGCCTTGAAGCAATATGTATGTAATAGTCATTGCAAATGCTTATATTATTGTAAACATGTTCAATAATTATATGTGAATGCATTAGGTAATTTAATAATGTAAGAGCTGTGAGAATATTAAGTTTAAAGTTGCTAACAATGAGGTAACAATGATGTAACCATGAGGCAATAATGAGTTTGAGAGTTTAAATGCTCTTAGTCATGGTTAGAACAACGATAATGTAAATTTTGTGACAGTTTAAAATTAGCCAATCACAGATTTGAAATACAGAAGCTTACGGGTTTTGACGGTTGAAATATGTTCAGTTGCTTCCAGACCTTTGTAGTGACCGGATGGAAGATGTGTTCTCTAAAGAAATATTACATATTCGTGTGCATCGTAAAATGAAGTATATGCATTAACAAAGTACAAGTATTAAATTAAAGAATCTCACAGCTCTTAATATCAGTGTAGTGCTATTTAATTTGTGTCAAGGATTAATAAAAAGAAGTGAATTTAAACTTAAAACCTGTGTAAGCCTACATTCTTGTCGCACCACGCCCTGTCTAAGAGATACGTGACCCTAAAACAATACTGAAGCAGCCGAGGCAAAAACAAACATAAAGAATACCTATAGAACCAGTTTAATAGCAAAGTTAATATTATTTTTAAAACTTGGAGCGTAACATAAACAAACATCTTAAAATCAGCAGCATATTACGTAGCAGCATATTACGTAACAGAAACAATTTTCTCAAATTGAGTTCTCAAACGTAGAGCTAACATAAATAAATAAACTCCAAGAACAATACTTCTTCAAATTGGCGACAAACGTGGGGCTATAAACAATTACGTAAAACAAATATCAACTTCAAGTTGGCGCCCAGCGTGGGGCAAACTTAAACAACAGAACATCTTCAAAACTGACGTCCAAACGTGGAGATAAATAAATAAACTCCCAAAACAATTAACTACTTCAAGTTGGCTCCCAAGCGCGAGACTAATAAACAAGTACGTAAAAAAAAAACATCCACTTCAGTCAATAGCACAGCTAAATTGGGAAAATCAGCTTATCAAAATAAATTTTTACCATTTCAACTTGTTTCTAAAGTATTCCTGCTAGTTTATTCCCAAAATACTGATACGAGTATGTTTAAACACATTTTACAGTCCGACACTGAGGAGTTTGTCAAGTCATTTTAGGTATGCTGACGAACGCGCCTTAACGGTGTGTCCGACCAGGAACGCTGGCGTCGCTATGATTCACGTTTGGAAACGTGCGGCTTCAACCACACAGACGTTATGCGTACGAATTATGTGCTTGCAGACCTCCTATCTTAGCACATTATGTGTGTGTGTGTGGGGGGGGGAGGGTTTGGTTTGAGGAAACTAGATTTATGTAGCGCGCGACTGTCAGGGCATTCTTTCGCGGTTCTACTGCTCTGTTTCACTTCACTAACCTCTATATTACTGAAGAGGTGGCATTATGATTTAAACTCTGATTAGAGTGGCTTCCTATCCGATTAGTGTCCAAGTGCTTAACATCACTGATGTTTGACGATGACTAGCTGGTACTAATACAAACGGGTTAAACCTAATATTCGAAGAGCTACCACAGTGAAATACGTAACATTCGTACATGCAGTGTTTGGCTTTTCTGAATATGTACACTCCCTCGCAAATCTTTTGTCGGTGAAATTACTAGCATCTAGAGTGGTGGGAGACCGACAGGACCGCTTACATAACTAGTTTACACTGGTGGAAGGGGTGTAAATGTCATCGTTTAAACCAGAGATATCGTTGAGTACACTGAATAGTAGGTACAAGTGCGGTCCCAAAAGTATCCGACCTGACGTATAGATAGGGGTTGCTTCAAACAAATGACTATGGCAGAAAGTACCACCTTATAAAGCTTAAGTTTGACGATGCTACGTTGTTTAGTAATTGTTTGGCAGCCTGTAATAGGGAACTATCTCAGCGAATTTGTAAATATCGATAAAACTGGTCATCGTTATGTGATACGATATTTTCATTTGAAAAGTCTTAGTCCAACTAATATTAAAGCTGAGCTGGATTCTACTCTGGGGGAGTCTGCTCCTTCGTTTACAAGAGTAAAATATTGGGTGGCAGAGTTTAAGCGAGGCCGTACGAGCTGTCAAGACGAACATCTCAGTGGTGGACCAAATCAGGTGACCACGCAAGAAATTCTAAAGAAAATCCACAAAATGGTATTGGATGACCGTCGACTAATTCTAGGCATTTCAAAAAGTGTTGTAAATCGCTGAAATATTTAGACATGAGAAAGCTGTGCGCAAGATGGATGCCGCGTTTACTCACAATGGAACAAAAGCAGCGTCGTGAGAACGTTTCAGTCGAATGTTTG
Organism: Deroplatys truncata; assembly: GCA_030765065.1. NCBI lineage: Eukaryota > Metazoa > Arthropoda > Insecta > Mantodea > Mantidae > Deroplatys > Deroplatys truncata. Next base: position 301,788,679 of record CM060975.1, on the reverse strand, counting down.
GCTATGTTTCACTGCAATTAAGCCGAGGTTTTGCATCGATTCATAACCTTGGATGAAACATGGTCCATCACTTCACACCTGAGACGAAGGAAGAGTCAAAACAGTGGACTGAAAGCGTAGAACCGGCTCCAAAGAAGGCGAAGATAGTTCCATCTGCAGGCAAGGCCATGACGTCAGTTTTTTGGGTTGCGCGTGGATCATTTTCATTGATTATCTTCAAAAAAGAAAAGCAATCAATGGCGAGTATTATGCAAACTTATTGCAGCGTTTGAATGATGAAATCAAGCAAAAACGGCCGCATTTAGCGCAAAAGAAAGTTCTGTTTCATCAAGACAATGCACCAGTTCACACATCCATTATCGCCATGGCCAAAACCAATGAATTAAAGTTCGAATTGCTTCCTCATGCACCCTATTCGCCAGATTTAGCCCCCTCTGATTATTTTCTGTTTCCAAAGTTGAAGAAATGGCTTGGTGGTAAAAGATTTGTCTACAATGAAGAGGTGGAGTTTGTAGTTGATGGCTATTTAGCAGAACTCAACGGTTCTCACTATAGACAGGGTATCGAAGCTATTGAACATCGCTGGGAAAAGTGTAACGAGCTGAAAGGAGACTATGTGGAGAAACAAAGATGTTTTTTCCCTCGTATATTTCGATACAGGTGCGGTATGTGTATCGTCGGTGAACGAAACGAAGTCTCGTATTTTCTACTTCCGAGAGTTTCCAATACACTTAACGCATGTGTATTGTATACTATTAATAATAGAGATAGTACCTAAACGAAAATAAAATTAATTAGTAACAGCTGTTGTACATTGGTACCGGTAGCGGAACCTTATGTGATGGCTTTGAAATTCCACGCTCCTTGCATGACCACATGAAAAAACGAATAGCAACTTACCATACAAATATTTGAAAATTCAAACCAATAACACAGAATACCTCAGAAATGGTTAACGCCACAAACATTTTTATTTGACATAAATTGTGTGTTTTAACGAGATCTGCATTTTTTGCAGGAAGTTTTTGTCTATCTCTTACGGTTTACGAATCATACAAAAGTCATTCAGAAGAGAGGACTTCACATGGTATTCCCAGAAAATTCAAGATATACATTTTATTTATCATGCAGGTACCTTAAACATTCAGTAGTTTAATCAAACCCCTTAGAGGCATTTTGAGAAATTAAAAAATAACGAAGCCTTTTCCATGTATAGGGTAGTATAGGCTGGGAGATTTTTTTTTTGAAAATCTTCGTGGAAGTGGCTGGTATTTAATCGACTACTGCATCTTCGGCTATGTTCATACAGACACACAGACACACTACCTTTTTACTTTCTCTAATACGTATAGTAAGTAGGGGAAATATTGTATTCCACCCAAAAATTCAATACCGAGATTTCACCGGAAATATATGTTTTGAGACCCCCTGAATCTAAAAAATGCATTTTTGGAAACATGTCCGTGTGTGTGTGTGTGTGTGTGTGTGTGTGTGTGTGTGAACAGCATAACTGAGAAACTAACAGTCGGATAAACACTAAACTTGGTATTTAGGTTCAGTATCTTCCAGAGATGCGACAAGAAGGTTTTCAAGAAAATATCCCCACCCCAGATTACCCTTTACATGGAGCATTTTTCGAAAATTTTTTTTTCAAAAATGGCTGTAACAATTTTGATTAAAATATCATACGTTTAAGATATTTTCATGACAAAATGTATATCTCGAATATTCTGGGAATGTCTCCAAAAGTATTCTTCATCCTGAACGACTTTTGCATAACTAAACCGTCAGAGACAGACAAAATTTTACTACACAAAAAATGCAGATCGCGTTAAAATACACAATTTATGTCATATACATTTTTTTTAATGAACCATTTTCGAGATGTTACTTGTTATTCCCTTAAATTTTTCAATACTTATTTTCTCAAATGGGAATTCGTTATTCATTTTGTATGTCCTGGACATGCAAAGAGAATGGAATACGCCACATAGCAACCAGCATTTAAAACATTTGAGTATCGCTAAAAGCCTACCAATTCCCCTTGCACCTTCAAGAAAATTAGCAATAAGATTAACATCTCGATTAACATGAAACATGGAGAATAAGCGTTTGTAAAATTATTTTTTTACAAGAGTGGAGTATGTCATGTGAGTGTAACATCAGATTTTTTTTCTAATAATGTTTATTTTGGATTCAGGGGACCTCGAACTTTTGAGTGGAATGTATACTTCCTCTACTTAAGATATAATAAGTATAAATATCTATCCTCTACTTAATATAGGTAAATATTAAAGAAAGTAAAAAGTTCCACTATGCCTCGGTCTCCCTTACATTCAGCTGGACACTTGATGACCGAAAGCTGACAAGATTGGCAAGCGAGTTTCAATGGGAATTAACGGCACAAAGGGGAACAAAAATACGGCTAGCTCGTTTCAGCAAACAAACGGGAACCCCACAAATAAAAAGCAAACAGTCCAAAAGTGGCACAGGCCCGCGCTAAATGTTATCCATAACCGTTAACTCGCATACGTGAACTATGATTTCCGTTTACAATCCGGGTCCTGGAATAGCCAGAGATTAAATGAGCACTTTAGGTGCGTTCGTCCTGTCAATTGTTCCCATTATTGCACTTTTGTACAAATAGCTCGCTACCTCTCTGCTAACTGCGCTTCGCTTATGTCCAAACTGCTACAAAAAACAAAACCTAAATATGAGTATAGCCAATCTTCATAAATATAGGCACTGTGAGGCAGTATTTTTAACACAAATGTTTTCAGTCTAAATATATAATATATAAATTCAATAACAGCCCGCCTTAAAGCAATATGTGTATGTAACAATATATAAAAAGTGTATATAACAGTCGTTGTATATGTTTATACTATTGTATACATCTTCAATAATGTTATGTGAATGTATTACGTAATTTAATAATGTAGGAGATGTGAGAATAATAGGTTAAAACTTGCTAACAATAAGGTAACAATGAGGTAACCTTGAGGCAATAATGAGTAAGAAAGTTTAATGCTACTAGTAATTCTTGGAGCAACAATAATGTAATTTTTGAGACATTTAATAAATAGCCAATCAATTACCAGAAAAAAGCTTAAGTTAAATAAAAGTATTCTATTGGATTAGGAATAACCAATCAGAGACTTGAAATACAGAAATTTACAAGTTTAAGCGGTAGAAATCAAGTCAGTTGCTTATAGATAGTGTTCCTAACCGGACGCGAGATCTGTCCTCGAGAAATTTAATACGTATTTAGTGTGAGATGAAAAATAGTTTACGTGTTAAAAAGTGCAAGTAATTGATAAAAAAACTCACAGCTGTCTATATCAGTGAAATGTTATTTAAATCGTGTCAAGCATTAATAAATGGAGTGAAGTAAAATTATAATCTGTGTAAGCCTACATTCTTCAGTCGCACCACCTCCCTGCTAAGACATTCATGTCTCTAAAAATAAATACTGACGCAGCCGAGACAAACATAAACATATAATATTTAAAGAAACAGTAAAAATTTTAAAGTTAATATTTTTTAAACTTGGGACAAAGGCTACAGGATAGCATACGTGCGGTTGCAACTACTGCAAGTTCGGCTACAGTCGAAATATAATACAACTCTTTCAATAAAACCTACTTCAAAATGACGCCAAAAGCGTGGGGCAAATAACAATAATACAAAATAACTTCTTGAAATTGTATATATAGGCATGTTATACAACGGTGGGCGACGCCTCTCGTGCACTGAGACCTACATAGATCCGTTATGGGTTCACTCCCAGGAAGAAGAGATGAAGTGAAGAAATCACAGGAGGCTACAGGTCATGGTCAGACAGGCCACAGAAAAGCGCGGAAGCCCTAACAGTTACAGCCTCGAAGACCCATACCACTCCTGGAACTGTCTACAGAGAAGGATGAACGAGCCCTCTAGTGTTCAGGGGAAGCAGTCTTTCCTTTGCATTCATATCATCTGTCCGGCACCGCCATACGCCACGAAATCTAGAAGCATACCTGAAACACCGGATTGAAAGGGAAATGGTGGGAAGGAAATAGTGGTAGATAGAAAGCACATAAGCATTCGCCTACCAGCCAGGAAAACCCACGAAAAACCCAAGGACAAAATTTGCTGTCGGTGAGGAATCAAACCCGCGAAATATGAGCCTCACACACTACACCGGAATCAGCTCGATCTTTAACAGGTACTGATAATGCGATAGTTTTAACAAAAAGCATCTATTTCAGAGAATTCCAATCCAAAATTTGAACGGAAATGTACGCTTTTGGTCGATCGCACTATAAATGTTGATTACATGCGACGTAACTGAAGTATAATGGTATCCATTATACACGGTTATTCAAAAGGAAGGAACAGACTTTAAATATTTATTTCTAATGAACGACGATAGATAGCAACACATACGACATATCATTTGTAACGTGCTCTTTTGGCCCAAGAGAGAGTGGATTAAATTAGGAATAGTGGCAGATTGCTACTTCAAAATATATTCCATAAATTAATTAACAAGCCGAATTTTTCCATTTAATAAACTCACACTTCAATAACATAGATAATTACAATTTACAAAACCCTTATTCGCTCACCATTCTTTACATTCTTTACGGCTTCAATGCTTTAAATTAAATTACAATAATTACAATATTGCTTCCTGCTCTCACATTTACCGATATATTTCTAAACTAACACCAATAAGTATATAGTTCAGACGATCAATCTTTTCCCGGTGAAGAATAACTAAAGAGAATTTTGAATAGGTTAAGCCAAAAACGAATTTAGAATGCCTTTTATCTAAACGTTGTCCTCTTGTTTTCCTCGTAACTTAGCTCGCCGTCGAAGAAAGACTGACCAGCCTTGTGGACAGCACATTGAAGCAAGCTGCAACTGATCCGGCGCCTGCGCAGTCGACCACCATCGCCTGATGTACTGCGTGACTCAAAATAACTGCGTCCTTTCTTCTTGTTGTTGTCGTCTGCTTGAGAACCACTACCATAGTCGTTTCACTTCTGTTCCCGTACATGTCAGCCTTCCTTTAGTACAGCCCAGTCGCCTAAAGTAGATTTCTCCGGTGAGGGTCCATTTGGCACACATTGAATAGAGGAAAGTTCAAAGTTTTAAGCCCCAGCTATTATTTCCATTCAGTGCCTACAGCGGCGCTGTATTTGTTTACGAGAAAATGGCAGCGCCACAGGAAAAGTCGTTTTGTGTGCTGCATTATGTAAAGAGTGAATCCATTGTTTCATTGCAGCGCGCATTTCGTTGTAAGTTCAACAACGAGCCGCCTCGTCATAAAAAATTTACAATTGATACAATAAATTCGTAGGAGATGGTTGCGTATGCAAACGGAAAAGCACTGGTCGTCTTCGCAAAACAAAAGGTGCTCATTTTGAACACACACAATAAAAGTTTGAACTTTCCTTTGCTCAGTGATGTATCGCATGTGTCGCTATCTATTGTCGTTCATTAGAAATAAATATTTATAGTCTGTTCCTTCTTTTTGAATAACCCTGTATTACACAGACTCATGACCTCACTCGGCAGCGCGCGCAAGTCTCCCATACCTTTTAACACCTTCAAAGCATCGTTCACCGAGATCAATTCCCAGATAAGCAATAAAATAAACTGTCATTTCAACTTTAATATTCTAACAGAGTTCGTTTCCTTTGTTTCAATATTCTTGAATATATGTTACCTGCAGAAAGTCAATAAATACGTCCTGGACTCAACAGTACTGCAGTACTCGCAAAGACGTCATTTATAAATAAAGACACTTAAGAAAGGGGAGTTAGGTTGGTACTAGTATTTTACTGGGTGAGTGTCAACTGAAAGACGCTTGCTGATGCTAATTATCTTCAGGTTGTCTACGCTGTGTACATCCATTTAGTGCCAGCAGAGACAATATAGTTGCGCATATCTAACGGTGGAAGTTCTGGGGCAAGGACCTAACAGGGGGAGGGGGATGACTTGCTTGTGAAAGATGGCTATAACTTGTGTGTTTACCGATTGTTTGTAGGGAGAAAATAATAACTACTGAAGCAACATACAGTACTAGCCACGGACAAACTGATACAATAACTCATTAATGTAGCAAGACATATAATTTACAGCTTCTCAGCATCAACACACTAATTATTTCTTTCTTTAATATTTTTACTTTCTCTATTACGTATAGTAAGTAGGGGGAAGAGTTATATTCCATCCAAAAATTCGATAGCGAGGTTCCACCGGAAATATATGTTTTGAGACCCCTGAATCCAAAACATGTCCGTGTGTGTGTGTGTGTGTGTGTGTGTGTGTGTGTGTCTGTGTCTGTGAACAGCATAACTCAGAAACGAACAGTCTGAAAACACCAAACTTAGTATTTAGGTTTAGTATCTTCAGAGATGCGACACGAACGTTTTCAAGAAAATCCCCCCACCCCAGATTACTCTTTACATGGAACATTTTTCGAAAATTTTAATTTTCTCAAAAATGGATCTAAGGATTTTTATTAAAATATCATATGTTTAAGATATTTTCATGACAAATTAAATGTATATCTTGAATTTTCTGGGAATGTCTCCAAAGGTATTCTTAGTTGTGAATGACTTTTGCATAACTGGTAAACCATAAGAAATAGACAAAATTTTACCACACAAAAAATGTAGAACGCGTTAAAATACACAATTTATGTCATATAGATTCTTTTTGTTGAGTGAACCATTTTCGAGATATTGTTTGTTATTCCCTTAAATTTTTCAATATTTATATTCTCAAATGGGAATTCGTTATTCATTTTTTTGTCTTGGATATGCAAAGAGTATTAATCTGTGGCAGAGAGAATGGTGCTGCACCTAGCAACCAGCTATTAAGATATATGTATATGCTTAAAGGCTACTGTATTTCTATATTGCCCTTCCAAATACAAAACAAGGGAAACATAGTATGCCTTAAGCGATAGTCAAATACTTTTAGAACTGGTCGATATGTGTAAAATGTAATTCTCTTTGCATGTAAGAAGATCGTTTCTGCAAATTGTTTACCTCGATTAATATGAAGTAGATGGAGAATAAGAGTTTGTAAAAATAGTTTGTACAAGAGTAGAGAAAGTCATGTGAGTGTAACAGATTTTTGTTCCAAGTTTTACGTGTTATGTATTTTCTTTGCTGTTATTGTACGTATAATAATTAAGAGGATGTTAAAACACATATGAATACGTGGTAGAGAACAAGTATATAACGTTATAACATATAAAATATAATATAAGAGGGAAAGGCCATTGTTAGCTATATAACCAGTAATAACAATTACGAGAAATACAGTAGTATCTACGTAGGCATGTAACCAACCTTGGATTCATAATCAAGACACTGGAAGTCTGTAAACATATATACGTAACAAACTGTTATTGAATGTTATTGGATAGTAGCATCAATCAGGTACATTGATACATGCCTATAATTCAAACACGTACGTTAAGAAGAACGGTTGAAAGGAACGCTAACAGAAGCTTGTCAGACTTCGGGCAGGAAGGTAGTGTATAAGCTGAGGCAGTATTTTTATCACTTAAATGATTTCAGTCTAATTATATAATATATATGTGTATGTGATAATATTTAAAATTGATGTAACAGTCATTGTATTAATGTTTGTATTATTATGTACATGTATAATAATGCTATGTGAATGTATTACGTAATTTAACAATGTGGGAGCTGTGCGTATAGAAGCCGAAAGTTGCTAACAATGAGATAACCTTGAGATAACAGTAAATTAGAAAGTTTAATAATGCTACTAATAATTCTTGGAACAATAATGTAATATTTCAAACAGTTTATAAATAGCCAATCAAAAACTAAAAAGCTTTAAGTTAAATAAATAGAGTAAAATGTGCAAATTCAAGCGTTCCCAACCAGACCTACTAGACAGCGTTCCCAAGGAAATGCTAGAAGGTAGCGTTCCCGAGCAGTTCACTCGGTACGTATTCAGTGTGAGACGTAATAAATTCAATACGGCGTGAATAATATAAAGTTTACGTGTTAAAAAGTACAATTAACAATAATCTCACAGCTCTACAGTAGGATACATCAGTGAAGTGTTATTTAATCGTGTGAAGGACTAATAAAAGAGTGAAGTAAACAATTATAATTTAGGTAAGCCTTGTTCTTTAACCACACCAAGCCCTGCTAAGGGATACGTGTTTCTGAAAATTACTACTGACACAGCCGAGGCATACATATATAATATTTAAATAAACATTCAAATACAAGGTTGATTTCCAAACGTTAGGGCAAAGGCCACCGGAAAAGTGAACGTGGGGCGAAGGCAACTGGAAAGTTTGTATCGTACGTGGGGCGAACACTCCCCAAGAAACATACCTACCATACGTGAGGTTACAACTACTCCAAAGCTCGTCTCTAAATAGACGCTAAAACTACGTATTTAAAGTCTACCAGTTACACATATTTTAACATAACAAGGTAATAGTGATTTCTGAATAATTACATGTGGTTTATCTAAAATAAAAGTGAAATAATTAAACATGAGGAAGGTGTATTGTTGTAATTGTTATTTGTAACACGTATGGAAGCCAATTTAAAGTAGGAGTTGTATTATATTTCAAATTTTGGGGAGCCGAACTTTTAGTAGTTGCAACAGCACGTATAGTAAACAGTTCCCAGTAGCCTTTAACCCAAATGTATTTTTTACTGTTTCTTTAAATATTATATTTATGCTTGCCTCGGCTGCGTCAGTGTTTGTTAGAGACACCTTTCTCTTGGCAGGGTTGTGGTACGACTAAGAATGTAGGCTTACACAGATTATAATTTTACTTTACGCCTTTTATTAATACTTGATACGATTTGAATAACACTTCACTGATAGAGAGAGCTGTGAGATTATTTTTATTAATTAATTATACTTTTTAACACGTAAACATATTTTTCGTCTCACATGAATACATATTATATTTCTTGAGGACGCACGACATACGCATCCAGTTATGAGTACTGTCTGCAGGCAACTGAATTGATTTCAACCGTCTAAACTTGTAAATTTCTGTATTTCAAGTCTCTGATTGGCTAATACTACTCCAGTAGAATACCTTTATTTAACTAAAGCTTTTTCTGGTTGTTGATTGGCTATTTTAAAACTGTCTCAAAATTTACATTTTTGCTGCTCCAATAATGACTATTAGCATTTAAACTTTAAAACTCATTATTGCCTCAAGGCTGCCTCATTGTTAGCAACGTTTAACTTATTATTCTCACAGCTCCTACATTATCAAATTACGTAACGCATTCACATAACATTATTGAACATGTTTACAATAATATAAGCATATACAATGACTGCTACATATATTTTACAAATTATTACATACATATTGCTTCAAGGCGGGCTGTTATTGAATTTACATATTATATAATTTGACTGAAACCACTCAAGTGTTATAAATACTGCCTCAAACAGAATACGTGTGTGCAAAAATATTTTAGCATTCTACATACCCAACCCTGACAAGACAAATGCTCTCCGACACAAATACAGCAGCCGTAGCACAATTATAAAATAATAATTACAACATACTAACACACACACAAGAATGCAGATATACGATTATCAGATTCCAGTCTACGAGAACCTCAAGATACTTCTCAAAAGTACGGGCATCAAGACGTCCTACAGGTGCGTAACACAGCATCCATCATCTCCCAACGGTACTACCACGGAGGAACCGTTACACTACTAAGGACTTAATGCTTAATGGAAGAGAATAGAGATCATATCCACAACCCTGGAACCAACGAGAGAAGTTTAATGTGTCAAATAGTTCGTGCATCGATAAAAGAGGTGTTACTGATGAATTACACTAAAGAAAATACCCCATTAATTGATCTAATCGTAACTATGAAGCCCAGAACGTAAAGTGCTTGCAGCAATGTAAGCCGCCATTGGGGTGTCATTTCAATACGACTTGGATCTCCTTGTAGTTTACGAGGGACACTATTTATATTTTGAGCCTTGGCAACCCTTAATGTTATAGGTGCCATCTGACGTTTCCAATGGAAAGTTTGACATTTTTGACCATAATCTACTTCAAACATTTTGTCAATAGAGCGTCATTTGTTTTGTTTACACTAACTTGAAAATTGTGTGTCAACAAAAACATAGAATTAACTCGTGAAACTGTTCGTGCAATGATTTATTACGAGTTTCGACGAGGATTATCAAGACAAGAGTGCATCGATCAACTAACTTCCACATTTGGCGACGAAGCTTCATCCTTTGCCACTGTGAAATGCTGGTATAATAAATTTAATCGTGGCCGCCGTTCGCTCAATGATGAAGATCGTGAAGGTCGTCCAAAATCAGTTGTTGTGCCAGAAAACATTGATGCTGTGCAAAAACTAATAATGAAAGTTCGTCATGTGACATATTGTGAGATTGAGGCAACCCTAGGCATTAGTTCCACCAGCATACATAAAATATTACATGATTATTTAGCCGTGAAAAAGGTTTGCTCTCGTTGGATTCCACATAATTTGACGCAATCTAAAAAAGATGCTCGCGTCGATTGGTGTACAAAAATGCTCAAGAAATACAATGGCGGTGCCTCAAAAGACGTATATAAGATTGTAACAGGTGACGAATCATGGATCTATGCGTATGAACCGGAACGTAAAGAGCAGTCGACTGTATGGGTGTTTCAAGATGAAGCAAATCCAACAAAAGTTGTTCGCACTCGAAGCAAATAGTCGCCTGCTTTTTCACAAAACTGGCCATGTGGCAACAGTGCCTTTAGAGGAACGTAAAACGGTCAATGCCGAATGGTACACAACCAATTGTTTGCCGAAGTATTCCGTGAAGTAAGGAAAATCAACAAGAACCGTAGGATCGTTCTTCATCAAGACAATGCGAGCGCACACACATCTCGTCTAACAACAGAATATTTGAAGGCTCAAAAAATCGAATTGATGGGTCATCCGCCATACAGTCCTAATTTGGCACCCAATGACTTCTTTATGTTTCCGAACATCAAGAATAAATTGCGTGGACAACGAATTTCGTTGCCAGAAGAAGGCGTTGATGTCATCAAAAACCATGTTTTGGAGGTGTCTCAAGAAGACTGGAATAAATGCTTTGACAAATGGTTCAAACGGATGCTAAAGTGTATTAATCATAAAGGAGAATATTTTGAAAAACAATAAAGTAGTTTTCAATCAGAAATTACTTTTTTTTTAATTATTAGGCAGTGGTTAGAGCAACGTGACGGAAATCGGGAGATCCGTGGTTAAAATCCCGGCGATGGCATTGAATTTTTCCGTCGCCTGATTCTTCCTTTCCATGTTCTCAAAAAGGTTACGAACGCTCTCATCTCTCATCCTATGCACACATTTGCCTCTCCTCCTGCTCCTTGTTCATTTGTCGACTGAAAACATACATGTATAAAAGAAATGTTGTACACGGACATTTGGAAACAAATGACTGCAGGCTTACTGTCCCAGCAGTGTTACTGGCTTAAGTAGAACAATAGAAACGAACATATGCGAGGTTAAATGTTTTAAATTTACAACCAATACGTCAGATCACTCGTTGTTTATGTGCTTGTTTAACAACATCGGGGTCATGCGAGTCTACCTGGGGAAAACGGTCTGCATGTTTCGCTACCGTTTGTTAATTTGCAATTAACATCAGCACGAGATGGGGGGTCATGACTTCCAATCCTTCTGCTGGTGATGGTTACTATTTGTTCAAACGCAACACCAGAATAATTTGCGGAATAAATATTAAAGTAAACTATAGTGGAATTGAACGAGTTGGCTCCACGGTAACGTGTCAGGCTAACATTCGGGAGGTCCCGGGTTCGATTTCCGTCGATCGCCCGCTTTGACTTTGGTTTTTCGTTGACGGTAGGCAAAATCTGGACCGTTTTTTCTCATCTATGCCATAGCCGGGATTTGAACCACGGATCTCCCGGTCTCCGTCCGGTTGCTCTAACCACTGAGCTACCATGACAACATGCCGACACGACATTTTTCAGTCATCTGATTCTACCTTTCCAACCCTGTCCAACACACGGCTTGTGTGAAAGAACAATTAATTCCATTATAAAGTCGATTGTCACCTCAAGTTGCATTTTGATTCAAGGCAGGGCGCGTTTTTATAGATTTAAACAGTATTCAACAAGCACGTGAGAGGGGAACAAGCAACATTAGGGGCGGGGATTGCGAACTACTTTCGCGCGGATAATACAAAGAGTTTGTTTTCAGTGAAAGGCACTCTGGTTTGGAATGGACAGTACACATGGTTGTCGCCATTTTCATATTTCAGCAGGTTCGCCAACCTATGATATAACAAACGCTTTCGTACAACTGAAGCATAATGTATAAATATAAGGTATAATGTGTAAATGTATTTTACGTATTCATATTTTTCTTTCTAGATTACTGCTAGGAGCGTTATGTACTACAAGATTCCATTAGTTGCATATTTCGGGATAGTTTTGTAAATTATTAAAGTTGGCATAAACGCGATATTTAGCATTAACGTACTGCAGTACAAAATAAAGCAGTTTATTATTGTGTAGCTGCAAGTTTATATGCTTCTCTTTTGGAGTGTAAAAAAGATTCTACGGGGGACTATTTTTGGCCTCATCTTATCTTGCCATGTGGAGGGGAGCAGAAAAGATCAAAGACGCCGTTTTTTCTTGACCTAACGAAGTGAATACAATGTTCTATGGGCGATTCAGTTGCCTATATAAGCGAGCGTTCTCGCAAGAAGAGTCAGTTGGCGGGCGAGTTTCCGGTGCTACGTGAGGTGCCATTCTCCAAGCAAGAAAAGGTTACGTCACAAGGAAGTGAAGTGACGGAAAATTGAACCAGTTCACCTTATTGAATTGGCAGTGCGAATTAAGTGAACTCCCAGTGAAATCTGAACCAGATAAAAGCAGTGACGTGAGAACTTAGAGGAGTGACACTTGAAAGACTGGACAAAGTCGGAGACACCTCGTTGGGTACAGTAGACTAAGAGAACTGCATGTAGTGAAGTAAAAAAAATCTACACTCACATGACTTTCTCTACTCATTACAAACTATTTTTACAAACGCTTATTCTCCATATGCTTCATGTTAATTGGGATATCGAGATGTTAATCTTATTGCTAATTTTCTTGTACATGCAAGGGGAATTGCTAGGCTTTAAGCGATTGTCAAATATATTAAGAGCTGGTTGCTATGTAAAGTATTCCATTCTCTTTGCATTACCAGGACCAAAAAAAATGAATAACGAATTCCCTTTTGAGAAAACGAGTATTGAAAAATTTAAGGGAATAACAAGCAATATCTCGAAAATGGTACACTCAATAAAGAAAATGTATATGACATAAATTGTGTATTTTAACACGATCTACATTTTTTGTGTAGTATAAGTTTATCTATCTCTTATGGTTTACCAGTTATGCAAAAGTTGTTCACATTGAAGAATACTTTTGGAGACATTCCCAGAAAATTCGAGATATACATTTCATTTGTCATGACAATATCTTAAACATATTATCGTTAGAGCCATATCTGAGAAAATTAAAATTTTCAAAAAAAAATGTTCCATGTAAACGGTAATCTGGGGTGGGGGGATTTTCTTGAAAACCTTCGTGTCCCATCTCTGGAAGATACTGAACCTAAATACCAAGTTTGGTGTTTATCCGACTGTTCGTTTCTGAGTTACACTGTACACAGGCACAAACACGGATATGTTTCCAAAAATGCTTTTTTTTATTCAGGGGATCTCAAAACATGTATTACTAGTGAAATCTCGGTATCGAATTTTTGGGTGGAATACAATACTTCCCCTACTTACTATACGTAGTAGAGAAAGTAAAAATAACTTCTTCATTATTAAACATTTTAGAGCACTACACATAACATTCGACAAATTAAACCCACTACAAATATCTTACAAATGAAATTACTGTCTTCAAACTCACAGACAACAGACATGAGATGATCTTCTTTCTCAATGTTATCAGCCTGCATCATTTACCACAATCAAATATTGTTGTCAAATATCAAATAAATACTAAATAGGATACCTCAGTGCTCCACTCCTGACATGCACCCTGACACAGCTGCCACCTACATTGACGTAGTGCTGGTGCACCGATGAACAAATATTTATCACTCCAATGAAGCGTAATTAACATAGCTTTGTCTGTCTGCATAACGAACAAACATGAAAGCGTTACATTTACAGTGTTGAAGTTTTGTAATATAGGTATAAACGCAGCTTCTAACTATTTAACAGAATAAATCACAAATTCATATACTTACTGTAAAAGGTATAAGAGAAAACGTTATAACACGAGGTTTATCTGCGGAATGGGTAGAACTACCCTTTAAAGCAGAAATACATCGCGACGAGTACTTTGAAAATCTTGACGAACATTTTTGTTCTATATTTCACAGACTTCTAGAAAAACACCATGAAACGCAGAGATGTTTCTCTGGGTCAGAAATTATCATTTGACGAGCAAGGTCAGGTCCACAACACAGTAGAATGCGTGCTCTTTATCCGATGCCGCTGCGAAGCTAGTTGTGTTTAATTGCCAAACATGTGTAACACATCAGATTTTTTTAAGAGGCGCGAAAAGTATATGGACAGCGATGGTGGCCAGTTTCAGCATTTCCTTTCAAAAAGCTCGTAAGTAAAGCCTTTAAAAGTAGTTTTAAAAAAAATGTTGTATGGTTTCATCCACGCCTTTCTATGATAGCGACAGACGGCAAAGAACGCCCAGGACGCGGGTAGGAAAAACACCACGCAGTCGGTTCGCAGTTTTTTGGCTCTCTCTGTATAACAAACTGACCAGAGCAAAATAATTTAGTTTTAAGCGTATATTTAGTTTTAAACTTGTGTCACCGTCTTCTTTTTGGCGCATAAACATTTGGTGATATGGTCACCAACGCTGTGATCGAAGCAGTGGTAAATAAACACTTGCTTTTGTTTGACTGCAACAAATGTAGTTAGCCACGAGCTTAAAATAGCCAATCCTTGTAAAACTGGTGCTTATTTTGCAATAACACAACGAGCAAAAAAAAAATTATTTTTAAGCTCATAATTAGTTTTAGTATGTGATACCGTCTACATTTTAGCGAATAAACATTTGGTGACATGGTTACCAGCGCTGTGACCAACGTATTCTTCTGTTAGGTTGCAATAAATATAGGTGGCTATGAACTTAAAACAGCCAATTGTTGTGAAATCGACGCAAGTTTTGAAAATGAACGAAGCAATTATGGAATTTAATATTTTGCGACATCGTAGACACTGAAGTATTTTATTCTTAGGCCATACTTTTAGGATTAATACGTGTATTCATGTGCAGTTTCAAGTTATATATATAATTGCCACAGAGCTCATTTCTCGTCATTTTAATCAAGTTTTTCCAAGGGAATTCTCTTAAGCTTAAGTCCATACATTTTCCACGTTCCAAATGAGATAATGTTATACTCCCGTAAACTTGTTTCCAAAAGTTTCTGCAGAGTTTCGCAGACGTTATAGGAAAGCTATTATACAAGAAAACAGGCGCAAACACGTTGACACCAGCCGAGTAGAAAGTTCCCCCAGATCGAATATTCAATTACCTCCAAATGGTCGAGGCTCCAACGAGAGAAAAAAAAAGACTACGCCAACTAAAAGTTCAGCACGGGGATAGAATCAGGTATCGAAAAACGATATCAATTTACTAAATTTCTCTGTCGATAAATTGTAATTTTGTCGCTTTATCCCCACCGCTGTTACATAATAGATTGAAACCCTCTTCCAGCTAATGCCCCTACATCATACGCGGTGCAAATTCCGCAAATGGAGATAAAGAATGGCTCAATCCCATAAATAAGATTATAACCTTCTTATATACCAGTATTTTATCGCGTTTTTACTTAGCGTGGAAATATTCCACTAATTTTCTGCGGCGCCACCAACGTGGCAAAGTGCAGCTTTATAAATTCCTTACTCATCACCAAAGAGGTAACACCTATTTACGAAGTAATGTTACAAAATGCGCGCGTGTGTGTGTATGCGCGCGTCGCTTCCTTTTTCCTTTTTAATTTCTCTATGTAGGGAAAGTATTGTAATCCAACAAACAATCCGATATCGAGATTTCACCAGAAATACATTTTTTGAGGACCTTGGATCAAAAATAAAACTCATTTTTAGACAATTAACAGATTACCCTTTACATGGAGGATTTTTCGAAAATTCTGATTTTATAAAAATGCCTCAAGCGATTTTGATTAAAACACCACGTATTAAAGATATTTACATGACAAATAAAATGTATATCTTGAATTTTCTGGGAATAGCCTGAGAAGTCTTCATTCGAAAGGAACTTTATATAATCTTGTATAACTGGTCATCGTTAAGCGATAGATAAAAACATACTACCCAAAAAAATTTATATCTCTCTAAAACACGTAATTTATTTCAAATGAGTTTTTTTTGTGACATAAGTCATTTCTGAGATATCCATTATTAAAGCTTCGAACTGTTTATTTATTTGTCATTCTGTTAAGTCCTGTCAACATTCAGTTGTTTCTCGCGATGTCATGGAAACAGTATGGAATTTTAAGACCAGCATATAGCGTCCAGTTGTTAAACATTTGACTATCGCTGTTCTCTTTGTATCATAACGAAATGTGTAATGTAGCTGTTTCTGCAAAGGGTTATTTGGATTAAAATGCAGTAGACACAAAAATAAGCTTTAGTAAGAATAGTTTGTATACCCACTAATAAATGATAGAGGGAGAAAAAGTTATGTGTACGTACCACATCAGATATTTTTATTCTACCAAATACGCATCTAGTAAATGTTATTAATAGATATTTTTGAGATATTGCTATAAAATAACTGGTGAGTTACCTATATTTACATGACTTTCTCTACGTTATTGCAAAAGTTGTACTTTTACTTTCTCTACTACGTATAGTAAGTAGTGGAAGTATTGTATTCCACCCAAAAATTCGATACCAAGATTTGAAATAAATACATGTTTTGAGTTCCCTGAATCGAAAAAAAGCATTTTTGGAAACAGTCCGTGTGTGTGTGTGTGTGTGTTTGTGTGTGTGTGTGTCTGTGAACAGCATAACTCAGAAACGAACAGTCGGATAAACACCAAACTTGGTATTTAGGTTCAGTATCTTCCAGAGATGCGACACAAAGGTTTTCAAGAAAATCCCCCAACCCAGATTACACTTTAAATGGAACATTTTCCGCAAATTTTAATTTTCTCAAAAATGGCTCTAATGATTTTAATTAAAGTATCATATGTTTAAAATATTTACATGGCAAATGAAATGTGTATCTCGAATTTTCTGGGAATTTCTCCAAAAGTGTTCATTCTGAACGACTTTTGCGTAACTGGTAAACCATAAGAGATACACAAAATTTTACTACAGAAAAAATTTAGATCGCGTTAAAATACATAATTTATGTCCTATAAATTTTTTTGTTGAGTGAACCATTTTCGAGATATTGCTTGTTATTCCTTTAAATTGTCCAATACTTACAGTTTTTTCTCAAATTCGTTATTAATTTTTTTTTGTCCTCGTAATGCAAAGAGAATGGAATACAGCAATAGGATTAACATCTCGATATCTCGATTAACATGAAGCATATGGAGAATAAGCGTTTGTAAAAATAGTTTGTACAAGAGTACAGAAAGTCATGTGAGTGTAACACATCAGATTTTTTCTACTTCAAGTTAGCTTACTCAATTCTCATCAGGCCATGGCAAATGTAAGTCATATTTCGAGTGATTTAAGTTCTATGTCCCAGATGGTTATTCATACTTCTCTGGAGCCCCCAAAACCGTACTGTATCTGATATTTTAGTGACCTGTATTTGGAAGATCAAGATTTAAGCTCGACAATCACCTGAACCTTTGTGAGAATGAAGCAACAAATCCTCTATTTCATATACCCACAAAACAATGCTGTTACTCTCATTTTTAACATTCATTCACCCTATCTTCAATAAGCTATCATCATAATGTTCAATCTGTTTGTTGATAGGTAATATGTAATTATCCAACTACAACCTCAAAATGATATGCACAATGGGGTTTCTGTTTTCTGTAAATTCAATAATAATAATTATTATTTACTTTGAGCTAATTGAAATAAACGTTTGTATAAATACGTAGAATACACGCTTGAACCGAGAGAGCGGGCGGAAAAAAGCCGGTAGAGCGTGAGGTAAACAACAGCATTCTAGTTGTGTAATTTTCCTTCAATGCTGCGCGGGCCGTATGTCTCCGATCTATGCTAGTACTGTGCGATGTTTTCCTCCTGGCCCTATTCAGAGCTGGATGCGCAGTAGCTGGACGAGCACATTTTCTCCTGGGAGGGGCTTAGGATTAATTGTAGAAGAGCGGCCGATACGTACCTAAGACATTCCTGTTGCACCGCGCCAGAGGAACACTGCCGGTCTTTTCCAAAGGTCAGGTCCAAAAAATCGTACTTTACAGGTTGCAGAGGTAGGCAGGCACAACGCAACCATCGTAAGAAACACGGAAGTAAGACATTACTGCGAGGGAAGCGTTTTGAAAGGTTTTTCTCTCTCCTTGTAATGGTTCTTCGAGATAAATTAATATTATTAAAACTGGGAAGTCCTTGAGTTCACATGATTTCCACAGTTTTTGTCAGATATAGTGTCAGAAACACCATCTTGAAAAGGTTTTAGGGACAGAGCTATATCTTAGGTATGTAACTAGGTATATAAAATTGACGAAGATCGTAAAGAGTAATAGGCAGACATCTATCCAGACCATCACACAGGAATTCCAAACTGTATCAGGATCCACTCCAAGTACTATGACAGTTAGGCGTGAGGTGAGAAACCTTGAATTCTACGGTCGAGCGGCTGCTCATAAGCCACACATCACGTAGGAAAATGCCAAACGACGCCCGCTTGGTGTAAGGAGCGTCAACATTACACGATTGAACAGTGGCAAAACGTTGTGTGGAGTGAGGAATCACGGTACAGAATGTGGCGATCCAATGGCAGGGTGTGGGAATGGCGAATGCCCGGTAAACATCATCTGCCAGCATGTGTAGTGCCAACAGTGAAATTCGGAGGTGGTGGTGTTATGGTGTGGTCGTGATTTTCCTGGAGGGGGCTTGCACACCTTGTTGTTTTGCGTGGCACGATCACAGCCCAGACCTACATTGATATTTTAAGGACCTTCTTGCTTCCCACTGTTGAAGAGCAATTCGGGGATGGCGATTGCATCTTTCAACACGATCAAGCACCTGTTCATACTGCACGGGCTGTGGCGGAGTGGTTACACGACAATAACATCCCTGTAATGGGCTGTCCTGCACACAGAATCCTGACTTCAATCCTATAGAACGCCTTTGGGATGTTTTGGAACGCCGACTTCGTGTCAGGCCTCACCGACCTACATCGATACCTCAGGTCAGTTCCGCACTCCGTGAAGAATGTTGCCATTCCCCAAGAAACCTTCCAGCACCTGATAGAAAGTATGTCTGCGAGAGTGAACGCTGTTATCAAGGCTAAGGGTGGGCCAACGTCATATTGACTTCCAGCATTACCGATGGACGCGCCACGAACTTGTACGTCATTTTCAGCCAGGTGTCCGGATACTTTTGATCACGTAGTGTATCTTCAAAATGTCTGATACAAAAAAAGTCTGAAACAGTTTACCAGTTATAAAAAAATTATATAAAATTATTTCAGAATGAAAAGGAGTTTACAGTATATTGCCCTGAAATTCAAGACATTTTATGTCAGGTAACTATCTTAAATATATAGAATTTTAATCAAAGTCGTTACAGCCACTTTTTGAGAAAATCAATAACATTAAAACATTTACATGTAAACGTAATTTGGGTTGGGGACTTTCCTTGAAAATTCATGTGTTGAATTTTTGGAAGATACTGAACTTAAATACCAAATTTGACGTTAATCAAATGTTTCGTTTTTTAGTTGTGCTATTCATTCTCTCTCCCTCTCCTACGTGGACCTTTTACAAAAATTACTTTTACCGATCGGGATGCCTAGACGGTAACGTCTGTAGTCCGCATTCGGGAGGTCGTGGGTTGGATTCCCATGGCCGACATTCCTGACCCATCTGTTTTTTCGGGGTTTTCTCGGGTCGTCAGGTGAATGCTGGGAAGGATCATTACATCCCCGGAATTCCCTGTCTCTCCGTTTCATCTCCATTCTCATTTCACTTCACCTCTCATTTGCTTGATTTCTTTCAGGGTTGCAAGTGTCGGCGGGAGGTCTCGGCGTGTGCATGACAGGAGAAAAGGATGCCCTGGAAATATTCGTCCCCGACTGCAACCAGCCAGCACCCGGGGAGTACAAATCTGTAAATGGTAGGGACCCTGCCCTCTGCCTGTTGTGCCTCCTTGTCCCTCTTTCTCCTCTCACCTCATCCCTCCCTCCCGGAGCTACTTTTTATTTAGGCGCCTTAAAACACGTATTTCCAGTGGAATATCCATGTCGATTGTTTGGTGGAAGGCTATACTTCCCCTACTTGTTATACCTAAGCAGCAGTAAAAATTGAAACCGTAATGAACAGTTTTTAATTGAAGTTTCACTTTTAGTAATCAGTTAAAAAGAAAATCTGTTCGGTATATCTGCAGAAACTCTGCGAGATACCTAGTTTGCATATTGCAACAAAAAACTACCCTGTTCTGGCACACCTTCCTGGATAATTATAAATTAAAATAAGGTATTTACATTTCGGAATGGGTATGCTGCATATTATAAATAAAATACATTATATATCCATTAGTACTGCAGCCCTCATGAATTCCATTCCATTTACATACCTGGCACACGAAAACAAAGCTATGCTAATGGGAATGCAGAGATAATTAAGTTCATGAAATTAAAAATGCCCTGTGAAGCAGTTTCACCATAAACAGTATTCAGAGCTGATAACTGCCTCACGCGATCGGTTGCCATGGAGAACAACGCCAAATGTATGAATGCATCTGTTTATATTCCCGCACCAAATGCAGGAATTACAGCGGCAGAGAGATACCTAATATTCATCTATAGCGTACCCTGTCAATAATAATAGTGGGAATATAGTTGATAATGAGATACACCTGTATACAGGATGAACCAACTATCCGTCATTTATTTCGCAAAATAAAGCATTAAAATATTTAAAGCAGAAATATGTGTTACATTCACATGACTTTCTCTACCCTGTATTATTAGTGGATATATAATTGGTAGTTTTTCTATCTACTTCATTTTAATGGAGAGAAATCTTTGCAGAAATAGTTGCATTACGCAGGGTGGATCATTTAAGTTGAGATTGTACAATATCTCCAAAACTAAGCATTGTAGAAACAAATTTCCTGAATAAAACTTGCTTGACATTCTGGGGGAAATTAAATGCCGTTAGTCATGTTTTGTTTGGAGGACATTGTGATGGTAATTTTAGGGTCAATTTAATTTTGCTTTCTCTACTACGTATAGTATGCAGGGGAAGTATTGCATTCCACCCAAAAATTCGATACCGAAATTTCATCAGAAATACATATTTTGAGGCCCCCTGAATCCAAAGAAGCATTTCTAGAAAAATATCCTATCTATTAACAGCCCAGACTACCCATAAAATGGAACATTTTACGAAAATTTTGATTTTTTCAAAAATGGCTCTAACAATTTTGATTAAAATATCATACATTTAAGATATTTTCATGACAATTGAAATGTATATCTTGAACTTTCTGGGAATGTCCTCAAAAGTCCCCTTCATTCTGAATGGCTTTTGCATAACTGGTAAACTCTGAGAAACAAAATGTTTCTATACAAAAAAAAATGTAGATCTCGTTAAAACACACAATTCATGACATATACCTACGTTTTGTGGAGTGAACCACTTCCGTGATATTCCTTGTTATTTATATGAATTTTACGTTATTCGTTTTGAGAATGGAATGCGCCACATAGCAACCAGCTCTTAAAACAGTTGACTATAGCTTAAAACCTACCAATTCCCCTTGCACCGACAAGAAAATTAGCAATACTCTTGTACAAACTATTTTTACAAGCGCTTATTCTCCATATGCTTCATGTTAATCGAGATGTTAATCTTATTGCTAATTTTCTTGTAGGTGCAAGGTGAATTGATAGGCTTTAAGCGATAGTCAAATATTTTAAACGGTGGTTGCTATGTGGTGCATTCCATTCTTTTTGCATTACCAGGTTAAAAAAAAATAAATAACGAATTCCTATTTGAGAAAAAGTATAAGTATTGGAAAATTCAAGGGAATAACATGCAATATCTCGAAAATGGTTCACTCAACAACAAAAATGTATATGACATAAATTGTATATTTTAACGCGATCTACATTTTTTGCGTAGTAAAATGTATCTATATCTTATGGTTTACCAGTTATGCAAAAGTCGTTCACAATGAAGAATACTTTTAGAGACATTCCCAGAAAATTCAAGATATACATTTTATTTGTCATAAAAGTATCTTAAGTATATTATGTTTTAATCAAAATCGTTTAAGCCATTTTTGAGAAAATTAAAATTTTCGAAAAATGTTCCATGTAAAGGATAATCTGGGGTGGGGGGACTTTCTTGAAAACCTTCGAGTCGCATCTCTGGAAGATACTGAACTGAAATACCAAGTTTGGTGTTTATCCATCTGTTCGTTTCCGAGTTATGCTGTTCACAGACAGACACACACACGGACATGTTTCCAAAAATGCTTTTTTTTTATTCAGGGGGTCTCGATATCGAATTTTTGGGTGGAATACAATACTTCCCCTACTTACTACACGTAGTACAGAAAGTAAAAATGGCGAAACCATCAGAGCTCACAGGTCATTTAAAACATAATGTTAAACATCGCTGTGATTCAAGGAAACACAAGGAATGTGCTACAGTATTAAAAAGAAACAATAAGGAAATTGAACCTTCCTTTACATTCCTCAGCTCCAAACTCAGATTAGAATTGTGCCAGGATCTGTGTCTTACGCTAATAAGAGCGGACGTACTTCAACAATTTCCAGCTCTCGTTGTACAAGAAAATGCAACCTAACTCAGATTTCTCTGCATTAATGCTTTAATTAAATAACGAGGTAACTTCATATTACGTCATTAATGGCTAAGCATACATCGTTTTTTTCATTCTAATACTCCTTGATTCTGGTCGACCTGCTTTCGAAGTAGAGTGCACTTACCTTCAACTGTTATTTGTTCACAGAGAGCACTTGCAAAGTCACAACCGCTTCTACTAACGTGATGGTTTACTTCAGTGATGCCCAACCTGTTCTCTTAAGAGCTAAGGTTCATAGTTCAGCCCACTTACTATATTTGAAGAGGTTGACAAACTAAACCAATCAAGTTTCAGTCCTTGACTGCACGAACAGAAATGAGTATGAAGGTAAACTCTCTTCAACTCTTCTATCTGTAAACTTAGGCAGCCCTGGTTACTTACTTAATCCCCTTTGCCTGATATTACCAACATAATCAACAGCGATCCATTATGGCCCACTTTTTATGCACTAGCACAAAACGCCTAACAAACACGTCCATAAGCTTGGTAGCCCAATGCATACTATCAGCATATCAATACCTTTGGTATTTGTGAGAGAAGTAGGGTAGAATGGAGCATGCTGAAAGACATTACGGGAATCAGAGGCCCTCGCACCATTGGAAGTCTTTTGCTTTGTCCCTACACCCAGTGTGGGGAACTCACAGACACAAATAGTCATGCCCAGGGCGAGAGTCGAACCCGCCACGCTTTGCGCGACAATGTGTCAAAGTCAGACGCTCCAGCAATGAGGGGCTGCATGTAGTCCAAGCAAGATATCTGCCATCACTGCTAGCTTTTATATATATTTAGTTAGAAAAAAATTATGTGTTCACTCACATGACTTTCTCTACTCTTGTACAAACTATTTTTACAAACGCTTATTCTCCATATGGTTCGTGCTAATCGAGATGTTAATCTTATTGCTAATTTTCTTGTAGGTGCAAGGGGAATTGGTAGGCTTTAAGCGATATTCAAATATTTTAAGAGCTGGTTGCTATGTGGAGTATTCCATTCTCTTTGCATTACTAGGACAAAAAAATGAAAAACGAATTTCCATTTGAGAAAAACTATAAGTATTGGAAAATTCAAGGGAATAACAAGTAATATCTCGAAAAAAAAATGTATATTACATAAATTGTGTACTTTAACGCGATCTACATTTTTTGTGTAGTAAAATTTTGTCTATCTCTTATGGTTTACCAGTTATGCAAAAGTCGTTTACAATTAAGAATACTTTTGGAGACATTCCCAGAAAATTCAAGATATACATTTTATTTGTCAAGAAAATATCTTAAACATATGATATTTTAATCAAAATCGTTAAGAGCCATTTTTGAGAAAATTAAAATATTCGAAAAAAGTTCCATGTAAAGGGTACTCTGGGGTGGGGGGATTTTCTTGAAAACCTTCGTGTCGCATCTCTGGAAGATACTGAACCTAAATACCAAGTTTGGTGTTTATCCGAGTGTTCGTTTCTGAGTTATGCTGTTCACAGACACACACAAACACACACACGGACATGTTTCCAAAACTGATTTTTTTATTAAGGGTTCCCAAAACATGTATTTCCGGTGAAATCTCGGTATCGAATTTTTGGGTGGAATACAATACTTCCCCTACTTACTATACGTAGTAGAGAAAGTAATAAAGAAAACACAGCATTGTATTATGCAAGGCCATCGGTGTTTTTTCCCCAACTTTAATTTTATTACTTTCTCTACTACGTATAGTAAGTAGGGGAAGTATTGTATTCCACCCAAAAATTCGATACCGAGATTTCACCGGAAATACATGTTTTGAGGTGCAATGAATGCATATAAAGCATTTTTGGAAACATGTCCGTGTGTGTGTCTGTGTGTGTGTGTGTGTGTGTGTGTGTGTGTGTGTGTGTGTGTGTGCCACCCAATATTTTACTGTTGTAAACGAAGTAGCAGACTCCCCCAGAGTAGAATCTAGCTCAGCTTTAATATTAGTTGGACTAAGACCTTTCAAATGAAAGTATTGTATCACATAACGATGACCAGTTTTATCCATGTTTACAAATTCGCTGAGAGCGTTCACTATTGATGGCTGCCAAACAATTACTAAACAACGTAGCATCGTCAAACTTCAAACTTAAGCTTTATAAGGGTGGTACTTTCTACCATAGTCATTTGTTTGAAACAACAACCGCTATATATACGTCAGGTCGGGTACTTCTGGGGCTGCCCTTGTACATATGTTCTTATTTGATAAATCTTACATAAGATTGGAATTATGTTACCCTTGTCCTCCGTAACTTACAGCAATGCTACAAATCATCGTTGTTTTAAACTTTCGGTCACCTATTTGCGAATTAATTAATAGTAGTTTTAAACAGGAATGAATAAATGTGTTACAAGAAGCAGAGTTGCAGAAAAGGGTGTGTTAGGGGGTGTGTGTCTGTGTGTCTGTGAACAGCATAACTCAAAAACGAACAGTCGGATAAACACCAAACTTGGTATTTAGGTTCAGTATCTTCCAGAGATGCGATACGAAGGTTTTCAAGAAAATCCCCCCACCCCAGACTACCCTTTACATGGAACATTTTTCGAAAATTTTAATTTTCTCAAAAATGGCCTTAACGATTTTGATTAAAATATCATATGTTTAAGATAATGTCATGAGAAATGAAATGTATATCTCGAATTTTCTGGGAATGTCTCCAAAAGTATTCTTCATTGTGAACGACTTTTGCATAACTGGTAAACCATAAGAGATAGACAAAATTTTACTACACAAAAAATGTAAATCGCGTTAAAATACACAACTTATGTCATATACATTTCTTTTGTTGAGTGAACCGTTTTCGAGATATTGCTTGTTATTTCCTTAAATTTTCCAATACTTATACTTTTTCTCAAATTCGTTATTCATTTTTTTTATGTCCTGGACATGCAGAGAATGGAATGCGCCACATAGCAACCAGCGTTAAAATATTTGACTATCGCTTAAAAGCAACCGTATTCCCCTTGCATCTACAAGAAAATTATCAATAAGATTGACATCTCGATATCTCGATTAACATGAAGCATATGGAGAATAAGCATTTGTAAAAATAGATTGTACAACAGTAGAGAAAGTCATGTGAGTAACACATCAGATTTTTTTTAATTGTTTCATTTATACCTCGCTTTTAACTGCTTTGGTCATTTCGGGGCCTTTTAACTTTAGAACATATTTTCTGTGGACAATACTGTCAACTCGTATACCGTTGTCATTAGATTTCTGGCTTTTCTTTGGATTTTATACATTAGATGACACACATTTCACGCTCCCATTCATATTTCCAGACTCTGGGGAGGATAGCGAATAATATTGGCTAGAGAAAAATTTCCAATCCCAGCTGGGTACTCTACCGACTGCGTTGCGTAGCCAATTTGATATACTTTGATTGGGGACAAAAAGGGTTATGTTTTTAGGTAACGGAAATCATAGTTGCAGGCGGCTGATTCACCCTCTCTGTATACCTAGTATATTTTCCATTCAAAATTAAATTCTACTGAGTAAAACCCGGAATCAGTAAAATTCGTCTCTGACATAGAGGCAGTATTTTGTATCGCTTAAATGCTACCAGTCTAATTATATAGTATAAAAAATAATAGCCCGTCTATAGGTAATTAGCGTATATTATAGTATATCAAATGTACGTTACAAGCATTTATTATGTTTGTTTTATTATGTATATGTATAAAATCCTATGTGAATGTATTTCTTAGTTTAATAATATAGGAGCTGTGAGAAGAGAAGCAAGCTGCTTATCGTACCAAAACAAAGTCACAGAGTAGAAGCCGAAGGTTGCTAACAATAAGGTAACCTTGAGACATTAATAACTTAGAAAGTTAAAGAAAGGCTACCAATAATCTATTGAACAATAATAATGTAATGTTTAAAACAATTTGTAAATGGTGCAGAAAGCAAGCTAAAGTAAAAAAAAATCTGTTACACTCACATGACTTTCTCTACACTTGTACAAACTATTTTTACAAACGCTTATTCTCCATATGCTTCATGTTAATCGAGATGTTAATCTTATTGCTAATTTTCTTGTAGGTGCAAGGGGAATTGGTAGGTTTTAAGCGATAGTCAAGTGTTTTAAGAACTGGTTGCTATGTGGAGTATTCCATTCTCTGTGCATTACCAGGACAAAATAAATAAATAAATAACCAATTCCCATTTGAGAAAAAGTATTGGAAAATTTAAGGGAATAACAAGCAATATCTCGAAAATGGCTCACTGAACAAAAAAATAGTATATGACATAAATTGTGTATTTTAACGCGATCTACATTTTTTGTGTAGTAAGATTTTGTCTATCTCTTATGGTTTACCAGTTATGCAAAAGTCGTTCACAATGAAGAATACTTTTGGAGACATTCCCAGAAAATTCAAGATATACATTTTATTTGTCAAAAAAATATCTTAAACATATGATATTTTAATCAAAATCGTTAGAGCCATTTTTGAGAAAATTAAAATTTTCGAGAAATGTTCCCTGTAAAGGGTAATTTGGGGTGGGAGATTTTCTTGAAAACCTTCGTGTGGCATCTCTGGAAGATACTGAACCTAAATACCAAGTTTGGTGTTTATCCGACTGTTCGTTTCTGAGTTATGCTGTTCACACACACACACACACACACACACACACACACACACGTTTCCAAAATGCTTTTTTTTTGGGATTCAGGGGGCTTCAAAACATGTATTTCCGGTGAAATCTCGGTATCGAATTTTTGGTTGGAATACAATACTTCCCCCACCTACTATACGCAGTAGAGACAGTAAAAAGAAAACGTGATTTGAAATAGAATCTGTCTCATACAACGTTTTTGCATTGATAGATAAGTATTTTATCCCGTAGTAATAATTAAATTTTTCAGGTTGGCGGTACTGTTTTGCGGCTAGCGGTTGTGTTGGCATTCCGCTATTTCTTATTCGGTATCCCACTCCGTGTTAATTAAAATTACATCACAACATTTCCCTGATAATAGAGCGAAGAGTGAAACTTAACCGCACGTTCCTCTCTTTAAGAGGAACGCTTACTACATCTTTGAGCACAGGTCGAAACAGTAAAAACCCATAAAGCTACTGAAGTTAGAGAGTCTCCCTAATATTTTCACATGATGGCTCAAATGCAACACAGACATTGAAGCAGTTAATACTACATAAGCTTAGTACAAGCAATTCTCCCTCATACATTGGAGTCAATAAAAATTGCCAGTTTAAAACCAACAATTTTTGAGCATAAAATTACACCAGCTGAGCAGCGGCATATTACGCAACCGTTGAGGAGCTTGAAATTTAGCAATCGTAATCCCACACCCCAAAACTATACACAGACAGTGCAGAATCCCTATTTTAATACTACATACAGGTTTATCTTTATCATTCCTAATTTTAGCACTGCAAAGTATTTGTTAAAACAAAAAAGAAAAAAAACTCATTCTACTATGAAGATGAAATATTTTATTAGCTCCACGTATGGACCAACAAGAGTGTCCTATCTTTGAACTTAAATAAAATATTCTATTAATGATAGAGGTTTGTTTCTATTTTTATTTTGGAACATAATGTCATCACGTGTGGAAGAGAACATCAGTTAAGTGACCGCCGCGACTTCGTTGGGTTGCCGTATATGGTTGACCCAATTTTCAATGACAGAAGGACGTAAATAAGGTCCAACTTCACGAATAACACGCGTGATGTTATTCATAAGATCATTTACTGTTTCTGGCTTGTTGACAAACTCGAGATTTAAAATAACCCCACAAGAAGTAATCCAACGGCGTTAAATCGCATGGCCTTGGGGGCCAGTTAACATCACCACCACGGGAAATGATGAAACCTCTGAACTTCTCCTTCAAAAGATAGATTGTTTAGAGAGCAGTATGACATGTGGCACCATCTTGCTGGAACCAGATGTTTCTGAGATCCATACCATCCAATTAAAGCCAAAAATAGTCCCTTATAACAGCCCGGTATCGTTCTCAAATGAGTTAGAGCTTCTCCATCTTCGTCTTGGAAAAAAATATGGACCAATGATCTCACCATACAAAAATTCACACCACACAATAACCTTTTGCGGATGAAGTGGTCGTTCTTGAATCTGCATTGGACTGTGATTGCACCAATAGTGGTAATTTCGTTTGTTAACACAACCATCCATCCAAAGGTGGGCTTCGTCGTTGAAGGTGATTTTCCGCAAAAATCCGGGTCAGCTTCCAATTGCTTCATAGCCCAGTCAGCGAATACACGGCGCAACCTATGGTCGTTGAGCTTTAGTTCATTTTGTAGGCGTGAAACCAAGTCCAAATGCACAATTCGACAAGTTGTGGTCGGCGAAAGCCCCAATTCTTGCGCTCGACGAGCAATTGATTTGCTTCCATTCTCGCGTACACCCTCACGAACGGCGGCTATGTTTTCGTTGGAGCGCTTACTTCGATTACGTACAGGCGTTCTTTGATCGCTGACGGAACCACTTCTTTCAAATTTATCGATCAATCGCCGAATCGTTCTCTCGCAGGGACGATTATGCACACCGTAAACTTCACGCAATACGCGGAATGTCTGGCGAACAGATGATCCATTTTGATAATAAATTTTCACAATTTCTACGCGTTGCTGAATGCTGTAACGTTCCATGGCTATTTGTCAATAACAACTGTAACCGCATGAAAAAAAAATGACTGCTGTAACTCATAACAACGGCAGCTATGACAGGTTAAAGATAGGACAGTCTTGTTGACGGACCCTTTATTAAGGTACACTATTTCTGTATAATTTGTCTTGCAATCATGATGTCTTACAGTGCGGTAATACTTAGGTTAGCACATGAATAAAGACTGTGTTAATTTTAACGCTAAGTAACTATATCGGTATAGACTAGGGAAACCTTCCAACTTCGAGCTACATAGATCTCGTGACTACTACCCCCTAGGAGGAATGGATGAAGTGCAGAACCACAGGAGGTGGCAAGCCTCAGAGACGCGTGGAGGTCTCTAACCGTTCCAGGCTCACTGCTGGAGCTGCCTAGAGAGGACGATGAGCGACCCGTCGTCCAAGCAACCCTCTAGCAGGGAGCACTCTTTCCTTTGAGTATCCGCGGCATCTGTCCGGCACCGCCATATGCAACGAAATCTATAACCACACCTGAAGATGAGAAGTAGGGTTGGAACCTTGATACCTCGACTCACTCGAAACTCGTTGGTATCGAATTTAAATTTTGCATTTATGAAAGTTGTTGCGTTTAACGTTATTGCCTCGCAAGTGTAGCCAAAAGCTGCTGAACTATAGTTCTTGATAGACCTTGACTGTGTTTCCTGTGGATGATTCAATGCAACATTCCATAGACTGTTTGTCTCTAAATGAAAACATGCAAAATAATAGGGGAAGTAGTAGAGGTACTCATGTAGCATGCAGCGTTAACTGAGTTGTGAATGAGCTGAATTAGCTAATGCATTAAATCACGTTTCTGCAATAGCCAATTATTATTAGCCTTGACTAACAATATGGAATATGTAACCTACGACATTATCAATATAAAAATCTGATGTGTTACACTCACATGACTTTCTCTACTCTTGTACACACTAATTTTACAAACGCCTATTCTCCATATGCTTCATGTTAATCGAGATATCGAGATGTCAATCTTATTGGTAATTTTCTTGTAGATGCAAGGGGAATATGGTAGCTTTTAAGCGATGGTCAAATATTTTAACGCTGGTTGCTATGTGGCGCATTCCATTCTCTTTGCATGTCCAGGACATAAAAAAAATGAATAACGAATATGAGAAAAAGTATAAGTATTGGAAAATTTAAGGGAATAACAAGCAATATCTCGAAAACGGTTCACTCAACAAAAAAACTGTATATGACATAAATTTTGTATTTTAACGCGATCTACATTATTTGTGTAGTACAACTTTGTCTATATCTAATGGTTTACCAGTTATGCAAAAGCCGTTCACAATGAAGAATACTTTTGGAGACATTCCCAGAAAATTCGAGATATACATTTCATTTGTCATGACATTATCTTAAACATATGATATTTTAATCAAAATCGTTAGAGCCATTTTGGAGAAAATTAAAATTTTCGAAAAATGTTCCAAGTAAAGGGTAGTCTGGGGTGGGGGGATTTTGCTTGAAAACCTTCGTGTCGCATCTCTGGAAGATACTGAAGCTAAATACCAAGTTTGGTGTTTATCCGACTGTTCGTTTCTGAGTTATGCTGTTCACAGACACACAGACAGACAGACACACACACGGACATGTTTCCAAAAATGCTTTTTTTTGGATTCAGGGGGTCTCGAAACATGTATTTCCGGTGAAGTCTCGGTATCGAATTTTTGAGTGGAATACAATACTTCCCCTACTTACTATACGTAGTAGAGAAAGTATAAAAGACTGCTGCCAATTGGAGAATGTCAAACAGGAACAATTTCGTAATCAGCATAAAATACAAAATTGGTTATACACATAAATTTACTAATAAGAACATAATTCAGCGAACAATCTATCGTAAGTAGGGGAAGTATTGTATTCCACCCAAAAATTCGTTACCGAGATTTCACCGGAAATATATGTTTTGAGACCCCCTGAATCCAAGAAAAGCATTTTTGGAAACATGTCCGTGTGTGTGTCTGTCTGTCTGTGTGTCTGTGAACAGCATAACTCAGAAACGAACAGTCGGATAAACACCAAACTTGGTATTTAGGTTCAGTATCTTTCAGAGATGCGACACGAAGGTTTTCAAGAAAATCCCCCACCCCAGATTACCCTAAGATATTTTCATGACAAATGAAATGTATATCTCGAATATTCTGTGAATGTCTCCAAAAGTATTCTTCATTGTGAACGACTTTTGCATAACTGGTAAACCATAAGAGATAGACAAAATGTTACTACACAAAAAATGTAGATCGTGTTAAAATACACAATTTATGTCATATACATTTTTTTTGAATAAAACATTTTCGAGATATTGCTTGTTATTGCCTTAAATTTTCCAATATTTACACTTTTTCTCAAATGGAAATTCGTTATTCATTTTTTTTGGTCCTGGTAATGCAAGAGAATGAATACTCCACATACCAACCAGCTGTTAAAATATTTGACTATCGCTTAAAGCCTACCAATTCCCCTTGCATATACAAGAAAATTAGCAATAAAATTAACATCTGGATTAACATGACGCATATGGAGAATAAGCGTTTGTAAAAATAGTTTGTACAAGAGTAGAGAAAGTCATGTGAGTGTAACACATTAGATTTTTTTTATAAAGTATCGGTGATCAAAAATATTATCGCTATCGAGAAATCCTGATATCGGAATGAAAAGGAAATGGAGGAAAGGAAACCGACTAGGGAAACCTCCGGAAATCCCAAGGTCAGAGTTGAAACTTCTCGAATGCGAGTATCATGTGTTATCGCATACGCAACACGCTCGGTTTAAGTAACTGCATACCCGTTACAGGATCTGCCACACCCCATAAATACATTCACAGTCAGTGCCGTAAATACGTTCCTTTGTTCTTCGCTTCAGTGTGCGTGTCACTTCCGGAGGCTGTTTCATATTTGACTGGTGGGTTGTTCGCTGTATTTACCAGTGAATAGGAAAAACGTGTGCCTGGCCTGCAGCGCAAGTACCATTGGTTAAAATCTCATTCAGAGTATGATTTATTGTGTACAAATACCCACAGAGTTCTGCAACTCCCAATTTACAACACTTGTTTACAGAGTTTATCTACTGCAAATATAAGATATATCTACTGAGGGGGATGCCTCATTGGTAGCGTCTGGGCCCGCATTCGGGAGGTCCCGGGTTCGAATCCCGTGGGCCTACAATCTAGCTGGGATCTTTTTTATGTCCTTCAGTCGCTAAAGTAAATACCGGATTGGATTATTAATATCACGACCAAAGTTTCACCTTAGGTCTAAAACAATAGTTTAAAAAAATGAAATTGGACAGTAATAGCGAATGCTCTGTCATCTATCCAAGGTAATGAAAGCTGAGACTGTACGGCACCCTAATGCCATCTGCCCGGCAACTGTAGAAGCATAGGTACAGTTGTCTGGCACTAAAGCCTTTGAGGATACGCATCGAAGCTGCTATTTATCCATTAAGTAGAAGCAGAGATACGGTTGCCTAGCCCTAAGGTCTCTGTGAACACGTGTCGAGGTTGTCATCTGCCCGGCCTGTGTAGAAGCAGAGATACAGTTGCCTGGTACGTATCGAACTTGCTATCTGTCCGTCACAGAAGCAAGGCTACAGCTGTCTAGCACTAAGGTCTCTGTGAACACGTGTCGAGGTTGTCATCTGCCCGGCCTGTGTAGCAGCAGAGATACAGTTGCCTGGTACGTATCGAACTTGCTATCTGTCCGTCACAGAAGCAAGGCTACAGCTGTCTAGCACTAAGGTCTCTGTGAACACGTGTCGAGGTTGTCATCTGCCCGGCCTGTGTAGCAGCAGAGATACAGTTGCCTGGTACGTATCGAACTTGCTATCTGTCCGTCACAGAAGCAAGGCTACAGCTGTCTAGCACTAACGTCTCTGTGAACACGTGTCGAAGCTGTCATCTGCCCGACCTGTGTATAAGCAGAGATACAGTTCCTGGCACTAAGGCACCTATGGTACGTATCGAACTTGCTATCTGCCCGTCACAGAAGCATGGCTACAGCTGTCTAGCATTAAGGGCTCTGTGAACACGTGTCGAAGCTGTCATCTGCCCGACCTGTGTAGAAGCAGAGATACAGTTGCCTGGCACTAAGGCACCTGTAGACACGTGTCGAAGCCGTCATCTGCCCGGCTCGTGTAGAATCAGAGATACAGTTGCCTGGCACTAAGGCACCTGTAGACACGTGTCGAAGCTGTCATCTGCCCGGCTCGTGTAGAATGAGAGATACAGTTGCCTGGCACTAAGGCACCTACGGTACGTATCAAAGTTGCCATCTGCCCGTCACAGAAGCATGGCTACAGCTGTCTAGCACTAAGGTCTCTGTGAACACGTGTAGAAGCTGTCATCTGCCCGACCTGTGTAGAAGCAGAGATACAGTTGCCTGGCACTAAGGCACCTGTAGACACGTGTCGAGGCTGTCATCTGCCCGGCCTGTGTAGAAGCAGAGATACAGTTGCCTGGCACTAAGGCACCTGTAGACACGTGTCGAAGCTGTCATGTGCCCGGCTCGTGTAGAATCAGAGATACAGTTGCCTGGCACTAAGGCACCTGTAGACACGTGTCGAAGCTGTCATCTGCCCGGCCTGTGTACAAGCAGAGATACAGTTGCTTGGCACTAAGGCACCTATGGTACGTATCGAACTTGCCATCTGCCCGTCACAGAAGAATGGCTACAGCTGTCTAGCACTAAGGTCTCTGTGAACACGTGTCGAGGCTGTCATCTGCCCGGCCTGTGTAGAAGCAGAGATACAGTTGCCTGGCACTAAGGCACCTATCGAACTTGCCATCTGCCCGTCACAGAAGAATGGCTACAGCTGTCTAGCACTAAGGTCTCTGTGAGCACGTGTCGAAGCTGCTATCTACCCGTCACCTACAGAAGCACAGGTACAATTGCCTGGCACTAATCACCTGTAGATAGGTGTCGAAGCTGCCGTCTACATAGTTACAGAATTAGAGAAACAGCTGCCTAGCAATAAGGCCTCTATGGACACGTGATAAAGTAAGATGGCATGGTACAGAGATGAGACCTAGAAGACTAAATGTCCGTCACACACCGAGCCACGAGGTACCTCCCAACAGATCCGTCGCGATATGACCACGTAGTTAAAGCGACGTAAAAGAGAGTATATATATTGCCGTAATGTATCTCATACATTTGTAACTTAAAATGTCAGAAAATATAAAAGACCGAATTTTTACTTTTTTTACCATGTACCTAGTAGTTAGAGAAAGAATTGCATGCCACCCAAAAATTCGATATCGAAATTTCACCCGACCGGTCTTCATACCCTCCCGCCTCATGCCTTCCTCCATAAGATTTAGAGGCCTTGCCTTAAACAGAGTGCTGAAATCCTTCTCCGCTTCTAATCTCTAACCCCTATACCTTTGGATTGCATTCCACCCAAAAAATCTGAGGTGATACATTCATATGACTTCGTCTACCCTCTATCTTTTATTAGTGGGTATACAAACTATTTTAAGTTTATTTTTCTATCTACTTAATTTTTATCCAGATAAATCTTTGCAAAAATAGCTACATTACACGTTTCGTTATAGATACAAAGAGAACAGCGATAGTCAAGTGTTTAACAACTGGATGCTATATGCTGGCCTTAAAATTCCATACTGTTTCCATGACATATTTGAGAAACAACTGAAAGTTGACAGAAGAATGACCTAAAAACTTGTGTGTTACACTCACATAACACTCTCTATTCTTTTACAAATTATTTTTTAAGGTGCAAGGGGAATATGGTAGGCTTTAAGCGATAGTCAAATATTTTAAGAGCTGGTTGCTATGTGGCGCATTCCATTCTCTTTGTATATCCAGACAAAAAATCTGATGTGTTACACTCACATGACTTTCTCTACTTTTGTACAATCTAATTTTGCAAACGCCTATTCTCCATATGCTTCATGTTAATCGAGATATCGAGATGTCAATCTTATTGGTAATTTTCTTGTAGATGCAAGGGGAATATGGTAGCTTTTAAGCGATAGTCAAATATTTTATCGCTGGTTGCTATGTGGCGCATTCCATTCTCTTTGCATGTCCAGGACATAAAAAAAATGAATAAGGAATTTGAGAAAAAGTATAAGTATTGGAAAATTTAAGGAAATAACAAGCAATATCTCGAAAACGGTTCACTCAACAAAAGAAATGTATATGACATAAGTTGTGTATTTTAACGCGATCTACATTTTTTGTGTAGTAAAATTTTGTCTATCTCTTATGGTTTACCAGTTATGCAAAAGTCGTTCACAATGAAGAAT
Organism: Deroplatys truncata; assembly: GCA_030765065.1. NCBI lineage: Eukaryota > Metazoa > Arthropoda > Insecta > Mantodea > Mantidae > Deroplatys > Deroplatys truncata. The sequence goes on along the minus strand of CM060975.1, from coordinate 301,752,613 downwards.
ACTTTTGGAGGCATTCCCAGAAAATTCGAGATATACATTTCATTTCTCATGACATTATCTTAAACATATGATATTTTCATCAAAATCGTTAGAGCCATTTTTGAGAAAATTAAAATTTTCGAAAAATCTTCCATGTAAAGGGTAGTCTGGGGTGGGGGGATTTTCTTGAAAACCTTCGTGTCGCATCTCTGGAAGATACGGAACCTAAATACCTAGTTTGGTGCTTATCCGACTGTTCGTTTTTGAGTTATGGTGTTCACAGACACACAGACACACACACAGACACACACACACACAGACACACACACGGACATGTTTCCAAAAATGCTTTTTTTGGATTCAGGAGGTCTCAAAACATGTATTTCCGGTGAAATCTCGGTATCGAATTTTTGGGTGGAATGCAATACTCCCCTACTTACTATACGTAGTAGAGAAAGTAAAAAGAAAGAAACAAAAACCGAAATCCCATTTCGTTATCTAAAATAAGTATTGGAAAATTCAAACAGCTAACAAGGAATATCTCGAAAATGGTTCACTCCGCAAAACAAAAGACAAAGACAAAAATTGTCTATTTTAACGAGATCTGCAACTTTTGATTAGAAAACTTTTGTCTATCTCATACGGTTTACCAGTTATCCAAAAGCCATTCAGACTGAAGAGGACTTTTTGGGACATTCCCAGAAAATGCAACATCTACATTTCATTTATAAGATATTTTAATCAAAATCGTTTAGCCATTTTTGAGAAAAATAAAAATTTTCGGAAAATGTTCCGAAGGGTAGACTGGGGTGACGGGATTTTCTTGAAAATCCTCGTGTCGCATCTTTGAAAGATGCTAAACCTAAATACTAAGTCTGGTATTTATTCGACTTTTCGTTTTTAAGTTATGCTGTTCAAAGACACACGCACGGACATGTTTCCAAAAGTGCTTTTTTTGGATTCAGGGGGTCTGTTTGTGTTAAAGAGATCTGCATTTTTATGCAGTACGTTTTCGTCTATGGCTTAACGTTTACCAGTTATACAAAATTATACGGCTGGTTCCGTTGCTCATTGTCAGTCGGTAGAGCACCTGTCTGCTGTGCTGGGAGTACCGGGTTCGATTCCCGACTGGGAGGTTGGGAATCTTTCTCTAGCCAAGATTATTCTCTATTCTCCCCAGAGTCTGGAAAAATGAATGAGAGCGTGAATGTATGTGTGTGTGTGGTGTGTGTGTGTGTGTGTGTGAGAGAGAGAGAGAGAGAGAGAGAGAGATATTTAATAATGAAATCTAAAAAGTTCAAGAAACCCAACGATAAGAGAATTCGAGTAAACACCAATGTCAATAGGCAATAAGTTCCAAAGCAAAGGCCGCCGAAAATACCAATTTAGTTAAAGGCAGGGTATAAATGGAACTATAAAAAGATTATGCAAAATTCCTTCCGAACGAAGAGGACTTCAAAAGATATTTCCAGAAAACTTAAGATATGTATATTTTATTTGTTATGTATGTATTTTTCATATATAGTATTTTAATCAAAATCGTTAGAGCCCTTTTTTTAAAAAATAAAAAACTTCGAAAAATCTTCCATGTAAAGGATAATTTGGGGTGGGGAGGTTTTCTTCAAAACTGTCAGTTCTCATCTTTGGAAGATACTGAATCTAAATTCCAAGTTTGATATTTATACGAGGTTTCGTTTCTGAGTTATGCTGTTCACAGACACACATGGACAGTTTTTATTTTCTCTACTACGTATGGTAAGTAGGGGAAGTATTGTATTCCAACCAAAAATTCGATACCGAGATTTCACCGGAAATACATGTTTTGAGACCCCCTGAATCCAAAAAAAGCATTTTTGGAAACATGTCCGTGCGTGTGTCTGTGAACAGCATAACTCAGAAACGAACAGTCGGATAAACACCAAACTTGGTATTTAGGTTCAGTATCTTCCAGAGATGCGACACGAAGGTTTTCAAGAAAATCCCCCACCCCAGATTACCCTTTACATGGAACATTTTTCGAAAATTTTAATTTTCTCAAAAAGGGATCTAACGATTTTGATGAAAATATCATATGTTTAAGATATTTTCATGACAAATTAAACGTACATCTCGAATTTTCTGGGAATGTCTCTAAAAGTATTCTTCATTGTGAACGACTTTTGCATAACTGGTAAACCATAACAGATAGACAAAATTTTACTACACAAAAAATATAGATCGCGTTAAAATACACAATTTATGTCATATACATTTTTTGTTGTTGAGTGAACCATTTTCGAGATATTGCTTGTTATTCCCTTGAATTTTCCAATACTTTTTCTCAAATGGGAATTCGTTATTCATTTTTTGTATGTACTGGACATGCAGAGAGAATGGAATACTCCACATAGCAACCAGCTCTTAAAACATTTGACTACCACTTAAAGCCCAGCATATTCCCCTTCCACCTACAAGAAAATTAGCAATATGATTAACACCTCGATTAACATGAAGGATATGGAGAATAAGCGTTTGTAAACATAGTTTGTACAAGAGTAGAGAAAGTCGTGTGAGTTTAACACATCAGATTTTTTTTAAAATGTTTTATTTGGATTATGGTGTCTCAAAACGTATTTCTGTCGAAATCTCGATATCGAATTTCACCAACAATAACGTTTTAAGGACACCTGAATAAAAAAGTGTTTTTAAAAAAACTTCTGTATATTGTAGCGGTGTGTTATTGAAGTGCAGGGTGCTGCCTCGAAGTTTGCTGTTTCTCCCATTCTCGCTGTAGTTGCTGTTGACCTAAATTACCTACATTTACCTAGCTACACTTATCTCGCTTCGAGTAATGGATGAGTGGAATATAGCCACTTGTTACTGCTTGTCTGGATTTATTCCAATTAAATAAACAATAGTGAAGCTGCTAGCCAATTAGATATACTTCTCCTGACTATTAATTCCCCGAATTATATACATACTACTTTATCTAGATCTAAGTTGAATCTGCATCCCAGTTCACACGCTTGCTACCTGCACAGATTCACGTGAAGTGGACCATTTGAAGATCAGAATTGGAAAAATGTTTCTCGGAATTGTACAATTTTTACAGTCTGCTAGACAGATGCTATAGTTCCCGCTGTAATATATAGGGTAGTTAAATTATATTCGAACCCACTCGTGGCCTCTTTCTACTGCATAAGACAGCCGGAAGTCGCCGAGGAAATTACGCCGGCAGAGGCGGACTAAAATCCTTACCTTATAATATTCATTTTCATTCATCCATTATCTGTTTACCCTCCTCTTATGTAGGACTTACACCCCCCAGGACTTACAAGCGGGTGCCTGGCGTCAGAGGCCCGTCGAGGAGCAGACACTCATGGATCAGACAGAGCATCCAGGATGGGTGATCCCCAATGCCTGGTATGGGATGAAGGAAGTAGATGAAACGAAATGTTGGAGAAATGGATGAAAGGAAAGGTGATGATGGTGGAAGGAATGGCGGGGGAAACTGGAGAACCCGGAGAAAACGCCGCTTCGTCCACCACAAATCCCACATGCAGGTCCCTGGGATTGAACCCGGGCCGCCTCGGTGGGAGGCGAGCGGTCTAACCACTCGGCCACGGCGCCGAGTTGATGCTGGAAATGTTGACCTTCTACTCTCCAACAGGCAGCATATCTCTGTAAATATTCTCGCTCCCTCTCCGAAGCTCAGCAGCAGGAATTCTTGTGATGAAACGCCTCATTATGAACAGAAATTTGGAGTGTGGTGTGCTATAAGTGCTAGGAGAATAATAGAGCCCATATTCTTTGATGAAACAACAAATGCAGTGCGATATCAGAGGTTAATTCTGAGGTCATTTTGCAATCGCTTGACAGAAGAAGAGAAATCGTATGGTTGGTTCCAGCAAGATTCTGCAACAGCACATACGGCTGCCAAATCATTACATGCAATAATGACAGAATAATTAGTGTTGATTTGTGACCCCCTCGTTCTCCTGACCTAACGAGTTGTGATTTTTATTTATGCAGTTCTTTAAAAGACAAAATGTATCGCTCCGTTCCTCGCACACTACAACAGCTTGAAATCACAACAATTCCTGCTGCTACCCTATATAACGTAAATTCCCCTTAGCTACTTTATTTGGCGTCCCATGAAAATAAAAGAATTCACTTGTTTTTCTCTCGCCAAACTTGACTACTTTGAGAATTCCGAGTTATCACTGTCTCTTTCTAACATTACCTCATTCGCTCCAGTCACTATTTCTCCTAACCCTTGTGTTTTTCGTGACTTATTTAGCCTAATTCATATGATGGGTTGTTTTACTATTCGTGGATCAGAGTTGAGATTGGAGGTCCATGACAGTTTCATTCTGTAATATTACCTTACCTACGTTTCAACTTATTATCCAGCATTGAGAAGGTGCTAATAAATATAGATAAGAACATTATGAATTATTCTAGTCGTGCGCACAATATTTAAATTTAAGCTGAACACATTAATTTGTCGAATTTTATTGCTACCCAAAAGCGACACTACTTATTAAACGCGTATCTTACCTCGTACTCGTAAATACAAGATGCCTGATCAACTGTACAGAGTCTTCCTTACCTGAAAAAACAAAAGAGAAATATTAGTGAAATAGTCACAACTGCGGTTATCATTACCGTGCTTCCCCAGATACCTTGGCTTAGGATTAATATACTTGGTAAATAAGTCTAAAGTGAGTATTTTGGTATAGGGAACAACTGATCGAGAAAGCCAACTGCAAGTGACTTACTACGTATAGTAAGTAGGGGAAGTATTGTATTCCACGCAAAAATTCGATACCGAGATTTCACAGGAAATATATGTTTTGAGACCCCCTGAATCCAAAAAAAAGCATTTTTGGAAACATGTGCGTGCGCGTGTGTGTCTGTGAACAGCGTAACTCAGAAACGAATAGTCGGATAAACACCAAACTTGGTATTTAGGTTCAGTATCTTCCAGAGATGCGACACAAAGGTTTTCAATAAAATCCCCCCACCCCAGATTACACTTTACATGGAACATTTTGCGAAAATTTTAATTTTCTCAAAAATGGCTCTAACGATTTTGATTAAAATATCATATGTTTAAGATATTTGCATGACAAACTGGTAAACCATAAGAGATAGACAACATTTTACTACACAAAAAATGTAGATCGCGTTAAAATACACAATTTATGTCATATACATTTTTTTGTTGCGTGAACCATTTTCGAGATATTGCTTGTTATTTCCTTAAATTTTCCAATACTTATACTTTTTCTCAAATGGGAATTCGTTATTCATTTTTTTTTTATGTCCTGGACATGCAAAGAGAATGGAATACTCCACATAGCAAGCAGCTCTTGAAATATTTGACTATCGCTTAAACCTACGAATTCCCCTTGCATCTACAAGAAAATTAGCAATAAGATTAACATCTCGATTAACCTCAAAACACGTATTTCCGCTAAAATTTCGATACGAAACTTGTGGATGGTATACCATACTTCCTCTGCTTGCTTTAGGTAAGCAATAATAAACGATATTGGACGGAGAAAGTCATGTAAATGTAACACTCCTTGTTTCCAATTTATAATCCTTAACGCGTGTAACTGTGTTCTCAATTTTATATATGAGTTATATTGTATAATAGATTAACTGTACACGCGCCCGATAAGAACTCAAACGTTTTCCGCTCGCAGTTCCATGACGCCCGTTCATCAAAGTTTTCAACCGATAAGCGCTGCTACATTTGCTACACAAAGGAGAACCCATTAGCTCATCGGCCTGGCATGCACTGCAAGAAGGGAGTGCGCTAACTCCATTACGCGACATTCGCTTTCATCTGGCCGAATGGCTTTCACAGTCTGACGTCCCACGTTCGTGCCCCCGCTAATGGACAGCCGTCACTAATGTCACATCTCTGCAGTCTCGATGGCCAGAAGAGGGGAGAAAAAAAAACATCCAAGTGCACACTTACATGAATTTCTCTATTTGTCATCATTTCACTGAGATTTCCCATACAAAAAATTATTTTCCTGCCTATTCAGGATCAACACTCGTAGGAAAATACCAGCTGGCTTCCCCGACGTAGCCCGGACTGTTATCTAAACTCCAGTGACGAATTAATTTCATATGCCTCTACCCGTTCTTTATGAAATTGAATAGTTACCCCAAAAAGAGATCCAACTCACAAATTAAAAATTCGGGAACACGTAAAACAGCTTTATTACTTCTCTCTACTACGTATAGTAAGTTGGGGAAGTATTGTATTCCACCCAAAAATTCGATATCGAGATTTCACCGGAAATATATGTTTTGAGACCCCCTGAATCCAAAAAAAAGCATTTTTGGAAACATGTCTGTGTGAACAGTCGGATAAACACCAAACTCGGTATTTAGGTTCAGTATCTTCCAGAGATGCGATACGAAGGTTTTCAAGAAAATCCCCCACCCCAGATTACCCTTTACATGGAAGATTTTTCGAAAATTTTAATTTCCACAAAAATGGCTCGTACGATTTTGATTAAAATATCATATGTTTAAGATATTTTAATCACAAATAAAATGTATATCTCAAATTTTCTGGGAATGTCTCCAAAAGTATTCTTCATTGTGAACGACTTTTGCATAACTGGTAAACCATAAGAGATAGACAAAATTTTACTACACAAAAAATATAGATCGTGTTAAAATACACAATTTATGTCATACAATTGTTTTGTTGAGTGAACCATTTTCGAGATATTGCTTGTTATTCCCTTAAATTTTCCAATACTTATACTTTTTCTCAAATTTGCTATTCTTTTTTTATGTCCTGGACATGCAAAGAGAATGGAATGCGCCACATAGCAACCAGCGATTAAAATATTTGTCTATCACTTAAAACCTAGCATATTTCCCTTGCATCTACAAGAAAACTGGCAATAAGATTAACATCTCAATTAACAATGCAACATACCAGATTTTTTTTATAGTGAACCCTACCCTTTATCCCTTATAATCGTAACCTCGTAGAGTGCGGTACTTCTGACATTACTAGAAGTACGCTGGGCGGAACATTCGAGCCCCTCCCGATGGGGAGCTGTTCAGATTGGGTTGGGCTCGGCGGGGCAGTGGTTCTCGATACCTATAGAAGATTGGGTACGCCTGGCTGGTTTGTCCGCCCAGGCGGAGTTGTGAGACGCCCCGATGTTCTCCGGCACCAACCATGAGTGAGAGTTCGTAGACGGCATGCTAGATTGTCCCTACCGTGGTTAACGGTAGTCGCCCCGTTTCCACTTCCATCCTCGCGTAAGCGTGAGGGCCTTTCTAGACTCAAGGTATTGGCCTCATGGGAAACTATTTCCAACTATTCCAAACAACGGCTTAAAAATCCCCCGATATTCACGCAAAACGATGTGAAATATTGGCGGCAGGTTTCAAAATGCTGCATAGCCTATAAGTATCTATACGTATTATACGATATTTGTTAAAAAATACCCAACTTTTAGCTATAAATGTTTGTTGTTCATTGTACAACATTGCACTGACCCACCCTCAAAGCAATCTCCTCTGCTGGCAATACACCTTCTCGACGTTTCTTCCATTTGTGGACATCCTTTTGGGACACACTTTCTGAGATGGCCGCGAGACTCTTGTTGCATTATCCTGAATCTCCTCTATGGATGGCTTTTAAGCTTGGGAAAAAGGAAAAAGTTTGCTGGGGCTAGGTCCGGAGAATAGGATTGATACGGCACAACGGGAGTTTGATGTTTTGCCAGAGCTGCGGACAAACAGCGGCGCGTGAGCTGCGCATCATTATCATACAACATCTAAGTCTGGTTTTTCCACAATTCATGTCTCTTCCTGTGCGCAGCATCCCTGAAACGCGCTAAAATTCCCTGGTAGACCTTCTTGTTTACCACGTGGTACAAATTCCTGATGGACAATCACGACATGGTCATCATCTGTTGATGTGAAAGGTCGCTCAGGCGTGACATCCTCATCGACCGACATTCTACCGCGTTAAAAACGCTTAAAACATGCATAGCACTGCCTGCAACTCATTGTAACAAAATCTCTCTCTCTCTCTCACACACAAGCTCTTTCATTGTCACTAATCCGACCGACAGCTAGAACAGATGCTCACTTCAGCGGCCGTAGCTCGGCAACTAACGGTGACAGCGAAGCGAGGCAAATAGCAGTTTGCTGCCTAAATCTGCCGCTAGGTGCGCTCAGTAGCTGCAACGTGCTCCCTGAAAAGTTCCGCCAATTTTTAAACACCTCTCATACCTATTTTTATTTTTAGTACTGTTTTAGACCTAAGGTGGAACTTTGGATCGTGGTATTAAATATCCAATCCGTTATCACCTAGGCAACTGACGGAAGCGATGAAAAAAACCAGTCACATTAGCCGGCGCACGGGATTTGAAACAGGTACCTCCGGAATGTGGACCACAGGACAACTTACTACACATAGAACTCAAAAAACACCCTGAAAAACTATTTATATAGAATGTGTTATTTGTGCATTAACCATTTCCGAGATACTGTTTGTTATTCATTTGGATTTTCATTGGATCAACAAATATTTATATTTTTAACAACCTGCTAAGTCGATATTCCTTTTTCTTCTCGCCATGCAAGGCATAGAGTTTCCAAGCCTTTATGTAGCGACCCGCTTTTTGATCATTTATTGTAAATCATTTAATGGGGGCTATTCGAAAAGCTGTGATCGTTCAGGTAAGATGAAATGGACTGGCCACCCATTCAAAGCCAAACGTCGCGACTGCAGTATAATATGACTGTGGTGTAGGACGGGAAGGGCTCACGTAAAATAATCGGTGAGATTAAGTTAAAATGAAGTTTTATTTGTGGACGCTCTTTATCTACTAAGGTCCTTAGCGTCTCACTATTCACTGGGATGAAAGACTTAAAAGTTTACTCAGAGGTCTCTATCAGGCTTGAGGTTCTTTTATATGCCGTAAATCTACGACACGGAACCACCGGTTTTACTTCCCTTCCGAAGGAAGCCATCCCAAGGATTTTCAAGCCCGAAAAAGAATCCATCGTCCTCCGCCGGGTGTGAATCCACGACTTCGGGAACCAGAGGTACCCTAGACCACGGAGGCTCGCGTGGATGATGACTGGGTTACATCTGACTGCCGTTGCATGAATTCTGACATTTTAACACGTCTTAGGTGCAACATTATTGACCCCTCAATATATATCCACAAATTAAAATACGAAAGCTAGCATTAAAAGTAAATACAGCGATGGGAATCTCAAACAACTTCACTAGCTATTCGCAGAAAGCAGGTTTACCTGTGATACAAATATCTTAAAACATATGGTTTTTTTGGGGGGGGGAGGCCTCTAGGAGTTTAACATTCTTTGACTCGGTAGTTCGTATCAGACGATGATTGATTGTAATGGGTAAAAAGATGCTCAAAAGGCCGGGATCCCCTACAGCTTAAGAGTTACTCGACATTTGTATTTTCAGGACTAGAAAACCCCCCGGAGATAAACATTATACAGGTATCTCACACAGCGAGATTAGAAATTGGGCCTCTTGAATGCGAGAGAGACACGCCATTCCCACGCCACAGCGGTGGGCATATGATATTACATACAAAATTGTTAGAGTTCATTCTTGAGAAAATAAAAAACATAGCCAATGTTTCCTTGTAAATGGTAGTTTGCAGTGAGGAAGTTTTCTTGAAACCCTTAGGGCAGTATCTTTGGAACATGCTGAAACTAAACATGAGGCAGTATTTTCTGTTGCACGAATGTTACTTTTATAATCTTGTACATATTAGATTTAATTACTGTAATTACGTACATTGTATAACCATGTTACTGTATCAACAAAATACATGTATTTTATTTGACATGTTGTTAAAGATGGATGGACGGACACAGACAGACAGACAGACAGACAGATAGATAGATAGATAGATAGATAGATAGATAGATAGATAGATAGATAGATAGATAGATAGATAGATAGATAGATAGATAGATAGATAGATAGATAGATAGATAGACAGATAGATAGATAGATAGATAGATAGATAGATAGATAGATAGATAAGGTATCTTTATTGGTTTCAAATTATTGAAGTTATTTGACAAGTATTTTGTGCATAGGTCATTGACCGTACATGCATATTTAAAATACAATAGGTTGACAAAATAATCAACAGAGAAAGAAAACACAACAAAAAGAACAAGAAAAACGGAAATAGAGATAAATTACCTTTGTCTAACTGAACAAATTTGACCTAGCTTCGCGCACTTTAGCCCAAAAATTGCCTATGTTTTGCCAGTTCCTCTGGACAGTCAGTAGATCCCAACATGCCAATCTCTTTCTTGAGGGACTTAAGAATTTTTCTTTCAGTTTAATCGTTCGCTGGTTCTTCCACTGTGCACATTCCGCCAAAACATGTACCCAGTCCTCATCCAAATGACAGAATGGGCAGATTCTCCTGCCAGAATCGTCAGTCATTTTCTGTGCCCTCCAGCCCCCCCTCAGTCTAAACCATGCCATTGCTGATCTTTCCTTTCTTCCTAAATTAAGTATATATGCCTGTTTACCCCAGTTCAATTTTATTTCATTTGCTAGACTTAGAGAAGGTTTAGCCATAGTGACCCCATTCTATTCTTCTCAAACCCCTTTCCAAATCAGCTGCCCAAAACTTAGGAGACACCTTTTTTCGCTAGTATTTATAACGTTTGGAAAATTTGAATAGAAAGAGGGGGAAACTTTATTGTGCTTTTGTTGATTTTAAAATGGCTTTTGATAGCGTGCAGAGGAATGCCCTTTGGGCGAAACTTCACACAAAGGACTCTCTGGTAAAATGATGAAATCTCTGATGCAAATTTACAACAGTATGAATTTCAGCATAAAAACAGACCAAAACACAATAACTGAATCTAAATCGGCCAGTAGAGGAGTTCGTCAAGGATGTATTTTATCGCCCCTATTGTTCAATTTATTCATAGACGATATAGCAGCCGTGTTAATAGCAGAGGAAATCAATGCCCAAAAATAGACGATGTCTGCATTCCTGTACTTTTATACGCGGATGACATGGCAATTTTGTTAAATATATTATACTTATGTAAGACGCATACGATTTTCACACAATTTTCGACACAAACTAGCAAAATAACACAATACCGAGGGGAAAGCTGAACACCGAACGTCTTTTATCAATGTTTAGTGCTCTACGAACCGCCTCACGGTGTTTTTTCCTGTCCGCGTCCTCAGCGCTTGTTGCCGTCTGCCGCTGTCATAGAAATGCACGGATGAAACCATACAACATTTTTAAAACTACCTTTAAAGACTTGCCAACTTTATCAAAGGAGATGCTGAAACTGGCCACCGTCGTTGTCCAACATTTTGGCACCTCTTTAGGAAACTATTCATCATGGATCCAAACTGGATATGACCAAATACGAAACACACCAGCAATTTTCAACACAGTACGACAGAGCATGGAACGCAGACATCGAAGCAAGAGGAAGCCACTTCGAGCAATTTTTATAACTTACGATTTTGTGTTGTAACTCTGAAATAAATGATTTTCAGACCCATGTTTATATGAAGTTTTTTTTACTGATTTGATGTCAGGAACATGTCCCCCAAATATACAAGATGACACCAATAAACATACATCCTCTATAACGAAATGTGTAATGCAGCTATTTCTGCAAAGGTTTATTTGGATTAGAATGTAGTAGATAGAAAAAAATCTGTGTTACACTCACATGGTTTTCTCTACTCTTGTACAAACTATTTTTACAAATGTCTATTCTCCATATGCATCATGTTAATCGAGATATCGAGATGTTTATCTTATTGCTAATTTTATTGTAGATGCAAGGGGAATTGGTAGTATTTAAGCGATAGTCAAATATTTTAATAGCTGGTTGCATATGGAGTATTCCATTCTCTTTGCATTACCAGGACGAAAAAAATGAATAACGAATTTCCATTTGAGAAAAATGTATAAGTATTGGAAAACGTAAGGGAATAACAAGCAATATCTCGTAAATGGTTCACTCAACAACAAAAATGTATATGACATAAATTGTGTATTTTAAAGCGATCTACATTTTTTGTCTAGTAACATTTTGTCTATCTCTTATGGTTTACCAGTTATGCAAAACTCGTTCACAATGAAGAATACTTTTGGAGACATTTCCAGAAAATTCGAGATATACATTTCATTTGTCATGAAAATATCTTAAACATATAATATTTTAATCAAAATCGTTAGAGCCATTTTGAGAAAATTAAAATCTTCGAAAAATAGTACATGTAAAGGGTAATCTGGGGTGGGGGGATTTTCTTGAAAACCTTCGTGTCGCATCTCTGGAAGATACTGAACCTAAATACCAAGTTTGGTGTTTATTCGACTGTTTGTTTCTGAGTTATGCTGTTCACAGACAGACACACACACACGGACATGTTTCTAAAAATGCTTTTTTTTGGGATTCAGTGGGTCTCAAAACATATATTTCCGGTGAAATCTCGGTATCGAATTTTTGGGTGGAATACAATACTTCCCCTACTTATTATACGTAGTAGGGAAAGTAAAAAGCTTTTACGTTTCTTGTGATGTTTTCCCTCCAGAACCCAGGATTATAACTGTAAGATTTCAATATATTTAAAAGACTATCGGAGTAATGTTTCGAATATTTATTCCGTACCAGTAGAGGACTGCATCTTCAGAACGATAATATTTCACCGACTTTCATTTCCTCTGGATCTTTTTTTTTTCACCAGTTGCGAGAAACTTCAGTTAATTTAAGAAAGTGAGCTGCATTACTAAAGGCAATAAATCATCCTGCCTTGTGACACACAAACCGACTTTAAATATTTATGTGCTTCGTATATTCCCATAATGAATCTCGAGTATATAACTCTTGTAGACATCTAAATTTTCGCAAACTAAATACAATGGATGCCGGTTGTTGTCAGATTTCGATTCCAGGATAGGCAAGCAAAAGTAGTCATATGCAACCGCAATACTCAATTAGCTGCCTAGGACATCAGCATTCTGGTTTTTCCAATCAGAGGTAATTAAGCGATTAAAGGAACTAATTTAATTCTATTAAACGAATACTAATTCGTTTTCCGGCTGGGGCAGAAGAATTTTTCTTTAATTACAACCATTCCCTACTCTCCGCAGAGTTTGGAAGCGTGAATGTGTTTAAACGTAATTGAACAAAACAAATAATAATAATAATAATAATAATAATAATAATAATATATTCACTGGTGTGCAAAACTTAAGGACGAAAGTAATCCTCGCATGCTGTGACACATAGCTCGATGAAACTTGAATCATACATAGAGGGAACTGCTACAGTAGGCAACTTAACGAAATATGCAATGAGACGAACAGAAATGCCACTTTTATTCATAGACCATAAGCTATACTAAAGTCAATACAACATATGATGGCTCTCTCCATTTACAGAAACAGATACTGGTGCTTAAAAGGGTGTATGATCACCACGGACAGCAATGCATGCTCTGCATCGTGCTCCCATGCTGGCCACAAGGTTGGTAAGCAGTTCTTGTGGTAGGGCGTTCCATTCCTCCACCAGGGCTGTTGAAAACCTATTGGATAGTCATTGGTGCATGTGGATGTGCTGCAATGCGTCTCCCCAAAGCATCCCACACGTGTTCGATGGGATTTAAATCGGGGGAACGGGCAGGCTAGTCCATTCGCCGAATATCCTCTCGTTCCAAGAGATCCTCCACCTGCGCCGTTCGATGCGGTCGCGCATTGTCATCCAAAAAAATGAAGTCAGGGCCGACTACACCCCTGAAAAGACGTACATGGTGAAGGTGTACGGTATCACAATAACGTTGACCAGTGAGCGTACCGTGTTCAAAGATTTGAAGGTCGGTGCGCCCATGCAACATTATGCCTCCCCAAACCATAACACCCGGACCAGCAAAATGATCATGTTCAAGGATGTTCCTGGGTTCATTTACTGTTCCCACCTCTCGCCAGATGAGAGTACGTCGAGAATCACTACTTAGACTGAATCTGCTCTCATCCGAGAAGAACGCGCGACCCCATTCCTCGTTGGTCCAATTTTGATGCTCTTGGGATCATCGCAAACGGTGCCGCCGATGTGCGGATGTCAATGGAGCACAACGTACTGGCCGTCGAGCACAGAGACCACATCTGTGTAGTCGCCGTGCCACTATGTATCGTGAGATTGCGTGCCTTGCTGTCCTGTTAAATGTGATTCCAATTGCACCCGCTGTTTGGCGTGGATCCCTTCTTGCCTGTTGCACAACGTAGCGGTCATCTGCTGCTGTAGTTGAGCGTAGTCGACCACCACCTCTCCTTGGTACAGCAGTGCCTTTTTGGAAGGTTCCCCATGCACGCGAAACAATGCTGTGAGCAATTCCAAACTCCTGAGCAACACTCGTCACGCTTCGCCCTTCTTCCAGTTTCCGATGATTCTTCCCCGTGTGAAGTCATCCAAATGGTGTCTACGGGCCATGTTGCAATGAAGAACAGCACTACAGTGTACCGTAACAGCTCGCTAATTGCCACACACCGTCTTGTTCTGTTTTGTCAAGTGCCCCGTGTTGCGGTACCAGATCCATTTGGCACTATAGGCTCGCTACACTCACGCCATGTGACGTCCAGCTTTCTGTGTACGTGAGAGAGACTTCTGGCAACATGCTCCCGCACCTTCATCTACTTCCACCAAGTAGTTCATTTGTTATGTTACTTTACCCATCTCGTCCTTAGGTTTTGCACACCACACTAGTGTACATTAATTTATACTTGTTACAAATCTCATTATTTAGTACATATTTAGTATCTTTGAGTTTTTATGAGCATTTTCTGGAGATATTTTAGGTTTTTCGAGAATATAAAACGCACAGGCTGGCAACGTCGCAGCGTCCGCTTTCAAAACCAGAAGTGGGTCAGCGCGTAAACTGGTTTCGCTTTCGCTGCATGACGCGTAATTCACGAGTGTAGATAAACGTTATCAAGGTACTCTCTATTTGAAAAAGCTGGCATCTGTTAAACCTTGTGCTGTGCGTATTATTGTCCACTAAATACACCTCGGGTTCCTTTATCACTAAACCTGCGAGTATAAATGCGTAATACGACGTTACTCTAATAATGGCTCAAGTTCTAGTGGAGCTGACATAAATATGGTGTGCTTTACAGTGAGCGATGAACGCTTATTGGACGATGAAGACATTACTTCCATATTGTTAGTGCAGGCCAATAGCTACGAAATTGTACTTGTCGTTTCGCCAAAGCATTACACCATACTTTCGTCGTGTTTAGGCTTAAGGCTTGTGTGGAAAACAAAACCGCTAATCCCCTACCTCCAAGTTCCGGTATGCTGTTTTGTTTACATCCTGGAGCCGGTTCTCATATTGACTTATTTTGACCTAGCAACGCATTACGTCTGCAAAACAGTGTTCGGAGAATGATTATTTCAAAACCATGTATGATGTCACACAGTTACTACGCAACTGTGTCAGAAATAGGTTACTTTACCCATCTTACAAGTAGCAAACTATTATTTTCGTACGTTGTCGTGGATTAAACCATCTAATTTGTAAAAACAACATTTATTTATTTTTTCGAAAATGGCTAAACACAATAAAATGCTGTTATACTTTATTGTTTGCAATACCTCTGAATTACCTACATATTAGAAGGAATGTGATGTTTCCTTCTATCCCGTATGTATATATGTAGTTGTGTGTGTGTGTGTGTGTGTTACAATCACATGACTCTCCACATATTATCCTTTATTTTTGTACCTTCTACATAGAATTCTTACGCAATTTTATCTTCCTATCTGCTTCATGTTAATAGAGATAAACATTTTTACAAAAAGTTTCATTACAGATTTGGTCTTAGGTACAATAGCAATTAACGTTAGTCGGATGTTTAAAATTTAGTCGCTAAATGTTGGCTTTAAATTTCCATACTCATAGCGCTTTGCCCACAGCACTTCCACTTTAACAAAACTGTTTAACTCTTATAAGATTGTGTGCATCTTTGACACATTTCTCTATTTTCTTGGGCGATTCCGTATGTATCAGTTACGGGAAGTTCACTCTTTTCGGGCGGCTCGTAAACTCGCTGAGCAATATTTTGACTATCTCTGGTGTCGTCCATGCAGCGGTAGGTTGGTCCTTGTATGCACTTTCGTGATGATGACTGGATGGAAGGAATTTGAGTAGTAGGGATAGGAAAAATGTAGAGTTTCAAATGCCCCATGTTGCTGCAGATCTTTGCAGATCGGACAGGAACCGAAAGCCTTTCTCACATCCTACCTGCCCATCCATAATAACTGTAGTGCAAGGCGAATGTATTCTTTAGTTTCTTTTAAAAAAAAAGCTGGTGTTACATTCACAAAACTTTCTCCACCCTCTAACGTTTATTAGTGGGTATACAAACTATTCTTACTAAAGCTTATTTTCCTATCTACTACATTTTAATCCAAATAAACCTTTGCAGAAATAGCTACATTACACATTTTGTTATAGATATAAAGGGAGCAGCGATAGTCAAATGTTTAAGCACGACGTTTTATGCTGGCCTTAAAATTCCATACCGTTTCCAGGCAATCACGAGAAACAACTGAATGTTAACAGGGCTTTAAAGAGAATGACCACGACACGAAAAATATGAACCTTAAATAACGGATATCTGAGAAATTGCTTATGCCCCCACCCCAAATTATTTGAATCAAATTGTGTGTCTTAAAGAGATCCACATTTATTGTGTAGTACGTTTTCGTCTATCGCTCGACGTTTATCAGTTACACAAAGTGTTATAAAATTCTCTCCAAATGAAGAAGTCTTTACAGACTATTCCCAGAAAATTCAAAATATACATTTTATTTGTATAAATATCTTTAATATGCGGTACTTTAATCAAAACCGTTAAAGCAATTTTTTAGAAAATAAAAAAATTGAAAACTGTTCCATATAAAGGGTAGTTTAGGGTAGGGTATTTTCTTGATAATCTTCGTGTCGCATCTTTGGAAGATACTGAACCTAAATACAAAGTTTGGTAATTAGCCGATTTTTCGTTTAATAGTTATGCTGTTCACACACAAACACGCACGTGTTTCCAAAAATGCTTTGGTTAGATTCAGGGCGTCTTAAAACCTGTATTTGCGGTGAAATCTCGGTATTAAATTTTTGTGGAGATGTAATACTTCCCCTATTTATTATAAGTAGTAGAGAAAGTAAAAATGATAAAGTAACAAGGATATCTTGAAAATGACTAATGTCACATAAAGATTATTAGACCCAAATTGCATGTTTTAAGCAGATCTATATTTCTTGTGTTGAAGTAGAATTGTTCTTTACATTGTTTGCTGCTACGTATGAAAAGCCGATTTGAAGATGATATATTATCAGTTTAAGTTCAACAGTAGTTCCAACTGTTGGGGAGCCGAACTTGTAGTATTTGCAACGCACGTATAGTAAACAGTTTCCGGTAGCCTTCGCCCCAAATGTATTTTCAGGTGCCGTTTGCCCCAAGTTTAAAAAAATATTATTACTGTTTCTTTAAATATTATATATTTATGTTTGCCTCAGCTGCGACAGTATTTGTTAGAGACATGTTTCTCTTGGCAGGGTTTTTGTTATGACTAAGAATGTAGGCTTACACAGATTATAATTTTTACTTCACTCCTTTTATTAATACTTGATACGATTTAAATAACACTTCACTGATATACAGAGGGAGCTGTGAGATTCTTTTTATTAACTAATTACACTTTTTAACACGTGAACTATTTTTCGTTTCACACGAATACGTATTAAATCTCTCGAGGACGCACAAGCAACGCATCCAGTTATGAGGACTGTCTACAGGCAACATAGCTGGTTATGAGCATTGTTTGGAGGCAACTGAATAGATTTCAACCGTCTAAATTTGTAGATTTCTGTATTTCAAGTCTCTGATTGGCTATCCTAGTCCAATAGAATACCTTCATTTGACTAAAGCTTTTGCTGGTTGTTGATTGGCTATTTTTTTAAACTGTCTCAAAAATTTACATTATTGCTGCTCTAATAATGATTAGTAGCATTTAAACTTCCTTACTCATTATTGCCTCAAGGTTACCTCATTGTTACCTCATTGTTAGCAACTTTAAACCTATTATTCTCACAGCTCCTACATTATTAAATTAGGTAATGCATTCACATAACATTATTGAACATGTATACAATAATATAAGCATATACAATGACTGTTACATACATTTTACAAATTATTACATACACACATTGCTTCAAGGCGGGCTGTTATTGAATTTACATATTATATAATTTGACTAAAATCATTTAAGTGATAAAACACTGCCTCAGTGTAGTGCGTTTTTGTCCAACTCTTATGGTCTATCAGTTATACACATTATACAAAATTGCTTCCGAATGAAGAGAACTTCACATGCTACTCCATAAAATTCAAGATATAGATTTTGTTTGTCATGTAAAGATCTTAAATACACGTTATTTTAAACAAAATCGAGAGGGTTGATGCCCCACGCACGGTACAAAGTTTCCGGTGGTCTTCGCCCCAGCGTTTACTTTTCCGGCGGACTTCGGCCCACGTTCACGAATCAATTTTTTATTTTAAATATGTATTTAAATATTATATATGTATGCCTTGGCTACGTCAGTAGTAATTTGCAGAAACGCGTATCTCTTAGCAGGGGTAGTACGGCTAAAAAATGAAGGCTTACACAAATTACAATAGTATTTAACTTCGTTTTATTAATCTTTCATGCGATTAAATAACACTTTACTGATATATCCTACTGTAGAGCACGAGATTATTTTATTAATTGCAAAACACGTAAACTTTATTTTATTCTCGCCGTAATGAATTTTCATGTCTCACACTGAATACGTAAAAAACGAACTGCCCGGGAACGCTGCCTTGTAGCGTCTAGCGTCTACCGCCTAAATTCGTACATTTACTCTATTTCAAGTGTCTGATTGGCTAATTCTACTCCAATAGAATACTTTTATTTAGCTTAAAGCGTTTCTAGTTTTTGATTGGCTATTTATAACCTGTATTAAATATTACATTATTGTTCCAAGAATTATTGGTAGCATTTATTAAACTTCCTAATTTATAGTTGTCTCAAGGTTACTTAACTGTTACCTCATTGTTAGGAACTTTCGTTTTCTACTTTATAATTCTGTTTGCTACGGAAGGTACCTTCAATTCTCACAGCTCCTACATTGTTAAACTACGTAACACATTCACATAACATTATTATACATGTGCATAATAATAAAAACATAATAGAATGAGTGTTACATACATTTTATATGTTATATAATTAGACTGATATCATTTAAGAGTTAAAATACTGTCTCATTTGAAATAAAAGAACATAAAAAAGTTTCCATTTAAGGGTTGTTTGGGGGGTTGCTATACACTGGCTTTAAAGCTCTATATCCTTTATATTACATCACCATAAACTAAAGAATGGTGATTTAGCGCTAAAATGTAGATAAAGTAAACTATTTCGGCAATGCTTGTCAAAGGTTTACCAGTTACACAAAATTATAAAAAAAAATAATTTCGAATGAAGAGGACTTCACAGCATAAGGTATTTTAATCAAAATGGACAGAGCTAGTTTTGAAAAAAAAATGTATATATAAAACTTCAAGAGAAGTTTGGTGTGGGGGGATTTTCTTCGTGTCGCTTTCTTGGAAGATGCTGAACTTTTGACTTATGGTGAGCAATCCCCCCCTCTCTCTCTCTCTCCCTCTCTCTCTCTCTCTCTCTCTCCCTCTCTCTCTCTGGGGCAGTTTTCTAAGATATTATGTTCGGATTCCTGGGACTCAAAACGTGTTTTTCTGTAGAAAGCTGTGCAATACAATACTTTGTCCACCTACCATAATAAACGATATAGAAAGTGAAAACTATACGAATTATCCGCGGTCTCACAACATTATTTGTTCTCTTGAAAACTAACAATATTGTTGTACTGAAACCAAGATTATAAGAGAACACTTCGAGACCTAAGCTTCATTATTTTGGACGTACTTATACCAAAAAATATGATGTGTTACACTCACATGACTTACTCTACTCTTGTACAAACTATTTTTACAAACGCTTATTCTCCATATGCTTCATGTTAATCGAGATGTTAATCTTATTGCTAATTTTCTTGTAGGTGCTAGGGGAATTGCTAGGCTTTAAGCGATAGTCAAATATTTTAAGAGCTGGTTGCTATGTGGAGTATTCCATTCTCTTTGCATGTCCAGGACATAAAAACATGAATAACGAATTCCCATTTGAGAAAACGTGTATTCGAAAATTTAAGGGAATAACAAGCAATATCTCGAAAATGCTTCACTCAACAACAAAAATGTATTTTAACGCGATCTATATTTTTTGTGTAGTAAAATTTTGTCTGTCTCTTATGGTTTACCAGTTATGCAAAAGTCGTTCACAATGAAGAATACTTTTGGAGACATTCCCAGAAAATTCGAGATATACAATTCATTTGCCATAAAAATGTCTTAAACTAAGGGTATTTTATTCAAAATCGTTAGAGCCATTTTTGAGAAAATTAAAATTTTCGAAAAATGTTCCATGTAAAGGGTAATCTGGGGTGGGGGGATTTTCTTGAAAGCCTTCGTGTCGCATCTCTGGAAGATACTGAACCTAAATACCAAGTTTGGTGTTTATCCGATTGTTCGTTTCTGAGTTATGTTGTTCACAGACACACACACGGACATGTTTTTTCTAAAAATGCTTTTTTGGATTCAGGTGTCTCAAAACATGTATTTCCGGTGAATTCTCAATATGGAATTTTTGGGTGGAATACAATGCTTCCCTTACTATACGTAGTAGAGAAAGTAAAAAAGAAGAAGAAAAGTTAAACCTGAGGGGGTCTCCTTGTTAAGCTTGGATACACGTGCCATGTTCCCCCCGCAGACACATGCAGTAAAGCATATTTTCCTCTCTGCCACAGCTGTTAGCTCTGGAGCTTCATTTGCGTCAGTAATAGGCCATTAAAGTCGCTGTAGGGACAGACATCTTCCTTCTGCGACATAATGCCCTAATTAAAGATCTTCGGCGTGTATGAATAAGTCTAATCTGGGCACCAGATCTTTAAACGCCGCAGTTAGCATAATGCCTAGGTGGATATTTAATTACGTTCCCTTTCCCGTCCTTATCTTGATTGGCGTTTAAATGTGGCAGCGCGTCCCAAGTCCTACTGTACAAAATTACATTTAGCTTAAATCTGCCAACATCCCTCAACGAAATAACGCTAGAAAGTTTTGTTTCGGAAGTGCATAGTAGCACCATCTTGCTAGGACTAAAGCGACAGGCAACTGTTACCTCGCCAGCTCTTATACTCGCATTTGCCGTGTTCACAATAATGACAGTTACAGCTCTGGACTGCAGATGGCAGTGTAAAAGGCTCATTCCTTTAATGGGCTTAAAGCCCATATACCGCAGAGGTTGAGCCTCCCGCGCCACCTGGCTATATTCCACTCACACCAGATTTGTCGTTCTGTAGTTGGCAACTTTAGCAATAACGGTCCGACTCGGCTAAATGCGTTTCTTTTATCTTCCCAAATGGGGTCTGGTTGACACTGGGTTGGTCCTTTGCAACGTATCAATGAGGCAAGTTCTACCATTGCGTTTCTACCAAAGACTTGTCAAAGCCTTGGGAATTAGATACAGCATTTCATGTGTTACATTCGCATGCCCTTTTCAACCAAATATCTTATAATTTTATAGCTCTTACTATTCTCACAGAAACCTTATTACTTTCTCTATCACGTGTATAGTGGATAAGCATTCCACCCGAAAATTGTATTTCGAAATTTAACCGGAAAAACATAGTTTGAGATCCCAGAACAATAAAAAAATTCTGTTCTGTTACACTCACATGACTTTCTCTACTCTTGTACAAACTATTTTTATAAACGCTTATTCCTCCATATGCTTCATGTTAATCGAGATATCGAGATGTTAATCTTATTGCTAATTTTCTTGTAGATGCAAGGAGAATTGGTAGGCTTTAAACGATAGTCAAATATTTTATGAGCTGGTTGCTATGTGAAGTATTCAATTCTCTTTGCATAACGAATTTGAGAAAAAGTATAAGTATTGGAAAATTTAAGGGAATAACAAGCAATATCTCGAAAATGGTTTACTCAACAACAAAAAATGTATATGACATAAATTGTGTATTTTAACGCGATCTACAGTTTTGTCTATCTCTTATGGTTTACCAGTTATGCAAAAGTCGTTCACAATGAAGAATACTTTTGGAGACATTCCCAGAAAATTCGAGAGAAACATTTCATTTGTGATGAAAATATATTAAACATATGATATTTTAATCAAAATCGGTAGAGCCATTTTTGACAAAACTAAAATTCTCGAAAAATGTTAAATGTAAAGGGTAATCTGGGGTAGGGGGATTTTCTTGAAAACCTTCGTGTCGCATCTCTGGAAGATACTGAACCTAAATACCAAGTTTGGTGTTTATCCGACTGTTCGTTTCTGAGTTATGCTGTTCACAGACACAGACAGACACACACACACACACACACACACACACACACACACACACACACACAGACTCACACACGGACATGTTTCCAAAAACACTTTTTTGGATTCAGGGGGTCTCAAAACATGTATTTCCGGTGAAATCTCGGTAACGAATTTTTGGGTAGAATACAATACTTCCTCTACTTACTATACGTAGTGGAGAAAATAAAAAAAGGGTTCTTAAAAATTCCGTGTGTGTGTGTCTGTAAACAACATAACTCAAATACGAAATATCGGATAAATACCAAACTTGGTATTTAAGTACAGTACCTTCCGAAGGTAAGATGCGATACGAAAATTTTCAAAAAAAAAATCCCCCCACACAAACTATCCTTTACGTGGAATATGTTTCAAATTTTTTTGATTTTCTGTAAACGGCTTTAACGATTTTCATTAAAATATAATTTATTAGAAATATTTACATGACAAATAAAATGTATATCCCGAATTTTCTGTCAATAGCTTGTGAAGTCCTCTTCATTCGGAAAGACATTTATATAATCTTGTATAACTGGTTAACTTTAGATCTCTTCAAAACACAATTTAGATCCAATAACTTTTTTGTAACATTATCCATTTCCGAGATACAGAGTGAGCCAAAAGACATTTTAAAACTACTTTTAAAGGCTGGCTTTACTTACCAACCTTATGAAAGGAGATGCTGAAACTGGCCACCGTCGTTGTCCATACATTTTTGGCACCTCTTTAGAAAACTATCCATCACTCGTCTAAGTTCATGTTGAGAAATTTCCTGGCGGATATTTCGTTTTAATTCTTCCAGGGTGTATTAAATTAAGTTTTATTTTTGATGCTCTTTAACTACTATGGTCCTTAGCATTCGATTCTATATTGGGCGTGAAAGACCAGAAATTTTGCTCAGAGGCCTCTTTATCAGGCTTGAGGTTCTTTTATGCCGTAAATCTACGACACGGGACCAACGGCTTTACTTCCCTTCCGAAGGAAGCCATGCTAAGGATTTTTACGCCCGAAAAAATCCATCGCCCTACTCGGGAACTAGAGGCTAGCACGGTACCACTAGTTCACTGAGGACGACTTCCAGGGTGTGTGGGTTTGTCCTGTACACTTTATAGTTTAAGTTACCCCGGAGGGGTATTTTATGAAGAATATTATGGCTGTGCATGTTTTTCCACTGGGTGTGTGGAAATATCATAAAAACATGATAACGCACTGCTGCTATAAACAAAGTCACGCTGTTGTGGTTTTGCTGTGCAGTGCGAAGTGCAGTTTTGAGTTGACGGTGATGTGATGTAGTTCAGTTATTACGAGTTATTTATTATTTTGTCCTGTACTTAGTCACAAAGTATACTATGGCTCAGTAAATGTTTTCTAGTGCACAGCGTGTATTTATTTATGATTCGTATGTGTTAACTCGGTCAGTTCCCAAGTGAAAGTAGAATTTGCAGGAAGATTTCCAGATGTAAAAGTTCCAGGCTGTACAACAATCCATGAACTTTACAGCAAATTTCAGGGCACAGGAAGTGTTCAGGCTAAGAAATCTAAAAGACGGCGTTGGGTTCTTACCGAAGAAACATTAGATGACATCGGCCATGATGGATAGTTTCCTAAAGAGGTGCCAAAAATGTATGGACAATGCCGTGGCCAGTTTCAGCATCTCCTTTCATAAAGTTGGTAAGTAAAGCCTTAAAAATAGTTTTAAAAATGTTGTATGGTTTCATCCACGCCTTTCTATGAAAGCGGCAGACGGCAACGAGCGCCAAGGACGCGTACAGGAAAAACATTTCGCAGGCGGTTCGTGGTCTTTTAGCTCACTCTGTATATTAGTGGTTTGAATTGTTCAATACTAAAGTCATTCTTTTAAAGTAAGTTAAAATATAGCATGTAAAGCGTAGTTGAGGGTGGGGTGAATTTCTTCAAAATCTTCGTGTCGCATCTTTGTAAGATACTGAAACTAAATACCAAGTTTGGCCTTTATCCATTTCTTCGTTTTTACTTTCTCTACTACGTATAGTAAGTAGGGGAAGTATTGTATTCCACCCAAAAATTCGATACCGAGATTTCACCGGAAATATATGTTTTGAGGCCCCTGAATCCAAAAAAAGCATTTTTTGAAACATGTCCGTGTGTGTGTGTGTCTGTCTGTGAACAGTATAACTCAGAAACGAACAGTCGGATAAACACCAAACTTGGTACTTACGTTCAGTATCTTCCAGAGATGCGACACCAAGGTTTTCATGAAAATCCCCCCACCCCAGATTACCCTTTACATGGAACATTTTTCGAACATTTTAATTTTCTCAAAAATGACTAATGATTTTGATTAAAATATCATATGTTTAAGATATTTTTAGGACAAATGAAATGTATATCTTGAATGTTCTGGGAATGTCTCCAAAAGTATTCTTCATTGTGAACGAGTTTTGCATAACTGGTAAACCATAAGAGATAGACAACATTTTACTACACAAAAATGTAGATCGCGTTATAATAGACAATTTATGACATATACATTTTTTTGTTGAGTGAACCATTTTCGAGATATTGCTTGTTATTGGCTTAAATTTTTCAATACTTCAAATGGGAATTCGTGATTCATTTTTTTTTTTGTATATGCAAAGAGTATTAATCTGTGGTAAAGAGAATGGTGCTGCACATAGCAACCAGCTATTAAGAGAGATGCCTATGTTTAAAGGCTACTGTATTTCTATATTGCCCTTGTAAATATATATTCCCCTTACATCTATAAGAAAATTAGCAATAAGATAGAGTCTCGATTAACATGAAGTAGATGGAGAATAAGCGTTTGTAAAAATAGTTTGTACAACAGTAGAGAAAGTCATGTGAGTGTAACACATCAGATTTTTTTAGTTATGCTGCTCATAGATACACACAACACATACACGCGGGCCTTTTTCTAAAACTGTTTTTTTTTATTTATTCAAGGTGCCTCAAGATATGCATTTGTGGTGAAATCTCGGTATCGGAAGTAAAAACTCAACACAATATCAGAGGTGTAGGTGTAATAAAAGGTTTTATCTGTTTTAGGTTAAACATTTGGTCCTATGTTGATAATAATCAATGCCCTCCTACTGGGCACTTTGTCTCCAATTTTGAACATTCCCCAGCTGAGGGAAGCAGGGAACACAGTCATGCCCCTACCTCAGAAACTGATTTCCGAACAAACAACTAACGAATATGAAGAGGGGACAATCTCCCCCACTCGAGCCCAGAGCGCACTCTATGTCCTCTTGTGAAACTCAATCTTGGTGTTTGTTTATCTCGGAGTTCGAGTGGTGAATCGTCAATAACACGGCGATGGGGGGGGGGATATCCATTGTGCTGACACCGGAATAACCTCCTGCTCCCCCATATAAATATTATTATTCCTGCCCCATGGTGGAAGCCCTCTCAGTCTCCGAACAAAGCCTATTGCTGTCGTAAAAACATGATGGGAACAAAAGAAGATGGCAGTCTGCACCAAAACACTTAAAAATCTGGCGTGTTTAACCCACGCGACCTTCCCTACCCGTTACAACTTCACATAATCCATTATTGTTACAAAAAGTAATTCCTCTATTGACGTTACCTCACTCACCGGAAGTTTCTGTCTAGAAACAATCTAAAATTAAGCAACATTGGCTTTCTCTATTTTATTTTACGTCGCTTTAATTGCCTGGTCATATCGCGACGGATCTGTTGGTGGATAACTCTTAGAACGATATGTGATGGACAGTTAGTCTTCTAGGTCTCATCCCTGTAACCACCCGCTCCGTCATGTGTCACAGAGACCCTAGCGCATAGCTACCGCATCTTCTACTTTGTGCCGCACAGAGAGCATTAGGGTGCCGTCCAGTCCAACCGCCACCCACATTTAAAGGCGGACAGTTAGTCTTCTAGGTCTCATCCCTGTAACTACCTGCTTCATGCCGTGTAGACGGCATTAGGGTGCCCTCCAGTCCAACCGCAGCCCCCATAAAAAGGCGGACAGTTAGTCTTCTAGGTCTCATCCCTGTAACTACCTGCTTCATGCCGTGCAGATGGCATTAGGGTGCCGTCCAATCCAACCGCCGCCCACATAAAAAGGCGGACAGTTAGTCTTCTAGGTCTCATCCCTATAACTACCTGCTTCATGCCGTGCAGATGGCATTAGGGTGCCGTCCACTCCAACCGCCGCCCTCACAAAGAAAGGCGGACAGATAGCCTTCTAGGTCTCATCCCTGTAACCACCTGCTTCATACCGTGCAGATGGCATTAGGGTGCCCTCCAGTCCAACCGCCGCCTTCACACAGAAAGGCGGACAGTTAGCCTTCTAGGTCTCATCCCTGTAACCACGTGCTTCGTGACGTGCAGATGGCATTAGGGTGCCGTCCAGTCCAACCGCCACCCTCACACAGAAAGGGGACAGTTATGTCTCATCCCTGTAACCACCTGTTCCATGGCTTACAGATGGCATTAGGGTGCCGTCCAGTCTAACCGTTGTATGCTCGATACCGAAAACAAAACACAACTATTATAAAATAGTCCATCGTCAATCGGTTTTTCTTACTAATATACCCACGCGAGAGAGAAAAATTTTGGACTTTTTGGACGTAACTTTCTCTACCCTCTATAGGTTAACACTGGATGCACCAACTATTCTTACTAAATCTTATTTTTCTGTCTACCTGATTTTAATCCAAATAGTTTTTCAGAAATAGCTACATTATACATTTCGTTATGAATACAAAGGGAACAGCGATAGTCAAATGTTTAACAACTGGACGCTATATGCTGGCCTTAAAATGCCATACTGTTTCCATGACATCGCGAGAAACAACTGAATGTTTAAAGTGACCAAGTACCATTAATTAAGAACCATGTCATTCATTTTCCAATGTCTAACATTTGTTAAGCTCCTTAACACACGGGTATCGGGATGTAAACCTAACACAGACTTTAACACATTGTTAAAGTTAACATTGTTTGATGAAACAGAATTTGTGTTAGCTTCAGCGTTAAATCAGTTAAAATTTAGCATCTGTTGGTGAAACCGGCCCTATGTAAGCAATTTCTAAATTTAAAGTGTTAAGGTCGATGATGGGATGTATATTTGAGAGTGACGTAGCCTACAAAGGCTAAGATAATTTGATGGAAACAATTCCTATTTCGCGGATGCCCAACATCTCAGCTGGCTAGCCGATAAAGTTGTTGCTATTTTACGGATGGCTGATAATTGAATCTCCTGCACATCAAACATAAACTTTCCCTTTCGGATAAAAATTCGTGCTGTAAGACGGGCATCCTTTTGTGCTTGTTGGGTAGAATGCTGATAACAAGCATAAACTATTCACGTAGTCATTTTGGAATCTTCTTTGATACACCACTCGGTGACGGAATGCAATCACCTCTGACTTCTGGCAGGAGTCGAAGAAGAATGAGAGATCAAAAGGCGCTGGGAATCTCGGCGGGAATTCGACAACAGTACATAGAGTATGTAGGCATTGAATTGACATTCCACGTGTCCTGGCATTATTCGGATTCTGATGCCAAATAGGAATGTATGGAACTCTTGTCCTGTGTGCAGTTTCAACTAAATACACAACTTGCTGTTGAATATGCCAAGTGTTTCAGGAACTTCCTGGTGTTTACTGATCCCATTTTTACTTTCTCTACTACGTATAGTAAGTAGGGGAAGTATTGCATTCCACCCAAAAATTCGATACCGAGATTTCACCGGAAATACATGTTTTGAGACTCACTGAATCCAAAAAAAGCATTTTTGGAAACATGTCCGTGTGTGTGTCTGTCTGTGTGTCTGTGTGTCTGTCTGTGTGTCTGTCTGTGTGTCTGTGAACAGCATAACTCAAAAACGAAGAGTCGGATAAGCACCAAACTTGGTATTTAGGTTCAGTATCTTCCAGAGATGCGACACGAAGGTTTTCAAGAAAATCCCCCCACCCCAGACTACCCTTTACATGGAACATTTTTCGAAAATTTTAATTTTCTCAAAAACGGCTCTAACGATTTTGATTAAAATATCATATGTTTAAGATATTGTCATGATACTTAAAATGTATATCTCGAATTTTCTGGGAATGTCTCCAAAAGTATTCTTCATTATGAACGACTTTTTCATAACTGGTAAACCATAAGAGATAGACAAAAGTTTACTACACAAAAAATGTAGATCGCGTTAAAATACACAACTTATGTCATATACATTTCTTTTGTTGAGTGAACCGTTTGCGAGATATTGCTTGTTATTTCCTTAAATTTTACAATACTTATACTTTTTCTCACATTCGTTATTCATTTTTGTATGTCCTGGACATGCAAAGAGAATGGAATGCGCCACATAGCAACCAGCGTTAAAACATTTGACTATCGCTTAAAAGCTACCATATTCCCCTTGCATCTACAAGAAAATTACCAATAAGATTGACATCTCGATATCTCGATTAACATGAAGCATATGGAGAATAAGCGTTTGTAAAAATATTTTGTACAAGAGTAGAGAGAGTCAAGTGAGTGTAACACATCAGATTTTTTAGTAAACTATCCCAATTTACTCCACGACTTCCACGTTACAGACACTGTCATCGATGCAAACAAACACAAGGACGCCGGCTGCTACAGGGGCGGACTTACTACGATGAGTGTGTTCGCTCTTTCTCATTCCAGTGATTGACAAACTGGATTCAGCTCCTATATAAATGAAATGCTCGATCCTGAACTCAAGATGTATTGTGAGGCAGTAATTTTAACACTTAAATAATTTCAGTCTAATTATATAATATGTAAATTCAATAACAGCCCGCCTTGAAGCAATATGTGTATGTAATAATTTGTAAAATGTATGTAACAGTCATTGTATCCATGTGTAATAATGTTACGTGAATGTATTACGTAATTTAATAATGTAGGAGCTGTGAGAAATAGGTCAAAAGTTGCTAACAATGAGGTAACAATAAGGTAACCTTGAGGCAATAATGAGTTTGAGAGTTTAATAATGTTACTTGTGATTCTTGGAAGCAATAATGTAAATTTTGAGACAGTTTAAAAATAGCCAATCGACAACCAGAAAACGTTTTAGTTAAATAAGGTATTCTATTGGATTACGAATAGCCAATCAGAGACTTGAAATACAGAAATTTACAGTCGGTTGAAATCAATTCATTTGCCTGCAGACAGTGTAGGTAACGGGTGCGAGATGCGTCCTCGAGAGATTTAATACGTATTCCTGTGAGACGAAAAATGGTTTTACGTGTTAAAAAGTACAAGTAATTAATAAAAGAATCTCAGAGCTCTATATCAGTGAAGTGTTATTTAAATCGTGTCAAGCATTGATAAAAAAGGTGTGAAGTAAAATTATAATCTGTGTAAGCCTACATTCTTGTCGCCTCACGCCCTGCCAAGACATCCATGTCTCTAACAATAATACTGACGCAGCCGAGGTAAACATAAATACATAATATTTAAAGAAACAGCAAAAATTACAAAGTTAATAACATTTTTAAACTTAGGGCAAAGAAAGAATAAAACTTAACTTTAAAACTTTCAAAAACATTAAATAAAACAATGGAACAACCAAATGATAGATGAATGTTGTCCACAACACTTTTTAAGAATAAATCAATCATTGTATCATCATAATCTTTTTAGAACAAAACATAATCAGTTACACAAATAAAAGTAATTTTTTTTTCAAAAACCTTCCTCCCTAACATACGGAGCTTGCTACCGGAAAGCGGGTACTATACGTGCGGTTGCAACTACTACAAGTTCGGCTCCCAACAAAATACGTCGTCAATTGTTTTAATTACCCTGTACTAATATCATAGAGTACATATACGAGAGATAGAGTCATTATCAGGCAGAGGGGTTTTAGTAAGTAAACCATCAAGTTAGAAACTCACCGAAGGTTGCTGGCAAGGGAAGGTGGAAGCGCTTGCGACCTTGCAGTGATATCTGTATACAAATACAGGCTTATTCAAAAAGAAGGAACATACTTTAAATATTAAGTTCTAATGAACGACAATAGATGGCGACACATGTGATACATCACTGAATAAAGGAAAGTTCAAAGTTTTATTATGCGTGTTCTAAATGAGCGCTATTTGTTATGCGAGGACGACCAGTGTTTTTCCGTTTGCATACGCAACCATCTTTTACAAATTTATTTATCAATTGTGTATTTTTTATGACGAGGCGGATCTTTGTTGAACTTAAAACCAAATGCACACTGCAATGAAACAATGGATTCACTCTTTGCATAATGCAGCATACAAACGACTTTTCCAGTGGCGTTGCTATTTTTTCAAAAACAAACCCAGCGCCGCTATAGGAACTGAATGGAACTAATAGGTGGGGGCTTAAAACTTTGAACTTCTCTATTATGCACAGCTGAAGCCAGCACACCCTACTTCGAAGCTAGACCAGGAATAAGGTGTATTAGAAGGAACAATCTGATGCGTTACACTCACATGACTTTCTCTATTCTTGTAGAAACTATTTTTCACAAACGCTTATTCTCCATCTACTTAATTTTAATTGATATAAACATTCACAGAAACTTATTGCTAATTATTTCTAATAGGTGCAAGGGGAATATGGTAGACTTTAAGCGATAGTCAAATATTTTAAGAGTTGGTTGCTATGTGGCGCATTCCACTCTCTTTGCGTGTCCAGGACAGAAAAACGAATAAGGAATTCCCATTTGAGAAAAAGTATAACTATTGGATAATGCAAACAAATAACAAGGACTATCTCGGAAATGGTTCACTCCACAAAAAAGTGCATGGGACATAAGTTGTGTGTTTTAAGGAGATTACATTTTTTATGCAGAAACATTTCGTCATCTCTTACGGTTTACCAGTTACGCAAAAACCATTCAGAAAGGAGTTTTGGGGACATTCCCAGAAAACTCAAGATATACATTTTATTTGTCGTGAAAATATCTTAAGGATATGGTATTTTAATCAAAATCGTTAAGAGGCATTTTTGAGAACATCAAAATTTTCGAAAAACGTTCCATGTAATGAGTAGTCTGGGGTGGGGGATTTTTTTGAAAATTTTCGTGTCGCATCTCTGGAAGATGCTGAACCTAAATACTAAGTTTGGTGTTTATCCGACTGTTCGTTTCTGAGTTATGCTGTTCACAGACACACACACGGACATGTTTCCAAACATGTTCAGAGGACCTCAAAACATGTATTTCCTTTGGAATCTCGGTATCTAATTTTATTGTGGGATGCAATACTTCCCCTGCTTACTACTGTGATGAACCCGTGTGTTCTGGATGCGGCGAGAATGACAACAGTAGGATCTCAAACAGGCCCCAGTATAAATAGTTCTGCCCTGCAAATTAAGTGCAGCTACTGATTCATTTATAGCGTTTAATGCTTTATTGCAAGTCTCCTTAAATCTCTACAGTGGATTCTAATTGTATTACCTTAAAATCTAATAAGTGAACGGTTCTAGGTGGCGTGTGAAGCCGCAACATTCTCTCTCTTCTAAATCTGAACTTCACAGAGACAGCAGAGAAATTAGATTTTAGAGGAGCCCGTTTCAAGCTGTGCGGTAAATAATGCTAATATAATAGTCTCTGCGTCTGCATCTCTCTTTCTATTTTTTTGTTTTCTTCACACTCCTCTTCCGCTTGTCTCCGCGTGGCCTACCGCTCAGATCCGCTAGCGTCTACTGCCTCTGTCAAACTATCCAATTTTACTTTCTCTACCACGTAGAGAAGATATTGCATCCAAAAATTCGATACCGAGATTTCACCGAAATACATGTTTTGAGGCCCCTGATAAGCAAATCATTTTTTAAATAAATGTGTATGTGTCGGATAGATACCAAAGTTGGCATTTAGGTTCAGTACCTTACAAACATGCGACACAAAGATTTTCAGTAAAATCCCCCACCCCAAAATACCCCTTAAACGGAACATTTTTCCATTACTTTTATTTTCTGTAAAATGTCCCTAACGATTTGATTAAAATACTACATTTAAAGATATTTGCGTAACAAATAAAATGTACATTTGGAATTTTCTGGGGATAGTTTTTGAACTCCTCTTCATTCGTAAGGAAATTCATAAGTATTCGTTTCTGGTTTGAGTGATGTGTTACAATCGTTATTCCTTTATCTATGGTTGCTATACAATGACCTTGTAGCACCAATGCTGATCTTTGTCTACATTCAGATTCTATTTTCTGCCTGTTTATATCGCATAGTCGCCTTTTGACTTTTCTCACGCCACTGTGTGTATTTTCATTACCCCTTTGCCAGATATCATTTAAGCCAATTTTTTATAATTCGCGTTGCAACCCCGCCGCCCACCATTTTGGATGCTCTATGTTGTTCATTTGATGACTATAACAGAGTTGTTTGATCACCTTTAATTATTCGCAGCCAGTACCTAACTACGTTTAGTTTAGCAAATACAGCATCTTCCCAGCATCCTACCTCACGAAGAACTCCGTAGTTTGAAGTACCACTCCCCAACCCTAGAATGCGCTTCCAGAAATTGCACTGTACTTTATTTACATTATCTATCCTCTCCCATCCACACACTTCACTGCCGTATAGTAATGAGGAGGATTTGCCCATTATGCAGGGAACAAGAAGACTGGACGCATATTTTGGCAGCATGCGTGCAGACGGAGGTTATTAGGAAAAAACTATTACCGGAAGTATTTTTGGTTTCCAACAGACGGAGGACAGCATGCTGGGACATGCTTCTAAACAGCCAAAACTGGCCAAGCTTGGGCACATACTTAATGGAAGTACGTGTACTAAGAGATAAGGTGTTTATGTAATTTTTCTTTAAACATATTTGGTGCTTGAGTACTTGTGCGCGACTGTGTGTGTGTGTGTATGTTTGAGTGTGTGATTCAGAGTGTTTTTTTCAATTTTATATGTATGTATATAGTGCGGTGATTATAAAAAAGTAGTTGTTTTCTGGTTGATACTGCAAGTCACGTATACAGACCAGGTATTTTTCTAGAGAGCATGTACGGTCTTATGACCCATGTGACTGTTTTATGCAATTAATGTATTACTAAATACTTAATAAATACCACCACCACTACTACTACTACCTTGTAGCACCTGTGTCAAACAAAGTTGCTAGCGTTGTGAGACGTACTACGCAGAATAATCGATACTTGCGCTTTCACAACGTTACGTGGCCACTTCTAATTGGTCGAATACCAATACTTTAATGAACAGGTGTACTTTAATGAGGCTCATTAAAGTACTGCTACCAGTCGTATAAATACTACATTTTGGCATGGTCGAGCACAAAGATATTTACGTAACAAATAAAATTTTTACCTTGAATTTTCTGGGAATAATTTATATAAACCTGCCTAACTAACCAAAAATACCCTTTTCATGGACGTTTTTTCGATTACTTTGGTTTTCTGAAAAATTCATCTAAAGATTTTGATTAAAATACCACATTTAAGGATATTTATATAACAAATAAAATATACATGTTGAATTTTCTGGGGACAGTTTTTGAACTCCTCCTTATTCGTAAGGAAATTTATATAAGCTTGCCTAACTATCCAAAAATACTCTTTACATGGAACATTTTTCAATTATTTTTATTATCTGAAAAATTGCTCTAAAGATTCTATACCTTGAATTTTCTGCAAATACTTTGTGAAGTCCTCTTCATTTGAAAGGAAAAAATTAAATAAACTTACATAACTAGTTAGCGTTAAGTGATAAACGAAAACGTACTATACAAGGACTGTAATTCTCTTTAAAACACAAAATTTATTTCAAATAATATTTTCGTGGCATCAGCCATTTCCGGGATATTCATTATTAATGGTTGGAATTGTTGAATACTTAATCATTCTTTTAAAGACCTGTCGATTTCAGTTGTTTCTCGCGATTGCACGCAAAGAGGCCAGCGTATAGCGTTCAGTTGTTAAACATTTGACTGTCGCTGATCTCTTTGTAAGTATAACGAAATGTGCAATGTAACTATTTCTGCAAAGGTAGATAGAAAATAAGCTTTCGTAAGAATAATTTGTATACCCACTAGTAAGCGATAAAGTCATGTGAATGTAACACATTAGATTTTCTTGTTTTCTTCACATCCCGTTTTCCTTTATCTCCGTGTAGCCTACCGTTTAGATCTGCTAATGCCTATTGCCTCTATCTGAGTGCCAATTTTTATACAATTCTGTTTGTTTGTGCCTCGTTTTCTATTATTATGTGGATACTTCAGGTGGAGGCAGTATTACACTCGAGCTATATATCTGTATACTTGCCAACCTCCTGAAACTGAAAACCGCAAAAACTTTCCCTCGTCTACCAGAGAGTAATAATTTGGCGATGACATGAAGTTTAGAATGCACTAAAATGTTCAGTGACGTAAATGTGTAAAATATTAGATTACGATACAGCGTGTAAAACTAGGGTTATATTTCGCAAAATAAAACCACTTTTAACACGTGTGGTATATACTACGAGGGGCACTATTTATATTTTGAGCCTAATAATTAAAACAAAGTAATTTCTGATTGAAAACTGATTTATTGTTTTTCAAAATATTCTCCTTTATGATGAATACACTTTGGACCATTTGTCAAAGCGTTTATTCCAGTCTTCTTGAGACACCTCCAAAACATGGTTTTTGAAGGCATCAACGGCTTCTTCTGCCAACGAAAATCGTTGTCGCGCAATTTATTCTTGATGCTCGGGAACAAAAAGAAGTCATTGGGTGCCAAATCAGGATGTATGGCGGATGACCTATGAATTCGATTTTTTGAGCCTTCAAACACCCTGTTGTTAGACGAGATGTGTGTGCGCTCGCATTGTCTTGATGAACGATCCTACGGTTCTTGTTGGTTTTCCTTACTTCACCGAAGACTTCCGGCAAACAAATGGTTGTGTACCATTAGGCATTGACCGTTTTACGTCCCTCTAAAGACGCTGTTGCCACATGACCAGTTTTGCTGAAAAAGCAGGCGACCATTTGCTTCGAAGTGCTTCGAGTGCGAACAACTTTTGTTGGATTTGCTTCATCTTGAAACACCCATACAGTCGACTGCTGTTTACGTTCCGGCTCATACGCATAGATCCATGATTTGTCACCTGATACAATATTATATGTGTTCTTTGAGGCACCACCATTGTACTTCTTGAGCATTTTTGTACACCGATCGACACGAGCAGCCTTTAGAGATTACGTCAAATTATGTGGGATCAAACGAGAGCCAACCTTTTTCACGGCTAAATAATCATGCAATATTTTATATATGCTGGTGGAACTTATACCTAGGGTTGCCTCAATCTCACAATATGTCGCATGACGATCTTTCGTTATTAGTTCTTGCACAGCATCAATGTTTTCTGGCACAACAACTGATTTT
This sequence comes from Deroplatys truncata, assembly GCA_030765065.1. Lineage (NCBI taxonomy): Eukaryota > Metazoa > Arthropoda > Insecta > Mantodea > Mantidae > Deroplatys > Deroplatys truncata. Next base: position 301,716,683 of record CM060975.1, on the reverse strand, counting down.
GGACGACCTTCACGAACTCCACCATTGAGCGAACGCGGCCAGGATTAAATTCGTTATACCAGCGTTTCACATTGGCAAAGGATGGAGCTTCGTCGCCAAATGTGGAAGTTAGTTGATTGATGCACTCTTGTCTTGATAATCCACGTCTAAAGTCGTAATAAATCATTGCATGAACATTTTCACGAGTTAATTCCATGTTTTTGTTGACACACAATTTTCAAGTTAGTGTAAACTAAACAAATGACGCTCTATTGACAAAATGTTTGAAGTATATTATGGTCAAAAACGTCAAACATTCCATTGGAAACGTCAGATAGCACCTACAACATTCAGGGTTGCCAAGGCTCAAAATATAACTAGTGCCCCTCGTACTATATTTTAGACACAGGTAAAATTCGTAAAATATGTAATACTACATTGATTTCTGAAACTAACAGAGATCACGTTTAGAACATGGTTCTTGAAACAAGAGAAATGATGCTGTAGCTCAGCCGGTAGAGCAACTGCCTGTAATGCGAGGGCGTCCCGGGTTCGATTCCCGGGTGGGAATTTTTCTCTAGACAAGATTAGTCCCTATCTTCCCCAGGGTCTGTAAGTATGAATGAGAGTGTGAATGCGTATATGATCTAATGACTGAAAAACCAAAAGTGCAAGTAACCCAACGACAAGAGCTACACCATTGCCAATAGACAATAAGTTCCAAAGGTAAGGCCACCGATAAGAACAATTTAGTTAAAGGCGGGGGATGTGATGTTAAAAAGGCGAGATGTTTTGATGTGTCGTTGATTCGCTAGCAGTCATTTTCAATGAAACTATTTTCAACATGTTTTGTCTTACACCAGCCAATGAAGCGATTAAATGCTATATCATATTTCTATCTGGATTTTTCAGGTAAGTGTTTCCAGTGTTATTCTTTCTGCTGCTTCTGTAATTTCACTTCCATTTCAGTTTCTTCTATATTCATAATTTTCGCCATTTACTCTTTATGTAGGTTATACTAGATGAAAGAATAACGTTTTAGATGAATTAAGGCCGATTCTGATTGATCTTCGTCACGGTGTTAAAGTGCTTACCTCCATGATGACCTTTGAGTGAGGGGAACATGTGAAAATCACTTGGGAAGATCTGGTGAATATGGAGGATGCGAGAAAACTTCCCAGTTGAATCTTCTGAGCTCCGCCTGGGTCAAGATTCAACTTGGAAGTTTTTTCATATCCTTCGTACTCACCTGAGCTTGCCCCAAGTGATTTTCACATGTTCCTCCAACTCAAAGGTAAGCACTTTTAACACCGATGATGAAGTTAAAACAGTGAACAACTGGTTGCGAGCACAGGACCCGACCTGGTACAACACTGGCTTGGAAAAACGTTGTGTCACGTCCCCAAAAATGCTTGGAAAAACATGTTGACTACGTAGAAAGGTAACAGAAGGTTATACAATATAAATAAAACTAATTCAACATGATCAATTGGTGTAATGCTTTTTATAAAAGAGGGAAACTTGCTTATTAGACTCCCCTCATAACCTACGAGTCCCGCCCCCCGTCACAGAGGGAATACATACGTTAAAGAGCAGAAATTGTGCGCGTTAGAAAGTTGCAGTGTTGGACATAACTGGAGCTGATGATTCCACCTACCGTGAAACTTGTTGAAAACTGTAGTTATTATATCATACTCGTCACGTTGTTTGTTGCAGATTATGAAGTTTAAAATGGTAGCGGTAATTATGACGTTGGCAGATGTAGTTAACGGCTAAGGACGGGGTGACCGACACAGTTTAATTAGCAGAGACAAACTTGGTCCGTTGCCTAGCAATAATTGTCAGTGTAAACGAGACGGAGCTTGTGGTTACAGCCACTACCTCCGACTGTGGCCGCTCTTTCATTAACAGGAATGCTAGCAATACGAGGGCGACACTGAAAATTTCTAGAAAATCAAACAAGGATAAGGTTTAACAAATTTAAATGATTTCAATGTTATTCTAAATATTCCCCTTTAACATCAATGCATGTTTACTTTCTCTACTACGTATAGTAAGTAGGGGAAGTATTGTATTCCACCCAAAAATTCGATACCCAGATTTCAACGGAAATATATGTTTTGAGACCCCCTGAATCGAAAAAAAAGCATTTTTGGAAACATGTCCGTGTGTGTGTCTGTGTGTGTGTCTGTAAACAGCATAACTCAGAAACGAACAGGCGGATAAAAACCAAACTTGATATTTAGGTTCAGTATCTTCCAGAGACGCGACACGAAGGTTTTCAAGAAAATCCCTCAGCCCCAGATTAACCTTTACGTGGAAAATTTTTCGAAAATTGCAATTTTCTCAACAATGGCTCTAACGATTTATATTAAAATATCATATGTTTAAGATATTTTCATGACAAATGAAATGTATATCTGGAATTTTCTGGAAATGTCTCCAAAAGTATTCTTCATTGTGAACGACTTTTGCGTAACTGGTGAACCATAAGAGATAGACAAAATTTTACTATACAAAAAATGTAGATCGCGTTAAAATACACAATTTATGTCATACTTTTTTTTTTGTGGAGTGAACCATTTTCGAGATATTGCTTGTTATTCCATTAAATTTTCCAATACTTATACTTTTTCTCAAATTCGTTATTGATTTTTTTATGTCCTGGATATGCAAAGAGAATGGAATGCGCCACATAGCAACCAGCTCTTAAAACATTTGACTATCGCTTAAAGCCTACCATATTCCCCTTGCACCTACAAGAAAATTAGCAATAAGATTGACATCTCGATTAACATGAAGCATATGGAGAATAAGCGTTCATAAAAATAGTTTGTACAAGAGTAGAGAAAGTCATGTGAGTGTAACACATAAGATTTTTTAATTTTTGCAAACAAACTGAAATCACAAGGTGCTACGTCAGGGCCGTATGGTAGATGCTGCATGGTGCTGACGTTGTTAGTTTTGCCGTATGCGCCAATCCATTGTCATGATGTAGCATTATTCTTCCTTTTGAGCGTTTTTCTCGAACTTTTTAAAAAAAAATCTTCTAATGCTATAGCAGCAAGATATAGACTAGCAACCATCTTCTTACAAGATCTGTGAATTCGTCGGAGCTTTGTAGGCTTAGGTTCTGTTTGAAAATACCCATTGAGTAGATTGATTTTTCTTTAGAGATCATAACAATAAATCCAAGATTCATATTCCAAGCCAAATGTGAAATGCCGCCTTGGAATTTTTCCACAGTTTTCCTGCACCATCAATGCGTTGTTTTTGATCGGTAGTCAGTTTATGTGGAATCCATCGACAACAAAGTTGACTCGCTTTCAACTGTTGATGTAAAATGTTTTGGATTTGACTCATACCAATTCCCAATTTCGTCCGAATAAATTCATAAGATGTCCGTCGATCTTCTTCAAGCATTGCTCGAACAGCGACAATATTTTCATCAGTAACAGCGGTTCTTAGGTGTCCTTCACGAAATTCATCACAAGAAGAAAATGGATCTCTTTTGAATTCGCTGTACCTATTATAAATTGCTGTCTTAGATGGGGCTTCTTCGCAAAGTGAATTTCTAAGCCGATCTTCACATTGTTTAGGCGTTGATGGCGGTTTAAAGTCATAAAGAAACCTTAGCTCGGAAATGTTCTCTAATCAAATTCATTTTTGGCTGAACATAAAATCCTTAAATGATGATAATTAAAAACCGATTAGAGCAAATCGAACAAACCGTACAGCAATCATCTCGCAAAACATTAGAAAGTAGCTGTCAAAAATAAACAAATTTCATTTGGGTTTAGAAATATGACATTCAAAAAATGTTCAGCACCACCCTCGTAAGTAACTTTATTACCATTATTTGGAAGGAACTAGATTTAAATTCCCAATTCCGATCACTCTCCCTAATGTTTATGCTGGTTTCGCCCTTCTTCACAAAATAAAATGCACGCTTGGTTTACAGGTTGGAACGGATATATATCTCCACCTTTAAAACACTAGTATATGTAATTAAAAGCAGCAAAACTCTTGAAGCTTTCGCCAAAAGTAAATAATATACAATAACTATTTGGCAACTCAGCCCCAGAGTGGATGTCGTATGAATGAAGTAAAAAAAGTCGCTGTCGCTGAAACAAGCCAGTGGGTAGCATGTATGAAGCGTTTTATGTTTTAAATACAAACCTTATACAATAGGGTCCAAAATACATTATTTGGATTCCTCTGCATTTAATCACGAACGACTGGAAACAGTTCTACACCGAACTTAACAGATCTAGATGGAGCAGCGGGAACGTGTGTAGTTCGCATTCGAGAAGTCTCAGGTTCCGGGCGACCGACCACTCTGATCCGTGGATTTATCGTGGTTTCTCCGGGTCGGTAGCCGAATGCAGGAGTGGTTCCCCTTCTACCACAAACTTCCTGTCCCTTATTTTCTATACCCATCATCTCTTCTTTCTCATCTGTTTCAGGGTTGTCATTGCGTGACTGCTCAGTTAGGACCCGCCTCCGTGGGCTCCAACGTTCTATCTGGAAACGTTATGGACCCCGTCCATGCTTATGAACGTCGTCGTCCGGATCTCTTCCCTCGTTGCTCCCTCTCAAGGTTCACGATGGAAGCAAAAAGAGCCACTGCGGCACATCTGTTCTGCCCCGATTGCGGGGGGCCCCTCCGCTCGTCCGTACCTTCTGTCTGTACGTTTTGCGCCAAACTTATGAGGCAAAAAAAAATGAATGTTACAGATAAACATTAACAAACACTTATTTGTTTAACCGCGTAATGCAGTAATTATTTTGCTACGTATGTCGCTATTCCTCTAATTCCTAAACAGGGTTTCATATCCCATCACAGGCAGCAAAATCGAAACGATTCGAATATCTGTGATCGTTACGGCAAGTAGAAATGGAGCGGCCAACCACTCAAAGCCAAACGTCAGCAACTGCAGTCAAATGTGCTAAAGAATGGGGAGGGCCCAAGTAAAATAATAAGACTGTGAAGTCCTCTTCAGCCGGGAAGGAATTTTGTATAATCTTGTATAGCTGGTAAATGTGTAGCCATAGACGAAAACGCAATACACAAATAATGTGGCGTGTATGTGTGTGTATTGTAACGCCAACCTTATTGCTTTTGTTAGCGACAGTATTGTTGGTGTAATTCTTTCGCTTGGGTTTTTAATTTCGTCTGGCTTGGCGAGGGGTTAGGGTAGGGGAAGTAAACGTTACTTTTTCTTTGTGTGGTGTGTGGTGACGTCACTTCAACCGAGTGTCTGACCTGGAAGGATGTGTGTGAATCGTGTGAATGTGACCGTGTATGTAACATCTCCCTCCAATGTCTTTCTTTTGATCTTTTGTATATGATATAGGGGCACCGTGTTAATATTCAATAAACCACAAGTAATGTGATTAATGTGAAATTCTGTGTGTTTTGTTATAACTATCCCACGCCTGCTCTGAAATATGCTGTTAAGATTCTGGTCCTCTTCTTACCTCTGGTGTTACTCCTCCCAATGTTTATGCTGGGGTAACTAAAATTTAATATCTAGCTGCAAATCGCTTGGCCTCACCCCAGTATATAACAATAATATAGGTCGCTTTAAAGCACACAATTTATTTCAAATAACCTTTTTTTGTGACATAAGCCATTTCCGAAATATCCGTTATTAATGGTTCGAATTGTTGAATAATTCGTCATTCTTTTAAGGTCCTGTCGACATTCGTTGTTTCTCGCGGTGTAATAGAGTATGGAAGTTTAAGGCCAGCATATAGCGTCCAGTTCTTAAACATTTGACTATCGCTGTTCCTTTTGTATCTATAACGAAATGTGCGGTGCAGCTATTTCCGGAAAGTTTTATCTCAATTAAAATGAAGTAGATAGAAAAATAAACTTTTGTAAGAATAATTTTTATATCCATCAATAAAGTTAGAGAAAGTAATGTAAATGTAACATCAGATATTTTTGTATCCAAGACACCTCAAAGGACCTTGATCCCCCCAGCACTTTTAGATGACGACATCGAGAGTATTTCTTGTGATTCAGCTAGAGCTCGATGTCGTCATCATGGACAAATGCATGGTAGAACGTCATCGTTGCTTTACCACTGCCTTGGGCAACACACGTCAGCGACCACAGCGCTCCTACAGGGAAATGGACAGACACGGTCACCCGGGCTGCAGCTCAGATGAGTGAACAAGGAACTGCCAAGGAGAACAGACCGACCACCAAGCATAACTTCGCGCTCCGAATTGGACGAGCATTTCGGCAGACAAAATAGGAATAATATTTTCGGGCTTGTCTAAATTCGCTTTGCATCTTTTGGTAAGCTAACTCAAAATTCATTTCTATTACCCTTGCGTTCCTAAACCATTTATCTTGCATTGGAGAAGCATGAATCAGCGAATTCGTAATAGTGTACGTAATTTAAATCGTGTAACCAATGCAACGAAAAACCATTTGTTAGGCTTCTAAAGTTCATTATAAAAGAAATGTAATTTTTTAATGTTGAAAATGAAAGGAATGAAGCCGTATGTGTTTCAATTGTTAATTAAGTCAACACATATACATATTCACAGAGGGTTGTTCGCAATCTATGGTAACAAAATTAAGTTCCCCTTGCCTTATGAAAAACCACGCCTCCACCAGCAGTGATGTCTATCTGGTAGCCTTAGCTTGAGCTATCAATCTGCAGCATAGCTTCCACTGGAGCAAACTTCTACAAAGTACAGGGATGTCCAGTTTATTCCATTCCTCCTGGCAGCTTTCCAGAGACCACAAAGTTGCTGCCGTCTGCTTCCAAGGGCTCTTTTCGGTAACCCAAATGCACAAAGCTCCATCACTGATGCATCAGATAACTTAACACGGATGTCACTGAAAGGTATGGAATGTTTTTCCATTTCTCTCTGTATGTTCTCCAGAATTTTGTAAGTTGAAGCAGACGTATGGCTTGATGCCTTATCCTGATGCAACCAGACTTTATTTACATCTGCACCACAGAAAGCAGGGATTTCTGTAGGGAAAATTGATATCAGGACGTTAGTCTGATAGTATGCCGAGTTGATTTTCTCATTTTTATGCACACGACGAATGGTTAATTTGCCATTGTAACTGTACCTTGCTATTACCATGAAACCATTGGGGAAATTTTCGTTAGTTTCGTATACCAACTTACAATTTTTTTTTCTCCCCTTGGTCGGTAATATTAGCCTAGGCTTTGTTGCAGTCACTTAGATAAACATATGCCTCATCTTAAAAGACCAGAAACATCCACTTTTCACCAGCTAGGTGTCGTTCATACAGCTTTCTGCTGTTAGTGGCACGTTCTGCAATGTGTTTAGGCAACAGCTTATATCCCCGGCTCTTATGGCACTTTTCTAGATTCAAATCCTGGTTGATTATGATGTTCACTGTAGTAACAGAGATCCCTAATTACTGTGCAATGGCCCTCTGAGTTGCAGGACTTGGTCCAGAGGCATGGGCCTTCACCTTCCAAATTATTACCGGGGTGCGACTGGTGGCCGGTAGTGGATATTTGTATTTCTTGCCCTTTGGGATAAGTCCTGATGTGGCCTTGCCTTTTTTGTTGAGTGCATATGAGATCACTTTCTTGAATATGGTAAAACCATGGCTCTTGCAGTCCTTGATAATCTTAGAATACATGTCTCTTACATCGGAGTGGGCAATAATGTTCTATTTTTGTCGCCATTTGATGCATCAAGAACAAGAGCACACAACTGAGCAAACACGGTGATACACTCATACTGTTGAACTTTCATTCGCTTCCACATGTTTCAGGGCAGAGCTAATTGCGCTCGTCTGATATTGTTACCAAAGATCGTGAACAGCCCTCCGTAAATATGCAGGTATACTGAATTGTAATGCTTGTTTACAGTACAATAAATGAGGTAGTTTCCAGTAACAATCCATATCCTGGGCAAATCCACTACTATTGAAGTATTGTTCGTTACGTTGGAGTTTTATTTTATTTATCTCCATCGATGGACGTCAATTTGAAGAAGTTATTGTCTATTCTTGCTCCACGCAGCTGGGCGCCAACTTGAAGTAGATATTATTTATGTTTTGATGTTGAAGTCTTTGCATCACGTTTGGGGCGCGAACTTGAAGTTATTATTCTTGGAGTTTATTTAGTTTATTTTTAGCTCCACGTTTTTGTAGGCCAATTTGAAGAAGACTGTTTGTTACGTTGGAGTTGTTTTATTTATTTCCACACTTGGAAAACCAATTTGAGAAAATGTTTTGTTGCGTAATAGTTACTGTTGTTGGAGTTTGCACCACGTTTGGCGATTATTTAAAGATGTTGTTTACGTAATATGCAACTACGTATGTAAAACTGATTTGAAGATGTATTTTTGTTGTTACGCTCCAAGTTTAAAAAATATATTAACTTTCTTATTAAACTGTTTCTATAGATACTATTTATGCTTATATTTGCCTCGGCTGCTTCAGTATTACTTTAGAGACACGTTTCTCTTAATCAGGGCGTGGTGCGACAAGAATGTAGGCTTACACTGATTTTAAGTTTAAATTCCTTCTTTTTATTAATCCTTGACACAAATTAAATAGCACTGCACTGATATTAAGAGCTGTGAGATTCTTTAATTTAATACTTGCTCTTTGTTAACGCGTATACATAATTTTCGTTTCACACGAATACGTAATATTTCTTTAGAGAACACATCTTCCATCCGGTTACTACCAAGGTCTGCAAGCAACTGAACATATTTCAACCGTCCAAATCCGTAAGCTTCTGTATTTCAAGTCTCTGATTGGCTAATCCTAGTCCAATAGGATATCTGCATTTAATTAAAGGTTTTTCTGGCTGTTGATTGACTATTTTTAAACTGTCACAAGATTTACATTATCGTTGCGCTAATCATGACTAGTAACATTTAAACTCTCAAACTCATTATTGCCTCAAGGTTACCTCATTGTTAGCAACTTTAAACTTATTATTCTCACAGCTCCTACATTATTAAATTACGGAATGCATTCACATAACATTATTAAACATGTTTACAATAATATAAGCATATGCAATGACTGTTACATATATGTTTACAAATTATTACATAGGCGGGTTGTTATTGAATTTACATATTATATAATTTAATTGAAATTATTCAAGTTTTAAAAATACTGCCTCACTATAAATGAACTGTTTTAATGGGATAGCACTTCCACAGTTATGGAATCAGGAACTGATATGTGAAATTATGGTTCAAAGCAACATGTATTTGCGGTGAAATCTCAGTATCGAATTTTTGGTGGAATGCAATACTTTTCTACCTACTATGTACGTGGTAGAGAAAGTAAAACTGTGGAAATACGAAATTACACAAAGGATGATACAAGCGAACACAAATGCCCCTTCGTAATATGTGTTAAGATTAACTTGAAACTGCTAAGGAAATTGATAGCTATTCCTGCTCCCCAAAGAAGTGAATTAATGAGTAATGAAATTTCAGAGACTCCTTTTGAATAATTCACACAGAGAGGGAGGAGTATATACTGAGAGGGAACGCCGATTTAAAATGAAATAAAACTGGATTACCAGCTAGAAGGTAACGCATGCTCACGAAGCGTTAACTGTTCTCATATATGTCAACATAAACGTCGGCGCCGCGAATTTCCTCCATTAAGAAGATGAAAACGCATACAGTTTTCACGCTCGGCTGGGCACTTGCGAGCAAAGCAAATACCGGGCTATTCTTGTGTTTAAAATCCGCTCCGCATTCCCAACGTTTTTGTTACAGATCTTCCAAGGCCTTCTCGCTCAGCTAGCAAGTTTCACTAGGGCACGACTGCTGCTTTTCGTCACCTTGACAGCGTTAAATATTACATATCTCCACAGAAACGTTTTCATTTGGTAACACCAGGCTTAACCACGGTAACGTATGAGGCTTGGTAGGCGAATGCTGCGAATTTTTCAGCGCCCTACTTCCTGTCTCTCATTTCTTTATTATTGGATTGGGTTGTGATGCAGGAGAGATTCGGAACCGATTCAGTGAATCCGGATATTGTAAGTACGCCCCCTCGAGAGGATGCCCCCGGGAGGGAGGGGGTAGAGACTCCGGGCGGCCGAAACCAGGAGTGACGGCCCAGCAATGCCAGGATCCTTGCAGTTTCCATATATAAATACAGACCGTAAGTCCCGACCAACATGGGGGTCCTTATATCCCGACAACAAGCCTACGGATTGAGAAAGTTCACAAAGAGCATTATTTTCCATGCTAAGCTGCACCGCAACGCCAAGACTGAAACAGACCAAATGGACTGAAGAATGAATGATTAGCGGCACGAAATGCGGGATAGGGAATTCGGGGGTGAAACAAACCACTACAGCATTCTCCTGACGACTTAGCAGAACCTCGAAAAACCCCATGAGTCAGACTGGGCGGTCGCCGGGATCGACTCCAGGATCTCCTGAATGCGGGCCACAGACGTCACCGCCTGAGCCATTCCTATATCATGCTTCAGTGTCGAAGCATTTGTGCTTAACGCTCGTTCATACTGCATACAAAGCACAGACGGTGTAGACTGATAACACTTTTTCTCCTTCTGTAATGGAATGCCTTCTTATTTGTAGAACTTACAAGCCAGTGCCTTGGGTCAGTAGTCTGTCGAGGAGCAAGCAAACTCTGGATCATAGCATATCCAGGATGAGTGATCAGTCCAATGTCTTGGGTCAGTAGTTCGTCGAGGAGCAAGCAAACTCTGGATCATAGCATATCCAGGATGAGTGATCAGTCCAATGTCTTGTGTCAGTAGTCTGTCGAGGAGCAAGCAAACTCTGGATCATAGCATATCCAGGATGAGTGATCAGTCCAATGTCTTGTGTCAGTAGTCTGTCGAGGAGCAAGCAAACTCTGGATCATAGCATATCCAGGATGTTTGACCAGCCCAATGTCTTGAGTCAGTAGCCTGTCGAGGAGCAAGCAAACTCTGGATCATGACATATACAGATCAGCCCAAAGTCTTGAGTCAGTAGCCTGTCAGGAGCAAGAAAACTCTGGATTATAGCACATCCAGGATGGGTGATCAGCCCAACACCTTACATTCAAGATATACATTTTGCTCGTCATGTAAATATATTCAATACCTATGTGGTGTTTCAATCAAAATCGTTGCAGCCATTTTTTAGAAAATCAAATATTTAAAAAAAATGTAAAGGGTTCTTTGGGGTGGAGGGATTTTCTCGAAAATTTTCGTGTCGCATCTTTGGGAGATGTTGAACTTAAATAACAAGTATTGTGTTTGCGAAGGCTTACACGGCCGGTGTCCATTATTGTTCTAGGCTCTTCCGGTGTAGGCCGCGACATAAAGGCGTTGGTTGCCGACGTTTCGCAGCTTATGTGGCCTGCTTCTACCAGAAAAATCTGCTCTAACAGAACATGCGCTCAATACCCGTCACCACGTTGACTTCGACGGAATACAAGTTTTAGCTATTTGTGACAACTACTCTCACAGAATAATACGTGAGAGCATATAAATTTTAAAACATAAAAATAATTTGAATCGCGACAACGGAACAGTTTTGAGCTATATCTGGCACCCTCTTTTAACCAATGACGTCACTGGCTCTCCCATCACCAATAGAAATGATTGTGGGCGGAGCAAAACAGGTATAAATTAAGACGCAGAGCTGCCTGGATCCATCGACTCGACAGGAGCTTCTATCATCATGGGACGAAGAAGACAACGCAGGGCTGCAGTAGCAGCAGAGAACTCCGCCGACGAATCCGACTCGCCGATCGACGAATCAGCAGCTGCAGCTGGCTCTGCCAGCTCGCCGCCAACGCCGCATCACACTGAAGTCCCGGACGACAGTGTGCCTGACGCCGCTTCGCCTGGTGAAGGCCAAGTCCAGCGCTATCCTTTCTTCAGCGTTGTGGTTGTGGGTGTTCACCAGAATCTTCCGACGCAGACCATTTTAAGCTGCGTACAGCAGCTATGGCCATCTGCCTTGAAGGCCACGAGGATCCAATCGCGGAAGTGCCCAACACCGCTCGTGCGCCTTTTCTTTCGGGAAAAGGCACACTACGACGCTGCCCTTTCCGACGGCCTGCAGTTCTTGGGCAAGAGCTTAAGGATTGAACCAAGCCGCTCAACATGGATGCTGCCCTACCGACGCTGCTGCCTTTACGAGCACAGCGAGGTAGGCTGTTCTGCGCAGCCACGGCGCCAATACTGCGGTGCACCTAACCTAACGTCTGTCTGCCAGCAGCACGATTTAACTCGTCGCCGCCGCTTCTGTGCAACCTGCTGGAGACACGACCACTTCACCGGGCAAGCTTGTTGTCCGCTACATCCTCGCAGCCAATCCACAACGTCGCAGCAGAAGGCCGACCTGTCTTAAAGGCAGCAGCAGTTGTCACTGCAGCTTAACCGCGTCGAGCAGAGAGAGCCTCTTGCAATAGCAGAAACGCCAGAACACCTAGCAAACAGGATTTTCACAACTGGACCCTCGCCTGAGATTCTTCAGAAGCTGGAGGATGTGCAGGCAGAGTTACACAACGTCACTACCAAACTGGCCCAAATGGAGGAGGTACTCATCGAACTTCAAGAGGACCACGGCACCATAGTATTTGCAGCAAAACTAATACCAGTACTACCAAGCCCAATTGCAATCACAGGCTACTTGGAGGACGACTACTTGAAACTCAGAAGACTCATCAAGGGGGAGAAATCAATCCTCCAGTCGGCGCTAAATGCCGTCTTAGACCAAAGAACTCCACAGCTACTAGATGAGCCCCCAAGAGGGTCCACAGAGAGTGCTCCGGCTACTCACTACTGAGGACGTCGGAAGCCCAGGTAAACACCCTACAATTCTGACATACATCCACTCAAACTTCCTTTACTCTCTCACCCTAAATTCCCAAGGGCGCAAGTAGGGCCTCGGTCATGCTTGCGTCCTGGCACCTTCCTTCACCTGGCTTAGGTCCATGCGGCCGGCCATCACCTATCACCTTGAATCCGCAGGTGCATATTGCGGTACTGCCTCATCTTCACGCTTGACTTTTCCCTCCGGTGGAGGAGTTTTTAGTGGGTATGCCGATTTGCCGGTGAGTCCCACACTCTCAGTCCCGACTCCCATCGGGGCTGAGGTTAGTGATTAAATCATTTTCTCCTCCACTCGAGAAAAAAAATTTCTTCGCACACAGCCCAAGTATAAGCCGGCCCATGACCTGCGAAACGTCGGCAACCAACGCCTTTATGACGCGGCCTACGGGCCTTTTTCTGAATCGAAATCTTGGTGTCGAATTTTTGTGTAAAATACAGTACTTACACTACTTAAAGTTTGTTATAAAAGTAAACGTGGTTAGAGAAATTTATGTGAGCATAAAATCAGAGTTTTTGCAATATTTTGTCAATACGTTTATTATCTAAGTAGTCAAACTGATTGGGTTATTTGTTATTCAGGGACGTTAAAGTGTATATTTCCGGTGAAATATCTATGTTGAATTTTTTGGTACAATCCATATTTTCTACTTAACTTAGCGGCAGAGAAAATAGAATGGGGAACTTTAGCTGTAAAAGGCAGTATATGCCTCCAATTTGCTGAATAGTGATACCAGGAGCATTTTCGATTTATTACGAACTCCTTCCATTTATGAGGGTATAGTTATAAAATTTGCTGATTATTCTTGCCTTCCTCAGATGCATATCAGCTGAATGAGATAATTATTTCACTGTTACAAACCTTATTTCTTTCTCCTTTTTCTGTTCCGTATGGCACTGTAATGGGGGAGGGGTGGCGGCGGTGTTAAATCGGGTGGAAAATCTCATTATCCTGAAGTTTAATCCGATTTTAGTGAATGTTTTTGTTGGCCTTTATTACGAATGTATCTTTGTTATCTTTCTTCTTGCTTTATGAATGCTCCCCTCTAAAGAATGTAAAAGAATACACCATAAAAGTAGTACAGTATTTACATACTGACTGGCTGCCCGACGTTACAGGAGTAGCTTTTTAAACTCGAATGCCGAATTAATTAATTAATTACTTAATTAATTTAATTTACCTCCCCCCGTTTTTTATGTACAGTTATCTCTCTCTCCTTTACCTCGTATAGCATTACTTTGGTACATTATAAGCAAGTATGAGTGGCTTTTGAAAGTCGTAAGTATCTGTAATTTGTACTTATACCTAAAGCTTTAAGGGTATTCATAGATTTCACATTGGCCTGGACTATCTCCAGACTTATTTGGTCCGGAACAAAGGCCGACCAAGTTTTTGATAATCATACAATAAAAGGTGTCGGACCAAAAATTAAAATTAAATTAAGTTTTATTTATTGACGCTCTTTAACTGCTGTGATCCTTAGCGTCCAATTCTATATTGGGGGTAAAAGACCGGTAATTTGGCTCAGAGGCCTCTTTATCAGGCTTGAGGTTCTTTTGCTTTTCTTCCGAAGGAAGCCATGCTAAGGATTTTTACTTTCTCTACTACGTATAGTAAGTAGGGGAAATATTGTATTCCACCCAAAAATTCGATACCGAGAGTTCACCGGAAATATATGTTTTGAGACCCACTGATTCAAAAAAAAATTTTTGGAAACATGTCTGTGTCTGTGTGTGTACAGCATAACTCAGAAACGAACAATCGGATCAACACCAAACTTGGTATTTAGGTTCAGTATCTTCCAGAGATGCGACACGAAGGTGTTCAAGAAAATCCCCCACCCTAGATTGCCCTTTACATGGAAGATATTTCGAAAATTTTAATTTACTCAAAAATGGCTCTAACACTTTTGATTAAAATGTCATATGTTTAACATATTTTCATGACAAATGAAATGTATATCTCGAATTTTCTGGGAATGTCTCCAAAAGTATTCCTCATTGTGAACGACTTTTGCATAACTGCTAAACCATAAGAGATAGACAAAATTTTGCTACACAAAAAATGCAGATCGCGTTAAAATACACAATTTATGTCATACATTTTTTTGTTGAGTGAACCATTTTTGAAATATTGCTCGTTATTCCCTTAAATTTTCCAATACTTATACTTTTTCTCAAATTCGTTATTCATTTTTTTTGTCCTGGTAATACAAAGAGAATGGAATACTCCACATAGCAACCAGCTCTTAAAACATTTGACTATCGCTTAAAGCCTATCAATTCCCCTTGCATCTACAAGAAAATTAGCAATAAGATTATCATCTCGATTAACATGAAGCATATGGAGAATAAGCGTTTATAAAAATAGTTTGTACAAGAGTAGAGAAAGTCATGTGAGTGTAACACATCAGATTTTTTCTGTTTATTTTACTCTTTCAATTTGCATACATTACTATCTCGGGCCAAGAAAGGCCGTGGATCAGCAAGGAGAAAATGTTACACGACGAGGAAAGATAGTTCTGCGCATGCGCGACTTCCATAGAGTAGTAAACTAGCCACTGTTACTACCTAGTTTTTAACTTCTATGGTCGTTTTACAGCTGTTTTTTCATCGGTTTAGTGCTCACTCCTCGCCCTCAGCAAAAATGAAGATAATCAAGAACGTGCATTAAAACGGTCGGAGGAAAATGCCTGTTTTACTTTATACAAAAAATGATAGATATTATTGAAAACAAATCGGTTTCGACAAATGCAAACGCAAAAAACGAGGAGGCATGCAGGGAGATAATACATATATAGGCTTTTTTCTGCATGGTTCTAACATATTGCCAACCTCCCTTTTGTGGCAGTAATTTGTATCACAACAATGTAAATGCCAGAGTGATTGTAGTGTAAATAAGCATTAGTGTATGACATTGATTTGAGATGTTTGTTAATTATAAGCATTGTTAGGAAATAAGTTTACACGAGCTCACTGAAACTGACAATAGGAGCGGGTAACAATGAGCGAGGGGGTGAGTTGTTTATTAATTAGAAGAGACAAGCAAATGACGTCAGAGTAGCGCGCTTTTCTTTAGAAATGGAGGGAATTTCTTCCTTAGAGCATATGTTTTCGTAATTTTGATTGGATATAAATACAGACGCTAATGTTGGCGCGTTTTATTAACCAATAGCAGCTCTGTTATAATCTTTAGGCATATTGGGTGAGGGAGTATAAAAAGCTAAAGCCGAGAAGCGGGTGGCACACAGTCCAATAGAAGTATTCGCGTGTAATACGTCGTTCAGTTTAACATAAGTATTCGTGGGTTATACGTCGCGTAGTTCAACGGAAGCATACATAAAGAGAATCGTCGCGCAATTCTACAGAATCTCTCGCGTTGTAAAGTTAGTTATAAATGTGAAATACGCGAATTAATAATGTGCAGCAAATAAGTGATTATAGTGATATTAGAAAATATAACAGTTTCAGTCTGGCGTGTATCAAGAATAATTATGTTAAATGAATAAAGTGTGACGGCAATAAAAGTGTAAAAACAAATTCTATTATCAGCGTTATCTTTTAGTAAAAACTCCTTTCCGTTTACACACCCTGTTTAAGAGATATGCTCGACTGAGTAGTAATAATAGCCAGCCGGAGGACAATGAACCCAAAATTCAAAGTAGTAAAACAATAACAGGCGCTCAGAAGTAAGATAACACGAAGTTACCGCGACAAATTTGGCTCCCATACGTGGGGCAGATAAACATGAAGCATCTTCCAACTACCAACAAATATTCTACTTCACTTTTTCGAAACGTTGTTATCCACCAGATACACAGTTTCATTGCATTGTTAATAATTTCAATAAGAATTTAACTTTTAACCCTAAAATTACAGAATGAAATCGTGTTTAAATAGAAAGGAACATTTGCTGTTATTAAAATCTCACCCTGAATCATAACCAAAATAATTAAATATTGTGTGTTAGTAACTATACTGAAATAATTGCCTGAGGAAATTCTGTTATATCATACTTCCGGGAGTTGTATTCCTCCTCTCCCCACCAGGAAAACGTAAGTAAAGTCTGAATTACTTCGAACGTAACGCAAGGTCTTATACAATGTGCCTACTAAATGGAACTATTTGGTGTTGTCTTAACGTGGCTTACTTTAACGACGTAACTTAAGAATTTCACAGTATCAAAATGTTCTTTCCTGTTACGTCAAGTTTATTGTGGCATGGCAATTAGAACCAATCAAGACTGATTCATTCCCGTTACGTTAAGCGCATCCTAATTAGACCTTTACTTCAGAAGAATTTCTTAACTTTGCATTACATCCCGTCATGTTAGGTAAAGTGCATCGTAATGCCAGTTTAACGAAAGTAAATCTAGCATTGGCACATGAGACGTTAGTTATAATGCGGCTTACTGACGCCTTACTAAGGTCAGTAGTGTTTTCTTGATACCCTTCTCTTGCATAATATAGAAGTGCTATTAGCATCGTATTAATTGAAATACTCAAGCCTCGGTTATCCTCTCTGTCATATAGGTTAACATGAATCCGTTTTATCAGCCTTCTAACCTTTGCTTTACTAAACCTGTATTTGTTTTGAAGTTTAGGTCGCCATACTTTCCAATTGTGTCTAACTTTGGTAGATAGTTTTACTCCACCGTCTCATTTCGCGAATTCTACTTGATGATAAACACGCCTAAAACTAAGCCTCGTATGTTAGGGGTTGAAAATAGGGATTGAATCTAAGGGTTTTGTCAGTATCTAGAATAATCCAATGTATCCGGTTTTGTCAAAATTATATCAAAAACCTTTTTACGATTCTGGGAACCTCAAAACTGTATTTCCTGTGAAATCTCGATGTCGTGTTTTTGAATGGAATGCAGATACCTACTTTCGTTACCTGCTATGTACGTGGTATAATAAATAAATACGGGACAAGCCAAATACAAAATTACGAAATTTGGCATTAGATGCAGCTGTAATAATATAATAAACTCCCAAAGTTTAATGAAAGTCAAAAAATTAATTAACCTCTTCCAGCATACCTATATAAAAATGAATTCTTTGCTAGATCTGTCGATTAAACTACCTGTGTGGGCGAGTCAATATCGGCTGCACTACAGATCAGAGTGTATGTACAGGCAGTCTCAGAAGTCTGGCCTGAAAGTGAACAACTTGAGGCAGTAATACTAACTTGAGATGGTGTTTTGTTTACGTAATTTATTGTTACGTAAGTTATTAGCCTCACGCTTGGGAAGCCAATTTGAGAAGTCATTGTTGTTGGAGTTTATTTATTTATTTATTTGCCTTATATATGGAATTTAATTTGAAGAAGATTGTTTGTTGTTTATGTAATATGCTATTATGTATGTGAAGCTGATTTTGAAGATGTACTTTTGTTGTTACGCTCAGGTTTAAAAAAATAATATTAACTTTTGTTATTACACTGGTTCTATAGATATTATTTATGTTTGTTTTTGCCTAGGCTGCTTCATTATTACTTTAGAGACACGTTTCTCTTAATCAGGGCGTGGTGCGACAAGAATGTAGGCTTACACAGATTTTAAGTTTAAATTCACTTATTTTTATTAATCCTTGACACAAATTAAATACCACTAACTGATATTAAGAACTGTGAGATTCTTTAATTTAATACTTGTGCATTGTTAACGCATATATTTAATTTTACGATTCACACGAATACGTAATATTTCTTTAGAGAACACATCTTCCATCCGGTTACTACCAAGGTCTGCAGGCAACTGAACATATTTCAACCGTCAAAACCCGTAAACCTCTGTATTTCAAGTCTGTGATTGGCTGATCCTAGTCCAATAGAATATCTGCATTAAATTAAAGCTTTTTCTGGCTGTTGATTGGCTAATTTAAACTGTCACAAAATTTACATTATCGTTGCTCTAATAATGACTAGTAGCATTCAAACTCTCAAACTTATTATTCTCACAGCTCCTACATTATCAAATTACGTAATGCATTCACATAGCATTATTGAACATGTATACAATAATATAAACATATGCAATGACTGTTACATACATTTTAAAAAATTATTACATACACATTGCTTCAAGGCGGGCTTTTATTAAATTTACATATTATAAATTTAATTGAAATTATTCAAGTGTTTAAAATACTGCCTCAAATTTGGTAAAGGTAAACTAATATGGAGCTGGAATGTACATCATTCCCATATTACATGAGACAGTTGGAGGGCTTTATGTACCTTTGTAACAGCTGTGGTCATAACGCATATGCAGGAACTATAGAATGGTCTCTGCCCCGTGAGCGCATGGTCACCTTATAACGGAACAACGTTTCGTTGGCCGAGAGGTTAAGAAGGCAGTGCTTTCTCTCATAATCTCCTCGGTTCAAATCACGCAATAGTTAATGTTATCTTTTATGTTAATTTTATGACTGGAAGTGTAGAAAACAATAATGCAACAGTATTAACTTTGACATTTTAGATATATCTAGGCACAGAAATACATAATTCTATCAAAACACTCCTCTTAAGTAACGAAAGAAAGAAATACAAATAAACTATTATCCTCTGAAACACAAAAAAATTTATATCGGGTGTAAGAGCCCCTACGCACAAATAACTGCCCTCAATTTTCGGGTTATAGATGAAATTAATCCCTGCAGTAACGTGATGACAGCCATACATCCAAGGCGTTTTGAATTTGTGCCCAGAAGCCATCTTCTGTCCTTCACGCATCTACAGGGAAATTCGAGCCACATTTTCAACAGGGTTCAAATCTAGTAAACAGGGAGGAAGTGTATCACTCTGATATCCTGCCTCTTTGAGAACTAATTTGAAACCTTTCGACATATGTTGAGGCAGTATTTTTAATACTTGAATAATTTCAATTAAATTATATAATATGTAAATTCAATAGCAGCCCGCCTTGAAGCAATATGTATGTAATAATCTGTAAAAAATATGTAACAGTCACTGCATATGCTTATATTATTGTAAACATGTTTAATAATGTTATGTGAATACATCACGTACTTTAATAATGTAAGAGCTGTGAGAATAATAAGTTTAAAGTTGCTAACAATGAGGTAACAATGAGGTAACCTTGAGGCAATAATGAGTTTGAGAGTTTAAATGGTACTTGCCATGATTAGGGCAGCAGTAATGTAAATTTTGTGACAGTTCAAAATTAGCCAATAAACAGCCAGAAAAAGCTTCAATTAAATGCAGGTATTCTATTGGACTAGGATTAGCCAATCAGAGACTTGAAATACAGAAGCTTACGGGTTTTGATGGTTGAAGTATGTTCAGTTTCCTGCAGACCTTGGTAGTGACCGGATGGAAGATGTGTTCTCTAAAGAAATATTACGTATTCGTGTGGAATGTAAACTATGTATACGCGTTAACAAAGTGCAAGTATTAAATTAAAGAATCTCACAGCTCTTAACATCAATGTAGTGCTATTTAAGATATGCAAAGGATTAAGAAAAAGAAGTGAATTTAAACTTAAAAATCTGTGTAAGCCTATATTCTTGTCGCACCACGCCCTAATTAAGAGAAACGTGTCTCTAAAGTAAGACTGAAGCAGCCGAGGCAAAAGCAAATATATATAATATCTATAGAAGCAGTTTAATAACAAAGTTAAATGGTTTTTTTAAAAAAAAACTGAGCGTAATAACAAAAATACATCTTCAAAACTCTGCTTCTCATACATAGCAGCATATGACGTAACAAACAACCTTCTTCAAATTAACGCCCAAAGCGCAGTGTAAACTTCAACAACAAAACACTTTCTTAAATTGGTTTCCCAACTGTGAAAATAAATAAATAACTCCAACAAAAATAAACTACAACGGTTGAAGAACAAAACTTCTTAAATGTGGACAAGATGATTATCCTGTACGAATTCAACAGTAATTCCATCAGGATATCTCATTCCTCACAGAGGGAATTAAAATATTCTCAAGTGTTAGGGTGTATTGTTCACTGTTCAGTGTATCGTCAAGCTGCCACAACACACCTACACCGTCCTCTGATATCCAACAAGATACAGATATGCGACAATGATGAAATTGTAAAGCCACGTATCTTGTATCGTAATAACTATTATATTACAAACTGTACTAAATGCCGTGTATGAAATACAGTATATCGAAAATAAGCGGCCACTATGTGTTGGTTAAATATTACCAACAGAAGAAAAAAATCTGATGTGTTACACTCACATAACTTTCTCTACTCTTGTACAAACTATTTTTACAAACGCTTATTCTTCATATGCTTCATGTTAATCGAGGTGTTAATCTTTGCATTCCCAGAACAAAAAAAAAAAGAATAACGAATTTGAGAAAAAGTATAAGTATTTGGAAATTTAAGGGAATAACAAGCAATATCTCTAAAATGGTTCACCCAACAAAAAAAAATGTATATGACATAAATTGTGTTTTTTAACGCGATCTACATTTTTTGTGTGGTAAAATTTTGTCTATCTCTTATGGTTTACCAGTTATGCGAAAGTCGTTCACAATGAAGAATACTTTTGGAGACATTCCCACAAAATTCGAGATATATATTTCATTTGTCATGAAAATATCTTAAACATATGATATTTTAATCAAAATCGTTAGAGCTATTTTTGAGTAAATTAAAATTTTCGAAAAATGTTCCATGTAAAGGGTAATCTGGGGTGGGGGGATTTTCTTGAAAACCTTCGTGTCGCATCTCTGGAAGATACTGAACCTAAATACCAAGTTTGGTGTTATCCGACTGTTCGTTTCTGAGTTATGCTGTTCACAGACACACAGAGACACACACACGGACATGTTTCCAAAAATGCTTTTTTTTTTAATTCAAGGGGTCTCAAAACATTATCTCCGGTGAAATCTCGGTATCGAATTTTTGGGTGAAATACAATACTTCCCCTACTTACTATACGTAGTGGAGAAAGTAAGAATGTTTGTTACATACGAGAATCAAACCTGCGGTCTTAACCATAGAAGTACCCTAGGCTTTGCACTAGCGAAGACAGGTCGTGTGAGGTCTACCAGGGCAAGAGCATAACCTAAACCCTCCTTCTAATACCAGGGTGTCGGCACCATCCGAGTGGCTCTCCTAACCGTGGGGGTTTCCCATGAGGCCAATATCTAGAGTCTAAAATGATCCCTCGATCACGCGAGGATGGAAGGAGGATACGCCACTTACGCGCGTCATCCCCACCGGGGCGACTACCAATAAACATTGGTAAGGCCGACAGCAGTCTAGCATACCGCACCGACGTACCTAATCTCCCACGGATCTCGGGAACCACTGCCCCGCCGAGTCCAACCCATTCCAAACGACACCCTTTCGGGTGGGGCTCGGACGTTTGGCCAGGCGTACTTCTAGTAACGTCAAAAGTACACGAGTGCTCAGGATCCGCAGCGCCTGCACCACGGCAGCTGAAGGGGTCGGAACCCCCCCCCCTTACGGGAGCTACAGAGAACACACATTGAAGGTAGCATGTTTAATAATGCCGTACAACAACTTCCTGCAACGGCTACACATCTGCATTGCGTATGGTGTAAACAAGGCGCTGTGCCGTATAGGACTTACAAAAAAATTGGCGTTCAAGACATGACTCATTTGTTTTGTTCACGGGTGTGCACTATGTTCGAAAACGCCGAAATTGTTATTCTGCTTTATTAGGTCTCTCCCAAAGGCAAGCATGGATTTCACTGTCGTCATCCAAGCAAACCTAAACCCAAACCGGCCGAATTTAGAAAATAACTAGCAATTTCTCTGACGATTTTAGGAACCAATTAGAGACAATTCTGGCGGGTTTCATTACATTTGCTAATTGAAAACCGAAGTTGTAAAAATACACTATATGATCAAAAGTATCCGGACACACCCACAAACATACGTTTTTCATCTTAGGTGCATTGTGCTGCTACCTACTGCCTGGTACTCATTATCCGTGACCTCAGTAGTCATTAGACATCGTGAAACAGCAGAATGGAACGCTCCGTGGAGCTCACGGACTTCGAACGTGGTCAGGTGATTGGGTGTCACTTGTGTCAGAAGTCTGTACGCGAGATTTCCACACTCCTAAACATCCCTAGGTCCACAGTTTCTGATGTGATAGTGAAGTGGAAACGTGAAGGGACATGTACAGCACAAAAGCGTACAGCCCGACCTCGTCTGTTGACTGACAGAGACCGTCGACATTTGAAGAGGGTCGTAAAGAGTAATAGGCAGACATCTATCCAGACCATCACACAGGAATTCCAAACTGCATCAGGATCCACTCCAAGTACTATGACAGACGTGAGGTGAGAAACCTTGGATTCCATGGTCGAGCGGCTACTCATAAGCCACACATCACGCAGGAAAATGCCAAACGACGCCTCGCTTGGTGTAAGGAGCGTCAACATTACACGATTGAACAGTGGCAAAACGTTGTGTGGAGTGACGAATCACGGTACACAATGTGGCGATCCGATGGCGCCACGAACTTGTACGTTACTTGCCCCAGTTTTGTGAGCCAATTGGAAGTATGATTTTTAGGAGGCGTTGTATTGTAGTTCAACTGTTGGGGAGCCGAACACTTGAAGTTGTTGCAACCGCACGTATGGTACAAAGTTCGGTAGCCTTCGCCCCAAATGCACTTTCCGTGAGTTCCACGGAGTGACCCATTCTGCTGTTTCACGATGTCTAATGACTACTGAGGTCGCGGATAATAATTACCAGGCAGTAGGTGGCAGCACAAAGCACCTAAGATGAAAAACATATGTTTGATCACATAGTGTATAAGGCAATGTGTAATAAAAGCATTTGTGTAAATGTTCGTCGTAGTCAACATGAAGTAGATAGAAAAATAAAACTTGTATAAAAAGAGTTGCTAAAAATAATGTGAATGTAACGCATTCAGATCTTTCCTTTGTACATAAAATGTTTTTGATACACGTATAGGAAGCTGAGAGTGACATTAAAACTGGACGAATAAAAGAAGGGGTGGATCTAATTGTGATTCTGGGCACTACGCCCACTTGCGTGAGTGACGTGTTATCAGAGCTCATAAATCAGCTGCAGGTAAATTGGAAAGCCGCTCTTTCTGTAGCGTACAGCATATAGCAATAAGAGAGCTAAATGTAAATCGGCAAAATTGGCAACCCTGGGATTAACCAAGCTGTCCATTTTTCAGTGAACACGGCATTTCGCTCAAAAGTCATTACGGGTGTATATAAAAACACAAAAAACCTTGTTAGAAATGGGCGTAGCACGACAAAAATTCATGAAAGATATTTCAGTAACATCAGCTTTCAGAATAACCTCTGATTATAGAAAGGTATTCTAATAAATAAACCTACAAATATATTTGTGTGTCTGTGAGGGAACATTAGAGATAAAAAATCTGATGTGTTACATTCACATGACTTCCTCTACCCCCTAACCCTTATTAATAAGTATACAAATTATTCTTACGAAAGTTTAGTTTCCTATCTACGGAAACAGCTGAATTACACATTTCTTATAGATACAAACCGAATAGCGATAGTCACATGTTTAAGTACTGGCTTTAAAAATCCATACTGTTCCCATGACAGCGCAAGAAACAGCTGAAAATCGACATGACTTTAAAAGAATGGCTAAGTATTGAACAATTCGAACCATTAATAACGGTTATCTCGGAAATGACTGATGCAACAAAAAAGGTTACTTGAAATAAATGTCTGTTCCAAAGAGATCTACATTTTTGGTGTAATACGTTTCGAGGCAGTATTTTTAACACTTAAAATGATTTCAGTCAAATTATATAATATGTAAATTCAATAACAGCCCGCCTTAAAGCAATATGTGTATGCAATAATTTGTAAAATGTGTGTAACAGTCATTGCATATGCTTATATTATTGTATCCATGTTCAATAATGCATTACGTAATTTAATAATGTAGGAGCTGTGAGAATAATAAGTTAATAATGAGGTTACAATGAGGTAACCTTGAGGCAATAATGAGTAAGCAACTTTAAATGCTACTAGTCATTATTAGAGCAGCAATAACGTAAATTTTTAGACAGTTTAAAAAATAGCCAATCAACAACCAGAAAAAGCTTTAGTTAAATGAAGGTATTCTATTAGACTAGGATAGCCAATCAGAAACTTGAAATACAGAAATTTACACATTTAGGCGGGGGAAAACAGTTCAGTTGCTTCTACACAGTGGCCATAACTGGACGTGTTGGTTGTAGACAGTGCTCATAACCAGACGCGAGATGTGTCCTCGAGAAATTAAATACGTATTCGTTTGAGACGAAAATAGTTTACGTGTTAAAAAAAGTGCAAGTAATTCATAAAATAATCTCACAGCTCTCTATCAGTGAAGTGTTATTTAAATCGTGTCAAGCATTAGACAAATATTTAAAAGGGGTAAACTGTATATGACTTTTGTAGACTTAGAGAAGGCTTATGACCGAATTGAGCTACAACTTCTGTGGCATAAATTAGTGTGTAAGGGAGTAAGTCAGCAATTGGTGAATATTCTTAAAGCACTGTATTTTGAGAACACCTTCTGTGTAAGGGTGGAGACAGGCTGTGTAACAAACGAAATTCCACAAAAGAAAGACCTTCGGCAAGGATGTAAGTTAAGTCCAGTTTTATTTAATTTATACATAGATGATGTCTTACTAGAAATTGGAAGGAATAATAACTGTGCACCAGTTATTAACAACATCCAAATCCCAGGACTTCTTTTTGCAGATGACCCAGTGGTAGGATCTATTACAGTAAGTGGTTTAAAATAATCATTACAACCAATTGATGTATATTGTAAAGAATGGAGGTTAAAAGTGAATCAAGAGAAAACACAGATTGTGGTTTTCAAAAAGAGGGGAAAATTAGGCAAGTATGAAAAGTGGAAGGAAGAGAATAAAGATTACAGGGTAGTGCGTGACTGTATCTATTTAGGAGTAAAAATAGATGGAGGTAATAAATGGGAGAAACAAAAGAAGTTTGCATTGGCAAAAGGTAAAAGGGCGATGGCAGCAATTAGAAGCTGCAAATATAAAGTACCTAATATAAATGTTAAATGGCTGGAAAAAGTTTATGAGATGGTTGTGGAGGCAAAAATGATGTATGGTATAGAAATATGGGGATTAGATAGAGGATGGGAAAGTATAGATGTGGTGCACAGGATGTTTTGTAGAGAAATACTAGGGTTACCGAAGTCAATTGTAAGACAGGTAGCACAATTACAGATGGGCAGGGTGGCAGCTAAGGGGAAGATAATGGAAAGAGCTTTGAAATTTTGGTTCAGAACTTTAAATCTAGGAAAAAGTAATGTGTTAAGACAATGTATTGAATACCAAGAGAATAGCTTAATGAATAATGGATGGGTAAGTAAATTACGGAACATTTTGGAGAAAAATGGGTTAGGAGATATATGGAGGAGAGAAAATAACGTAAAACATTTTTGGAAAAAGGCAAGGAAAAGACTGGAAGATATAGAAATACAAATCATGTTCAGTGAGATTGCCGAAAAGAGCTCATTAGTTTATTATAGGCCAATGAAAAATACATGGGGAAGGGAAAAATATATAGACATAGTAAATAAAGAAGAGAGAATCTATTGTATGGGTAAGAACCGGAGCATGGAGGCTAAAAGGGCTAAGACAGGGTATTCCTCAGAAGCAATGTCCGATATGTGGTGGTAATGAAGACATTGAACACATAGTATTTAAGTGCCAAGGAACAGAAAATTGGAGAAAATAATTTTTTAATAAGAAGTGGTTGAAGGGGGTTAGAAATACACTTATAATTGAAATGATATGCAAGGACGCTAGAAGCATTGGGCAGTTTTTGTGTAAAGTAAAAAATAAATGGCTTTGGACAGTGGAAAGAGAAAAGTAAGAGGTAGCGCATCTTACTTTGAATGGAAAACTATAGTGAATGTGTTAATTTAGTGACAAGAGATTGTAAAATATAAATAAACTGTAGTGATTGTCTACTGAATAAGTGACCAGGGTCAAAAGGCAGTAGACAATCTAATTTGTAAAACTCTTAGCACAATAAATACAATAAAATACAATAAATAAAAGGAGTGAAGTAAAATAATAATCTGTGTAAGCCTACATTCTTGTCGCACCACTCCCTGCTAAGAGAAACGTGTCTCTAACAATAATACTGACGCAGCCGAGGCAAACATAAATATAAAATATTTAAAGAAACAGTAAAATTACAATGCTAATATTTTTAAATTTCGGACGAAGGCTACCGGAAACTGTTTACTATACGTGCGGTTGCAACTACTACAAGTTCGGCTCCCCAACAGTTGAAATATAATACAACTTCTTCAATACAAACCATTTCTCAAATTAACGCCCAAAGCGTGGTGCAAATAACGTAATAAATCAACTCCTACTTCAAATCGGCTTTTCATACGTAGCAGCAAACAACGTAAAGAACATTTCTACTTCAGTTTTACTTTTATCGCTTAATGTTTACCAGTTATACAAGATTATACAAAATTCCTTTTAAGTGAAGAGGACTTCAAAGGCTATTCCCAGAAAATTCAAGATATACACTTTATTTTTCATGTGACTATCTTTAACATATGGTATTTTACACAAAGTCGTTGGAGACATTTTTTTAGAACATGAACAATTTCGAAAAGTCTTGTATATGAAGGGTAGCTTGGGATGGAGGATTTTCTTGAAACTTCAATACCAAGTTTGGTATTTGTTTATTTTTTTAGTTATGCTGTTCACTGACACACAGGCTCACACCCGGTCCATTTTCTAAAAAAAAAACTTTATTCAGGAGACCTCAAAACATGTATTTCTGCTGTAATCTCAGTATAGACCTTTTGGATGTAATTAAATACCTCCTCTTATCTACTTGTACGTGGTAGAGAAAGTAAAACGACGTCCAAATGAAGTATATTGGGACTGCCTTGTGGTTAAAATGCTATCCTCCAAATATCCAAGATTCGATTCGCGGCTGGAGATCTTTTTAGTAGTAGAGGAGGTATTGCATTCTATTCAAAATTTCGATACCGAGTTTCACTGAAATGCATATTTTAAGGCTCCAGAAATAAAAAAAGTACCATATTTAGAAGGAGTTGTGGTTGTGAAAGTCGGTTAAATACTAAATTTCGTATTTAAGTTTAGTATCTTCCAATGAAACTACACGAAGAATTTCAATAAAATCCCCCTACCTCATAATACCCTTCACAACGACCATTATACGATATTTTTTTATTTTCTCAAAAATGGCTGTAACGATTTTGACCAAAATACCTGTGTTTCATATATTTCCATGAGAATGAAAACCTATATCTTGAATTTTCTGTAAGCCTGTGAAGTTCCCTTCATTCTTAAAGGTTTTTGTAAAAATGTATGCTATCTCGTTAAAGCACACAATTTATGTCAAATGTAAGTTTTGTGGCATTAACCACTTCTGAGATATTCTTGATCACTGATTTCAATTTTCTAATACTTGCACCTTTTTTCACGTGCAAAGCCGCTATTCGTTTTTTTCTCGCGGTCATGCAAAGAGAATTTCAAAGCCATCACACAGCAATACGATTTTTAAAATCCTGACTACCTTTTTAGCCTACTGTATCCTCCTTATATCTACAACGAGATTTGTAAACCGGTAATGAAAGTTTATCTGGATTACCAAGAAATACAAAGAAGAATAAGCCTTTGTAGCAATAGTTTGTTGAAGCATTGGTGGGAAAAGTCGTGTGAATGTAACACATTAGGCTTTTACACGCATTTTCTGTGGCGGAACATGTTTGAATCCCAATACACAGGGCTATTTGGGAATTATTAGCATTAGGTGCGGTATAGCATAATCTTAAGAATCATCAAGATAGGTTAGTGGCTATGGAGATAATTTTCCAACCTGCGCGATGGCACACACGTTACAGTTTGTTACTTTCTCTACTACATATAGTAAGTAGGGAAGTATTGTATTCCACCCAAAAATTCTATACCGAGATTTCACCGGAAATATATGTTTTGAGACCCCCTGAATAAAAAAAAGAAAGCATTTTTGGAAACATGTCCGTGTGTGTGTCTGTGAACAGCATAACTCAGAAACGAACAGGCGGATAAACACCAAACTTGGTATTTAGGTTCAGTATCTTCCAGAGACGCGACAGGAAGATTTTCAAGAAAATCCCCCCACCCCAGATTACCCTTTACATGGAAGATGTTTCGAAAATTTTAATTTTCTCAAAAATGGCTCTAACGATTTTGATTAAAATATCATATGTTTAAGATATTTTCATGACAAATAAAATGTATATCTTTAATTTTCTGGGAATGTCTCCAAAAGTATTATTCATTGTGAACGACTTTTGCATAACTAGCAAACCATAAGAGATAGACAAAATTTTACTACACAAAAAATGTAGAGCACGTTAAAATACACAATTTATGTCATAAATTTTTGTTGTTCAGTGAGCCATTTTCGAGATATTGCTTGTTATTCCCTTAAATTTTACAATACTTATACTTTTTCTCAAATTCGTTATTCATTTTTTTTATGTCCTGGACATCCAAAGAGATTGGAATGCGCCCCTTGCATCTACAAGAAAATTAGCAATAAGATTGACATCTCGATATCTCGACTAACATGAAGCATATGGAGAATTTGTAACAATATTTTGTACAAGAGTAGAGAAAGTCATGTGAGTGTAACACATCAGATTTTTTATTAATATGTATGATGATGGGTAGTTATAAACCGAGAATTCAGCAGTTTCTCTTAACATTTGAAAAAGCAGGTGCATCCAAAAGTCCTATGCACTTCATGACTTACCGAATGAGGTCAAACGTTCAAGAAGTTACCCTATTTGTTTGAGGGGGAAGTTGAAAGCCGCTTAATGGCTCAGCTATTGTGGAATCGTCTTACCAGCAGGAAATTTTACGATGAATCGTCAGTCCATAGAGGAAACATCAAACTCTTCTTGAGAAGGAAGCGAAATACGAAACACGTTTCCGCTTTTGTTTTAATCCCCTTTAAGTGTGTACTTCAGACGAGGCGAGCCTTAAAAATACCTTGGAGCTAACAAGCAATTTCCAATTGTAGTATAGAAAAAACAATCTCTCCTAGTAATACCTAAACAACAAAATAAGAAAGCAATAGAACAGTAATGCGAATGATTGGCTACCGTGGGGCTTTAAAAGGTACAGGTACGTACGTACGAGGGCTGTCCCAGAAGTATCCGGCTTAAGAAAACACAAAAATGTTGGGAAAAAACATATTTGTTTCTGTACATAATCTTCTTTCAGCTCGATACACTTCTCCCAGCAATGTTCAATAGCTTCGATACCGTGTTTATAGTGAGAACCGTCGAGTTCTGCAAAATAGCCATCAACTGAAAACTCCACCTCTTAATTGTTGGCAAATACTTTACCACCAAGCCATTTCTTCAACTTTGATAACAGAAAATAATCATAGGGGGCTAAGTCTGGCGAATAGGAAGCAATTCGAACTTCAACTCATTGATTTTGGCCAGACGATAATGGATATATGAATTGGTGCATTGTCTTGATGAAACAGAACTTTCATTTTCGCTAAATACTTTCCTTTTTGTATGATTTCATCATTCAAACGCTGCAATAAGTTTGCATAACACTCGCCGTTGACTGCTTTTCCTTTTTGAAGATAATCAAAGAACTGACGCCATGACCTTGCCTGCAGATGGAACTGTCTTCGCCTTCTTTGGAGCCGATTCTCCACTTTCAATCCACTGTTTTGCCTGTTTCTTGGTCTCAGGTGTGAAGTGATGGACCCGTGTTTCATCCTTGGTTATGAATCGACGCAAAAACTCGGCTTTATTGCAGGGATACATCGCCAAACACTCGACTGAAACATCTTCTGTTCCATTGTGAGTAAACGCGGTAACCATCTTGTGCACAGCTTTCTCGTGTCTAAATTTTCAGTTAGTGTGCGATGTACAGCACTTTTTGAAATGCCTACGATGTCTGCTAGCTCGCGCACTTTCAGTCGACGGTCATCCAATACCATTTTGTGGATTTTCCTCACAATTTCTGGCGTGGTCACCTCATTTGGTCGACCACTGCGATGTTTGTCTTGGCAGCTCGTACGGCCTCACTTAAACTCTACCACCCAATATTTTTTTGTTGTAAACGAAGGAGCAGACTCCCCCAGAGTAGAATCTAGCTCAGCTTTAATATTAGTTGGACTAAGACCTTTCAAATGAAAGTATTGTGTCACATAACGATGGCCAGTTTTATCCATGTTTACAAATTCGCTGAGAGGTTCAATATTAATTGCTGCCAAACAATTATTAAACAACATAGCATCGTCAAACTTCAAGCTTTATAAGATTGGTACTTTCTACCATAGTCATTTGTTTGAAACAACAACCACTATCTATACATCAGGCCGGGTACTTCTGGGACTGCCCTCGTACGGTAGGACCCCGACATTGGGACAGAGCACCACGAGTAGGCCTCAACGGTCCTTTTTGCTTCTTCGTGACCGCTGAGAGAAAGGGATGTGGAGAGAGACCCGAAGGACGATCAGATGCAGATGATGACGGACGCAAGCTCAGACGGGGCCCCTAACATTCCAGCTCGAACGCATCCGGCGCCACACAAGCCACCGAACCGTGGGGCGGGGCCCACTCGGAGGCGAGGCCTAACCTCCACAGAGCGTGCAGCCACCACCCAGTGGCAACCAGCTAACACCGTCGCCGGTTCTACAACCATGTAACAGAAGACAAAGAAGATGAGAGGTACAGGAAATGAGAGGCAGGAAAGTCGAGTTAGCAGAAACATGTTATTTGTCATGTGAATATCTTTAATATATGGTGTTTAATCAAAATCATTAATCATTAGAATCATTTTTTAAAAAATACAAAATTTCGTAAAATGTTCCATGTTAAGGGGTAGTTTGCAGTGGTGAGATTTCTTTGAAAATCTTCGTGTCGCATCTTTGGAAATTTCTGAACTTAAACGCGAAGTTTGGTATTTATCTTACTTTTCGTTTTTGAGTTATACTGTTCAGACACACACGGATATTTTTAGTTTCTCTACTACGTATAGTAAGTAGGGGAAGTATTGCATTCCACCCAAAAATTCGATACCGAGATTTCACCGGAAATACATGTTTTGAGACCCCCCTGAATCCAAAAAATGCATTTTTGGAAACATGTCTGTGTGTGTGTCTGTGAACAGCATAACTCAGAAACGAACAGTCGGATAAACACCAAACTTGGTATTTAGGTTCAGTATCTTCCAAGGATGCGACACAAAGGTTTTCAAGAAAATCCCTCCACCCCAGACTAACCTTTACATGGAAAATTTTTCGAAAATTTTAATTTTCTCAAAAATGGCTCTAACGATTTTGATTAAAATATCATATGTTTAAGATATTTTTATGAGAAATACAATGTATATCTCGAATTTTCTGGGAATGTCTCCAAAAGTGTTCTTCATTGTGAACGAATTTTGCATAACTGGTAAACCATAAGAGATAAGACAAAATGTTACTACACAAAAAATGTAGATCGCGTTAAAATACACAATTTATGTCATATACATTTTTGTTGTTGAGTGAACCATTTTCGAGATATTGCTTGTTATTGCCTTAAATTTTCCAATACTTTTACTTTTTCTCAAATTCGTTATTCATTTTTTTTTTCGTCCTGGTAATACAAAGAGAATGGAATACTCCACATAGCAACCAGCTCTTAACCGCAATAAGATTAACATCTCGATATCTCGATTAACATGAAGCATATGGAGAATAAGCGTTTGTAAAAATAGGTTGTACAAAGTAGAGAAAGTCATGTGAGTGTAACACATCACATTTTTCTAAAAGTGTTTTTCTTTAGGGGTCCTGCAGACGTCAATACATATATTTCCGGCGAAGTCTTTACATTGAATTTGTAGGTAGAATGCAATGCTTACCTTACATTCTATACGTACTAGGGAAAGTAAAAAATACGCAGATATCCCCAAAACACACAATTTATGTCAAATAAAAATGCTGGTATTAATAAGCATCGAGTTATGCATATTTTTTAAGAGCTAAGCCGTCATTCGCTTGTTTCTGACGATGTCATGGAAACAGCATGCCATTTAAAATATTTGACTGTCGCTCTAGTCTCCTTTATGCCTACCGAATCCACAGCGAAATGCGTATGAACGTTTATCTCGGCTAACAAGTAAATACTCTTGGAAAAGTTGAGTAGAGAAAGTTATGTGAATGCAACAGAATCACAACACCTATGACATAGCTAGTCTCTGAGATATCCGCTTTAAGCCGAGCCGTGAGTTGGGCGGAAATGGCACCCCCAGTCACTGCACGGTGGCAAATGAAGTGGGATGAAATGTCATCTTTATCGGATTCTCAAGAATTCTCTGCTTTAGCAAATGGATCTCTATTCATCTGCCCATCCATTAGCGCCTACCGCATTTCACGCGTAATCTCTCTGCGATTAGCTCACACAGAGTGCTGCAGTAATTTCTCTTTTAATTACCACAAGGTACAACTTCGAACCCCGGCAGCACTTCTCAATTCTAGCAATCTAACGTAATTAATGAAAAGCTCTCGCTTCAAATTCACATATAACTTACATACGCTTTTCGCTAGTCTAGTTTTTACGGTGAACTGTAAAGCAAGAACGTTCTTTTAAAACACGCTTCAAACTTTAAAGTATGAGGAACATATTATATTTACGTCATTGTAGGAGTTTGCACCACGCTTTGGGCGTCAATTTGAAGAAGGTATTTTGTTGGGGAGCCCAACTTGTAGTAGTTGCAACCGCACGTAAAGTAAACAGTTTCCGGTAGCCTTCGCCCCAAATGTACCTTCAGGTGGCCTTTGTCCCAAGTTAAAAAAAATATTAACTTTGTAATTTGACTGTTTTGTTTAAATATTTATGTTTGCCTCGACTGCGTCAGTATTTATTTTAGAGACATGGATGTCTTAGCAGGGTTGTGGTGGGACAAGAATATAGGCTTACGCAGATTTTAATTTTACTTCACTCCTTTTATTAATCCTTGACACAAATTAAATAGCACTTCACTGATATAGAGAGCTGTGAGATTCTTTTTATTAATTACACTTTTCTTAACACGTAAACCATTTTTCGTCTCACACGAATACGTATTTAAATCTCTGAAGGATAAGTCTCGCGTCCGGTTAGGAACACTGTTTGCAGGCAACTGAATTGATTGAAACGTCTAAACTTGTAAATTTCTGTATTTCAAGTCTCTGATTGGCTAATCCTACTGCAATAGAATACCTGCATTTAACTAAAGCTTTTTCTTGTTATTGATTGGCTATTTTTAAACTGTCTCAAAGTTACATTATTGCTATGAGGCAGTATTTTATATCACAACACTGTGAATGCCAGAGTGATTGTAGTGTAAATTAACATTATTGTGTGACAATGATTTTAGATGTTTGTTAGCCATAAGCATTGTTAGGAAATAAGTTTACACGGCCTCACTGAAACAGACAATAGAAGTGGGTAACAATACACCGAGGGGGTGAGTTGTTTATCACCAAGAAGAGACAAACAAATGACGTCAGGGTAGCGTGCCTTTCTTTAGAAATGGAGGGAATATTTTTCCTAGAGCATGCGTGTTAGTTATTGTGATTGGCTGACAAAACAGACGCTAATGTTGGCGCGATTTGGTAACCAATAGCAGCTCTATTATAATGTTTAGGAATTTCGAGGTGAAGGAGTATATATTCTCGAGCCATAAGCATGTTTCACGCAATTATAAGGAATCTCTCACGAGGTACACGTCGCGCAGTCTTGAAGAATCTATCGTAAAGTGCGCATTATACAGTTTGGAAGAATCTCTCGCGTCGTAAAGTTAGTTACAAAATGTGAAGTACGCGGCAACTATTACGACAGTAACTACATTCGGAAATATAACATTTCAGTCAGGCGTGTATAAAGATTAAAGATGTGAACTATTAATTAAGTGTGACGGCAATAAGAGTGTGAAAATAAATTCTTTTATCAGTGTTATCTTTTAGTAACAACTCCTTTCCGTTTACACGCCCTGCTCAGAGATATTTGCTCGACAGAGTAATAATAGCTAGCCGGAGGACAAAGAACCCAAAATCATAAAACAATAACAGGCGCCCAGCAAATAAGATAACAGTAACAGATTACCGCGACAGCTTCCAAGAATCACAAGTAAAATTTAAACTCTCAAACTGTGTCTCAAGGTTACCTTATTGTTACCTCTTTGTTAGCAACTTTTGACCTATTTTTCACAGCTCCTACATTATTAAATTACGTAATACATTCACATAACATTATTAAACATGTTTACAATAATATAAGCATATGCAATGACTGTTATATACATTTTACAAATTATTACATACACATATTGCTTCAAGGCGGGCCTTATTGAATTTACACATTATATAACCAGACTGAAATAATTTAAAATACTGCCTCAAGTATTACAAATTTTGAGCTAGGAATGAAGCAGGTATCCTACTCTCTGTCGATTATTTTTATATAGTTTCTACAACAGTGGCCGGAAGCGGATGAAGCATTTACAATATTACGCAAATTATTAATATGAACACATTTATAAAGACAAATAACAGCTTGAGAATCCCAAGTTGCAAGATTATGCTTCCTTTCTTTGTGAATATAAAACTCTGTGAATAATTAAAGAAATATGCCAATTGAAAATCTGTGAGCACTTTTTAATGTTTAGATACATTGTTCAAAATGTGCATCCCTCGCCAACACACATGATTTACGTTTTCTCCAATTCCGCTGCACTCTACGAGGTACGTCGAGTTATTTTTTAATTCTTCCACTTCTCGAAGTGCTCTTTCTTGCAACGTTTCTAGATCAGGCATACTGTAATGTATACGCGAGAGCTAGATTTAGATCTGGCGATCTTGGTGGCCATTCTATTGGTCCATTCCAAGTGATCAAGTGCTCTACGTCGGTGTTGCCCAGATGGCCTCACACAGCTCTACTTATGTGCGGAGGTACGTCGTCATGTACACACTGAGCCAAAAAACTACGAACCGGCTGCGGTGTTTTCCGGTCCGCGTCCTCGGCGCTCTTTGCCATCTGCCGCTATCACAGAAAGGCGCGGATCAAACCATACAACATTTTTACTTTCTCTACTACGTATAGTAAGTAGGGGAAGTATTATATTCCACCCAAAAATTCGATACCGAGATTTCACCGGAAATATATGTTTTGAGACCACCTGAATCCAAAAAAAAGCATTTTTGGAAACATGTCAGTGTGTGTGTGTCTGTGAACAGCATAACTCAGAAACGAATAGTCGGCTAAACACCAAACTTGGTATTTAGGTTCAGTATCTTCCAGAGATACGACACAAAGGTTTTCAAGAAAATTCCCCCACGCCAGACTACCCTTTACATGGAACATTTTTCGAAAATTTTAATTTTCTCAAAAATGGCTAACGATTTTGATTAAAATATCATATATTTAAGATACTTTCATAACAAACAAAACGTATATCTTGAATTTTCTAGGAATGTCTCCAAAAGTATTCTTCATTGTGAACGACTTTTGCATAACGGTAAACCATAAGGGATAGACAAAATTTTACTTTACAAAAAATGTAGATCGCGTTAAAATACGCAATTTATGTCATATACATTTTTTTTGTTGAGTGAACCACTTTCGAGATATTGCTTGTTATTCCCTTAAATTTTCCAATACTTATACTTTTCTCAAATTCGTTATTCATTTTTTTTATGTCCTGGACATGCAAAGAGATTGGAATGCGCCACATAGCAACCAACGCTTAAAAGATTTGACTATCACTTATAACCTACGATATTCCCCTTGCATCTACAAGAAAATTAGCAATAAAATTAACATCTCGATTAACATGAAACTAATCCTTGTTTGACTTTCTAATTGTTTCAGTGTTCCTCTCGTAGCTAGATTATTTCCAAGCAAAAGAAAAACTGAGAGAATAATTTAAAGTGTACCAAATATGTTATAACAGAAAATGACGGAAGGGTATTCTTGCGCGAGTGTAGATATTATGGTTTGTTAATCGCCGTTGTGAACTGCACAGACTGCGTCAACCTAAAACAAGGGCAGGAGGTTTTTCCAGGTCGACGGTGCCGGAAAAGCGACTCCAGAGAAATCCGTGTTGATATATTACTTGTTTAAGGGTCAGAGGCATGTAAATTAATTTTAATATTACAAAACCTGTGGGGAGGTAATGGACCTCGCTGAACAAAGGGACAGCCTACTTGTAAATCATCTAGATACGCTACAGAACGCTAACAAATGCTTCTGTTAGGAAAAAAAAGAACCAGCTCGGGGGATGTAACTGTTGGTACAACTTGCTGGTTGTAGACTCGCCCCGCCAGCAACCAAACATTTCCCTGGCCAGAGAATTAATTTCCCGGTTCTACAACTGAAACAAACGCTACATGTGTTGTTTTTTGAGCCGTTGTTGAAGTATCATATGGGAATAGCATTACATCTGGAACGATTCAATGGATTGCTACAGATTTGTTTTAATTATCAGCTTTTGTACCCAGCTACACAATAGTGCATGTAAAAACTCCAGGAGATGTTCCATCAACATCGTTGCTTTCACGTGTTGCACTAAAGGAAATCAAAATAATGCTCTGATACAATTACGGGAACTCAATTTAATTCCTGCTGTTATTTTTTTTGTTTTCAATAAAACTCCCTCCATTTGATTAGCTGTATTGTACTGGGCGTTGTCAAGCTTCTGGAACAAAACAAAGTTCTACTGCAACACATAACAATCAAAGCTTTCTGGCCATTATTTCTTTTTTAACTTTCTCTACTACGTAATAGTAGAAGGTATTGTATTCCATTCGGAAATTCGATGTCATGATTTCACCGGAAATATATATTTTGAGGCCCTCTGAACCAAATAAAGCATTTTGAAAATGGTCCGGGTGTCTGTGACAGCATAATTCAGTTGGACAAATACTAAACTTGGGATTTAAGTTGAATATTTTCCAAAGATTCGTCACGAAAATTTTCAAGAAAATTTCCCCCCATATCCATTACCCTTTAGACAGACATTTTTTCGAAATGTTTGATTTTCTAAACTATGACTAAGGATTTTGTTTAAAATACTATATTAAACATACAATAGAACCGCGATCAAGCGTTAACACAGGGGTGACGGTTAACCGAAATTACGGATAATTTATCTTATGTATAGGTTAGGTTAGGTTACGTTACGTTACGTTAGGTAATACAACGGAGGGGGACACCGCGCACACTACGACCTACATAGATCTATTGTGGCTACCATCCCCAGGAGGACGGGACGAACTGCAGGAACTACGTGAGGCTACAGAGCAACCATCCGCGCCATTTGTCCGGCACCGCCATACGCCACGAAACTGATTGATTGATTTGTGTTTAAGGGCGTTCAACTGCTAGGTGTTTAGCGCCCCTGTAAAACGGATCATGACAAAGGCCAAAAATAAACATCAATATAAAAATGAGGTAGTATTTTTAACACATATGATTTCAGTCTAATTATATAATATGTAAATTCAATAACAGCCCGCCTTGAAGCAATATGTATGTAATAATTTGTAAAATGTATGTAACAGTCATTGCATATGCTTATATTATTGAAACATGTTTAATAATGTTATGTGAATGCATTACGTAATTTAATAATGTAGGAGCTGTGAGAATAATAGGTTTAAAGTTGCTAACAATGAGGTAACCTTGAGGCAATAATGAGTAAGGAAGTTAAAATGCTACTAGTCATTATTAGAGCAGCAATAATGTAAATTTGAGACAGTTTAAAAATATCCAATCAACAGCCAGAAAAAGCTTTAGTTAAATGCAGGTATTTTATTGGAGTAGGATTAGCCAATCAGAGACTTGAAATACAGAGATTTACAAGTTTAGACGGTTAAAATCTATTCAGTTGCCTGCAGACCGTGATAGTAACCGGATGCAAGATGCGTCCTCTAGAGAAATATAATACGTATTCGTGTGAGACGAAAAATAAGTATACGCGTTAAAAAAGTGCAAGTATTAAATAAAAGAATCTCACAGCTCTCTATATCAGTGAAGTGCTATTTAATTTGTGTCAAGGATTAATAAAAAGGAGTGAATTAAAACTTAAAATCTGTGTAAGCCTACATTCTTGTTGCAGCAAAACCCTGCCAAGAGAAACGTGTCTCTAACAATAATACTGACGCAGCTGAGGCAAACATAAATATTTAAAGAAGCAGTTTAATAACAAAGTTAATATTTTTTTTAACTTGGGGCAAAGGCCACCTGAATGTACATTTGGGGCGAAGGCTACCGGAAACTGTTTAACATACGTGAGATTGCAACTACTTCAAGTATTCGGTTCCCCAACAGTTGAAATACGATACAACTCCTTCAATACAAACTACTTCAAATTGACGCCCAAAGCGTGGTGCAAACTCCTACAACAAAAGAGCTTCTTCAGTTTTGAGGCCCTCTAAATCAAATAACGTATTTTGATAAAGGTCCGTGCTTGTGTGTGTGTGTGTGTGTGTCTGTGACAGCATAATTCAAAAGCGAAAAGTTGGATAAATACCAAAGATGCGTCACGAAGATTTTTAAGAAACTCCCCGCACACCCATTACCCTTTAAACAGACAAATTTTTCGAAAAGTTTGGTTTTCTGTACCATGACTAAGGATTTTGTTTAAAATACTATATTAAAGATACAGTGGAACCCCGATTAAGCGTTATAACGCAGGGGATGGGTTAACCGAAAATGACGAATAATTAATCTTATGCATAGGTTAGGTTAGGTTATATAGGGTAATTAAATTATATTCGAACCCAGTCGCGGCCTCTCTCTACCGCGCGAGACAGCCGGCAGTCGCCGGGGAAATTACGCCGCCAGAGGCGGACTAAAATCCTCACCTTATAATAGATGCTGGAAATGTTGACTTTCTGCTCTCAAACAGGCAGGATATCTCGTGTAAATATTCTCGCTCACTCTCCGTAGCTCAGCAGCAGGAATTCTTGTGATGAAACGCCTCATTATGATCAGAAAATTGAAGTGTGGTGTGCGATAAGTGCTGGAAGAATAATAGGGCCCATATTCTTTGATGAAACAATAAATGCAGAGTGATATCAGAGGTTAATTCTAAGGCCATTTTGCAATCGCTTGACAGAAGAAGAGAAATCGTATGTTTGGTTCCAGCGCATACGGCTGCCGAATCATTACATGGAATATGAGAGGTGTTTGATGACAGAATAATTAGTGTTGATTTGTGGCCCCCTCGTTCTCCTAACCTAACGAGTTTTGATTTTTATTTTTGGGGTTCTTTAAAAGACAAAGTGTATTGTTCCAATCCTCGTACACTACAGGAACTTAGAGAAAACACTGTGCAAGAAATCTCAAGAATTCCGTCTGCTGAGTTTCCGAGAGTGAGCGAGAATATTTACACGAGATATGCTGCCTGTTTGAGAGCAGAAGATCAACATTTCCAGCATCTGATATAAGGTAAGGATTTTAGTCCGCCTTTGCCGGCGTAATTTCCCCGGCGATTGCCGGCTGTCTCGCGCAGTAGAGAGAGGCCGCGAGTGGGTTCGAATATAATTTAACTACACTTTACAACTGAGGGGGA
The DNA here is from genome assembly GCA_030765065.1 of Deroplatys truncata. Taxonomy (NCBI): domain Eukaryota; kingdom Metazoa; phylum Arthropoda; class Insecta; order Mantodea; family Mantidae; genus Deroplatys; species Deroplatys truncata. The sequence continues at coordinate 301,676,238 of CM060975.1, read as the reverse complement.
CACCTCGCACACTGCGACCTACATAGCGACACAGGAGGCTGCAGACTGCAGGTAGGGACGCGCAGAAGCCCCTAACAGTACCAGACAGCCCTCTAGTATCCACGGGGATTCCTATTTTCCTTTGAGCAAAAATCCGCGCCATTTGTCCGGCACCGCCACGAAACCTAGAAGCAGACCTGAAACATGGAATGGAAATGGAATGAAAGGGAAGTTATAGAAAGGAAATCCTGGTAGGCGAGAAAGCACCCCAGCATTCGCCTACCGGCCAGGGAAAACCACGAAAAACCCAAGACCAGGGTGGACTTTGAATTCTGGACCTCGAGAATTCGAGCTTCACGTGTTACCGCGGAGCAATCTCGGTCGGTGCCGATCTTACTTAATATAATCAGTAGGTTTAATAAGCAATTACACTAAACACAGACTCCTATGCTACGTTTCTTGTATGTTAAGAAAAATCTGATGTGTTACATTCACATGACTTTCTCTACCCTTGTACAAACTATTTTTACAAACGCTTATTCCCCATATGCTTCATGTTAATCGAGATATCGAGATGTTAATCTTATTGCTAATTTTCTTGTAGGTGCAAGGGGAATATGGTAGACTTTAAGCGATAGTCAAATATTTTAAGAGCTGGTTGCTATGTGGCGCATTCCATTCTCTTTGTATGTCCAGGACATAAAAAAATGAATAACGAATTCCCATTTGAGAAAGTAAGTATTGGAAAATTTAAGGGAATAACAAGCAATATCTCGAAAATGGTTCACTCAATAAAAAAATGTGTATGACATAAATTGTGTATTTTTTGTGTAGTAAAAGTTTGTCTATCTCTTATGGTTTACCAGTTATGCAAAAGTCGTTCGCAATGAAGAATACTTTTGGAGACATTCCCAAAAATTCGAGATATACATTTCATTTGTCATGAAAATATCTTAAACATATGATATTTTAATCAAAATCGTTAGAGCCATTTTTGAGAAAATTAAAATTTTCGAAAAATGTTCCACGTAAAGGGTAATCTAGGGTGGGGGGATTTTCTTGAAAACCTTGACTAAGGCTGTAGTCACCTGTGTCTCTAGCTGCAAGGAAATGTGTAACAAAGCTACTTCTGCAAACACTTATCTCGATTGACAAGAAGTAGATAGTAGAATAATCTTTTGTAAGGCTAGTTTGTGCAGATGTAAAAGTAAACGATAGGGGTAGAAAAAGTGATTGAATGCAACAATTCAGTTTAAACATTCAGTATAGAAATGCTATGTGGTGGTAGTTGTTAAGAATACCGAGAGACTGCATGTGTGGTCGAGAGATCATCGCTTTTGGTTTCTCAATTCAGGGGTACCGGATAGAGGTGCCGGGTTGGATTCCCGGCTGGGGCAGAGAATTTTACTTTAACCTGAGTCATTCCCTAACTCCCACAGAGTCTGGAAGAATACATGCGAATATGCTTAATACAGGGCGAGCCAAAAGAGTACCTACCGGCTGCGCGGTGTTTTTCCTGTCCGCGTCCTCGACGCTCGTTGCCGTCTGCCGCTATCTTAGAAAGGCGCGGATGAAACCATACAACATTTTTAAAACTGCTTTTAAAGGTTTTACTAACTTTATGAAAGGAGATGCTGAAACTGGCCACCGTCGTTGTCTATACATTTTTGGCACCTCTTTAGGAAACTATCCATCACTCGCCGTAGTTCACGTTGAGAAATGCTGGCAATTTCCTGGCTGATATTTTGTTTTAATTCTTCCAGGGTGTGTCTTGTATACGTTGTTTTAAGTTACCACAGAAATAGAAATCGCAGGGGGTTACGTCAGGGGAATCTAATATTAATTCTGTCCTCAAACACACTTTCAATTTTTCTCATCGAAATATTGGCCGTATAAGCTGTTGCAGAGTCTTGTTGAAAAAATGCAAACTCACCTCCCTGGCTGTTATTCTCCAAAAAGGGGGGGGGCGTAATTGTACTCACATATGTGTGGGCTTCAACTCTTGACTCGAAAAAAATTGACAAATATCTGATGCGTTACATTCTCATGACCTTCTCTAACCTCTTATCATTTATTAGTGGGTATACAAACTGTTCTTACGAAAGCTTATGTTTCTATTTACTTCTTTTAATGAGCTTAACCTTTGCAGAAACAGCCACATTACACATTTCGTTATAGATACAAAGGGAACAGCGATAGTCAAATGTTTAAGAACTGAACGCTATGTGCTGGCCTTAAAATTCCATACTGTTTCCATTACATCGCGAGAAACAAGTGAACGTTGACTGGACTTACAGAATGACCAAGAAATGAAAAATTCCAACCTTTAACAACGGATTTCTCACAAACGGTATATGTCACAAAAAAACTTGTTTTAAGTAAATTGTGTGTTTTAAAGAACTCTACACCTTGTTGTGTTATACGTGTTCGTCTATCGCTTGTTTTTCATTTATACAAGATTATACAAAATTTCCTCCGAATGAATAGGACTTCATAGGCTATTCCCCGAAAATTCCAGACTTGCATTTTATTTCTCACGTAAATATCTTTAATTTATGGTATTTTAATCAAAATCGTTAAGGCCATTTTTTAGAAAATCAAAAATTTCGAAAAATGTTGCATGTAAACGGTAGTTTGAGGTGGGGAGATTTTGTTTAAAATCTTGCTGTCGCATCTTTGGAGGATATTAAACCTAAATACCAAATTTGGTATTTATCCAACGTTTCGTTTTTGAGTTATGCTGTTCACAGACACTCCTGCTTTATTTGGATTCAGGGCACCTCAAAACATGTCTTTCCGGTGAAATCTCGTATTGAATTTTTGGGTGAAATATAATGTTTTACCTACTTACTATACATAGTAGAGAAAGTGAAAATTTAACTGCTCTAGAGACGGTCCACTTTTAATTTGATCGAGCGTATAGGATGTAGAAAATAACATTATTTTTAATTTCGTCAATACTTCAATGGAATATTCCCTTAATTTGCTTTTCGACCTTACGATATTCATTTCTATTCTAAAAGGCATCAGCCGATATGAAATTAAAAAGAGTAGGGTGGCAGCGTTGCCAAGAACAGAAGTCACCCTCAAGCAGAAACGTCATATGGATAGATGGCATGTCAAGTATGTTTGAGCTCCCTCGGTGGAAGACAATGTTCTGCAAGATGATGAATTGCCGACATCATATCGGTTTCTGATCAGATTACCTCTTGACAGTGATGCAGTTATCACTTATGAATATCGCTGTCAAAACAACCCTTGAAGCAAACAACTTGGGGCATCCAGTTGGAGTTTTCTATGTCAGTACGAAGCGATGGAAGGAAAGAAGATGTGGTCGCTTCTAGTGCTGCTGGTTTTATCTTCTGAAGCCACTGGAGAAGAGCCTTTTTTGGAGGTCATTAAAACCGTTGCCATGCAATATTTCAATCCTGGTTCAACAGTGCTATCCTTGCCCACCTCTCAGCAACATCACTCCATTAGAAGACGCCTGATGAGTTCTGTCTCTCCAACTTTATTGGAAAGCATAGCCACAGAGCTTCAGATGACAGAACTCTGGCCCATTTTACTGATTCAAATTAGTCCTGCTGAAGATCTCAATATGCAGTACCAGGCTGATTTTCAGCGTAACAATTACCTGGTTGTGACACGAAGTTACGGATCAGATGAAAGCGTTTTAAAGGAGTTACAATTACAAATCAATCTCCTGTCCTCTCAACCATCATGGAATCCAAGAGCAAGATTTTTGATTGCTGGATTAACAACAAGCTTACCAGAATCTGTGGCTAAGTCAGTGCTGATGATGATTTGGGAACAAAATGTCGTCGACGTTACAGTACTGGTGAATGACAAACATGCTATAAAAGCTTATTCTTGGTTTCCGTATCACAATCCACCAAATGAGTGTACTACAATCAATAATCCCGTTCTGTTGGGCACCTGGCTTCCAAACCAACGGAAGTTTCATAAGGAAGTTGAGTTATACCCCAGAAGAGAGCACAGCAACCTGAAGGGTTGTCCAATAATCGCGGCAACATTCCCGCTGGAGATGGCCGTAGGGCAGCCTTATGTAATTTCTGACGCCAGAGTGGGGTATAGTGAAGGCTGGGAGGTGCAGTTCTTGCTAACCGTAGCGGAAAGTTTGAACGCGACAATGGAGTTTCTGCCTCCACCGACGAACGAAGAGCAGTGGGGCAGACTTCTGGCTAACGGTTCATTCACCGGTCTGCTTGGAGACTTACTGTATGGTAGAGCCGATGTGGGTTTCTCTGCATGGCCGTTACATCCCAAAATGCTTCATCTTATGGATTCTACCAGGCCGTACTATCGCGACGGCTGGGTTTGGTGGGTGCCCTGCGCTAAACGCGCACCTCATTGGGGAAGCGTCTTGATAGTATTCTCTTCGAGGATCTGGCTGGCTGTATTTGTCTCACTGGTTTTATCCAGTGTAGTGACCCTCTGCCTTGCAAGAGCAACCCCACCGGATTTGCAAGCATACCAACATATCCCATCTCTGGTCTCCAGGATGTACGCTGTCATACTTTCCGTCTCTGTTCCTTCAACCCCTCGCACATCTCATGTCAGGATATTCTTCGTATCCTGGTTATGCTTCTGCTTCGCTATCAGCACGGTGTTCCAAGCCTTCCTCACAGCCACCCTCATAGACCCTGGTTACCTGCACCAGATCAAGGACTTCGAAGAGATCTTACGACTAGGAGTTGCATACGGATACAACCCCATGATGGACGACATCGTGTACGACCCGGATGAGCCCCGCAGCATAAAGATGCTGAAAGAACGCGTGATGTGCTTTGACAACAACGTGCCTCCTTGTCTGGACTGGGTAGCCTACTACGAGAACTTCACCTTGCTCTGCAGCAAGACCTATATTGATTACATGCTGACAAGCTCCTACATGGACGAGAACGGCAGGCCCCTTCTGTGCCAAGCTGGAGATACCTTCTACGGCACCAACTACGTTACTTACGTGAGGAAAGGGTACCCGTTATTGAGAGAGTTGAACGTCGTCATCGAACGCCTCATCGAAATGGGTATACGCATACAACTGCTGGAGCGAGACATGGAATTCAGAAAGATTAGGGCCGGAGTTCGGGGTCACAGCATGTTTGGCGAGAGTTACTGTGATCTAGCTCTCTATCACCTGCAAGGTGTCTTCCTCATCTTACTCCTTGGTCTGACATTATCCTTCTTCTGTTTCATCTTAGAATGCTGCATTGACCCCAGGTCCTGGATGAAAAGTTACCCCGTTTGCTGCAATGCTCTTCGGCTTAAATAAATGTCGTAAGTAAATTCCTGACAAACTATATAATCAGATATTATTATTTAACATTTTAACAAATTATTCTATATAAGTTATAGTTGAAACATATTTTACTGAAGAAAAATATATCTTAAAAGGTAAGCTACAAACTAAACTGGTGGGATTAAAGTAATTAAAACGAATGAAAAACACATAAATGCTGCCTACTTAAGGGAAATAGTATCGAGCCAAAATCACTTCAGACTCCATGACCATAAGGTAAGGTAACTGAATATGTCAACAGTGTTGCGGCTCCCTTCTTGCAGAATAAATGGATGTAGGTAGGGTTCTCCAAGAAAAATTAACATGTTTGTTTATTTAATATTTGAAGAAGGTTATGTTTCACGTATGGAAAGCCAGTTTGAAGAAGATGTATTATATTTCGACTGTTGGGGAGCCGAACTTGAAGTAGTTGCAACCGCACGTATGGTAAAAAGTTTCCGATAGCCTTCGCACCAAATGTACTTTTCGGTGGCCTTTGTCCCAAGTTTAAAATTTTTGACGTTTCTTTAAATAGTATATATTATGTTTATTTTTAGAGACACGAATGTCTTAGCAGGGAGGTGGTGCGACTGAAGAATGTAGGCTTACACAGATTATAATTTTACTTTACTCCTTTTATTAATGCTTGATACGATTTAAATAACACTTCACTGATATAAAGAGAGTGCTATGAGATTTTTATTAATTACTTTCACTTTTTAACACGTAAACTATTTTCGTCTCACACTGAATACGTATTAAATTTCTCGAGGACGCATCATGCGTCCGGTTAGAAACACTGTCTGCAAGCAACTAACTTCTCAATTTGTAAATTTTTGCCTATTTTAGTTTCTGATTGGCTAATCCTAGTCCAAAAGAATACCTTCATTTAACTAAAGCTTTTTCTGGTTATTGATTGGCTATTTTATAAACGGTCACAAAAATTACATTATTGCTTGCAATAATTACGAGTAGCATTTAAACTTTCTAGTTCATTATTGCCTCAAGGTTACCTCATTGTTAGCAACTTTTAACCTATTATTCTCACAGCTCCTACATTATTAAAATTCGTAATACATTTACATAACACTATTAAACATGTACATATTAATATAAACATTAATACAATGACTGTTACATACATTTTTATATATTGTTACATACACATATTGCTTTAAGGCGGGCTGATATTGAATTTATATATTATATAATTAGACTGAAATCATTTAAGTGTTAAAAATACTGCCTCATATTACACTTTTGTGTGTGACATTGCGAGGCAATCAATGTTCTACCGTGTTAATACGCTTCAGATTGAACGCCGTGCTTGTCAGGCAACTTCTCCGAAGCAAGTGCACTACGTTACGTCCTTCCTCTTAGAGCTGACGCCCGCTTAATAAAATTGAGTCAAAACAATGACGTCAATGCACACTTTGAAATGAATACTCAGTAGTATGAACAAGGCACCGGGTTAACTTATACACGTTCTGCTCGATATGTCCGGAATGCAACCTTCGCTATGTGAGTTTAAATACCTTTTTTAGACAGCATGACCTAAAAGTAGAACTTGTTAAACATCGCAACACTAGTGCGATAACCTGCATTGTGACCAACTTTGGTTTCAAGTCCAATCACACGGCAATTAGCCTTTGTATTTGCACATGTTTAATGACTGACTTGGTTTGATAGGTTTTACTTTCCATACTTCAATTTATCGTAATTCGTTGTAGAGTTAACATATACATTATACTAGCAGCCTTCTACTTTCATTAATCTAAAACTTTTTTATTTTATCTAGCACATATAGAGATTAAATTGTGGAAATTGCGAATTCAGAAGAAACTAAAATGAAAGTCCCAGGTGAAAGAATAACACTAGAAGTACTTCCCCCCCTGTTGTAAGGTAAAACATGTTGAAAATAATTTCACTGAAAATGACTGCTAGCAAATCAACAAAACATCTGGAATTTCGCTTTTTAACGTCATTTCTCTTGTTTCAAGCACCGCCTTCTAAATGTGGTCTGTTAGTTATATAATATTATTGATATTTTACTAATTGGAGCGGTGTCTAAAACATAGTACAGAGTGAGCCAAAAGATTCCGAACCGCCTGCGTGGTGATTTTTCTGTCCGCGTCCTCGGCGCTCTTTGCCGTCTACCGCTATCATAGAAAGGCGCGGATGAAACCATACAACATTTTTAAAACTACTTTTAAGGGCTTTACTTACCAACTTTACGAAAGGAAATGCTGAAACTGGCCACCGTCGTTGTCCATACATTTTTGGCACCTCTTTAGGAAACTATCCATCATGGAGTTTTTGGGGGGAATTTTCCAAACGATGACCGATGTCGTCTAATGTTTCTTCGGTAAGAACCGAACGCCGTCTTTTAGATTTCTTAGCCTGAACACTTCCTGTGGCCTGGAACTTTTACACCTGGAAATCTTTCTGCAAATCGTACTTTCACTTGGCGAGCTGGCCGAGTTAACACATACGAATCATAAATAAATACACGATGTGCAGTAGAAAACATATACTGAGCCATAATATACTTTGTGACGAAGTACAGGACAGAATAATAAATAACTCGTAACAACTGAACTACATCACATCACCGTCAACTCAATACTTCCCGTCACACTGCACAGCATGACTTTGTTTACAGCAGCAGTGCGTTATCATGTTTTTATCATATTTCCACACGCCCAGTGGACAAACAGCGGGCAACCGGTAATATTGTTCATAAAATACCCCTCTGGGGTAACTTAAAAGCTAAAGTGTACAAGACAAACCCACACACCCTGGAAGAATTAAAACAAAATATCCGCCAGGAAATTTCTCAACGTGAACTACAGCGAGTGATGGATAGTTTCCTAAAGAGGTGCCAAAAATGTATGGACAACGACGGTGGCCAGTTTCAGCATCTCCTTTCATAAAGTTGGTAGGTAAAGCCTTTAAGTAGTTTTAAAAATGTTGTATGGTTTCATCCGCGCCTTTCTATTATAGCAGCGGGCGGCAACGAGCGCCGAGGACGCGGAGAGGAAAAACACCGCGCAGGCGGTTCGGTGTATTAGAGGTTCAATTTGTAGTCGATTACAGAAATGTAAATAAGCGCCACGATTATTAGCTGATGTCTTTTCTTTCACAGATTAAACGTAAATAAACCGCCTTGATACTTAAACATAGAGGGGCTCTAATAATAGCACAACATAAACATTTGGTATAATGAAAGTAAATAATGACAACGACGCCAGCTGTTAAAAATAGCTAACGGAAAGTAAATAACGGTTAATGTGTGTAGCAACCACATGTTATTAGAACATCAATTTGCGACAGTGGGAAAACCGTGTACAACATGTACACATATCGACCCGGGCACTGTGCCATCGTAAACAAGTTCTGGAGGGAAATAAACACTAAACCTTTCTATGTGGATAGCGAACCACTTCTGGTTCTACAACAAGGAGTTGACAGAACCGCAGAACATGGGCATCGTCCACTCAGTCCCCAGTGTTCAAGATTCCATTAAACAATAGGCCTTGTTGTATCACTGCAAACACAAAAAACATGACTTACTCTCCCAGTACAGGGCAAGTCATAAAGAATTAAACAAGTTTACATACGAGACCTGTTTTTAAAATAAGTACCGGTTTAATATTTTAGCGCTGCAGTCGCGATTTTGAGCATACGATATCACTTCCTCCATTCATTAGGAAGCTAGACCTACTGATGATTTAGCTGCCATATCGGAATCAGAACTATTCTCCAAAATAATGACAAGCTTATCCACAATTCCACAGCACTGTCGCACACAAAACAAGTTCCCACATTTTATCCTATTCTATGCTCCATTATGTCTGTTTATATTCACTGCTCGCTTCGGTTACACTTTTCACTGAAACGCCTGTAAAATCCGATATTGGTTTCGCAATATGCACTAATGCAGGTGTCGCGTATTTTTCTGATAGTGAGTTGAATATATGAAGAGCTGTTTGTTTTTCGCCACTTTTTAACTGTTTCCCGCTTTTGTGTTTAAACAGTTTATTCGCACTACACGCACCTTCCTCTGCCATGTGAGTTCAAATACCAACTGACTAAATCACAAGATTTGACCTGAGCTGAGCATATGCGTGCCTGCGTATTATGAATGACTGTTCGCTTATCATATATCCTGTGTTACGCAAAGTGTTTATTCGGTACTCAAATAACACCTCTGGGAATTCATTGCTGCATTTCTTGTGTAAGAGAGTGGCAGTCGTGCATACGGTTGGTATTAACAAGCAAGATGCTCTCGGCGTCAGCGCAACAGCAGACGAAAATCATATTTTGTAATCTCTTAACAGCTAGTATATATCCATTATCTTTAGCAATGAGTTCTTATGATAACCGCAATAAAATGTGCAGTTATATATTTTTCCTGCCCTAATATTTCAGGATACCATACATGTATTAAGGAACTATTTACGTTGGCGTAAGAGTGTGTTCTTGGGTTCGTGACAAGCAGAGAGAACTCCGGTTTGGAATGGACAGTAGCTGTGAGCGATTCATTTTGTGTTTTCCTGTTGTTAGAGCGTTTCAAAATGTTCAAAACAATCGAGCGACCCCCTGACTGTGAAGTCAGAGCAGTAGTTCGTATTTTGAATACGAGAAATGTTACGCCAACAAACATTCATCACCAATTGTGCGAGATTTATGGGGAAACAATAATGAGTGACAATGCCCGGCCACACAGCCAAATAAACTCAAGACCTGGTCGCATTATTTGGTTGGGAACAATTCGACCATCCTCCCTACAGTCCGGATTTGCCACCAAGCGATTTTCATGTTTCTTTATTTGAAGAAATTCCTTGGTGGAAATCATTTCAACGACGATCATGTGGAGTCTTGGCTTTCATCACACGAGGCAGCTTCCTTTCAAGAAGGTAAACAAAAACTAGTTTCCTGTTACAACTGCCTGAGTAATGTGACTACGTGGAAATAATAATGTTCTGTTATTTTTTTAAATTATCGACTTACTTTAAAAACACGCCTACTATTTATTCTGAAAAATAAACAAAGAAAGCTCTGAAGCTGGGAGAATGTAAGGGGCATCAAAACACAACTACTCTCGACGTTTTACTTATATCACAAAGATTAAATGTGGGAACCACGTTTATACGTATACGTCCAGGCGGTAAACGAGTTCCTGCCAAAAGGGATACAACATTTCACGCCCTGAGCTCTTCCCTTTATACACAGAACCAGTCTCTTGAAACTGATGGTACTAGGGATGGGCAGAAAATAACTACATTTATTGTTTCATCAAAGAATATGGGCCCTATTATTCTTCTAGCACTTATCCCACACTACACTCCAATTTTCTGATCATAATGAGGCGTTCCATCCAGTAGCACAGGTTTTTCTGAAGCCCAGTATCAACTGTTGTGAGTATTCACACGTCCACTTAGATGAAACCAAGATTCATCAGTGAAAAACAAAAGCTGTGGGTCACTGAAACCCCTTTCTATGGATTGGAAAAACCAGTTACAATAATTCACACGTTTAGCGGGAGCGATATCAGAGGTTAGTTCTGAGGCCATTTTGCAATCGCTTGACAGAAGAAGAGAAATCCTATGGTTGGTTCCAGCAAGATTCTGCAACAGCACATATGGCTGCCGAATCATTACATGCAATAATGACAATAATTATTGTTGATTTGTGGCCCCCTCGTTGTCCTGACCTAACAAGTTGTGATTTTTATTAAAGTGTTCTTTAAAAGACAAAGTATATCGTTCCAGTCCTCACACACTACAGGAACTTACAGAAAACATTGTGCAAGAAATCACAAGAATTTCTGCTGCTGGCTTCGGAGAGTGAGCGAGAATATTTACACAAGATATGCTGCCTGTTGGAGAGCAGAAGGTCAACATTTCCAGCATCTATTATAAGGTTAGGATTTTAGTCCGCCTCTGCCGGCGTAATTTCCCCGGCGACTGCCGGCTGTCTCGCACAGTAGAGAGAGGCCACGAGTGGGTTCGAATATAATTTAACTACCCGATAGTCACCTCAAGTTGCTTACAACCTGAGGCATCCTCATACGGAGTTAAAAGTACATATTTGTTTACTACAGCGTGTTGCTCATTGCTTAGAATATAGGTCGCAGGTCACAAATGACAAATTAGTCAATGCATTAAGAGGGTTATTCACATGCGATTATTATATGTGAACGAGTTTTCACACACCGCGGGTAGGTCGATATAAATAACCAATTAATGCTGTTTGTAGTAAAATATGCGCGGGTTGCGAAGCTCAAACAATGACACATAAATTTTAACAATCGTGAATCAAGATCCAGAGTTGCATAATTTCAGCGAGCCTACCTTAAATGTCAAATTTCTCCAATTTATGTCATATACATTTTTGTTTTGGTTCAGTGAACCATTTTCGATATTGCTTGTTATTCCCTTAAATTTTCCAATACTTATACTTTTTCTCAAATGGGAATTCGTTATTCACTTTTTTTGTCCTGGTAATGCAAAGAGAATGGAATACTCCACATAGCAACCAGCTCTTAAAATATTTGACAATCGCTTAAAACCTACCAATTCCCCCTTGCACCTACAAGAAAATTAGCAATAAGATTGACATCTCGATTAACATGAAGCATATGGAGAATAAGCGTTTGTAAAAACAGTTTGTACAAAAGTAGAGAAAGTCATGTGAGTGTAACACATCGGATTTTTCATTTCCTCGCGTCTGTTCCCATCTACACGTGCTAAGAAAGGCGCACTTACGGCGCGAATAGCCTAGCGCCTAGCCAATATAAAGGCAACACGAAGGGATGGGTGGTGGTGGTGCTGGTGTGTGTGTGTGTGTGTGTGTGTGTGTGTGTGTGTGTGCGCGCGCGCGCGCTCCTGTAAAAACAAGTGCGAATGCATTGCCTAACTAACCTAACCTCTCCTAAATCAGAAACCAAAGCTTAAATAAGTAGCGAATCTGAAACCGCTAATCTGTCTATTCCATTTCAGGTATCTGCGCCACTTGAAGATGTATCTCGCTGTATTTTTATTTACAAAGTTGGGAATGCAAGACGAGCTCCATAGTATCTCGGATGCAGTGCGTGTGAATGACATCACTGGCTGAAACTTCTTTTGTTAGAGAACATATGATTTTTGTATTGCAATCTGTTACAGTGTGTTGAAGTGTTTAAAAGTGTTTAAAATGTTCCATCATGAAAAAAGATCCGGTTCATCAAAGATCCGATTCATTCACAAATCCTTGAAACATACAGAATAATGACGCAAAATATTAGCATGCAATAAATTTTAATCTTGCGGTCGAGTATTGTGCTCGAAACCCATATCAATACAACGTTACTTTAGCAAAATCTACAAACAATGCGCTTTCCCCTCCCCAATTACAACATACAATCACTCATTTTGTATTTACATACTCACTATTGAATAAATATTCCTTCACTGTAACGTGATCTAATTTTGTAAACCCAAAATTCACAAACCGTGAATAACAATCTTGCATGCTTAACTAACCCTATCTCACTATAACGTGAAACATCTTTAAATATCAATCACCTTCACATAGTACTGATTATTTAAGAATACTCGATAATCCTGTAATACTACTTTCCTACCGTGTGCTGTTTTCGCCTCCCCCATGGTCATGGCTGCTGCAACCAGCACGTCACAATGCTTCGGAGTGATAACTCATTTATAACCAGAGATAGCAACATCCAAAGCTTCGAACAACATAGCGTCATGAACGAGGTACGAATCACCTCACTACGTAATGCATCATGGACATTCATCATTGGCTGGATTGCGATACGCCACTAACGCTAGCGCCATCACCCTCTACGACAGTTCCAGCAACTCCTGGGCAGGCAGGCAGGCACGAGTAGTCGCTTTTTCGCCAGGGACCGAGGCGGAACAACTAGCCATCGTAACAGCGAGGTTTTTGGCATAATTCACCAAGAGTTGGTTTGGCCTTTTCTATATTATCTTTTACACTTTATTCGGTAAGCTTTGAAATTTAACCTTTGATTCTTGGTGCCTTTCTAAATTCGTGTACGGGAGAAGTATTGACATTTGCATTTCATGTAACTTCATTGTATTTGTCACTTTGTTACAAAAGCTTTAAACTCATATGACAACTTTAAGTGTACAAAGCGAAAGAAAATATCACATTGTATTTGAGCACGTAATTTGTTAAAAGAATGTTGAAGCAAGCTGATTTAAGCATTGTGAATATATCACTTTAAAATAAATTTTTAATGTATGTTGGTGAATAATTCCTATTTTCTACCTCCTAAGCAATAGTCCCTTTTCACGGTAACGTCTCCTCTGGGTATGTAAACAAAATGCTGTAAGTGGACAGCAACCAGTGGTGCAACCGTGACATCACTAAACCCTTTAGGTCTAATATTAAGTACGTACAAGATGAGGCAGTATTTTAATACCTGAATAATTTCAATTGTATTTTATATAAAAGTAAATTCAATAACAGCCCGCCTTGAAACAATAAGTATGTAATAATTATTTAAATTGTATGTAACAGTCATTGCAAATGCTTATTTTTATTGTAAACATGTTTTATTAATGTTATGTGAATATATTATATACTTTAGTAATGCAAGAGCTGTGAGAATAATAAGTTTTAAGTTGCTAACAATGAGGTAACCTTGTAGCAATAATGAGTTAAAGTGTTTGAAAGGTTACCAGTCATGATTATATCAAAGATAAGGTAAATCCAGTAACAGTTTAAAATTAGCCAATCAATAGCTAGGAAAAAGTTTAAGTAAAATGCAGATATACTATTGGACAGAATTAGCCAATCATAGATTTGAAATACCGAAGCTTACAGGTTTAACCGTTGAGAGTTACTCAGTTGCTGACAAACCTTGGTAGGGAACAGACGGAAGATGTGTTCTCTACGTGTGAATCGTAAAATATGTATACGCGCTAAGTGAAAGTATTGAAGACTCTCACAGTTCTTAAAAGTGTAGTGCTTTATAAAAATGTGCAAGGACTAATAAAAGAAGTGAATTTAAAAACTTAAATTCTGTGATGTCTACAATCATTGTCACACCGCACCCTGATTTAGAGATGCGTGACTATACAAACAAGACTGACGCAGCCGAGGCAAATTCAAACATAAATAATATATAGAAGCAGTGTTAATAACAAAGTTAAATATTATAGTGTAAAACTTGGAGTGTAATAACAAAAACACGTCATGAAATCAGCTTCTCATACGTAGCAGCATATTGCATAATAAGAGTAACTATTAGCTAATCAACAAATTCAAACCGAAGCCCAAAGCGTGTTCCAGGAACTCCTTAAATGCAACTAAATAAATATTACGTAAAATACAATTACGTAAGCATACATCTTCTTCAAGTCTAAATATATATATATATATATATATATATATATATATATATATATATATTACGTGAAGCAAATAATAAATCTTCAAGTTTAATAATCTTTCCCTTCTTAATTATTTAGAATGAAATGCTTTACCTTTTTAAGGCAAAGTTGTAATCCCTATCGGCCGGTGTGCAGGTTTCCCACGTACTGCTTTCAAATGAGGATTACCCATGAATCTCTTCTATCACCTACTTACTCTTGTAGAAATTTTCTTCTCAAATTCTTCTTTGGAAACGATGCTCTGGAGAGACACCACTCCTATGGCCTACTTCTACTTCGACAGCACTTTCTATTTGTGTACGTTAATTCTCCTGAGCGTCTTCCCCAAAGGAAGATAAGCAGTTTCTTTGGCAATGTCGTCAGTGGTTAAACTGGGCATAAATGTGCCTAAATAATTCTCACGTAGCGTATTATCTCGTAGCAACATAATGTCAGGTGTAGAGGCAAACTCCCCCTATATATAATAATGCAACTGGCATTAGAAATTGCTTACGACCACTACCTTAACCTTCCAAAGCCCTCACGTAATCATCATGCTTCAATCAGCAAGGACTGGCCAGCCAAAACCCAACTAGAAGTGACACTCTCAGGCACACAAAGGACTCTCTTCCCGTTTCAGGTGCGGGCTGACAGTTCAACTCGCTATTCCGTGACTTGCTCCTACCCCCGGTTTTCGTTTTCATTCTCTCTCAAACCCAAGCTCTTCTTAGCAATGGCTATACCCATTCTATGCGCGGTAAAACTACTTAAGGGGACAAGGTAGTCTGAACACATGGAAATTACACCTTAAGGTGTTAAATTACCACTGCTCTTAAAGTTCTCAATGGCTTTTCCAGAAACTTTTATGAATTATTCTATAAATCATGATAAGTATTTCAAGTGGTTGTTTGCATTGATAGCTTATGTAGTTGAGTCCATAAATTTTTTTTAATTCAGCAGAAAAATAATAAAATTTACTCTTAAAACATGTGAATTCCTGTACCTTTTTCTCTGATACTACTTGCAATACAGAATCACACTTTTGCATGCTTGTGGTTAGTATAATCAGCTATCTTCTGAACCTAAATTATTTAGTTATGTATATCAGTTCAATATAAATTGAAAAAAATCTGATGTGTTACACTCACATGACTTTCTCTACTCTTGTACAAACTGTTTTTACAAACGCTTATTCTCCATATGCTTAATGTTAATCTTATTGCTAATTTTCTTGTAGATGCAAGGGGAATTGGTAGGCTTTAAGCGATAGTCAAATATTTTAAGAGCTGGTTGCTATGTGGAGTATTCCATTCTCTTTGCATTACCAGCACAAAAAAAATGAATAACGTATTCCCATTTGAGAAAAAGTATAAGTATTGGAAAATTTAAGGGAATAACAAGCAATATCTCGAAAATGGTTCACTCAACAACAAAAATGTATTTGACATAAATTGTGTAGTAAAATTTTGTCTATCTCTTATGGTTTACCAGTTATGCAAAAGTCGTTCGCAATGAAGAATACTTTTGGAGACATTCCCGGAAAATTCGAGATATATATTTCATTTGTTATGAAAATATCTTAAACATATGATATTTTAATGAAAATCGTTAGAGCCATTTTTGAGAAAATTAAAATTTTCGAAAAATGTTGCATGTAAAGCGTAATATGGGGTGAGGGGATTTTCTTGAAAACCTTCGTGGCATCTCTGGAAGATACTGAACCTAAATACCAAGTTTGGTGTTTATCCAACTGTTCGTTTCTGAGTTATGCTGTTCACAGACAGACACGCACACGAACGTGTTTCCAAAAATGCTTTTTTTGGATTTAGGGGGTCTCAAAACATGTATTTCCGGTGAAATCTCGGTATCAAATTTTTGGGTGGAATACAATACTTCCCCTACTTACTATACGTAGTAGAGAAAGTAAAAATTATTTGCAAAGTCAAAAAAGTAAAAAAGTGGAAAATTTGCAATGTTGTTGCTTTCTTGATATCACTAATATCCGTTATAAAATTATGATTGTGATTTAACGTCTATTGTATACATGTACTGAAAATTTCAAATCTCTACCTCACATATTTTCTGAGAAAAAGGTACGTAAGCATCCAAAAATGTTGTTTTGAGAAAACTGAATTTAAAGTTTGAACATTAAACTTCTGACACACTTCAGTACATTCCAGGGTCATAATCATCTGCACCTTCATTCCTGGATTGCTTCAGCTTTTCTGGTTGCCTTCTCTTGGTCATGGCCTCTTTTGTTAATTGCTGAACTGCTCGCTGGGCATGATTTAGTCGTTTGTTGTTGAAAGATACGAAAATGTTATAAAAAGGGGCGTTGCATGGCAGCTTTAAAGGAATGTAGAATAGCATTTAAATGGTATTTAAATGTCTTAAAAACCTCTTAACCCCCCAAAAGGATATATTTTCTGAAACTGGAAGTAATAGAGATTCTATTAGTACCTATAACAATCATGTGAGTTTTGACCATTTCAGAGTACCTTATCCGCTTAAAACTTCAATTTTGAATATCATAAACGCTACAGATAAAATTATTGGAAAAGGAGAAGTTAAAGAAGAATTGTGGATTCACATACCTTTTACACCACGGGTATTCAAATTAAGTGCGTAAACTCACCTACCTGTAACAATATGACACACATTTTATTAATACCTAATTGTACATTGAAAATAACAGAGATGCCACAAAATAACAAAATAAACCAGTTTTCTACACGATTTTTACTTTCTCTATTAGGTGATGGAATATTGTATTCCATCAAAAACACCTTATGATACATTTACATAACTTTCTCTACGAAGTCTTCTACAAAATCTTACTCTTCTATCTACTTTTTTACTTTCTCTACCACGTACACAGTAGATAGAGTGCATTGCACTCCACCCAAACATTCGATACCGAGATTTCACCGGAAATACATGTTTTGAGGCCGCATGAATAAAAAAAGGCATTTTTAGAAAAAACGTGCGCGCGCGTGTGTCTGGGCAGCATGACTGAAAAACGAAAAGTTGATATTTAAGTTCAGTATCTTCCAAATATACGACACGAAGAATGTTCTGCTTGTTCAATGCTTAAGTTCTGTCGATTTTCAATTGTTTCTCGCGATGTCATAGACAGAGTATGGAATTTTAAGGCTAGTATGTAGCGTCCAGATCTTAAACATTTGACTATCGCTGTTCCCTTTGTATCTATAACAAAATGTGTAATGTAGCTATTTGTTTAAATGTTTATCTTAATTAAAATGAAGCAGATAGAAAAATAAACTTTCGTAAGAATAAGTTGTATATCTACTAATAAACGATAGAAGATATAGAAAGCTATGTGAATGCAAAGGTCAGATTTTCCCCTCTCATTTATATGCCGCCTTTAAAATCTAAGGTCATATGACGGACGGCTTTGCCTTTGGAGCAAATGCCCATAGGCAATGATGTTCACTTGTTAACTGTTGTTTTAATGTTTGAGTTTTCTTTCTAAATAATAACTCAATACACACACACGTATATTTACACACTCATTCGTATTTCCGGACTCTAGGGGGGTGGGGAATAATCCTGAGTAAAGAAAAATTGTCAACATCCAGCCGAGAATCGAACCCCAGACCTCTAGATTTGAAGGCTAGTATCATAACCACCAGGACATAGAGGCAGTCTTCTACTTCTTGTAAACTAAGATAAGCTTTGATTGCACATTTTCTGAGAATAGCCTGTGAACCTTGTATAACTGGTATATGTTACGCTATAGACGATAACGTACTAGACAAAAAAAAAATGTAGATCTCTTCAAAATACACAATTTATTCAAAATAATTTTTTTGAGGCATCAGCCATTTCCGAGATATCCGTCAATGCTTAGCCATTCTTTTAAAGTCCTGTAGATTTTCAATTGTTTCTCGCGTTGTCATGGAAAGAGTAGGAAAACAAACACACAATACAACCACATGTTTCCTTTTGTTCAGCGGTCTCAGAATTTGTTTCCCATGAAATCTCGATACAGAAATCTCGATGGAATGCAATACCTCCTCTACCTTCTAAAGATACGTAGTAGAGAAAGTAAAACAATTCTTACAACTATTGTCTTAATAGTCCTTGGTGCATTCGGGCAAGCTTCAATGCCTGCCAGTTTGAAAACAAAAGGATCAATTGGTGCAGAACTTGCTGGTAACGCCCCCCCGCAGTGCCCAGCAGCAGGGAAATATCGGCGCTTGTGCCTCATCTTGTGGAATGTTATAAAACCGATGCTGATTCTCTTGCATGCCACACAAGTAGACCTCTCATTCGAAAGGGGTCATCCAAAACCTCATTTTCGCCAGCGTTGAATCAATACGCTGGAATAGGGTTGGGGTAGAGATAGGATGACATTTCCCCCCCCCCTCTTCCTGAAAACAGGCACAATATTGCATCCCTCTTCCTTCCTGAATAATGTCGCGTCAAATATTTATACCCTCTTCAACTTTTAACGAGATGCATATGGTTCTTATCACATGTCACTGAACAACTTTTTAATGATCTCTTCTAAAAGTTATTTGCATAGAACACTGAGAGAGATTCTGGTGAATGTATCGACTTGAACGTAGCGTTAGATGCGTTTCAGCAAGAATTAGCATAGTTAATCTTAACATTGAAAAAAACTGGTTTGTTACAATCGCATGACTTTCTCTAACCTCTATAGTTTATGTGAATGGCGAGCTCTCCTTAGTACGTTACATATATGGTGGTGTTCCTCAGGGTTCAGTTTTGGGTCCACTGTTGTTTTTAATGGCAGTAAATGATTTACCTAGTAATATCTTTACTTGTACTATAATGTTTTCTGATGATACTACTGGAAATTACCTAAATATTTTTATGACACAATATGAAGATATCACGACCAAAGCATCTGAATAGTTCAGAGCCAATAGTATGCTCCTAAATAAAATAAAACTGCTTCTTTCAGTTTTAGTTTGAAACAATTATCGACTGATTCAGCTCGTTTCTGAGCCGATATTTTACGGGGACAAGGTAGTCTGAACACATTCAAATTACACCTTAAGTGTGTTAAATTACGACTGCTCTTAAACTTTTCAATAGATTTTCCTGAAATTTTCATGAATTATTCTATAAAGTATGACATTTCAAGTGGTTATGTGCACTAATAGCTTATGTAATTGAGTCCGTAAAAATAATTTCATTCAGCAGAAAAATAATAAAATTTACTCTTAAAACATGTGAATTCATGTACCTTTATCTCTGATACTACTTGCAATACAGAATCACACTTTTGCATGTTTTTTTAGTATAATCAGCTATCTTCCAAACCTCAGTCATTTAGTTATGTATATCAGTTCACTAGAAGTTGAAAAAAAATTATTTTCAAAGCCTAAAAAATAAAAATGTGGACAATTTACAACGTTGTTGCTTTCTTAATTTCACTAATACCCATTATAAAATTATAATTGTGGTTCAGAAAGTTTAACTATGTGTTGTATACATGCACTGAAAACTTCAGCTCTCTACCTCTCATACTTTCTGAGTAAAAGGTACATAAGTATCCAATAATGTTGTTTTGAGAAAACTGAAATTGCAGTTTGACAATTAAACTTCTGAAACACTTCAGTACAGTCCAGGGTCATAATCAATCGTATATGGATTGCTTCATCTTTTCTGATTGCCTTCTCCTGGTCGAAAAGGGGCGTTGCATGGCAGCTTTAAAGGAATGCAGACTAGTATTTAAATAGAATTTTAATGTCTTAAAAAACTCTTAACCCCCAAAAAGTATACATTTTCTGAAACTGGAAATAATAGAGATTTTATTAGTTCCTAAAGCAAAAAATTTTATTTTTGACCATTTCAGAGTACCCTGTGCCCTTAATATGTTTAGCTATATAATTTACACGTTGGAATACAAGGACAAAACGAAAAAAGATGCATGCAATCTGATAACATTTGAAAAATGCTTATCAGATGATATTTAGAAAATTATCAGTAAAAAGGAAGTCAGTAAAGGACTTAGTGTATCAAAACTTCAACGTAATCAAAATTACATTTAGGCGACCGTGACCATAATAATGTAAAAAAATGAAAATCAAATTGTTAGCTACACAAACAACCAAAGTGAAACGCGCGAAGGGACAACCAATAGAAGTGTATAAAATCAGGTCACTATGGACATATAGTTACATTCTGGGGTGAAGGCCAAAAGGTTCCCAGAAAATTATTAAAGTTTAAATCACCCCAACACGCACATGGGGGAACGTAGCACAGAAACTGCAGGAGGACCAAAACCTTGGTTTTGAAGTGGTTATATTTGTTTGTAGTTGGTGGATGCTTCAAATTTATCTGCACCACGTATGGAAGCCAATTTGTCGCAGTCACTTCGTGTTATCTTTTGCTGGGCGCCTGTTATTGTATTACTACTTTGAATGTTGGGTTCATTGTGCTCCGGCTAGCTATTATTATTTCTCAGTCGAGCATATCTCTTAATCAAGGTGTGTAAACGGAAAGGATTTGTTACTCAAAGATAACACTGATAAAAGAATTTGTTTTTACACTTTTATTACCGTCACAATTAATTAAGTTCACATATTGACTCTTGATACACGCCAGACTGAAACTGTTATATTTTCTAATATCACTATAATCACTTATTTACTTCACATTATTAATTCGCGTGTTTCACATTTATAACCAACTTTAAGACGCGAGAGATTCTGTAGAATTGCGTAACGTGTACTTTATGTATGCTTCCGTTGAACTACGCGACGTATAACTCACGAATACTTATGTTGAACTGATCGACGTATTACACGCGAATGCTTCTGTTGGACTGACGAAATCAGCCTCTGGCTTTAGCTTTTTATACTGCCACACCCCGATATGCCTAAAGATTATAACCGAGCTGCTATTGGTTAATAAAACGCGCCAACATTAGCGTCTATTTTTATATCCAATCAAAAATTACGAAAACATATGCTCTAGGGAAAATATTCCCGCTATTTCTAAGAAAAGCGCGCCAATCTGACGTCATTTGTTTGTCTCTTCTAATTAATGTTCAACTCAACCCCTCGCACATTGTTATCCGCTCCTATTGTCAGTTTCAGAGAGGTCGTGTAAACTTATTTCCTAACAATGTTTATAATTAACAAACATCTCAAATCAATGTCATACAATAATGCTTATTTACACTACAATCACTCTGGCATTTACATTATTGTGATACAAATTACTGCCACAGTTTTTAACAAAATATACACACATTTCACATTTATCACTTACCTGTGGTTTGTTAACAAAACAATTAGTAACTACATTACACACAGGGGAAAAAAGGATTGAGGGGAGATGCCTCACACACGCGACCTACTCCTTACACACTTACTCAGCAAGTGATGCTCAAACACACAAAGAAGTAACGCTATCATCTATCCTCCCTCTCCAACCCTGGGTAGGCACGTTAGGTAGGGTTAGCGAGTGTCACACCAGACGGAACTTCCAACAAGCCGAAAGAAATAACAAATCACCCCAATAATACCGTCGACAATGTGTCTGGTATGACAATACCCGCTCATACGCCACATCTCCCCCCACTTACAAAAATGAGGCGTCCCCGCCGAAAAGAAAAGGTAAAAAACATAGAAAAGCATGGAAATTCAAATTTCCTGAACATAAATGAATTGTAAAACCCCTTGTTCAGAAGATATTCACACACTGTAACATGCCCATGTTGTGCTACACGCGACCTAGTCTTTACACACTTACTCAACAAGTGTTGCTCAAACACACAAAGAAGTAACGCTAACACCTACTCCCCCTCTCCAAACCTGACTAGGTGCGCTAGCTAGAACTGGCGAGTGTCATACCAGACGAACTTCCAACAAGCCGAAATAACAAATCACCCCAATAATACCGTCCACAATGCGACGCTACAATGTGTCTGGTATGACAATACCCACACATACCCCACAATATGTGACGTCAATACGCAATGCTTGAAGCTGATGCCAAGTGATAAAGACACTGTTTAATTTGAAGTAGAATATCTTTTACGTTATTTGCTCCACGCTTTGGGCTCCAAAGTTTAAGTAGTTGTTGCTGGTTTGCATCACGTTTAAAAAAAAGAACTTTGAATTTTAATGTTTATTTGAATATTATATATGTATGCCTCGGCTGCATCAGTAGTAATTTGCAGAAACACGTATCTCATAGCAGGGGTAGTACGCTAAAGAATGAATGCTTACACAAATTATAATGGTACTTAACTTCGTTGTATTAATCCTTCACACGATTAAATAACACTTCACGGATATATTCTACTCTAGAGCTGTGAGACTATTGTTATTTGTACTTTTTAACACGTAAAACTTATATTATTGACGTAATGAAATTTTTTATGCCTCACACTGAATACGTATAAAATCGAACTGCTCCGGAACGCTGCCTTCTAGCGCCTGGCGTTTACCGCTTAAATTTGTACGTTTACTATAGGTTTGTTCCCACACGATTCAGAATCGATTCCGAATTATCTGAGTGTGCGCAGTAGCTAAGTGGCGTTCCAACACGACAGAGAATCAGTTCAGAACAATTCTGAATTTCCAGTTTGCTGTTCCAACGTATTTGGGAACTAGTTCGGAACGAGTGAAATCGGTTCGTTATTAAGAATAGGAACTGAAAATTCCAGACATGTGTAGACTGTATGGTCTACAGCGCATAATCAGTTAATTCAGAATCGATTCTAATCGCTTGGAACAAACCCGACAGAGAGTATTGAAAAAGCGACATAGTCTCTGTATTCAGTAGAAAATAAATTTGAATATGTAATTCATTCCTCCATTCGTGTTTATTTCTCAATACGGAATAGCAAAGGTGTTTGGTAAGCAGTTGCTCGCTGTTGAGTAGCATGGCGACATACTTGAGGAAAAGAACAAACGTCTAACAAAGCCAGGGAGCAAAACAGCGTTCAAAGATAACAAGAATGAGTGATTTAGAAGGTGACAGTGATCTTTTTAATGATGCATCTACTTCCGAAGAAGAGGATTATTTCCATTTAAACATTATTCCGTTATTTTGGGACCTTTACCCCCTTTTGGCACCTTTATACCATTTTCCCCCAACCATGCCCATAATCCCCTTTTCTCTTTTAAGTTTCATTCCAATTTATTCTTTAACTTTCAATTAACGTCTCCTCAGCTTGCTGTGTACGTGCGAATAGTAAGCCTGCCCCTTTCAGTAAACGCCGCGCGGGAATTGAAAGCACACCCGCAACAATGGAAAATAATTGTGTGTTCGACGAAAACCTCTTTCTCTCACTTTACTGCTATAAAGTAGCCCGCAATAATGCAATTGACAATGAGCGATTCTATCCCACCAGAATCAGTAGCCTGCTGTTCGTGAATGTGAGTTTGTTGCTGTGAGAGACGTCATCTGTTTACGTGGAGACGAAGCCTGGGCAGGCAGAGACGACAATAACCGCAACCGCGCAGTTCCGAGAATTATTAAGACTGGGCTATAATTCACAAAACAATTATATATAAAGAAATAAAGATTTCAGCCCAATTGAATGGATAGTTTAGAAAATAGCAATTTCAGTTGTGCATCCCCTTAAATAAACCAGCAGTTTATTGTGCCTTTTTCGCCTCATTTGAGCACCTTTTCCCTTCCTTTTTTCATCTGAAATTTGCAACTAAAAATCCTAACCCTGATCATAAGCATACATTGGTACCATGTATTTTTGTATTATTTGCATTACGTTCGGAATAGAATTTATGTGGGGTGTCATTGTCTCAGAGTATTGGAGTTTTAAATTAAACATTGTGTGTAGAAGCTTCTGTAGCAGGAAACCTAATGTTAAATTGGAATTGTGTTAAATTACTTTTTTCGGGTTCTGGTTTAAATATAATATCTATAAATTACAATTGTTATTCGCAATAACTCAGTATCAATGGCTTTAAGCCGATTAACGCGATTTATTTTTGCTCGAATATTAGGACTGGAATCAGTATGAAAGAAACGCTGAGTTTGATTTCATTCATCAACGCTGTAAACGTAGATATTTGATCGTCTTCTGATTGACCGTGCAACGAAGAAGGCCGTGACAGAACGCGAACGGTTCAAGTAGTGTTCCAACCACACAAAATTCCGAATTAGTTCTGTGAGCGTACCGGACTGGCGCATGTGCATTAGCATGTGTTGGAATTAGTTCGGAACCCGTTCAGAACTGTGTGTTGGAACAAACCTTATATTTCAAGTCTATGATTGGCTATTCCTACTCCAATATAATACTTTTATTTGACTTTTAACTTTTCTGGCTTTTGATTTGCTATTTTAAACTGTTTTAAATATTACATTATTGTTCCAAGAATTAGTAGCATTATTAAACTTTCTAATTTATTGTTGTCTCAAGGTTACCTCATTTTAACTCATTGTTAGCAACTTTCGGCCTCTACATTGTAATTCTGTTTGCTACGGAAGGTATTTTGCTTCTATTCCCACAGCTCCTACATTGTTGAATTACGTAAGATATTCACATAACATTATTATACATGTACATAATAATATAAACATAATCCAATTACTAATTTACACTTTTTATATATTATTAGACTAGTATCATTTAAGTGTTAAAATTACTGCCTCAAAGTAGTGCAATACCAATATGTTTAAAAGTAATTCAAACCGAATAAGTATATCTTGCTTTGTGACATTTTTTTTTTCGTGTGTGAAATTAAAAGGAAAGCGAAATTTGTTCTACGAAATCACACGTTTTCATTCTCTTCCAAAACTACGACTAGAGATACCTACAATAGAAATAAGAATATTTTTACAGGAGTCCAGGGCTGCAAACCGCCACTGAACTATTTAGAGCCAGAGCACATCAGAGCAACAGATCGACAAGTCACCCTGTACAAGACCAGGGATGTCGCGACTACTATGACTAGGGAACACACCCACACACATTCCATTCCACTATATAGTTTATACTGACAGCCTACTAGCGTCAACTTCCCACATTGAACACCTGAAGAAAACATTGTTCAATATAATATTCCTAATAACAAATCTGAGAGAATGTATTTCCCCTGAGTGTATGTATGTATGTACTCACACACACACACTATGCGATCAAAAGTATCCGGACACCTCCACACATACCTTTTTCATCTTAGGTGCATTGTGCTGCCACCTACTGCCTGGTACTCATTGTCCGCGACCTCAGTAGTCAATAGACATTGTGAAAAAGCAGAACGGGACGCTGCGTGGAATTCACGGACTTGGAACGTGGTCAGGTGATTGGATGTCACTTGTGTCAGAAGTCTGTATTTCCACACTCCTAAACATCCCTAGGTCCACTTTCTGGTGTGATAGTGAAGTGGAAACGTGAAGGGACATGTACAGCACAAAAGCGTACAGACCGACCTCGTCTGTTGACTGACAGAGACCGCCGACATTTGAAGAGGGTCGTAAAGAGTAATAGGCAGACATCTATCCAGACCATCACACAGGAATTCCAAACTGCATCAAGATCCACTCCAGGTATAAGCCACACATCACGCAGAAAAATGCCAAACGACGCCTCGCCTGGTGTAAGGAGCATCAACATTACACGATTGAACAGTGGCAAAACGATGTGTGGAGTGCCGAATCACGGTACACAATGTGGTGATCCGATGGCAGGGTGTGGGTGTGGCGAATGCCCGTTGAACGTCATCTGCCAGCGTGTGTAGTACCAACAGTGAAATTCGGAGGTGGTGGTGTTATAGTGTGGTCGTGTTTTTCCCGAAGGGGGCTTGCATCACTTGTTGTTTTGCGTGGTACGACCTACATTGATATTTTAAGCACCTTCTTGCTTCCCACTGTTGAAGAGCAATTCGGGGATGGCGATTGCGTCTTTGAATACGATCCAGCACCTGTTCATACTGCACGGGCTGTGGCGGAGTGGTTACACGACAATAACATCCCTGTAATTGACTGGCCTGCACACAGTCCTGGCTTGAATCCTATAGAACACCTTTGGGATGTTTGGGAACGCCGACTTCGTGCCAGGCCTCACCAACCTACCTCTCCTCAGTTCCGCACTCCGTGAAGAATGGGCTGCCATTCCCCAAGAAACCTTCCAGCACCTGATTGAACTTGTACGTCTTTTTCAGCCAGGTGTCCGGATACCTTTGATCACGTAGTGTATATATATGTATATATATAGCTGTTTTTGAATCCATAACAAGCTGCTTGATTAAATTAATCCCAGTTAGGAAACTTGTTATGTTCAGAGTGTACACATGGTTGGTTGCAAATCCTTTGTGCTCCATACCTGAATATTTAAATTTTAAATGTTGTGATGTGTACCTTTTAATTGACTAAATATATATTTAGACAGGTTTTTTTAATTTAAACATTGTCAAATGCACTGCTGCTGCTGCTTATTAGTGGCTATACAAAATTTTCCTACGCGACATTACTTTCCTATTTACTTCATTTTAATCCAAATAAACCTTTGCAGAAATAGCTACATTATACATTTCGTTATAGATACAAAGAGAACAGCGATAGTCAAATGTTTAAGCACTGGACGCTATATGCTGGCCTTAAAATTCCTTGTATATCCCTCTTTATTGAGTTGAGGGTTTTACCTATACATAATCTTCATATTTTAGATATTTTAGTCTTTATACACAACTCTTCCTAAAGCCTAACATTAAGAAGTGATATGCTTAACTACAGCACTAGGTTAAAATCAAATGTAAATATTTTAAATTATCCAAAAATTAGTATAGCTATATGTATTTAGGTTCCAAATTATACTTTCAGTGTAACCTCGATAACGATTTTTACTTGCTCTACTACGTATAGTAAGTAGGGGAAGTATTGTATTCTACCCAAAAATTCGATACAGAGATTTCACCAGAAATACATGTTTTGAGACCCCTGGAAACCCAAAAAAGCAATTTTAGAAAACGGTCTGTGTGTTGTATGCCTGTGAACAGCATAACTTAAAAACGAAAAGTCGTAATCACACAAAACTTGATACTTTTAGGTTCAGTATCTTTCAAAGATGCGACACGAAGATTTTCAAGAAAATCTCCCCCCCCCGCAGCCTACAATTTACATGCAACATTTTTCGAAAATTTTTACTTCCTCAAAAGTGCCTCGAACGATTTTGATTAAATTATCATATGTTTAAGATACTTTTATGGCAAATGAAATGTATATCTTGAATTTTCCAGGAATGTCCCCAATAGTCATGTTCATTATGAATGACTTTTGCATAACTGGTAAACCGTAAGAGATAGAAAAATTATTACCACACAAAGAACGTATATCTCGTTAAAACACATAAATGGGAATTGTTATTCGTTTTCTTTTCATGTCCTGGTAATGCAAAGAGAATGGAATACTCCACATACCAACCAGCTCTTAAAATATTTGACTATCGCTTAAAGCCTACCAATTCCCCTTGCAACTACAAGAAAATTAGCAATAAGATTCTGAAAATTTTTATCTCGATTAACATGAAGTGGATGGAGAATAAACGTTTGTAAAAATAATTTGTATAAGAGTACAGAAAGTCAGGTGAAAGAAACAGAATTTTTTGTGGAATACAATATTTTCTCTACCTGTTAGGTATACACATTTTGCAGAGAAATTTAAAAAAAAAAGTGTAAAACTTATTAAGTATACAATTTGTCCTACACAACCGTTTCGTAGCATTAAGTGTTTACAAAACCTTCCGTTTTTTTTTTCTTTTGTGAGTTTTACCATGCTGAAACGCGACTCTTCTTTTCCTTCCTTCGAATGAGAGCTATTTATCACAAAAACTAACTGTGTTGTAAAGCAACTGGCGTTGTTCTTGCATGCTGCAGGTAGCTTAGTTTAAATTCATTTTAGGCAAAAGCATATATCACGAGCAGTGTAACGTAGATAGAAGAATCATCTATCTCAGTAATTTGTGAGTTATAAAGGGATGCATAGAGAGATGAAAGACCAGAACAGATTAACTTTTTCCTTCTTTTGCAGTAGATTAGCTCTGTGGATATGTCTGCAGAGTTATTTTTGATGTTCTCCCATTTCGAGTATAATTATCTTCCAGAGCAAATCGTTTTAAAATTACCTAGGGATGGAAACGTATTCCACTGCCTGGAGTTACTCGATATTATCGGAGAAAATTAGCGTTTAAAAGCTACTGATAGCGCAGGATAGGGTTTCCAGTGAACAGTATTACATGAACGTGTTATACAACAAAAACGGGGCCAAGCTCCCTCATGGTTTCGTTTACAGCTTATAATTATTTTACCCGAGCGCGGTGAAAAACAAGTGCGTATCAACTGGGTTTAATCTTACTATTAATTTAGGTATTTTTGAAACGTTTTATTAATTCTTGTACAAGAGTTGGATGTTTCTGCACGTCGGTAGAGAGACGTCAATATTTTGTTAAAGATTAGCAATGCATGTGTCAGGTATACGCCGTCTGTTCTAAGTGTAAAGGGTCATTCGTAACGGATATTAAGCATTAAAATACCACGTAAAACTTTAGCATAAAACTTAACAATATGGTGTCATTCACGACAAACAGGAACACAAACAGCAGGCAATTGCAAGAGAGCGTAAAAGAGTTGCGCTAATATGGCAGTCTGCGAAGCGACCACGGACATTCGACAATGAAATTATGTACTCTGGGATGCAAAAAAAAAAACAAAAAAAAAAAAAAAAAAACAAATCTGATATTTTACACTCACGACTTTCTCTACTCTTGTACAAACTATTTTTACAAACGCTTATTTTCCATCTACTTCATGTTAATCGAGATAAACATTTGCAGACTCCATCTTATTGCTAATTTTCTTGTAGATGTAAGGGGGATATATGTTTACAAGGGCAATTTGGAAATACAGTAGCCTTTAAGCACATACATATCTCTTAATAGCTGGTTGCTAGGTGCAGCACCATTCCCTTTCCCACAGATTAATACTCTTTGCATCTCCAAGACAAAAAAATGAATAACGAATTCCCATTTGAGAAAATAAGTATTGAAAAATTTAAGGGAATAACAAGTAATATCTCGAAAATGGTTCACTCAACAACAAAAAATGTTTACGACATAAATTGTGTATTCTAACGCGATCTACATTTTTTGTGTAGTAAACTTTTGTCTATCTCTTATGGTTTACCAGTTATGCAAAAGTCGTTCACAATGAAGAATACTTTTGGAGACATTCCCAGAAGATTCAAGATATACATTTTATTTATCATAAAAATATCTTAAACATATGATATTTTAATCAAAATCGTTACAGCCATTTTTGAGAATATTAAAATTTTCGAAAAATGTTCCATGTAAAGGGTAATCTGGGATAGGGGGATTTTCTTGAAAAGCTTGTGTCGCATCTCTGGAAGATACTGAACCTAAATACCAAGTTTGGTGTTTATCCGACTGTTCGTTTCTGAGTTATGCTGTTCACAGACAGACACACAGACACACACACGGACATGTTTCCAAAATACTTTTTTTGGATTCAGGGGTCTCAAAACATGTATTTCCGAAGAAATCTCGGTATCGAATTTTTGGGTGGAATACAATACTTCCCCTACTTACTATACGTAGTAGGGAAAGTAAAAAATGAATAACCAATTCTCATTTGAGAAAAAGTATACGTATTGGAAAATTTAAAGGAATAACAAGCAATATCTCGAAAATGGTTGTCAAAAAAAATGTATACGACATAAAATGTGTTTTAAAATAAATCCACAATTTTTGTGTAGTACGTTTTTGTCTATCGCTTGACGTTTAGCAGTTATACAAGATTATATAAAATTCCTTCCAAATGACGAGGACTTCAAGAGGTTATTCTCAGAAAATTCAAGATATACATGTTATATTTCATACAAATCAAAATCGTTAGAGCCATTTTTTAGGAAATAAGAAATTTCGAAAAATGTTCCATGTAAAGGTTAGTTTGGAGTAGGGGCATTTTCTTGAAAGTCTTCGTGTCGCATCTTTGGAAGATACTGAACCTAAATACCTAGTTTGGTGTTCATCCGACTGTTCGTTTTTACTTTCTCTACTACGTATAGTAAGTAGGGGAAGTATTGCATTCCACCCAAAAATTCGATACCGAGATTTCACCGGAAATACATGTTTTGAGCCCTCCTGAATCCAAAAAAAGCATTTTTGGAAACATGTCCGTGTGTGTGTCTGTGTGTGTGTGTGTGTGTGTGTGTGTGTGTGTGTGTGTGTGTGTGTGTCTGTGTGTCTGTGAACAGCATAACTCCAAAACGAACAGTCGGATAAACACCAAACTTGGTATTTAGGTTCAGTATCTTCCAGAGATGCGACACGAAGGTTTTCAAGAAAATCCCCCTACCCCAGACTACCCTTTACATGGAACGTTTTTCGAAAATTTTCTCAAAAATGGCTCTAACGATTTTGATGAAAATATCATATGTTTAAGTTAATGTCATGAGAAATGAAATGTATATCTCGAATTTTCTGGGAATGTCTCCAAAAGTATTCTTCATTGTGAACGACTTTGCCTAACTGGTAAACCATAAGAGATAGACAAAATTTTACTACACAAAAAATGTAGATCGCGTTAAAATACACAACTTATGTCATATACATTTCTTTTGTTGAGTGAACCGTTTTCGAGATATTGCTTGTTATTTCCTTAAATTTTCCAATACTTATACTTTTTCTCAAATTCGTTATTCATTTTTTTATGTCCTGGATATGCAAAGAGAATGGAATGCGCCACATAGCAACCAGCGTTAAAATATTTGACTATCGCTTAAAAGCTACCATATTCCCCTTGCATCTACAAGAAAATTACCAATAAGATTGACATCTCGATATCTCGATTAACATGAAGCGTATGGAGAATAAGCGTTTGTAAAAATAGTTTGTACAAGAGTAGAGAAAGTCATATGAGTGTAGCACATCAGATTTTTTAGTTATGCTGTTCAGAGACACGCGCACGCGCGCGCACGCACACACACACACACACACACACATACACACACACATGGATCTTTTCTAAACATGCTGTTTTTATTCAGGAGGCTTTAAAACATTATTTCCGGTGAACTGTCGGTATTGAATTTTTGGGTGCAATGCAATACCTCCTCTACTACTCTGTAGGTGACAGAGAAAGCAGAAACACATCTTGAGTTCCTTCATTACAATCGCACGAACACAGGTCACATTGATTCTTGTTGAGGCTACCGGTAAGCTTGAGACTCGCGTGGGAGAGGCTGATACTGGTATTGCTAGGTCGTGTCAGATCTGTTCAGCCTCAATGCTTTACCGGGCAACATTTTTCTAACCCGTTTTTTCTGTTCCCTCATTTCTTGAAGCATCTCCACCAGAAAACGAGCGCTCTCTGCATCGGGAATATTTTCGAAAACTGTTGTAGGATCAAATGGAACTACTTCTTTCCCCGGGGTGCCAATGTTCCCCCATTTTACAGTACGTGGCCTAAAGGTTTTATCTGTAGAAAAGGATACTGGAGAGTGAAAGCGCGAACTTGGGGACTCCTTACGTCATAATGTTACAACAAACCGTAGTATTGGGTTCAGTATCTTCCAGAGATGCGACACGAAGGTTTTCAAGAAAATTCCCCCACCACAGATTACCCTTTACGTGGAACATTTTTCGAAAAGTTTAATTTTCTCAAAAATGGCTCTAACGATTTTGATTAAAATATATATGTTTAAGATATGTTCATGTCAAATAAAATGTATATCTTGAGTTTTCTGGGAATATTTCCAAAAGTA
This sequence comes from Deroplatys truncata, assembly GCA_030765065.1. NCBI lineage: Eukaryota > Metazoa > Arthropoda > Insecta > Mantodea > Mantidae > Deroplatys > Deroplatys truncata. The sequence goes on along the minus strand of CM060975.1, from coordinate 301,643,802 downwards.
TTCTTCATTGTGAACGACTTTTGCATAACTGGTAAACCATAAGAGATAGACAAAATTTTACTACACAAAAAATGTAGATCGCGTTAAAATACACAATTTATGTCATATACCTACATTTTTTTTATTGAGTAAACCATTTTTGAGATATTGCTTGTTATTCCCTTAAATTTTTAAATACTTATTTTCTCAAATGGGAATTCGTTATTCATTTTTTTTGTCTTGTATATGCAAAGAGTATTAATCTGTGTCAAAGAGAATGGTGCTGCACCTAGCAACCAGCTATTAAGAGATATGTCTGTGCTTAAAGGCTACTGTATTTCTATATTACCCTTGCAAATACAAAACAAGTGGAACATAGTGGGCCTTAAGCGATAGTCAAGTATTTTTAGAACTGGTCGCTATGTGTAAAATGTAATTCTCTTTGCATGTCAGAAGATCGTTTCTGCAAATGTTTATCTCGATTAATATGAAATAGATGGAGAATAAGAGTTTGTAAAAATAGTTTGTACAAGAGTAGAGAAAGTCATGTGAGTGTAACACATCAGATTTATTTGGATTCAGGGGGTCTCAAAACATATATTGCCGGTGAAATCGCGGTATCGAATTTTTGGGTGGAATACAATACTTCCCCTACTTACTATACGTAGTAGAGAAAGTAAAAATATAGCTAAATAAAACCCTGTTTTGCACAATTTCTTCGTGAAAAAAGTGTTTTAATGGCAACATAATATAAAACCGACGTACATTATACTGTTTACTCTCAAAGAGGAACACATTTACTAAACATTATTTTAATAATCCTTCCAATCTCCATTCTTGTCCAACATCTGATTCAGTCGCCTAGGCACCGAATCACTGGTCGCCTTCTGGGAACACTTGTCATGAAATATGAGAATACATAATTTTCTAAGTCAAGGGTTCTTCGGCATCTAAGCCAGAGGTGGGCAGAAGTCAGTTTTGTTCCCCGCGCAGTTCAGCGTGTATATGGCCGATCTCCCTACAGAGCAGCACGTCAACATAGCACAATGTGCTGACGACGTGCTCCTGTATTGCACAGATAAAAGCTCGCCCAGAACCTTCAACCCCCTTCAGAGACAGCTCCGCCTCCTCCAGAGTGGTGCCGGCGTTGGCGATTATCCATAAATCCGACAAAAGCCACGCCATTCTCTTTACCAAATGCCGCTTTCCCACAAACTTCCCTACATTCACCTACCTCAGAAAGATAGAATGGACGAATGCCATTAAGTACTTGGGAGTTAAGCTAGGTAAAGGCCCAAGTTTCGGGAAGCACAACCGGGACCTCGCGCAACGGGCCTTTGAGGTTACGGCTTCATTGTACCCCATGCAAGGTCGGACATGCCTGTTCCGCTTAAGCTACGGCTTTTTTGAGGGCTCATAATCCCCGTCCTGCTTTACGCCTGCGAGATATGGGGCATGGTGCGTCGGAACCTAACGCCTCTATATGTTTCGAATGTTGGTGGCAGTCCCAGGTTCGATGCCCACATGGCTTCGTCTTGTCCTGGCTGGTTGATTTAACTATACGGTGATTCTCGCTGTTACCATGGCTAGTTGGTTCTCAGCGGTGATGTTTGCATGGACTTTGCCTATCATGATTATTAATAAGCTTGTCGATCTCAGTGGTGGTACTAGGAGCTCAGAGGAGAATTTACTACTCACCATAATGTTTTGTTTATGGCTATTTATTGTTACTCCTTCACTCTAACACTACATGATCTTCCTGTTCACTTATCACTTTGTATAGGACACCATTTGCGCGCCAACTTTGTTTGACGGAGTATCGTGGATTACTCGTCAGTATCTAAAAGTCAACTGTTTTATTTTGGGGTGGATCTCGACTATTTAAAGACCACAATCTCCCACCTAAAGTTTTGGTATCGGATTTCTTATTGGTCAGTTTGTATATATCATGTGACCTTTTCGCCGGGCTTCTCTTGGTAAACTGCCGTTCTGTTAGTTTCCTTCACTCCATACTTCCGGATCGGAAACAAATAGAATCATAAAACCTTGCCCTAGACTAACACAAAAGATACCTGTTTCGTTGCACATGCGAACCGCATATTTCTACCCTAACTGCAGAGTTCAAAACATTCTTAACTTAGTTAAACACGAACATTATGTACACCACAAATATTACATTATAAAGAAATTACTATTTATATGGTTTTCACATTGTACACATGGATCCTTTATACAGCAAATTATACACTGAATAAATTAGCACATAATAAAATTAATTCGGGCACATTCTGTCTCAATGGCCCAGACTCCAGTCTGTTGCTTCTGCAACGGGTGCAGAACAGGGGCCTTTGGGCTATCTATTTTGTAAAACGCTCCTTTCTGTGAGACTGCTTCACGAAGCCTCATCTCTTCCCTAGAGGAGGATGAAATTAGGCGCCGGGCCGCAATATTCTACGACCAGTTGCCACACTATCGGAGTGCCCGGTCTCTAGGAGATTATAACCCCAGGATACGCCGCTTGCGGTGTCACCGGCTTCCCCGCGGGTACATCCGGTAACAACGGAGCACCTGCAACAGCAGGTAAGGTTGAGCTCCTATGTAATCCCTCCAGGAGATGCTTGGATTACAAAAATTACAACCCTTAACTAGAACTTATGCATAAACAATTGACACCAGCGGTGCACCATGACTGGCAACCGTTGAGGAGCAAATTTTGCTACTTTCTTTAACTCACCTACATAAACTTCACCAGGTATCCTACAAACCCCACATCCCGTCACTACATCGTTTAGTTCTATTTAGGGCGAGTACACGCTTTAACACTTCAAGCTGCCCTCAGCCTGCCAGCATGTCGTCAACATAACACAACGCAACCCTCACAAGAAATATGAAGTAGGCATTGCTGCGAGAGTAAGGGAGGGTGAGGGTTGATAGCAATTTAGTTCACTATTATATTGTGTTTAACTTGAGTTTCTACATTTTCTGAAAGGATTTTGCACTCTCCTTAAAACGGTTCTTCGAGATAAATTATTAAAATTGGTAAATTCTTAAGGTCACATAACTTTCAAAGTTTTTGTCAGACATGGTTTCAGAAGCTCACCCTCTTGAAAAGGTTTTAGGGGCCGAGCGATCTTCCACAAAAGCACGTAACTTGCATATTTAGTTCTGTATTTACAGCCATAAAATTTTGGGACTTTCTGCACGATGTTCTTTTTTCTCTCTATTTTATTATACGTCGCTTTAACCCCCTGGTCATATCGCGACTTAGAACGATATGTGATGGACAGTTATTCTTCTAGGTCTCATCCCTGTAACCACCAGCTCCGTCACGTGTCACAGAGACCCTAGCGCATAGCTACCGAATCTTCTGCTTCGTGCCGTGCAGACGGTATTAGGGTGCCGTCCAGTCCAACCGCCGTTCCTTTACTAAGGCGGACAGTTAGCATTCCTTCCTTAGAGACAGCAGCCAAATCCTTCACAACCACAGTGGTGCCAACGGTTCATAACCTCACCATCCTAACACATCCCCCTCCTCATTCAGAATCCCACCACTGGACCTAGAACTCCTTATCCGCCGCTCCTGGGCAGCCCGAATGCTATACCAGCGCCACCGAACGCCCCATAACCGAGAGCTTCGCCGAGGGGTCCGTGACCGACTGCGTGAGCACAGGGTGCAAGCGTGGGAGGCCACGATGGCCCATCAGAACCTCGATAGTGGTGACGTTTGGCGGATAGCTAAAAACTTCCGTCGCCAACGCAATCAATACAGATCCCCGCTTCAAGGTAACCTAGGCCTTGTAGACGAACCCATAGCCAAAGCAAATGTGCTCACTATCTTGAGGACACCTGCAGGCCCAGAGATGACCCTCAGGACGCAGACTTTATTGCCCGTGTCCACCAGAAGGTAGATCGCTATTTGCAGTTGCCTCCTGGTGGAGAGGAGAATCCCCTCTCAATTATCCGCCCTAGTGAAGTCCAAGGCGCACTCCGGCGTCTCAACACTAAAAAGCCTTGCGGACAGTACGGACTGACCCCCGCCATGCTCCGCAACCTACCTTTCAGAACTGTACTTTTCCTTACCAAGGTTTTTAACATTGTATCACCCTAGGACACTTTCCACGCGAGTGGAAGATGACCCGGGTGGTGAGTATTCCTAAACCTGGTAGGGACCCGGCTCTTCCCTCCAGTTACCGCTCCATGAGCCTACTTACCCACTTTCTCAAAAGTTTTTGAGAGGTTCATACTGCACCGCTTGTCGCCACTCTTGGCTGACATTCAAGCCATTCCAACTCACCAGTTTGATTATCGTCCTGGGCACTCGACCGCCCAGCAGCTGCTGTGGGTGGTGGAGCCTGCTGCCCTGGGTTTCCAGGACAGGGCGTTCACTCCTGCGGTGTCTCTGGACGTGGAGATGGCCTTCTCAACGACCTGTCACGAGGGGCTTCTCTATAAATTGATCCAGTTTGGTCTACACAGACAAATCATCAACATCCTACAGTTTCCTACACAAACGCTCCTTTATAGTAGTAGTAGCAGGGAAAACATCAACATTAAAACCCATACGAGCCGGAGTCCCAAAGGTTCTGTACTATCTCCCACACTGTTCAGTCAGTACATGGCAGACTTTCCAGTGGTGTAGGGCGTCAATATGGCCCAGTTTGCTGATGACATCCTGCTCTACACTACCAACAGACACATACTCAGAGCCTTCAACCTAATACAACGACACCTCCGTCCGTGAATCCGGGCAAAAGCCAAGCTGTCCTGTTCACCAAGAGACGAATCCCCAATGCAGACAGACCAACTTTCACCTATCGGAACCAAAGGATAGAGTGGGGGACTTCCATACGCTACTTGGGTGTTACTCTGGATAAGGGCCTAACCCTTAGTGAACACGTAATGAACAGGACTAAGGGGGCGGTAGCTGCCTTATACCCGGTTCACTTAAACTTACGCGTTTATAAAGCACTTATCTTACCTCTGATGCTCTACGCCTGTGAGGTGTTGGGCATGTCAGCAGATTCCTGGCGAATTCAGAATAGAGGACTTCGGTCCATCTATCCTGTCTGTCATCGCTTTCCAGTCAGGCTACTACACGAGACCTCGGCCCTCCCATACGTGGAGGATGTGATTAGACCCCGGGCTCAAAAATTTTACGGAAAATTGATTTACCATCAGAACGCCCTTGTCGGATCCCTGGGGACTAGTTACCTCAATAACGTCAATACAGACGCTACCGGGTTCCTCGCATGGCTTGCGGGCACCCCCGGTAACGAAGGCTTTAAACCTGCCAACAGCAAAAGAATGCTGTCACTAAGTACTCCCCCCTCCCATGGGAGTGGTCAATCAAAATTACAGTAAAATAAACATCACCAGAGCAGGGCACTGGCGCTGCTCCTTAAAAGGCAGCCACTGAGGAGCCTATAAACATATAGAGCTACCTCCCATCACAACTCCAACATCAACACCAAACCTTCACCCCACAACAATCCATTCTACTTATGGTAAAGTCCTTCCAAGGGTAGGTACATAGAAAAACCACCACGAACCTACCAGATTGAAGTCCAATGCAGCAATAATTTCGTACGTTTAATTCCTTAAGCAAATAAAACAATAATAATGATAAACTAAATAAGTCCCCTGTGGAAGACACCTTTAATTTCACCACATGAAGCATGCCATTAAGTTAGAGACTTTGGATGGTGCCTCCAAATAAACCAAGTAATGCTTTTGAGCAAATTAAACATTTCACATTCTCTCCTTCTGCACAGCAAAAACGTACGCATCCTCCCACTCCGCACGAAATTTCCGTTTTCCGGAAAGCGATGGTTTAGAAGACAATGCCATCACGAACTCCACCGCTGAATGTTTACTTCCAACCACCCTCTCGCCTCTAGCTAGCAACACTAGCCCTGGCTGTGTGCGCTGCCAGTCCAGATACATTGTGACCACACACTGATTGAGAGTCGCGACACAAGGTTTGCTCACCTCTTGACCTAAGTGATTAGCTGCAAGGGCGGCTAAATCAAGTATTGGACAGATTACTAAAATAATGTCTAGTAAAAGTGTCCTCTTTGGGAGCAAAAAGTATAATTTACTTCAGTTTTACATTATTATGTCATTAAAAATACGTTTTAATGGAGAAATTTCGTAAAACAGTGTTTTATTTAGTTGTACATTTGGACTCCAATAATGTCTAATAACCGAGTGCGATGGCTCAGGCGGTAAAGTCTGTGGTCCGCATTCGAGAGGTCCGGGTTCAAATCCCGTGGGCCAACCACTCTCTCTGAGCTTTCTTCGTGGTTTTCCTCAGTCGCCAAGGTAAATACCGGATTGGATATTGAATACCGCGACCCAAAGTTCCATCCTAAGTCTAAAACAACAGTAAAATGAAAAATAAGTCGTAATAGCGAATGATATGCCAACTATTTACAGACAATGTAACCAGTGAGAAACAAGTATTTTAGTAGGAGTTGTATCGTATTTCAACTGTTGGGGAGCCGAACTTGTAGTAGTTGCAACCGCACGTATGGTACCCGGTAGCCTTTGCCCGAATTTTTAAAGATATTAACTTTGTAATTTGACTGTTTCTTTAAGTATTAAATATTTATGTTTGCCTCGGCTGCGTCAGTATTATTGTTAGAGACACGTTTCTCTTAGCAGGGCGTGATGCGACAAGAATGTAGGCTTACACGGATTATAACTTTACTCCACTACATTTATTAAACCTTGACACAATTTAAATAACACTTCAGTGATATTGAGAGCTGCGAAATTCTTTTGTTAATTACTTGCACTTTTTAACACGTAAACTTACTTTTCGTCTCACACGAATACGTATTATATTTCATGAGGACACTTTTTGCATCTTGAACTCTAAATTTGTAAAATTTTCTCCTTTTCAGTTTCTGATTGGCTAATTCTACTCCAATAGAATACCTTCATTTAACTAAAACTTTTTCTGGTTGTTGATTGGCTATTTTATAAACTGTCACTAAAATTGTATTATTGTTGCTCCAATAATGACTAGTAGCATTATTAAACATTCTTACTCATTATTGCCTCAAGGTTACCTCATTGTTAGCAACTTTTAACCTATTATTCTCACAGCTCCTACATTATTAAATTACATAATGAATTCAAATAACATTATTGAACATGTTTACAATAATATAAGCATCTGCAATGACTGTTACATACATTTTACAAGTTATTACATAGACATATTGCTTCAAGGCGGGCTGTTATTGAAATTTGATATTGTATAATTTGACTGAAATTATTTAAGTGTTAAAAATACTGCCTCAGCAGTTAGACTGGACGCACCCTAATGCCATCTGCACGGCATGAAGCAGGGATTACAGGGATGAGACCTAGAAGGCTAAATGTCCGCCTTTGTGTGTGAGGGCGGCGGTTAGGCTTGACGGCAACCTAATGCCATCTGCACGGCATGAAGCAGGGGTTACAGGGATGAGACCTAGAAGGGTAACTGTCCGCCTTTCTGTGTGAGGGCGGCGGTTAGACTGGACGGCACCCTAATGCCATCTGCAAGGCACGAAGCAGGGGTTACAGGGATGAGACTAGAAGGCTAACTGTCCGCCTTTCTGTGCGAGGGCGGCGGTTAGACTGGACGGCACCCTAATGCCATCTGCACGACATGTAGCAGGTGGTTACAGGGATGAGACCTAGAAGACTAACTGTCCATCACATATCGTTGTAAGAGTTATCCACCAACAGATCCGTCGCGATATACCAAGGAATTAAAGCGACGTAACATAATAGAATGTCTAATAAACGTGTTCTCTTTCAAAGCAAAAAGGTTAATGTATTTCGGTTTTACATTACGTTGCCATTAAAATATTCTTTTCGTGGAAATATTGTGCAAAACATGGTTTTATTGTGGTTATTATATATAAGTCATGCTGAGTAAGTCTATTGTTCAAAGTTATATATTCATATGAGAATAATCTAGAACTGTATGCGCGAAAAGGTAAACAGATACACGCACCTCGGCCTGGCTATACACACTCACCTCTGAAGGCCAGTAGAATGCCTCACAAAGCTGCAGGAATGGCATAAATAGAAACCGGTGTACAAGTGGGGACAGCGGAAACCGAATTGATAAGATGCTGAAACGCAAGTCGCTATACGCTGACCTAAAAATTCCATACTCTTTTCATGTAATCGCGAGAAATCATGAATAGCGATAGCACTCTACAAAATTTTTGAAAAATTGAAACGAATAACGAGTATATCTCGAAAATAGCTAATGCCCCCAAAAGTTGTTTTAAATAAATTGTGTCTTTTAAGGAGATATACATTTTTTAAGGGTAGATAGATTTTTATCTCTTTCTCTTGCGGTTTAAGGGGTTGTACAAAATTATACAATAATAGTTCACAATTAAGAGCACTTCAGAGGTTGTACCTAGATAATTCAAATACAGTTTCTTCGACGTGTAAAATATCTTAAACATATGGTAATTTGATCAAAATCGATGGAGCCATTTTTCTGAAAATCGAAAATTTCGAAACATTTTCCATGTAAAATGTATTTTGTGGGGGGGGGGCATTTTCTTGAAAATCTTTGTGTTCCATCTTCGGAAGACCCTGAAACTAAATAATAAGTTTGCTATTCATCGGACATTTCGTTTTGCATTATGGTGTTCATAGACAGACACATACATACAGCTTTTTTTACTAAAATGTTTTTTTTTGTACACTGCCGTTTGTGAAAATTGCAACACCAAGAAAGAATTTCCCGAATAACTCCAAACTTGGTGGAAGTGTAGAAGAGTATGCAAGCAATAAGTGATTAGGTTTGCAGAGAGATGGAATACACGTAGGCCAAGTAGAGCCCTCTCGGTCCGACAAGGTCAGTGTGGTCAGTGCAGAGCTGTCAAACAAGCTGGAAACAATAAAGTAGGTACCAGTATGCCTCCACGTCAAAGGGAGACATATCAGCATGTGAGCGAGTTCGAACGGGGCAGAATGATCGGTCTCCGGGAAGAGGGTTTGTCACACCGTGACATTTCGGCTCGTACAGGGCATGCTGCTATGACAGTGATGCGTGTGTGGAAGCGGTGAATAGATGAAGGTGGCGCGCAGCGAAGAGAGGTACTGGACCACGGAACATGACCACAGCACGTGATGGCCCTCGTCTTGTCCGCATGGCCATCCACAGTGCAGCTTCATCTACAGTGTTGGCTCGGCGCTGGAGCACTGCAACAGGTGTGAACTTGTCTGCATCAACGGTTCGTCGCCGCCTGCTGCAGGTTGAATTGGTTGCATGCATGCCATTACGTCGGCTTCCATTGTCCAGAAACCACAAGCTCCTCCGACTGCAATGGGCACGTGTATACCGTCACTGGGGTGCTGAGTGGCAAAATGTAGTCTTTTCGGAGGAGTTCCGCTTAAACGTGTCCTACAGTGATGGCCGCATACGTGTCCGGCGGTAACATGGTGAGCGCAACCTGGAGGACTGCATTGTTGAGCGGCATAGCGGACAAACACCAGGTGTGATGGTTTGGGGCGCCATTGGTTACAACAACCTATCTCGCCTCCTACGAATTGAGGACACTTTGAACAGCAACCGGTACCTAACGGTGATTGTGGAGCCTGAGGTACTCACCATGATTCAGGCATCTTCACAGGCCATATTTCAACAGGACAATGCCCGGCCACATATTGAGAGGAATGTACAATTCTTCTTTGAAGAGCGACGGGTACCATTGCTTCCCTGGCCTGCACGCTCGCCTGACATGTCGCCCATCGAACATGTCTGGGATATGGTTGGACGGCACCTGATGCGTCACGGTCCTCCAGTAACCAGTGTCACGGATTTGTGGGCTCGAATACAAACTGTGTGGAGGGAAATCCCTCAGGAACTTATTCAGAACCTTTTTGATTCAATGCCACGGCGTATAGCAGCTCTAATTGCAGCGCATAGAGCCCACACCAAATACTGAATATTAGGGCCCAAAGGTCATGTACAGATTTCAAACTTTTATCATTTGTTACTTGTCATGTACCTGTGGTATTAAATTCATGCATTTCCTTCTTGGTGTTGCAGTTTTCATAAACGACAGTGTATATATATGTGAAATCTCAGCATCGATACGTTACTTACTGAAAGCATGTAGTTAAAAAATCTGAAGGGGTTTCCTTTTATTTCTTAGTTCCGGTAAATACGCTTTAGCGAATAAAAATGCAAGCAATTTTAGTCAGCGAACTTGAAGGAATCCGAGATGGGGCGATAGAGCAGGGTTTGAGAGGGCCTTGGATGAAAATGAAAGGGATGTTTGAGATAGAACACACCGATAAAAATTAAATTAAAAAAGTTGCTTTCGTTCTCACTCTCTGGGATAAACATAATTTCTTCTTTGTTCCCTCGTTCTTTTGTTTTGTCTACAAACTCTGTTTCGCATGCAAACCATCGATTTAAAATACGTTCGAAGTCAAAACTCATATGCTTTACCAAGCGGAATGGCTCAGGGGGTAAGGTCTGCGGCCCGCATTCGGGAGGCAGTGGGTTCCTTTCCCGCAGCCGACCTACTTGACCCATAGGTTTTTTCGGGGGTTACCCGGGTCGCCAGGCGAATGCTGGGAAAATTCTTTCATCTGTTATCATTTCACTTCACCCTTCATCTACTTTGTATCTTTCAGGGTTGCCAGTGTCGGCGGGAGGTCGCTGCGGTCGGTCTCCGGGTCAAGGGTTCCCCTGGGGATGCATAAGCCCTAAGAGGGGAGGGGACCCGACTACACCAGCCACCACCCGGAAGTTGATGATGTTTCAGCCCCACTTTTGGGAGATATGTTTCTAGGAGTGTTCGCCCCCAAGTACGATACAAACTTTCCGTTGGCCTTCGCCCCACGTTTACTTTTTCGGTGGCCTTTGCCCCACTTTTAAAAATCAGTTTTGTATTTCAATGTTTATTTAAATATTATATATGGCGTAACCTCTTATATTCTCGCATATCACGGGGGGGGGTAGAGCATGGTACCGGAGTTTTAAATCATATAAAACTAACACGAGGTCCGACGGGGCGAGCTCAACAAATTACTTAAACGCCTGAAAATTCTTAAAATATTCCTAAATCATTGTGGGGAAGGAAAGAAGGATCAACCTACATCAAATAACTACATAGTAAAAGTTTAGATGGTAAGGATTTACTACAAATTAAAACTGATACATAGTACCTTCTGCTTGACGGAGCGTCATCATACACACACGTCTACACTGCTCGCTGTTTAAGTTAGAAGAGATAGCGTTCCTAGACGCTTACTCAATATACAACCGGTTTACCCCCACTCCTATTACGTCATTCCGGTCTGTGTTACCAACTTTGTCACCCAAGCAAACGTTACCATAACCACATGTGTTCTTACAAATGTATTACCACAACCAAATGCCACAATATGTATACCTCGGCTGCGTCAGTAGTAATTTGTTTAGAGCATGTATCTCTTAGCAGGGCTGGTGTGGCTAAAGAATGAAGGCTTACACAAATTATAAGTGTATTGTACTTTGTTTATTAATCCTTCAGAATTAAATAACACTTCACTGATATATCTTACTGTGAGATTATTGTTATTCGCACTTTTTAACACGTAAACTTTATATTATCTCACCGCAATGAATTTTCATGTCTCACACTGAATATGTACCGTACCGGTCGGGTACGCTTCCTTGTAGCGGCTCCTGCATTAATCTGTACATTTCTTCAATTTCAAATCTCTGATTGGCTAAGCCTACTCCAATAGAATACTTTTATTTAACTTAAGCTTTTTTCTAGTTTTTGATTGGGTATTTATAAACTGTTTTAAATATTGCATTATTATTGTTCCAAGAATTATTAGTAGACTTTAATAAACTTTCTAATTTACTGCTGCCTGAAGGTTACCTCATTGTTAGCAACTTTCGGCTTTTACTTTATAATTCTGTTTGCTACGGAAGGCAGCTTGCTTCTATTCTCACAGCTCCTACATTGTTAAAACTACGTAATACATTCACATAACATTATTATACATGTACATAATAATATAAACTTAATACAATAACTGTTACATACATCATATATATATATATATTATTACATACACATATTGCTTTAAGGCGGGCTGTTGTTATATTTTATTTATTATATAATTAGACTGATATCATTCAAGTGATAAAATACTGCCCTCTCCTGTCATGCCTCCTGGTCCGGGGGGACCCATCAGGGACTAGGTACAAAGATCGGCAGAGGTCGAAATGCTACGTCCCTCTAGTCCTAACCCATCCTATTGATGAGCTCTATTTACACTCTACAACAGTATTAAGAGGAGAGTTGGTACTAAAATGGCCACAGTCAATTTACAATTAACAAATTAGTAGACGCCTCGTGGGCTTTTACTTTTTGTGTACTGACTCCCTATTCTAAGACAAGAGTTTATTCTATCCCGCAAAGGTTAAATCTGCTAAACTACCTCAGAAATTATTTACTATACCATCAGACTGAAATGTTTACAGTATGTTGTTGAATGCTCTCTAGGTACAGAGAGCTACTTTTATACAATAATTCGGCTTATAAAGGAAGACTGGATCATTTTCTTCATTAAGCCATCTTTTGATTACATTTTTACTTTCCCTACTACGTATAGTAAGCAGGGCAAGTATTGAATTCCACCCAAAAATTCGATACCGAGATTTAATCGGAAATACATGTTTTGAAGTGCCCTAAATCCAAATAAAGTATTTTTGAAAACGCCCGTGTGTGTGTGTGTGTGTGTGTGTGTGTGTGTCTATGAACAGCATAACCAGAAAACGAAAACTCGGATAAATACCAAACTTCGTATTTGAGTTTAATATCTTCCAAGGAAGCGACACGAGGATTTTCAAGAAAATATCCCCACCCCAACTACCCTTTAGATGAAACATGTTTCAAAAATTTTGATTTTCTAAAAAATGGCTCTAACGATTTTGATTAAAATAGCGCTTATGTTTAAGACATTTACACGACAAATAAAATGTATATCCTGAATTTTCTGGGAATAGCCTAGGAAATTCTCTTCATTCGGAATAAATCTTTATAATCTTGTAGAACTTGGAAACTTAAAGCGATAGACAAAAACGTACCATATAAAAACATAGATCTTTTTAAAACACAAAATTTACTTAAAATATGTTGTTTTTTTTCTTTTTCGTTTTTTCTTTTTGTGACATGAACCGTTTCTGAGATATCGGTCATTAAAGGTTCGAATTATTTAGTATTTATCATTCTTTTAAAGTCCCATCGAGTCTAGTTCTTAAACATTTGACTATCGCCATTCTCTTTGTCTCTATAACGAAATGTGTAATGTCCCTATTTTTGCAAATCTATCTGGATTAAAATGCAGTAGATAGAAAAATAATATTTTGTAACAATAGTTTGTATACGCACTAATAAAGATAGAGGGTAGTAAAAGTCATGTGAGTGTATCACATCAGATTTTTCTCAAATGGCAATTAGTTGTTCTTTTTTTTTAATGTCCTGGACATGCAAATAGGATGCAATGCCCCACATTTCCTTGCATTCCCGTTGTACCTACAAGAAAATTAGTGATGAGATGCAAATGCTTATCTCGATTAACAGGTAGTAGATGGAGAATAAGTGTTTGTAGAAATAATTTGTAGAAGAGTAGAGAAAATCATGCGAGTGCAACACATCAGATTTTTCTTTCCCTACCATGTACACCAGTGGACAAAACAAATGAATCATCCCCAGATTCTATGTGACGATCGGAGGACTTCGTGTACCTTCGTAACAGCTATTCACAACGCACATGCAGGAACTGTAGACAAAATAGACTCTGCCCTGTGAGCGCAATGGTCACCTTATAACTTAATAAACTTCGCGAAGGTGATGCTTATAAGCTACTGAAAACGTAATTTTGTATAATCTTGTATAGCTGGTAAATGTTAAGCGATAAATGAAAACGTACTACACAAGAAATGTAGATCGCTTTAAAACACACTATTTATTTCAAATACGTTTTTTACCTTCTCTACTACGTATAGTAAGTAGGGGAAGTATTGCATTCCACCCAAAAATTCGATATCGAGATGTAACCGGAAATACATTTTTGAGGCGCCCTGAATCCAAATAAAGGACTGTTGGAAACATTTTCCTCTGTGTGTGTGTTTGTGAACAGCATAACCCAAAAACGAAAAGTCGGATACATACCAAACATGGCATTTAGGTTCAATATCTTTCAAAGATGCGATATGAAGATTTTCAAGAAAATCCCTCCGCCCCAGATTACCCTTTACATGGAACATTTTTCGAAAATTTAATTTTCTTAAAAATGGCTCTAACAATTATGATTAAAATATCACATGTTTAAGATATTTTCATGGCAAACAAATGAAATTTATATCTTGAATTTTTGAAAATGTCCCCAAAAGTTTCTCTTCATTCTGAATGACTTTCGTTTACTGGTAAACAGTAAGAAATAGACAACATTTTACCACACAAAAAATGTAGATCTCGTTGCAACACACAATTTATGTAATATACATTTATTTAGTGTAGTGAACCATTTCCGAGAGATTCCTTGTTATTTGTTTGAATTTTCCAATACTTATACTTTTTCTCAAATGGGAATTCGTTATTCGTTTTTTTTTATGTCCTGGACATGCAAAGAGAATGGAATGCGCCACATAGCAACCAGCTCTTAACACATTTGACTATCGCTTAAAACCTATCATATTCCCCTTGCATCTACAAGAAAATTAGCAATAAGTTTCTGCAAATGTTTATCTCGATTAACATGAAGTAGAAGGAGAAGAAGCGTTTGTAAAAATAGTTTGTACAAGAGTAGAGAAAGTCATGTGAGTGTAACACATCAGATTTTTTTATGGTATCAGCCATTTCCAAGATATCGTTATTAATCGTTCAAATTTGTCTTTGTTTTAAAGGCATGTCGACAATTAGTTTTTCTGGATATGTCATTGAAAGGGTATGGAATTTTAAGCCCAGCTATTTTTGGAAAAGTTTATGCAATTAAAATGAAGTAGATAGATAAACGTTGGTAAGAATACTTTTATACACATCAATAAGCGATAGAGGGAGAGAAAGCCATGTGAACGTAACGCGTTCCATTATTTAGGCTTTTTAAGCGCTGTTTAGTCGTTTAGTTATATAAGAATCGAAAGTAATTGTGTTTTATAGCCCATGTCATCAGAAAGGATGCGCCTTTTCAAGCTGAAAGGATTATCAGTATTGGTAGTGTGATTTTTAGATGTTACCCTACATATAAATATTAGTAGAGATGCTTTGTCGTTAACTGTACTCCCACCACGTGCAACAGATAAGATGATAGCCACTTTCGGGGTTAAATTGATAAAAAGCGAGCATCTATCAATGAGGGATATAATGGGCTGGTATCGCGTCAGGGCTGACAACATTAGCGGGTGTCATTAGTTTCTGAAAGCGCTGCCATGTAATGTGCGACAGAGCTGTCAATACATCCACCGCAATTATGTCTTTCTATGCTAGGTAAATTTATAAGCTCGCAGTTGTCAGTAAAATGTCAGCACAAGTTGATATTTCCTCCTGACGGGACACTTGTGGCTTACATCTTACCCTACAGAGGGGGGTATTCTACTAAAGCTTATTTTTCTGTCTACCACATTTTAACCCAAATAAACCTTTGCAGAAACAGCTACATTACACATTTCGTTATAGATACAAAGAGAACAGCGATAGTCAAATGTTTAACAACTGGACGCTATACGCTGGCCTTAAAATTCCATACTGTTTCCATGACATCGCGAGAAACATCTGAATGTTGACAGGACTTAAAGAGAATGACCAAGTAATGAACAATTCGAACCTTTAATAACGGATATCTCAGAAATGGCTTATGCCCCTGACACGCGCGCGCGCGCGCACACACACACACACACACACACACACACACACACACACAGACTCATTTGAAATAAATTGTGTGTTTTAAAGAAATCTACGTTTTTTGTAGTACTCTTTCGTTTATCGCTTAACGACTACCAGTTACAAAAGATTATACAAAATTTCTTTCAAATGAACTGGACTTCACAGAAAATTCAAGATTTACATTTTGTTATGATGTAAATATATTTAATATATGGCACCTTAATCAAAATCGTTACAAACATTTTCTAGAAATTCGAAAATTTCCAAAAATCTTCCAGATAAAGGGTAGTCTGGGGTGAGGTGATTTCTTGAAAATCTTCGTGTCGCATCTTTGGAAGTTACTGAACCTAAATTTGATATTTATCCAACTTGTTTGAGTCCTGCTGTTCACAGATACACACGGACCTTTATCTAAAAATTTTATGTGATACATTCACATGACTTTCTCTGCCTCCTCCATCTTCATTACTGGGTATACAATCTACTCTTACTAAAGCTTATTACTTTTTTTTCTGCTACGTAGGGGAAGTATTGTATTCCACCCAAAAATTCGATACCGAGATTTCACCGGAAATACTTGTTTTGAGACCCCCTGAATCCAAAAATTCATTTTTGGAAACAGACAGACCTTTTTCTAAAAAGCTTTTTGGATTCAGGGGACCTCAGAACATGCATTTACGGTGAAATCCCGATATCAAAATTTTGGGTGGAATACAATACTGTGGCATGTACACAGATTATAGTAATAGCTGCGTCCTCTGGTTACCCAAGTTGAAGGTTGGCAGTTTATCCGAGGAGGGGCGATTGAGGGGAAACAGTCTCATTGGTGGGGATGGCGTCAGTGACGCCAAGTTAGCGTGGGTTTTCAAGTCAGTCTGTTACTAGTCTTCGCGGTGTTCAGGTGAACGGATAACTGCCCTACGATATGGCGTCCTCGCCCGGCAGACACATTGGGGTAAGGTAAGAGATATTATTATAATAAATCCAGCTATCCATTTCTTTGCCTTTTTAATTATGGTAGCATAGAATCCTTGCCTCTCCCTTCAGCCAGGAATTATGTTAGTGTAAGAATATTTCTGAGATAACTTTAGCTACGTCCCTGGTCGAATGATTTGTATCACCTCATCAACAGTTTGAGGATTTAATGGCAATAAAGCTTGTACATTACTAAGGATGAAATTAATAAAACAAAACTTATAAATATAAAAGATATCCAATCCAACAGAGGTCTAAGACCTTTAAGCAAATGTTTAATTTGTTCCAACTGCAACATAGCTGGATTGACTTGGTCACATAAAGATAGTACGTCATAGATGTAACTAATAACAGGTTCATCATCCAACTGTACCCGCCGTCTGAGTTTCATTTCCAGAATATCACTCTGGTTTGTTATCTGAAATGCATTTAAAAATTGTGTAGATAAGAAAATCCAATCATGGTGAGGGTGCCAATGGCGAAAAGTTTGAAACCATGATGCAGCAGTATCTCGTAAATAGCATGGAAAGCATTTCAATTTCATTTCCTCTGACCAGCCATTAGCAGCAGCGACCATTTCAAAGTTCTGCAGAAATTCATGTGCCGACATCCTACTAGAATTCTCAAAGTACGAGGGGTCAATGACCGGGCGGCAGGCAGCTGGTTGCGGGACATGGGCCACGACAGGCGGAGTAGGCATCACTGACAACTGCGTAACAACAGGCGTACTAACACTGGTGGCATAAGGAGCCACCATGTCGGGGGGCAGTCCAAGCCAGCGACTGCCCACCCTGTTGTCATCACCAGAGACCTGCGGTGCTAATTCTACACCAGGACAAATCGTCGTTGTGGGCACTGTCTAAACCCACCCACAAACAGTTACGGCAGTTCATCACCCTTTTGCGCAGTGTAGTGTGCCTGTGAACTAAGGCAGCGTGGTGTGTGCGTGTGCGGGATGCCAAAGCTAAGTGCATTAACAATACTAAGTCGACAGCACTTACATCGCTCCTCTCTCTCCACATCACCCAGCACCATTGTTTCTTCGGCTGGGTGCTTACCACACATATATATTACTGTTATATTTTACTTCACACATTTGTATGTCATTTTTGGTATGTCTTTGTTTTGTTTTTTCCTGTTTATTGTATTCATTTTCTTTCTGTCGACGAGGACGTCGACTTCGGTGGCCAGGGGGAGATGTGGCATGTACACAGATTATAGTAATAGCTGCGTCCTCTGGTTACCCAAGTTGAAGGTTGGCAGTTTATCCGAGGAGGGGCGATTGAGGGGAAACAGTCTCATTGGTGGGGATGGCGTCAGTGACGCCAAGTTAGCGTGGGTTTTCAAGTCAGTCTGTTACTAGTCTTCGCGGTGTTCAGGTGAACGGATAACTGCCCTACGGTATGGCGTCCTCGCCCGGCAGACACATTGGGGTAAGGTAAGAGATATTATTATAATAAATCCAGCTATCCATTTCTTTGCCTTTTTAATTATGGTAGCATAGAATCCTTGCCTCTCCCTTCAGCCAGGAATTATGTTAGTGTAAGAATATTTCTGAGATAACTTTAGCTACGTCCCTGGTCGATACCTCGAGTTTTAAAGTTCTTTGTTTGATTAACGATCCCTCTCGCAAGCGAGTTGCCCTCCCATCTGAATTTCTGAAGTTAAATAAATAAATAGTGAGGTATTCGACAATACTTCCTCTACTTACTATACTTTCTCTACTACTATAGGTGGTTCTTAGCGACCCATTCTATAATGGACGTGAAAGACCGGTAATTTTGCTATCAGACTTGCGATTCTTTTACGTGCCGTAAATCTACGACACGGGACCACCGGCTTTACTTCCCTTCCGAAGGAAGCCAGGCTATGGAGTTTACGTCCGAAAAAATGGCAACGTGTGTGACCCACATTTGGGGGGTCTCAGGTTCGATCACCGAAGGCGCCCCAGTCTGACCTACAGGTTTTTCGTGGTTTCCCCATAGCCCACAGGCGAAGAACAGGGTGATTTCTTCTCTACCAGGATTTCCTTTCCGTCATTTCCCTTTCATACGGTTACCTTCTCATCTTTCAACTGTTCTTCCAGGTCTCGTGGTGTATGGCGGTGCCGGACAGATGACGCGGATGCATGTACACTGGTAAGAATACTCTCCGTGAACACCAGAGGGCTGCTCGACTACTGGCTTCGCGTGTGACACACGGATCTGCGGGATTGGAAATGCTAGGGACTTCTGCGCGTCTTTGTGGCCTGTCTGCCTACGCCCTATAGCCTCCTGTATGGTTATCTGCCTTCCTCATGCGGAGGTGATAGGCCCAATATAGCTCTGTAGGTCACCGAGATGTCCCCCTCCGTTGAACAGCCTATAATCTATAGCTGTATCTGCGCTAAACCAATAACAATCAGTGCATATTACATCACCGAGCGAGGTGGCGCCGCGATAACGTGTGTGCGACTCGCATTCGGGAGGTTCCGCCAACCGCCCGCTCTGACCCATCGGTTTTTTATGGTTTCCCCTGGTCGGCAGGCGAATACTGGTGTGGTTCCTTTTTCACCACGACTTTCCTGTCCATCGCTCCTGTACCTATTATATCCTTCATTGTGGTCTCTTTCAGGATTGTAGATCCGGGCGACGGTGTTTGGTCGGTTGCGGCTGGGCGGTGAATATGCACTTTGTAGAGGTTAGTTAAATTTGGTGAAATTATTTCCTTCACTGCGGGTATAGTGGGTTGGGGAGGAGTATATCCATCACAATAGCTGACGTCACCTATATTCCGTGCGGTAACACTATTGCTCTGTTTACTTATCAAAACCCCTCTGTCTGTTAATCACATACTTACTCGCCATTTTAGTATTGTTACATGCCGGAGTGAGGTCTAAAAGATTTCCAATAATGACTAAAGTTCGATCACCCCAACACGCACATGGGGGACCGTAGCTCGCTAACGGTAAGAGGACCGGGACCTTGGTGTTTAGACTTAGATGAACGCGTAAGGTTTTACATTATACAAAAACATTACATAATACGCATTACCTGGAATTTATTGACAATGTTTGGCGACTCTACGTTATACACTCAGGAAAAGAGGACGAGGAGAGGTGCCCCGAAGTCGAGAACTGACCACGCGACTTGCTACTTCAACTGCACTTACTGAAGTGACGCTAACTACACTAGTGTGCAAAACCTAAAGACGAGATGGGTAAAGTAACATAACAAATTAACTACTTGGTGGAAATAGTTGAAGGTGCGGGGGCATGTTGCCAGAAGTCTCTCACACGTACACACAAAGCTGGACGTCACATGGCGTGAGTGTAGCGAGCCTATAGTGCCAAATGGGTCTGGTCCCGCAACACGGGGCACTTGATGCAACAGTACAATACGGTGTGTGGCAATTAGGGAGCTGTTACGGTGCACTGTAGTGGTATTCTTCATTGCAACGTGGATCGTAGATACCATTTGGATGATTAACACGGGAAGAATCATCGGGAAACTGGAAGGACGAAGTGTGACGAGTGTTGCTCAGGAGTTTGGAATTGAATTGTTTTACGTGCATGGGGAACCTTCCAAACCACAGGCACTGCTGTCCCAAGGAGAGGTGGTGGTCGACCACGCTCAACTACAGCAGCAGATGACCGCTACATTGTGCAACAGGCAAGAAGGGATCCACGCCAAACAGCGGGTGCAATTGCAACCACATTTAACAGGACAGCTAGGCACGCAATCTCACGATACACAGTGGCACGGCGACTACACAGAGGTGGTCTCTTTGCCCGACGGCCAGTACGTCGTGTTCCATTGACATCCGCACATCGGCGGCACCGTTTGCGATGGTCCCAAGAGCATTAAAATTGGACCAACGATGAATGGGGTCGCATGCTCTCTCGGATGAGAGCAGATTAAGTCTAAGTAGTGATTCTCGACGTACTGTCATCTGGCGAGAAGTGGGAACATAATGAACCCAGGAACATCCTTGAACATGATCGTTTTGGTAGTCCGGGTATTATGGTTTGGGGAGGCATAATGTTGCAACATGGTACGCTCACTGGTCAACGTTATTGTGGTACTGTACTCCTTCGCCATGTGAATCTTTTCAGGGGTGCAGTCGGCCCTGACTTCATTTTTATGGATGACAATGCGCGACCGCGCAGGTGGAGGATCTCTTGGAACGAGAGGATATTCGGCGAATGGACTGGCCTGCCCGCTCCCCCGATTTAAATCCCATCGAACACGTGTGGGATGCTTTGGGGAGACGCATTGCAGCACATTCACATGCACCAACGACCATCCAACAGTTGTCAACAGCACTGGTGGAGGAATGGAACGCCCTACCACAAGAACTGCTTACCAACCTTGTGGCCAGCATGGGAGCACGATGCAGAGCATGCATTGCTGTCCGTGGTGATCATACACCCTTTTAAGCACCAGTATCTGTTTCTGTAAATAGAGAGAGCCATCATATGTCGTATTGACTTTAGTGTAGCTTATGGTCTATGAATAAAAGTGGCATTTCTGTTCGTCTCATTGCATATTTCGTTTAGTTGCCTACCGTAGCACTTCCCTCTATGAATGATTCAAGTTTCATCGAACTATGTTACTTGGCAGTGCCACAGCATGCGAATATTACTTTCGTCCTTAGATTTTCACACCAGTGTATATTTCTCCCCTCCTCCAATCCTTTCTAGGTACGCTAGCCAGCCAGGGTTAGTGTCATGACAGACGGAATTCAAACAAAGCCTTCTCTCTGGCATGTTTCGCGCCAGAGGAGGGATCGCTAGGCCGAAAAATAATCAAAGTAACTCAATAATACTATCGACAATGCATAACACAATAATGCGTCTGGTATGACAATGCTTACTGATACACCACAGTATTTTGTTTAGATTCTAGGAACTTGAAAACGTACACTCTCTCGATATCGAATTTTTAGCTCTCTACCTTAGGTACAGTACAGGAAGTAGTAACAGACATGTTGAGAAATAAATTTTCCCACACTGTGCTTTGCTGAAGTTTTTTTCCACCTTGGTGAAACAGCAGAGTGACAGCGGAATATTTATTCAGACGAGCTGTCCGCGTTCGTGCCTTGGTGCAGCGTATTTCATTTCCACCGTGAAAATTTAATGGCGAAATTCCTTTAGTGCGGCTGCAGAAACAAAAGTTTCTCTGTTGTGGGCCAATACATCACCCGCGCCGCGGGGAGGAGAAAGAACTTTGTAACAACTCCTAATTTTATGGGTAGGGAATCATAATCACTTTCCACGTAAGCCCCAAGGAAGCAGTTATTGACTAAGAAGGGAACACGTTCCGTTAACCGAAACTTTTCCTCCAACAAAACTTGCTCGTACATGGCATAATTAGGTGTTCCCTACCTGTGTGCTTGGGCACTTTCCACTCTCACGGTTTAATCTAACATGTTTAATCATTAAACATCCGATGTGGTGCATTCATATGACTTTCTCTACCTACTGCCGCTTTATATATTATCTTCTGCAAACTATTTATACAAAACTTTATATTCCTATGCATTTCATGTTAATCGAGATAAACATTTGCAGAGTAGTTACAGCGCACTCGTTGACGCACAAGGTGCACAGAGGAAACCGAATCAATACTCAGCCGGAGTGGAGTGGAGTGTAGTCGATCTGTTAGGCTCGTGGTGAACCTAAGTGATTTTTGCTATGTACCTACTGGATTTACCATACGTAGGATGGATTGTTGTAGGGTGACGGTTTTGTGTTGAAGTTGGGAATGTGATGGGAGGTAGCTCTATGTTTTTATAGGCTCCTCAGTGGTTGCCTTTTCAGGAGCAGCGCCAGTACCCTGCTCCGCTGGTGTTTATTTTTGTTTATATTTTGATTGGTTGAATTTTGTTGACCACTCCCAAAGGGGAGGGGGGAGTACTTAGTGACAGCATGTTTTTGCTGTTGGCAGGTTTAAAGCCTTCGTTACCGGGGGTGCCCGCAAGCCATGCAAGGAGCCCTGTAGCGTCTGTATTGACGTTCTTGAGGTAAGCAGTCCCCCAGGGCCCCGTAAGGGGGGGGGGTTCCGACCCCTTCAGTTGCCGTGGTGCGGGCGCTGCGGACCCTTAGCACTCGTGGTACTTCTGGCGTTACCAGAAGAACGCCGGGCCGAACATTCGAGCCCCTCCCGCACGGGAGTTGTTCGGATTGGGTTGGATTCGGCGGGGCAGTGGTTCCCGACATCCATGGGTTATTGAGTACGCTTGGCTGGTTTATCCGCCCAGGCGGGGTTGTGAGACGCCTCGAGAATCTCCGGCACCAGCCATGAGGGATAGCTGGTAGACGGTTGCTAGAAACTGTCGGCCCCACCGAGGTTGTTCGGTAGTCTCCCCCAGTAGGGTTCGCCCTGCTGGTCTGACGCGCGTAAGTGGCGTATCCACTTCCGGCCCTGTTTGGAAGGACAGACTTGACTTCCAGTCCGATCTGACCAGGCAGGGGGGCGGTGTATAAAAAACGTACCACCCCTAACGGAAAGGGCCCACGAGTAATCCTGGGTCCAGCGAGGGCGTAGTCTCTGCGTAGGCAGACCCGGTCCCGTATTGAGTCCTCCAGGGATCTGACAAGGGCGTTCTCATGGTAAATCAATTTGCCGTAGAATTTTGTTGCCCGGTGTCTAATCACGTCCTCCATATATGGGAGGGCCGAGGTCTCATGCAGTAGCCTGACTGGAAAGCGACGACAGACAGAATAGATGGACCGAAGTCCCCTATTCTGAATCCGCTGCAGCCAGAGAAGCCAGGAACCTGCTGCCATGCCCCACACCTCACAGGCGTAGAGCATCAGAGGTAATATAAGAGCTTTATAAAGGCGTAACTTTAAGTGAACCGGCATGTTGGAAGCTAGAACCGGGGATACTCAGCTGTATAGAACCCGGGTCGCTATATACTGCCCTAGAAATTGTGAGGCAGTATTTTTAACACTTAAATGATTTTAGTCAAATTATATAACATGTAAATTCAATAACAGCCCGCCTTAAAGCAAAATGTGTATGTAACAACATATAAAAAGTGTATATTACAGTCATTGTATATGTTTATATTATTGTATACATGTTCAATAATGTTATGTGAATGTATTACGTAATTTAATAATGTAGGAGCTGTGAGAATAATAGGTTAAAAGTTGCTAACAATGAGGTAACCTTGAGGAAATAATGAGTAAGAAAGTGTAATAATGCTACTAGTCACTCTTGGAGCAACAATAATGTAATTTTTGTGACAGTTTATAAAATAGCCAATCAACAACCAGAAAAAGCTTTAAGTAAAATAAAAGTACTCTATTGGATTAGGAATAGCCAATCAGAGACTTGAAATACAGAAATTTACAAATTTAGGTGGTAGAAATAAAGTCAGTTGCTTGTAGACAGTCTTCCTAACCGGACGCGAGATGCGTCCTCGAGAAATTTAATACGTATTCGTGTGATACGAAAATACATTTAAGTGTTAAAAATAGGAAGTAATTAATAAAAATAAAATCTCACAGCTCTCTCTATATATCATGAAGTGTTATTTATATCGTGTCAAGCATTAATAAAAGGAGTGAAGTGAAATTATAATCTGTGTAAGCCTACATTCTTCAATCGCACCACCTCCCTGCAAAGAGAAACATGTCTCTAACAATAATACTGACGCAGCCGAGGCAAACATAAATACAAAGGTGATATTTTTAAATTTGGGACGAATGCTACCGGGTACCATACGTGCGGTTGCAACTACTTCAAGTTCGGCTCCCCAACAGTTGAACTACAATACAACTACTTCAAATTGGCTTTCCATACGTAACATCAACAAAATTCAACTTCTTCAAATTGGCGCCCAAAGCGTGGTACAAACAACGTAAAGAAGCAATAACCTACTTCAACTGCATACTCTTTCCTAGGCATCCCGAGGTACAACTGAATAGCGAACAGTACCTTTAAAAAGTTCTGATGTGTTATATTCACATGACTTTCTCAACCCTCTATCTTTATTAGTACACAAATTACTCTTACGAACCTTTATTTTGCTACCTACTTGATTTTAATCCAAATGAACCTTTGCAGAAATAGCTATATTACACATTTCGTTATAGATACAAAGGGAACAGCGATAGTCAAATGTTTAAGAACTGGATGCTATATGCTGGCCTTAAAACTCCCTAACATCTTCTTCTTCTTCTTTCTCTGTTTAACCTCCTCGTATGTATGACTTACATCCCCAGGACGTACAGGCGGGTGCCTGGGGTCAGAGGCCCGTCGAGGAGTAGACACTCATGGATCAGACAGAATATCCAGGATGGGTGATCAGCCCGATGCCTGGTATGGGAGGAAGGAAGTAGATGAAACGAAATGATAGTGAAATGGATGAAAGGAAAGGTGATGATGGAGCAGTTGGTGGAATGAATGGCGGGGGAAACCGGAGAACCCGGAGAAAACCCGCCCAGACGCCACTTTGTCCACCACAAATCCGACATGCGGGTCCCTGGCATTGAACCCGGGCCACGGCGCTGCCAAACTCCCTAACATCGCGAGAAACAATTGAAAAATGCTGGTCCCATAGCTCAGTCGGTAGAGCACCTGCCTGCAGTGCGAGGGGTGGGAATGTTTCTCTAGACAAGATTATTCCTTATCTTCCCCCAGAATCTGGAAGTATGAATGAGAGTGTGAATGTGTGTATGATCTAATGATTAAAAACAAGAAACCCAACGACCCGAGTTAACACCATTGCAACAGGCAATAAGTTCCAAAGGAAAGGCCGCTGTTAAGACCAATGTAGTTAAAGGCGGCGTATAAACGGAACTAAAAAATAATTGAAAATCAATAGGATTTTAAAAGAATAAACGGATATCTCGGAAATGGCTAATGCCAAAAAAGACATATTTGATATAAATTGTATGTTTTCAAGTGACCTACATTTTCCTCTGTAGTACGTTTTTGTCTACCGCTTAACGTTCACCAGTTATACAGGATTCCTTCCGAATGTAGAACACTTCACAAGCTATTCCCAGGAAATACAAGGTACATTTTATTTGCCATGTAAATATCTTTAATATACGCTATTTTAAAGTAAATCGTTGGAGGCATTTTTCAGAAAATCAATAAAATTTTAAAAATTTTCAATGTAAAGGGTAGCTTGAGGTGGGAGATTTTCTTGAAAAACTTCACATCGCATCTTTAGAAGGTAATGAATCTAAATACCATGTTTTTTACCTTCTCTACTACGTATAGTAAGTAGGGGAAGTATTGTATTCCACCCAAAAATTCGATACCGAGATTTCACCGGAAATACATGTTTTGAGACCTCCTGAATAAAAAAAAAGCATTTTTGGAAACATGTCCGTGTGTGTGTGAACAGCATAACTCAGAAACGAACAGTCGGATAAACACCAAACTAGGTATATAGGTTCAGTATCTTCCAGAGATGCGACACGAAGGTTTTCAAGAAAATCCCACCACCCGAGGTTACCCTTTACATGGAATATTTTTCAAAAATTTTAATTTTCTCAAAAATGGTTCTAACGATTTTGATTAAAATATCATATGTTTAAGATATTTTCATGACAAATGAAATGTATATCTTGAATTTTCTGGGAATGTCTCCAAAAGCATTCTTCATTGTGAACGACTTTTGCATAACTGGTAAACCATAAGAGATAGACAAAATTTTACTACACCAAAAATGTAGATCGCGTTATAATACACAATTTATGTCATATACTTTTTTTTGAGTGAACCATTTTCGAGATATTGCTTGTTATTCCCTTAAATTTTCGAATATTTATACTTCTTCTCAAATGGGAATTCGTTATTCATTTTTTTGTCTTGGATATGCAAAGAGTATTAATCTATGGCAAAGAGAATGGTGCTGCACCTAGCAACCAGCTATTAAGAGATATGTGTGTGCTTAAAGGCTACTGTATTTCTATATTGCCCTTGCAAATACAAAATAAGGGGAACATAGTACCGATAGTCAAATATTTTTTATACCGAGATATAAATGAACTGCTATGATTTTGTGAATCTTCTATCGGATTTTGCTTCAAAGGAATGCTGATTTGAACCAATTTCGTAAGATCGTTTCATTTTATTAATTCATATCTTATTGTTCGTTATAGTAGGATTTTAAGTGTTCCTATTCTAGTTCATATCGTTTTGTTTCCACGGTTTAAGGGCTGTTTCATTTTATTCATTCATATATTAATTGTTATAGCACCATTTTCTAGGTATTTCTGTTTTGTTTTTTGTTGCCTAGTAAGAAACGATCCAGTTTTAATTTTAATGTTAAGAAGTTGTTTTCCGTGAAAGCAGCCAAAGTGATTGCTGGCACCTTGAGCCAAAATAACGACATATTTGGTGAGGTTAAAACACACAGTGCACAAGCAACTCGGTGATGGCGTTATGTTTTTCAACTGTAATAAATATTGATGCTTGGAGTTCTGAAGTAATTGATAAAATTCTTCATTTAGGCAATGATTTGCACTTAAAATCAATTTCAAATTATGATGGTGTTATGCCATATCCGCCTTACTTGTGCGCTGATGAGGTTTGGCTGCAGGATATTGTAATTGATGATGTAAAAGTAATCTGCAATGCAGTGAAAAATAATTTTGCATTACAAGGGGCTATACCCAGGGATTTAGGCAGTGTGTTAAAAATATTTTTCCAGTGCTATCACTACGGTGTGTTTACTGCACACTTAAAATCTATAGCTTTTTTTTTTTGTCTTGGTAATACAAAGAGAATGGAATACTGCACATAGCAACCAGCTCTTAAAATATTTGACCATCGCTTAAAGGCTACCAATTCCCCTTGCATCTACAAGAAAATTAACAATAAGATTAACATCTCGATTAACATGAAGTATATGGAGAATAAGCGTTTGTAAAAATAGTTTGTACAAGAGTACAGAAAGTCATGTGAGTGTAACACATTAGATATTTTTATTTATCCGACTTCTCGTTTATGAGTTATGTAGTTCTCACAGACAGACACACACACGGACCTTTCATAAAAATGCTTTCCAGGCGCGTCAAAACGTTAATTCCGATGAAATCGGGGTATAGAATTTTTGGATGGAATGCAATACCGTCTCTAACTACTATGTACAGTGAGATGCAAAAAAAAAAAAAAAACGTTACCGATGAGGAACTGCAGTTTAAGTTGGCAATCAATAATTAGCATTCCTCTGCCGCGCCTTCCAACTCTCATTCGGTTACACAAGTTAACGCTTGAATACCGAACTCATTCAGGAGCTAGTATGGGGGCGTATTGTTTCAGCCATTCAGGTGACATATATCGATTCTCCACCCCTCTCATCGCCCAGCTAGGCCTGAGCTTTCTTCACAGGGTAATGCTAGCGTATAGGACCAGCTAAACCAATTAGAGGACGGCTCAGCTAAGGCACATGATGAGATTTTACCAACATTCAAGAATGGAAAACACTACAAGTAACCAAAAGGCTTCGGTTTTTTTTTCACTCGGCTGTACATGGTCGTGCATAAAAAGTGGCCAATTCCCCCAGATCGCTATAGTGTTTTTTTTTTCTCGATATGGTTTCCATCTTCATTATGAAGGAGTTTTTTTGTAGCCCCACTGTTGGAGAGCCCAACTTGAAGGGCTTTAATTGTTGTTACGCCACTATGGTAGCCAATTTGCGGGAGATTCTTTCTAGGAGTGTTCGCCCCACCTACGGTCCAAAGTTTCCAATGACCTTCGCCCCACGTTTACTTTTCCGGTGGCCTTCGCCCCACGTTTACTTTGTGTAATAACTATTTTAATGTTATTTATTTAAATATTATATGCATGCCTCGACTTTGTCAGTAGTAATTTGGAGAGCATGTATCTCTTATCAGGGCTGGTATGGCTAAAGAACAAGGTTTACACAAATTATAATTGTACCCCACTCCCTTTATTAATCCTTCACACGATTAAATAACACTTCACTGATGTCTTCTACTATAGAACTGTGAGATTATTGTTTAATTGCACTTTTTAACAGCTAAACTTTATATTATTCTCGCCGTAAAGAATTTTCATGTCTTAAGCCGCTTGTACACGATCAAATTTTTGTCAAATTCAATATACTTTACAAGACTTTTCAAGAGTTGTCACAACTTCACAACTTTTCTTGTCAAATTGCTTCCAATACTCTAAAGGTCTTTTAAAGTCTTGAAAGCAAATAAGGACATGCTCTAAATGGTCAAAGATTTCACAATGATTTGATGGCTTTGGCCAATGAAACGTGAGTATTCACAGTGCGTCACGAAATCTGCAACATAAAGCGAAAAGTAAACAAAATGGCTGCCTGGCCAAGGTACGTCGTATGCGAACTGATTAGGTTATACATAAGCTGCTCATGTGCGTATGTCTAAGACTCCGTGAATTACCACAAGATGGAGCAGTTGAAGGCATATGAAGAAACAATTGCCAGGAAGTTTTCCGAACTAAGTATACATTAATGCAGTGTTATATAGTGTTTTAACCTATCGGTTGGTGTTATGTTCATTGTATTCTACACTCGTAATGTGATTTCATTGGATATAATACGTGAAAGTGCTACATAATATTAGTAAAGAACAATACTTCTTTCCGAATGTTATACTGTGACGCAAATAGTAAATTGTTTTGCGCGTGATAAATTATCAATGTGTTCTGAAGGGTTTCAGTTTGGCGAAGAGACAACTTGTAAATATCATTCTTGGCATTGTCAAGTCTTGCCAGGTCTTGCCAAGCCTTTTCCAATCTTGTCACATATTGAACAATATTTCACAATTTTTCTTGTAAACTCTTGAATTGAAAAAAAAAAAAATTGATCGTGTACAACGGGCTTTACATTGAACCCGTACCATACTGAACTGCTTGGTTACGCTTCCTTGTAGCGTCTAACACCTAAATTTGTAATTTTCCCCTATTTCAAGTCTCTGATTGGCTAAGCCTACTCCAATAGAATACTTTTATTTAACTTTAAGCTTTTCTAGTTTTTGATTGGTTATTTATAAACTGTTTTAAATATTACATTATTATTGTTCCAAGAATTATTAGTAGCCTTATTAAACTTTCTAATTTATTGTTGTCCCCAGGTTATCTCATTGTTAGCAACCTTTCGGCTTCTACTTTGTAATTCTGTTTGCTACGGAAAGCAGCTTGCTTCTATTCTCACAGCTCCTACATTGTTAATCTACGTAATATAATGACTGCAATATACACTTTTTATATTATTTTGAACACATATTTCTTTAAGGTGGGCTGTAATAAAGGTTGTATATTATATAATTAGACTGATATCATTTAAGTATTAAAAATACTGGCTCAATTAACCAATTTTTGACTCCACACCTACAAACTAACCGATGAAACATGTTTATAATCTATATGGGTTGAAGGGGTGGTTCGAATACCACCTCTATGAAACAGTGTCGCTACGACTGGTACATAAGGAAAGGCTTATTTGCTTGTAAGGTCAAACTTTACAACTACGAGATTTACATATATGAGAACTTTCATCAGTGACATGGAGACGAAGTTTAAATTTGTTGCCGCTAGTAAACGACAATAACAAAACCGGCTTTAAGAAAACGGCAGTGTAGCATGAAAATATGAGGCTTTAAGTTGTAATGTTACCTTTCGGTACTTACGCCATACGTTGTGAGATGCCTGCCTATCCAGCTACTAGAATTGTCCTAGAGGCGGTCACGCTGGTAGGGGGTGTGGCTAGATTTTGTCAGCACCAATATAAAGAGCTCCGTTTCATTGTGGGACACATTTTATGCATGCCAGTATACGTGGTAGAGAAAGTAAAAGTGACAAAAATATTGACAAATTTAAACCAATATCAGAGACGGCTGATATCGTAAAAAGTTATTCGAAATATTTTAAATAGGTCTACATTTTTACTTTCTCTACGTATAGCAAGTAGGAGAAGTATTGCATTCTACCCAAATATTCGATATCGAGATTTCAAGAAAATACATGTTTTGAGGCCCCCGAATAAAAAAAATTTAGAAAAGGGTACCTATGTGTGTGTCGAATGTCCCCAAAACTCCCCTTCGTTCTGAATGAATGTAAACTGGTAAACTGTAAGAGATAGATAAAAATTTAGTACCCCAAAAATGAAGATCTTGTTAAATGCACAATTTATATCATATACGTTTTTGTTTTCTTTCTTTCTTAATGTGAGGCAGTGTTTTTAACACTTAAATGATTTCAGTCTAATTATATAAAATATAAATTCAATAACAGCCCGCCTTAAAGCAATATGTGTATGTAACAATATATAAAAAGTGTATGTAACAGTCATTGTATATATTTGTATTATTGTATCCATGTGTAATAATGTTATGTGAATATATTACGTAGTTTAATAATGTAGGAACTGTGAGAATAATAGGTTAAAAGCTGCTAACAATTTTAAAGTTTAACAATACTACTAGTCATTATTGGAGCAACAATAATGTAAATTTTGAGACAGTTTATAAAATAACCAATGAAGAACCAGAAAAAGCTTTAGTTAAATGAAGCTATTCTATTGCAGTAAGATTAGCCAATCAGAAACTGAAAAGGAGAAAATTTTACAAATTTAGAGTTCAGTAGGTTGCAGACAGCGTTACTAACCAGACGCAAAAAGTGTCCTCAAGAAATTTAGGACGTATTCGTGTGAGACGAAAATAGTTTTACGTGTTAAAAAGTACAAGTAATTAATTAAAGAATCTCACAGCTCTCTACATCAGTGAAGTGTTATTTAAATCGTGTCAAGCATTATTAAACGCAGTGAAGTAAAATTATGATCTGTGTAAGCCTACATTCTTAGTCGTACCACAACCCTGCCAAGACATTCATGTCTCTAACAATAATACTGACGCAGCCGAGGCAAACATAAATATAACATTTAAATAAACAGCTACATTACAAAGTTAATATATTATTTTAAACTTGGGGCAAAGGCCACCTGCAAGCACATTTGGGGCGAAGGCTACCGGAAACTGTTTACTATACCTGCGGCT
This sequence comes from Deroplatys truncata, assembly GCA_030765065.1. Lineage (NCBI taxonomy): Eukaryota > Metazoa > Arthropoda > Insecta > Mantodea > Mantidae > Deroplatys > Deroplatys truncata. The sequence goes on along the minus strand of CM060975.1, from coordinate 301,611,942 downwards.
GCAACTACTACAAGTTCGGCTCCCCAACAGTTGAAATACGATACAGCTCCTAAAATACTCCTTTCTTAAATGTCCTGGACATACAAAGACAATGGAACGCTCCGCATAGCAACCAGCTCTTAAACATTTCACTATCGCTTAAAGCCTACCATATTTCCGTTGCACCGACAAAGAAATTAGCAATACTTCATGTTAATCGAGATAAACATTTGAAGAAACATCCTATTTCTAATTTTCTTGTAAGTGAAAAAAAAGAAAAAGAATAACGAATTCTCATTTGAGAAAAGGTATATTAATAGGAAAATTCAAACAAATAACAAGGAATATCCCGGAAATGATTCACCCAATAAAAAATCTGATGTGTTACACTCACATGACTTTCTCTACTCTTGTACAAACTATTTTTACAAACGCTTATTCTCCATATGCTTCATTATAATCGAGATAAACATTTGCAGACTCTATCGTATTGCCAATTTTCTTGTAGATGTAAGGGGAATGTATATTTACAAGGGCAATATAGAAATACAGTAGCCTTTAAGCACATAGATATCTCTTAATAGCTGGTTGCTAGGTGCAGCACCATTCCCTTTCTCAAAGATTAATACTCTTTGCATATCAAAGACAAAAAAATTAATAACGAATTCCCATTTGAGAAAACAAGTATTGAAAAATTTAAGGGATAACAAGCAATATCTCGAAAATGGTTCACTCAACAAAAAAATGTATATGACCAATTGTGTATTTTAACGCGATCTACATTTTTTGTGTAGTAAAATTTTCTCTATCTCTTATGGTTTACCGGTTATGCAAAAGTCGTTCACAATGAAGAACACTGTTGGAGACACTCCCAGAAAATTCAAGATATACGTTTTATTTGCCCTGAAAATATCTTAAACATATGATGTTTTAATCAAAATCGTTAGAGCCATTTTTGAGAAAATTAAAATTTTCGAAAAATGTTCCATGTAAAGGATGGTTTGGAGTTGGGGATCCTTGGAAGATGCTAAACTCAAATAGCAAGTTTAGTATTTATCCGACTTTTCGTTTGTTGAGTTATGTTGTTCACAGACAGAGAAACACACAGACATGTTTCCAAAAGTGCTTTATTTGGATTCAAGGCACCTCAAAACATGTATTTCCAATGAAATCTTGGTATCAAATAGTAGACAAAGAAGTAAGCTTTGGTGAGAATAGTTTGTATAACCACTAATGTTAGAGGGTAGAGAATGTCATGTGAATGTATCGTATCTTCTTGTTTTGTTTTTAATTCAAGAATCCTCAGAACATATATTTTCAGTGAAATCTCGATATGGAATTTTTGGATGGTTTGCAATACCGCTTCTTACCTACTAAAAGTAGGTGACAGAGAAAGCTAAAACGTTTATTGAAATGTATACCCGCATGGTCATTTAAATCAGCACATCACATGGAAGCCAAGATCATAGATGGAGTTTTAGCAGTAAAGACCTGGAACTGGGAGCCTGACACCTCACGCTATAGACGTACTTCACGAAGTAAACGATCCAAACGCGTCTTCAAGTTCTCAAGAAATACCTACAGCGAGATGGTTCTGACAGGCTACTCCATCAAGTGCAGTTCGGAAATTCCAAACTCCAACTCCGCGAAAATTCTGTGCTTTAAGGAAAACTAATTTACTTCGTTGATCTCGTGACACTCAAATGCTCATGATTTAGAGAAGTATACCCATCGCGATACGTGTGTTATGGTTAGTATGCTCCTCAGCAAGCAATGGCTCCTCCAGAATTTTTACTTTCTCTACTACGTATAGTAAGTAGGGGAAGTATTGCATTCCACCCAAAAATTCGATACCGAGATTTCACCGGAAATACATGTTTTGAGACCTCCTGAATCCAAAAAAAGCATTTTTGGAAACATGTCCGTGTGTGTGTCTGTGTGTGTGTGTGTCTGTGTGTGTGTGTGTGTGTGTGTGTGTGTGTCTGTGTGTGTGTGTGTGTGTGTGTGTGTGTCTGTGAACAGCATAACTCAAAAACTAACAGTCGGATAAACACCAAACTTGGTATTTACGTTCAGTATCTTCCAGAGATGCGACACGAAGATTTTCAAGAAAATCCTCCCACCCCAGACTACCCTTTACATGGAACATTTTTCGAAAATTTTAATTTTCTCAAAAATGGCTCTAACGATTTTGATGAAAATATCATATGTTTAAGATAATGTCATGAGAAATGAAATGTATATCTCGAAATTTCTGGGAATGTCTCCAAAAGTATTGTTCATTATGAACGACTTTTGCATAACTGGTAAACCATAAGAGATAGACAAAATTTTACTGCACAAAAAATGTAGATCGCGTTACAATACACAACTTATATCATATACATTTTTTTTGTTGAGTGAACCGTTTCCGAGATATTGCTTGTTATTTCCTTAAATTTTCCAATACTTATACTTTTTCTCAAATTCGTTATTCATTTTTTTATGTCCTGGACATGCAAAGAGAATGGAATGCGCCACATAGCAACCAGCGTTAAAATATTTGACTATCGCTTAAAAGCTACCATATTCCCCTTGCATCTACAAGAAAATTACAAATAAGATTGACATCTCGATATCTCGATTAACATGAAGCATATAGAGAATAGGCATTTGTAAAAATAGATTGTACAAGAGTAGAGAAAGTTATGTGAGTGTAACACATCAGATTTTTTTATGTCCTGACATGCAAAGAGAATGGAATGCGCCACATAGCAACCAGCGTTAAAATATTTGACTATCGCTTAAAAGCTACCATATTCCCCTTGCATCTACAAGAAAATTACCAATAAGATTGATATCTCGATATCTCGATTAACATGAAGCATATGGAGAATAGGCGTTTGTAAAATTAGATTGTACAAGAGTAGAGAAAGTCATGTGAGTGTAACACATCAGATTTTTTGGGTTGGGTGAACCATTTTCGAGATATTGCTTGTTATTTCCTTAACTTTTCCAATACTTATACTTTTTCTCAAATTCGTTATTCATTTTTTGTTTTTGTCCTGGTAATGCAAAGAGAATGGAATACTCCGCATAGCACCAGCTCTTAAAATATTTGACTATCGCTTAAAGCCTACCAATTCCCCTTGCATCTACAAGAAAATTAGCAATAAGATTAACATCTGGAATTCTCGATTAACATGAAGCTTATGGAGAATACGCCTTTGTAAAATTAGTTTGCATAAGAGTAGAGAAAGTCATGTGAGTGTAACACATCAGATATTTTCACTGAGAATCCTGTTGTTAAAAGGAGTTTTTAATATTTCACTTCCTGTGTTCATGTTTGTAACTTTCACACTTTTTCACTTGAAACACTCGACATTGTTTATAGTTACCTGTCTTCACGGTGAACTGCAAGTATTTGGACTGAACTGTTACTACACGAACATGTACATAAATACTTGACAATTGTTTCGAAAACAGGTGCTAAACACATGGTGAACACGTTAACTTTTTTGTTCTATGGTGCATAAAATACCACATATTCAATGATAAACCCTGCTGCTTTGAAACATGCAGATATTGAAGTAATGCCTCTTACAAGGGCTGTACCCGACCTAACAATGAAAACACATACATTTTGGAAAAAACATCTTTCTTTCTCTACATAGCCACCTTTCAGCTCGATACACTTTTCCCAGCGATGTTCAATAGCTTCGATACCCTGTTTATAGTGAGAACCGTCGAATTCTGCAAAATAACCATCAACTGCAGACTCCAGCTCTTCAGTTTTGGCAAATCTTTTACCATCAAGCCTTTCTTCAACTTTGGAAATAGAAAATAATCAGAGGGGGCTAAATCTGGTGAATAGGGTGCATGAGGAAGCAATTCGAACTCTAACTCATTGATTTTACCCATGGTGATAATGGATGTGTGAACTGGTGCATTGTCTTGATGAATCAAAACTTTCTTTTCCACTAAATGCGGCCGTTTTTGCTCAATTTCATCATTCAAATGCTGTAATAAGTTTGCATAGTACTCGCCATTGATTGCTTTTCCTCTCTGAAGATAATTAATGAAAATTATTCCACACACATTCCAAAAGACTGACGCCATTACCTGCAAATAGAACTGTCTCACCTTCTTTGGAGCCGATTCTCCGCTTTCAATCCACTGTTTTGACTGTTCCTTCGTCTCAGGTGTGACGTGATGGACCCATGTTTCATCCGTGGTTATGAATAGACACAAAACTCGGCGTTATTGCAGCGAAACATCGCCAAACACAAACATCTTCACGACGCTGATTTTCTTTAATTGTGAGTAAACGCGGCACCCATCTTGCGCATAGCTTTCTCGTGTCTAAATTTACAGTCAGTGTGCGATGTACAGCACTTTTTAAAATGCCTACGATGTCTGCTAGCTCGCGCACTTCAGTCGGCGGTCATCCAATACCGTGTTGTGGATTTTCCTCACAATTTCTGGCGTGGTCACCTCATTTGGTCGACAACTGCGATGTTCGTCTTGGCAGCTCGTACGGCCTCCCTTAAACTCTGCCAGCCAATATTTTACTGTTGTAAACGAAGGAGCGGACTTCCTCAGAGTAGAATCTAGCTCAGCTTTAATATTAGTTGGACTAAGACCTTTCAAATGAAAGTATTGTATCACATAACGATGGCCAGTTTTATCCATGTATACAAATTCGCTGAGAGAGTTCACTATTAATGGCTGCCAAACAATTACTAAACAACGTAGCATCGTCAAACTCCAAACTTAAGTTTTATAAGGTTGGTACTTTCTACCATAGTAATTTGTTTGAAACAACATCAGGTCGGGTACTTCTGGGACTGCCCTCGTAGTTTCAAACCTAGGGACATAATTGTATTCAAAACCATACATCTTATATTATTTCTGCATTCGGTTTAATTAAACATTAATTTGCGCTGTCAAAAGCATTAGTATTAACTTGCAGCAAGATGGTAGCACTGCACTAAAGGAAGCTAGACGGTGGAATCTGTATTCCACCACTGTCACCAAGTTTTGTGATCAACTGCGCTCTAACGGGTGGAACGTAAGCTCTCGTCAGAGCAATCTTGGCTCCACCTCTCCCATAAGAGGGTACACCAGTTTATGAGGGTACACGGTGCCAATCTGGAATTGGCTCCATCCAAGCTTTAGACAACTACCGGCAGAGCGTGCGTAGCTTAACTGATAAATGGTTTCATTGCATATTTCGTTACAGGTACTGAAGCCATTCGTGGGTGCGACAATTTTGAAGCGTGCCCTTTGCTGCTAATTTTGATGCTGCTATCTCGAACTTGCATCCATTTAGTTAACGATTAATGTTACTTGCTTTGTTGTTGAGTTCTACGATGTCGTCATCTCCTAGCTAGTTCTGCGTTGTCTCGTCCGCCAGCTGCTTCGTGGTATAGCTATGAGTTCTTTGTCTCAGGGTTGGCGTGAGTGTGTTGTGAAGGATACACACCAGTTTAGTTAGGAGATAAATTTTAATGTTGACTAAAATATTCTGTTGAAGAGAGTCGCCGACTGTTGAATTAAAGAATTAAATTATTTCTAGAATAATAATGATGATGCGAAGCGTCAGTTGCCCTAAGTCGTAGAAATTTTACTCGGAAAGAACGCTCGCAATAGCCGCTAAATCTTTCCAACTCAAGCGCATCCCTGGGCTCGACACACTTAAAATGAAACTAAAAATCACAAGCATCGCCATACGAGTAAAGGCTGATTGACAATAATCCGAGAACGGTAACCAAAACGGAAATGAAAACGGGAATGCCTATCGATGGCCATATCGACCACAAAGTGGAAATTCGATTTTGCGGATTGGGATTTCATTTGCTTTTAATTTGCCAATTATAGTTTTTCACCTGCTTTCCAATTCAGCCAACATAATGCGGGTTACCCAACATGAAAATTCGATACAATGAACGTTATCTAAATGCATATCCAACACATTTCCGACTCCACCAGTCGTACCGAACTTTCATTCCTTTATGTAATGCCATGCGTTAAAGTCGTTTATTGTTCTTTGTTAATTTTTACCGTTTTTTGCCGTTTTTATGCAATAGCACTTCTGAGTTATGTATAAATAGCGATAGGACCTCGATACCTCAATGAACTCGATACTTCGTGACATAGAAATATGTATAATACTTTGAGATAAATCTTCGATACTTTTAAATGTTTAAGTTTTGCATGATTGAAAGTTGTTGCGCTTAACATCATGCTAGATAAGGAATGATAGGAGTCGAGAGTTCACGTTATTGCCTCACAAGTGTCCCCAAAGAGTTGCTGGACTATAGTTCTTGATAAACCTCGAATGCATTTCCTAATCCAGTGACCAAAATTTATGAATCCAGTAGAAAGAAATCAGAACTTAAGACGCGAGATAATAGGTGCTTGAAAATAATAAAATTGTTCTTTCCTTCCATCTGCTGGCTTATGTTTACGGAAGTCAAACTCGAGTCACGAGCGCAGCTTACAGGTATACGATACGACTAATTTCCATGATAAGGATAGAAAGTCTTTAAAAGGAATTTTTCAACATGAAATATACTTACATAAAAAGGGAAACAATAAAATTATTACTATTATTCTTGACTAACTATAGGTGATATTTAGGGTAGTTAAATTATATTCGAACCCACTCGCGGCCTCTCTCTACTGCGCGAGACATCCGGCAGGCGCCGAGGAAATTACACCGGCAGAGGCGAACTAAAATCCTTACCATATAATAGATGCTGGAAATGTTGACCTTCTACTCTGAAACAGCCAGCATATCTCGTGTAAATGTTCATTTTTCAATCGCTTGACAGAAGAAGAGTAATCGTATGGTTGGCTCCAGCAAGATTCAGCAACAGCACATACGGCTGCCAAATCATGACATGCAATAAAAGAGGTGTTTGATGACAGAATAATTATTGTTGATTTGTGGCCCCCTCGTTCTCCTGACCTGACCAGTTGTGATTTTTATTTGTGGGGTTCTTTAAAAGACAAACTGTATCGTTGCAATCCTCGCACACTACAGCAACTTAGAGAAAACGTTGTGCAAAAAATCACAAGAATTCCTGCTGCTAATCTTCGGAGAGTGACAGAGAATATTTACACGAGTTATGCTGCCTGTTTGAGAGCAGAAGGTCAACATTTCCAGCATCTATTATAAGGTAAGGATTTTAGTCCGCCTCTGCCGGCGTAATTTCCCCGGCGACTGCCGGCTGTCTCGCGCAGTAGAGAAGAGGCCGCGAGTCGGTTCGAATATAATTTAACTACCCCATATAACCTGGGGCATTATCAATATAAAAAAATATGCCAATAGGAGAATATCAAAGAAGAACAATTACGGAATCAGCATACAGTACAAAATTGGTTACATATGTATACATACGGAAAACTACTAATAAGAACATAATTCAGTGAACAAGCTATCGCCTTTATTACTTTCTCTACTACGTATAGTAAGTAGGGGAAGTATTGTATTCCACCCAAATATTCGATACCGAGATTTCACTGGAAATACATGTTTTGAGACACCCTGAATCAAAAAAAAAGCATTTTTGGAAACATGTACGTGTGTGTGTCTATGTGTCTGTTTGTCAGACTGTGAACAGCATAACTCAGAAACGAACAGTCGGATAAACACCAAACTTGGTATTTAGGTTCAGTATCTTCCAGAGATGCGACACGAAAGTTTTCAAGAAAATCCCCCCATCCCAGAGTACCCTTTACATGAAACATTTTTCGAAAATTTTAATTTTCTCAAAAATGGCTCTAACGATTTAGATTAAAATATCATATGTTTAAGATACTTTCATGACAAATGAAATGTGTATCTTGAATTTTCTGGGAATGTCACCAAAAGTATTCTTCGTTGTGAACGACTTTTGGTAAACTGGTAAATCATAAGAGATAGAAAAAATTTTACTACACAAAAAATGTAGATGGCGTTAAAATACACAATTTATGTCATATACATTTATTTTTTTTGAGTGAACCATTTTCGAGATATTGCTTGTTATTCCCTTAAATTTTTCAATACTTATTTTCTCAAATGGGAATTCGTTATTCATTTTTTTGTCTTGGATATGCAAAGAGTTATAATCTGTGTCAAAGGGAATGGGCTGCACCTAGCAACCAGCTATTAAGAGATATGAATGTGCTTAAAGGCTACTGTATTTCCAAATTGCCCTTATAAATATATTTTCCCCTTACATCTACAAGAAAATTAGCAATAAGATAGAGTCTGCAAATGTTTATCTCGATTAACATGAAGCATATGGTGAATAAGCGTTTGTATAAATAGTCTGTACAAGAGTAGAGAAAGTCATGTGAGTGTAGCACATCAGATTTTAGCTTTTTTTATAAAGTGAGTATTCAGTATCGGCACTCAAAAATTAGTATCGGTATCGAGTATCTAGAAATAGTGGTATCGTCCCATCACTACGTAGAAACAAACTACAAATAACCCTTTCACTACAATAACCAACACTCAATTGATCTGCGGTTATCAGAATCTGAAGTTAGGAAGCACATATGTTACTAATAATACTAATTTCACCGAGTTTCGTGTTTCAAGCTTGCAACTATAGAGAGCAGTAGCGGCTACTTCACGTCAAGACCACCTAGAATAATCTCTAAGTAAATAGCCTAATATTCACAATATATATCTAACAGGTTGTGCCCGAGAACGAGAAAGTTAAAACTTGGTCAAGTCTTCCTACGTTTCCGGGGCCCGGGAAGCTTACCGTCAATTGTGAACGCTCCCATTAGAATACATGTATTTCAACATTGTTGTTCTAGGTCTGTTGTGAACCAGCCTTAAGTCACATGATTAAGTAAGTAAGTTTAGTCTGATTTAGAAAGCATACTCTTTTCTTAGCTTAAACTCCGTCTACCTATAGCTACTTCCTTGAATCTGAGAATTTCATTCCCTTCGTAATTTACAGAATTCTTGTCTGCGTGACTTTGTAAACGTATCTAACTGCATTCCAGGAACCTTTATGCCAACACGTTCACTCCTCGGCTGTTACTAATGACTTTCCTTAACATGACTCGCTTATGATCGTTTTTTTTCGGATAAATGTTTCAGCTTATTATCTTATACATTAATTTAATACACAAAGTGTATTTATTATAATTATTTATCTTGATATTATTTTTTTATTTATTTCCCGTCAATAATTACGGTATCAGTACAAGGGGAATAACGACAGTAAATGTTTAAAAACTGGTCACTATATACTAGCCTTGAAATTCCATACACTTTCCATACAATAGCGAAAAACAACTGAATAGCGACAGCACTTAAAAAATCGAACCAATAATAACGAATATCTCGGAAATGGCTGATGTCATAACAAAAAGTTAACTAACAATTTTTGTGTGTGTTTCAAGATATCAAATTTTTTATATAACTCTTACGGTTTGAACTTTGTAAAACATTCCTTCTGAATGAACAGGACTCCACAGGCTATTCCCAGAAAATTCAAGATATACATTTTGTCATGTAAATACCTTAAAAATATGACATTTTAATCCAAGTCGTTAAAGCCTTGAGAAAATTTAAGATATCGAGCTTTATTCGTGTAAAGGGTAGTTGTGGTGGGGGAATTTCCTTGAAAATCTTTCGTGTCGCATCTTTGGAAGGTACTGAAGCTAAATACCAAGTTTGGATTTTGAGTTATCGTGTTCAAACACACGGAAGTTTTACTAAAACTGCTTTTTTGTTAGTCAAAGTGCCTCAAAATAAGTATTTTTGGTGAAATCTTGGTATAGAATTTTTAGGTGAAATGTAATACCTTCATTATCTTCTATGTAGGTGTGAGAAACTAATATGGGTTTAAAAATATTTAATTAATGAATGTGCTTATAGGCTTGAGTTGTAAATGTTAATCTCCTCTAAGATGCAACCCAGATTGTTTATAAGGTGAACAAGTTTTATGCAAGTGTAGTGTTGTAAATGTTTAAAAATTACTTATATTAGTTATATTTTAGTTATGGATGCAATATAACAATGTTATATTGTCGTAACCTCTTTACTATTCTAGCTCAATGGGGGGTAGAGCAGGTACCGTGGACAAAATCTAAAGTTCTATTACACATTATGCGAGGTTCGACGAGGGATGTAGCTAAATGAAATTATGAAAAATATACTATAATGTCCCTAGCAATGTTATAAATTCATGATGTGGATGAGGAAAGGGTCTATCTACTATAGAAATTCACAACAAAATTGGCTGGATGGCAACTACATTTATTGATAAAAGGAAATACAATACCTCCTTGCCTCCTTGCCTGTCGGTGGGGACGCCATGCTCCACGCATGGACAGTTGCACACACTACGACCTTGCTCCTAGCAGTAACTCGACGCGACTGTGACTGTACCACGCTATACTTGGCGTGGGTACGCTTCGTTAGAACTGGTTTTTCCCATCCCCTCCACTCTTGCGCAATATCCGATCTGGGCCACCAGGTCACATACGCAATAATGCTTACAAACGTCACAATATAGATGTGTATTTTGTGGAGATGGGGCGATAGCACTATTTCCCAATACGTATACCAATAACTTGTTCACTGAATCATGTTATTAGTTCAGGGTGTCCATAAAGTCTGGAATCATAGGAGAATGACTATTTTTCTGTTTGTTCATAGATTCAAAATGTCACTGTTGATGGAGCACCAGGTGGAGATACATCTTTGTGGACGAGAGGTATTGTCACAGAGGGACGAGCAGGCCGAGTTTAACAGGAGACATCAAAGAAGTCAGCAACGCAAGGTGCAATTGCAAAATTACTTAAGAAATTTCGTGAAGCAGGATCGATAAACGGCATTCCGGCAGACCATCGGTAGATGAAGATACACTACGTGATCAAAAATATCGGACACCGGGCTGAAAATCACGTACAAGTTCGTGGCGCCCTCCATCGGTAATGCTGGAAATCAATATGGTGTTGGCCCACCCTTAGCCTTGATGACAGCGTTTACTCTCGCAGGCATACTTTCAATCAGGTGCTGGAAGGTTTCTTGGGGAATGGCAGCCCATTCTTCACGGAGTGCGGAGCTGAGGAGAGTTATCGCTGTAGGTCGGTGAGGCCCGTGAAGTATAAACAGGTGCTCGATCGTGTTCAAAGATGCAATCGCCATCCCCGAATTGCTCTTCAACAGTGGGAAGCAAGAAGGTGCTTAAAATATCAATGTAGGTCTGCGCTGTGATCGTGCCACGCAAAACAACAAGGGGTTCAAGCCCCCTCCAGGAAAAACACCACCACCTCCGCATTTCACTGTTGGCACTACACACGCTGGCAGATGACGTTCACCAGGCATTCGCCATACCCACACCTTCCATCGGATCGCCACATTGTGTACCGTGATTCGTCACTCCACACAACGTTTTGCCACTGTTCAATCGTGTAATGTTGACGCTCCTTACACCAAGCGAGGCGTCGTTTGGCCTTTTTCCTGCGTGATGTGTGGCTTATGAGCAGCCACTCGACCATGGAATCCAAGGTTTCTCATCTCACGCCTAACTGCCAAAGTACTCGGAGTGGATCCTGATGCAGTTTGGAAGTCCTGTGTGATGGCCTGGATAGATGTCTGTCTATTACTCTTTACGACCCTCTTCAAATGTAGGCGGTCTCTGTCAGTCAACAGACGAGGTCGGCCTGTACGCTTTTATGCTGTACATATCCCTTCACGTTTCTACTTCACTACCACATCAGAAACAGTGGACCTAGGGATATTTCGGAGTGAGGAAATCTCGTGTACAGACTTCTGACACAAGTGACACCCAATCACCCGACCACTATGTTTGCTGTTTCACGATGTCTAATGACTACTGAGGTGGCGGATAATGAGTACCAGGCAGTAGGTAAAGATGAAAAACGTATGCTTGTGGAGGTGTCCGGATACTTTTGATCACATAGTGTACCTGGACTGCGGTACTTTTAAAGTTTCACGCTAGTCCAAAAAAATCAATCCGGCGCACCAGCCTGGAAATAGCACGGCGCATAAAATTTTAAAAGGTTCAAAATCCCGTCCTTTCAAGTTACAGATCATGCATTATATAACGGAGGATGATCCTGACCGAAGGGTTGAGATGTGTTAATCGTTCCTGCGCAAAATAACAGTAAATTCATCGTTTCTGGAAACAGTGATGTTCTCAGACAAGCAAAATGTTTACGTATGTGGGGAGGTGAATAAACAAAATTTAGGTATTGGTCACAAGCAAATCCACACTGGTACATCGACAGTAAAAGACAAGACTCTCCAAAGTGATGGTATGGTGTGGTTTATTGGGCAATAAGATTGGTGGTCCATTCTGCTTTGCATAATAAGAGACGACGTCACCTGGCGGAGCAAAATAATTCTATAAGTATTTACATTAATCATAAATGTACAAAAGACGCAGCCACATGGCAGAACCTATGTACAGTTATATATGTACCTTAGAATGCTAATATAGGATAATAAGCAAACAAATATAGATTAAACACAATAATTACTAATAGAAATGTGTATACTTATGTACTTATACATGCATGATTCAGATAGCTGTTCAAGGGACGCAGCCATTGGCTCAGATCCAACGACTCGCGCACAAATAACTGCTTGTGAAGTACAAAACTACTAATATCATAGGACACAGCGCCATGGCGCGATCAAGAAAACAACAAAATTAAACACCCTAAATTTCGCCAGGGCGCAACCAGGGCTTCAGTCATGGTTACGTCCGGCCTCCTTTCCACAACTTGGCTTAAGCCTATGGCTGGCCAACATTTCCCCTCCTTAGAATCCGCAGGTGCAAGAGCGGTACTGCCTCACCTTACCATGAATTCTCTCCGGTGGAGGTTTTTTTTAGTGGATATGGCCGCGGAGGAGTCCCACACTCTCATCTTAGATGGGGTTAGTACGTAAAAGTATTTTTCCTCCACTCGAAAAAAAATATTTGCAACAGCAGTCACTGGAGAAAAGTATCTCAGGATGTTGGGTGATGAAATGGTATCTTAACTTCAAGTTATCCCTATCAATGTTATATGCAAGATGGGGCCCCACCTCATTATACAGGTTTCGTTCGACACTGGATTGGTAGAAGGGGCCCTGTGGAAGGGTACCTAGGTCACGAGACCTGAACCCTATGGATTTTGCCATTTGAGGGATTGTATGAAGAAAAAATTCGGGATTTGGAACATCTCTATCAAAGAATTATTGCTGCATGAGCTGCTCTTAACCCACGTACGTTGAGGACAATTCAAACAAATCGTGCAAAACGTATGAAGAAGTGTGTTGAAAATAGTGGCATACATGTGGAACACATACGTATGCATGTGTATTGTCCTAAGATTCCCGACTTTACTTTATGTAGTTTTCTGTGTATAAACGCATGTAACCAATTTTGTATTCTATGCTAATTCCGAAATTGTTCTTCTTTGATATTCTACTATTGGCATAACTTCTTTATCTTGATAATGCCACAGGTTATATATGCCCTATTGTTTGCCAAGGCTAATAATAATATCTAATAATAATAACTTTGCTTCCCTTCTTATATAACCATATTTCATGCTGAAAACGTTCTTTTAAAGGACTTTCTATCCATATTATGGAAATTTGTCGTAAGGTATACCTGTAAGGTATGCTCATGACTCGAGTTTGACTTGCCAAGACACAAAGCAACAGATGGAAGGAAAGAACAAATATTTCCATACGCTGTTTTATCTCACGTCTTAAGTTCTGATTTTTTTTCTGCTGGTTTCATAGATTTTGCTCACCGGATTAGGTAAATGTGAGCCAGACTATTCCAGAAATGTGATTTAGTGCGTCAGCACTATGTTACATGAGTACCTCTACTCCTTCCCCCAATGTTTTACAAGTTTTCATTTGAGAGCCTATGGAACGTAGCATTGATTCACCCATAGGAAACTTGAATAATAAGTTAGCAGCTTATATTACATCAACACATCTTCTTAATTGGAACAATATAATTCAATTTTATCATTATTGGATTAATAATACATTTTTGAACTGATTATACATGAATATCGAATTGAGTAAAATCTCCCACGTCAAGGTTTATCAAGAACTATAATTCAGCTACTCTTTGGGGAGGCAATAACACGAACTCTCGGTTCCTATCATTCCTTACCTAGCATAAAGTTAAGCGCAACAACTTTCAGTAATGTAAAAGTTAAAACATTTAAAAGCATCGAAAAAAGTACGGAAGGCTTATCTCAAGGTATTAGGCGTATTTCGTTACCACCAAGTATCGAGAGTATCGAGGTGTCGAAGGTATCGAGGTTCCATTCCTAGTATTTTGTTATCGAATATTACTATATTGTAAAATCATGATGTAAGAAGCGATTATGTTTAAGCACGTAATTTACATTTAAACAACAAGGAAACTTTAGTTATACAGGGTGATTTATGAAGAACTGACACATTTATTTCTTTAATTGTTTCAAAACGAGTTATGCTAGCGACAACTTATTATACCTAGGAATTTTGGGAGATTATTTACCTCTATAGCAAATGTTGTAAATGTCCTCCATCCTGCATAAGGCACAACTCAACACGTCGCTCCATGTTACTGGCCACTCGTTGGAGGACTCTGTTGTCAATAGCTTGAATCTCCTGTGTAATGTTGTGCTTCAGATCGTCCAATGTCTGGGGACGTGTGGCATAAACCCTGTCTTTTAAGTAACCTCATAGAAAGAAGTCTGTGGCGATGTCAAATCCGGAGATCTCGGTGGCCACAGGTTCCTGGAAATTATCCGGTCGTCAAAGAAACTTGCAATTAGTGCCATGGATTCATTTGATGTATGGCATGTAGCGCCGTCCTGCTGAAAATATCCTTGACTCAGCTCTACATCGTCTAGTTGCTCAGCAAACTCCATGAAAATCCGTCGGTACTCTACAGGTTTCATATTGTTTTTAAAAACATTGGTCCCACTATTCACTCTGAGGATATTGCGCAACAAACTCCGATTTTAACCGGGTGCATAGGTGCATAGCCGGATAAATGGAACCATCTGTGCTTCATCTGTGAACCATGTGATGGACAATATGGCAGGATTTTGCACAATGAACGTCTGAAACCAACGACAATAATTCAGTCGTCTATCCTTATCTGGTGTCTGTAACTGATGGCAAACGTCTTAATGTTTTTTTGGGTGACTGATCCAGTCGTGCTCCTACGTCAACAATAACCGTGGGAAGCCTATATGAACGAGTTTTGCCTTTTTCACTCACCAGAGATCCAGTTGATTCCAATTTTTTTGCCAGTCCCAGTATTGTGTTTCTTTGGGGAGGATTCCGAACACCAAATTCTCTCTGGTATGCCCTTTGAGTGGCTGTAATTGAATTCGTAATCCAGTATTGCTTTACAAGGAAGAATCGTTCATTTAATGTGTACTCCATTTTCAGGTTGACTAGAAAAAAATCTCTAAAACAGTTGCCGACAATAAAACTAACAATTACGAATAAAACATGAACATCTGCGCATCTAGTGACAGGCAATCGAAACGCCAGAACATTCTGCTTAATTTGATGCTAAAATTGGGGCATTGAGTGAATTTTGAACAGAATAATTAAAGAAATAAATGTGTCAGTTCTTCATAAATCACCCTGTACTATGCATTGCAGGTTGTAAGCGATTTCCGGACTGGGCCTTTATCCAAGCTAACAGTTACAAAGTTGTTTGTAATTAGAGAAGTAAACACTTGTGGACAAACGCAGCTGGCACTTTTTGACGACCAAAGTTTCTATTTGGTGAAATATTGCCCAGTTTCTAGTTATCCTGGAGGGCAAAAGTTGGGACCTTGCCCAAGAGGATCTTGAAATTAAAGTCATCGATAACTTCAACTTGGAGCACAGATGCGTCCACATGCTGAGAGCTGCAACTTTCCTGAGACACGTGTGCGCTACTGTAGCACGTGTTGGATCAGAACTTATTTCAGGGTAACAGCCTGCAGCGTCTCAAACCGAATAATACCACAACTTTGTACATCTTATACTCACAGTACTTTCTCTGCCTAATATCTTTTATTACTTGTTCTACTACTTTCCTGTAGTAAATTGAAATACTGCGTTTCTGCCAAAACTTCGATACCAAGTTTACACCGGAAATATATGTTTTGAAGTCCCCTGGATCCAAAATAAAATAATTGTTTAGAAAACGTCCGTGTGTGTATGAAAAGCAAAACCAAAAAATCTGATGTCTTACACTCACATGACTTTCTCTACTCTTGTACAAACTATTTTTACAAACGCTTATTCTCCATATGCTTCATGTTAATCGAGATGTTAATCTTATTGCTAATTTTCTTGTAGATGCAAGGGGAATTGGTAAGTTTTAAGCGATAGTCAAATATTTTAAGAGCTGGTTGCTATGTGGAGCATTCCATTCTCTTTGCATTACCAGGACCAAAAAACAAAATGAATAACGAATTTGAGAAAAAGTATAAGTATTGGAAAATTTAAGGGAATAACAAGAAATATCTCGAGAATGGTTCACCCAATAAAAAAAATGTATATGACATAAATTGTGTATTTCAACGCGATCTACATTTGTTGTGTAGTAAAATTTTGTCTATCTCTTATGGTTTACCAGTTATGCAAAAGTCGTTCACAATGAAGAATACTTTTGGAGACATTCCCAGGAAATTCAAGATATACATTTTATTTGTCATGAAAGTATCTTAAACATATGATATTTTAATCAAAATCGTTAGAACCATTTTTTAAAAAAATTAAAATTTTCGAAAAATGTTCCATGTAAAAGGTAATCTGGGGTGGGGGGATTTTCTTGAAAACCTTCGTGTCGCATTTCTGGAAGATACTGAACCTAAATACCAAGTTTGGTGTTTATCCGACTGTTCGTTTCTGAGTTATGTTGCTCACAGACACACACACGGACATGTTTCCAAAACATGTATTTCCGGTGAAATCTCGGTATCGAATTTTTGGGTGGAATACAATACTTCCCCTACTTACTATACGTAGTAGAGAAAGTAAAAGCGAAATGTCAGACAAATGAAAGATGCGACACGAAGATCTTGAAGTAGTTTATTGTAGCCCCACTGTTGGGGAGCTAAACTTGAAGTAATTTGCTGTTATTGCTGTTGCATCACGTTTAGGCACTAATTTGAAGCTGTTTTAAATCGCGCACGTAATGGATGGAGATTGTTTCTAGGATTGTTCGCTCCACGCACGGAACAAAGTTTCTGGTGGCCTTCGCCCCACGTTTACATTATGTGTAATAACTGTTTAATGTTATTTATTTAAATATTATATATGTATGTATGCCTCGACTTAATCAATAGTAATTTGCAGAGCATGTATCTCTTAGCAGGAATAGTACGGCTAAAGAATGAAGGCTTATACAAACTATAATTGTTACTTCACTCCTTTTATTAATCCTTCACATCATTAAATAACACTTCATTGATATATCGTACTATAGAGCGTGAGATTATTGTTAATTATTTTTGAACACGTAAACTTTATATTATTCTCGCCATACTGAACTTTCATGTCTCACACTGAACACGTACAGTAACGAACTGCTTGGGAACGCTTCCTTGTAGCGTCTACCGCCTGAATTTGCACATTTTCTCTATTTCAATTTCTGATTTTTGATCGGCTAGTTATAAATTGTTTTATATATTACATTATTATTGCTCCAAGAACTATTAGTAGCCTTTATTAAACTTTCCAATTCATTATTGCCTCAAGGTTACCTCATTGTTAGCAATTTTCGGCTTCTACTTTGTAATTCTGTTTGCTACGGAAGGCAGCTTGCTTCTATTCTCACAGCTCCTATATTGTTAAACTACGTAATACATTCACATAACATTATTATACATGTACGTAATAACATAAACATCATACAATTACTGTAATATACACTTTTTGTATAGTATAGTATACACATATTGCTTTAAGGCGGGCTGTTATTTTTTTATATTATATAATTGGACTGATATCATTTAAGTGTTAAAAATACTGCCTCAATTTTCGAAAAAAAATCTCACCCCAAACTACCCTTAACCTACATGATAAAATTGTTCGATCTTTTTATTATTTTCTCAAAAATAGCGTTAACGATTTTGATTAAAATACCACATACTTTAGATATTTGAATTACAAATAAACTTTATATCTTGAATTGTCTGAGAACAGCATATGAAGTCCTCTTCATTCTAAGAAACCATAAAAGATAAACTACTGTCCATTCCAAACCAGAGTTCCCTCTGATGTAAACAGAAGCACGTGCTTCTGCTTGTCACGAACCCAAGAATATACTCTTACGCCAACGTAAATAGTTCCTTAATACATGTACTGTATTATGAAATATTAGAGCAGGAAACGTATAGAACTGCACATTTTATTGCGGTTATCATAAGAACTCATCGTTAAAGGTAATGGATATATACTAGCTGTTAAGAGATTACAAAATATGATTTTGCCTGCTATTGCGCTGACGCCGAAAGCATCTTGCTTGTTAATACCAACCAAATGCACCACTGCCACTCTCTTACATACACAAGCAATGCAGCAATGAAATCCGAGGTGCTATCTGAGTACCGAATAAACACTTTGCGTAACACAGGATATATGATAAGCGAAGAGTCATTCATAATACACTAACACACATATGCTCAGCTCAGGTCAAATCTTGTGAATTAGTCAGTTGGTATTTGAACTCACATGGCAGAGGAAGGTGCGTGTAGTGCGAATAAACTGTTCAAACACAGAAGCGGGAAACAGTTAAAAAGTGGCTAAAACAAACAATACTTCATATATTCAACTCATTATTACAAAATTACCCGACACTTGCATTATTGCATATTACGAAACTAATATCCGATTTTACAGGCGTTTCAGTGAGAAGTGTAACGAAAGCGAGCACGGAATATAAACAGACATAATACAACATAGAAGAGGATAAAATGTGGGAACTTGTTTTAAGTGCGACAGTGCTGTGGATAAGCTTGTCATTATTTTGGAGAGTAGTTCTGATTCCGATATGGCAGCTGAGTCATCTTCGGGGGATTCGGATTTGGGTGTTGCACTTTTGCCCGAGGATTGTGATTAACGTAAGTAAAATGTTCATTGCCGCATACTAATAAAATCGATTGTTACCTCAGGTTCCATTTTGAACTATGATTCTCACGCAGGGGGCGCATAGATTAAATAGTGTTCAACAAGCACATGGGAGGGGAACAAGCAGCCATTAGGGGCGGGGTTTGCGAACTACTTTCGCGCGGATAATACAAAGAGTTTGTTTTCAGTGAAAGGTACTCTGGTTTGGAATGGACAGTAGAGATGACACTTCAATACTCGTATTGAAGTAGGTCTATTACTTTAAGATAAACCTTCGATACTTCTAAATTTTTAAGTTTTGCACGATATTGAATCGCACGTGTCCCGAAAGAGTTGCTGGACTCTAGTTCTCGATAAAACTTGACTGCGTTTCCTGTGGGTGAATCAATGTAACATTCCATAAGCCCTTGTGTCTAAATAAAAACATGCAAAACGATAGGGGAAGGAGTAGAGGTACTTATGTAACAAGCAGCGTTAACTGAGCTGATTTAACTAACGCACTAAATGACATTTCTGCAATAGCATGGCTTGGTAACTTTGCTATTACATTTACCTCTCCGGTGTCCAAAATCTGTGAATTCAATGTCGTCTTTCGTGGTGTAGTGGTTACCATGCTAACGTCTAGTTCCAGAAGTCGCGGGTTCAAACCCGACGGAGAGCGATGGATTGTTTTCGGGCGTAAAAATCCTTAGCATGGCTTCCTTCGGAAGGGAAGTAAAGCCGGTGGTCCCGTGTCGTAGATTTACGGTACGTAAAAGAACCTCAAGCCTGATAAAGAGGTTTTCACGCCCAATATAGAATGGGGCAATAAGGACCACAGCAGCTAAAGACCGTCCATAAAAAAAATCTAATGTGTTACACTCACATGACTTTTTCTACTCTTGTACAAACTATTTTTACAAACGCTTATTCTCCATATGCTTCATGTTAATCGAGATGTTAATCTCATTGCTAATTTTCTTGTATACGCAAGGGGAATATGGTAGGCTTTAAGCGATAGTCAAATATTTTAAGAGCTGGTTGCTATGTGGAGTATTCCATTCTCTTTGTATTACCAGGACGAAGAAAAATTAATAACAAATTTGAGAAAAAGTAAGCTGTCGTGCTGTAAGATATTTGATGTCAGATATTTCCATGACAACTAAAATGTATATCTTGAATTTTCTGGGAATGTCTCCAAAAGTATTCTTCATTGTGGACTATATCAGCACCTGGAGGAGGTTAGGCACACGACAACGGGTCTCGCTGACCAACTCAAGTCCCTGCACATGACGATGGCCGCCGTGCTCTCGGGCCTGAAGAGTGAACAGGAACAAACAAACGGCTACTTGATGTCACTAGAAGCCGCTACAATCGACAACCAGAGGGCTACTTTCGAGGGCCGCGCTACAATCAATGAAATGATGCAATAAAAGCAACCTCACATCCCTTCCAATTCCTATCCACGAAAATTCCCCGCGTGTGGCGACACCCGGACATTTCCTTACTCCTCTGCCAGCGTGGCAGCTATCCTACCGCGTACTAACGGGGGTGCAACAGCGGAACCCCAATACCCCTCCTAACTTCTCCTTTCTACTCCACACTTAATCCTACCTATTCCCCCCACCCAAAAAAATTACACAGAGTACTTTTCTAATGTAACTGTTGTTCAGTATCTTCCAGAGATGGGACACGAAGGTTTTAAAGAAAATCCACCCTACCCCATATTACGCTTTACATGGAACATTTTTCGAAAATTTTAATTTTCTCAAAAATGGCTCTAACGATTTTGATTAAAATATATGTTTAAGATACTTTCATGACAAATAAAATGTATATCTTGAATTTTCTGTGAATGTCTCCAAAAGTATTCTTCATTGCGAACGACTTTTGCATAACTGGTAAACCATAAGAGATAGACAAAATTTTACTACACAAAAAATGTAGATCGCGTTAAAATACACAATTTATGTCATATACATTTTTTTTGTTTAGTGAACCATTTTCGAGATATTGCTTGTTATTCCTTTAAATTTTCCAATACTTATACTTTTTCTCAAATGGAATGCTCCACATAGCAACCACCTATTAAAAGATTTGACTATCGTTTAAAGCCTCGATTAACATGAAGTATATGGAGAATAAGCGTTTGTAAAAATAGTTTGTACAAGAGTAGAGAAATTCATGTGAGTGTAACATATCAGATTTTTTTAATCCTGTTTTCAATTCCTTATCTTCCATAATTTGTTTGGAGGGAACTATATTTCTGTTGCCTCAGAAATAAACACAATCAACGGTGCTAAAACGCATAGTAACACTTGCTATACACCCTGGATGAATCTCTATAAGCCAGTTTTCTGCTGCACTCTCCTTTTGTTCTGCAGTTAATCTTGTGCCTCTGAATCTTGGATCTAATATTAGCAACGTACTGAAAGGGTTCTAGTGTTCGTCCCTTTTGTTTTTTATTCTGTTCTTGTACGGTTCTAAAGATCGATCCATAGTTCTGCAGCTACTGCAATATTTGTGCTGTCTGCTTGTAAAAGGTCCAGGAGTCTGCAAACCTCTGACAGTTATCAGAGAAGTTGAGTGGCATCCTTATAAATTATAACGTTATCCAACATTTGACCTATATTAGCAGGGGCTTCTTCCACGTTTTTAGAATAATTATAATGTGGATCCAATGGTGGAACCAAGCATGAAGAAGGTGTTTTGTTGGAGTTGTTTATTTATTTAGCCTCACGTATGGACGCCAACTTGAAGTAGAATTGTTCTTTACGTTGTTTGCTGCTACGTATGAAAAGTCGATTTGAGGTAGGTGTTGTATTCAAGGAGTTGTATTATATTTCAACTGTCGGAGAGCCGAACTTGAAGTAGTTGCAACCGCACGTATAGTACCCGGTAGACTTTGCCCCAATTTTTAAAAATATAACTTTGTAATTTGACTATTTCTTTAAATATTATATATTTATGTTTTACTCGGCTGCGTCAGTATTTATTTTAGAGACACGTTTCTCTTAGCAGGGTTGTGGTGCGACAAGAATGTAGGCTTACACAGATTATAATTTTACTTCACTCCTTTTATTAATGCTTGACACGATTTAAATAACACTTCACTGATATACAGTGCTGTGAGATTCTTTTTATTAATTAATTACACTTTTTAACACGTAAACTTATTTTTCGTTTCACACGAATACGTATTAAATCTCTCGAGGATGCACAAGCAATGCATCCAGTTATGAGTACTGTTTGGTGGCAACTGACTTCTAGATTTGTAAATTTTGCTATATTTCAGTTTCTGATTGGCTAATCCTAATCCAATAGAATACCTTCATTTAACAAAAGCTTTTTCTGGTTGTTGATTGGCTATTTTATAAACTGTCACTAAAATTACATTATTGTTACTCCAAGAATCACAAGTAGCACTGTTAAACTTTCTTTCTCATTATTGACTCAAGGATACCTCATTGTTACCTCATTGTTAGCAACTTATAACCTATTATTCTCACAGCTCCTATATTATTAAACTACGTAATATATTCACATAACATTATTACACGTGTATACAATAATATAAGCATATGCAATGGCTCTACATACATTTTACAAATTATTACATACACATATTGCTTTAAGGCGGGCTGTTATTGAATTTACAAAGTATATAATTAGACTGAAATTATTTAAGTGTTAAAAAACTGCCTCAAGCATGAATTTTCACAACTACACTACCTTTATAACCATGTGCTTAAAGTATTGCGATAATTATGCAGGCCAGTGATGCCAACACAACCATCTGAAATATAGGTAATGCATAACTGATAAGTAGCTAAAACACCGTGGTGCCATTAAACATATTACGGGAGAGAGGGGCAAGTTGGCACACATTTTTAAGTATTTTTGTTTTTATTACAGCAACATTTCAGCTAATCCTGGCATGGTACTGTCCATAAATTTATCAGTAGGCCTCGGATTTTTAGGTTTTAATCTATATTTTTCCTCGCTATTTAATTAACATATTTCAGGATATATATTCGTTTCACACTTCTTTGAGCAGAATATGTGAATTTCAATACACCTAAAAAAAACCTAAATGAGGGGTTGACACCTAAAATAAGCTAAATAGCTGTTCTCCCTTATTTGAAATGAAGAATGTTATTTTCGGATTGAAACTCTTTGTAAAATTATTTCCACCACTTATAGCCAGTAAATAGTTCAAGTTGCTACAGTTAAATGCGGCACATGTGACGTGGTGACACCTGGATGCAGCTGATAGAAGGTCAGGAGGAGCGTAACCTGCTAACGGGATCGCCTCAATCGATCACCGAGAGTACTTTTCTAATGTAATTGTTGTATAGTGAAACAATGTCTAAATCACATTTATTGAAAAAGTGGATTGCTGCAGATCCACGCTTCACTTCTGTTAGTGACAGACACTGCTGGCTACATGTTACGTGCTTGGCCCACGGCTGCACCACCTTGCGAAGCAGATTAGAAGTCACTTCGATGACGTCAACAGCCTGATATCTTTGGTCAAGGAGGTTTTCTTAAAAGCCCCAACACGTATACAATTGTTCAAAGAGAAAGTACTGGCAACCGCTCTTCCACCTGAGCCGATACTTGGCTGTGTGCTGCCATCTACTATGCCGAGCACTTATAAACATTACAAATGTCGTCAATGAATTGGATGAAACAGAAGCTTCCTGCATTGCCAAGGCTAAGAAATCACTCGAGTGCCCCACTCTTGCAGCTTCCCTTGCATACATTTAGACACATTTTTGTTTTATACCAGAAGCTACAACTTTGCCACTGACAGATGCTCTAGATATCATTGGCAATGTTTACAGTAAAGAAATACCTGGACCAGTGAGAGTTGTTGCATGTTCTTCGAAGTTGCAGAAGATTCTTCAACGAAATTCTGATTTTGAAGATATAAAAATCATCAATCCGGTATTGCAGGGAGAAAAGTATACAGAAGAACTACCCCTAGAACCTGCTGCACCGGCATCTATGCTCTACGCTCCAATGACGGCATGTTCCATTGCAAGAACCTTTTCTTCATACAAGAATGTGTCACGCGATACTCCAGAAAATTTGAAAATGTATGCAACTATCTACTACAAGCCAAAAAATAAATCTCCAAAATCTCATGTGTTACACTCACATGACTTTCTCTACTCTTGTACAAACTATTTTTACAAACGCTTATTCTCCATATGCTTCATGTTAATCGAGATATCGAGATGTCAATCTTATTGCTAATTTTCTTGTAGATGCAAGGGGAATTGGTAGGCTTTAAGCGATATTCAAATTTTTTAAGAGCTGATTGCTATATGGACTATTCCATTCTCTTTGCATATCCAAGACAAAAAAAAATAACGAATTCCCATTTGAGAAAAAGCATAAGTATTGGAAAATTTAAGGGAATAGCAAGCAATATCTCGAAAACGGTTCACTCAATAAAAAAAATGTATATGACAAATTGTGTATTTTAACGCGATCTAAATTCTTTGTGTAGTAAAATTTTGTCTATCTCTTATGGTTTACCAGTTATGCAAAAGTCGTTCACAATAAAGAATACTTTTGGAGACATTCCCAGAAAATAAGGCATACATTTTGTCGTGAAAATATCTTAAATATGTTATATTTTAATCAAATCGTTAAAGCCATTTTTGAGAAAATCAAAATTTTCGAAAAATGTTTCATGTAAAGGTTAGTCTGGGGTGGGGGATTTTCTTGAAAATCTTTGTGTTGCATCTTTCAAAAGATACTGAACGTAAATACCAAGTTTGGCATTTATCCTACTTTTCGTTTTTGAGTTATACTGTTCACAGGCACACACCTGGACCTTTTTCTAGATTCAGGGCCTCAAATATGTATATCCGGCGAAATCTCGATATCAAATTTTTGGCTATACGTAGTAGAGAAAGTAAAAATACCCCATGAAGTGAATATTTACTAACCTCGAGAAAACGTTATGGCTTCCTTCCACTAAAATTAGTCACAAAGAATTGTCGCTTCCGTGGGACCTGTATTTGGAGACAAGGAACAGTATGTCTGTATTCTGCTGCAGTGTGTTGACTCGGGGCTGAAATAAGAGCCATGTGCCAACCTGCCCCCCTCACCCCCATTATTTACATAGTTAAAGCTGTTTAAAAATAGTTAAATCCCTAACTCCGTAATGTTAAGTTAAATTGTTACTTTCTCTACTAAGTATAGTAAGTAGGGGAAGTATTGTATTCCACCCAAAAATTAGATACCGAGATTTCACGGAAATATATGTTTTGAGAACCCCTGAATCCAAGAAAAGCATCTTTGGAAACATTTCCGTGTGTGTGTGTGTGTGTGTGTGTGTGTCTGTGAACAGCATAACTCAGAAACGAATAGTCGGATAAACACCAAACTTGGTATTTAGGTTCAGTATCTTCCAGAGATGCGACACGAAGGTTTTCAACAAAATCCCCCTACCCCAGACTACCCTTTACATGGAACATTTTTCGAAAATTTTAATTTTCTCAAAAATGGCTCTAACTATTTTGATTAAAATATCATATGTTTAAGATATTCTCATGAGAAATGAAATGTATATCTCGAATTTTCTGGAAATGTCTCCAAAAGTATTCTTCATTGTGAACGACTTTTGCATAACTGGTAAACCATAAGAGATAGACAAAATTTTACTACACAAAAAATGTAGATCGCGTTAAAATACACAATTTATGTCATATACATTTTGTTTGTTATGTGAACCATTTTCGAGATATTGCTTGTTATTCCCTTAAATTTTTCAATACTGATTTTCTCAAATGGGAATTCGTTATTCATTTTTTTTGTCTTGGATATGTAAAGAGTATTAATCTGTGGCAAAGGGAATGGTGGTGCACCTAGCAACCAGCTATTAAGAGATATGTATGTGCTTAAAGGCTACTGTATTTCTATATTACCCTTGTAAATATATATTCCCCTTACATCTACAAGAAAATTAGCAATAAGATAGAGTCTGCAAATGTTTATCTCGATTAACATGAAGTAGATGCAGAATAAGCGTTTGTAAAAATAGTTTGTACAAGAGTAGAGAAAGTCATGTGACTTTAACACATCAGATTTTTTTTATATTATATAATTAAATTGATAGCAGTTAAGGGATAAAAAATACTGCCTAAACATATCCCCATTCCTCACAGATTTCCACCTGCTATGATTTTGTAGGAATTCACAGCGACCCTGTTCGCTGAGGAGATAAAATGAAAACGACGAGACTGGCAGGACAGACAGGTCCAAATTCAAAGTATTTACATCCCGGATTAGTCACTTGATGCCTGAGTGAAATGTTCGTCATAAAAACGGCGCGTATCAGTTGTTTTTCGCCTCCCAATTTCTGTTCTTTACTTTTAAGCTTATTTAAGTACGAACCTGTTTACATCATACCATCTAGCTTATATATTTAGTGCTCACAATTGCTAAGCAGCTTACAGACTTAGCAGAGACTTAAAATTCTGCTTCTCTTTTCTTTTCCTTGCTTCTTAGTCGCAGCGTGAAATTAATTATTTTCTGTTCCTGAAAGTACCTTATCTCTCATTTTGAGCTGCTCTTGTTTTTAGTTTAGAATAAGAACAATAACTTATAATTAAAGTGAATAAACACGAACAAAATTCAGTTAACATAACGAAAACACATAATCTCTCTATCAACTATCGTTTGTTACCTTTTCATGCACCTACTTATATTAAGTAAAGGAAGTATTGCATTTTCTCAAAAAGACGATACCCTAATAGCATCCGAAAAAATCTGATGTGTTACACTCACATGACTTTCTCTACTCTTGTACAAACGCTTTTTTCTTGTAGATGTAAGAGGAATATATATTTACAAGGGCAATATAGAAATACAGTAGCCTTTAAGCACATACATATCTCTTAATAGCTGGTTGCTAGGTGCAGCACCATTCCCTTTCCCACACATTAATACTCTTTGCATATCCAAGACAAAAAAATGAATAACGAATTCCCATTTGAGAAAATAAGTATTGAAAAATTTAAGGGAATTACAAGTAATATCTCGAAAATGGTTCACTCAACAAAAAAATGTATATGACATAAATTGTGTATTTTAACGCGATCTACATTTTTTGTGTAGTAACATTTTGTCTATCTCTTATGGTTTACCAGTTATGCAAAAGTCGTTCACAATGAAGTATACTTTTGGAGACATTCCCAGGAAATTCAAGATATACATTTTATTTGTCATAAATATCTTAAACATATGATATTTTAATCAAGATCGTTAGAGCCATTTTTGAGAAAATTAAACTTTTCGAAAAATCTTCCATGTAAAGGGTACTCTGGGATAGGGGGATTTTCTTGAAAACCTTCGTGTCGCATCTCTGGAAGATACTGAACCTAAATACCAAGTTTGGTGTTTATCCGACTGTTCGTTTCTGAGTTATGCTGTTCACAGACACACACACGGAGATGTTTCCAAAAATGCTTTTTTTGGATTCAGGGGGTCTCAAAACATGTATTTCCAGTGAAATCTCGGTATCGAAATTTTGGGTGGAATACAGTACTTCCCCTACTTACTATACGTAGTAGAGAAAGTAAAACTAACCCACTCTTCTGCAAACCATCATTACAAAATCTTATTCTTTTATATACTTCTTAAAATCCAGATAAACTTTCATTACGCCTTTCTTGTACGTATAAGTAGGTACAGTACGCCACAGAGGTAGTCAGATTTTTAAAAACCGGGTCGCTTTGCGGTAGTCCCTGATTTTTGCAGGACTAAGAGAATGTGTTACATTCACATGACTTTCTCTACCTTCTATCGCTTTCTTATGAAAGTTTATTTTCCTATCTACTTCATTTTAATCGAGATAAACATTTCCAGAAATAGCTACAATACACATTTCGTTACAGATACAAAGGGAACAGCGACAGTCAAGTGTTTAAGAACTGGACGCTATATGCTGGCCTTAAAATTTCATACTGCTTACATAACATCACGAGAAACAACTAAAAATCGAAAGAAATAACTAAGTACTGAACAATTCGAACCATTAATAACGGATATCTCGGAAATGGCTGATGCCAAAAACAAAGTTGTTTCAAATGAATTGTGAGATGTGCATGTTTTCGTCTATCTATACGTTAATGTTTACCAGTTATGCAGGAATATATAAATTTACTTCCGAATGAAGAGGATTTCACAAGCTATCCCTGAAAAACTCAAAAAATCCAAAAAAAATGTACCATGTAAAAGGTAGCTAAATTCTGGTGGGAGATTTTCTTGAAAAACTTCGCGTCGCATCTTTGGAATGTAGTGAACTTAAATACCAAGTTTGATATTTATCCGACATTTCGTTTTTCATTTATGTTGTTTACACACACAGCATTTTTCTAAAACTTCCTTTTGGATTCAAGGCTCCCCAAAAAACGTGTATTTCCGGTGAAATCTCCATACAGAATTTTCTGTTGGAATGTGCGACAGTACTTCTGACCTAAAATTATTACAATTTTTATTTATAATATAATCAAATAATAGCCCGCCTATAAATAATTAATCATTTATATAAATTATATAACGCAATCATTGTGTAATATATATTTGTTGTAAATATGTATAAGATATTGTGCTGAAATAGATCTCGTTAAAACATACAATTCATGTCTATACATTTGTTTTGTCGATTAAGCTATTTCCGAGATATTCCTTGTTATTTGTTTGAATTCTACAATACTTATACTTTTTCTCAAATGGGAGTTCGTTATTCGTTTTTTTTTATGTCCTGGACATACAAAGAGAATGGAATACTGCACATAGCAACCATCTCTTTAAAATATTTGACTATCGCTTAAAGCCTACCAATTCCCCTTGCATCTACAAGAAAATTAGCAATAAGATTAACATCTCGATTAACATGAAGCATATGGAGAATAAGCGTTTGTAAAAATAGTTTGTA
This sequence comes from Deroplatys truncata, assembly GCA_030765065.1. Classification (NCBI taxonomy): domain Eukaryota; kingdom Metazoa; phylum Arthropoda; class Insecta; order Mantodea; family Mantidae; genus Deroplatys; species Deroplatys truncata. The sequence continues at coordinate 301,582,927 of CM060975.1, read as the reverse complement.
CAAGAGTAGAGAAAGTCATGTGAATGTAACACAAAATTTTTATGTAGTAAATTGTTATCCATTTCTTATGGTTTACGAATTGCATAAATTTCCTTCCGTATGAAGACGACTTCGCAGGTTATTCCCAAAAAATTCAAGATAAACAAACGATGTCATGTAAATACGCGGTATGTTACTGCATCATATTCTGACCGCAGGCTCTTGTATACGTGAAGTTTAAAGCACAGGTAAGTTAACTGTGATGTTAATGCATTCGCTGATTCCACATATATCGTATGTAGTTTTATGCTCTCCCAGTGGCAGTTCGTTACTGAGAAACGTTTACCGAGGCCGGGCATGTCAGAGAGGTTAACAGATGTCAACAGGATGATATCAGCTGTTCTTCGCCGCAATTAGGAAAGAAAGGCTTCTTAAGTGTGCCATACAGGCTGACCTATTTCTGGGCCCGTGTGGACACATCTGGAGCACCTTTATTGTACTCTAACGTATTCATACAATAAGATATATTAGAGAAAACACGACACTATAATACACTTTTCTCATTTACAGAACACGATCAAGGAGATAAACACAAGCATGTCATGGACGATTAAAAAAACACGAAGGAAAAATTCATACAACAGCTGATACTTCGGTCTACTAGCTGCTAATAGAGATAAACTTTCATTACATATGTCGTTGTAGTCAGATGTTTAGAAAGCGGATCTTTATTTAATGGTTTTGAAATTCCATGCTGTTTGCATGACAGCGAGAAAAAATTCAGATGTGATACTTTCACATAACCTTCTCAACCCTCCATCTTTATTAGTGGGTATACAAAGATTCTTACTAAAGCTTATTTTTCTATCTACTACGTTTAATAGAAATAAACTTTGCAAAAATAGCTACATTACAATTTCGTTATAAATACAAAAAGAATAGCAATAGTCAAATGTTTAAGAACTGGACCCTGTATGTGGTGGCCTTAAAATTCCATACTGTTTCCATAACATTGCGAGAAACAACTGAATATCGATGGGACTAAAAAGAATGACAAGTATTGAACAATTGGAAACTTTAATAACGTTACTCTGAGAAACGGCTAATGCCACAAAAAAGTTATTTGAAGTAAATTGTGTGTTTTAAAGAGATCCACATTTTTTGTGTAGTACGTCTTCGCCTATCGCTTAACGTTTACCAGTTATACAAGATTATACAAAATTCCTTTCGAATAAAGAGGACTTCACAAGCAATTACCAGAAAATTCAAGATATACATTTTATTTGTCATGTAAATGTCTTTAATATACGGTATTTTAATGAAAATCATTTGAGCCAGTTTTTGGAAAATACATTTTCGAAAAATGCTTAAAATTAAGAGTAGTTTGAGGATGGGGTATTTTCTTGAAAATTTTCGTGTCGCATCCTTGAGAAATACTTAAGTCAAACACTAAGTTTTGTGTTTATCCAACTTTCCTATTTGAGTTACCTATGGTGTTCACAGATACACACACACACGCACCCGCGCGCGCGCGGACGTGTTTAAGAATGCTTTATTTGGATTCTGTGCGCCACAAAACATATATTTCCGGTGAAACCTCGACATGGAATTTTTGGGAGGAATACAATACTTCCCCTACTTACTATATACGAGGGGAAGTATTGTATTCCTCCAAAAAATTCCATGTCGAGGTTTCACCGGAAATATATGTTTTGATACCGCCTGAATCCAAAAAAAAATTTTGGAAACATGTCCGCGCGTGGGTGTGTGTGTGTGTGTGTGTGTGTGAACAGCGTAACTCAGAAACGAACAGTCGCATAAACACCAAACTTGGTATTTAGGTTCAGTTTCTTCCAGAGATGCGACACGAATTACCCCCGCCCCAAATTACCCTTTACATGGAACATTTTTCGAAAATTTTAATTTTCTCAAAAATGGCTCTAACGATTTTGATTAAAATATATGTTTAAGATATTTTCATGAGAAATGAAATGTATATCTCGAATTTTCTGCGAATGTCTCCAAAAGTATTCTTCATTGTGAACTACTTTTGCATAACTGCTAAACCATAAGAGATAGACAAAATTTTACTACACAAAAAATGTAGATTGCGTTAAAATACACAATTTATGTCATATACATTTTTTTGTTGAGTGAACCATTTTCTAGATATTGCTTGCTATTCCCTTAAATTTTCCAATACTTATACTTTTTCTCAAATTCGTTTTTCATTTTTTTTTATGTCCTGGTAATGCAAAGAGAATGAAATACTCCACATAGCAACCAGCTCTTTAAATACTTGACTATCGCTTAAAGCCTAGCAATTCCCCTTGCATCTACAAGAAAATTAGCAATAAGATTAACATCTCGATTAACATGAAGCATATGGAGAATAAGCGTTTGTAAAAATAGTTTGTACAAGAGTAGAGAAAGTCATGTGAGTGTAACACATCAGATTTTCTCTAATAGTCCCTCCCTGTTAATTTCAAAGAAAAATCTTACAAGCCTATTGTAATAAGAGTTAAAAAGTGAATCAGATGCAATATTAAAAATATATTTTGTTTACAAATCCTTTTTATCATCAATGATTCATTACGATGATAGCAGCTCTAGTTCATTTGCAAGACAAAAATGTGAATAATCTAAGCTGCCAGAATCTGTTTTTCATATCACGATTCTCATTTGTTACAAGCTTATTGCGAGTCATGGCCCACAATAACGAAACAAAATGATATAAAGAACTAGTTAAAAGCTACCATATTATTACTTTCTCTAATATATACAAATACAGTTGTTGCTTTGAAATTCTATTCATTTTTTAATGTTCTTAAAAATATTCGTATAAAACTTCTTTCTAAAATCAACAGGGGAGGAAGTATCCGAGAGAAAATAATTGCCTCGTTAAACACCATGTTCAGTTCTTTGATTTCCACTTGTATATTAAGCTATAACATTCATTACAAGCCGATTATTCCACCCACGTTTTGCTCTTCACGATCAGTTTTGCTTGTTAAAGCCTGGAAATTAAGAAATGAGTACGTAGTTATATACAACTAGTGGAAACAGCGTTCAAATGTTTATCGCAAGCACGGAGTAATAAATTAAGAGGTCTCATTTATGGTGGAATAAACTTGTCCTTCAGGATCAAGAGTAATGAGCTCTTGCGAAGGAAAAGAAAGGGGGGAACCTGCAGAATCGAAAAATGGAATATTTCAGAATGTCTAATGCTAAGAGGTTAGGGTATATTTCAATGAGCACTGCATTTTTACTTTCTCTACTAGTATAGTAAGTAGGGGAAGTATTGTATTCCACCCAAAAATTCGATACCGAGATTTCACCGGAAATACATGTTTTGAGACCCCCTGAATAAAAAAAAGCATTTTTGGAAACATGTCCGTGTGTATGTCAGTCTGTGAACAGCATAACTCAGAAACCACCAGTCGGATAAACACCAAACATGGTATTTAGGTTCAGTACCTTCCAGAGATTCGACACGAAGGTTTTCAAGAAAATCTCCACCCCAGATTACCCTTTACATGGAACATTTTTCGAAAATTTTAATTTTCTCAAAAATGGCTCTAATGATTTTGATTAAAATATCATATATTTAGATATTTTCATGATAAATGAAATGTATATCTCGAATTTTCTGGGAATATCTCCAAAAGTATTCTTCATTGTGTACGACTTTTGCATAACTGGTAAACCATAAGAGATAGACAAAATTTTACTACATAAAAAATGTAGATCGCGTTAAAATACACAATTTATGTCATATACATTTTTTTTGTTGAGTGAACCATTCTCGAGATATTGCTTGTAATTCCCTTAAATTTTCCAATACTTTTTCTCAAATGGGAATTCGTTATTCATTTTTTTTGTCCTGGTAATGCAAAGAGAATGGAATGCTCCACATAGCAACCAGCTCTTTAAATACTTGACTATCGCTTAAAGCCTAGCAATTCCCCTTGCATCTACAAGAAAATTAGCAATAAGATTAACATCTCGATTAACATGAAGCATATGGGGAATAAGCGTTTGTAAGAATAGATTGTACAAGAGTAGAGAAAGTCATGTGAGTGTAACACATCACATTTTTTAGTTACTTTAAAACGCACAATGTATTTTCAATAACGTTTTAGTGGCATCAGCCATTTTCGATATATCCGTTATAAATGATTCGAATTGTTCAATACTTTGTCTTTCTTTTTAAATCTTGTTGATTTTCAGCTGTTTCTCGCGAAGTCATGGAAACAGTATGGCATTTTAAGACCAGCATATAACGTACAGTTCTCAAGGGGTCAAGGTACTCTGAAATGATAAAAAATCACAATTTTTGTTTTAGGACTAATAAAATTTCTATTATTTCCAGTTTCAGAAAATATATACTCTTTGGTGGTTAAGAGGTTTTTAAGGCATTTAAATACAATTTAAATGCTGGTCTGCATTCATTTAAAGCTGCTATGCAACGCCCCGTTTTAGAACATTTTTGTATCTTTCAACAACGAACGACTATATCATGCCCAGGGAGCAGTTCAGCAATTAACAAAAGAGGCCAGGACCAAGAGAAGGCAATCAGAAAAGCTGAAGCAATCCAGGAATGAATGTGCAGATGATTATGAGCCTCAAATGTACTGAAGTGTGTCAGAAGTGTGTCAAACTTTAAATTCAGTTTTCTCAAAACAACATTTTTGGATACTTATGTATCTTTTTTTTCAGAAGGTATGAGAGGTTGAGAACTGAAATTTTCAGTACATGTATACAACACATAGTTAAACTTTCTGAACCACAATCATAATTTTATAATGTATATTAGTGATATTAAGAAAGTAACAGCATTGCAAATTTTCCACATTTTTACTTTTTTGACTTTGCAAATAATTTGTTTTCAATTTCTAGTGAACTGATATAATAACTAAATAATTGAGGTTCAGAAGATACCTGATTATAGTAAGAACAAGCATGCAAAAGTGCGATTCTGTATTGCAAGTAGTATCAGAGAAAAAGCTACATGAATCCACATATTTTAAGAGTAAATTTTATATTTTTTTCTGCTGAACGAAATACCTTTTATGGATTCACCTACATAAGCTATCAATGCAAACAACCACTTGAAAACGTTGTCATGAGTATTGAATAATTCATAAAACTTTCAGGAAAAAATATTGAGAACTTTAAGAACAGTGATAATTTAACATACTTAAGGTGTAATTTGCATGTGTTCAGAGTACCTTGCCCCCTTAAAAATTTTACTATCGCTGTTCCCTTCGTATCTATAACGAAAAGTGTAATGTAGCTATTTCTGGAAAGGTTTACAACGTTTAAAATGTATAGGATCTTTCAAAGAGAGTGTCCTATCTTTGAACTTAAATAAAACACATCCTATAAATGATAAGAGGTTTATTATGTCATTACGTGTGGAAGAGAACATTACTTAAGTGACCGCCGCGACTTCGTTAGATTGCGCGTTGACCCAATTTTCAATGACAGAAGAACGTAAATTAGGTCCAATTTCACGAATAACACGCGTGATGTTATTCATAAAATCATTTACTGTTTCTACCTTGTTGACATAAACTCGAGATTTAACATAACCCCACAAAAGTAATCCAACGGTGTTAAATAACATGACCTCGGGGGCCAGTTAACATCACCACCACGGGAAATGATGAAACCTCTGAACTTCTCCTTCAAAAGATCGATTGTTTCGAGAGCAGTATGACATGCGACACCATCTTACGGAAACCAGATGTTTCTGAGATCCATACATCCAATTGAGGCCAAAAATAGTCCCTTATAAGAGCCCTGTATCTTTCTCCATTGACAGTTAGAGCTTCTCCAACTTCATCTTGGAAAAAATATGGACCAATGATTCCACCATACCAAAATCGACACCACACAGCAACCTTTTGGGGATGAAGTGGTCGTTCTTGAATATGCTTGAATTGTGATTGCTCCAATAGCGGCAATTTTGTTTTGTTAACATAACCATCCATCCAAAAGTGAGCTTCGTTGCTGAAGATGATTTTTTCGACAAAAATCCGGGTCAGCTTCCAATTGCTACACGGCGCAACCTATGGTCGTTGGACTTTAGTTCTCGAGCTAACACCATTTTGTAAGCGTGAAACTTCAAGTCCAGATGCAGAATTAGCCAAGTTGTGGTCGGCGAAAGCCCCAACTCTTGCGTTCGACGAATAATTAATTTGTTTCCGTTCTCGCGTACACTCTCACGAACGGCGCCTATGTTTTCGTTGGAGCGCTTACGTCGACTACGTACAGGCGTTCTTTGATCGCTGACTATCACTTCTTTCAAATTTATCGATCAAACGCCGAATCGTTCACTCGCAGGGACGATTATGCACACCGTAAACTTCACGCAATACACGGAAGGTTTGACGAACAGATGATCCATTTTGATAATAAATTTTCACAATTTCTACGCGTTGCTGAATGCTGTAACGTTCCATGGCTATTTGTCAATAACAACTATAACCGCATGAAAAAAATGACTGCTGTAACTAAATAACAACGGCAGCTATCACATGTTCAAGATGGGACACACTTGTTGAAGGACCCTATAGTAAGCAGGAAAATAAACTTTCGTAAGAAAAAATTGTATACTCACTAATAGGCGATAGAGGGTAGAGAAAGTCATGTGAATGTAACATTAAATTTTTTTCATATAATTTAATGTGAAGTAGGTGCTACCCCTAGAACTTTAAAGAATTTATTGTTGAAGTAATATCGCAGTATGTTCCATCACTACGTCATTGTTTGGTGAAGTGAATGACCACTCATTTGTTTAATCATAGCTCACCTCTGCAACCAGATGGCATTATATTTGAGAGGAATTATAAACAGATATTGATTATAAAGCCCTACGCCACACATACACACTCCAATGCTCCGTTCCATTGTTCTTAGGGTTAACGTGCCTCATTAAGCAAAACTTTCACCCTAGCTGCAAGATTCAGCAGAGCGGAAGTAACGTAGGATCTTGGGAAAACTCTCGAGATTAACTGATCTGTATCATGGCCAATGATCCGATGTAAAATATGACGCATTCTGCCATCTCAACGGCACTTTTGGAACTCGGTGCTATGTAACTTGAGGGGAAAATTGCATTTCTTTTTGAGACGATTAATTCGCCGAGTCTTGAAATGACGTGGCACACGGAAAGGGAGGTGCTTCCGTATTTAAATCTATAGGGTCGCTCATCACAGGAATAAAAGCATCATGACTTCATTCCTGTGAAAGAAACAAACCGTTTAATTTCACTTTCTCTACTACTCTCCTATACAATAATTGGCGAAAAAATACAACGTAAACAGTTACATTACCGTCAAAGTTTAACCTTCCGTTTACTTTCAGTTTCTCTATTACTCTCCAATACAATAATTGGCGAAAATATACAACGTAAACAGTTACACTGCCGTCAAAACTTAACCATCCGTTTATTTTCACATTCTCCACAACTCCCCTATACAATAATTGGCGAAAAAATACAACGTAAACAGTTATATTGCCGTCAAAGTTTAACCTTCCGTTTACTTTCACGTTCTCCACTACTCCCCTATACAATAATTGGCGAAAATATACAACGTTAAGTGGTACAGCTGCCGTCAAAACTTAACCATACGTTTACTTTCACTTTCTCCACTACTCCCCTATACAATAATTGGCGAAAATATACAACGTAAAGTGGTACAGTTACTCAAAACTAAACCATACGTTTACTTTCACTTTCTCTACTACTCTCCTATACAATAATTGGCGAAAATACACAATGTAAAGTGGTACAGTTAGTCAAAACTTAACCATACGTTTACTTTCACTTTCCCTACTACTCTCCTATACAATAATTGGCGAAAATACACAATGTAAAGTGGTACAGTTAGTCAAAACTTAACCACACTTTTACTTTCACTTTCTCTACTACTCTCCTATACAATAATTGGCGAAAATATACCACGTAAAGAGTTACATTGCCGTCAAAACTTAACCATACGTTTACTTTCGTTTTCTCTACTACTCTCCTATACAATAATTGGCGAAAATATACAACCTAAGAGTTACATTGCCGTCAAAACTTAACCATACGTTTACTTTCATTTTCTCTACTACCGTCCTATACAATAATTGGCGAAAATATACAACGTAAAGAGTTACATTGCCGTCAAAACTTAACCATACGTTTACTTTCATTTTCTCTACTACTCTCCTATACAATAATTGGCGAAAATATACAACGTAAAGTGGTACAGTTGCCGTCAAAACTTAACCATACGTTTACTTTCAGTTTTTCTATTACTCTCCAATACAATAATTGGCGAAAGTATACAACGTAAACAGTTACATTGCCGTTAAAACTTAACCATCCGTTTACTTTCACTTTCTCTACTACTCTCCTATACAATAATTGGCGAAAATACACAACGTAAAGTGGTACAGTTAGTCAAAACTTAATCATACGTTTACTTTCACTTTCTCTACTACTCTCCTGTACAATAATTGGCGAAAATACACAATGTAAAGTGGTACAGTTAGTCAAAACTTAACCATACGTTTACTTTCACTTTCTCTACTACTCTCCTTTACAATAATTGGCGAAAATACACAATGTAAAGTGGTACAGTTAGTCAAAACTTAACCATACGTTTACTTTCACTTTCCCTACTACTCTCCTATACAATAATTGGCGAAAATACACAATGTAAAGTGGTACAGTTAGTCAAAACTTAACCATACGTTTACTTTCACTTTCTCTACTACTCTCCTTTACAATAATTGGCGAAAATACACAATGTAAAGTGGTACAGTTAGTCAAAACTTAACCATACGTTTACTTTCACTTTCCCTACTACTCTCCTATACAATAATTGGCGAAAATACACAGTGTAAAGTGGTACAGTTAGTCAAAACTTAACCATACGTTTACTTTCACTTTCTCTACTACTCTCCTATACAATAATTGGCGAAAATATACAACCTAAGAGTTACATTGCCGTCAAAACTTAACCATACGTTTACTTTCATTTTCTCTACTACCGTCCTATACAATAATTGGCGAAAATATACAACGTAAAGAGTTACATTGCCGTCATAACTTAACCATACGTTTATTTTCATTTTCTCTACTACTCTCCTATACAATAATTGGCGAAAATATACAACGTAAAGTGGTACAGTTGCCGTCAAAACTTAACCATACGTTTACTTTCAGTTTTTCTACTACTCTCCAATACAATAATTGGCGAAAGTATACAACGTAAACAGTTACATTGCCGTCAAAACTTAACCATACGTTTACTTTCATTTTCTCTACTACCGTCCTATACAATAATTGGCGAAAATATACAACGTAAAGAGTTACATTGCCGTCAAAACTTAACCATACGTTTACTTTCATTTTCTCTACTACTCTCCTATACAATAATTGGCGAAAATATACAACGTAAAGTGGTACAGTTGCCGTCAAAACTTAACCATACGTTTACTTTCAGTTTTTCTATTACTCTCCAATACAATAATTGGCGAAAGTATACAACGTAAACAGTTACATTGCCGTCAAAACTTAACCATACGTTTACTTTCACTTTCTCTACTACTCTCCTATACAATAATTGGCGAAAATATACAACCTAAAGTGGTACACTTGCCGTCAAAACATAACCATACGTTTACTTTCACTTTCTCTACTACTCCCCTTTACAAGAATTGGCGAAAATATACAACGTAAAGTGGTACAGTTACGGTCAAAAGTTAACCAACCGTTTACTTTCACTTTCTCCACTACTTTCCTATACTACTAAGTTGAAGATTGCTTTGCACCTAAAAATTCGATTAGAACCTTTCACCGGAAATACACGTTTTGAGGCTTCCTGAAATAAAATAAACATAGAAAAAAACATTTTTAGAAAAAGATTTGTGTGTCTGTGAACAGCTTTATTCAAAAAGAAAAGTCGGTTAAACACAAAACTTGGCACTTTAGTTCAGCATCATATAAAGATACAACACAAAGGTTTTCAAGAAAATTCCAACCCAAAACCCCTTACATAAAATTTGTTTTTTATTTTTAATGTTCTCAAAAATGGTTCCAACTATTTTGATTAAAGTAAAAGTATATTTAAGATACCTGTATGACAAAATGCCAAACCTTCAATTTTCAAGGAACAGCCTGCGACATTCTCTTCATTCGGAAGGACTTTTGTATAATTTTATATAACGTGTGAACCATAAGAGGTAGACCAAAACGCTAGATCACACAAACAATATAAGCCTCTTTAAAACAGGATTATTTCCAAAAAAATCTTATGTGTTACACTCACATGACTTTCTCTACTCTTGTACAAACTATTTTTACAAACGTTTATTCTCCATATGCTTCATGTTAATCGAGATATCGAGATGTCAATCTTATTGCTAATTTCCTTGTAGATGCACGTGTTTTGTTCCACCATTGCTGGATATTCATTTCGTGAACAGGCAGACATGATTTTTATGTATGGTCGCGCGAATGGTAATGGACGCGAGGCTGCACGGCTCTATCAGATGGAGTTTCCAGACCGAAGACAACCGAGTCATCCAACCTTTGTCGCTGTTTATCGTCGCCTTGCTGATAAATGTGATAAACGCCTGGCTCCGGCACATTTTAGTCGCATTGTTCGCGATGCACTGACTGGTATCTACAATGACCGATGGATAGGCAGAGGAGGACCAGTTCCATGGCCTGCACGTTCTCACAACCTCAATCCTGATTTTTACCTCTGAGGGCATCTTAAATCATTGGTTTATGGAGCAGCCATCCCGGATGCAGAAACGCTTCATCGACATGTCATGGAAGCCTGCGAAACCATTCGACACCATCCCGAAGGTTTCGACAGGGTGCGACATTCCATGATTCGACGAGTACAAGCAAGAGGATGACATTTCGGGCTTTTATTATGTGTTTTGTGTTATAAGTGTACCACTGTTTTGAACACCTAACGAGAAAACAAAAGGATTATGGGACATATGTCCATATGAACTTTTTTCCTTCTTTTGGTGTAAGGAACCCATACCCGAAGTTTGTAGAAGTATTTCTGAAACATCCTGTATGTTTATGTATGTAATCTCAAAAACCACGCAATCGATTTTGATAATTCCTTCACCATTGAAAATTCCTATTCTTTCTGGCGGACATGGGCTGAAGAACACTTTCAAATTTCAGTTAATAAATTGAACCGTCTCAACGACGGTATTTTATTTCGAAAGGAAACAAAGTAGGCAGTGTTAAATGTCTGGACAATAAGGACTAACTGCACACGCTTGCAGTTCGATAGAGTACTTGACTCGCCCGCCGCCGGGCACGAAGACGGCCAGTTTCCAGCTGACGGAAGAGAAGATATATTGCAGTAGAGCAGATAACAACAGACGTGAAGAGGTATACAATGCACGGACACGCCCTCTGGCATGCTGTTGTTAAACCACGTTGCTGCTGCATGTCTTCACAATGTCCCTCCACAGATGGCGCAGCTTCTCTTGTCCTACTTTGTCTTCTTTCAGCTAGAAAAAGGATATCCAACGAAATCTGTTGCAACTGTTGAGTACCGAATTCCTGAATCATACTACACGTATAGACTACGAGACAAAAATCTGGTATGTTGCATTTACACGACCTTCTCTAGTCACTCTTTACAAACGCTTATTCTTCTGTCTGCATCATGTTAACAGAGATGAACTGTTGTAGAAATGGCTTTATTAGATATTTCATTGTAGGTATACGAAGAATACCGTAAGTTTAAGGGATATGGAAGTACTGTGTTACCAGTGGCGTGCCGTGATATTTTTCAGGAAGGGAACAAGCAGTAACAGAACTGCCCGACACTATTAACAAATGTACACAGGAGAAAAATGTAAAAATTCTTTTATATTTCACTCACATGACTTTCTCTACTCCTGAAACAAACAATTTTTACAAACGCTTATTGCTAATTTTCTTGTAGGTGCAAGGGGAATATGGTAGGCGTTAAGTGATAGTCAAATGTTTTAACAGCTGGTTGCTATGTGGCGCATTCCATTCCCTTTGGGTCTCCAGGACATAAAAAAGCGACTAACGAATTCCCATTTGAGAAAAAGTATATAAGTATTGGAAAATTCAAACAAATAACAAGGAATATCTCGGAAATGGCTCACTCGACAAAAAAATGTATATGACATAAATTGTGCGTTTTAACGAGATCTACATGTTTTGTGTAATACTATCTTGTCTATCTCTTACGGTTTACCAGTTATGCGAAAGTCATTCAGAATGAAGAGGACTTTTGGAGACATTCCCAGGAAATTCAAGATATACATTTCATTTGACATGAAAATATCTTAAACATATGATATTTTAATCAAAATCGTTACAGCCATTTTTGAGAAAATTAAAATTTTCGAAAAATCTTCCATGTAAAGGGTAATCCGGGATGGGGGGATTTTCTTGAAAATCTTCATGTCGCATCCTTGGAAGATACTGAACCTAAATACTGCGGCGGTCACCTCCTTCGTCCGTTGATGTTGGCTTACCTTGATGCTTCTCCCGTTGGTTCCAGAAGTTCGCAGTGTGTTGGTTCTCTTCAATTTTATCCTCGGCTAGCTGCAGTAATTTTCCTTAAACTATATGGGAGCATGGACTTATCCTCGGTAAAGCAATGGTAGATCGCGGGTGGTGATATAGGAAGACATAGACGTGCTTTGTTTATGAAAAGATGACACTGCCGTTTCTTTTTATTTGACTAACACACGTAGGATACAAAACTGGTATTGCCGCTGTAAAATACTGTCCACCGCTGTTAAAATGCGGCGCGAATGTGGCACGAAGTATAAATATGCTTATTGTCTCTTTAAGAGTAGCGGATCTTAGGTGTGTTGCTAAAACTGTCTTGATTCCCTTTTTGGCGCGATATCTCACACATCCTGCAGCATCTCTCCCTGACCACACATGACAAAAACTGTCTTGACAAAACTGTCTTGCTAAAACTGCCTCACTGCAATGCTAAAATTCCATGACAAACTGCCCCGAATTTGCTCCAAACAGATCCATTTATAGTCTCAGGCTTCTGGGGCTGCTTCCTTTCCTATTGGTCCATTTTTAGCGCCACTAGACGCGTCTAACTATTTCGAATAAACTTCCAGAGATCTCATTGGTCCAAGTTTAATATAAATCGCGGCTTTTCCTACATTTACCGTTAGGCTATCTGTCTCGCTCACTTGGTCACGGCGAATTATCAAATAAAGGGACAAAGGCGTTACACCCTCGCTGTAGGAATAATGGCACTGCGACCCAAAGACATGTCATAAACTAGGTTTTCTGCCTTCGAAGGCACTATTCCTGTATCTAAAACATTTCGTCGTGGACAGTATTTTAACATAGCGCTTAAATTATTTACATTAAACCATTTATAACTCTACTAATATTACTAACCTAGATACATACATAACGTTAAATCACCCTTCTTAAAATATACAAGCAGTATGAGAAAAAGATATTTACATAGTACGATTTAACATCAATAAAAGTTAATTAATAAATTATCTATAATTACAGTTCTCGGGCCCGGTCTAGAGTTGCCGTTTCAATACCAAGTTTGGTGTTTATCCGACTGTTCGTTTCTGAGTTATGCTGTTCACAGAAACACACACAGACAGACACACAGACACACACACGGACATGTTTCCAAAAATGATTTTTTTGGATTCAGGGGGTCTCAAAACATGTATTTCCGGTGAAATCTCGGTATCGAATTTTTGGGTGGAATACAATACTTCCCCTATTTACTATACGTAGTAGAGAAAGTAATATGTTATAGGTAATACGTATTAGAACGTAAATAAAGCTTACCTTCTTCATTTTCATATGTACATTATGTGATCAACAGAATCCGGATACCCCCACAAACATACGTTTTTCATCTGTGGTGCATTGTCCTGACACCTACTGCCTGGTGCTCATTATCCGCGAACTCAGTAGTCATTAGACATCGTGAAACAGCAGAATGGGACGTTCCGTGGAACTCACGGACTTCGAATGTGGTCAGGTGATTGGGTGTCACTTGTGTCAGAAGTCTGTACGCGAGATTTCCACACTCCTAAACATCCCTAGGTTCACTGTTTCTGGTGTGATAGTGAAGTGGAAACGTGAAGGGACATGTACAGCACAAAAGTGTACACCCCGACCTCGTCTGTTGACTGACAGAGACCGCCGACATTTGAAGCGGGTCGTAAAGAGTAATAGGCAGACATCTATCCAGATCATCACACAGGAATTCCAAACTGCATCTGGATCCACTCCAAGTACTATGACAGGCGTGAAGTGAGAAACCTTGGATTCCATGGTCTAGCGGCTGCTCATAAGCCACACATCACGCAGGAAAATGCCAAACGACGCCTCGCTTGGTGTAAGGAGCGTCAACATTGCACGATTGAACAGTGGCAAAACGTTATGTGGAGTGACGAATAACGGTACATAATGTGGCGATTCGATGGCAGGGTGTGGTTATGGCGAATGCCCGGTGAACGTCATCTGCCAACGTGTGTAGTGCCATCAGTGAAATTTGGAGGTGGTGGTGTTTTTCCTGGAGGGGGCTTGCACCCCTTGTTGTTTTGCGTGGCACGATCACAGCGCAGACCTACATTCATATTTTAAGCACCTTCTTGCTTCCCACTGTTGAAGAGCTATTCGGGGATGACGATTGCATCTTTCAACACGATCGAGCACCTGTTCATACTACACGGGCTGTGGCGGAGTGGTTACACGCTAATAACATCCATGTAATGGACTGGCCTGCACAGAGTCCTGACTTGAATCCTATAGAATACCTTTGCGATGTTTTAGAACGCCGACTTCGTGCCAGGCCTCACCGACCTACATCGATACCTCTCCTCAGTTCCGCACTCCGTGAAGAATGGGCTGCCATTCCCCCAAGAAACCTTCCAGCACCTGATTGAAAGTATACCTGCGAGAGTGAGCGCTGTCATGAAGGCTAAGTGTGAGCCAACACCATATTGACTTCCTTCCTTACCGATGGAGGGCGCCACGAACTTGTACGTCATTTTCAGCCAGGTGTCCGGATACTTTTGATCACGTACTGTATATCAACGCTCCTCCTCTCTCTTTTTCGGATAAATGTTTCTATGACACGAACATAAAATGTATTTGACTTTGAATTTTGTGCAATAAAGCATTTTCGATTGATAACAGTGAAAGGTGGGAAAGCCTGCCTTCGACTGAGTGTCCAGTACGTAACCCTTCACGTGTTTTAAACAAAACAAAAAAAAAACATACGTTCTACTGCAGCTATGATCACTGGAATTGTACTTATGAGGTAGCATAATTTATAAACATCTGGAAATGTTTCTCCTCCTAACTCGGTGTGTATCAGGAACTTTTGCAATCTCAGTCACTGCCCTGTCTGAAAAGTCTGACAACCTATATACAGCCACTAATTCACTTCGCAAATTTTCGAAATGGAACAAATTTTTATAGGCTGATTTAAGAGATGTAAACAAAATTTCGGGAAATCTAGTTTTTAAACATTCAAACCTTTCTAATCAAGTATCTCAGTAAATTTTAGTTCTTGTAAATCACGAAATCGGTTTTGCCATTTGCCTAACTATCGTGTAAAGACGCAAATATTTCCCGACGTCGCTTTCTAGCTTCATTGTCATTCTGGTTACTTTCTTTTAGTGTTGCATACAAATAATCAAGATTGTTTCGAGATTCTTGAATAAAAGAAATGGTCTCTTTCACATTCGCATTGCAATAATTTAAGTCAAAGGTCTATGTCTGGAGAATATTGAATAATGTATCAGTGAGAGCAAAAACTTTACTGTCCTTCAATGATGCTAAATATCCTCTGGCACAAAGAAGTGTCACTACCCAGGAGTCTGGGTCATCAACAATATGCTCAAAAAATGAGATCAGTTCAGTCTTATTTTCATGCACCGTGATCACAATCCTAGAATTGTAATTCCAACGCGTAACTGACACCGATGGTTGAATAATGAGCAAAAACCACTCGATGTCTTGAAAAGTGTTTTGCATTCGTTTATGAATTGTATGACTGCGTTAAAACTAGGCTAAATCGATGAGTATAACAGTGGACGAACAGGACACTGGAAAATCTTTACTTCACTAGTGATTGTAACCCATTTAAATGACCAGAAAATGTTGCAGCCCCGTCTTATCCTTGAGCTACGAGTCAACCATAAGACTCCGAAGCGCCTGCGCGGTGTTTTTCCTGTCCGCGTCCTCGGCGCACGTTGCCGTCTGCCGCTATCATAGAAAAGCGCGGATGAAACCATACAACATTTTTAAAGCTACTTTTAAAGGCTTTACTTAAAAACTTTATGAAACGAAATGCTGAAACTGGCCACCGTCGTTGTCCATACATTTTTGGCACCTCTTTAGGAAACTATCCATCATGGAATTTTTGGGGGAAATTTTCCAAACTATTACCGATGTCGTCTAATGTTTCTTCGGTAAGAACCGAACGCGTCTTTTAGATTTCCTACTCTGAACACTTCCTATATCCTGAAATTTACTGTAAAGTTCATGGATTGTTGTACGGCCTGGAACTTTTACACCTGAAAATCTTTCTGCAAATCGTACTTTCACTTGGCGAGCTGACCGAATTAACACATACGAGTCATAAATAAAAATACGCTGTGCAGTAGAAAACATATACTGGGCCATAATATACTTTGTGACTAAGTACAACACAAAATAATAAATAACTGGTAATAACTGAACTACATCACATCACCGTCAACTTAAAACTGCACTTCACACTGCACAGCTAAATCACAACAGCGACACTTTGTTTATAGCAGCACTGCGTTATCATGTTTTTAGCATATTTCCACACGCCCAGTGGAAAAACACCGCGCAGCCGGTAATATTGCTCATAAAATACCCCTCCTGGGTAACTTAAAACATAAATTGTACAAGACAAACCCACACATTCTTTGTGTAGAAAAATGTTGTCTATCCCTTACGGTTTACCAGTTATGGAAAAGCTATTCAGAAAGAAGAGGAGTTTTGGGGACATTCCCAGAAAATTCAAGATATACATTTTATCTGTCATGAAAATATCTTAAATATATATTTAATCAAAATTATAACAGCCATTTTTGAGAAAATAAAAACTTTTACGAAAAATGTTCCATGTAAAGGGTAGTCTAGCGAGGGAGGATGTTCTTCCAAATCTTCGTGTCGTATATTTGAAAGATACTGAACCTAAATACCAAGTTTGGTATTTATCCGACTGTTCGTTTTTGAGTCATGCTGTTCACAGACACACACAGGATTCAGGAGGCCTAAACATATGTATTTCCGGTGATATCTCGTATCAAATTTTTGAGTGGAATACAATACTTCTAGGTAGTAGAAAAAATAAAAGTGATATTATTGATACGGGGGCCTCAAAACCCGCATTTTTAATGAAATCTCGGTATCGAATACGCATCTCTACCCACTATGTATGGTAGAGAAAGTAATAAACCAAAAATAACTGATTTCTTATAACATATGCAAAACAAGAGATTCTTTTAACATCTATGACAGCTAAAATCCTGAGTCTAAATATATAAGTTCCAGGAAAATAATTAAATTCAGAGGTAAACCTCCTACACGGATTTGTGCTAACCCAGTTTCATAGTATCTGAGAATTTCGTATGCAATATTTGGGCAGTAAACACAGCAGCTAATCCTGGTATTATATTCTCCGGATGCCCTCTTCCCACACACACAAAAAAAAACTCCCAGTTCACTTGTACCAGAAAAATGACAGCTGTTAGCACTCGGAGCCCCAGATAAGGGGTTTAGTGGGGTGAGGAGATAATTCCGTCACAACACCACTCTAATATGATTTAAGTTTTAACAGAAGGGGAGGTTTAACCCCATTGTGTTTCATAGCACAACAGACGGGGCAGAAAAAGTCAAATAGGGTCATTTGATTACAAGCTACGTTCAGAACCGCCTGCAAGTTTCCCGTTGAGCTTGTAGAGGTCGCTGGAGAAACTGAAATACCACTGAAAAATTCTACTTTCCCACTTATACAAGACCGAGAAAATTCTCTTTTAACCTAAAATATTCGATATCGAAATTTCACACGAAATGAGGGTGCAATCTGATCTGTTAAATTCCCATCACTTTCTCTATCCTCTATCGCTTATTAGTGAGTCTTACGAAAATTTGTTTTCGTATCTACTTCATTTTAATCGAGATAAACATTTCCGGATATAGCTACAATACACATTTCGTTATAAATACAAAGACTATAGCGATAGTCAAATGCTTAGGTGGACGCTATATACAGGCCTTAAAATTCCATACTGTTTCCATGACATCGCGAGAAACAACTGAATCTTAACTGGAGTTCAAAAGAATCGCTAAGTATTGAACAATTCGAGGAACCATTACTAACGGATCTCGGAAAGGGCTGATGCCACAAAAAAACATCTGATGTGTCACACTCACACGACTTTCTCTGCTCTTGTACAAAGTATTTTTATAAACGCTTATTCTCCATAGGCTTTATGTTAATCTTATTCCTAATTTTCTTGTAGATGCAAGGGGAATTGGTAGGCTTTAAGCAATAGTCAAATATTTTAAGAGCTGGTTTCTATTTGGAGTATTCCATTCTCTTTGCATTACCAGGACAAAAAAAAAGAATAACGAATTCCCATTTGAGAAAAAGTACAAGTATTTGAAAATTTAAGGGAATAACAAGCAATATCTCGAAAATGGTTCACTCAACAAAAAAAAATGTATATGACAAAGTTGTGTATTTTAACGCGATCTACATGTTTTGTGTAGTAAAATTTTGTCTATCGCTTACAGTTTACCAGTTATGCAAAAGTCATTCATAATAAAGCGGATCTTTCGGTACATTCCCAGAAAATTCAAATTATACATTTTATTTGTCATTAAAATATCTCAAACATATGATATATTAACCAAAATCGGTACAGCCATTTTTGAGAAAATTAAAACTTTCGAAAAATGTTCCATGTAAAGGGTAATCTGTGGTGGGTGGATTTTCTTGAAAACTTTCATGTCGCATCTCTGGAAGATACTGAACCTACATACCAAGTTTGGTGTTTATCCGACTGTTCGTTTCTGAGTTATGCTGTTCACAGACACATACACGGACATGTTTCCAAAAATGCTTTTTTTGGATTCAGGGGGTCTCAAAACATATATTTCCGGTGAAATCTCGGTATCGAATTTTTGTGTGGAATACAATACTTCCCCCACTTACTAAACGTAGTAGAGAAAGTAAAAAACTATAAATAGCTTATTTTATTGCTGATGGTTTGTATACTATGAAAGTAACAAAAAACACTGCTAAGATATTCTAAAACTTTGCCTAATCATCTTTGTTGGCAAATGGCAGCGCTATGCATTATGTGGGTGCAGTCCAATGCGGCAATCACGTAGTAATGAGAAACTCTTGGACTATTTTTACCTGTAGTTAACTTCTACTGTATTACACCCAAAATTATGATACCGAGATTTCATCGGAAATACACGTTTTGAGGCACCTGAACACAAAAACCTCCATGTGAAAACACTACAATTCAGAAACGAAAAGTAGTTAAACACCAAACTAGTATTTTAGTGCGGTATCTTCCAAGAAGGCGACTCGAAGACTTTCAAAAGAAAATCCCCCACCGCTAACTACCCTTTGCATGTAAACTTTTGATTTTATACAAAATGGCTCTAACGCTTTTGATTAAAGGTACCTATGTGTTTAAGATATTTTTCTGACAAATTAAATGTATAGGTATCTTTTCAGTTTTCTGGGAATAGCCCCTGAAGTTTTCTTCATTCTGAATGACTTTTGTATAACTGGTAAACTTCAAGAGACAGACAAAATCTTACTACACAAAAATGAAGATATCGTTAAAGCAGTACACAGTTGTTTCAGCTTTTTTTGGGGGGGAAGGAGTTAACCATTTCCAATATATTCCTTGTTATTGTTTTGACTTGAAAGTTTATCTGGGTAAACAAGAAGTAGCTACACTAATTAGCTTTTGTAAGAATAGTGAGTAGTGAAAGCCACATGAATGTAACACAGATTGTAGTTTTCTCTCTGTTTGTGTTCATTTCCTCTGAAGTATTTGGGGAAACTATACATTCACTTGCTTTCTATGCAATTCTTTCAGAAACAGCCGTAAAACGATCAGTCTCAAAAATTTTGGCCACTCCATTTTAATAACCAAGGTGGCGAAGGAATACTACCATTTTTTCTGAGCGAGGTTGCCCCTCCGCGAGTTTCTGCACGCTGGAGATGAAAACAGTTAAATAATCCACATTTTCATCTTCATACCTAAGCAGTGCTTAAGTCAACTAGCGCCTTAGATCTCACCTTCCTCCATAGGACTTTGCCTCCCGAATACGAAGAGGCACTATTTATATTTTGAGTCTTGGCAACCCTGAATGTTGTAAGTGCCATCTGACGTTTCCAATGGAAAGTTTGACATTTTTTACCATAATCTACTTCAAACATTCTGTCAATAGAGCGTCATTTGTTTTGTTTACACTAACTTGAAAATTGTGTGTCAACAAAAACATGGAATTAACTCGTGAAAATGTTCGTGCAATGATTTATTACGAATTTCGACGTGGATTATCAAGACAAGAGTGCATCGATCAACTAACTTCCACATTTGGCGACGAAGCTCCATCCTTTGCCACTGTGAAACGCTGGTATAACGTTGGCCGCCGTTCGCTCAATGATGAAGTTCGTGAAGGTCGTCCAAAATCAGTTGTTGTGCCAGAAAACATTGATGCTGTGCAAAAACTAATAATGAAAGATCGTCATGCGACATATTGTGAGATTGAGGCAACCCTAGGAATTAGTTCCACCAGCATATATAAAATATTGCACGATTATTTAGCCGTGAAAAAGGTTTGCCCTCGTTGGATCCCACATAATTTGACGCAATCTCAAAAAGATGCTCGTGTCGATTGGTGTACAAAAATGCTCAAGAAATACAATGACGGTGCGTCAGAAGACGTATATAAGATTGTAACAGGTGACGAATCATGGATCTATCCGTATGAGCCGGAACGTAAACAGCAGTCGACTGTATGTGTGTTTCAAGATGAAGCAAATCCAACAAAAGTTGTTCGCACTCGAAGCACTTCGAAGCAAATGGTGGCCTGCTTTTTCAGCAAAACTGGCCATGTGGCAACAGTGCCTTTAGAGGAACGTAAAACGGTCAATGCCAAATGGTACACAACCATTTGTTTGCCGGAAGTCTTCGGTGAAGTAAGGAAAACCAACAAGAACCGTAGGATCGTTCTTCATCAAGACAATGCGAGCGCACACACATCTCGTCTAGCAACAGAGTGTTTGAAGGCTCAAAAAATCGAATTGATAGGTCATCCGCCATACATCCTGATTTGGCACCGAATGACTTCTTTTTGTTCCCGAACATCAAGAATGAATTGCGTGGAGAACGATTTTCGTTGGCAGAAGAAGCCGTTGATGCCTTCAAAAACCATGTTTTGGAGGTGTCTCAAGAAGACTGGAATAAATGCATTGACAAATGGTTCAAACGGATGCAAAAGTGTATTGATCATAAAGGAGAATATTTTGGAAAACAATAAAGCAGTTTTCAATCAGAAATTACTTTGTTTTAATTATTAGGCTCAAAATATAAATAGTGCCCCTCGTATGTATCTGAGCTGCCATTTTATCATAAACTGCAAGAGATACGCGTGTTCGGTCAACGAGGTTGTCTCTCGCCCACCTCGCAAATGGATGAGTATTTACTTGTTTTTTAATCAACACGTTTTTAGAGCTTGTGTTTGCCAAAGTATCCGGTTTACCTGCCTGGCGAGTGTTTACCTGTAAAAGTGTAAGTAAAAGCATATAGTTCGTTTTATTCACTTTATCCATTGGGGCTACTGAGATGCCTTAGGTGCGGTGCTGAGTCCCAGTGGCAGGCGGTCCCCTCAGTCTGATTATCACATCCTCTCTACTCCATCTGACATGTTTTAAACTTATTTTTGTTATAAGAGCCTTTCAACAAGTTCTTTGAACTTAAATCAAACACGTTCTATAAATGATAGAGGTTTATTTCTTTTGGAACATAATTAATGTCATTACGTGTGGAAGAGAACATCAGTTAAATGACCGCCGCGACTTCGTTGGGTTGCATCGGTTGACCCAATTTTCAATGACAGAAGAACGTAAATTAGGTCCAACTTCACGAATAACACGCGTGATGTTATTCATAAGATCATTTACTATTTCTGGCTTGGTGACATAAACTCGAGATTTAACATAGTTTAATCCAACGGCGTTAAATCACATGGCCTTGGGGGCTAGTTAACATCACCACCACGGGGAATGATGAAACCTCTGAACTTCTCCTTCAAAAGATCGACTGTTTCGAGAGCAGTATGACATCTGGCACCATCTTGTTGGAACCAGATGTTTTTGAGATACATACCATCCAATTGAGGCCAAAAATAGTCCCTTATAAGAGCCCAGTAATCTTTCTCCATTGACAGAGCTTCTCCATCTTCATTTTGGAAAAAAAACATGGACCAATGATTCCACCATATCAAACTCCACACCACACAGTAACCTTTTGGGGATGAAGTGGTCGTTTTTGAATCTGCATTGGATTGCCATCGCTCCAATAGAGGCAATTTTGTTTGTTAACGCAACCATCCATTCAAAAGTGGGCATCGTCACTGAAGATGATTTTTCGACAAAAATCCGAGTCAGCTCCCAGTTGTTCCATAGCCCAGTCAGCAAATACACGGCGCAACCTATGGTCGTTGGGCTTTAGTCCTTGAGGTGACACCATTTTGTAAGCGTGAAACTTTAAGTCCAGATGCAGAATTCGCCAAGTTGTGGTCGGCGAAAGCACCAATCTCGACGAGCAATTGATTTGTTTCCGTTCTCGCGTACACTCTCACGAACGGCGCCTATGTTTTCGTTGGAGCGCTTACGTCGATTACGTACAGGCGTTCTTTGATCGCTGACAGAACCACTTCTTTCAAATTTATCGATCAAACGCCGACTCGTCTTCTCACAGAGACGATTATGCACACCGTAAACTTCGCGCAATACACGGAAGATTTGACGAACAGATGATCCATTTGATAATAAATTTTCACAATTTATACGCGTTGCTGTATGCTGTAACGTTCCATGGCTATTTGTCAATAAGAACTGTGGCTATTTGTCAATAAGAACTGTAACCGCATGAAAAAAATGACTGCTGTAACTCAATAACAACGGCAGCTATCTCATGTTAAAGATAGGACACTCTTGTTGAAATATCCGTTATTAAATCGTATTATGTAAGCAGCAATTATAGTAAGTCAAGGTGTATTTTGCCAACAGCATGCTATTAATTCGATCCGCCATTGATAAATGAAGGTGGAGAGTTCAAAGGGAGAGAGAGAGCTACCAGCACAACCATCGGCCTTCCTAAAAGAAAGCAACTTTAGCTTACACAGACTCCCAGATGTTAATACGACGGAGGATATTCACTGCCGCAAAGCACGCAATTTGTTCCTGTCTTCTCAACAGAGTATGTTTTTCGCAGCTCTTTAACAAGGGCAGCAGGAAATGTGGGGGGGTTGCTCTTTTGCAAACTCCCCCACGCAGTCCTGTTAACGCGCCGTCAGGAAACTTCTTATCTAATTTCGCTTCCAAGTTATCTCTCCCTCAGAAGGGGAAAATAATCCGATTATTATGTATTAAATACTTCAACGACACTATGGCGAGTGGTGTCAGAGGTGGGATGAGAAAAGTTCTTGACGATGGAGGGCTTGCTTAGCAACGTGCGTTGCTTTTAACGAGCACTCAGCTCTGTGGAATTAAGCACCACAAAGAATACTTCCCTGTAGATTCTTTCTCGGCATAATAAACACCCTTTCATCATTCCCTTTCGAGTATTTATCAAGAAAACCGACAAGTCTAAAACTTGTCCGAATTCCGAATAAATATAATCTTGAGATTACAAACATCTAGGTACCTCTATAGAACACGCATTTACATGGTGTTTTCTTCCTCTACGGTACAGTCTTTCGTAACCAATTTTACCGCGAGAGAGATATCGCCTTTAAAGACACTGAAAACGGTTTGTTACAGGATATAGTTATCCGTCATATGAATATATAAGAGTAATTCATGAACTAGCCTTGGAGAATTCTAGATTGAATTTAAACAACTTCATACCCTTGGAACAACCTCTCACATCGTTATGCTGAAATGAAGTCTTTGTTGATTCCCTTGTACCATTATATTTTCATAAACTATACGCTATGACGCTGAGAATGTTCTTGGTGTTTTTACCTTCCATACTACAGTGAAACTTGCATAATTCGAGCGCTTTAATTTGAACGTTTCCTTTGACCTCTTGAATTTCCTATGTAAACAGTGCATAAATTTCGTCCTTTATTCCAACATAATTTCGAAGAAAAACCTCCTGAGTGACCCCGAGTTATGGAATGTCGTCTGGTTGAGCAGGAGGGGACTCCACTATGAAAATGGGCAAACTTCTACTTCTAAAACTGAAATATTGAGACATGACAATGGGTTTACCCGCACTGTGCTCCACACACGAATCTGAGAGGAATTTGTAGATTCAGCAACTACAGCGACAGAAAGAGTTCGAGTACGGCTCGAGCAATTTCCTTAATTGCGTTTGCTTCAATTTTAGAATACGTTATGCGGTACGTGATGAAATGTTGAGTGGTTAGCTAATATAATATTCACCTACTTTTTAAAAGTTGACAGCCATCTCATCTTCCGCCGTTTCTCCCACGTACCTGCAACAAAATAATTATTGTAAGTATTTTTGACAAGATCAATAGGTAGGACATAGAAAATTACACTTTTCTATGAATGAACTTTAAATAACTGTGAAAGTAAATTACAAAGGTTAAAGAAAGTCAATTCGTGGCTATCATTCCTTTCCAGTTCTACTCTCTCAACAACATATATCTCTTAGGCAGTGGAAGGAGGTATTTTGATACCGTGATTTCACAGGAACCGAAAGGAATGGCTCAGGTGGTAAGGTTGGGCTGATCACCCATTCTGGATATATCATCCAGAGTTTGCTTGCCCCTCGACAGGCTGCTGACCCAAGACATTGGGCTGATCACCCATCCTGGATATGCTATGATCCAGAGTTTGCTTGCTCCTCGACAGACTTCTGACCCAAGGCATTGGCCTGATCACTCATCCTGGATATGCTATGATCCACAGTTTGCTTGCCCCTCGACAGTCTACTGACACAAGGCACTGGCCTGATCACCCATCCTAGATATGCTATGATCAGAGTTTGTTTGAACCTCGACAGTCTACTAACACAAGTCACTGGCCTGATCACTCATCCTGGATATGCTATGATCAGAGTTTGCTTGCTCTTTGACACACTACTGACCCAAAGCATTGGGCTGATCACCCATCCTGGATATACTATGATCCAGAATTTGCTTGCTCTTTGACAGACTACTAACCCAAGACAATGGGCTGATCACCCATCCTGGATATGCTATGATCAGAGTTTGCTTGCTCTTTGACACACTACTGACCCAAAGCATTGGGCTGATCACTCATCCTGGATATGCTATGATCCAGAGTTTGCTTGCTTTGTAACAAACTACTGACCCAAAGCATTGGGCTGATCACTCATCCTGGATATGCTATGATCCAGAGTTTGCTTGCTCTTTGACACACTACTGACCCAAGACATTGGGCTGATAACCCATCCTGGATATACTATGATCCAGAGTTTGCTTTCTCTTTGACACACTACTGACCCAAAGCATTGGGCTGATCACCCATCCTGGATATGCTATGATCCAGAGTTTGCTTGCCCCTCGACAGACTACTGACCCAAAGCATTGGGCTGATCACCCATCCTGGATATGCTATGATCCAGAGTTTGCTTGCTCCTCAACAGACTACTGACCCAAGGCATGGGGTGATCACCGATCCTGGGTATGCTATGATCCAGAGTTTGGTTGCCCCTAGACAGATTACTAACCAATGGCTTGTAAGTTGTTGGGGGTTTAAATCTTCATCTTTAACTGCTTACCCTCCTACAAAGAGGAGGATAGTCGGTTAAAGATAAAGATTTCACAGGAAATACTGATTTGTAATTCCATGAACAACCCCCCCCCCAAAAGAAGAAAAATATTCGTTTGTGTTTATTCGCCTGTGCCTATGAAAAACGCAACTCGAAAACGAAAAGTTGGTATTTAAGTTCAGCCTCTTCTCGTGGTCATACAAGGTAAAAGCATTTCGCTTTTTAAAAAGCTGACTATAGCTTTAGCCTATTATATTCCATTTATAACTACTAGAAAATGTGTAAACATGCAATGAAAGCTAATGTATATATTAATAACAGCAGATACAATAAGCTTTTGTAAGAATAGTGAGTACAGAAGATCATTGGAATGCTACACATGCAAGTTTTTCAAACTGCTGTCTCTATTCGGTTTCTTCCCATTTTCTTTCTTTCTTTATGATGTACATGGTAGAGAAGGTATTGCAATCCACCCAAAAATTTGATATCGAGATTTCAACGGAAATACAACTTTTGAGAGCTTGAGGCAGTGTTTTTAACACTTAAATAATTTCGGTCAAATTATATAATACGTAAATTCAATAACAGCCCGCCTTGAAGCAATATGAATGTAATAATTTGTAAAATGTATGTAACACTCGTTGTATATGTTTATATTATTGTATCGATGTGTAATAATGTTATGTGAATATATTACGTAATTTGATAATGTAGGAACTGTGAGAATAATAAGTTAAAAGTTGCTAACAATGAGGTAACCTTGAGGCAATAATGAGTTTGAGAGTTTAGCAATACTACTTATGATTCTTGGAGAAGCAATAATGTAATTTTAGTGACAGTTTATAAAATAGCCAATCAACAACCAGAAAAACCCTTAGTTAAATGAAGGTATTCTTTTGGAGTAGGAATAGCCAATCAGAGACTTGAAACACAGAAATTTACAAGTTTAGGCGGTTGAAATCAATTCAGTTGGTTGCAGACAGCGTTACTAACCAGACGCAAAAGGTGTCCTCGAGAAATTTAATACGTATTCGTGTGAGACGAAAATAGTTTACATGTTAAAAAGTGCAAGTATTTAATAATAAAATATCTCACAGCTCTCTCTATATCAGTGAAGTGTTACTTAAATCGTGTCAAGCATTAATAAAAGAAGTGAAGTAAAATTATAATCTGTGTAAGCCTACATTCTTATCGCACCATAACCCTACAAAGAGAAACATGTCTCTAACAATAATACTGACGCAGCCGAGGCAAACATAAATATATAATACTTAAAGAAACAATCAAATTACAAAGTTAATATTTTTTAAACTTGGGCAAAGGCCACCTGAAAGTACATTTGGGGCGAAGGCTCCGGAAACTGTTTACTATACGTGCGGTTGCAACTACTACTACAAGTTCGACTCCGCAACAATTGAAATACGATACAACTCTTTCAATACAAACTACTTCAAATTGATGCCCAAAACGTGGTGCAAACAACGTAAAGACAATATCTACTTCAAGCTCCTGAATAAAAACAAAAACAAAACAAAAACAGTTTTAGAAAACGCTCCGTGCCTGTGTGTGTGTGTGTGTGTGTGTGTGTGTGTGTGTGTGAACACCATTTTAAACTGGGTGTTTAAGTCCAGTATGTTTCCAAGATGCGACACGAAGATTTTCAAGAAAATGCCCCCACCCCTATCCTTTACATGGAATGTTTCTCGAAAATTTTGATTTTGAAAAAACTAGCTCTAACGATTTTGATTAAAATACCATATATTAAAAGATATTTACATGACAAAATGTATGTCTTGAATTTTCTGGTAATAGCCTGTAAAGACCTCTTCATTCAGAAATAATGTTGTATAGTCTTGTATAAACGTTAAACGAGGCTCAAACGTTACCCAAAAAATGTAGATCTCTTTAAAACGATATTTATGTCAATTAAGGGTGTTTTTTGTGATATAAACCATTTCTGAGAATAACGTTATTAATTATTCGAATTGCTTTGCCATTCTTCTGAAGTCCTGCCAACATACAGTTGTTTCTCGGGATTAGAATTTTAATAGAATTAGAATAGCGTCCAGTTCTAAAACATTTTACTATCGCTGTTCCCTTTGAATCTATAACGAAATGTGTAATGTAGCTATTTCTGCATAGATTTATTTGGATTAAAATGTAGTAGATAGAAAAATAAGCTTAGTAAAATAGTTTGTATACCCACTACTAAACGACAGGTAGAGAAAGTCATCTGAATGTGCCACATAGCAATGGAATTCACTTTTGTTTAAGCCTACTATATTCCCCTTGCACCTAAACGAAATGTATAATAAAACCATTTCTATATGGGTTTATCTCGATTAACAGTCTCTACTCACTCTTGCAGAAGAGTGAGGAGAGAATTCCATGTGATTTTAAAAACTTTCGCACATGAAGTTTCAACTCCGTAAGTGCAGCACCTCAATGTGAAAAGCGTAGAAGGTTCTGCATTTAAGCTACCCTCCACCCCCTACCGATTTCAGCCAAATTTGAAATATGACAAAATATCGTGACGCACCATATCACCCATTGTAAATTCCAGAAGCCCTATCGCGACATAACATTATTGTTCTGGAACCTTCTTTCTCCCCGCCTCCCGAACAGTCTAGAACCCTGTAGAAAATTTCAGCTGCTATATTTCAGTGAGTGAGTGAATGCATGCCTTTCTATGGGACAAAAAATGCCCTGCGAGTGAGCTTGTGACGACTGTTGTAACGTACAGTGAATGCTGCTACTGCGGGAGTTTAGAGAGGTCTTGTGTTTGACTTCCCAGATAGTGGATCCAAGGAAATTAGAGGCTGCTTCATGCGTATTTCATTCCGTCGCGGGTACGAGGGGCACAATTTATATTTGAGCCTTGGCAACCCTGAATGTTGTAGGTGCCATCTGACGTTTCCAATGGAAAGTTTGACATTCTTTACCATAATCTACTTCAAACATTTTGTCAATAGAGCGTCATTTGTTTTGTTTACACTAACTTGAAAATTGTGTGTCAACAAAAACATGGAATTAACTCGTGAAAATGTTCGTGCAATGATTTATTACGACATTCGACGTGAATTATCAAGATAAAGTGCATTGATCAACTAATTTTCACATTTGGCGACGAAGCTCCATCCTTTGCCACTGTGATACGCTGGTATAACGGTGGCCGCCGTTCGCTCAATGATGAAGTTCGTGAAGGTCGTCCAAAATCAGTTGTCGTGCCAGAAAACATTGATGCTGTGCAAAAAGTAGTAATGAAAGATCGTCATGCGACATATTGTGAGATTGAGGCAACCCTAGGTATTAGTTCCACCAGCATATATAAAATATTGCAAGATTATTTAGTCGTGAAAAAGGTTTGCTCTCGTTGGATCCTACATAATTTGACGCAATCTCAAAAAGATGCTCGTGTCGATTGGTGTACAAAAATGCTCAAGAAATACAATGGCGGTGCCTCAAAAGACGTATATAAGATTGTAACAGGGGACGAATCATGGATCTATGCGTATAAGCCGGAACGTAAACAGCAGTTGACTGTATGGGTGTTTGAAGATGAAGCAAATCCAACAAAAGATGTTCGCACTCGAAGCACTTCGAAGCAAATGGTCGCCTGCTTTTTCAGCAAAACTGGCCATGTGGCAACAGTGCCTCTAGAGGAACGTAAAACGGTCAATGCCGAATTGTACACAACCATTTGTTTGCCGGAAGTCTTCGGTGAAGTAAGGAAAACCAACAAGAACCGTAGGATCGTTCTTCATCAAGACAATGCGAGCGCACACACATCTCGTCTAACAACAGAGTATTTGAAGGCTCAAAAAATCGAATTGACGGGTCATCCGCCATACAGTCCTGATTTGGCACCCAATGACTTCTTTTTGTTCCCGAACATCAAGGTTAAATTGCGTGGACAACAATTTTCGTTGGCAGAAGAAGCCGTTGATGCCTTCAAAACCATGTTTTGGAGGTGTTTCAAGAAGACTGGAATAAATGCTTTGACAAATGGTTCAAACGGATTAAAAGTGTATTGATCATAAAGCAGTTTTCAATCAGAAATTACTTTGTTTTAATTATTAGGCTCAAAATATAAATAGTGCCCCTGGTACTAGTAAAGTGAGAATGAGAATGAAGTGAAGTGACGGTAAAAGTTGAACTAGCTTACTTTAATGGAACGAAGGACAGAGAGACAAATGAGCTAATAGGTGCTTCCAAGTAGCGGTGTACGCACCTAAAAACCAAAATTCATACTGTAATTATATGAAAATTCGTATGCCTTGTGGAAGGGAAGCGCTTACATTAATTTAAATCGTTATAGATCATATAACTTGGAACACATTTTGTAACTTCCATTTTGTTTCTATGATCATTTCCTGCGGAGATATTTTAGGATCTTCGAGAACATAAAACAGACAAGCTAGCAACGTTGCAGGGTTTGCTGGCTCATGGTAGCGGGAATGTCGCATTCACTTTCAAAATCAGTTGGGGAAATCATGTAAACAGGTTTCTCTTCCGCTTTCACAGTGGTCTGTAGCCCATGAGCGCTAAAAAGGAAACGTTTTGTGTCTGCTACCTCCTAATAATTACATCTGAATCTTCCAATAACGCCTTTTGTAACAAACTCACAATTTACTGATATTTTTATTAGCTCCCTCAACATTAAACCTAAATACGCTTTGCAATAGATAGGCACTGTAATGAAACCAGTCGAACATCGTTTTGGCATATAAACACGAAAAACCTACATTGTTAGGTCCTACTGGATGCTGAAGGCATTCCTTCCATTTTACTTGTTATTTCACCAAAACGTTATATTATCCTTTTTTGTGTTTTTTTTGGATAAAAGGACGTGTGGAAAACAAAACAGCTAGTCATCCTTCAGATAAAGGAGACGAGTGAGGTAGGATATGTTTTATTTACGTCCAGAAGCCAGTTCAGAATGCGTGATTAACCTCAACCTTACTCTACTTATCTTACAGGAAACAAACCATCATCTTCATATATTCTTGCTGAATTAAACATCTAATTTGGAAATAAATTATTTGTTGTTTTTTTAAATAGGTGAAAGAACAAAATATCATTATACTTTTTGCTTGTAATATTTGAAGGGATGTAATTAGTTCTTTCCAACCGATATATGTTACGGTAGTCCGGATCATCATATATGTATCCAATATGAGTAATGTTAAGGCATCTCTTGAAGATGCAAGTGGAGATTTTCACTAAAGAATTGGAGGGCCACTATACTCTTTGAGAAACGAAATATTTTTCTTAAGTTGTGCAGTAGATATTTCTGTGAATGCAGATCAAAAAGATGATATTCAAACATTTTCCTTCTCTTTCTATTCTTGTCCTTATGGCGCATCTCAAGCCGTGGATTTTCACGGACCATTTGAGTTTTTACTTTTCCTTTAGCATAACGTACATCTCCCAACAAAGATATATCGACCAAAAGGCCTGCAAGAGGGTGTTTTTGGAAGTATTGTTTTTATTACAGCTTCTGTGCCAGCTCTCCCTTTTTATACAGACAAGGAAGTGTTCCACATTTAAAGAGAATATTTTGGTCAAAGCAAGGAAGAATAACAAAATACTTCCCTCTGTTTTAAGCAGTAACCAAGGGAGCATATACGATAAAATACTCCCAGCGTTTCTGGAAAAGGCGTGTAAACAATCGTGACTGCTCTGTGGACTGGTGGTCAGCAAGCTAGCTACCAAATCCAGAATTCCCGAGTTCGATTCTGGATGGAGGGAATTTTTCTTTAGCCATCCTCCCTAGAATTTGAAGTATGGTGAGAATGTAAATGAATTAAACAATTACAAAGAAAACCCAAAGTAAAACCTCCAAAGATTAGCACAATAGTAAAGAGTGAACAATACTGCCAATGGACAGTTGTTCCAAAGGTTGATATAACCTTAGAAGTTAAAGACGACATATAAATGTGGAAAACAAAATCACACCGAGACTCTCACAATTTTTTTCTGCAATGGACACATTCACATACGTTTATAGTCTTCATATATAAATGCTTCTTCTATCCAGGTACAACAAGTCGTTGTACAACAGGTAAAAATCATATTTGGAGGATGACGGATTTTCTGGTGGAAATCATTATGAACTATTTTGACTTTTAAGTGATATGTCTGGTTTGTTTTTATTTTTAAAAATTTCGTTGTGTTTTCTTTGGAACAATTTTTACCCATACGATAGAGTATAAACAATAGCATGGGATTATCATTGGCCTCCACATGAGTGTTTCCTCAAACTTACTTCCCTCAAAGTAGTTGCCTAATGTACGGTACTGGTGTTTCTATCTCATATGCAGAACCAGAGTTAAACCAGTGTGAAAAGTGCATCAGTAAGCACATATGTTTAACTCTTGATAAAATAAATGAGTCGAATGATATTAAAAGTATTCACTTGTCGCGGTATCTTTCGTGTTATCTTATTTGCTGAGCGCCTGTTATTGTTTTACTATTTTAAATTTTGAGTTCTTTGTCCTCCGGCTAGCTAGTATTACTCAGTCGAGCAAATCTCTTGAACAGGGTGTGTAAACGGAAAGGAGTTGTTACTAAAACATAACACTGATAAAAGAATTTGTTTTTACACTTTTATTGCCGTCACAGTTAATTAATTTTCTCATAATTACTCTTGATACACGCCCGAATGAAACTGTTATATTTTCAAATGTAACTATAATCACTTATTTGCCGCACATTATTAATTCGAGTATTTCACATTTTTGTAACTAACTTTACGACGCGAGAGATTCTGTAGAATTGCGCGACGTGAACTTCGTGAATGCTTCTGTTGAACTGCGCGACGTTTGCCTTGTTAATTATTCTGTAGAACTGCGCGTTACCCGTCTTTAGCACGGAATTTATACTCCCTCACCCCGTTATGCCTAAAGATTATAATCGACTGCTATTGGTTAATAAAGCGCGCCAACATTAGCGTCTATTTTTATATCCAATCAAAATTACGAACACATATGCTCTAGGGAAGATATTCCCTCCATTTCTAAAGAAAAGCGCGCTACTCTGACGTCATTTGTTTGTCTCTTCTAATTAATAAACAACTCACCCCCTCGCTCATTGTTATCCGCTCCTATTGTCAGTTTCAGTGAGGCCGTGTAAACTTATTTCATAAGAATCCTTATAATTAACAAACATCTCAAATCATTGTCACACAATAATGTTAATTTACACTACAATCACTCTGGCATTCACAGTGTTGTGATATAAAATACTGCGTCACACATACATCATGATGGTAAAATCTGGACGATCGTTTCGAGACTTCAAGGTCTCATCTTCTGCAGGAATTCGAAACGACTGACTCTCGCTCCACGATACAAAATGTATCTAACCCATGTGTACATCGCATAGTAACTGAAAATTTAGACATGAGAAAGCTGTGCGCAAGATGGGTGACGCGTTTACTCACAATGAAACACAAACAGCGTCGTGAGGATATTTCAGTCGGGTGTTTGGCGATGTTTCGCTGCAATATAGCCGAGTTTTTGCGCCGATTCATAACCATGGATGAAACATTGGTCCATCACTTCACACCTGAGACGAAGAAACAGTCAAAACAGTGGATTGAAAGAGCAGAATCGGCTCCAAAGAAGGTGAAGACAAGGTCATGGCGTCAGTTTTTTTGGAATGCGCGTGGATTTTCATTGACTATCTTCAAAAAGGAAAAGCAATCAATGGCGAGTATTATACAAACTTATTGCAGCGTTTGAATGATGAAATCAAGCAAAAGCGGCCGCATTTCGCGAAAAAGAAAGTTCTGTTTCATCAAGACAATGCACCAGTTCACATATCCATTATCACCATGGCCAAAATCAATGAATCAAACTACGAATTGCTTCCTCATGCACCCTATTCGCTAGACTTAGCCCCCTCTGACTATTTTCTGTTTCCAAAGTTGAAGAAATGGCTTTGTGGTAAAAGATTTGCCAACAATGAAGAGCTGGAGTTTGCAGTTGATGGCTATTTTGCAGAACTCGACGGTTTTCACTATAAACGGTATCGAAGCTATTGAACATCGCTGGGAAAAGTGTATCGAGCTGAAAAGAGGCTATGTAGAGAAATAACGATGTTTTTTTCCAAAATTGTTGTGCTTTCTTTGTTAGGTCGATTACTTCTGGGATAGCCCTCGTACTATTAATTTTTCTCGCGCTTATCATGTTTATGACCGCCTTATTCCCCTTCAAACTACTATAGGACATATAAGACATTCAACAAGGTGGTGGTTATACTCGGTTCTAATCAACACTGCTCGAGTTCATTAATACAATCATATTGAAATGTTGTGACCACGACCTGAAATTTGGTTTGTTAAACCCACGCAAATACATTTCCAAGTAGCTCATTAACGATTCTGAGGGGGCGGGTAAAATAACTAGAAGGTTATGTTGCTGTAAACTTCATTAAGAACAGCAAGGAGTTGATAAACTGTTCATTATGGACTGGTAATGTTTTTAACTCAATTAGAGCTGCCTTTTTTCCCCCTCCAGGCGCCACAAACAAACAATTTCCACGGAGACAGAGCGCTCGTTTCAGCTTTTCATTCAATAAACAGCAAACTAAGTTATCTTGTTCAGAGAAACGTTAACAAAAATTAATTTCGATTGCGTATCTTTTAACGACGAGGCTGCTCACAAGAAAGGACATTTTCTTTTATTTTCCAGGTATTCGTACCCGAGGATTAAAATCCTCATCCCTGAAGTGATTAGACTCGGGCAGAAATACACCGAGCACGTATTTACGAGATGAGAAGATTATCAAAACACTGCCAGTGATTTAATATTACATAACATAATGAATTCGCCGAAAATATTAATACTTAATTGCTTTAATGAAACAACACTTCGAGTAAACAAAGCAAATCGGCTTATCCTTCCCAATACCCGGTTTCGAAGGATGTGTCTTAGGTCATTACTTCTCGCATTCGGGACTCACGAGTTCGATCCTCGCCCACACTAACCCATGGGTTGTTCCTAGTTTCCCCAGGGTCGGCAGGCGAATGCTGGCGTCGTTTCATCTACCATGATTTCCCGTCTCATCTTTCAGGTGTGGGCAGATGCATGCTCAATGGAAAGAGTATTCCCTTGGATACCAGAGGGCTGCTTCATTGGTGGATCGTAACTTCACCCTCCCTCGGCGGTTCCAGGAGGGGGAAGGGTCTGCGAGCTTGGAAGGTTAGGGACTTCCGCGCGTCTTTGTGGCCTGTCTGTGTTCCCCCTCCAAGTTAAATCACTTCTACCTACACTTCATTGCTTCAAGCGCAGAATTGGACAGTTAATTTACAAGTACAGGTTTTAGAGACGAGTTTATCACTAAAGGCATGACGAGTAAGAGAGATGCCTCCGCGGAAGGGTATAAAGAGCGCATTCTAGAGGTTATGGGTTGATTCTCATTGGACCCGCCACTTTGAACTGGAGTTTTTCTCGCTATTTCCACGTCGACAGGAGAATGCTGTGGTAGTTTCTGTTACGCGGATTTTTCCTGTAATTTTATTTTATTTCAGGGTGAAAGGATCAGGCGAGTAGACGGCGTGTGTCACTGAAGTTTGCTTTGAATAACTGTCTGTCCTAGCGTCTTGTGTGTGATGAACCCCAGCGAGACCTCTCCTCGGGGATGGTTGTTTGGATGGTCGGGATCTCACACCTGGTGACCCCACCTCAGTCCGAACCTGCCGCCCCGGATCTGATCGCCCTCTATGCAATCGGAGGTTCATTAGACACACACCTCCGGTTAGAATATTTAAGCCACCTGTAGCAAAAAAAATCTTAAAGAAACAGGAACTACCATACAAACCGTAAATTTATCAAGATGCGTTCATTGACGTATATTGAGTGTTTCTTTCGGTTGGGAATTCTAACCTGTATATCGTTCCGCCATTTGAACATTACCACGCAAGTGAAGTTGGAAATAATCAACGAAAACCGGCCGTTCCCAGTCGGTCAGATTTAACAGCGGATAAACTTCTGCTGCATCACACATGACCGTTCATTGCGGTAGAGGCAGTATTTCGTCACGTTAAAATCTTGATCGGAAATGGTGCACCCGGCGATAAGCAATCGTATTAGTTACGTAAAGCTGTCGAATTAGCAGCACTGCGTTACTGGAAGTTAGAGTTGACGATGGGTAAATTCATTAAACATTGTTTTTGTCATTAATAATTAATTTAAAAAAATCTGATGTGTTACACTCACATGACTTTTTCTACTTTTGTACAAACTATTTTTACAAACGTTTACTCTCCATATGCTTCATGTTACTCGAGATATCGAGATGTCAATCTTATTGCTAATTTTCTTGTAGATGCAAGGGGAACATGGTAGGTTATAAGAGATAGTCAAATATTTTAAGCGCTGGTTGCTATGTGGCGCATTCTATTCTGTTTGCATATCCAGGACATAAAAAATTGAATAACGAATTTGAGAAAAAGTATAAGTATTGGAAAATTTAAGGGAATAACAAGTAATATCTCGAAAATGGTTCACTCAACTAAAAAAATGTATATGGCATAAATTGTGTATTTTAACGCGATCTACATTTTTTGTGTAGTAAAATTTTGTCTATCTCTTATGGTTTACCAGTTATGCAAAAGTCGTTCACAATAAAGAATACTTTTGGAGACATTCCCAGGAAATTCAAGATATACATTTTATTTGTCATAAAAATATCTTAAACATATGATATTTTAATCAAAATCGTTAGAGCCATTTTTGAGAAAATTAAAATTTTCGAAAAATCTTCCATGTAAAGGGTACTCTGGGGTGGGGGATTTTCTTGAAAACCTTCGTGTCGCATCTCTGGAAGATATTGAACCTAAATACCAAGTTTGGTGTTTATCCGACTGTTCGTTTCTGAGTTATGCTGTTCACAGACAGACACACGGTGTTTCCAAAAATGCTTTTTTTGGATTCAGGGGGTCTCAAAACATGTATTTCCGGTGAAATCTCGGTATCGAAATTTTGGGTGGAATACAATACTTCCCCTACTTACTATACGTAGTAGAGAAAGTAATAACATCCAGTCGTCCTCCGTGGTGTAGTGGTTACCATGCTAACTTCTAAATCCCAAGGTTGCGGGTTCAAACCCGGCGGAGGGCGATGGAGTTTCTCGGGCGTAAAAATCCTTAGCATAGCTTCCTTCAGAAGGGAAGTAAAGCCGTGGTACGTGTCGTAGATTTACGGCACGTAAAAGAACCTCAAGCCTGATAAAGAGGCCTCTGAGCAAAATTACCGGTCTTTCACGCCCAATATAGAATGGGACGCTAAGGACCACAGCAGTTAAAATCAATTTAATTTAAAACGAACGTGCAAATAATGTGCAATACTTGCGTGTGAAGTGCATAAGAGAATCTCGGAAACAGAGAAGACATACGCGATTTGTCCCGTGTTTTCAAACTATTCCTCGATTCTGCAATAATGCACCTCCCACACTCATATCATTATGTACCATTATAATGACAGTCGCTATTATTTTACTCTGACGTAATCTCGTAGGAAGTGAGGAAAGGAAATGGCCCATTAAGATTATCAAGGTCCCCTGAATGCGAGGGTGTTGATCCCCTGTTTACCCCCTGCATCGTCTTTATTTCGCCGCCGCTGAATGGTGTTGACATTTAAAATTAATTAAGCAAGTTTCGATAGGGGAAGTAAGAAACGAGAAACCCTGGGAACAAAAGCTGCGGTACTTTACAGTAGCTCATAAAGCCCAAGTTTGCTTGAACGTGTGTCCCGATTAGTTTAACACAGGCCTGTTCCCAAGCTGAGAGAGGTTTAGCACAAACACATCTTTCACGCTTTCCTCTCAACTGTCAGCCAGATATAAACCTGCTTAATATTCTAAAACCATCAATTTATCAACTAAAACACACCAAATACCTACTCAGCATCACGAGTGCTTGTACCATATACAGGCCAAGAGAGGTAATAGAACTTTACTCTCTTGTTCTAAGTTTACGAACATTAGAAACGTATATTGGAACATTAAAGCCTAATTTTTTTCTCAATTCACTTTCTCTGCCC
This sequence comes from Deroplatys truncata, assembly GCA_030765065.1. Taxonomy (NCBI): domain Eukaryota; kingdom Metazoa; phylum Arthropoda; class Insecta; order Mantodea; family Mantidae; genus Deroplatys; species Deroplatys truncata. The sequence continues at coordinate 301,544,807 of CM060975.1, read as the reverse complement.
ATTATCGTTTACTTGTATACCCCTTCTACACACCATTCTTACAAAAACTTATTACTTTCTCTACTACGTATAGTAAGTAGGGGAAGTATTGTATTCCACCCAAAAATTCGTTACCGAGATTTCACCGGAAATACATGTTTTGAGACCTGCTGAATCCAAAAAAAGCATTTTTGGAAACATGCCCGTGTGTGTGTCTGTGAACAGCATAACTCAGAAATGAACAGTCTGATAAACACCAAACATGGTATTTAGATTCAGTATCTTCCAGAGATGCGACACGAAGGTTTTCAAGAAAATCACCCCACCCAAGATTACCGTTTACATGGAACATTTTTCGAAAATGTTCATTTTCTCATAAATGGCTCTAACGATTTTGATTAAAATATCATATGTATAAGATATTTTCATGACAAATGAAATGTATATCTCGAATTTTCTGGGAATGTCTCCAAAAGTATTCTTCATTTTGAACGACTTTTGCATAACTGGTAAACCATAAGAGATCGACAAAATTTTACTACACAAAAAATGTAGATCGCGTTAAAATACACAATTTATGTCATATACATTTTTTTTTGAGTTAACCATTTTCGAGATATTGCTTGTTATTCCCTTAAATTTTCCAATACTTGTACTTTTTCTCAAATGGGAATTCGTTCATTTTTTTTTTCTGTCCAGGTAATGCAAAGAGAATGGAATACTCCATAGCAACCAGCTCTTAAAATATTTGACTATCGCTTAAAGCCTACCAATTCCCCTTGCATCTACAAGAAAATTAGCTATAAGATTAACATCTCGATATCTCGATTAACATGACGCATATGGAGAACAAGCGTTTGTAAAAATAGTTTGTGCAAGAGTAGAGAAAGTCATGTGAGTTTAACACATCAGCTTTTTTTCTGCGTACTACGTGTAAATTGACGTATACCCTTGCAGAAATAGTTTCAAACCTTTAAAATCCTGCTTAGAAATACACGAGAAAAAATGATTTGTGATATAGGACTCCAAAACATGTATGAAAATCTGACGATATATTCACCTGAGTTTTTCTACCCACTATCGCTTATTAGTGGGTATACAAACTATTCATGCTAAAGCTTATTTTTGCTAATTACTACATTTTAGTCCAAATAAGCCTTTGCAAAAAAGAGCTACATTACACATTTCGTTATAGATACAAAGAGAACAGCGATAATCAAACGTTTAAGAACCGGACGCTATATGTTGGTCTTAAAAACCGTACTGTTTCCAACATCGCGTGGAATAAATAAAAATCGAAAAGAATGACAAGTACTGAACAATTCGAACCTTTAATAACTGATATCTCAGAAATGTCTTATGCCACAAAAGCTTATTTTAAGTAAATAGTGACTTTTAAGCAGATCTACATTTTATGTGTGGTACATTTTCGTCAATCACTTAACGCTTATAAGTTATACAAGATTATGCAAAATTCCTTCCTAATAAAGGGGACTTTCTAGGCTATTCCCAGAAAACTCGAGACATACATTTTAAATTTGTATGTAAACATCTTTCATATATGGTATTTTAATCAAAATCGTTACAGCCATTTTTTAGAAAATCAAAATTTTCGAAAAATGCTGCATGTAAACGGTAGTTGGGGTGGGGAATTTTCCTGGGAATCTTCGTGTAGCATATTAAACTCAAATACCAAGTTTAGTATTTATCCGACTTTTCGTTTTTGAGATATGCTGTTCAAAGACACACAAACAGACACACACACGGACATGTTTCCAAAAATGCTTTATATGGATTGAGGTCACCTCAAAACATATATTTCTGGTGAAATCTCGCTATCGAATTTTTGGGTAGAATGCAATACCTCCCCGACTTAATATACATAGCATAAGAAGTAAAAAAAATCTCATTTGTTACATTCACATTGCTTTCTCTATCCTCTATCGCTTATTAGTACATATACAAACTATTCCTAACTGCTTCATTTTAATCGAGATAAATCGTTCCGAAAAAGACTACATTGCACATTTCGTTACAGATACAAAGGGGATAACGATAGTCGAATGTTTTAGTACTGGACGACATCTACATTTTTTGTGTAGTAAAATCTTGTCCCTCTCTTACGGTCTACCAGTTAAGCAAAAGTTATTCAGAATGAAGAGAACGTTTGAGGATATTCCCAGAAAATTCAATATATACGTTTACTTTGTCCTGAAAGTATATGATATTTTAATCAAATCGTTACAAGAGCCATTTTTGAGAATATCCAAATTTTAGAAAACTGTTCCATGTAAAGTGTAGTCTGGGGAGGGGCTTGCTTGAAAATATTCGTGTCGCATCTTTGAAAGATAGTGAACCTAAATACAAAATTTGGTATTTATCTGGCTTTTCATTTCTTAAATATGCTGTTTCTAAAACTGCTTTTTGGGGGAGTTCAAGGTGCCTCATTACATGTTTTTCAGCCAAAATCTCAGTATTGAATTTTTGGGTGTAATACAATACATTCTCTACCTACTATGTATGTGATAGAGCAAGTAAAAACTATTGGAAATTTGGAAGCAATACCAACTAATATCTCGTAAACAGTTAATGACAAAAAACGATCTACTTAGATAAACTGTGTGGTTTAAGAATATCTCAATTTTCGTGTAACAATATTTTGGCTATCTCTTATGGCTTACCAGCTATACAAAATTATAAAACCGAGCGGGATGGGTCAGGCGGTAAAGTCTGTGGCCCGCATTCGGGAAGTCACGGGTTCAAATCTCGTGGGCCGACCAATATGTGTGAGGCTTTTTCCTGGTTTTCCTCAGTCACCAAGTTAAATACCGGATTTGGTTATTTAATACCATGAACCAAAGTTCCATCTTAAGTCTAAAACAATAGTAAAATGAAAAATAAGTGGTAATAGCGAATGCTATGTCATCTATCTATAGACAATGTAAGTAGTTAGACTGGACGGCACCTTAACGCCATCTGCACGGCATGAAGCAGAAGATCCGGCTGCCATGCGCTGAGGATCTCTGTGGGCACGTGACGAAGCAAGATGGATTTCCAGGGATGAGACCTAGAAGGTTAGCCGCCTTTCTGTGTGGGGGCGGTGGATGGACTGGACGGCACCCAAATGCCATCTGCACGGCATGAAGCGGGTGGTTACAGGGATGAGACCTAGTAAGCTAACTGTCCGCCTTTCTGTGTGAGGGCGGCGGTTATACTGGACGGCACCCTAATGCCATCTGCACGGCATGAAGCGGGTGGTTACGGGGATGAGACCTAGTAAGCTAACTGTCCACCTTTCTGTGTGAGGGCGGCGGTTATACTGGACGGCACCCTAATGCCATCTGCACGGCATGAAGCGGGTGGTTACGGGGATGAGACCTAGAAGGCTTACTGTCCGCCTTTCTGTGTGAGGGCGGCGGTTATACTGGACGGCACCCTAATGCCATCTGCACGGCATGAAGCGGGTGGTTACGGGGATGAGACCTAGTAAGCTAACTGTCCGCCTTTCTGTGTGAGGGCGGCGGTTATACTGGACGGCACCCTAATGCCATCTGCACGGCATGAAGCGGGTGGTTACGGGGATGAGACCTAGAAGGCTAACTGTCCGCCTTTCTGTGTGAGGGCGGCGGTTATACTGGACGGCACCCTAATGCCATCTGCACGGCATGAAGCGGGTGGTTACGGGGATGAGACCTAGAAGGCTAACTGTCCGCCTTTCTGTGTGAGGGCGGCGGTTATACTGGACGGCACCCTAATGCCATCTGCACGGCATGAAGCGGGTGGTTACGGGGATGAGACCTAGTAAGCTAACTGTCCACCTTTCTGTGTGAGGGCGGCGGTTATACTGGACGGCACCCTAATGCCATCTGCACGGCATGAAGCGAGTGGTTACGGGGATGAGACCTAGTAAGCTAACTGTCCACCTTTCTGTGTGAGGGCGGCGGTTATACTGGACGGCACCCTAATGCCATCTGCACGGCATGAAGCGGGTGGTTACGGGGATGAGACCTAGAGGGCTTACTGTCCGCCTTTCTGTGTGAGGGCGGCGGTTATACTGGACGGCACCCTAATGCCATCTGCACGGCATGAAGCGGGTGGTTACGGGGATGAGACCTAGTAAGCTAACTGTCCGCCTTTATATGGGGGCGGCGGTTGGACTGAACGGTACCCTAATGTCATCTGCACGGCACGAAGCAGAAGATCGGGTAGCTATGCGCTAGGGTCTCTGTGACACGTGACGGAGCGGGTGGTTACAGGGATGAGACCTAGAAGGCTAACTGTCCATCACATATCACTCTAATAGTTATCCACCAATGGATCCGTCGCGATATGACCAAGGAGTTAAAGTGACGTAAAATAAAAATGGAATAAAAAAAATATAAAAAGTTCAGACCGAAGAGGACTTTACAGGCTATTCAAAATGTAAATCTGCTCACCTATGCAAACAACTTCAACATAAGGTATTGTAATTAAAATCCTCTATTTTTGAGATCAGAAACATACGAAAAATGTTCCATGTAAAGGCTTGCTTAGGGTAGGGGAATTTCTTAAAATTTTTCATCTGATACGCTTAAGCAGTATCTGATGAAAATATTAAATTCTGTAGCCATATTTTTTGTTTGTTTTTTCGATTATGCTGCTCTTCCTCTCTCTATCTCTCCCTCGTGTTTTTCTAAATACGTTTTTTGGGTTGAGCGGAAATCAAAACGTGTATTTCCACTGAAATCTCGATATGGAACGATTTGGGTTCAATACAGTATTTCCTCTAGGTAGGATAGGATAAGACCAGTTAACGGAGGATACAGCCAGCATCTCGAACCCCGATGCATCTTTTGTGTGTATACCCCGGTCTTCTATCCACAGCGGCGTGAATGGGAAAGACTGGTAAAACCTCATAATAACAAAGGCCCAATCTGGTATACTGATGATTCTAGAACCAAATCGGGAACGGGGGGCTGGGCTTTACGGTAATGACACCAAGATTTCTTATAGTCTGGGTACCTTAGCTACAGTTTTCCAGGCTGAGGTTTATGCAATCCTAGCCAGTGTCATGGAAAGCATTAAAAAGAGATATAAGAATAGAAGTGTTCTTATCCTCTCAGACAGTCAAGCTGCTCCTAAAGCACTTGAATCACCATCACTAAAATCAAAACTCGTCTCAGAATGCCGGGAATCCTTAATGACACTGGCTGAACACAATAAGGTTCAAATGATGTGGGTGCCAGGACACATAGGTATACCGCGCAATGAGAAAGCAGATGAAGCAGCCAAAATTGGCAGTGAAATCCCATTTTTGGGTCCGGAGCCTGTACTGGGAGTGTCCTACAGACCAGTGAAACAGGCTATTAAGTGCTGGGCTCAAGCAGAACACAAGAACTACTCGAACTCCATTGAGTGCTGCAGACATTCCAAGTTGTTTATTACAGACCTGGATAACAGCAGGGCAAAGTACCTGCGCGGTCTTAGTAGAAGAAGACTTGCATGGGCAACAGGGTTCATTACAGGACACTGTGCCCTAAAGTTTAATCTACACAGAATGGGATTGTTTAACAACCCTATATGTAGTAGATGTCTAGAAGGAGATGAGACTGTTACTCATCTACTATGTGATTGCCCTGCTCTTGCGAGTCAAAGAGCAAGTATTTTTGGCAATCACTTTCCTAAGATAGATGAAGTATCGAAAGCCTCAGTTAGCAGTCTGATTAAGTTCATATGGAGCAACAGACTACTTAACTGATGAAAGAGGGGATGTGCAATAGATCTTAAAGGTCACAGTGCTTGGGCATAAAACCCACCCCTTTTCAAACTAGAACTAGATACCCCCGGGAGGAATGGATGAAGCGAGGGAACCGCAGGAGATGTATGGGTTGCAGAGCAGGATGGTGCAAGTTGAGAGTCGCGCAAAGTTCCCTAACAGTTACAGCTTTGACCACCCGGCCACGGGAGGTTCGCTCGCAGATCCTCTTGTGGGATCTGGGAAGCACAACCCAGTGAGGGAGTCTGCATAGGATTCCCTCTAGCAGGGCCGAGGAGTTCCAAATCGCAAGCCTTTGCGCCATCTGCCCGACATCGACGAACCAGTCAAATTGAAACACGGACGGGAAATGATATGAGAGGAAATGGAGTGAGAGAGGAAATCTGTGATAGAATATACCACTCCGGCATTCGCCTATGTCAACCAGGGAAAACCACGAAAAACCCATGGCCAGAGTGGCCAGCCACCGGAGATTGAACCCAGGATCTCCCGAATGCAAGCCTTACAGGTTACCGACTGACCATCTCGCTTGTTTTCTCTAGATAACTGGTAAATTAAATAAAACGAAAGACTCTCGACCATTCTACGTTTACTGAGAAGGAATGCTTGTGATTAAAACTGTATAATCGCACTGTCTACGAAGAATGCGTTTCATCCCCAAGTTACCAACAAATCAGAACTTCATTTAATCATTTAAATTGAGGAATTCAATTCTCTCCAGCTATTTGTCTCCGCTAACCGCAACGCGAAGCAAACACCTCCAACTTGCTGTGCTTATGCCAGCAAAATTATCTGCAAATTTACTATCTACGAGGCCGATATTCAAAATTTTTAGAATTCCATGTTTCTCAAAACAAATGAAATATATTTATATTTGACAGCTACTTTCTAAAGTTTGTCAAGCTGTTGCCGAATGGTTTGTTCGATTAGCTCTAATAGGTTGTTAATTATCATCATTTAAAGATTCTGTGTTGACCCAAAAATGAATCTGACCGGAGGACATTTTTGTTACTTTAAAACGCCACTAACCCTTAACAATGTGAAAATTGGCTTAGAAATGCATTTGGCGGTGACCTATCTAAGGCAACAATTTATGATTGGTACAGGGAATTCGAAAGTTTCGCGAAGAACGCCCAAGTACTGCTGTTACTGATGAAAATATTGCCGCTGTTCGAGCACTGCTTGGTCGACAGGCATCTTATGAATGTATTCGGGCGACATTGGTGTGAGTCAAAACCAAAACATGTTATATCAAGAGTTAGACGTCAGAAACCTTTGTGGGTAGATTCCACATAAACTAACTCCCAATCAAAAACCACAAGGGATTGATTGGTAAAGAAAAAACTCTGGAAAATTTCCAAGGCGGGCTTCCAATTTGGTTTCGAATCTCGTTACTAAACTTGGATTTATTACTATGATGCTGAAAAGAAAAGTCAATCGGCTGAATGGGTCCTTCAAACAGAACCTAAGTCTACAAAAGTTCCGACGAACTCGCAGTGCTGATAAGAAAATGCTTGATGGTTCCTTTTTACTTTCTCTACTACGTATGGTAAGTAGGGGAAGTATTGTATTCCACCCAAAAATTCGATACCGAGATTTCACCGGAAATACATGTTTTCGAGACCCCCTGAATCCAAAAAATAGCACTTTTGGAAACATGTATATGTGTGTGTCTGTGTGTCTGTCTGTGAACAGCATAACTCAGAAACGAACAGTCGGATAAACACAAACTTGGTATTTAGGTTCAGTATCTTGAGATGCGACACAAAGGTTTTCAAGAAAACCCCCCCATACCCCAGATTACCCTTTACATGGAAGATTTTTCGAAAATGTTAATTTTCCCAAAAATTACTCTAACGATTTTGATTGAAATATCATATGTTTAAGATATTTTCATGACAAATAAAATGTATATCTCGAATTTTCTGGGAATGTCTCCAAAAGTGTTCTTCATTGTGAACGACTTTTGCATAACTGGTAAACCATAAGAGATAGACAAAATTTTACTACACAAAAAATCTAGATCGCGTTAAAATACACAATTTATGTCATATACATTTTTGTTGTTGAGTGAACCATTTTCGAGATATTGCTTGTTATTGCCTTAAATTTTACAATACTTTTTCTCAAATTCGTTATTCATTTTTTTCGTCCTGGTAATACAAAGAGAATGGAATACTCCACATAGCAACCAGCTCTTTACGCAATAAGATTAACATTTCGATATCTCGATTAACATGAAGCATATGGAGAATAAGCGTTTGTAAAAATAGGTTGTACAAGAGTAGAGAAAGTAATGTGAGTGTAACACATCAGATTTTATTTTTCAATACTTATTTTCTCAAATGGGAATTCGTTATTCATTTTTTTTGTCTTGGATATGCAAAGAGTATTAATCTGTGGCAAAGAGAATGGTGCTGCACGTAGCAACCAGCTATTAAGAGGTATGTATGTGCTTAAAGGCTACTGTTTTTCTATATTGCCCTTGTAAATATATTTTCCCCTTACATCTAAAAGAAACTTAGCAATAAGATAGAGTCTGCAAATGTTTATCTCGATTAACATGAAGTATATGGAGAATAAGCGTTTGTAAAAATGGTTTGTACAAGAGTAGAGAAAGTCATGTGAGTGTAACACATCAGATTTTTTTAAAACGGATCATATTGCTACTACAGCATTTGAAGATAGACTTACCGTTACTAGCGACTGATACACAAATGTCTGTTTACCGCAAAGTTTTTAAAAAAGTTCGTGAAGAACACCAAAAGCAAAAATGTTACATCATGACAGCAAAACTAAACTGAGTGTCTCGATGTCCTAAAGGTCAGCACCACGGACCCTGCACCTCGTGATTCCTTTTTGTTTCCAAAAATTAAAGTTCAAATGCATGGAGTTACTTTTTAGACATCAGATGAACAGTGGAAGATTATAAATACCTGATTTCTGAAGTGCTTCAAGAAGATTGGCTTCATTTCTTAAGGACTAGTCTCATTGAATACAAAATGTTAAAGAGGAACATTTTGAAAAGCAATAAGATCATTTAAATTTTTTAAAACCATCCTTATTTGATTTTCCACAAATTTTCAATGTCGCTCTCGCAGTTCGTAAATGCGTTTGAGAAGTAGAGGTCAGCACGGGTCGAAGTTCTAAGGTCCGGCCCGAACAGAGCCCGAGCATAGGATATACTGTACCACCCGGGGCAGATTGTCTAATTTATTATTAGTATTGTTGTTATTGTTATTATTATTATTTCACGAAGCGCTACTGCTTGCGGGGCTCAGGTTTGATTTCCGGTACTGGCATGAGAATTTTCTTCCCCTCGGTCCTTGGGATTAATTGAGGAGCGATTTTACAAAAATCTTGACGGCTGAGGTCATTGGAATCCGCATATATTAAGCGGAATGTTGATGGCATTCTGCCGTTTTGACCACATGGCGCCTGTATTACTGCTTTCTGCCCACGATGTCCTGGGTGTGGGTGAACGGAGAAGGACGAGTTTACTGCTGCCATGCTGTTGTAACGCTATTCGCAATTGGACGATGAGCATTTATTTATTATTACTAGTATTACTATAGCTATGGATGAGTGCATGCTGTGATAATTATGGTATTCCGGGCATCTGCGAGTGTATTACTTATTATGTTTGTGTATATGTGTTTGTTTACTTCATGTGAAGCCATATTGTGACGTCATTCATTTGTTCGGTTTGTAGCTCCATCTGGTGTTAGCAATTTGCAGCAGTGTTAGTGTTCGTTTGAAAGAACGATATTGTTATCTTAATTAATTTTGGTTTACTGTCCTCCGGCTAGCTATTATTTCTCGGTCGAACATGTCTCTTGATCAGGGTTGTGTAAACGGAAAGGAATCTTTTATCCAAAAAGCACACTGATGAAGAAATTTGTTTTATAATTTTATTGTCGAACACGTTAACTATCACATTTATATATTGATCTTAACACTCGCCAAACTGAAACTGTTATAATAACTTCTTACTGATCACTTTTAATCCACAACTTTTTGTATAATTAACCTTACAACACTTTTGATTATTCATAATTCTGCTGCGCGTAACTTGTGAATCGATACCCGACGTTTGCCGTACTAATACTTTCGACGAACTGACTGACTGAAGACGACGTGTAGTGTACACAGATTTTTGATGAACTGGACGACTGAAGAAGTTTACCTCTAACCTAGCCTCTATTTATACTTCCACTCCCCGATATGCCTAAAGATTATAACTGAACTGCAATTTCCTAATAAAACGCGCCAACATTAGCGTCTATTTTAATATCCAATGAAAAGTATGAACACATATGCTCTAGGGAAACGTCCCAGAAGATTCTCAACGGAAAAACGCGCCAACATTACGTAACTTCCTCGTTTCCAATAATGATAAACAGCTCTCCCCCTCGCTGCATTATTGCGCGCTATTATTGACAGTTTCAGTAAGGCAGTATAAACTTACTTATCAACAATAATTACAATTAATGAACATCTCAAATCAATGTCACATAAAAATGCATATTCATATTACAACCATTATTTACATTTAAGTAATTTGTGATACAAATTACTGCATCGTATCTCAACATTCTGGACCAAGGATGGGATAAATTATTTTGTGTTTTCTCCCCTTTACATGGGAAAGTCTTCTTTACCTTTCATTTTCTCAAAAAATGGCAATACTGATTTTCATTAAACTATCATTATATTGACCGAAAGAACGTACATTATTGAATATTTCACACCACTTTTTCAGACTTCTTTCGTTCATTGCTATATAACCGTACACTTCCTTCAATTGACTAATTTTCTGCAAGTTTCAACTTCTGAGCATTCAAAAATCCAATATCTCTCATCTCAGAGTCGGCGAGACATTGCATCTCACAGTTCATTTTGAACAATCACAGAATACACAATAACAACTTGTTTCCGATTTGCGCAGTCGGAATGCGCAAATGGTCACTGCTTCACGAATTATCCTGGTAAATCAAAATAACTAAATGAAAGTATGGGGAATAAAGATAATAAAAAGCAAAAATCTAAAGTGTTACTTCTATAAGTTTCTCTACATTCTATCGTTTATTTTTATACAGCCTCTACAAATTATTCTTACGAAAGCTTTTAAATCTATTTAGTGTTGAGATAAACCTTTGCAGATATGGTTTCGTTACACATTTCCTTGAAAGTACAGATGGACTGAGAATATTGAATGAACACCAGGTGTTTAAAACCCGGGTCGATATATGTTAGTCCAGAAATTCCATACTCTTTCCATGCTATCGCGAACAACTGAACAACAACAGCACTTTAAAAAATCTTATGTGTTACACTCACATGACTTTCTCTACTCTTGCACAAACTACTTTTACAAACTCCTATTCTCCATCTATTTCATATTAATCGAGATAAACATTTGCAGAAACGATCTTTTGACATGCAAAGAGAATTACATTTTACACATAGCGACCAGTTCTAAAAATATTTGACTATCGCTTAAGGCGCACTATGTTCTCCTTGTTTTGTATTTGTAAGGGCAACATAGAAATACAATAGCCTTTAAGCATAGACATATCTCTTAATAGCTGGTTGCTATGTGCAGCACCATTCTCTTTGCCACAGATTAATACTCTTTGCATATCCAAGCCAAAAAAAATGAATAACGAATTCCCATTTGAGAAAATACGTATTGAAAATTTAAGGGAATAACAAGCAATATCTCGAAAATGGTTCACTCAACAAAAAAATGTATATGACATAAATTGTGTATTTTAACGCGATCTACAGTTTTTGTGTAGTAAAATTTTGTCTATCTCTTACGGTTTACCAGTTATGCAAAAGTCGTTCACAATGAAGAATACTTTTGGAGACATTCCCAGAAAATTCGAGATATACATTTCATTTGTCATGACAATATCTTAAACATATGATATTTTAATCAAAATAGTTAGAGCCATTTTGAGAAAATTAAAATTTTCGAAACATATTCCATGTAAAGGGTAATCTGGGGTGGGGGTATTTTCTTGAAAACCTTCGTGTCGCATCTCTGGAAGATACTGAACCTAAATACCAAGTTTGGTGTTTATCCGACTGTTCGTTTCTGAGTTATGCTGTTCACAGACACACACACGGACATGTTTTCAAAATTGCTTTTTTTGGATTCAGGGGGTCTCAGAACATATATTTGCGGTGAAATCTCGGTATCGAATTTTTGGGTGGAATACAATACTTCCCCTACTTACTATACGTAGTAGAGAAAAGAAGTATATGGAAAGAAGTATCAAAATCTGTAGAATGGTTTTTAAACAATTACCCCTTCCCCCTACACACCAGTGTTCTCTTTGTTTATAATATTAGTATATATGTCCGTTGGGAAGAATCATCAAAAACTGTTGATTGGCTTTTTGAGATCACGACACAAACACACATATACACACACAGACACATACATACATACATACATACATACATACATACATACATACATACATACATACATACATACATATACAAATTTTCTCTCTATATATTGGTATACTTATCCGTAGGGAAGAACAGTGCTTTTGAAACAATGTTGAAAGAATTTTCAAAGTCAGTTGTGTCGTTATACAAACGTTCTGCATTTATAATATGGAGAGCAAACACGAAGAAACACGGCCCTTAGCAGAATCAAATTTTCACAAGCAGCGGCAACACCGCGAGCGGGGAATGAGACATTTGTATTGTAGCGAACTGCATACAGATTTATTGTACGGACCAAGTACCAGCACGCGTTTATCTGCAGCACCTTCCCTGCCCCGCTCACAATCACGAAGCAAGATTTGTAGCAATTCTTAAAGAGGTATCGGCCAGCTTGTTAAACGCTGCGAGGAATCGTGCTCGAGATAAGGCAGATATGTGCATCGCAATTTCACAGTTTCTGTAACTCAGAGCGTGAGACCAAGTAATGTAGGTGTTTGGGTTTGAAGCTCAGAACGGAACTAATCGTTTGAAACAGTATCGTTGCGCCTTAACATTTAGTCTCACTTGAGAAGTAAATGACACGGAAGGACATTACAAAATCTGTAAACAGTGAAAACACTTCTCCACCCATTACAAGGTCACAGGCATTCATTAAAAACCGAACAAGAGAAACTTTTTAACGCAAATAAGTCGCATACATTTTAGAGTTGTCACATCCAGACTATTAATTAGAGAGCTAATAGGTTGCTTTTGCAAGTACGCAATCCTTGGGATGCATTCCATGGCCTGCGCGGTGTTTTTTCTGTTCGCTCCTCGGCGCTCGTTGCGGTCTGCCGCTATCATAGAAAGGCGCGGATAAAACCGTACATCATTTTTAAAACTATTTTTAAAGGCTTTACTTACCAACTTTACGAAAGGAAATGCTGAAACTGGCCACCGTCGTTGTCCATACATTTTTGGCACCTCTTTAGGAAACTATCCATCACTCACCGTAGTTCACGTTGAGAAATTTGGCGGATATTTTGTTTTAATTCTTCCAGGGTGCGTGGGTTTGTCTTGTATACTTTATGTTTTAAGTTACCCCGGAGGGGTATTTTATGGACAATATTACCGGCTGCGCGGTGTTTTTCCACTGGGCGCGTGGAAATATGATAAAAACATGATAACGCATTGCTGCTATAAACAAAGTCACGCTGTTGAGGCTTTGCTTTGCAGTGTGAAGTGCAGTATTGAGTTGACGGTGATGTGATGTAGTTCAGTTATTACGAGTTATTTATTATTTTGTCCTGTACTTAGTCACAAAGTATATTATGGCTCAGTATATGTTTTCTTCTGCACAGCATGTACTTATTTATGATTCGTGTATGTTAACTCGGTCAGCTCGCCAAGTGAAAGTACGATTTGCAGAAAGATTTCCAGGTGTAAACGTTCCAGGCCGTACAACTATCCATGAACTTTACAGTAAATTTCAGGTCACAGGAAGTGTTCAGGCTAAGGAATCTAAAATACGACGTTCGGTTCTTACCGAGGAAACATTAGACGACATCGGTCATCGTTTGAAAAATTCCCCCCCAAAAATTCCATGATGAATAGTTTCCTAAAGAGGTGCCAAAAATGTATGGACAACGACGGTGGCCAGTTTCAGCATTTTCTTTCATAAAGTTGGTAATTAAAGCCTTTAAAAGTGGTTTTAAAAATATTGTATGGTTTCATTCGCGTCTTTCTATGATAGCCGCAGACGGCAACGAGCGCAGAGGACGCGGACAGGAAAAACACCGCGCAGGCGTTTCGGAGTCTTTTGGCTCACTCTATACTTATGTATCAAGTACGCAAAATAAAGCTTTGGCACATAATAGTTTAAATAAAAGCTCTCTAAATTACATTAAATAAAATAAATGTAATACGTATATTGTATAAATACAAAAGACAGTAATTTGTTGACATATTCTCACAGCTACCTAAATCCGACACTATGAACCGTACCAACGCCAGCTAGGAAGCAATACGAGATGCAGATGCCAATGTCAGTGCTTATTCTGAGCACTCGTTTCTAAACAAGAAGCTTGGGATGAGAATATGGTGAAAGAAAATGCCTCAGAAATTTCAATCCGAACCAGAAACATTGAATCGTAGGAGCTGCTGCCAGTAAAGTCTCGGCAACAGTACGAGAAGGAATTGCATTTAAATACTGATTATGAAAAAAATAATGTTGGATTTTATTTGTTATTTTATGATTAACTATTTTGTTTAAAGTCCTGTTAAGTTTGGGTGACTGTCATTTGAGTTCATTACTCCCTAAAGCTTAAAACTTAAACCAGAACAGAAATTTTTACGACAGTTTTGTTGGCCATGATCAGAAAAATGCTAGGATACTTTGATTAAAGTATTTTTACTTTCTCTACTACGTATAGTAAATAGGGGAAATATTGTATTCCACCCAAAAATTCGCTACCGAGATTTCACCGGAAATACATGTTTTGAGACCCCCTGAAACAAAAAAGCATTTCTGGAAACATATCCGCGTGTCTGTGTGTCTGTCTGGGAACAGCATAACTCAGAAACGAACAGTCGGATAAACCCCAAACTTGGTATTTAGGTTCAGTATCTTCCAGAGATGCGACACGAAGGTTCTCAAGAAAATCTCCCCACCCCAGATTACTCTTTGCATGGAAGATTTTTCGAAAATTTTAATTTTATCATTTATGGCTAACGATTTTGATTAAAATACCATATGTTTAAGACATTTTTATGACAAATGAAATGTATATCTCGAATTTTCTGGGAAGGTCCCCAAAAGTATTCTTCATTGTGAACGACTTTTGCATAACTGGTAAACCATAAGAGATAGACAAAATTTTACTACACAAAAAATGTAGATCGCGTTAAAATACACAATTTAGGTCATATACATTTTTGTTATTGAGTGAACCGTCTTCGAGATATTGCTTGTTATTTCCTTAAATTTTTCAATAGTTATTTTCTCAAATGGGAATTCGTTATTCATTTTTTAGTCCTCGATATGCAAAGAGTATTAATCTGTGGCAAAGAGAATGGTGCTGCACCTAGCAACCAGCTATTAAGAGATATGTATGTGCTTAAAGGCTACTGTATTTCTATATTACCCTTGCAAATACAAAACAAGGGGAACATAGTACGCCTTAAGCGATAGTCAAATATTTTTAGAACTGGTCGCTATGTGTAAAATGTAATTCTATTTGCATGTCAAAAGATCGTTTCTGCAAATGTTTATCTCGATTAATATGAAATAGATGGAGAATAAGAGTTTGTAAAAGATAGTTTGTACAAGAGTAGAGAAAGTCATGTGAGTGTAACACGTGAGATTTTTTATATCGACTACGTTTAAATACAAATAAACCTTTGCAGAGGACTTTTCGGGACATTCCCAGAAAATTCAAGATATACACATCATTAGTGATGAAAATAACTTAAATATATGATTTTTAATCAAAATTGTTAGAGGCAATTTTGAGATACACAAAATTTTCGAAAAATGTTCCATATAAAAGGATAATCTGGGGTGGGGGGATTTTCTTGAAAACCTTCGTGTCGCATCTCTAGAAGATACTGAACCTAAATACCAAGTTTGGTGTTTATCCGACTGTTCGGTTTTGAGTTATGCTGTTCACAGCCATACAGACGGAACTTTTTATAAAAGTGGTTTTTTGTTACTCAGGGGACCCCAAAACATGTATTTCCGGTGAAATCTCGGTATCGAATTTTTGGGTGGAATACAATACTTCCCCTACTTACTATACGTAGTAGAGAAAGTAAAAGGCAGAACTAGTTCTGTATTTTATTTGTAGCATATAAAAGGAGAAGTTTGCGTATCTACAGTGGGGATGTTAACTGCATCGATGTTTTAATTTAAAAAAGCTGCATGCCCCTCTGCGTGTTAGAATAAAGTTGAAGGCCTGAATTATGGCAGCAGTGTCTGCATAGCTTTTGAAGTAGAATAATACAGCTCTACTGCAATAAACAGCGTTTTTATGCAAATGTAGTGTCACTGCTTGCAGGGATGTAAATTAGGTTGCGCCAGCCTGTCAGGAGAACGTATTCCTTTTTTCCTAGTGGGGATTTCACATGTGAAATATAATTTCAGAGCTTTACCCTGCCCATACAGACTTGGTAATGAGTTATTTTGGGAGCCTCTAAGCTGACAGTTCATTCATCGGTGTGACGTGCGTTTTCAAAACACACTCTGCTCTTAATGAGACATTTTAAAACTAAAACCCAATTCAATTCAAGACGTAAGAGAATAATTATGATGTACACGAAAAAGATTTACCTACTACCATTTTGTAATCATCTCTTAAATGTTTTGCCTGACAACACGAGAAATAAAATAATGTTTCAAAATAGTATGATAATGTATTGGAAAATTCAAATCAATGGCAAAAGATATTTCAGAAATTAATGCCAGAAACAGTTTATTTGACAAATTGGGCATTTTAACGAGACCTACAGCTTTTGTGTGGTAAGGTTTTCTTTCTCTCTTGTGGATTACCATTTACAAAAAGGTTAAAGTTGGAGTAGTATTCTAGGAGCTGTACGTTATTTGCACCACGCTTTGGGCGTCAATTTGAAGTAGGTATATAATTGTATTGTATTGTATTGTTAGGGAGCCAAACTTGATGAAGTAACTGCCCCACGTATGGTATAAAGTTTCCGGTGGCCTTCGCCCCAATGTTCACCTTCCGGTGGTCTTCGCCCCAACGTTTAAGAATCAAATTTGTATTTTATGTTTCTTTAAATACTATATATATATAGGACACGATTATCTAACACTTCACTGATATAGAGGGTTGTGAGATTATTTATTAATTACTTGCACTTTTTAACACGTAAACTTTCTAATATTCTCGCCGTAATGAATTTTCGTCTCACACTGAATACGTATTAAACTTCTGGAGGACGCGTCTCGCGTCCAATTAGGAACGCTGTCTACTACCAACTGAACTGATTTTTACCGCCTGAATTTGTAAATTTCTGTATTTCAAGTCTCTGATTGGCTAATCCTACTCCAGTAGAATACCTTCATTTAACTTAAGCTTTTTCTGGTTGTTGATTGGCTATTTATAAACTGTCTCAAAAATCACATTATTGCTGCTCCAAGAACTACTAGTAGCATTATTAAACTTTCCAATTCATTATTGCCTCAAGGTTACCTCATTGTTACTTCATTGTTAAAAACTTTTGACCTATATTATCACAGCTCCTATATTGTTAAATTACCAATACATTCACATAACATTATTATACATGTATACAATAATATAAACATAATACAATAACTGTTACATACGTTTTATATGTTATTTTATACACATATTGCTTTAAGGCGGGCTGTTATTATATTTTTTTGTATTATATAATTAGACTGAAATCATTTTAGTGTTAAAAATACTGCCTCAAAGTGGGAATGCAAATTTTTATTACCATAGTTTATTTTCCTTATACTTCATTTTAGTCCAGACAAACCTTTCCGGAAATAGCTACATTACACATTTCGTTATAGATAAAAAGGGAACAGCGATAGTCAAATGTTTAAGAACTGGACGCTATATGCTGGCCTTAAAATTCCATATTGTTTCCAGGACTTGAATCATCAATTCGAATCATTAATAACAGATGTCACAAAAATGCTTGATGCCACAAAGTTCTCCATGTGCTTCATGTTAATCGAGATGTTAATCTTATTGCTAATTTTCTTGTAGGTGCAAGGGGAATTGGTAGGCTTTAAGCGATAGTCAAATATTTTGAGAGCTGGTTGCTATGTGGCGCATTCTATTCTCTTTGTATGTCCAGGACATAAAAAAACAAATAAGAATTCCCAATTGGTATTGGAAAACTCAAAAAACTAACAAGAAATATCTCGAAAATGGTTGACTAAAAAAATATATAAATAAAAAATGTATGAGACATAAATTGTGTGTTTTAACGAGATCTGCATTTTTTGTGCAGTAAAATTTTGTTTATATCTTACGGTTTACCAGTTATGCAAAGGTCATTAAGAATGAAGATGCTTTAGGGGACATTCCTAGAAAATTCAAGATATGCATTTTATTTGCCATGAAAATATCTTAAACATACGATATTTTAATCAAAATCAATATTTTCGAAAAAAATGTTCCATGTATAGGGTAGTCTGCGGTGGGGGGGATTTTCTTGAAAATCTTCGTGTCGCAGCTTTGAAAGATGCTGAACCTAAATACCAAGTTTGGTATTTCCGACTTTTCGTTTTTGAGTTATGCTGTTCACAGACACACAGACATACACAAACGGACCTTTTTCTAAATGCCTTTTTGGATTCAAGGGGGCCTCAAAACATGTATTTCCGGTGAAAACTCGGTATTGAATTTTTGGATGGGATGCAATACTTCCCCTACTTACGTAGTACACAAAGTAAAAAAGGAGCCCAAAGCAATAGGTTAAAAAGGTATTTCGATAAACGTCGTGTAGAATCATGGCCGTGATTGGTTCAAAAACTACATTCCTTTAAACGTGATTGCTCATTATCTCGCATGAGGCACGAGTGGAATGCTCATAACACAGCAGATTAAGTTGGACAATAAATGCATACCTTAATTTTCCTCTTGAACTGTATAACGTTCCGGCAGTCCCTTTAGTCTTCCAGCAGGGAATTCCAAAAACGAGCTAATACTATGGTAAATGATGACGAATAAAAGAATGTATGATGGGCAAGCATTTTAATAAAAAAAATTGTTGTCATTTTTGTAAAAATAACGAAAAGTTTTTCATGTAAAGGATAGAGCAGGTTGAAGCCGAAATTATAAAGGCAATAATTATCATAATATTCTAAGAAGGATAGCGATATAAAATAAGTAATAATATATTTAAATTCAGTGTATGTATAAAAAGGAGAAGCATTGTGAAAATTGTTGACTGTAAAAGCGACAGAAAGACCAGACAGGCAAATATTTTTGTTAATTAGGGACCAGCCTCAGGTAGAAAGGGTAAACACTATTGAAGCAAGTTTTTCCTGGTACCAGCCGAGTACAGCTGCACTTAGCCTGGTGAAGGCCACTCTCTAAGCACCATGACGCTAAGTTTGAGGGGAGAGAGGGGAAGTATAGGCGTTGGTTTTCCTTGTGCAGCGTGGGTAAGTCAGTCTGCCTGAGTGCCTGGTGAGTGCAGGACGACTTTCTCGTCGTGTGAAGAATGGTGGCGAACATGCTATAGGGTAGAACGCTTAGCTGTAGTTAATATTCTTCGGTCTTGGTAAAGACAAAGTATCATCGTATGCATTTAATAGTGATCGGCAAACCTAAAGTATTATTTTAAATAGTGAATAAAAGTGTTCCAAGACAGCGTTTGTGTGTTTCTCTGTACACACCCACGCATACCCTGAGGTTAAGATTTCATGCTGGAGCAGCCGTGGCAAAAGAAAAACCAACTGGGAGGAGACAAGCAGCAACCGTGAGGCAAAGGTAGTGCTTCATTGTTGGAGGACGGAGAATGCTGCGTCATATTGCGCCTAAACTTGGAGCAGAAAGAAGGTGAAGCGTCAAGGTGAATTCTGAAAATGCTTTTGTCGCATCTTAAGTACCAAAGTTGGCATTTTCGTATATTTCGTGTATAAGTTGGACAGACTGTGAATCAGACAGACGGAATACTTCCTCTACCTAGGTTGTGGCGGAAGTAAAAAAGGAAGTAGGAACGTTTCCTTCTTTGTTCTTTATTTACAGACGCCCTTGAAGTCTATTTTACTTCAATTAGCATCTTCTTAATAGGAGTGTTCTTTGATAGTTACCTAAGATGTAAAACTAATGCCAACTTTGAGAACCAAGCTGCCGTGAATGTTAACTCCATTGCTCATCGATCGGCGTTTAGGCATAGTTATGGTGGCGTAGTGACATCAATTTGACTAACTCTTGGAGTAGCTTGCCGGACACCATCAAGCTAATAAATGCCAATATAAATTAATCCTGTCTTTGGTTTTCCCCATATCACATTCGGGGTAGGTTTTTTTCCCCTCCGCCCCTCGCTTTGGCTGTTGCATGTTTGATGGGAATGGACTCCCCGCACCGTTTGTTTGTGACTCGCTAATTAGTCCATCTCAAATGGACTCCACGGCACCTGGTGGGTCTTTGCGGAGTCCCAGCCAAATGTTTGTGCACGTCAATGTTGCCAACTGCAGTTTACCTTCACACAAGGTAGCCAAAAATACACAACTATCAAATGTGGCTGCGGTTCTGTGGTTACGACCTAATTTAGAAACATTTTTACTTTACAGAACTACGGCAACTAGAGGAGGTGCTATACTCCACTAAAAATAATATTTCATCACACGTTTTAAGGTCACTGAATTAAAAAAAAACATTTTTATAAACTGGTCCGTGTGTGTTTATGTATGTATGATAATCAGGCAGAGGGGTTTTAGTAAGTAAACCATCAAGTTATGAATGCACCGAAGGTTGGTGACGAGGTAAGGAGGACGCGACTGTGACCTTGCAGTGTTCTCTGTAAACAAACATGGACAAAGGCACTATATCCTGCTTTGAATGCAGGTTGCAGGGGTACGGGTGTTGAGCGCCAATTTGCGGCACGGGATTTGCAGGAATAGTCCCGGGTTCGATGCTAGCTCAGGGATTTGCATATATCTTGGATCTAGGGTTAGTGGTTAATACGACTGATTCATTTTCCTGCCCGTTTATTTCCCGTCACCATTTTAAAATTTTTACTCCTGATGTTACCTCGCCACACACACATACACACACGTGCATTTATTTATTGCTGTAGTTCATATTATTGCCCCTATCCACCGATACATTTGTTTTCTGAACAACCTCCAAGGAACTACCACAAAGAAGAAGTGTATCTTCTAAACTCTCCTGCCCTCAGGAGCTCACCTTGGTGAGTTGAGGCAGTATTTTTAACACTTAAATAATTTCAGTCAAATTATATAATATGTAAATTCTATAACAACCCGCCTTGAAGCAATATGTGTATGTAATAATTTGTTAAATGTATGTAACACTCATTGCATATGCTTATAGTATTGTAAACATGTTCAATAATTTATGTGAATGCATTACGTAATTTAATAATGTAGGAGCTGTGAGAATAATAGGTTTAAAGTTGCTAACAATGAGGTAACAATGAGGCAATAATGAGTAAGGAACTTAATATACTACTAGTCATTATTAGAGCAGCAATAATATAAATTTTGAGACAGTTTAAAAATAGCCAATCAACAACCAGAAAAAAAACTTTAGTTAAATGCAGGTATTCTATTGGAGTAGGATTAGGCAATCAGAGACTTGAACTATAGAGATTTACAAGTTTAGACGGTTGAAATCTATTCAGTTGCCTGCAGACCGCGATAGTAACCGGATGCAAGAGAAATATAGTGAAATATAATACGTATTCGTGTGAGACGAAAAAATAAGTATACGCGATAAAAAAAAGTGCAAGTATTAAATAAAAGAATCTCACAGCTCGAAGTGCTATTTAACTTGTGTCAAGGATTAATAAAAAAGGAGTAAATTAAAACTTAAAATCTGTGTAAGCCTACATTCTTAGTCGTACCAAAACCCTGTCTAAGAGAAACGTGTCTCTAACAATAATACTGACGCAGCCGAGGCAAACATAAATATTTAAAGAAGAAGTTTAATAACAAAGCTAATTTTTTTTAAACTTGGGACAAAGGCCACCTGAAAGTACATGTGGGGCGAAGGCTACCGGAAACTGTTTACAATACGTGCGGTTGCAACTACTACAATTTCGGCTCCCCAACAGTTGAACTATAATACAACTCCTTCAATACGACCTACTTCAAATTGACGTCTAAATCGTGTTGCAAACATCGTAACAGAAATACATTTTCTTCCAACTGGTTGCAAACAACGTAAAAGACAATACCTTTCTTCAAATTGGCGCCCAGCGTGGGGCTAAATGTGAGTACGGGAGTGACGACCCCGAGGTACCTGAGCCACCCAGTGTCTGGGGGTATAACCAGTCCACCCTGTCTCCTGGGGTCACAAATAAGGCGACCTGGTCCTCCAGGTTGGGGGTTAAGCATGTGACTCTCAATCCCACTTGTAAAAACCTTGTTAAGAAGGATGGTTTGTTGTTGGCAACTTGGAATGTTCAAACTATGTTGTGACCTGGAAGAATGAAAGAAGTGGCAAATAACTTTTAAGGTACTGGCTGAACAGTAGTGTTGCAACAAAAAAGTTGGAGTGGAAAAGGAAGAATAGATAAACAGGATTACACATTATTGTATTATGGATCAACTGACCCTGGACTACACAAGGTAGGATTTATTATCGCAAAGGGAATGAAGAAGAGCCTTATAGAGTTGCACCCAGTTAATGAAGGATTTGGTAAAATAAAGTCCAATTTCGAAATGTGACTATACTTTCTGTGTACACATCTGTGGAGGAAAAGACGAGTTGACAGGGAAGAGTTTTCGTGAGAGTTTGGAGGGAGAGTGTGGTGAAGGAGTTTATGAATACGTTGATGTTCTTGGATGATTTTGGTGCTGGAATGACGGGGAGGCAAGTGTTACATAAACTAGGTGGTGCCTTGCATTTGTGATTGGAGTTAATTGGATTATTAAGGAAGGAATTTTCTCGTGTGCTATTGTTTTTTATAACTGTGTAGAATTGCATTGTATGTTTACATTTGCTCAGGGTTAGTTCTTATTTGCCATAATCTGTGACATTTCGATTGCTTAATTTTTGCATTTGTTGATTTCCTATTTCTATTTTTGTAATCCTGGTGTTTATCTCTGTGAATGCTCTGACTGTATTGGTTTTGTACCAGAATGTGATTATCTATATAACCGGAGCTGCTTCTGTAATCTGAGTTGCTTAACTTGTGCTTGTTTTGTTTTATTGTATTTATGTACTGACTTGAATAAATTTATAGCCAGAGGGTGGTGCTGATGAGCGCCGCAATTTTGCGCCACTCAAACCGCTATTACTACTAAACTCTCCTGTTTCTTTATTTCAAAATTCCCATCTCCCCATTTCACTATCTCATGATTTCTGCCGTTTTCTACACATGTGATTTTCAGGCGACCTAACGGTACACTAACAAAGCGTATCCTCTTCTCACTCGGTTACAATAAAGGAAAAACCACTCCATTTTCGGTCTGCTGTTGGCACTGTCTTTTCAACACATATTCATCGATAGATGTAATATTCACTTCCTAGTATTGTTTAATAATACTATTCCTACTGTTATTAACATTTATTTTATCTATGTTATAATTTTATATTTAACAACTCAGAACGTACTGCTTCAAGGTAGAACAGATTTATTGAGTATCGGAACAAAACAGCGCGGATATGTTTAGCTATTGGTAGTGTGCAATGATGTATTTTCGAAATACATGGAACATAAATCACATGCGACTAGCGTAGACACTTGTTACATTTTGAAAAACTATGTTCCACATCACGCGACGTAGTAGGAGCAAATAAAAACGAAATATCACACTTACTTGAGATTCCCTGCCTTAGTAACTCGTTTTACACATTTCTACGTACCCTCAATTCTTCTCTAGAATATTTTTAAGCTTCTTTGTCGCCCTTTCTTTAAAGTTCCAGCTTTATACTTTACTCGGTGTTTCTGAAACCTGTTTATTGCCTCAAGAGCTTGTGCTATTTATAGTGTCCTTACCTGCACATATATATATGTCATTTTAGTTACAAATTACTGAAATGATTCTGAATATATGAAAGATCCTAAAATAGGTGGTGAAATTATTTACCTCACTACAGGTATAGCGGCAGTGAAGAAACAGACTATGTCCGTCACAGTAGCTGACGTCACCTATTCTTCGCGCGGTAACACTATTGCTCTGTTTACCTGCTAAAACCCCTCTGCATGGTGAGGATACACAATGCTATTCAAGAAATTTTCCCACACCAACATGATAACTTTCGCGTTATTTTAAATTTTCTCGAAAATGGCTTGAACGACACTGATTAAAACAATGTGTGTTTAAAATATTTGCATGTCAAACAGAGAAAATAAAAACAAACAAAAAAGTCTTACGTGAAACATTTATACAACTCTGTATACAGTTTATCCTGTTTCATACTTATTCTACAAACTATAACACTTAAAATCTTGGTAAACTCAAACGAAGAAATTACTTTTATTTCAATTAAACTGTAAGTATACCTTAATGCGATCTCTTACAGTTTCGCAGTTATACAAAATTCCATCAGAACGAAGAGGGCTTTTTCACCCACTATTTACCACTTTCTCTACTACTATTGTAAGTAGGGCAAATATTGCATCCCACCCAAAAATTTGATACCGAGATTTCACCGGAAATACAAGTTTTGAGGCCCCTAAATAAAAAAATCTGATGTGTTACACTCACATGACTTTCTCTACTCTTGTAAAAACTATTTTTACAAACGCTTATACTCCATATGCTTCAAGATAATCAAGATGTCAATCTTATTGCTAATTTTCTTGTAGATGCAAGGGGAATATGGTAGCTTTTAAGCGATAGTCAAATCCTTTAAGCGCTGGTTGCTATGTGGCGCATTCCATTCTGGTTGCATATCCAGGACAAAAAAATGAATAACGAATTTGAGAAAAAGTATAAGTATTGGAAAATTTAAGGGAATAACAAGCAATATCTCGAAAATGGTTCACTCAACTAAAAAAATGTATATGACATAAATTGTGTATTTTAACGCGATCTAAATTTTTTGTGTGGTAAAATTTTGTCTATCTCTTATGGTTTATCAGTTATGCAAAAGTCGTTCACAATGAAGAATACTTTTGGAGACATTCCCAGATAATTCGAGATATACATTTCATTTGTCATGAAAATATCTTAAACATATGATATTTTAATCAAAATCGTTAGAGCCATTTTTGAGAAAATTAAAATTTTCGAAAAATGTTCCATGTAAAGGGTAGTCTGGGGTGGGGGGATTTTCTTGAAAACCTTCTTGTCGCATCTCTGGAAGATACTGAAGCTAATACCAAGTTTGGTGCTTATCCGACTGTTCGTTTCTGAGTTATGCTGTTCACAGACACACACACACACATGTACATGTTTCCGAAAAAGCTTTTTTTGGATTCAGGGGGTCTCAAAACATATATTTCTGGTGAAATCTCGGTATCGAATTTTTGGGTGGAATACAATACATCCCCTACTTACTATACGTAGTAGAGAAAGTAAAAATCACTTTTAAAAAAAGTTCCGTGTCTGTGTATGTATGTTTTCCTGTGAACAGCATAACTCAAAAACGTCGGATAGATACCAAACTTGGTATTTAGCTTTAGTGTCTTCCAAAGACGAGAATTTTCAAGAAAACTCCCATCCCCAACTACCCTTTACATTTATTTATTTACTTATTTATTTATTTATTTATGCTAAGCTATATACAGGTGAATATGTCCGGTGTTCAGCCCTGGCTCTGTACCAGTCATACTCATATTTTACAATAGTTTATTAATTCTAGTTTATTACTCCATTTGTCTATTTACTGTCCATATCCATTTATTTCTCACTTTGTATAAAAATTGTCCCATCTCCTTACTGTCTTTTTTAAACATGTCAACTACCGCTACATTTCTATCTTAAACCATTTCTTGTCGATATACTCTTTTCTTCAAACTTCAGTCCCCCTACATTTAAATAAAATGTGTTCCACATCCTCCTTTCCGCCACATATAGGACATTGGTTTTGTGAAATACCTTTCCTTAAGCCTTTTAATCTCCATACACCTGCTTTCAGCCATGCAATACCCTCCCGCTTCCTATATACTTTTCCCTTCCCCATGAGTCTTTCATTGGTATATAGAAGACTAAAGATCTCATGTCAATTATCTCACTGAGTATTTTTTGTATTTCTACGTCCTCAAATCTTTTTCTTGCCAACTTCCAGAAATTACTCACAAATTCTCTTCTTCTCCACATTTCCCCTAACCCACTGCTTTCCAAGTTATTTCTGAGACATTCTACCCATCCCTTATTCTTTAAACTTTTCTCTTGATATACTAAACACAATTTTAACAAATTCCTTTCTTCCAATATCAATACTCTCTACCAAAATTTCAATGCCCTTTCCATGATCCTTCCCTTGCTTAGCACTATAACCAGCTCTATTTGTGCTACCTGTCTAGCGGTTGCATTTGGTAGCCCAAGTATTTCTTTGCAAAATTTTCTATGCACCTCATCTATGCCTTCCCAACCTCCTTCTAATCCCCATACTTCTATCCCATATAGCATTTTTGCCTCAACCACCATATCGTATACTTTTTCTAACCATCTAATATTTATATTTTTTAAATTTATGTTCTTTACATAGAACATTTTTCGAAATTTATTTTCTAAAAAATGAGTAACGATTTTGATTAAAATACCATATATGATAGAAATTTACTGATAAATAAAATGTATATCTAAAATTTTCTGGAAATAGCCTATGAAGTCTTCATTCGTAAGGAATTTTGTATAATGTTGTATAACTGGTAAACGTTAAGCGATAGACGAAAACGCACCACATAAAAATGTAGATCTCTTTAAAACATACAATTTATTTCAAATAACTTTTTGTGGCATTAGCCGTTTCCGAGATATCCTTTTTAGTGGTTTGAATTGTTCAATTCTTTGTCTTTCTTTTAAGGTCCTTCCGACATTTAGTTGCTTCTCGCGGTTACATGGTAACATGTGGAATTTTAAGCCAGTATACCCAGGTATATTCTCTTTGTATTTAAAATGGAAACTGTAATGTAGCTCCTTCTGCAAAGGTTTGTCTCGATTAAAATGAAGTAGACAGAAAAATAAACTGTCCTAAGTATAGTTTTTATGCCCAATAAGAAATGATGGGGGTAGAGAAAGTCATGTAAATGCAACACATCAGATATTTCCATAAAATGTCTACTAAAATCAGAATACGAAACACAAAGCCTTGCAAATCTATCTGACATTATCTTGTTTTGTGTGGTCACAAAAACAAGATCCACATGAACAGATTCAGCTAATACAATAGCACGAGTGCTGATCAACAAAGACTAAGATTCATTTTTACTTTCACTACTACGTATAGTAAGTAGGGGAAGTATTGTATTCCACCCAAAAATTCGATACCGAGATTTCAACGGAAATACATGTTTTGGGACCCCCTGAATACAAAAAAAGCATTTTTGGAAACATGTGTGTGTGTGTGTGTTTGTGAACAGCATAACTCAGAAACGAACAGTCGGAGAAACACCAAACTTGGATTTAGGTTCAGTATCTTCCAGAGATGCGACGCGAAGGTTTTTAAGAAAATTCCCCACCCCAAATAACCCTTTACATGGAACATTTTTCCAAAATTTTAATTTTCTCAAAAATGGCTCTAACGATTTTGATTAAAATATCATTTGTTTAAGATATTTTCATGACAAATGAAATGTATATCTTGAATATTCTGGGAATGTCTCCAAAAGTATTCTTCAATGTGAACGACTTTTGCAGAACTGGTAAACCATAAGAGATAGACAAAATTTTACTACACAAAAAATGTAGATCGCGTTAAAATAAACAATTTATGTCATATACATTTGTTTTGTTGAGTGAACCATTTTCGAGATATTGCTTGTTATTCCCTTAAATTTTTCAATACTTATTTTCTCAAATGGGAATTCGTTATTCATTTTTTTGTCTTCTATATGCAAAGAGTATTAATCTGTGGCAAAGGGAATGGTGCTACACCTAGCAACCAGCTATTAAGAGATATGTATGTGCTTAAAGGCTACTGTATTTCTAAATTGCCCTTATAAATATATATTCCCCTTAAATCTACGAAAATTAGCAATAAGATTAATATCTCGATTAACATGAAGCATATGGAGAATAAGCCTTTGTAAAAATAGTTTGTACAAGAGTAGAGAAAGTCATGTGAGTGTAACACATCAGATTTCCATGACGACATTAGTGGCACATGTCGTAAAGTACAATTTTTCAGCGTGTTAACAGTCCGACAAGCAGCTGTTTTAGAGATCATGTACTAGAAAGGTATTTTGTGTAACATTCACTTTACGTTTGTGTTGCGAACATCTCGGAGTCTCGTTGCTATGGTTTC
The DNA here is from genome assembly GCA_030765065.1 of Deroplatys truncata. Taxonomy (NCBI): domain Eukaryota; kingdom Metazoa; phylum Arthropoda; class Insecta; order Mantodea; family Mantidae; genus Deroplatys; species Deroplatys truncata. Next base: position 301,516,520 of record CM060975.1, on the reverse strand, counting down.
CATGACGTCTTTAAAAAGTAATGAAGATACCGTACTTTAATAACTCCACTTTTTCTGCGTTTGTGGAACTCTTTCTTCTGTAAGATAACGTTGCACCTCTCTAATTAGCTGGGGCTAATTGGACTCCTACACAATTCGACCATGATGTTTTCTTTAATACGTCCTCTCCAAATATATGAATTTCACAGCTACAACTGAGAGTTAATATTTGCTAAAGCGGACTCAGTTTATTCATTTCCTGCTAAGTTAAACATAAAGATATTCACCCGCCGGCAAATTGCAGCAAAAAGAGAATTTTCTCGCGAGGTCTGTAGCTGTCGATGTCGAAAACACGTTCATCCACCCCCCCCCTCCATCGCAAAGCGGGTTAGATGTGCCAAGTGGAATCATAAAACTTTCTTAAAGCACTGGCTCTAATTCAGAATTCCGGCGGCCGATATTCCTTTCTCATAAAACACGGGAATATTGGAAATGTCCAGGGGATATTTTACTGTGCAAGCTATTTCCTTAAGGACGCGGGGGACAAACGGTGTATAATTTCTTTTCCTTCTTCTTCATTCCTTACTTCTTTCTTCTGCATCACAATCCTTATAGCATGAGCAAAAAGGCTAGGTCTGACTCCAACTTCTGCAGAACCTGATTTAATTATGTTAGGAAACAGAAATTAATCTATGTATGGAAACGTAATTTACTATTTTAGACTGTGAATACAGAAGAAAAATCTGACGTGTTGCCTTCGCATGACTTTCTCTACTCGCTCTTCTGTTATGACTTCGACATTCCATGTTCCTTTGCATGACCACGAGAGAAGACGTACAGCAACTTACGATTTGAAAAATTCTGATGTGTTACACTCACATGACTTTCTCTACTCTTGTACAAACTATTTTTACAAACTCTCATTTTCCATCTATTTCATATTAATCGAGATAAACATTTGCAGAAACGATCTTTTGACATGCAAAGATATTACCTACATTTTCACATAGCGACCAGTTCTAAAAATATTTGTCTATTGCTTGAAGAGTACTATGTTACCCTTGTTTCGTATTTCTAAGGGCAATATACAAATACAGTAGCCTTTAAGCATCGACATATCTCTTAATAGCTGGTTGCTATGTGCAGCACCATTCTCTTTGCCACAGATTAATACTCTTTGCATATCCAAGACAAAAAAATTAATAACGAATTCCCATTTGAGAAAATAAGTATTGAAAAATTTAAGGGAATAACAAGCAATATCTCGAAAATTGTTCACTCAACAAAAAAATGTATATGACATAAATTGTGTATTTTAACGCGATCTACATTTTTTGTCTATCCCTTATGGTTTACTAGTTATACAAACGTCGTTCACAATGAAGAATACTTTTGGAGACATTCCCAGAAAATTCAAGATATACATTTTATTTGTCATGAAAATATCTTAAACGTATGATATTTTAATCAAAATCGTTAGAACCATTTTTGAGAAAATTAAAATTTTTGAAAAATGTTCCATGTAAAGGGTAATCTGGGGTGGGGGGATTTTCTTGAAAACCTTCGTGTCGCATCTCTGGAAGATACTGAACCTAAATACCAAGTTTGGTGTTTATCCGACTGTTCGTTTCTGCGTTATACTGCTCATAGACACACAGATACTCACAGGGACATGTTTCCAAAAAAAAAATTTTGGTATTCAGGGGTCTCAAAATATGTATTTCCGGTGAAATCTCGCTATCGCATATTTGGGTGGAATACAATACTTCCCCTTCTTACTATATGTAGTAGAGAAAGTAAAAATTAAATGTTTTATTTCTTGTACGAAAATCTGTTCCTATAAAAATAAAAACCCTCACAAAGAGACAACGCCCGCACCAAAATTTGCAAAAAGAATTAAAATTTGTAGTTAACTGCAAATGTAAGATCTAATAATTAATAATAACCCAATAGCTTAATAACTATAATTATAATCAGTGCGTCAATTGTAACGAATGATCGGCGTGCAATGTTTGAACATAAAAACAAGTCATTGACTAACAGATACAATATAACTAACCTTCTCAATACATATAACAGAGCATATTTGCGGAGGAGTTGCCGGTTATGTATGGAATCTAACAACCCGAACATCACCAGATTCTAGTGACTTATCCCATAATGGTGGAAAAATGTCAAAGTTGCAATTTAGTAGCTTCTTGTATATTGTAACCTCTATAGTTAGGGGCTGAACCTTAATATGAAACGCGGTATGAAATCATAACGATTCAGCTAACCATCAGCTTATACGAGGGGTGTCTAATAAAAAAGTTTTCCTATTTTATAAAAGACGTTACACACAATTTATGATGCAGAAATGATTTTTTACTTTCTCTACTACGTATAGTAAGTAGGGGAAGTGTTGTATTCCACCCAAAAATTCGATACCAAGATTTCACTGCAAATATATGTTTTGAGGCCTCCTGAATCCAAAAAAAGCATTTTTGGAAACATGTCCGTGCGTGTGTGTGTGTGTGTGTGTGTGTGTGTGTGTGTGTGTGTGTGTGTGTGTAAACAGCATAACTCAGAAACGAACAATCGGATAAACACCAAGCTTTGTATTTAGGTTCAGTATGTTCCAGAAATGCGACACGAAGGTTTTCAAGAAAATCCCTCCACCCCAGACTACCCTTTACATGGAACATTTTTCGAAAATTTTAAGTTTTTCAAAAATGGCTCTAACGATTTTGATTAAAATATCATATGTTTAAGATATTTTCATGACAAATAAAATGTATATCTTGAATTTTCTGGGAATGTCTCCAAAAGTGTTCTTCATTCTTAACGACTTTTGCATAACTGGTAAACCATAAGAGATAGACAAAATTTTAGTACACAAAAAGTGTAGATCGCGTTAAAATACACAATTTATGTCATATACATTTTTTTTGTTGAGTGAACCATTTTCGAGATATTGCTTGTTATTCTCTTAAATGTTCCAATACTTATACTTTTTTCTCAAATTCGTTATTCATTTTTACTTTCTCTACAACGTAGGGGAAGTATTGTATTCCACCCGAAAATTCGATACCGAGATTTCACTCGAAATACATGTTTTGAGACCCCCTGAATCCAAAAAAAGGCTTTTTTGGAAACAGATCCGTGTGTGTGTGTGTGTGTGTGTGTGTGTGCGCGCGCGCGCGCGCGTGTGTGTGTGAACAGCATAACTCAGAAACGAACAGTCGGATAAACACCAAACTTGGTATTTAGGTTCAGTATCTTTCAGAGATGCGACATGAAGGTTTTCAAGAAAATTCCCCCACCCCAGACTACCCTTTACATGGAACATTTTTCGAAAATTATAATTTTCTCAAAATTGGCTCTAACGATTTTGATTAAAACATCATATGTTTAAGATATTTTCATGACAAATAAAATGTTTATCTTGAATTTTCTGGGAATGTCTCCAAAACTGTTCTTCATTGTGAACGACTTTTACATAACTGGTAAACCATAAGAGATAGACAAAATTTTACTACACAAAAATGTAGATCGCGTTAAAATACACAATTTATGTCATATACATTTTTTTTTTTGTTGAGTGAACCATTTTCGATATATTGCTTGTTATTCCCTTAAATGTTCCAATACTTATACTTTTTTCTCAAATTCGTTATTCATTTTTACTTTCTCTACAACGTAGGTGAAGTATTGTATTCCACCCAAAATTGGATACCGAGATTTCACTTGAAATACATGTTTTGAGACCCCCTGAATCCAAAAAAAAGCATTTTTGGAAACAGGTCCGTCTGTGTGTGTGTGTGTGTGTGTGTGTGTGTCTGTGTCTGTGAACAGCATAACTCAGAAACGAACATGCGGATAAACACCAAACTTGGTATTTAGGTTCCGTATCTTTCAGAGATGCGACACGAAGGTTTTCAAGAAAATTCCCACACACCTAATTACCCTTTACATCGAAGATTTTTCGAAAATTTTAATTTTCTCAAACGATTTTGATTAAAATACCGTATTTTTAAGATATTTTCATGACAAATAAAATGTATATCTTGAATTTTCTGGGAATGTCTCCAAAAGTGTTCTTCATTGTGAACGACTTTTGCATAACTGGTAAACCATAAGAGATAGACAAAATTTTACTACACAAAAAATGTAGGTCGCGTTAAAATTCACAATTTATGTCAAATACATTTTTTTTGTTGAGTGAATCATTTTCGAGATATTGCTTGTTTTTCCTTAAATGTTTCAATAGTTATTTTCTCAAATGGGAGTTCGTTATTAATTTTTTTTTTGCCTTGGATATGCAAAGAGTATTAATCTGTGGCAAAGAGAATGGTACTGTATCTATCAACCAGCTATTAAGAGATATGTCTATGCTTAAAGGATACTGCCTTTCTATATTGCCCTTACAAATAAAAAACAAGGGGTACATAGTAGGCCTTAAGCGATAGTCAAATATTTTTAGAACTGTCGCTATGTGTAAAATGTAATTGTCTTTGCATGTCATAAGATCGTTTCTGCAAATGTTTATCTCCATTAATATGAAATAGATGTAGAATAAGAGTTTGTAAAGATAGTTTGTACAAGAGTAGAGAAAGTCATGTGAGTGTAACACATCAGACTTTTTTAATATTGTACAATCCTTCTGTTTCTTTTCTACATAGTTACCATGTTTTTCCAAGAACTTTTGATAACGTGACATAAGTTTTTTCCAAACCAGTGTTGTATCACGTCGGGTCCTGTGCTCGTAACTAGCTGTTCACTTCTGATTTGACTTCTGATGGCTACATATGGCATCAAAAGAAAATTTCCCGGACTTTTGTCTCGCAAATAACAATGCTTGAACTCACACAGCTCAAATGACCCAGTCGGAGCTCGGAGGATTCAACTGGGATGCTTTCTTGCACCTTCCACATTAATCAGCTCTTGCCCCAAGTGATTTTCGCACATTCTGCCAACTCAAAGGTCATCTTGGAGTTGTAGAAGGTGTTTTATTTGCTCCACGTATGGATGAAAATTTCAGAAGATGTTTTGTTTTTTTATTTATTAGCACCACGCTTTGGGCGTCATTTTGAGGTAGTTTGTATTGAAGGAGTTGTACTATATTTCAACTGTTGGGGAGCCGAACTTGTAGTAGTTGCAACCGCACGTATAGTAAACAACTTCCGGTAGCCTTCGCCCCAAATGTACTTTCACGTGGCCCTTGCCCCTAATTTAAAAAAAAATTATTAACTTTGTAATTTGACTCTTTCTTTAAATATTATATATTTATGTTTGCCTCGGCTGCGTCAGTATTATTGTTAGAGACACGTTTCTCTTAGCAGGGTTGTGATGCGACAAGAATGAAGGCTTACACGCATTATAATTTTAGTTCACTCCTTTTATTAATACTTGACACGATTTTAAATAACATTTCACTGGCATTAATTAATTACTCTTTTTAACACAAACTTATTTTTTGTCTCACATGAATACGTATTAAATCTCTCGAGGACACTTTTTGCGTTCTGATTAGGAACACTGTTTGCAAGCAACTGAATTGATTTCAACCGTCTAAACTTGTAAATTTCTGTATTTAAATTCTCTGATTGGCTATTCCTAATTCAATAGAATACCTTCTTTTAACTAAAGCTTCTTCTGGTCGTTGATTGGCTATTTTATAAACTGTCACTAATATTATATTATTGTTGCTCCAATAATGACTAGTAGCATCATTAAACATTCTTACACATTATTGCCTCAAGGTTACCTCATTGTTACCTCTTTGTTAGCAACTTTTGACCTATTTCTCACAACTCCTACATTATCAAATTACGTAATGCATTCACATAACATTATTGAACATGTTTACAATAATATAAGCATATACAATGACTGTTAGATACATTTTACGAATTATTACATACACATATTGCTTCAAGGTGGGCTGTTATTGAATTTACATATTATATAATTTGACTGAAATCATTTAAGTGTTAATAATACTACCTCAGAGTTAAGCACTTGTAACCCGATGACGATGTCAAATCAGAAGTGAACAGCTGGTTACGAGTACAGGGCCCGTCTTGGTACAACACTGGTTTGGAAAAACTTATGTCACGATCAAGGATTGTACGATGTTAAAAGAATTATTTCAACAAGATAAAATGTGTGTCATGTCTTTTATAACATACGGAAACTTACTTATTGGACATCCCTCGTAAAATAGACTCCATTATGATCCTTAGGGTGTGACTAGCAGAATGGAATATTCTGACCTATACACAAACACTTGTCGGGTTAAGTAAGGTGGATGGACAGAATTATTTCTGCACGAGCAGTAAGGCGAAACTGGCAGTGGTTTGAGAAACTCGTGGTCTTCATTAGCTCTTGACACAAGGCTTGAGAGCAAGTTAGTAAAACAACATGTGACTTGGTGGACAGACTCTCTGATGAGAGAAGCCAGAGGTGGACACACAGTTCAGGTTCCATTGGGAGAAGGAAACACAATACCGGAACTGATCCGTGTAGCGGAAGGAGGGTTAAGAATCCCGTCACACCTTCGTGACGGCCATACTTGAAGGTTCATTGACCACCTCCAGTGTTGAAGACAAGGCCACTTGCCTTGCTGCATTTCAAGTGCAGTTTTGGTCGCATAGAGTTACTCATTATTATTCCACGCGTATTTTACGAGACAGTTACTATTTTAGTTTACAACTCGGTGCCCAATCGATCGAGTGCGAGAACAAGTGAAATTTAAAGTTCAGCATGTTCCATGATTCTGACTCGAAAATTTTAAAGAACCCCCCCCCCTCCAACCATCCTTCACATGGAAATATTATTATTTCTTTTCTCAGAAACGGTTTTAACACTTTTTATTATGTCACATATTTAATACAAGGTGAGCCAAAGACTCCGAACAGGCTGCGCGTCCTCGGCGCTCGTTGCTGTCTGCTGCTATCATAGAAACGCGTGGATGAAAAAGGCTTAACTTACCAACTTTATGAAAGGAGATGTTGAAACTGGCCACCGTCGTTGTCCATACATTTTTGGCACCTCTTTAGGAAACTATCCGTCATGGAATCTTTGGGGGGAGGGATTTTCCAAACGATGACCGATGTCGTCTAATGTTTCTTCGGTAAGAACCAATCGCCGTCTTTTAGGATTTCTTAGCCTGAACACTTCCTGAGGCCTGAAATTTACTGTAAAGTTCATGGATTGTTGTACGGCCTGGAACTTTTACACCTTTTAGTAAATAAATAAATACATACATGCTCTGCAGTAGAAAACATATACTGAGCCATAATATACTTTGTGACTAAATACAGGACAAAATAATAAATAACTCGTAATAACTGAACCACATCACATCACCGTCAACTCAAAACTGCACTTCACACTGCACAGCAAAACCACAACAGCGGGACTTTGTTTATAGCAGCAGTGCGTTATCATGTTTTATCATATTTCCACACGCCCAGTGTAAAAACAGGGCGCAGCCGGTAATGTTGTTCATAAAACACCCCTCTGGGGTAACTTAAAACATAAAGTGTACAAGACAAACTCACACACCCTGGAAGAATTAAAACAAAATATCCGCCAGGAAATTTCTCAACGTGAACTACGGCGAGTGATGGATAGTTTCCTAAAGAGGTGTCAGAAATGTATGGACAACGACGGTGGCCAGTTTCAGCATTTTCGTTCATAAAGTTGGTAAGTAAAACCTTTAAAAGTAGTTTTAAAAATGATGTATGGTTTTATCCGCGCCTTTATATGATAGCGGCAGACGGCAACGAGCGCCGAGGACGCGGACAGGAAAACATCGCGCAGCCGGTTCGGAGTATTTTGGCTCACTCTGTATAATGACATAAGAAATGTACAGTCAATAAAACTAGTGACCGTTCTCTTGAGCAGTTAATTTTTTTCAAAGTCCCTTGGTTGAGCGCGTGGTGCCCAACCGACAACTTCTGTGCGCCGCTTTGGCTAACTCTATAATACAAGCCACAGGGCACTAATTTGGGCTACCTCCACATCGTAATTGCCGAGGAGCAGTGGTTGAGTTAATTAACTTCTACGCAAGCAGCTCGAGTTCGATTCTTCTAAGTCGATTGTTAATCTTTTATTTGTTTATCTCGTCCAGACTTCGGAGGAGGCAGCTACCAGAAAGAAAAACTATGTTCCACTGAATAGTGAACTTCATGGGTAATAGACTTAGGAAAGATATAAATGAGAAGGCTACTGGAGTGGATATTGTGAATGTGGCGTTTTTGTTTATTTTTATTTTTATTGCTTCTTTTGAAATATAAAATTAACAGTTTTGTTTTCTATTTTAGAATTTCAATACTTGAAGTAGGTATTGCTTCACGAATGGAAAGCCAATTTTAAGTAGAATAGTATCTTTACGTTATTTGCCCCACGTTTTGGGCGTCAATTTGAAGTAGGTTGTATTGAAAGAGTTGTATTATATTTCAACTGTTGGGAGCCGAACTTGAAGTTCGTTGCAACCGCACGTATGGTACCCGGTAGCCTTCGTCCAAAAATTTAAAAATATTAACTTTGTAATTTGACTGTTTCATTAAATATTATATATTTATGTTTGCCTCGGCTGCGTCAGTATTTATTTTTAGAGACATGAATGTCTTAGCAGGGAGTGGTGCGACTAAGAATGTAGGCTTACACAGATTATAATTTTACTTCACTCCTTTTATTAATGCTTGACACGATTTAAATAACACTTCACTGATATAGAGAGCTGTGAGATTTTTTTTATTAATTACTTGCACTTTTTAACACGTAAATTATTTTTCGTCTCACACTGCATACGTATTAAATTTCTGGAGAACAATCTCGCTTCCGGTTAGGAACACTGTCTACAACCAACGCGTCTAGTTATGAGCGCTGTCTAAAGCAACTGACTTGATTTCTACCACCTAAATTTGTAAATTTCTGTGTTTCAAATCTCTAATTGGCTAATCCTAGTCCAATAGAATACCTTCATTTAACTAAATATTTTCTGGTTGTTGATTGGCTATTTTATAAGCTGTCGCAAAAGTTTACATTATTGTTACTCCAATAATGACTAGTAGCATTATTAAACATTCTTACTCATTATTGCCTAAATTTACCTCATTGTTAGCAACTTTTAACCTATTATTCTCACAGCTCCTACATTATTAAATTACGTAATACATTCATATAACATTATTACATGTATACAATAATATAAGCATATACAATGACTGTAATATACACTTTTTATATATTGTTGCATACACATATCGCTTTAAGGCGGGCTGTTATTGAATTTATATATTATATAATTAGACTGCAATCATTTAAGTGTTAAAAATAATACCTCATAGTTTATTTTGTGCCACAAATATAGGACTGAAACAAAGCATGTATCCTCTTCCTTTTAACTTCGGTAGTCAAAATAATAAATCAAAAATTATTTTAAGGATAAAAATAAAGAAAACCCATTATGTTTTTACTGCTGCATTTAAGATGAAAGGGAGAAAAAGTTGAGTGGCTCCAGGGAGATTTGAACTGGCAGCCTAGTTCTCTACCACTGAGTTATGCGCGGTGCAGTCAGCGTGACATTATAACGTGACATCCACTTGAGGACCATAAGTCAAAAGTGTGTTTTGGTTACAAATACTCAGTTAAAACACTCTGAAACATCCGTCTGTTTGAAATTTCGTATATGAATTATTCTCTCGGAAGACTTTTGTGATGATAGTTGTGTTCCCCATTATAACTACTACAAGAATATATGCAGTCTTGTGAACAAAGCCTGGCTGTCCCGAGCGCTCACGAAGTACACGATTCGAGCTCCGTCTAGCCACTTTTAAATGACATTTTGCATTTTGTGTAATCTTGTATAACAAGGAAATCTTAACAGACAAATATGTACTTTTAGATCTTACCTAACCGGTACCGCTTGAAAGCGTGCGATTCTCGCTCCCCCTACTGTTACATCAACAAACACTTGAATGCCGATTCCGCATGTTAAAACAATGAAGCTGGTTTCCACGTCATGGGTAACCAGCGTTACAAGAATAACCTTTTATATGAATAGTAAAATATTTAACGAACATATGAAGAGCTCAAATACAAAACAAGTTAAATCCATTTGTGAGAATTATTGAGTTATTGTTACCGCTGCCACAATAGGAGTCCTCTACGTGTGACCATGAGGTAGGTATTCTGTACAGAAAACGTTATAACCCTGGTGTTAAGCCGCTTGTACACGATCAAATTTTTGTCAAATTCAATACTTTGCAAGACTTTTCAAGAGTTGTCACAACTTCACAACTTTTCTTGTCAAATTGCTTCTAATACTTTTAAAGTTTTGAAAGCAAATAAGAACACGCTCTAAACGGTCAAAGATTTCGCAATGATTTGATGGCTTTGGCCAATGAAATGCAAGTATTCAGAGTGCGTCACGAAATCTGCAACATGGCTGAAAGCGAAAAGTAAACAAAAATGGCTACTCAGCCAAGGTATGTCGTATGCGAACTGATTAGGTTATACATAAGCTGGGCATGTCTGTACATCGAGGGCTCCGTGGATTACCACAAGATGAAACAGATGAAAACGATTATGAAGAAATATTTGCCAGGCAGTTTTCCGAACTAAGTATACATTAATGCAATGTTATATAGTGTGGTTAACCTATCAGTTGGTGTTATTTCCATTGTATTCCATACTCGTAATGTGATTTCATTGGATATAATTCGTGAAAGTGCTACATAATATTAGTAAAGAACAGTATTTCATTGCGAATTGTTGTACTGTGACGCCAAAACTAAATTGCTTTGCGCGTGATAAATTATCAATGTGTTCTGAAGGATTTCAGTTTGTCGAAGAGACAGCTTGTAAGTACAAGCCAAGTCTTTTCCAATCTTGTCACATATTGAAAAACATTTCACAATTTCTCTTGTAAACTATTGAATTGAAAAAAAAGTTTGATCGTGTACAAGAGGTTTTACAATAGGGTGAAAACCTGCGTTTGATACAAAACAAGTTAAATTCAAAAAGCTCTTTGCTTCATTTTAAGTTACACTCAATTTAATTTACTTTTGTTGGCAATAATGATCAAATTATTTCATATGTTGTTGAAGAGAGTTGAAACAGTTACACCGGTGAGAGCACACGGCTGTAATTCAGGCGAGTGGCAAGATTGTGATGGAGAATATAGAAGATATTATGGTGTCAGTTTGTGAAGGAAATGAGGTTTCCAGGAAACGGAAACGCAACGAAACAGACCGGGAAAGATTTGTTAATTTATGATTAGATTAGATTATTTATTTGAGCACTAAGTTATTACATATTTAGACTGCCTTCTCTATTTGGCCCTGGCCACTAAGATGAGCAGTCGTGAATTACAGTTACATGTTGATACATTTAGTAGTTCTTATATTTATTTTTATTTACATTATTTTTCCTCTTTTAATCCCATATTTTTACAGTTTTTATCTAGAATTGTATGTATATCTTTATACCTATTCATTCCATACCATAAACTTTCTTTTCTCCAAATCTCTGTTTCTTTGCATTTAAATAGAATATGTTGTATATCTTCCTTTCCCCCGCATAATGGACATTCACCTTGTGCATAGCCGTTTCGCTTCCCTTTTAACCTCCATATTCCTGCCCATAACCATGCTACACCTCCTATTTCTTCTTTATTTGTGTTGTCTACATACTTCTCTCTTCCCCAGTATTTTTTTATGTTAAGATAAAAAATCAAAGATCTCTTCTTAGTTATCTGACAAAATCAACCCCCATTGTCCCTTGTCACTTCTCCTCTTCTGCGAGAGAGCTCCTTGCTAACACAACCTTCCTATTCCCCTGCTCATCTAGCACTCCCCATTTATGATTATAATTACAATTACTATTTATTATTATTGTAATAGATTAATGCAAATCAAATTATATCCATTTTTTAAACTTAAATAATTTGACAAAGAGAAAATATTAAAAGGCAACATTTGCTCTAAAATCATCTTACTATTCAAGGAATCTGATGGGAAAAGAATACTATAAAATAAAGCCTACAATAAACCGTGACCACATTTTGCTTATTTCTAAGAAGGTAACATAAGGATTTAAATTATGCTTTTAAATTCTTCAGAAAGTCGTGTGAATGCATCACAGCATTGTTTTTCGTAACGTATTAACTGTGATAAAACCTAAACCACATGCCTGAAAAAAAATCCTAAAGCATCTTTGACATTAATAGAATTTAACATCACAAATATTATTTTAATTCAGAATGTATGAAAGATTTGAAAAAAAAATTTAACCCAGTGGATTTGAAAACAAAGTGTTTGATTTTTTGCATCTAACGATACATTTTGTTTTAATTCTGAAAATATTTATTAAATGGATAGTACGATTCTGTAGGTTTTTAATCACGATTTCCGAACATGCAGTAAAAGCTTCAGATTCCTGTAGTATTTGAATCCGACTAAACGTAATAAAAATGAAAATGCAAACAAAATTATCCCTTAAAGTTAGTTTTAAGAGACATTAAATCTGTGCCGATATTTAAATATGACGTAGAAGGTACTTCCAAGAACCGTAGGGCTGAAACTTTTGGCCAAAATATACACCTGTAAACTATTACTCTATAAAGAGTGGGGAGGATATGCGAGTTTCCTTTTAAAAATTCCCCAACATTTTACTCAAGATACCTCTTAACTCTTCCAGGGAAAACACGAAATGCGTCCCACTAATAACTACCCTTTACATGGAAAACAACTTAGTTATTTTTACTTTCTCTACTACGTATAGTAAGTAGGGGAAGTATTGTATTCCACCCAAAAATTCGATACCGAGATTTCACTGGAAATATATGTTTTGAGACCCCCTGAATCCAAAAAAAGCATTTTTGGAAACATGTCCCTGTGTGTGTGTGTGTCTGTGAACAGCATAACTCAGAAACGAACAGTCGGATAAGCACCAAACTTGGTATTTAGGTTCAGTATCTTCCAGAGAGGCGACACGAAGGTGTTCAAGAAAATCCCCCACCCCAGATTACCCTTTACATGGAACATTTTTCGAAAATTTTAATTTTCTCAAAAATGGCTCTAACGGTTTTGATTAAAATGTCATATGTTTAAGATATTTTCTTGACAAATAAAATGTATATCTCTAATTTCCTGGGAATGTCTCCAAAAGTATTCTTCATTGTGAACGACTTTTGCATAACTGGTAAACCATAAGAGATAGACAAAATTTTACTACACAAAAAATGTAAATCGCGTTAAAATACACAATTTATGTCATTTAAATTTTTTTTGGTGAGTGAACCATTTTCGAGATATTGCTTGTTATTCCCTTAAATTTTCCAATACTTATACTTTTTCTCAAATGGGAATTCGTTATTCATTTTTTATGTCCTGGACATACAAAGAGAATGGAATGCTCCACATAGCAACCAGCTCTTAAATTATTTCACAATCGCTTAAAACCTACCATATTCCCCTTGCACCTACGAGAAAATTAGAATAAAATTAACATATCAATTAACATGAAGCGTATGGAGAATAAGCGTTTGTAAAAATAGTATGTACAAGAGTAGAGAAAGCCATGCGAGTGTAACACATCAGAATTTTTTCTAAACTAATACGGGGACGATATTGAAATTTTTTTAGAAAGGCATGTTTCTAAAAACAAATGAAATTGCTTTATGCGAGTTGATTTTCGAGTAATTTGCAGGAAATAAATAGTTTGTTTACAAAACCTAACTGCTGTAGTTATTTATCTTTTGAACGACCTTGTGTTTAAAGTTTGTAAACGGAAATTTCGGCAACTACGCTGTCGTAGCTATGTTGCGGGTGAGGTGTGTTCCCAGGCGTTCTTAGTGTCGGAAACGTAACGAAAAGCGAACGAACTTATGAGACAACCCTGTGCAATGCATTCCAAATGAAGAGCCTATTACAGAAAATTCAAGATATTCATTTCATTTGTCGTTTAAATAGCTTTAACATATGATACTCTAATCGAAATCATTAGGGGCATTTATTTTAGAAAATCGAAAAATATTCCATGTAAAGATAATTTGGGGTGGCGACATTTTCCTTAAAATCTTAGTGTGGAAGATATTGAAACTAAATACAAGTTTGGATTTACCGGACATTTCGTTTTTGAGTTATGCTGTTCACAGACACGCGCGCGCTGACCCATCTTTAAAAAACCGTTTATCTTGTTTAATATCGAATCAGAATTGTTGGGTGGAATGCAGTACCTACTAGGTACGAGGTAGAGAAGGTAATCTCTATCTACTTTAAGCTTTCCTAAATTTATAGTAAAATAAAACAGTTGCACTAACGTAAGCTAGCCAGGTTTGTGTCCCGTTGATATACGAAACCACGAAACAGAGGTAATCCGTAGAACGGCAGCTCTCGCACGTTCCAGGTGAATGGTTATTTCCTACAAGAGACGACGACGTACGGAGAACATTGCACCGCGGAGACGGAGGCAGGTCATGACCGAGATTTGAAGGTGTGCCCCTGAGGGCAGTATGTCACGTGACCTCCACCAAAATTGCTGCTCGCTGAAAGTGAAGCAAACCCTTTCCCCGCTGATGTAGCAGCTAACCTCAGGGGAGTATCTAGAACACCCTGACGTCTTCATTTTAACTTACTCTACCTGTCACATACGGTAGAGGAAGTATTGCATTCCACCCAAAAATTCTACGCTGAGAGTTCGTTTGAAATGTACAGCCTTTTGAAGTTTCCGCATATTGGGAATATCTAAGGTATTATATTCACATGACTTTACCTAACCACTATCGTTTATTTGCTACAAATTATTCTCACGAAAATGTATTACTTTCTCTACTAGGTGTAGTAGGTAAGAGAAGTATTGCATTCCAACTAAAAATTCCATACCAGTCCAGGAACCCAAGTAAAGCATTTCTGGAAACATGTACGTGTGCGTGTTTGTGCGTGTGTGTGTGTGTGTGTGTGTGTGTGTCTGGGAACACGATAACTCAAAAACGAAAAGTCGAATAAATACCCAATTTGATATTTAGGTTCAATATCTTCCAAAGATGCGACACGAAGATTTTCAACAAAATCCCCCTCACCTCAAACTACCTTTTACATGGAACATTTTTCGAAATTCTTTATTTTCTAAAAATGGATCTAACGATTTTGATTAAAATACCATACATGAGCAATATTTTTATGGCAAATAAAATGTATATCTTGAATTTTCGGGTCGTCCTCCGTGGTGTAGTGGTTACCATGCTAGCGGCGGAGGGCGATGGATTTTTTTTCGGGCGTAAAAATCCTTAGCATGGCTTCCTTCGGAAGGGAAGTAAACCCGATGGCCCCGTGTCGTAGATTTACGTCACGTACAAGAACCCCAAGCCTGATAGAGGTCTCTGAGGAATTTTCTATAATTCTGTATAACCGGTAAACTTTAAGCGATAGACGAAAATGTACTACACAATAACTGTAGATCTCTTTGAAACACAGAATTTATTTGAAATAGTTTTTTTTGTGTGTCATAAACCGTTTCTGAGGTATTAAAGGTTCGAGTTGTTCATTACTTGTCCACCTTCAGTTGTTTCTCGCAATGTCATGGAAACAGTATGGAGTTTAAAGCCAACATATAGCGTCCAGATCTTAAACATTTAACTATCGCTGTTCCCTTTGTATCCATAACGAAATGTGTAATGTAGGTATTTCTGTAACGGTTTAAAATGTATAGACGGAAAAATAAACTTTGTATACCCACTAATAAAGATAAGAGGGTAGAGAAAGTCATGTGAATGTATCACATCAGAGATTTTTCTAGGTCAACAAGAAAATAGTATTACAAAAAAGCAAACACAGGTTTAAGTAGATACTGTATTCTTTTTAGCAGTGTTTAGCGCCCATTCTCACTACATACGGGACCACAGGCGGCGAACACTGATGGTACAAGGTATGAAATGATATTTGAGAACGGAGTTTTCTTGGAAGAAAACGCTCCTGCCATAGGTTTAGGGTACCAGAAATTAAGCACGACTGTTCTTCAAGGTCTGAAATTAATTAAATTGTCATTCGAGTTTGAAAATTTATCCGTGCAAGGTAGGTATTTAGTATTTTTGCCAGACATGTTACAGGACTTCAATAGTTACATAATAACACAAAGTTTACATGAATTCAGTATTCCAGCGTCACGATTTTTAGGAGCCGTACAAGAATAGCAAAAAGCTCTGCTATGGCTATCCCTGCATGCTTTGGTAGCCCCATTTAACTTCAAGGGTCATATCGAGAATTTAAATCGAAAAATACAGAGAGAGCCAAAAAACTATGAACCGGCTGCGCGGTGTTTTTCCTGTCTGCGTCCTCGGCGCTCGTTGCCGTCTGCCGCTATCATAGAAACGCGCGGATGAAACCGTATAACATTTTTAAAACTACTTTTAAAGGCTTTACTTACCAACTTTATGAAAGGAAATGTTGAAACTGGCCACCATCGTTGTCCATACATTTTTGGCACCTCTTTAGAAAACTATCCATCACTTGCCATAGTTCACGTTGAGAAATGCTGGCAATTTCCTGCCGGATATTTTGTTTTAATTCTTCCAGGGTGTGTGGGTTTGTCTTGTACACTTTATGTTTTAAGTTACCCCAGAGATAGAAATCGCAGGGGGTTAGGTCGGGGGACCGAGGAGGCCACAAATCTCTACTAACAATTCTGTCCTCAAACACATTTTCGTAAAGTTGGTAGGTAAAGCCTTTAAAAGTAGTTTTAAAAATGTTGTATGGTTTCATCCGAGTCTTTTTATGATAGCGGCAGATGGCAACGAGCGCCGCGGACAGGAAAAATACCATGCAAGTCGGTTCGTAGTCTTTTGGCTCTCCCTGTACATACGGGATACAGGCGGCGGACACCGATGATACAATTAATGAAATTATATTTGAGAAAGGAATTTTTTTTTGGAAGGAAACGTTCCTAGCATAGATTTAGGGTCTGAAATTAATTAAGTTGTCATTCGAGTTTTAAAGTTTATCGTGTAACGTAGGTATTCAGTATTTTTGCCAGGCATATTACGGGACGGTCAGCTGCAAAATAACACAAAGTTTACATGAATTCAGTATGCCAGCGTCACAATTTTTAGGAGCCGTACCAGAATTAAAAAACAGCCCCGCTATGGCCACCCCTGCATGCTTTGGTAGCCCAATTTAACTTCAAGGGCCATATCGAGAATTTAAATGCAGAAATAGTAACCATAGATTTGTATGTCCTCCTCCGTGGTGTAGTGGTTACCATGCTTGCTTCTAGTTCCCGAGGTCCGGGGTTCAAACCTGGCGGGGCGCTGGATTTTTTCGGGCGTAAAAATTCTTAGCATGGCTTTCTTCGGAAAGGAAGTAAAGCCGGTGGTCCCGTGTCGTAGATTTACGGCACGTAAAAGAACCTCAAGCCTGATAAAGAGGCCTCTGAGCAAAATTACCGGTCTTTCACGCCCGATATAGAATGGGACTATAAGAACCACAGCAGTTATAATGTCCATAAATAAAAGACAGTTTAATTTATAGATTTGAATCGTGAAACGCTCCCACATTCATATATGCAGACTCGAACCCTGGACCTGCAGGACGTTAGATTTTTCTTAGAGCAGTTTATCGTTGCCTTTGCTGACTCACATGCCATTTCTCACATTAACTGGAGGAAGGAAGGGGCGAACAAAAATCTTAAAGGCGAGTTAGCTGTGAAGGGCTGCACACTTTGCACCTTCATAAAAATTGATGCGGTGACTTCCGCTCGCAGAATGGACATCTCGGCGCCACAACGAGAAAATATTTACGCCATAATCCCGGAGTTCCTTCTGCACCGGAACAGGAAAACTTTTCCCTTCCGAAGTGAACTTTCACTCGGCCCGTCTGTTCTCACAGACTCGCTCTGCTTCTCGAGAGATCGAGGTTTCCCTGCCAGTCTGTGTCACATTCATAGACATTCTCTACCCACTTTTCTACAACCCACTCTTACATAAGCTTATTACTTTCTCTACTACGAACCGAGCGAGATAGCTTGCATTCGGGAGGTCCTGAGCTCAATTCCCATCGAACGGCCATTCTGATCCATGGGTTTTTCGTGGTTTACCCGGGTCGGCAGGAAAATGCTGGGGTGGTTCCTCTACCACGAATATTATATCCTCCATTTCTTTCATTTTTACCTTTATGCTGGGTTGTAGGATCAGGCCCCGGGGTTCCGCGTGTTGCGGCTGGACGGTGAATGTCAGCTTTTTGGTGATGTCGATCGGGACTGCTCAGTCAGGGCCCGCTTCCAATGTGGACCTCTTGGAGGTTAGCAGCTCTTGAGTGGGGTGGCGCGTCGTCGGATGTGTTCGAAGGGGAACCGATAGGGACCCCGGCCATGCTTGCGCACGTCGTTATCCTATGTAGTCGCCCTTCAGTCTCTCCCTTCATCCCTCCCTCTACAGGTGACGATAAAAGCATAAGGGACCAGGAGCCTACATGCGCTGTTCTTCCTTGCTTACGGGGCCGGTTCGAGATTTCACCAAAAATACATGTTTTCAGGCCCTCCCTAAATGCCCCATGTCTGTAAACAGCATACATACCTCAAAAACGTAAAATTCGATAAATCTCAAACTTGGTATTTAAATTCATACCATATATTATAGATATTTACATGCCAAATAAAATTTATATCTTGAATTTTCTGGGAATAGCCTTTGAAGCCCTCTTCATTCAAGGAATTTTGTATAATTGGTAAACGATAAGAGATAGACGAGAAACTGTAGATCTCTTTAAAGCACACAATTTAGTTCAAATAAGCTGTTTTGTGGCATAAATCATTTCTGAGATATCCGTTATCAATGGTTCGAATTGTTCATTTCCTAGTCATTCTTTAAAGTCCTTTCAACATTCAGTTGTTTCTCGCGATGTCATGGAAACAGTATGGAATTTTAAGGTCAGCATATAGCGTTCAGTTGTTAAACATTTGACTATCGCTGTTCTCTTTGTATCTATAACGAAAACTGTGTAATGTAGCTATTTTTGCAAAGGTTTATTTGTATTAAAATGAAGTAGAAGGAAAAATAAGCTTTAGTAGGCAGAGAAAGACATGTGAATGCATCACATCAGTCTTTTTTTACCTTTTGTACCACACACATAGTAGGTAGTAAATATATCTCATTTCACCAAAAAATTCGATGCCGAGATTTCAACTGGAATACATGTTTTGAGGACCCCTGAAACAAAAAAAGCATTTCTCGAAAAAAGGAATGCGCAAGACTCTCACGCGTGGTTCTTAGGTTGTAACATTTACTGACGATTTTATTATTTCAGGATTAGGAAGTGGTTATGTGGAATTTGATTGTAGAAAATCTCTCTTAATTAAATGAAATACTTCTTTTGTTCAACAATTTCCATTAATTTATACTCTAAGAAAAAAAATTATGGGTTTATGATAACAAGCGTTATGCTACGTATTAACAGAGTACACGCGGCGCATGCGCGTGGACTGTCTATAACGTATGCGACGGAGAGTAGAAATGATTCTTCTTCTCTTTAAGTTCGGTATCTTCCAAAGATTCGAAAGTAGGATTTTCAAGAAAATCCTCACCAAACTACCCTTTATATAGAAATTTTTCGAAATTTTTATTTTCTAAAAAACTGTTCTTACGATTTTGATTAAAATACCATATATTAAAAACATTTACATGACAAATATCACGAATTTTCTGAGAATGGCCTGCGAAGTCCTCTTCATTTGGAAGGAATTTTGTATAATCTTGTATAACTGGTAGGCGTTAAGTGATAGACGAAAACGTACTGCATAAAAAAATGTAGATATGTTTAAAATACACATTTTATTTCAAATAAATATTTTTGTGGCATCAGCATTTCCTATATATCCGTTATTGATGGTTTGAAAGATGCGATACCTTGTCATTCTTTTAAAATTCCTGGCGACATTCAGTTATTTTACGTGATTGAATGGAAAAATTATGGAACTTAAAGGCCAGCAAATAGTGTCTTCTTAAACATTTGACTATCGCTGTTCCCTTTGTACATATGTGTAACGAAATGTGTAATTTAGCCATTTCTGAAAAGGTTTATTTCGATTAAAATGAAGTGAACAGAAACAAAATCTGATGTGTTACACTCACATGACTTTCTCTACTCTTGTACAAACTAGTTTTACAAACTCTTATTCTCCATCTATTTCATATTAAAAGAGATAAACATATCCAGAAACGATCTTTTGACATGCAAAGAGAATTACATTTTACACATAGCGACCAGTTCTAAAAATATTTTACTATCGCTTAAGGCGTACTATGTTCCCCTTGTTTTGTATTTGCAAGGACATTATAGAAATGCAGTAGCCTTTAAGCATAGACATATATCTTAATAGCTGGTTGCTAGGTGCAGCACCATTCCCTTTGCCACAGATTATAACTCTTTACATAAACAAGACAAAAAATGAATAACGAATTCCCATTTGAGAACATAAGTATTGAAAAATTTAACGGAATAACAAGCAATATCTCGAAAATGGTTCACTCAACAACAAAAAATGTACATGACATAAATTGTGTATTTTAACGCGATCTACATTTTTTATGTAGTAAAATTTTGTCTATCTCTTATGGTTTACAAGTTATGCAAAAGTCGTTCACAATGAAGAATACTTTTGGGTACATTCCCAGAAAATTCAAGATATACATTTTATTTCTCCTGAAAATACCATAAACATATGATATTTTAATCAAAATCGTTAGAGCCGTTTTTGAGAAAATTAAAATTTTCGAAAAGTGTTCCATGTAAAGGGTAATCTGGGGTGGGGAGATTTTCTTGAAAACCTTCGTGTCGCATCTCTGGAAGATACTGAACCTAAATACCTAGTTTGGTGTTTATCCGACTGTTCGTTTCTGAGTTATGCTGTTCACAGACACACACACAGACATGTTTCCAAAAGTGCTTTTTTACTTTCTCTACTACGTATAGTAAGTAGGGGAAGTATTGCATTCCACCCAAAAATTCGATACCGAGATTTTACCGGAAATACATGTTTTGAGACCCCCTGAATCCAAAAAAAGCATTTTTAGAAACATGTCCGTGTGTGTGTCTGTGTGTGTGTGTGTCTGTGTGTGTGTGTGTGTGTGTGTGTGTGTGTGTGTGTGTCTGTGAACAGCATAACTCAAAAACGAACAGTCGGATAAGCACCAAACTTGGTATTTAGGTTCAGTATCTTCCAGAGATGCGACACGAAGGTTTTCAAAAAAATTCTCCCACCCCAAACTACCCTTTACATGGAACATTTTTCGAAAATTTTAATTTTCTCAAAAATGGCTCTAAAGATTTTGATGAAAATATCATATGTTTAAGATAATGTCATGGGAAATGAAATGTATATCTCGAATTTTCTGGGAATGTCTCCAAAAGTATTCTTTATTGTGAACGACTTTGCATAACTGGTAAACCATAAGAGATAGACAAAATTTTACTACACAAAAAATGTAGATCGCGTTAAAATACACAGCTTATGTCATATACATTTCTTTTGTCGAGTGAACCGTTTTCGAGATATTGCTTGTTATTTCCTTAAATTTTCCAATACTTTACTTTTTCTCAAATTCGTTATTCATTTTTACTTTCTCTACTACGTATAGTAAGTAGGGGAAGTATTGCATTCCACCCAAAAATTCGATACCGAGATTTCACCGGAAATACATGTTTTGAGAATCACTGAATCCAAAAAAAGCATTTTTGGAAACATGTCCGTGTGTGTGTCTGTCTGTGTGTCTGTGTGTCTGTGTGTCTGTCTGTCTGTGTGTCTGTGTGTCTGTGAACAGCATAACTCAAAAACGAACAGTCGGATAAACACCAAACTTGGTATTTAGGTTCAGTATCTTCCAGAAATGCGACACGAAGGTTTTCAAGAAAATCGCCCCACCCCAGACTACCCTTTACATGGAACATTTTTCGAAAATTTTAATTTTCTCAAAAACGGCTCTAACGATTTTGATTAAAATATCATATGTTTAAGATATTGTCATGACAAATAAAATGTATATCTCGAATTTTCTGGGAATGTCTCCAAAAATATTCTTCATTGTGAACGACTTTTGCATAACTGGTAAACCATAAGAGATAGACAAAATTTTACTACACAAAAAATGTAGATCGCGTTAAAATACACAACTTATGTCATATACGTTTCTTTTGTTGAGTGAACCGTTTTCGAGATATTGCTTGTTATTTCCTTAAATTTTCCAATACTTATACTTTTTCTCAAATTCGTTATTCATTTTTACTTTCTCTACTACGTATAGTAAGTAGGGGAAGTATTGCATTCCACCCAAAAATTCGATACCGAGATTTCACCGGAAATACATGTTTTGAGACCTCCTGAATCCAAAAAAAGCATTTTTGGAAACATGTCCGTGTGTGTGTCTGTGTGTGTGTGTGTCTGTGTGTGTGTCTGTGTGTGTGTGTGTGTCTGTGTGTGTGTGTGTGTCTGTGAACAGCATAACTCAAAAACTAACAGTCGGATAAACACCACACTT
The DNA here is from genome assembly GCA_030765065.1 of Deroplatys truncata. Lineage (NCBI taxonomy): Eukaryota > Metazoa > Arthropoda > Insecta > Mantodea > Mantidae > Deroplatys > Deroplatys truncata. Next base: position 301,494,025 of record CM060975.1, on the reverse strand, counting down.
GGTATTTACGTTCAGTATCTTCCAGAGATGCGACACGAAGATTTTCAAGAAAATCCCCCCCACCCCAGACTACCTTTACATGGAACATTTTTCGAAAATTTTAATTTTCTCAAAAATGGCTCTAACGATTTTGATTAAAATATCATATGTTTAAGACAATGTCATGAGAAATGAAATGTATATCTCGAAATTTCTGGGAATGTCTCCAAAAGTATTCTTCATTGTGAACGACTTTTGCATAACTGGTAAACCATAAGAGATAGACAAAATTTTACAACACAAAAAATGTAGGTCGCGTTAAAATACACAACTTATATCATATACATTTTTTTCGTTGAGTGAACCGTTTTCGAGATATTGCTTGTTATTTCCTTAAATTTTCCAATACTTATACTATTTCTCAAATTCGTTATTCATTTTTTTATGTCCTGGACATGCAAAGAGAATGGAATGCGCCACATAGCAACCAGCGATAAAATATTTGACTATCGCTTAAAAGCTACCATATTCCCCTTGCATCTACAAGAAAATTACAAATAAGATTGACATCTCGATATCTCGATTAATATGAAGCATATGGAGAATAGGCGTTTGTAAAAATAGATTGTACAAGAGTAGAGAAAGTCATGTGAGTGTAAGACATCAGATTTTTTTTATGTCCTGAACATGCAAAGAGAATGGAATTCGCCACATAGCAACCAGCGTTAAAATATTTGACTATCGCTTAAAAGCTACCATATTCCCCTTGCATCTACAAGAAAATTACCAATAAGATTGACATCTCGATATCTCGATTAACATGAAACATATGGAGAATAGGCGTTTGTAAAATTAGATTGTACAAGAGTAGAGAAAGTCATGTGAGTGTAACACATCAGATTTTTTACTTTCTCTACTACGTACAGTAAGTAGGGGAAGTATTGCATTCCACCCAAAAATTCGATACCGAGATTTCACCGGAAATACATGTTTTGAGACCTCCTAAATCCAAAAAAAGCATTTTTGGAAACATGTCCGTGTGTGTGTGTGTGTGTGTGTGTGTGTGTGTGTCTGTGAACAGCATAACTCAAAAACGAACAGTCGGATAAGCACCAAACTTGGTATTTAGGTTCAGTATCTTCCAGAGTTGCGACACGAAGGTTTTCAAAAAAATCCTCCCACCCCAAACTACCCTTTACATGGAACATTTTTCGAAAATTTTAATTTTCTCAAAAATGGCTCTAACGATTTTGATGAAAATATCATATGTTTAAGATAATGTCATGGGAAATGAAATGCATATCTCGAATTTTCTGGGAATGTCTCCAAAAGTATTCTTTATTGTGAACGACTTTTGCATAACTGGTAAACCATAAGAGATAGACAAAATTTTACTACACAAAAAATATAGATCGCGTTAAAATACACAACTTATGTCATATACATTTCTTTTGTCGAGTGAACCGTTTTCGAGATATTGCTTGTTATTTCCTTAAGTTTTCCAATACTTATACTTTTTCTCAAATTCGTTATTCATTTTTTTTATGTCCTGGACATGCAAAGAGAATGAAATGCCCCACATAGCAACCAGCGTTAAAATATTTGACTATCCCTTAAAAGCTACCATATTCCCCTTGCATCTACAAGAAAATTACCAATAAGATTGACATCTCGATATCTCGATTAACATGAAGCATATGGAGAATAGGCGTTTGTAAAAATAGATTGTACAAGAGTAGAGAAAGTCATGTGAGTGTAACACATCAGATTTTTTGGATTCAGGGAGCCTCAAAACAAATATTTCCGGTGATATCTCGGTATTGAATTTTTGGTTGGAACACAATAGTTCCCCTACTTACTATACGTAGTAGAGAAAGTAAAAAGCTTTCGTAAGATTAGTTTGCATATGCACTAATAAATGATAATGATAGTGAGAATCATCTGAACGTAACACATCAGTTTTTTATAGAATCATTGTCGGACAGAGATATTGATCTTTTAGGGCTACTTCGTTACGTTTCCAATTGTTCGTTGCACGGATTAATGCCACGATTCATATTATTCCGTGTCGAAAGCGCACACGCCTACTATCAGGCCATTTATTGTATTTGAAATGCAAAAATCTGAAACAGTTACGAGGTTGCCCATTTCACTAGCATGTGTAACAATAAGGTTAATTAGAGCTATTTTTATGGAAAATGGAAGCAACGAAACCTGCTCCAGAACTGCTGAATAACCGCTGAGTTTTACTTTTGTGTTTGCCAGAAACCATATAAATGAAACAACTAATTGAATCACAAATTCCCGCTGCTCTGTAGAATTAATTCATAAAAAGCAGAAGTCTAAACTGTTCTTTTTCACAAAAAAGTATTTTCTGGCTATTATTATTTCTGTTTATATTATATCAAAATATTTGACTATCTTAACATTTGACTATCACTGTTCTCTTTGTGTCTATAACGTGTCTCGGTATCTTTTGTGTTATCTTATTTGCTGAGCGCCTGTTATTGTTTTACTATTTTGAATTTTGGGTTCTTTGTCCTCCGGCTAGCTATTATTACCCAGTCGAGCAAATATCTTAAACAGGGCGTGTAAACGGAAAGGATAACACTGATAAAAGAATTTGTTTTTACACTTCTTTAATTTCTCATATTTACTCTTGATACACGCCCTACTGAAACTGTTATATTTTCCAATGTAACTATAATCACTTATTTGCCGCGCATTATTAATTCGCGTATTTCACATTTTTGCAATTAACTTTACGACGCGAGAGATTCTGTAGAATTGCGTAACGTGTACTTCGTGAATGATTCTGTTAAACTGTGCGACGTGTAACCCGTGAATGATTCTGAATGATTTTGTTGGACTGTGTGACGTGTAACGCGTGAATGATTCTCTTAAACTGTGCGACGTGTAACCCGTGAATGATTCTGAATGATTTTGTTGGACTGTGTGACGTGTAACGCGTGAATGATTCTCTTAAACTGTGCGACGTGTAACCCGTGAATGATTCTGTCAAACTACGCGACGTTTGCCTTGTGAATTATTCTGTAGAACTGCGCGTTACCTTTTTTTTATTTTTTTTTTGGGGGGGGGAACAGGAATAAAGGTTTAAGGAAAAACAGATATATATAAAGGTTGTAGAAAGGAAAAAGGAAGAGGAAAAGAAGGATCTTGTTCTGTGGTGGCGCTATTTATTGGGGGCATAATTGGCATCGTGATGGCTGGTACCGCCGAAGCAAACCTGCGGTTCGTGGGTAATTACTAAAATACGGAGAGGTCCAAAGTGGACACACTCCTCAGTGGGGAATAGGGAAAAGTCATGGCCGAGGCCCTGACAGTAACCAAGAAAACAGTGGTGGCTTAACAGTTGATGATGGTACCGAGCCCGGGCCTGTTACCTCCGGGCATCGGAGTGTGGGTGGCGTAGAGTCGTCCCGCGTCGGTGGTTGCGCACCCGGGCTTTTACCTCCGGGCACGCGGATGAGGCGATGCGGCGTGAGGTGATGCAGCGTGTGGAGAGGGGTTGTCGAGATGATGGTGCGGGTTCCCCTCCATGCGTTTGTTGAGATCCTGAAGGCGATCAAAGCCGTCAGCCGTCTGGTTGCGGCTTTCCTCCATGAAGTCGAGTGCGTCTAGGTGTTGCTGTTGAATCTTGGAGAGTGCCTCTTTGTGGTGCTGCGTGAGTTGTTTTGTGATGTCTGCGTAGTGGCGATCTAGCTTCTTCATAGATTCTGCGTGTTCGGCGAAGTGGCTGTTGACGTTGTTGACGAGGCGTTTCTTGGTGACGTCGTGAGATTCGTCTATGATGCTGACGACCTCCGTGAACTGTGAGTTCGAGGTGCTCTTCCAGGGCAGAGAGCTTGCTGGCAAGGTTTAGCACCTCAGCGTGAAGGTCCTGGATGGCGTCGATGATGTTCGTAGTCTTGGTTGATTGCTGCTTTAGTAAGTCGTTGGCGTCTGCTATGTGTTGTTGTATCTGCGGTGAGTCGTTGTGAGATACCAGCAATCCAGCAATCCAGCAATCGAGAACAGGTCGCCCAGGTTTACCTGGGCGGAATGTAATCGCCACAGTACCTAGCCGCGTATGCGGCTTTACCTGTGCGATAAAGGAGATTTAAAAGAATATACACGAGCTTTTGATTTGTGTCTGTCTTGGGCGGGGTTTAGCTTTCTGCACTACCATTTGGCTGGGTCTCGGCGTTTCCTCATGGGCGGACTAGCGACCATGCAGTGACCGAGCCCAATGCTGCTTAACTTGGGCGACCGCTTGTGTGGTCGTCAAGTTAAGCAGGCCGGCCTGGCAGCAAAGCAAGATGGGAATACAGGTAATGGGATGGGGGTACTCAAGTTGGCGGCAGGGCGGGTCGTTGCTAAATGGTCACTCATCCAGCTAGCGACCGGGCCCAATGCTGCTTAACTTGGGGAAGTTTGTGAAGTGAGGGATTGGCAGACCTCAGCCTCGGGGGCCCAAGCCGTCTTTCGGCAACCGGTAGCTCTTCCTCCGCCGCGGCGCCTTATGGTCATAGCGGCCCAAAGAGTTAACCAGCTGGTTGGTATGGTAGGCGAGTTTCGTGTACATGGTGCGGGTTCTCTCCCGCACCACGTCCACGATGTATGGGAGACCGGAATGGGTATGCAGGATATGTGATGGGAACCTACGCCCAGTATCATAGATCATCCGAAGCGCCCTGTTCTGGACGACTTGCAGTCTGCGGATGGTGGTCGCTGCCGCCGATCCCCAGACCTCGCAGCCGTAAAGAATCAGGGGCGGGATAATCGCCTGATATAGGCGTAGTTTGAGGCGTATGGGCATTGTGGAGCGGAATACAGGGTACAGCTGCCTCAGCGCGGAGTGGCCGAGGCCGACCTTTGCCCTGACATGTGGCGCGAAAGTGAGGCCGCGGTCGAGCGTGACTCCGAGGTATTTGGCTGAGGTAACCCAGGGGATTCTCCTCCGCCGCAACCTCAGAGGCCGCTCGGGCCGCCACCGACGGACCTTCGCCAGGAGAAGCGCAGAGCTCTTCCCCGGGCTAATGGCCATCCTCCACTTTTCGCTCCACCTGCCAATGGCTCGGAGCTGTCGCTGTAGTGGAGGGAAGCAGAATCGGGCATTCTTGTTCTGTGCCATTATGAGGACATCGTCGGCATATTGGCACGTAACAGTCCTGGGTTCCGTGGGGAAGTCCGACATGTAGGCCGCGAAGAGAAGCGGGGACAGTACACTGCCTTCCGGGACTCCAGCGGCTATGGGTCGGACTGAGGAAACCTTCCCCTCCACTCTCACCCTGAATGTGCGATCCCGAAGGAAACTGCTTATCAGGGCAAGATAGGCGGGAGGGACGTCTAACTCCTTGAGTTTGTATAAAAGGCCTTGGTGCCACGTCGTGGCAAAGGCCTTCTCTACGTCCAGCAGCACTGCTATGGTCTTGAAGTTCTCCTGGAAGCCCAGGGAGGCCTTCTCGGCCAGTCGCAGCAGCTGCAGGGTGGTGGAGTGCCCATGGCGAAAACCAAACTGATGGTCCGGTAGGAGTTGCCTTTCCTCAAATAGAGGTGTGAGGCGGGCTAGGAGCAACCGCTCAAAGACTTTTGAGACGGTTGGGAGCAAGCTGATGGAGCGGTAACTGCATGGAAAGACCGGATCCTTGCCGGGCTTTAAAATGCATACCACCCGCGCCTCTTTCCAACTAGTCGGAAAGTGACGGAGGTGAAGGCATGCATTGAAAATCCGCGTCAAATGGATGACGGCCTTCTTGGGTAGGTGCTGGAGCATGGGCGCCGTGACGCCGTCATGTCCAGGGGATTTATTCGGATTGAGTTTTCGGATTTCGGAAGCCACCTGTTTAGGGGTGACTATGGGAAGATGGACCTCCTCGTGGCGCGGTTGTGGTTCCTCATAGAGGTAGTCCACAGTCGCTTCCACGAGCTCAGTAAAGTCTTCGTCCTGGGGGTCCTCCCGCGGTTCGAATTGGAGTTCTAAATGGTCTGCAAACACTGTGGCTTTCTCGCGGGGCTCGAAAGCGAGTCTCCCGCGAGTGCCGTGCAGAGGATGCTGGTACTGCGTCTTATCCTTCCTCAAGGATTTGATTATCCGCCATGGTTTCTTTTCCTGTAGGTTCACAGACTCCATTGTTCTTTCCCAGGCCTCCTTTCTGTGCACACGGAGCAGTCGCCTTGCCAGGGTTTTGAACCGCTGGTACACTGCCCCTATCCTGGGATGGCGGAAACGCTGCCATAGCTTCCGTACAGTTGCCTTGGCTTTTAGCAGCTGCCGGAGTTCATTAGGTATGGTTCTCGGGTTGGGTATGTCAGACGGGATGCGGTGAGTGTGTGCACGTATCGCAGTCAGGATCTGTTGGGAGAAGTCTGCCGCCGCCGCTTCCAGTGCATCGATGGAGTCGATACGTGGCCGCGGGTCGACAGACCGGTTCAATTCTTGGACGGCTGCGCCCCAGTCGACCTCGTTTATCCAGTCTGGGCTGACCAGAGCTGGCATTGAAACGTTGGAATCCACCAGGACAGGGTCATGGTCGGAATCCAGCTCGTTTACCGCCGAGAGCTCTAGATGGAATGGAACGTTTTTGGTGAGCATGATGTCGAGAATATCCGGCCTGCCGTGGGCCGGATAAAACGTAGGCCCTCTCGGTCCGTGCGCGATTAGGCTTGGGTCTCCGCTGATGAGGCGGTAGAGTCCGCGGCCTTTCTGGTTAGCCGTGCGGCTGTGCCAGAGCCCGTGCTTCGCGTTGAGGTCTCCTGCAATGCATACCACTGGGTGTAGGTTGAGTAGGGTACGGTAATCTGCTTCATAGAAGCGATGGTCTGGGGGGTCGTAAACCGCTATCAGCAAAGTGTCTAGCCCGCCAATGGCAAGCCGAATGGCACAGGCTTCCACATGCTGTAGCGGAGGGAGAGGGAAGGGTGTATGCGTGATATGATTCTTTATGAATATAGCTGTACCGCCCCCCGGTCGGCCGACCCGATCTTGCCGATGGGTGACGTAACTTGGCAGCGAAAAGTTAGTACCAGCAATCAAGTGTGTTTCACAGACCATTAGAATATCAATTCCGTAGGAGTTGACAAACTCAAGTACGCTGGGATAATGCCCCCTTATTCCGTTTGCGTTCCAGAACGCAGCTCGTAATGGCCTCCGGACGAGTCTGGCAGCCATTACGAAGCGGAATTAGGGAACAGATGCTCCAGCGTTTCGAGCATGACTTGGTGCTTTTGAATGGGGCTTAACTGCGGGTTAGCGAGTTGCAGCTTGCAGTGTCGTAGCGCAGGTAGGGCCTTTTTGATGAGGTCACCAAACCACAGGGATAGGGCCCGGAATTCTTCCAAATCTGTTTGGGAGATGGTGTCCCCAAAACCTGCCATGGAGGCCGGTGTTGTTGCCGGGAGCGCCGGGGTATCTGGCACGGCAGCGGCCGGTGTCTTGGGCACTGCCGCGGTCGCTGGTGGTTTAGGTGCCGCCACTGTGGGCGGGGCTTGGGGTTGCTCAGTAGCCGGGGCCTGTGATTGGCCCGGCATGGTGTTAGGTGCAGGACCTTTGTTGTGTCTCTTCTTCTTCTTGTTCTTCTTCTGACGCTTTGTGCGTTTTTCTGTTGGCTGTTCCTGCTGTGGCACTTCGTCGGGCGATGCCGTCGCCGTCGTCGCCGCAGTGGTAATCGGCGTCTCTGTTGGACCCTCCTTAGAAGCCAAAGCTCCTCCCGCTCCTTGGAGCGTCGTCTCGGCCTTCTTGAGAGCGGCCGCAAAGGAAACTCCCGGTCGGACTGCAGCCGGTACCGGTGCTCCTTGTCGGCGGCTCTCGATTATCCTCTGCCTCGCCACGCAGCCCTTGTAAACGCTGACGTGGTCCTGGCGGCAGTTAGCACAAGTCTTCTCCTCGGGCGCTTTGTCACAGTCCCGCAGTAGATGGGGTCCAGCACATCGCAGGCAGGCAAGCTTGCGCTCACACGCCAGGCTCGAGTGGTGGAAACCCATACATCTGTGGCACTGCACTGGTCCACCTTGGCCGTAAAAGCGTTCAACTTTCACGACCGTGTGGAAGAGCACCCGAACAGCGTCGATGGGCTGTGTCTCCTCGCCAGGGACCTTGTCTACAACGACGAGGTAGAGAGGCATCGGAACTTTCACTGGGCCTTCCTCAGTGATGATCGTCTTCCTCAGCTGTGCCACAGCCGAAGCGACGATGTTGTGTTCTTCTGAGAGCGCAGCCCTGACGTCGTCTGGGTGGCACTCAGAGTCAAGCCCACGTATGACCCGGCGCTCCACATGTGGGCGCTGCGGAGAGTAGGAATAGAAGGGGATCTGCAGGTCCCTCAGGACTTGCTTGGCCGCCTCGAAGTCCTCGGGCGTGAAGGTCTGCAAGTGGACCTTATGTGGTTTTCTTCGGGCTTCGAAGCCGCCCGCGATCTTGGACGCCAGCCGCCGCATAACTCCTACATGGTCTCTGAAGGAGTCCGCTATGATCGGCGGTAGTTTGGCCCCCCTTTTGGTTGGGGGTTGTTGAGTAACCTGTGGTGGTGGTTGCTGCATGCTAGCTCCCGAGTTGGGTTTGGAACCCGGGGGTGCCCTTTTCCTTCCCTCGACGACAGTGAAGCCGTCGAGATCGGACTCCTCCTCCTCCGAATCAGGCAGAGGGGTGAAGGAGGGGTGAGAGGGATTTGCTGGCGTTACACCGGCAGTGATCTTCTGAGGGGCCGTAGCCTTCCTCTTAGATCCCTTGGACCTACCTTTGATTGAGTCTCCCAGTATGGGAGAGGAGAAGGAGCTGGGTCCTGGTACTTGCCCGTCGTTGGGGTCAAGGGTCGGCGCGGTTGCCCTTCGGCTGTTCGCAGAGGACCGGACCTCCGCGAGGGAGGCGCCTGTACGAGCCATATCGGCCCTGGGTACTGGACCAGAGGTCCTGACCCTTGGCTGTGGTCTTGCGAACCCGCTGTCTCGTGGTCCGTCAGTCAGTGTGTCCAAGTCTTGGAAAAATAGATGACAGTAAGAGAGTAGTAAGAAATGTGGGGATACCTGTTCTCGAGAATAACCGCTGGACCTTAGCGAGAGACCAGGGACAAGCTAGCAGGGGATGCTAAGTCCACTGCTTGCCCGGCTCCGCTCGACGATTCGCCCGGACGGGCCTTTTTCTGGCGGGCTAGAAGGGGAAGCAAGTCCACTGCCCGCCAGTGGGAGAGGTGAAGGCGGCTCGCACTCTCGCGGCCGAGCGGCAAGCTAGAAGAGGGTGCTGTGCCCACTGCTTGCCGCTATGGTGATGGCTGCCGGTGGAAAGGCAACTTGCAGGGGATGCCTCTAGCTGCCGCTGAGGTGCCCCACGAAGCGTCGGCTGATGGCGCTGGCCTCGCCCACGATGATGCTGCGCTGCCCAAGAAGACCGAAGTAGCTCCTGAAGACGATGTGCACCCCTCGGCTCCAGGATGCGGAATGCGTCAATGCGTGCGTGTTGTGAGATACCCGTCTCTGGCTCGGAATTTATACTCCCTCACACCGGTATGCCTAAAGATTATAATCGACCTGCTATTGGTTAATAAAACGCGGCAACATTAGCGTCTATTTTTATATCCAATCAAAATTACGAACACATATGCTCTAGGGAAGACATTCCCTCCATTTCTAAAGAAAGGCACGCTACTCTGACGTCATTTGTTTGCCTCTTCTAATTGATAAACAACTCACCCCCTCGCTACATTGTTACCCGCTCCTATTGTCGGTTTCAGTGAGGCCGTGTAAACGTATTTCCTAACAATGCTTATAATTAACAAACCTCTCAAATCATTGTCATACAATAATGCTAATTTACACTACAATCACTCTGGCATTCACAATGTTGTGATATAAAATACTGCCTCAAACGAAATGTGTAATGTAGTTATTTCTGCAAAGGTTTATTTGAATTAAAATGCAGTACAGAGAAAATTAAACTTTAGTAGGAATAGTTTGTATACCCACTAATAAATGACAAAGTCATGTTTATGTATGAGTTCAGGATATTTCAAAACATGTATTTCTAGTGAAATCTCTACATACCATAGGTATGTGGTAGAGAAAGAATATAGAGTATTTTTTCTGAACGCTCAACGAAACGGTGTATGGTTTCGCGGACTACCTTGAACACATTCAGAGTGAAGGTTTTCTAGGCGCCATACAAACTACGTTGCCATGAAACAGGCGTTGCGCTCCTTTAAACGCCTTGATGAATTCGCAGGATAAGTAAACTTTGAGTAAATATGACACCCATATTGGGATGTAAATGAGGTCTTCAGCTTAATCTGACGTTGAATCTGAATGCTGCAAGGTTATTTAGAGTGTGATAAAGGAGAACTGAACAACGGGGAGCTGTGATGCAATGTGTTTGATCCCACAGTAGTTCATGAATATGGAATTTCACCCTTCCTGTACTTCACCACCACACTTTACCTCTCAAAACTGAAAACTGAACTTTATTCCATTACAATGTTAGTCATAAGAAGCAAAACTCTATTAACAAGATAACTACACCGCCTTTGTGAAAACTGCAGCACCAAGAAGGAAACGCATGAATTTAATAGCACAGATTAGGTACATGACAAGTAACAAATGTTAAACTTTTCAAATCTATACATGACTTTTGAGCTCTAATATTCAGTATTTGGTGTGGTCTCCATGCGCTGCAATTACAGCTGCTATACGCCGTGACATTGAATGAAAAAGGTTCTGAATAAGTTCCTGAGGGATTTCCCTCCACATAGTTTGTATCCGAGCCCACAAATCCGTGACACTGGTTAATGGAGGACCGTGGCGCACCAGGTGCCGACAAACCATATCCCAGACATGTCAGACGAACGTGCAGGCCAGGGAAGCAATGAACCCGTCGCTCTTCGAAGAAGGCTTGTACATATCTCGCAATATGTGGCCGGGCTTGTCCTGTTGAAATGTGGCCTGTGCAGATGCCTGAAGCAGGGGAGTACTACCTCAGGCTCTACAACCACCGTTAGATACCGGTTGCCGTTCAAAGTGCCCTCAATTCGTAGGAGGCCAGATCGGTTGTTGTAACCAATGGCGCCCCAAACCATCACACCTGGTGTTTGTCTGCTATGCCGCTCAACAAAGCAACCCTCCAGGTTGCCTCACCACGGTGCCGACGGACACGTATGCGGCCATCACTGAAGAACACGTAGAAACGGGACTCGTCCGAAAAGACTATTTTGCCACTCAGCACCCCAGTGACGGTGTTCACGTGCCCATTGCAGTCGGAGGAGCATGTGGTTTCTGGACAATGGAAGTCAACGTAATGGCATGCATGCAACCAGTCCAACCTGCAGCGGATGGCGATGAACCGTTGATGCAGACAAGTTCACACCTGTTGCAGTGCTCCAGCAACGAGCCAACACTGTGGATGAAGCTGTACGGTCCGTTATGGCCATGCGGACAAGATGCCAGTCATCTCGTGCTGTGGTCACGTTCCATGGTCTTCGCTGCGTACGACCTCCATCTATCCACTGCTTCCACACACGCATCACTGTCGTAGCAACATGCCCTGTACGAGCCGAAATGTCACGGTATGATAAACCCGCTTCCCGGAGACCAATCACTCTGTCCCGTTCGAACTCACTCACATGCCGATATGGCTCCCTTTGACGTCAACGAGGCATATTGGCACTCACTTTATTGTTTCCACCTTGTTTGACAGCTCTGCACTGACTACACTGGGCGCAACACTGCCCTTGTCGGACCGACACAATAAGCCTCTACTCGGCCTACGTGTACCCCATCTCTCTGCAAACCTAATCACTTATTGCTTGCACACTCTTCTACGCTTCCACCAAGCTTGAAGTTATTGGGAAATTCTTTCTTGGTGTTTCAATTTTCACAAACGGAAGTTTAGTTTTTAAATAAAGATTTAGTGATACAATTTTTAAAAAATTCACTTGACTTTCTCTACTTACTCTTCTACAAGGTATTCCTAAGAAAGCTTATATTTTATCTACTTCTTGTTAATAGAAATAAACCTTAACCACACATTTACACATTTCGTTGTAGATATAAGAGGAATAGAGTACCTTAAAATGATACGAGTAGTTAGATGTTTAAAAAGCGCGTCGCTAGTAATGGCTTTGCATTGCCGCGAGATAAAAACGAAGACCAACCTACCACTTGAAAACTTTTAAGTATTATAAAACCAAAACACAATAAACAAAGACCATCTCGGAAACGGTTAACGCTAAAAAAATTGTGTCACACAAATATCTTGAACATTTAGCATTTTAGCAAAAATGATTACAGCGTTTTGTTTGGGAAAAAGAAAAACGAAAAAAAGTCCATGTAAAGGGGGTTTGGGATTTTCTTGTAATTATTCGTGTCGCAAATCTGGAAGATACTGAACTTATATCTATAGAAAGTTTGATATTTAACCAACTTTTCGTTTTTGAGTTACGCTGTTCACTTACGCACGCACACACACATAAACACACTGTTTTTACTCAGGGAGCCTCAAAATGCGTGTTTCCGTTGAAATCCAGGTATCTAATTTCGAATGACCTCCAGAATGTGGGCAACAGACTTTACCGCCTGAGCCATCCCGCTCGGTCAAACATTTTCCTCTGGCATCAGCCATCCGTTATTATTCGCTTTAATTACTTTCTCTACTACGTATAGTAAGTAGGGGAAGTATTGTATTCCACCCAAAAATTCGATACCGAGATTTCACCGGAAATACATGTATTGAGACTCCCTGAATCCAAAAAAAGCATTTTTAGAAACATGTCCGTATTTGTGTCTGTCTGTGTGTGTCTGTGAACAGCATAACTTAGAAACGAACAGTCGGATAAACACCAAACTTGGTACTTGGGTTCAGTATCTTCCAGAGATGCGACACGAAGGTTTTCAAGAAAATACCCCCACCCTTATTACCCTTTACATGGAACATTTTTCGAAAATTTTAATTTTCTCAAAAATGGCTATAACGATTTTGATTAAAATATCATATGTTTAAGATATTTTCATGACAAATAAAACGTATATCTTGAATTTTCTGGGAATGTCTCCAAAAGTGTTCTTCGTTGTGAACGACTTTTGCGTAACTGGTAAACCATAAGAGATAGACAAAATGTTACTACACAATAAATGTAGATCGCGTTAAAATACACAATCTATGCCATATACATTTTCTGTTGTTGAGTGAACCATTTTCGACATATTGCTTGTTATTCCCTTAAATTTTTCAATACTATTTTCTCAAATGGGAATTCGTTATTCATTGTTTTGTCTTGGATATGCAAAGAGTATTAATTTGTGGCAAAGGGAATGGTGCTGCACCTAGTAACCAGCTATTAAGAGATATGTATGTGCTTGAAGGCTACTGTATTTCTATATTTCCCTTGTAAATATATTATCCCCTTACATCTACAAGAAAATTAGCAATAAGATAGACTCTGCAAATGTTTATCTCGATTAACATGAAGTAGATGGAGAATAAGCGTTTGTATAAATAGTTTGTAAAGAGTAGAAAAGTCGTGTGAGTGTAACACATCAGATTTTTTTTTGTCCTGGTAATACAAAGAGAATGGAATACTCCACATAGCAACCTGCTCTTAAAATATTTGACTATCGCTTAAAGCCTAGCAATTCCCCTTGCATCTACAAGAAAATTAGCAATAAGATTAACATCTCGATTAACATGAAGCATATGGAGAATAAGCGTATGTAAAAATAGTTTGGACAAGAGTAGAGAAAGTCATGTGAGTGTAACGCATCAGAATTCTTTTTTTCAAAATTTTTAGTGGTCTCATGGAAACAGTATGGAATTTTAAGGCCAGCGTATAGCGTCCAGTTCTTAAACATTTGACTATCGCTGTTCTCTATGCATCTATAACTAAATGTGTAATGTAGCTATTTCTGCAAAGATTTATGTGGATTAAAATTTAATAGGTAGAAAGATAAGCTTCAGTAAGAATAGTTTGTTTACTCACTAATAAAGATAGAGGGAGAGAAAGTCATGTGAAAGTATCACATCAGAATTTTTTGGGGGGCCGAAATATAATACTGCTTGTACTTGCTATAGATAAGAGGAAGAGAAAAAAAGATGGGTTTTTCAGCAAAGTTTGTGCCTCTGGTTTAAAGGAACGAGGAATTAATAAAAAAAAACAAAGTAACCACGATAGATAATTTATAAAGGTTCTTTAATCATCAAACATCTACATGTTAGGTTTTACAAAAAAAAAAAAAGTTCCTTTTGGGAGTTGGAAGGAAGAAGATTGGCATGGCAAAGAGGATTGAAAAAACAACAAGGAACTAAAATGGTGAGCAGAGTTGGACAGCGAGCACTCAGCAGTTAATTATCAAATCCTTTTGAAGGGGAATTTAATATAATAAATAGGGATTGCAGTTTTCATAACGGGGGCTGTAAATCACTGCCATATGGATGATAATGCAGCTGATTAATTCTGAATCGTGCTTTGACTGTTTAATTCCTTTCGAAACGAGATGTTTCCATTTTTGATTCGCTATCTTCTCCCACACTCTACTAGGACCTGACGTAGATGTGTTATACAGGATGTTTCATTAGTAACGCAAGATACCAATAAAACTAGAATTGTCATTTCTTTTAAAAAAAATGCTCACAAAAGTCACATATAATATTTTAAGAACCGAGAGGGATGGCTCAGGCGGTAAAGTCTGTGGCCCGCATTGGGGAGGTCCCGGGTTCAAATCCCGAGGGCCGGCCAATCTCTCCGAGATTTTTTCGTGGTTTTCCAGGACCCAAAGTTCCACTTTAAGTAAAAAACAATAGCAAAATGAAAAATAAGTGGTAATAGGGAATGCTATGCCATCTATCTACAGACAATGTAAGAAGTTAGACTGGACGGCACCCTAATGCCATCTGCACGGCAAGAAGCGGGTGGTTACAGGGATGAGACCAGGAAGGATAACTGTCCGTCTTTCTGTGTGAAGGGGCGGTTAGACTGGACGGCATCCTAATGCCATCTCCACGACATGAAGCAGGTGGTTGCAGTGATGAGACCTAGAAGGCTAACTGTCCGCCTTTATATGGGGACGGCGGTTGGACTGGACGGCACCCTAATGCCATGTGCACGGCACGAAGCAGAAGACCCGGTTGCCATGCACTAGGGATGTCTGGGCACGAGACGAAGCAAGATGGCATTTCCAGGGATGAGACCTAGAAGGCTAACTATCCGCCTTTATATGGCGGCGTCGATTGGACTCGACAGCACCCTAATGCCATCTGCACGGCATGAAGCGGGTTGTTACAGGGATGAAACCTAGAAGGCTAACTGTCCGCCTTTCTGTGTGAGGGCGGCGGTTAGACTGGACGGCACCCTAATGCCATCTGCACGGCATGAATCGGGTTGTTACAGGGATGAGACCTAGAAGGTTAACTGTCCGCGTTTATATGGCGGCGTGGATTGGACTCGACGGCACCCTAATGCCATCTGCACGGCATGAAGCGGGTTCTTACAGGGATGAGACCTAGAAGGCTAACTGTCCTCCTTTATATGGGGGCGGTGGTTGGACTGGACGGTACCGTAATACCGTCTGTACGGCGCGAAGCAGAAGATTCGGTAGTATGCGCTAGGGTCTCTGTGACATGTGACGGAATGGGTGGTTACAGGGATGAGACCTAGAAAGCTAACTATCCATCACATATCGTTCTAAGAGTTATCCAAGGTCGCGATATGACCAGGGAGTTAAAGCGACGTAAAATAAAATCTCTGATGTGATGCATTCACATGACTTTCTCTACTCTCTATCTTTATTAGTAAGTATACAAACTATTCTTACTATAGATTGTTTTTCTATTACATTTTAATCCAAATAAACCTTTGCAAAAACAGCTACTTTACAAGTTTCGTTATAAATACCAAGCGAACAGTGATAGTCAAATGTTTAAGAACTGGACGCTATACGCTGACCTTAAAATTCCATACTGTTTCCATGCAATGCCAAGAAACAACTGAAAATCGATGGGACGTAAAAAGAATGACAAGCGTTGAACAACTCGAAACATTAATAACGAATATCTCAGAAATTGCCTATGGCACAAGAAAGCTTAATATATATAAAATCTGTGTTTTAAAGAGATCTATATTTTTTGTGTGTACGTCTTCGTCTATCGCCTAACATTTACCGGCTAAGCAAGATTATACAAAATTCTTTTCGAATGAAGAGGTCTTCCTAGTCTACTCCCAGAAAATTCAAAATATACATTTTATTTGTCATATATAGTATTTTAGTCAAAATCGTTGGAGCCCTTTGTTTAGGAAATAAAAATTTACGAAAAATGTTCCATGTAAGGGGTAGTTTGAGGTGAGGGATTTTGATGAAAATCTTCGTATCGCATCTCTGAAAGGTACTGAACGTAAATGCCAACTTTAGTATTTATCCGATCTTTCGTTTTTGAGTTATAGTGTTCAGAGACACAGACACATACACGGACATTTTTTAAAAAATCTGATGTGTAGCACTCACATGGCTTTCTCTACTCTTGTACAAACTATTTTTACAAACGCGTATCCTCCAACTACTTCATGTTAATCGAGATAAACATTTGTAGAAACTATCTTATTGCTAATTTTCTTGTAGATGCAAGGGGAATACGGTAGTATTTAAGCGATAGTCAAATATTTTAAGAGCTGGTTGGAGCATTTCGTTTTATTTGCGTGTCCAGGATAAAAAAAAATCTGATGTGTTGCACTCACATGACTTTCTCTACTCTTGTACAATCTAATTTTACAAACGCCTATTCTCCATATGCTTCATGTTAATCGAGATATCGAGATGTCAATCTTATTGCTAATTTTCTTGTAGATGCAAGGGGAATATGGTAGGTTTTAAGCGATAGTCAAATATTTTATCGCTGGTTGCTATGTGACGCATTCCATTCTCTTTGCATGTCCAGGACATAAAAAAAATGAATAACGAATTTGAGAAAAAGTATAAGTATTGGAAAATTTAAGGAAATAACAAGCAATATCTCGAAAACGGTTCACTCAACAAAAGAAATGTATATGACATAAGTTGTGTATTTTAACGCGATCTACTTTTTTTGTGTAGTAAAATTTTGTCTATCTCTTATGGTTTACCAGTTATGCAAAAGTTGTTCACAATGAAGAATTCTTTTGGAGACATTCCCAGAAAATTCGAGATATACATTTCATTTCTCATGACATTATCTTAAACATATGATATTTTCATCAAAATCGTTAGAGCCATTTTTGAGAAAATTAAAATTTTCGAAAAATGTTCCATGTAAAGGGTAGTCTGGGGTGGGGGGATTTTCTTGAAAACCTTCGTGTCGCATCTCTGAAAGATACTGAACCTAAATACCAAGTTTGGTGCTTATCCGACTGTTCGTTTTTGAGTTATGCTGTTCACAGACACACACACAGACACACACACACAGACACACACACAGACACACACACAGACACACACACGGACATGTTTCCAAAAATGCTTTTTTTGGTTTCAGGAGGTCTCAAAACATGTATTTCCGGTGAAATCTCGGTATCGAATTTTTGGGTGGAATGCAATACTTCCCCTACTTACTATACGTAGTAGAGAAAGTAAAAAACGAATAACGAATTCCAATTTGAAAAAAGGTAAGTATTCGAAAATTTAAGGGAATAACATGTAATATCTCGAAAAGGGTTCACTTAACAACAAAAATGTCTATGACATAAATTGTGTACTTTAATGCGATCTACATTTTTTGTGTAGTAAACTTTTGTCTATCTTTTATGATTTACCAGTTATTAAAAGTCGTTCACAATGAAGAATACTTTTGCGGACATTCCAGAAAATTCAAGATATACATTTTATTTTTCATGAAAATATCTTAAACATATGATATTTTAATCAAAATCGTTAGTGCAATTTTTGAGAAAATTAAAATTTTCGAAAAATGTTTCATGTAAAGGGTAATCTGGGGTGGGGGGATTTTCTTGAAAACCTTTGTGTCGCATTTCTGGAAGATACTGAACCTAAATACCAAGTTTGGTGTTTATCCGACTGTTCGTTTCTGAGTTATGCTGTTCACAGACAGACAGACAGACAGACACACACACACACACACACACACACACACACACACAGAGACATGTTTCCAAAAAAAAATTGATGCAGGGGGTCTCAAAACATGTTATTTCCGGTGAAATCTCGGTATCGAATTTTTGGGTGGATTACAATACTTCCCCTACTTACTATACGTAGTAGAGAAAGTAAAAATCAGAAACTACAATTAAAATAAGGGGATATATGAACTTCAGTTGTATAATCGCAGAACGTATGGATATGCACTCCGACCTATTTATTACTCTTTGAGCACCATAAAGACTTTTACAATCACTGCATTTATGTTGAATCCTTTTGTGTTCTTTTATATCAGTACATAATATATAATTCAATGTCAGAGAGGAGATCAACAAATAATACGTGAACTCGCTGTTCCTTTGTTATTTTGTGAAGCAATAAAAGCCTAACTAATTATTACTCTTATGTTGGCAATGTTCGAGCTAAATCAGTGATCGTTGTGAAAGATATAGATGCTATTGGGAGCTTTTGTAGTTATCACATAAAATGACATAATTTTTTTAACTCTATTTTATTTTACGTCGCTTTAAGTCCTTGGTCATATCGCGACGGATCTGTCGGTGGATAACTCTTAGAACGATATGCGACAGTTAGGCTTCTAGGTCTCATCCCTGGAAAAGCCAGATCTGCTTCGTGTCGTGCAGATGGCGTTAGGGTGCCGTCCAGTATAACGGCTTACATTGTCTGAAGATAGATGGCATAACTTTCGCTATTACTCATCTTTCATTTTACTGTTGTTTTAGACTTAAGGTGGAACTTTGGTTCGTGGTATGAAATATCCAATCCGATATTTACCTTGGCGACTGAGGAAAACCACGAAACAATCTCAGATAGATTGGTAGGCCCACGAGATTTGAACCCGGGAGCTCCGAATGATGGGCCACAGACTTTACCGTCTGAGCCATCCCGCTCGCTATTACGTAATTAATCGTGTGAAATAGGGTGAAATTTAATATTCTAAGATAGACAGTGATTTTCACCTTATGTCGCAGGTTATTTGTGCCAAGTTTGGTCGAAATCGGTGAAATGGTGTAGAGGACTATAAGGAACATACACACACATACCAACTTATACGAGGGAACTTGTCTGAATCAACGGTTCGTTGCCGTCTGCTGCAGGTTGGACTGGTTGCATGCATGCCATTACGTCGGCTTTCATTGTCCAGAAACCACAAGCTCCCCCGACTGCAATGGGCACGTGAACACCGTCACTGGGGTGCTGAGTGGCAAAATGTAGTCTTTTCGGACGAGTCCCGCTTCAACGTGTCCTACAGTGATGGCCCCATATGTTTCCGGTGGACCGTGGTGAGCACAACCCGGAGGGCTGCGTTGTTGAGCGGCATAACGGACAAACACCAGGTGTGATGGTTTGGGGCGTCATTGGTTACAACAACCGATCTCGCCTACAACGATTTGAGGGCACTTTGAACAGCAACCGGTACCTAACGGTGGTTGTACTCCCCCTGCTTCAGGCCTCTCCACAGGCCACATTTCAGCAGGACAATGCCCGGCCACATATTGCGAGGAATGTACAAGCCTTCTACGAAGAGCGACGGGTACCATTGCTTCCCTGGCCTGCACGTTCGCCTGACATGTCGCACATGTCTGCGATATGGTTGGTAGGCACCTGGTGCGTCACGGATCTCCAGTAACCAGTGTCACGGATTTGTGGGCTCGAGTACAAACTGCGTGGAGGGAAATCCCTCAGTAACTTATTCAGAACCTTTTTTATTCAATACCACGGCGTATATGGTCATCGCAGCCTTCGGATCCCCAAGCGGCGACCTTTGTGCAGTAGCCAAACACTTGTTCCCTACCCTCCCTAACCGCAAGCACCATAAAATCTTAGTGACATCCATGTGCATATGCGCGTTGTTGCCAAAATTAAAAATAGTATTTAAAAGCAAAACTTTGCAGGTGATTTCCACATGTACAGAATACAATCATGCAGTTTGTCTGCTTGCTTTACACACAAAATAACTATGTAAATAACTATGAATCGCATAGTAATTACATTTAAGTTGCAAACGCTTTAAAATATAACTGAACTAATGAATGATCTGAACTAATATACTGCGCTACAAGAATAGAAATGCATGTTAACATATCCGAGAGAAACTTAGAAACATGTTCCGAATAAACTATACATTGTTGGACTATCATTAAATAATTAAAATACATAAATATTAATTTATTTTGAAAGGAACTGTTACTCCCAAATCAAAGCATCATTTTTGATTATGCTGTGCGCGGAGCTATGGTAAAAAGTTTTTTATCACTTGTATCACAACAATGTTTTATTAATATAAAGCTAATACAAGAAGTTGTGTATTGTTTAAGGTGTAAGATTTATAAGCATGACATCTTCTGTTTACTTAAATGAATAGCTTTATTATAAAATGCAGGATAAGTAAAAATACGAAGGCAAAAGAAAGAAAATAAAAAAAAAATCTTATGTATTATATTCACAAGATTATCTCTACTCACTCTTCTACAAACTACTTTCACAAAAGCTTATTCTATCTACTTCTTAAATAATAAGATAAAATTTCATTGCACATATCGTTGTAAATATAAGGATACATAGGCTAAAGCGATAGTCAGATTTTTAAAATACAGATGACTATATGATGACTTTGAAATTCCATGCTCTTAGCATGACCACGAGGAAAATACAAACAGAGACTTCCAACTTGTATTTCAAAATTCAAACCAACAACAAAAAATTTCTCGGAAATGGTTAACACAATTTGACCTAAAATTTGTCCTTTACCGAGATTGCATTTTACGCAGAGTAAGATTTTGTCTCTCTCTTAGAATTTACCAGTAATACAACAAGTTGAGAACGAGGAAAATTTTACAAGTTATTCCCAGAATATAAAATTCATGATACAAATTTTATTTTTCCTGCAAATATCTTAAACTTGCGGTATTTTACTAAAAATCGTTAAGCTGTTTTTGAGAAATTCAAAACAATAACAAACATTTTTCCACATAAAAGGTTCTTTTCTACAATTTCTTGAACATTACACATAAAAATCTGGCTTTGCTTATTCAGTTTTTGTAGCCCTTTTCTTCGTGGTCTTGGCATTACTGATATTCGGCAGAGGGTCACTTGCTGGTGCGACCGGAGGGGCATCAACTTGGTTCGTTTCCCAAGGTCTCCACATCTTAATTAAACTATTAAACGCTAATAACTATTAAACACTGCTAAACTTACAAAACTGCACTAAGTAAAACACTATATAACTTCTCTGAAGAAGTAATATAGAAGCTTAGCTGAACATGGAAGAAAAGCACGAGCGAACAGTCACAGCTGCTAAAAACCGAAGAAACAGCAGAAATGACATTGCAACAACGCTTTGCTTTGGTGGAGCTGGAGAAAGGACCACGTGTTGTGTTTAAGGGATGGGAAGACCCTACTAATCGTCTACTGATGGGTTTATGGTCAGGCTTCAAAGCTTTCCGTTCGCTTTGAAGCCGGTTGGGGAAAGGATGCCCGCGACTAGTTTAGCAGCTCTAACTGCAGCGCATGGAGGCCACATCAAATACTGAATATTAGGGCTCAAAGGTGTTGTATAGATTTAAAAAGTTTATCACTTGTTACTTGTCATGTACCTAACCTGTGGTATTAAATTCATGCGTTTCCTTCTTGGTGTTGCAATTTTCACAAACGGTAGTGTATATTAAGATGAAATTAAAAGTATAAGGGCTCTGTAGCCCCAACTCCGTCAGAACAATTTGGGCTTTTCAATGGTGAAAGAATTACACGATTGAGTGGTTTTTTGAGATTGCTTACATACACAAACAAACACGCACACAAATTCTCTCTCTTGATAACATTAGTGTGATATTATACCTTGTAAAGTTCCTCCAACGGGTACAGCATGTCAACATGCTTCCATTACACACGCTAGCTTGCTTATGGATGTAGATGAATGCTTCTGATTGTGGATATGATGTGATGACCAAGTCCAGAACGAGATGCTGTGTGAAACAGCCGTCCTTATGTTTCCTGACAAGGCTTGAAACTTTTAAAAGTCTCTTTTGAATCTGCAACTCACCAGACAACGCTCGTAGCGTGATGAAATGTTAACGCGGTCAGAGAGGAAGCAAGAACGCAGGTTTTATATTCGTGCTAATTCAGTGCTCGCATCAGGTAACATAATCTCGTCACCTAGCAAATTTTGGGAAGCTAATTATAAACCTTAATTTATCTAATCTGCTATGGCGTTCGTTGGCTTTGGTTAATTAATTAATAAATGCGCTCATATTGGAGGGAGATACGCTTTTTCCTGATATTATACAAGCTGGCGTTACAGTATTGCAAGGCCTTGCTGATTAGTGACCGTGGCTTCAAAACCACGGGGCTGTTACATAAGCCAGGGCTATAACCACGTCACAGCAAGGGCGTTAAAACCAATTTAGCTGCACACCTCCCGTAAAATAAAGGAGATATACCGCCCTTATTAAGTCCCTGCAAGTATCCACAAAAGAGAGTTTACCTCTAGGTGTTCGTACCAGCTATAAATAATTACTAGACCACGGATTTTAGACTAAATGCCTATTTTTTGTACATATCAACTAAAATTAGTTAGATGTCTTCACGTTTCATATAAAACAAAGATATGGCAGGGGTTTTGTGCTGCCTAAAACTGCCAATTTTACCATTTGTGTTCTTTAATTCTCTCTTCATGCAGTAATGAAAGATTAACTATTGATATCACAGGATTAGTTTGATTCAAAGTTTGTAACAGTTTGGTTCTAGAAATTGATTGTTCTGCAGAAAAACAGAATACATGCCTCCTCTAGGCCTCTTTGTCGTTCTTTGCTATTGGTCAGAGACTGCAGTACGGCAGAAATCCCTTTCAAATGGTGTATTTCCAATTGTTTCATGACTCGCATACATCTTCATTGACACAATTGATATGTACACACTGCAACCTTCTCCATGTTTTCTCTGTTGCTTCTCAAATATATTTCAAACGGTTCTTTTATATTGATTTTCTTAACGATATATCGTGTTTTGCACCCCCTTGAAGGATGGCTTCATATCAGTTCTAGAGCATTTAGGTTACAATGATATATTAGTAGTGTATTGTACATTCACATTGTGATCTGTTCAATTAGTTTTGAGAGGTATTTTTAATTTGTTTACACGTATAGTAAGTATGGGAAGGATTACATTACACCCAAAAATTCGATACCAATATATCATCGGAAATACATGTTTTGAGGTATCCTGAATCCAAATAAAGCATTTTCTAGAAACATGTCCTGTGTGTGTTTCTGTGAACAGCATAACTCAAAAACGAAAAGTCAGATATATACCAAAATTGGCATTTGAGTTCAGTATCTTCCAAGGATGCGACACAAAGATTTTCAATAAAATCCCCCCCTCAACAGACTACTTTTTATATGGAACATTTTTCGAAAATTTTTATTTTCCCAAAAATTGCTCTAACGATTTTGATTAAAATATCATATGTTTATGATATTTTCATGGCAAATGAAATCAATATCATAAATTTTCTTGAAATTTTCCTAAAGTTCCCTTCAATCTGAATGACTTTTGCATAACTGATAAATCGTAGGAGATTTTTTTTTGATCACGTGAACCATTTATGAGATATTCCTCATTATTTGTTTGAATTTTCTAATATTTATCTATACTTTTCTCAAGTGGGATTCCTTTTTTTTTACTTTCTCTACTACGTATAGTAAGTAGGGGAAGTATTGTATTCCACCCAAAAATTCGATACCGAGATTTCACCGGCAATACATGTTTTGAGACCCCCTGAATCCAAAAAAAGCATTTTTGGAAACATGTCCGTGTGTGTGTCTGTGTGCCTGTGTGTGCATGTGTGTGTATGTGTGTGTGTGTGTGTGTGTGTGTGTGTGTGTCTGTGAACAGCATAACTCAGAAACGAACAGTCGGATAAACACCAAACTTAGTATTTAGGTTCAGTATCTTCCACGGATGCGACATGAAGGTTTTCAAGAAAATACCCCGACCCCAGATTACCCTATACATGGAACATTTTTCGAAAATTTTAATTTTCTCAAAAATGACTAACGATTTTGATTAAAATATCATATGTTTAAGATATTTTGATGACAAATAAAATGTATATCTGAATTTCCTGGGAATGTCTCCAAAAGTATTCATCATTGTGAACGACTTTTGCATAACTGGTAAACCATAAGAGATAGACAAAATTTTACTACACAAAAAATGTAGATCGCGTTAAAATACACAATTTATGTCATATACATTTTTTTTGTTGTGTGAACCATTTTCGAGATATTGCTTGTTATTCCCTTAAAGTTTTCAATACTTAATTTCTAAAATGGGAATTCGTTATTCATTTTTTTGTTTTGGATATGCAAAGAGTATTAATCTGTGGCAAAGAGAATGGTGCTGCACCTAGCAACCAGCTATTAAGAGATATGTACATGCTTATAGACTACTGTATTTCTATATTGCCCTTGTAAATATATATTCCCCTTACATCTACAAGAAAATTAGCAATAAGGTAGAGTCTGCAAATGTTTATCTCGATTAACATGAAGTAGATGGAGAATAAGCGTTTGTAAAAATAGTTTGTGCAAGAGTAGAGAAAGTCATGTGAGTGTAACACTTCAGATTTTTTTTAGCTTTATACGCTTATTATGTATTAGCAACCATAAATTCATAACTAGAGACACAATAAAATATTTCTAGCCATAATAGTTTATTAAATTTCCTGTTTTTGTTATTTTGTAATTTGTAATGGTCACTAATTAATAGCATTTTTAAACTTTAAGAACGTGGAAAGACATCTTTGATACAAAAATTCTAATATGTAGCTCGTGGTAACAGTATTTTTAGTGCCTAAAAACAGTTTTTATGGACCTAAGAATCCGAAGTCTAATAAACTCAGACTTCTGGCCAAAAAAAAATTTCATGTATTGCATTCCTATCGGTTTCTCTACTCATTCTTCTAAAAATATTCTTACAGAAGCTTCGTCTTCTAATTCTAGCTAATAGTAATAAACCTTTACATAACGAATATCTCGGAAATAGTCAACACCAGAAAAATATTCGACAAAAAATGGTGTGCTTTAACGGGATGTACAGTTTTGGTGCAGTAAGATTTTATCTCTTATGCTTTAACAATTATGCAGTAGTAATTCAGAATGATGAAAATTCACAGGCTATTCCGGAAACATCAAGATATGCTTTTATTAGTGGTGAAACACCTTTAATATGTAGTATTTTAATCAAAATGGTTAGAACCAATTTAAAAAAAATTAAAAATCTGGAAACATCGTCCATATAAAGGGCACTTTGGGGTGGAGGATACTAAACTTAAATACCAACTTTGGTATTTACCCAAATTTTCGTTTTTGAGTTATGCTGCTCACAGACACATACAAAGACACACGAACCCTTTTCTAAAAAAGTTTATTCTTGGATTCAGGGGGGCTCAAAACATGTATTTCCGGTGAAAGTTTAATATGGAAGTTTTACATGCAATGCAATACTTTAACTACTGTGCACGTGGTAGAAAAAGTATACAAAAATACAGCTTATTTTTCTATTTACTACATTTTTTTCTTTTTCAATTGCTTTAACTCCCTGGTCATATCGCGACGGATCTGTTGGTGGATAACACTTAGAACGATATGTGATGGACAGTTAGTCTTCTAGGTCTCATCCCTGTAACCACCCGCTCCGTCACATGTCACAGAGACCCTAGCGCATAGCTACCGAATCTTCTGATTCGTGCCGTGCAGACGGCATTAGGGTTCCGTCCAGTACAACCGCCGCCCCCACACAGAAAGGCGGACAGTTAGCCTCCTAGGTGTCATCCCTGGAAATGCCATCTTGCTTCGTCACGTGCCCAAAAGACCCCCAGCGTATGAATGCAAGATTTTCTGCTTCGTGCCGTGCAGATGGTGTTAGGGTGCCGTCCAGTCTAACTGCTTACATTGTCTGTAGATAGATGGCATAGCATTCGCTATTACCACTTATTTTTCATTTTGCTACTGTTTTAGACTTAAGGTGGAACTTTGGGTCGTGGTATTAAATATCCAATCAGGTATTTACCTTGGCGACTGAGGAAAACCACGGAAAAACCTCAGACAGATTGGTCGGCCCAAGGGATTTAAACCCGAGACCTCCCGAATACGGGCCAAAGACTTTACCACCTGAGCCATCCCGCTCCGACGCTATATGCTGCCTTAAAATTCCATACTGTTTCCACGACATCGCGAGAAACAACCGAATGTTGAAAGCATTTTAAGAGAATAAGCAAGTAATGAACAATTCGAACCATTAACTCAGAAGCGGCATTTTCCTCAACAAAAAAAGTATTTGAAAGAAATTGTGTGTTTTAAAGAGATCTACATTTTTTGTATGGTACGTTTTCGTCTATCGCTTAACGTTTACCAGTTATACAAGATTATACAAATTCCTTCTGAATGAAGAGGACTTCACATAGTGTATCAGAAAATTCAAGATATACGTCTTATTTGCCATGTAAATAACCTTAATCAATTATCAAAATCATTAGAGTCATTGTTTTTAAAATTTTCGAAAAATGTTTTATGTAATGCTCCATGCAGTTAGTGTTGTAGCATTTTCTTTAAAATCTTCGTGTCACATCCTTGGAAAATACTGAACTTAAATACAAACTTAGACTTGTATGCGACTTTTTGTTTTTGAGTTAAGCTGTTCACAGACACACACATATGTAGATAGACAGACAGATGCGCGAGCGCGAACCTTCTTCTAAAAATGACTTTTTTTAATTCAGGTAGCCTCAAAAAATGTATTTCTGGTGAAATGTCAATATCGAATTTTTGTGTGGAATGCAATAATCCTTCGTAAGTATAGCTTGCTGGAGCTGTATGAAAATAAGCCATAGGTGGCAGAGGAAAGAATATGAATATAACGTAACAACGACGAACATACACGTAACGAAACTACACAATTTATGTCATACATTTTTTTTGTTGGGTGAACCATTTTCGAGATATTGCTGTTTATTCCCTTAAAGTTTCCAATACTTATACTTTTTCTCAAATTCGTTATTCATTTTTTTTGTCCTGGTAATGCAAAGAGAATGGAATACTCCACATAACAACCAGCTCTTAAAACATTTGACTATCGCTTAAAACCTACCATATTCCCCTTGCATCTACAAGAAAATTAGCAATAAAATTGACATCTCGATATCTCGATTAACATGAAGCATATGGAGAATAAGCGTTTGTAAAAATATTTTGTACAAGAGTAGAGAAAGTCATGTGAGTGTAACACATGAGATTTTTTTAATTGAAGGGGCCTCAAAGCATCAATATTGAATTTTTGGATGGAATACAATACTTTCCCTACTTCCTATAGTGGTAGAAAAAGTAAAAAAAGACTGCGATGTGAAAGGTATAAAGGTTCTTTAATCATCAAACATCTATTCGCTAGTTCAGAGAACGCATGCTGCCTATGGGAGCTGGGAGCCGGCACAGAGGATTAAAAAGAAAACAAAGGGCCAAAATTAAAAGCAACGTTGAAAAAAATGTGCATTTACCAGTTAATTTTCAGGTTCCTTTGAAGCGGAATTGAATACAACAAATGCGGGCTGCATTTTTCATAACGGGGACTGTAAGTCAGTGCCATATGGATACTGCAACTGATTAATTCCGAACAGTGTGGGCCGTGGTTTCGAGACCGTATTTCACCCATGTATCAGCAAAGCCGATCTCCCATCCATTAGCACACATGCCGGGCTTTAATATCACCAAAGAAAGAAAAAAAATAGAGAGAGATTAATTAAAAACCAGTAACAGTCCATTCACTTGGCGATGCAACGATTGACATGCGTTTTAAGTTATTACAGAGTAATCCCTATTTTGTACTTGGTCGCTTTCGGCGAAAATTTATTGCCAGTGGCAATCGATTAAATAATTACAATCTATATGCATAAAACGGAATGCCACTTTGCATCCGTATGCTGGACTTGGTTATTCTCTACTGTTTCTCTGGCATTATTATCAGCAGATTATCATTTACACGACGTCACCTAAAATTTCAATTTAGATCCTTCATTGCTAACTTTTCCTTCTGGCGAGATAAGCTCTCTTTTCTCTGCCAACTTAATCCCGATACCCTTTCCAAAAAAAATCCACCTTCTATCCTTTATTAGGGTATACAAATTATAATTGCTAAAGTTTTTATCTTCCTATCCACTTCATTTTAATCGAGACAAACCTTTCCAGAAATAGCTGCATTGCACATTTCGTTTTAAATACAAAGAGAACAGCGATAGTCAAATGTTTAACAACTGGACGCTATATGTTGGCCTTAAAATTCCATACTGTTTCCATGACATCGCGAGAAACAACTGAATGTTGACAGGTCTTCAAAGGAATGGCTAACCATTAATAGCGAATAACTTGCAAATGGTTGACGCCACAATAAAAGTTATTTCAAATATATTTATCGTATTTTAAAAAAATCCATCTACATTACTTCAAGGAAATTCAAGATACACATTTTATTTGCAATATAAATACATTTAATAATTGGTATTTTGATCAAAATTGTTAGAACATTTCTTTTAGAAAATAAAAAACTTCCAGAAATGTTCCAAGTAAAGGCTAACTGGGGTGGGGAAATTTCTAGAAAATCTTCTTGTCGCATCTTTCGAACGTACAGAACTTAAAGTCAAGTTTGGTATTTATCCGACATAGATACACAGGAATATTTTTCTAAAAATGCTTTTTTACTTTCTCTACTACGTATAGTAAGTAGGGGAAGTATTGTATTCCTCCCAAAAATTCGATACCGAGATTTCACCGGAAGTAGGTACATGTTTTGGGACCCTCTGAATCCAAAAAAAAAAAAAACATTTTTAGAAAAGCGTAACTCAAAAACGAAAAGTCGGATAAACACCAAACTTGCTATTTAGGTTCAGTATCTTTCAAGGATGCGACACGGAGATTTTCAAGAAAAAGCCCCCACAGCAGACTATCGTTTATATGGAACATTTTTCGAAAACTTTGATTTTCTCAAAAATGACCAACGATTTTGATTAAACTACCATATGTTTCAGATACTTCCATGGCAAATGAAATGTGTGTCTTGAATTTTCTGGGAATGTCCACAAAACTCCCCTTCATTCTGAATGGCTTTTGCATAACCGGTAAACCGTATGGGATGGACAAACTATTACTACACAAAAAATATAGATCGCGTTAAAATACACAATTTATGTCATATACATTTTTTTTTGAGTGAACCATTTCTGAGATATTCCTTGTTATTTGTTTGAATTTTTCAATACTTATACTTTTTTCTCAAATGGGAATTCGTTATTCTTTTTTTTTTTTTTTTGTCCTGTACATACAAAGAGAATGGAATGCGCCACATAGCAACCAGCTCTTAAAACATTTGACTATCGCTTAAAGCCTAGCATATTCCCTTTGCACCTTAAAGAAAATTAGCAATAAGTAGATGGAGAATAAGCGTTTCTAAAAATAGTTTGTACAAGAGTACAGAAACTCATGTGAGTGCAACATAGATTTTGACCATGTAAACGCTTGAACTAGTAAACGCCGGTATGTTCATTTACGGCACAGACGTGTTTGTATTGCAATACATAGACTTTGAAAATCCGTTTTAGTTTCAGTAATTGAAATTATAAAGTGATTCATAGCCTTTGTCCGTCCGTAAAACGGAGCTTTTCAAGGATGAAAGAATTATCAAAGCCTGTTCAGTGCTTTCAAGGTTTCCCGCTATCACAAATCAAAGTTTTTCTCGTTAAAACATCAGTATATATTAATTATTCCTGCAATTTATTACATTAGACCATTTTATTGATATTCTTCTTTAAAGATTTATGTCCTAACAAATTTATGGAAAGGCAGCTTGATGTAGTATTGTTGTTCTGTTGAAGTTTTTGGAGTTGAAGGAGTTTGCACCACGCTTTGGGCGTCAATTTGAAGAAGATTGTTACGTAATATGCTGCTACGTATGAGAAGCCGATTTGAAGATGTATTTTTGTTGTTACGCTCCAAGTTTAAAAAAGAATATATTAACTTTGTTATTAAACTGCTTCTATAGATATTATTTATGTTTATGTTTGCCTCGGCTGCGTCAGTGTTGTTTTAGAGTCACGTATCTCTTAGACAGGGCGTGGTGCGACAACAATGTAGGCTTACACAGATTTAAAGTTTTAAATGCACTTATTTTTATTAATCCTTGACACAAATTAAATAGCACTACACTGATATTAAGAGCTGTGAGAATCTTTAATTTAATACTTGCACTTTGTTAATGCGTATACTTAATTTTTGTTTCACACGAATACGTAATATTTCTTTAGAGAACACATCTTCCATCCGGTTACTATCAAGGTCTGCAGGCAACTGAACATATTTCAACCGTCCAAAACCCGTAAGCCTTTGTATTTCAAGTCTCTGATTGGCTAATCCTAGTCCAATAGAATACCTGCATTTTATTAAAGCCTTTTCTGTCTGTTGGTTGGCTATTTTAAAAACTGTCACAAAATTTGCCTTATTGCTGTCCTAATCATGACTAATAGTATTCAAACTCTCAAACTCATTATTGCCTCAAGGTTACCTCATTGTTAGCAACGTTAAACTTATTATTCTCACAGCTCTTACATTATTAAATTACGTAATGCATTCACATAACATTATTGAACATGTTTACAATAATATAAGCATATGCAATGGCTGTTACATACATTTTAAAATATTATTACATACATATTGCTCCAAGGCGGGCTGTTATTGAATTCACATATTATATAATTTAATTTAAATAATTCAAGTGTTAAAATACTGCCTCAAGCTTTAAGCTCTCTTATTAGCCGTCACTGGTTCGACTTTAAAAGTGAAATTTGCGAACTACAACCCATTCCGTGCTCCAGTGTTCCATTTAGGGAAATAAAGTTTTAAATTGAGACGGAGCCTGTAAGAATCGACGTAACCTCTTGCGTCTCCACCAAATTTAATTTCTTTTTCTCCCTCTCTCTCTCTTTCAAGTTCTTTCAATATTGTACAGACACCAGAGCGGAACAAAGCATAAATGCATAAAGGAAACTTTTTGTAAACTGTTACTTAGAGAATATTGAAGAGTCATTGTTTAGGAAATTGCGTCGTTATGTTCCGCCTGTGTGAGTGTGGGGAAGTAAAAGAGGAGACAAAAGATAGCAGCTTGCTTGTTTTTGCCCATCTTCAAATCATGCAGATGGCAGCATTAGAAAAGTCTAAGTTTCCCTTAGTATTTTCAATTACAGCTGCCTTTGGAGTTTGTGCTGAATCAGCAAATTATTTCCGACCCAGTTGCTATGGAAATATTACTTTACTAGCTATCTTACCCGGCGTTGCAAGTATGTTGTCTATAAGGGGTTGTAAATAAGCATACGGCTTTTAAAAGTCGTGGTTAGCCTAATGTTTTAACTCGTAAAACATGAACTACCAGAGTGTTGTTAAGGTAGGTGAACTGGTGCAAATTTATACATAAAAAGGTATAGGGTGGACCATTAAGAACGCGGTTTTTAACTGTTGAATAAAGTTGAGGCAGTATTTTTAACACTTGAATAATTTCAATTATACTATATAATATGTAAATTCAATAACAGCCCGCCTTGAAGCAATATGTATGTAATAATTTGTAAATATGTAATTTGTAAAAAATGTAACAGTCATTGCATATGCATATATTATCGTAAACATGTTTAATAATGTTATGTGAATGCATTAAGTAATTAAATAATGTAGGAGCTGTGAGAATAATAAGTTTAAAGTTGCTAACAATGAGGTAACCTTGAGGCAATAATGAGTTTGAGAGTTTGAATACTATTAGTCATGATTAGGACAGCAATAACGTAAATTTTGTGACAGTTTTTAAAATAGCCAATCAACAGCCAGAAAAAGCTTTAGTAAAATGCAGGTATTCTATTGGACTAGGATTAGCCAATCAGAGACTTGAAATACAAAAGCTTACGGGTTTTGGACGGTTAAAATATGTTCAGTTGCCTGTAGACCTTGGTAAAGACCGGATGGAATATGTGATCTTTAAAGAAATATTATGTATTCGTGTGAAACGAAAATTAAGTATACGTGATAACAAAGTGCAAGTTTTAAATTAAAGAATCTCACAGCTCTTAATATCAGTGTAGTGCTATTTAATTTGTGCCAAGGATTAATAAAAAGAAGTGAATTTAAACTTAAAATCTGTGTAAGCCTACATTCTTATCGTACCACGCCCTGATTAAGACAAACATGTCTCTAAAGTAATACTGACGCAGCCGAGGCAAACATAAACATAAATACTATCTATAGAAGCAGTTTAATAACAAAGTTAATAATTTTTTTTTTAAACTTGGAGCGTAACAACAAAAATACATCTTCAAATCGGCTTTACGTACGTAGCAGCATATTACGTAACAAACAATCTTCTTCAAAATTGACGTTCATACATGAGGCTAAATAAATAAACAACGTAAACAGTATCTACTTCAAATTAACGCCCAAAGCGTGGTGCAAACTTCAACAACAAACTCCTAAAGACAATAACTACTTCAAGTTGGCTTTCCAAGCGTGCGGCTAACAATAACAGTAAACCTTCAACAAAAATAAACAACTACAACAGTTGAAGATAATTTAACATTTTCAAGTTTGGCTCCCATACGTAGGGCAGTTAAATTAAAGCAACTATTCTACTTCTTCAAGTACTCTATTTTCCTGAAATGTTACACTACATATTGTTATATACTGAGGTGAGACCAAAAGGTTTGCAGTTAGATATTAAATTTTAGTTACCCCAGCATATACATTGGGAAGCATAGCTGCAGAGGTAGCAAGAGGACCAGAATCGTAAACTACGCATTCCAGAGCAGGCGTGGGATAATTATAACAAAATACACAGAATTTCACATTAATCACATTACTGTGGTTTATTCAGTATAAGCACGGTGCTCCTACATCACACTCAAAAGATAAAAAGGAAGAAATTGAAGGGAGATGCTACATACACGAGGCTACATACACACAAATCACATACAACCGTCCAGATCCAATACTTGACCTAAAGTGATGCTCACCAATACAAAAACGTAA
Source organism: Deroplatys truncata (assembly GCA_030765065.1). NCBI lineage: Eukaryota > Metazoa > Arthropoda > Insecta > Mantodea > Mantidae > Deroplatys > Deroplatys truncata. Next base: position 301,460,819 of record CM060975.1, on the reverse strand, counting down.
CGCTCACTTCCCCCACTCTCCACCGCTATTTAGGATTACCAGCTGGAAGGTGGCAAGGCGCTAGACGAAATTTCAAAACCCCAGCCAGAAGAATTACCCCAACAATGATGTCGCCAACGACGCAATAATGTGTCTGGCGTGACAATACACACTTACACGCCACAATATGAAAAATTATATCTAGCATATATTCCCCACGACTAGCTCTGCATGTTGTAACTCTATGAATGAAATTTGTTATCACCTTCAGACAGATCTGTTCCTAGATTTGGGCGATGACATTTCGAATCTATTCCTTCAGTTGTGGCATTGTTCGGGGATTATTTTTATAAACTTGAGATTTTAAATACCTCAAAGGAAGAAGTCACGGGGTGTTAGGTCACATGACATTGCTGGCCAGTTCTGATCGCCGTTGCGTGAAAAAAACTCTGGCTGGAAATTCATTCCTCAACAAGACTATGGTATACAGTGAGGTGTGGCTGGTAGCGACATGCTGTTGGAACAATAATTGCTCAATATTCACATCATTAAGATTTCAACCACATTCCAGTAACGTTGTCCATTCCCAATGACCCCACCATCCCAAAATCCACACCCCACAGTTACTCTTTCCGGATACATGCCCTTTGAATGGGCTACTCAAGGATTTTCCGCCCCTCCCAGATGCTGCAATACTGTTTGCTAATGTAGCCGTTTAAATGCAAATGTGCCTCGTCAGAGAAAATTATTTTCTTTGCAAAATTGTCGCCTGCATGTTGTCTCCCCAAAATCAATTCAACAAATGGACCGTTGCTTTCAGATGTTGAGTTAACTGAATTTTGTATGCATACATATGAAGATTCTTTGTGAGAATTCGCTGGAGGAACTTTTTCGCAATGCCCAACTGTTGTGAACGACGACGAATTGATTTTTGTGGACTCAGGGCCACACTATCGCGCACAACTGCGATGTTCTCAATCAAACCGGCTGGAACGACAGCGCACTGGAGTTTTGATGTCTGCAATCGAACCTGTAGTCTCAGATTTTGTCATTAGCCTATGAACTGTTGACTCATTAAGTGCATTTTGACGACCGAGAGCCGTACGAAGCTTCCACATAGTTACTGTGTAACATTCACCAGATTTGTAATGTGTTTAACTTGATGAACACCCAGGTTAGCGAAACGTAGAATGTGTAGTGTGAGAAGATTTCCAGGAGGTGCAAATTAAAGCCTGAATTGTATTCATTAAATACATAGAAGGCAGCACTTTAAAATAAAAAAAATCTGATGTGTTACACTCACATGACTTTTTCTACTCTTGTACAAACTATTTTTACAAACACTTATTCTCCATATAGTTCATGTTAATCGAGATGTTAATCTTATTGCTAATTTTTTTGTAGATGCTAGGGGAATTGGTAGGCTTTAAGTGATAGTCAAATATTTTAAGAGCAGGTTGCTATGTGGAGTATTCCATTCTCTTTGCATGTCCAGGAGATAAAAGAATGAATAACGAATTTCCATTTGAGAAAATAAGTACTGAAAAATTTAAGGGAATAACAAGCAATATCTCGAAAATCTTTTACTCAACAAAAAAAATGTATATGACAAATTGTGTATTTTAACGCGATCTACATTTTTTGTGTAGTAAAATTTTGTCTATCTCTTATGGTTTACCAGTTATGCAAAAGTCGCTCACAATGAAGAATACTTTTAGAGACATTCCCAGAAAATTCTAGATATACATTTTATTTGTCATGAAAATATCTTAAACATATGATATTTTAATCAAAATCGTTAGAGCCATTTTTGAGAAAATTAAAATTTTCGAAATTTGGGGTGGGGGATTTTCTTGAAAGCCTTCGTGTCGCATCACTGTAAAATACTGAACCTAAATACCAAGTTTGGTGTTTATCCGACTGTTCGTTTCTGAGTTATACTGTTCACAGACACACACAAGGACATGTTTCCAAAAATGCTTTTTTTTGGATTCAGGGAGTCTCAAAACATGCATTTCCGGTGAAACCTCGGTATCGAATTTTTTGGGTGGAATACAATACTTCCCGTACTTACTATACGTATACATTCAAACTATGATTGGTTAATATACCTTTGCTAACATATTGCTGATCATAGGAATACAACAGGATTATAGACTAAAATATAACCCAATTTTATTGCCATAATATATATGTCATTCGGTAAACCATATACACATTTATCTCTAGTGTCTAAACCTCATCAGTCAATTATAACAAAAGAGCAATGAGACCAGCCTCCCACATACCCACGATACGTCCACGAGGAATTTCGCTAGTATACGGCATGACTGGTTCTGAGACAATAAACATGTCTTAGTTTCAATAACACCAGAAGAAGCAAAGGCATCAACCTCCCGTTTCCCCCCTTATTGCTGTGTTATCAAGCCACCACGCTCTGCGATGGGTAAGGTGAAGGATACGCCTCAAAAGATCCCAGGAAACGATACAAAATCCGCCAAAGATTTCCTTTGGCGCTCTGTGTATCTAGTAAGTAGGGAAGGTATTGTAATTCACCCAAAAATTCGATACCGAGACTTCACCGGAAATACAAATTTTGAGAACCCTGAATAAAAAGTGACAATTTTTAGAAAAAGATACGTGTGTATGTGTATTTGGCGTGTCCATGAACATCATACTGTCGGACATACACCAAACTTTGCATTTACGTTCAGTATCATCCAAAGAATGACAGGAAATTTTTCAATAAATCCCCAACACCCCAAACACATATTTTCGAAATTGTTTATTCCCTAAAAATCGCCCTAACGATTTTGACTAAAATACCACATATTAATAATATATTATGCTACAAGGAGTAAAAGTAGGTTTTATTTCGCAATCCTACGAAACAAAATAAAACCAGCTTTAACACGTGTGGCACATACTATTTTTAGGCAACGTCCGAAATTGTAAAACATCAATAACATTATACTGATTCCCGAAACTAAGAGAAATCATTAAAAATAAGAGAAATGACGTTAAAAAAACAAGATGTTAAATATTTTTTTGTTTTGAATCGCTAGCAGTCATTTTCAACTTTTGCCTTACAATAGGCAATGAAGCGATTAAATGCTATATGATATTCCTTTCTTAATTTGTTGGGTAAGTACTTCTAATGTTATTCTTTCTGCTGCATCTGTAATTTAACTTACATTTCAGTTTCTTCCGAATTCATACTTTCCACCATTGAATCTTTATGTAGATTACAGTAGATAAAAGAATAACGTTTTAGATCAAAGAAAGCAAAGCCTGCCAATATAAGGTATTTGTTAACTCTACAACGAACTGCGATCAATTGAAGAATGACAATTGAGAAATTACTCATGTAAAGGCACAATGACAGGTAAAGTTTAATCAATCCAATTCGAGTTATTAAACATGTTTAAACACAAAGGATAATTGTGAAGAAGCATACAGTGCTAGCCACGGACAAACTAATACAATGACTGTTAAGATATATAATTTACAGCTTCTCAGCATCAACACATTAATAATTTCTTTCTTTAACATTTTGTTCTAAGTTTTAAGTGTTATGTATTTCCTTTGATAATATTGTACGTGTAATAATTAAGAGGATGTTAAAACACATATATTCATAATGTACACATGGTAGAGAACAAGTATATAACTTATAATATGAGGGAAAGGTCATTGTTGGCTATATAAACAGTAATATAAAATTACGAGAAATGCAGTAGTATCTACGTAAGCAGTAACGAACCTTTGATTCATGATGAAGATGCTGGAAATCTATAATCATAAACACTATGTGATCAAAAGTATCCGGACACCCCCACAAACATATGTTTTTCATCTTAGGTGTATTGTGCTACCACCTACTGCCTGGTACTCATTATCCGCGACCTCAGTAGTCATTAGACATTGTGAAACAGCAGAATGGGACGCTCCGTGAAACTCACGGACTTCGAGCGTGGTCAGGTGATTGGGTGTCACTTGTGTCAGAAGTCTGTACGCGAGATTTCCACACTTCTAAACATCCCTAGGTCCACTGTTTCTGATGTGATAGTGAAGTGAAGGGACATGTACAGCACAAAAGCGTACAGGCCGACCTCGTCTGTTGACTGACAGAGACCGCCGACATTTGAAGAGGGACGTAAAGAGTATTAGACAGACATCTATCCAGACCATCATATAGGAATTCCAAACTGCATCAGGATCCACTCCAAGTACTATGGCAGTTAGGCTTGAGGTGAGAAACCTCGGATTCCATGGTCGAGCGGCAGCTCATAAGCCACACATCACGCAGGAAAATGCCAAACGACGCCTCGCTTGGTGTAAGGAGCGTCAACATTACACGATTGAACAGTGGCAAAACGTTGTGTGGAGTGACGAATCACGGTACACAATGTGACGATACGATGGCAGGGTGTGGGTATGGCGAATGCCAGGTGAACGTCATATGCCAACAGTGAAATTCGGAGGTGGTGGTGTTATGGTGTGGGCCTGTTTTTCCTGGAGGGGGCATGCACCCCTTGTTGTTTTGCGTGGCACGATCACAGCGCAGACCTACATTGATATTTTAAGCACCTTCTTGCTTCCCACTGTTGAAGAGAAATTCTGGGATAGCGATTGCATCTTTCAACACGATCGAGCACCTGTTCATACTGCACGGGCTGTGGCGGAGTGGTTACACGACAATAACATCCCTGTAATGGACTGGCCTGCACAGAGTCCTGACTTGAATCCTATAGAACACCTTTGGGATGTTTTGGAACGCCGACTTCCTGCCAGGCCTCACCGACCTACATCGATACCTCTCCTCAGTTCCGCACTCCGTGAAGAATGGACTGCCATTCCAGAAGAAACCTTCCAGCACCTGATTGAAAGTATGCCTGCGAGAGTGAACGCTGCCTTCAAGGCTAAGGGTGGGCCAACACCATATTGACTTCCAGCATTACCGATGGAGGGCGCCACGAACTTGTACGTGATTTTCAGCCAGGTGTCCGGATACTTTTGATCACGTAGTGTAGCAATGTAACACAAACTGTTGTTGGATGTTATTGGATAGAAGCACCAATCAGGTACATTGATGCATACCTATAACTCAAATGCGTACGTTAAGAAGAACGGTTGGAAGGAACGCTAACAGAAGCTTGTAAGTGTTTGAGCAGTGTATAAACGCGTCTCTGAATAGATGCTAAAACTGCGTGTTTAAAGATTACCAGTTGTATATATTTTAACATAACAAATGTAATAGTGAATTGTGAATATCTACATGTGGTTTATCTAAAATACAAGTGAAATAATTAACAGAATATGTGTGCAAAATATTTTAAGATTCTCCATACCCAACCCTGACAACACACAAGTGTTCTCCGACACAAATATAGCAGCCGTAGCACAACTATAAAATAATAATTACAACATACTAACACACACAAAAGAATACAGATACATCAGATTCTAGTCCACGAGAACGTCGAGATACGTCACGAGAGTCGGGCATCAAGACGACCTAGAGGCACGTAATGCAGCATCTATCATCATCAACGTAGTGGGATCCTACCAAGGAGAACCACTACAATTAACAAGTGATTGTACTTGAAACCAAAGTTAGTCACAATGAAGATTATCGCACTACTGCGATAATCTAAACCTTTTAGCTCATGTGTACTGTGTTAAAAGTTCCACCTTTAGGCCCTGCTGTCTAAAAAGACATTTACATGACAAGAAAATGTAGGTATCTATATCTTGAATTTTCTGGGAATAGCCTGTAAAGTCCTCTTCATTTGAATTTTGTATAGCTTTGTGTAACTGGTAAACGTTAAGCGACAGACGAAACCATACCAAACAAGATTTCTTTAAAACATATAATTTATTTCATTTTCACTTTCTCTACTACGTATAGTAAGTAGTGGAAGTATTGTATTCCACCCAAAAATTCGATACCGAGATTTCACCGGAAATACATGTTTTGAGACCCCCTGAATCCAAAAAAAAAAAGCATTTTTGGAAACATGTCCGTGTGTGTGTCTGTGAACAGCATAACTCAGAAACGAAAAGTCGGATAAACACCAAACTTGGTATTTAGGTTCAGTATTTTCCAGAGATGCGACACGAAGGTTTTCAAGAAAATCCCCTCACCCCAAATTACCCTTTACATGGAACATTTTTCGAAAATTTTAATTTTCTCTAAAATGGCTCTAACGATTTTGATTAAAATATCATATGTTTAAGATATTTTCATGACAAATCAAATGCATATCTTGAATTTTCTGGGAATGTCTCCAAAAGTATTCTTCATTGTGAACGACTTTTGCATAACTGGTAAACCATAAGAGATAGACAATATTTTACTACAAAAAAAATGTAGATCGCGTTAAAATACACAATTTATGTCACACATTTTTTTGTTGAGTGAACCATTTTCGAAATATTGCTTGTTATTTCCTTAAATTTTCAATACTTATTTTCTCAAATTGGAATTCGTTATTCATTTTTTTGTCTTGGATATGCAAAGATTAATCTGTGGCAAAGAGAATGGTGCTGCACATAGCAACCAGCTATTAAGAGATATGTCTATGCTTAAAGGCTACTGTATTTCTATATTTCCCTTGCAAATACAAAACACGGGCAACATAGTAGGCCTTAGGTGAATGTCAAATATTTTTAGAACTGGTCGCTATGTGTAAAATGTAATTCTTTTTGCATGTCAAAAGATCGTTTCTGCAAATGTTTATGTCGATAAATATGAAATATATGGAGAATAAGAAATTGTAAAGATAGTTTGTACAAGAGTAGAGAAAATCATGTGAGTGTAACACATCGGATTTTTTGTATTTTTGTGGTAGCCATTTCTGAACTTTCCGTTATTAAAGGCTGGAATTGTTCAGTTCAGTTCATTCTTTTAAACACCTGCCGATTTTCACCCCCTCGTGATTTTGTGGAAACAGTTTGGGATTTTAAGGCAGCATATAGCGTCCAGCTCTTAAACATTTGACTATCGCTGTTCCCTTTGTATCTATAACGAAATGTGTACTGTAGCTATTTCTGCAAAGGTTTATCTCGATTAACATGTAGCACAAGTTTTTAGCTTGAAGAAGATAGATAAAATAAAACGATTACGGGTACAGAAATGCGTATGAATGTAACACATCAGATGTCTACTAAGGTAGATTTACTACTTTCATGAGCTACTGTTTCTGGAACAGGTGAGCTTATCGTCGAGTTTCGCTAACAATTCAACCTGTTGTGTTCGAACCGACTAATAAATCGCACGTAATAAACGGATTTTGCAACGCCGGAATAAACCAGTAATTAATGAGGATGATATTTTCTCCCCTTCCGGCTATTAAAAGCACCATTGTAATAAACGAAGTTCAACTTTTAAAAGTTGCTCGGGAACAGCCCGGCGCCAAATTGCTCACGAAAACATTACCGTCACAAAAGTTTTTCTCGTTATGTCCATTGTGTGGCCTACCCGCTTCTACGTCACCATTTTAATTTCCGTCTACAGATTGTCATCTAAACCAACCAGCGTGGTGATCCAATATCCCTTAAACTAGAGGAAATTTAATAAGAGCTTCATCACGCGATCTGACAGACTGGTTAAGTATAGAATATACACGTATGTACTTACAAACGCATTTAATTACTCCGCAAACATATATTACACCAAGCCAAATATAATAAAAATCCTTTAAACATGTGTACGTACCAATAAACGTTTTGATATGCATTATGTATTTCAGTCTCTAGAGAGAGTAAAGCATACAATATTCCTACATATTATATGGTGTTCATAGATTTTGAAAAAGCATTCGACAATGTACAAAGGAACATACTATGGCAAATAATGCTAAACAAAGGCATACCAAAACATTTGATAACAATAATTAGGAACTTATATACGGATAACTCAATAATGATCGATTCCGACCAAAAACCTCATAAGAATACAGCAACAATAAATAAAGGCGTCAGACAAGGGTGTCAGAGAAAGAGAAATTGAGTTTTTTTATGGACGCTCTTTAACTGCTGTGGTCCTTAGCGTCCCATTCTATATTGGGCGTGAAAGACCGGTAATTTTGCTCAGAGGCCTCTTTATCAGGCTTGAGGTTCTTTTACGTGCCGTAAATCTACGACACGGGACCACCGGCTTTACTTCCCTCCTGAACGAAGCCATGATAAGGATTTTTACGCCTAAAAAAATCCATCGCCCTCCGCCGGATTTGAACCCGCGACCTGGGAACTAGAGGCTAGCATGGGACAAGGGTGTCCATTGTCACCCACGTTATTTCTAGCTCTAGTTTAAAAAAGGGGTGGGTTTTATGCCCAAGCACTACGACCTTGAAGATCTATTGCGCATCACCCCTTTCATCAGTTAAGTTATAAACTTGACTAGACTGCTAAATGAGGCATCTATCTTTGGAAAGTGATTGCCAAAAATACTTGCTCTTTGATTCGCAAGAGCAGGGCAATCACATAGTAGATGAGTAACAGTTTCATCTCCTTCTAGGCATCTACTACAGATATGGTTGTTAAACAATCCCATTCTGTATAGATTAAACTTTAGGGCACAGTGTCCTGTAATGAATCCTGTTGCCCATGCAAGTCTTCTTCTACTAAGACCGCGCAGGTACTTTGCCCTGCTGTTATCCAGGTCTGTAATAAACAACTTGGAATGTCTGCAACCCTCAATGGAGTCCCAGTAGTTCTTGTGTTCTGCTCGAGCCCAGAACTTGATAGCCGTTTCACCGGTCTGTAGGACACCCCCAGTACAGGCTCCGGACCCAAAATGGGATATCGCTGCTAATCTTGACTGCTTCATGTGCTTTCTCATTGCCTGGTATACCTGTATGTCCTGGCACCCACATAAGTTGAACCTTATTGTGTTCAGCCAGTGTCATTTAGGATTCCCGGCATTCTGAGACGAGCTTTGATTTTATTGATGGTGATTCAAGTGCTTTAAGAGCAGCTTGACTGTCTGAGAGGATAAGAACACTTCTATTCTTATACCTCTTTTTAATGCTTTCCATGACACTGGCTAGGATTGCATAAACCTCAGCATGGAAAACTGTAGCTAAGATACCCAACTATAAGAAATCTGAGTGGCGTTACCGTAAAGCCCAGCCCCCGATCCTGATTCGGTTCTAGAACCTAGCCACGTTATTTAATTTATATATAGATGGATATTGTCAGAGAATGGCAGAATAGCTTAGATGCACATTTTAAGATAAATAATATTATTTTACATGTAATGTTATTTGCGGACGACCTGGTCTTAATAAGTTGTATCGATATTTCGGCTTGATTAAACATACACAAAAAGGAACTCTGTAATAATTATAATTTAGGAATTGTTGATAATTAACTTCAATTTGATAATTTTCCATAATTTTAAAGCAATCTGGTTCAAAACTTCATCAATCGAAAGCCCTTCTGAAGCTGTAAATATGTTTTAAGTTTCAATAATATTGTTAAATAAATAAAGGCGTAATTGCTTCAGAAAAACTGCAAGATTTAGGCAGAATAAGAATAGCTTCGTTTCAGGCCGTGCATTATGTTTTCCGAGCGTGGGGGCATAAAAATCGAAAGCTTCTGTTGTACTTCATGGGGGTGAGGCAAGTTTTAAGAGTAAACAGACGCTATGAGGCAACGGATTTTTGTTACAGTTAGGCTTTAAATTTTCAACCAGGGGGCCAATAAACGTAGAGGATAAGTATTAGAATCAATGAAAAGATAGAAAGACGCAGCGACATGTACAAAATTTGGAAGCAAGCACTGACTGATGTACCTATTATGTGAACGCGAGCGTGGATTTGGGACAGTTTGACATGATTCTTCGTTAAGCTAACACGTAGCACTCCGGGTCAGAAAAGGACGCTGAGTTCCGAAATTTGCTAAGTGCCGCGCAATTATGCAATTATAAAGTGATGTAGATGAAATATTTATTTAATGTCCTAACGGTATTCTTCGATATAATTATATCCAAGCTCATAAACGAGTTAATGTTAGTTGAGGGACTACTTCAAGTTCGTGCGAATCTAAAGAATGGTGATAGAGACAATAGTGGGAAGACAGTGATGAAAGAATCACACGTTTTAAGGAATACCAATGAATCTTGCAGGATTTCTAGTATAAAGAGTGAGAAAAGTGAAAACAGTGTTTCTTTCAAGACAATATCCCGGTGTCACTACTGCCGCAATCCTACCCTGACAATAACAGTAGGGAATTTCAGGCCGATTCACTGAGAGCTGACCCTGAGATACGACAATGCTTCCTGACTGACATCGGCGATTTCGAGTCCTGAAGACTTTACCTGCAACGACGCAAAGACGAGGCCGACGCAGGTAAGGATATACACAACGAAGTAGCGGGCAAAACACTACAAACCGGCTCAGAATGAAATATGCAAAAAGCTCTATATCAATTAAACAAAATAAGCCAAAATTACAAAATAAAAACATCACCACACAAAGGTAAAATATTGGCTTTCAGAGGACCCGAAACATTCAGAGCAAAAATAGTAATACTACAGACAATATTAGAACAAATAAACTCTTTTAATTATTTAGCCTATAACGTCTCATAGTTAAAAATTCTGATGTGTTACACTCACATGACTTTCTCTACTCTTGTACAAACTATTTTTACAAACTCTTATTCTCCATATGCTTCATGTTAATCGAGATGTTAATCTTAATGCTAATTTTCTTGTAGGTGCAAGGGGAATTGCTAGGCTTTAAGCGATAGTCAAATATTTTAAGACCTGGTTGCTGTGTCAAGTATTCCATTCTCTTTGTATTACCAGGACAAAAAAAAATGAATAACGAATTTGAGGAAAGTATCAATTGCAAACTCCAGCTCTTCACTGTTTGCAAATCTTTTACCACCAAGCCATTTCTTCAACTTTGGAAACAGAAAATAATCAGAGAGGGCTAAGTCTGGCAAATAGGGTGCATGAGGAAACAATTCGAACTTTAACTCATTGATTTTGGCCATGGCGATAATGGATGTATGAACTGGTGCATTGTCTTGATGAAACAGAACTTTCTTTTTCGCCAAATGCGACCGTTTTAGCTTAATTTCATCATTCAAACGCTGCAATAAGTTTGCATAATAGTCGCCATTGATTGCTTTTCCTTTTTGAAGATAATCAATGAAAATTATCCACGCACATCCCAAAAACCTGATGACATGAACTTGCCTGTAGATGGATTTGTCTTCACCTTCTTTGGAGCCGATTCTCCGCTTTCAATCCACTGTTTTGACTGTTTCTTCGTCTCGGGTATGAAGTGATGGACCCATGTTTCATCCATGGTTATGAATCGACGCAAAAACTTGGCTATATTGCAGTGAAACATCGCCAAACACTCGACTGAAACATCCTCACGATGCTGCTTTTGTTCCATTGTGAGTAAACGTGGCACCCATCTTGCGCACAGCTTTCTCGTGTCTAAATTTTCAGTCAGTATGCGATGTACAGCATTTTTGAAATGCTTACGATGTCTGCTAGCTCGCGCACTTTCATCGGTCATCCAATACCATTTTGTGGATTTTCCTCACAATTTCTGGCGTGGTCACCTCATTTGGTCGACCACTGCGATGTTCGTCTTGGCAGCTCGTATGGCCTCGCTTAAACTCTGCCACCCAATATTTTACTGTTGTAAACGAAGGAGCAGACTCCCCCAGAGTAGAATCTAGCTCAGCTTTAATATTAGTTGGACTAAGACCTTTCAAATGATAGTATTGTATCACATATCAAGGGCCAGTTTTATCCATGTTTAGAAATTCGCTGAGAGCGTTTATTATTAATGGCTTCCAAACAATTACTAAACAATGTAGCATCGTCAAGCTACAAAGTTAAGTTTTATAAGGGTGGTACTTTCTACCATAGTCATTTGTTTGAAACAACCGCCATGTATACGTCAGGTCGGGTACATCTGATACTGGCCTCGTATCTTAAGTTGACAATGGCGTCGTAAACACTTAAAGTGTAATTTTGAAAACTCGAATTTAAAGGAATGCAGTTACAGAAAGCAGATTAAGCACATTAGCCCTTTGAGTATAGTGGTAAAGTCGTAACTTTGCATTGAACACGTTTGGGCGCATCCATAATTACTTCACAATACCGTAAACAGTTCAAATAAAAATAATAATAATAATAATAATAATAATAATAATAATAATAATAATAATAATTTAGGAGCAGCTAATTAGCGAATTGCTATACAAGTTTCAGTACAGCAAATGATTACGTATCCAGCTGGCAATGAATTACTCGCAATATAGCCAACGTTAATTTGAATCTGCAAACAGTCGAATAGCTATATTAAGGAATAAAGCTGCATCAACAACTCTTTGCGAAATTTATACTCTAGATAGGGTATTCCAAGAATAACTATTCTAAGATTTATTCCGAGTACATCCGGCCGTAAGTAATGTTTCATTATACTGTTGATAATGCCAGCAGATTTATTGAATTTAAGGATTTTTTTGTGATATATCTAGATGTGGTAAAAAGGGAAGTTTAAATCCAAGGTAATTAATTTTTATTAACCGTTTCTAAATTTTGTCATTTATACAAATTTTGCTGCGTACAGGTTTTTTGCCACAAAATGCCATTACTTTTGTTTTAGACCTGGGTATTTCCGTGTATTAGCTTTAATGTTAAATTATAGACTGATCGTTCTAAATCATCTTTTGAACTAGCTAAAACACCAAGTATATTAAATTAAAATGTAATAGATTCGAAATTTCATCGTTGGCAACAGCATTGTTGGGGTAATTCTTTCGGCTGGGGTTTTGAAGTTTCGCCTGGCGTGGCGACTCGCCACCTTCTAGCTGGTGATCCTAGCTAGCGATGGAGAATGGGGGAAGTGAGCGTTACTTTCTTTGTGTTGGTGAGCGTCACTTTAAGTCAAGTGTTGGGTCTGGACGGTTGTATGTGATATGCGTGAATGTAGCCTCGTGTGTGTAGCATCTCCCTTCAATTTCTTCCTTTTTATCCTCTGTGTGTGATGTAGGGGCACAGTGTTTATACTGAATAAACCACAGGTAATGTGATTAATGTGAAATTAAACCTTTTGGGCTTGTTATATATAATGAGGTGATTTTCGTTGTGAAATACATAAACATCGTCGTCTTTCATGGTTTAAGCCCTTTGGGTTGTTCCGTTCTCATCATTTAAACTGTTCCGTCCATCTTCTTTTAGGTCTGCCGATGTTTCTTTGGCCACTTGGTGTATATCTTAAAACCAGCTTCGTATAACGTTATCATCCATCCTCTCCACATGTTGTTTCCAGTTGTTTTGATCTTCTTTAATTCTTTCTAGTAGTTTGAAAATTCTTAATTCTTTACGTATGTCCTCACTTTTCCTTCTTTCTTTTAATGTACACCCTGCTACATGTCTTAAAAAAACGCATCTCTGTTGCTTCTATCTTTCTTTCCATCTGTTTGGTCATTGTCCAACATTCGGATCCATACGTTAACACTGGAAAGGCATCAAGTTGTAAAAAATTATTTTTGTTTCTTTCTTGATATTTTTTAAATTTCGTTTGATGGTACCCCATATTTGATTGAATTTGTTAATTTTATTTATATATATTTACTTTCTCTACTACGTATAGTATGTAGGGGAAATATTGTATTCCACCCAAAAATTCCATACCGAAATTTCACCGGAAATACATGTTTTGAGACTCCCTGAATCCAAAAAAAAGCATTTTTGGAAACATGTCCGTGTGTCTGTCTGTGAACAGCATAACTCAGAAACGAACAGTCGGATAAACACCAAACTTGGTATTTAGGATCAGTATCTTCCAGAGATGCGACACGAAGGTTACCCTTTACATGGAACATTTTTCAAAAATTTTAATTATCTCAAAAATGGCTCTAACGATTTTGATTAAAATATCAAATGTTCAAGATATTTTCATGACAAATGAAATGTATATCTCGAATTTTCTGGGAATGTCTCCAAAAGTATTCTGCACTGTGAACGACTTTTGCATAACTGGTAAACCATAAGAGATAGACAAAATTTTACTACACAAAAAATGTAGATCGCGTTAAAATACACAATTTATAACATATACACATCATCTGTGAGTGTAACACATCAGATTTTTTTATGTCCTGAGGATGCAAAGAGCGCTTAAAACATTTGACTATCGCTTAAAGCGTACCATATTCCCCTTGCATCTACAAGAAAATTAGCAATAAGATTGACATCTCGATATCTCGATTAACATGAAGCATATGGAGAATAAGCGTTTGTAAAAATAGTTTGTACAAGAGTAGAAAAAGTCATGTGAGTGTAACACATCAGATTTTTTAATTAGCTATAACTCTGCGTCCTTACACGACATTCAAATTGTATGTACACTGCAATTAAATTAATTTGAGTTTTATTTATGGACGCTCTTTAAATACTATGGTCCTTAGCGTCCCATTATATATTGGTTGTGAAAGACAGATAATTTTGCTCAGAGGACTGCTTACCAGGCTTGAGGTTCTTTTACGTGCCGTAAATCTACCACAAGGAATCCATGCTAAGGACTTTTACACCCGATAAACTCCATCGCCCTCCACCGTGTTTGAACCCGTAATGTCGCAGTCAAAAGTTTCAGTGGATGCCAGCAGATGGCAGATTGCCGTCTATTTCGATACATATCGAAGTTTGCCACAAAGAGCTTATCGACTTGAGTACGGTGTTTGTGATGGTCCTTATCGAAAGACAACTCTGTTAGTGGAGAAGCCGGAACGAACTGGTTCACTAGTCAGTGAAAAATCATCCGCCGTCATTAGTGCCACAGCGCTCTGGAGATGTTCGTGAGCGATTGCTTCGCTCCCCACAAAACTCTTTACGCCGTCTGTCACAAGAGACCGGCTACTCGGTAACAATGTGCCAAAGAGCAGCAAAGCATGCAAAACTCTGGCCATAGAAAGTGACAGCAGTACACGAGCTGAAAGAACCCGACAACATGAAGCGTTTCTGATACTGCAATCGGTTCCTTAACTTTCTGGAAAGAAACCAATACATATTGAAAATGACGTGGTTTACGGTGAACCTTGGTTTCATCTCACAGGCTACGTAAATTCTCAAAACATAAGGATATAGTCATCAGAAAATCAGACATCACTTCAATCCGAAAAAATCTTATGTATCACACTCACATGACTTTCTCTACTCTTCTACAAACTATTTTTACAAACGCTTATTCTCCATCTACTTCATGTTAATCGAGATGTTAATCTTATTGCTAATTTTCTTGTAGATGCAAGGGGAATTGGTAGGCTTTAAGCGATAGTCAAATATTTTAAGAGCTGGTTGCTATTTTTATTTGTGTAGTAAAATTTTGTCAATCTCTTATGGTTTACCAGTTATACAAAACTCGTTCACAAAGAAGAATACTTTTGCAGACAAATTCGAGATATACAATGCATATGCCATAAAAATTTCTTAAACTTATGGTATTTTATTCAAAATTGTTAGCCATTTTTGAGAAAACTTAAATTTTTGAAAAATGTTCCATGTAAAGGGTAATCTGTGGTGGGGGGATTTTCTTGAAAACCTTTGTGTCGCATCTCTGGAAGATACTGAACCTAAATACCAAGTTTGGTGTTTATTCGACTCTTCGTTTCTGAGTTATGCTGTTCACACACACACACACACACAAGTTTCCAAAAATGCTTTTTTGGGGTTCAGGGGGCATCAAAACATATATTTCCGGTGAAATCTCGGTATCGAATTTTTGGGTGGAATACAATACTTCCCCTACTTAATATACGTAGTAGAGAAAGTAAAAATGGAGTGTGGTGTGCAATATCCGGTTACAGGGTCATTGGGTCAATTCTCTTTGACGAAACTGTAAATAACGATGTGTATAAGAGCATTTTCACGGAATTCGTGGAGCAGCTAAAGACATCGAACTTACGCACGAATATTTTCAACACGATGGCGCCACATGCCACACTTCTAACGAATCCATGGCACACATCAGCAGCTTCTTCGAGAGCCGTGTTATCTCTAAAGGTTTGTGGCCTCTGTAGCGGGAAATCGTTGCTCCTCTGGGTTGATGCCCTCTGCTGTAGCATTCTGGTCTCCGGCTATCTCTGCCAGCGGTTGATGATTTCTCCGTTCCTAATAAATTGCCTACCTAACTAATCTCACTGATCTCAAGGTTTTCGTAGGTGAGGCAAAATTAAAATACACTGCATTTCCCTTAAAATATGGTTTATTATCCCCACCCATATGCACACACGTGCATCCGTCGTTACTCCTCCAAGTCCAGTGCCCATTAGCTTGGTGAAAGGTGGTGGACTTCTACCTAGAATCACTTCTTCCTGGAATTAGCTAGCACGTCCGTTCCTTACTTATCTAAGTTACAATCTGCTGTTGTACAATTCTTGGCTGCTAAATATTCTAACTCTTTATAATGGCTTTCTCGCTGAAATATATTATTACGTACCATTCTTGTTTGATATTGATTTATACGTCTATATATGTATGAGTGTGAGAGTGAGAGAGTGTGTGTGAGATTGAGAGAGAGTGTGGGAGAGTGAGAGTGTGTGTGTGAGAGTGTGTGGGAGAGCGAGAGAATGTGAGTGTGAGAATATGAGAGAGTGTGGGAGGGAGAAGGGGAGAGAGTGTCAGAGTGAAAGTGAGAGAGAGAGTGTGAGTGAGAGAGAGTGTGAGAGTGAGAGAGGGGGATAGAGTGAGAGGGTGTGAGTGTGAGAATGTGAGACGGAGAGAGTGTGAGTGTGAGAATGTGAGAGAGTGTGAGTGTGATAATGTGAGAGGGAGAGAAAGTGAGAGTGAGAGTGTGAGAATGTGAGAGAGTGTGAGAGGGAGAGAGAGGGGGAGAGATTGTGAGAGTGAGAGAGTGTGAGTAAGAGAGTGTGAGTGTGAGAATGTGAGAGAGAGTGTGAGAGGGAGAGAGAGGGGAGAGATTGTGAGAGTGAGAGAGTGTGAGTGAGAGAGTGTGAGTAAGAGAGTGTGAGTAAGAGAGTGTGAGTGTGAGAATGTGAGAGGGAGAGAGAGAGTGAGAATGTGAGAGGGAGAGAGTGAGAGTGAGAATTTGAGAGTGTCAGAGGGAGAGAGATGGGAGAGAGTGTGAGTGTGAGAATGTGAGAGTGAGAGAGTGTGAGTGTGATAATGTGAGAGGGAGAGAAAGAGTGAGACTGTGAGTTTGAGAATGTGAGAGAGAGTGTGAGTGTGAGAATGTGAGAGGGAGAGAGTGAGAGAGTGAGAATGTGAGAGGGAGAGAGTGAGAGTGAGAATTTGAGAGTGTCAGAGGGAGAGAGATGGGAGAGAGGGGAGAGAGTGTGAGTGTGAGAATGTGAGAGTGAGAGAGTGTGAGTGTGATAATGTGAGAGGGAGAGAAAGAGTGAGACTGTGAGTGTGAGATTGTGAGAGAGTGTGAGAGGGAGAGAGAGGGGGAGAGATTGTGTGAGAGAGTGTGAGTGTGATAATGTGAGGGGGAGAGATTGTGTGAGAGTGCGAGAGTGTGAGTGTGAGAATGTGAGAGAGAGGGGGAGAGTGAGAATTTGAGAGTGTGAGAGTGTGAGAGTGTAAGAGTGTAAGCGAGTGTGAGTGTGTTATATCCCCTTTCACCTCCAAGATCACCAGACTTGACGTCAATAGATTTTTTGTGGGACCATCTCAAGGAAAGAGTCTACAGAAAGAGCACGAACCATCCAGGATCTCCGGACAAACATCACAGCCGAAATAAAGAATATCGACGTAGACATACTCAGACCTATACCTGAAAACATGGTGAAACAGGCAAGAATGTGTCTCCAGGGAAGGGGGGACACTTCTAGTACATCTTGTAACTGTCATTATTTATCCCAGAGATAACCTCTCATTTTCACTTGGGTACGTTTATTTTGTGTTATTTAGTCAAAGACTAGATCTAATTAAAAAATGGTACATCCCACTGAAGCACCCTGTATAACATCTCTGGACCATAAGAGCCCTTTAAAGGTCCAAATAAAAAAAAATACATTGGTATTTTCCTCGTGTCATTTATAATCCACAACAAAACACAAAAAATCTCCACCAAGTGGAGATGCGACAGCTAGAAATGCTCAATCAAAGCAATGACATCGAAAGCATTACTTTTCTCTATTCGACCAAAACTTGTCTTGTAATGTCATCCGTTGCTTTGTGTCGTACCCAGACAAGTGACTGATGAAAATGAGATTATCACTGCATTCGTCTATAACAAACCCACATTGTAAACACGCACAATTATGAATTTGCTCCCAAATAATTTAAACCAATTTTTGATTAGATATGGGAGCTCGAGGGCCTGTACAAATCCGATCATCACGGCACCTCCTCCCCATATCCCGTAGCTTCTAGTATCATTAGCTTCACCGTTGCCAAACCTACACATACGTAATATCGCACAGAATATTAACAGCAACATTCACACTTGTGGCTGTGTTAACTTTGAATAATGTTTCTATACCTTATGAAGTAACCAGTCCTTTACGTTTCGTCGATAATAACTTAACCTCTCTCTTTACATCGCTACGCTTTGTATTAGTGAACTGCTACACTGCATTTTGTTTATGGTTTAGTAACAACAGACTTGTCATTAATAACAATAAAAGTGTTGCTTTAAGATTCTATCATAAAGTGAGGCAGTGTTTTTAACACTTTAATAATTTCAATTAAATTATATAATATGTAATTTCAATAACAGCCCGCCTTAAAGCAATATGTATGTAATAATTTTTTAAAATGTATGTAAAAGTCATTGCCTATGCTTATATTATTGTAAACATGTTCAATAATGTTATGTGAATGCATTACGCAATTTAATAATGTGAGAATAATACGTTTAAAGTTGCTAACAGTGAGGTAACAATAAGGTAACCTTGAGGCAACAATGAGTTTGAGAGTTTAAATGCTACTAGTCATAATTAGAGCAACGATTATGTAAATTTTGTGACAATTTAAAAATAGCCAATCAACAGCTAGAAAAAGCTTTAGTAAAATGCAGATATTCTATTGGGCTAGGATTAGCCAATCAGAGACTTGAAATACAGAAGCTTACGGGTTTTGACGGTTGAAATTTTCATGACAAATAAAATGTATATCTCGAATTTTCTGGGAATGTCTCCAAAAGTATTCTTCATTGTGAACGACTTTTGAATAACTGGTAAACCATAAGAGATAGACAAAATTTTACTACACAAAAGATGTAGATCGCATTAAAATACACAATTTATGTCATATACATTTTTGTTGTTGAGTGAACCATTTTCGAGATATTGCTTGTTATTCCCTTAAATTTTTCAATACTTTTTCTAAATGGGAATTCGTTATTCATTTTTTGTATGTCCTGGACATGCAAAGAGAATGGAATGCGCCGCATAGCAACCAGCTCTTAAAACATTTGACTATCGCTTAAATACTACCATATTCCCCTTGCATCTACAAGTAAATTAGCAATAAGATTAACATGAAGCATATGGAGAATGAGCGTTTGTAAAAATAGTTTGTACAAGAGTAGAGAAAGTCATGTGAGTCATTTATACCCCGTCTTTAACTACGTTGGTCTTATTGGCGGCCTTTCCTTTGGAACTTATTGCCCCACACACACACACACACACACACACTCATTCATACTACCCGACTCTGGGGAGGGTAAGGAATAATCTTGGTTAGAGAAAAATTCCCATCCCAGCCATGTGGTGGGAATCGAACTCGGGACCCCTCGCAAGCAGCAGGTGCTCTACCGACTGAGCTACCGCGCCAGTTATATTGTTAGTTAAGCGCACACACAGTTTTATATGCAAGGGGTCGAAATAAGTTAACGATAGCTTTTAAGAATCTTATATGTTGCATCGACATGACTTTTTCTACTCACTCTTCTATTAATTATTCTTACAAAAGCTATCTACTTCTTGATATCCAAGATAAACTTCCATTACACATTTACATATTTCACTGT
The DNA here is from genome assembly GCA_030765065.1 of Deroplatys truncata. Classification (NCBI taxonomy): domain Eukaryota; kingdom Metazoa; phylum Arthropoda; class Insecta; order Mantodea; family Mantidae; genus Deroplatys; species Deroplatys truncata. The sequence goes on along the minus strand of CM060975.1, from coordinate 301,440,864 downwards.
AGACATAAGAAGGATACAGTAGCTAAAGCGATAGTCAGATTTTTAAATCGCTATGTGATTGCTTTGTAGTTCCATGCTCTTTTCATGACCACGAGAAAAAACGAATAGTGACTTACCACTTGAAAAAAGTATAATTATTTTAAAATTAAAACCAGTAACAAAGAATCTCTCACAAATGGTTAATGCCACAAACATTTTAAATTGTGTAACGAGATCTACATTTTTTGTTTAATAACATTTTGTGAATCTTTTATGCTTTACAATTATATAAAATGCATTCATAATGAAGAGGGCTTCACAGGCTATTCCCGGCTATACAAGCAAATACCTACAGTATATGTTCATTTTAATCAAAATCGTTTGAGCCAATTTTGTTTCATGCAAAGTGAGGCAGTATTTTTATCACTTAAATAATATCGGCCTCATATAAAATTAAAAAAATAACAGCCCGCCTTAAAGCAATATATGTATAATATAATACATAAAAAGTATGTAACAGTCATTGTATTATGTTTATATTATTATGTACATATATAATAATGTTATGTGAATGTATTACGTAATATAACAGTGTAGGAGCTGTAAGAATAGAAGCATGATGCTTTTAGTAGCAAACAGAATTATAAAGTAGAAGCCGAAAGTTGCTAACAATGAGGTAACCTTGAGGCAACAATAAGTTAGAAAGTTTAATAAATGCTAGTAATAATTCTTGGAACAATAATGTAATACCTAAAACAGTTTATAAATAACCAATCAACAACTAGAAAAGCTAAAAGTTAAATAAAAGTATTCTATTGGAGTAGGCTTAGCCAATTAGGGACTTGAAATAGAGTAAATGTGCAAATTCAGGTGTGAGACGCTACAAGACAGCGTTCCCAACCAGACTACAAGATTGCGTACCCGATCGGTACGATGCAGCTTCAATGTGAGTTACGAAATTTATTGCGGTGAGGAAATATAAAGTTTACATGTTAAAAGTGCAAATAACAATAACCTCACAGCTCTACAGTAGGATGTATCAGTAAAGTGTTATTTAATCGTGTGAAGGATTAATAAACAAAGTACAATACAATTATAATTTGTGTAAACCTTCATGCTTTAGCTGTACCAACCCTGCTAAGAGATACGTGCTCTACAAATGACTACTGACGCAGCCGAGGCATACATATATAATATTTAAATAAGCATTAAAATACAAAGTTGACTTTTTTAAACGTGGAGGCGAAGGCAACCGGAAAAGTAAAATTGGGGCGAAGGCCACCGGAAAGTTTGTACCGTACGTGGGGCTCAACGCTCTCAAAAGGTAGTTTGGTGTGGTCTTGAAAATCTTCGTGTCGCATCCTTGAAACATTCTGAGCTTCAACATAAAGTTTCGTATTTAACAGACATTTTTATGATTTTTTGGACTTAGGAGGCCTCAAAACATTTATTTTCGGTGAAATTTTGCGGTGGAATGCAATACTTGACTACTTACTAAAGATATATAGTTGAGGGAGTTTAATTGTTGCATCGGTTGCACCACGTTTAGGCGCCAATTTAAACTGTGTTAGACCACGCATGTAATGGATGCCAATTTACGGGAGATATGTTTTTAGGAGTGTTCGCCCCACATACGGTACAAACTTTCCGGTGGCCTTCGCCCAACGTTTACTTTATTTTAATGTTTATTTATTTATCTATGTACGCCTCGGCTTCGTCACTAGTAATTTGCAGAACACGTATCTCTTAGCAGGGCTGGTACGGCTAAAGAATGAAGGCTTACACAAATTATAATTGTATTTAACTTTTTTAATTTCTCTACTACGTATAGTAAGTAGGGAAAGTATTGTATTCCACCCAAAAATTCGATACCGAGATTTCACCGCAAATACATGTTTTGAGACCCCCTGAATCAAAAAAATGCATTTTTGGAAACATGTCCGTGTGTGTGTGTGTGTGTGTGTGTCTGTGAACAGCATAACTCAGAAACGAACAGTCGGATAAACACCAAACTTGGTATTTAGGTTCAGTATCTTCCAGAGATGCGACACGAAGGTTTTCAGGAAAATCCCCCCACCCCAGATTACCGTTTACATTGAACATTCTCGAAAATTTTAATTTTCTCAAAAATGCCTCTAACGATTTTGATTTAAATATCACATGTTTAAGATATTTTCATGACAAATGAAATTATATCTCGAATTTTCTGGGAATGTCTCCAAAAGTAAACTGGTAAACCATAAGAGATAGACAAAATTTTATCACACAAAAAATGTAGATCACGTTATAATACACAATTTATGTCATATACACTTTTTTTTTTGAGTGAACCATTTTCGAAATATTGCTTGTTATTCCCTTAAATTTTCCAAAACTTATACTTTTTCTCAAATGGGAATTCGTTATTCATTTTTTATGTCGTGGACATGCAAAGAGAATGGAATGCGCCACATAGCACCCGGTTCTTAAAATATTTGACTATCGCTTAAAGCCTAGCAATTCTCCTTGCATCTACAAGAAAATTAGCAATAAGATTAACGTCTCGATTAACATGAAGCATATGGAGAATAAGCGTGTGTAAAAACAAGCTCTACAAGCGTAGAGAAAGTAATGTGAGTGTAACACATCAGATTTTTTATTAATCCTTCACACGATTAAATAACACTTCACTGATGTATCCTACTATAGAGCTGTGACATTATTGTTAATTAACAGTTGAACTTTATATTATTCTCACCGCAATGAATATTTCACATTCAATCACTGACCCGTACCAAACCGAACTGCTTGGGTACGCTTTCTTGTAGCGTCTACCGTTTGAATTTGTACTTTTTCTCTATTTCAAGTCTCTGATTGGCTAAGCCTACTCCAATAGAATACTTTTATTTAACTTTTAGCATTTCTAGTTTTTGATTCGCTATTTATAAACTGTTTTAAATATTACATTATTATTGTTCCAAGAATTATTAGTAGCCTTTTTAAACTTTCTAATTTGTTGTCTCAAGGTTACCTCATTGGGTGGTATTAATAAAAGCGAGCCGTGACTAATGAGCCATGGCTTGTAGCAAAACCGAGTCGTCGGTAGCAGCGAGTCGGGAGTCACAGATTTGGTATTAATAAAAACTTCCCCTCCGTGTTGAGCCTTGGCTCTATGATTGCGAGTCTCTGACTCGGGTTTCCCCTCTTCTTGATTGCAAATGCATTATTGTTGAGCGGCAGTAAACATTCGATTCAGTGTGGTAGTATATCCATCAGAAATGACTGAAGAAAGCAATCATTTGTATCTTCTTTTGTGAACTTATTAACCACCAAAAGAGATGAGAAAATCTGAGCTGCCTGCGGACAAGTGGAAAAGGCTTCTGCTATGACCGAAGTGCAGCGAAAACTAAAAGAGAATCTTAATCTTCGCCTAAAAGTGAAGACTGATCTGCGACGGACAGGCAACAAGCTCATACCCTGAAAAACTGGGAAAACAAGTTTTTAGTCCTTATTCAAGGGGAATCAAATCCATCTATAGTTTCGTTAAGAATAGTAAGGACGACTTTCGATTATTCTCCAGTTTATTGCTGCTACTAGTAAAGCTCTGTTTTATGAAATAATTCAAGGTTACAAAACTTTTTGCTGTTTTTGAGAGGTTGCAATAACGTAAAATAACGCTGCCGTTCAAATTTAGCAGCTTGTAGTGGCTGCTGGGAATTTGATCCAGTTTCTCGATTTTTGTTTAATGCGAGAAGAAACTTCCCAAAATATATTTAAACTGTACCTTGTGAAACGCCCAAGTCCTCTGGAATCCGGGGTCCCCAATGCAGCGTAGAAATATTCTCATTTTTCCATCTCCAGTAAGGGTCTTTCCTCTTGTCTCCACAGTTTCTGGAACGAAATGCCGGGCGAGCCACCTCACGTTTTCATTCTCAAACCTATTAACTTGTTTATAATTGTAGTCTTCAGAATCCTGGCGCATTTTATAGTATTTTTCTTTGCTCAGGTTGACGTTCACTTGCAACTGAGCCATCGCCTCATGTTTGAGACAGCTACTGAGGTGGCTTCAGAAATCGTAAGCCATGGCTCTTAAAGTGAAGTCACAGTTCCGTTTTATTAATACCACCCATTGTTAGCAACTTTCGGCTTCTACTTTATAATTCTGTTTGCTACGGAAAGCAGCTTGCTTCTATTCTCGCAGCTCCTACATTGTTAAATTACGTAATTCATCCACATAACATTTTTATACAGGTACATAATAAAATAAACATAATACAATGACTGTAATATACACTTTATATATTATATTATACACACATTGCTTTAAAGCTGTTATATTTTATGCTATATAATTAGACTGATATCATTTAAGTGTTAAAAATACTGGCTCATAATAGAGAAAGTAAAATATCCTTAACTTTGGGTATCCTTCTTCATGTCTGTAAATGAGTTTCAACATTGTTGATGAAGGCGTCATTTACGCAGGTTTGTGCGATTGTAGAGGTCTGGCAGATTATATAAAATACTACAGCTCCGCGTTATTAAAACGTGCACAATATAGATATTAAATGATGTATTACGAGTTGTGGAAATTAGTGCAAATACGATGACTATACAAATATAATTTTATCAATTCAGCAGGCCCCTCCGGCGACACCCGGGGCACATGTATCGCTTGCTCCCCGACCACTAGTTGTGAACTTGTTTCAAGATGAATTCATCATCAGGTTACAACATGCTACTGATCCTTATTAGAACAGCATTATTTACATCTAAATAAACAGCTTTTACTTTGTCTTCCACACTATATACTGTATTCAACCCAAAAATTCGATACCGATACTTCACCCCGGAAATACACGTTTTGACGCCCCTGAATCCGAAAAAGCACCTTTAGAAAAAGGTGCATGTGTGTTAAAGTAGAATATTTTTTTTGTAGTTGCAAGATGCGTCATGTTTATCTGCCCCACGTATGGGAGCCAATTTGTCGCGGTCACTTCGTGTTATCCTATTGCTGAGCGCCTGTTATTGTATACTAGTTTGAGTTTTTGGTTCTTTGTCCTCCGGCTAGCTATTATTTCTCAGTCGAGAGTAGAAATGTTAAGCCGATACGGAGCCACAAAGGATTTGCCGCCATCTGATAAGGTTCTTTGATCTATGCCGCTAGCCCCGCCCCCTCCCTTTGAGGCCTCACATGCCGCCCCGGTCGCGTGGCGCTAGCCCCGCCCCCTTCCCTTTGTGGCCTCACCTAATGCCGACTGGTTCTGTGCCGGCAAGTCCTCCCCCCTCCCTCCCCTGTGGTCTGGCCACGTGCCGACGGCCCGCCCCCCCTCCCTCCCCCATACACGTACCCTCCCTCCCCCTTTGTGGTTTGATTGGTTCCCTGTGGATAGGTGGGAGAGTGTGTATTGATCCTATACGTCGGTCGCGTACCTTCCCTAGGTCTAAATCCCTGCCGTGTGATTGGCTTGGGGTAGGGGATGTGCCGCTCGGGGTGAGGGGTTATATGTGAGGGTTCTCGGTGCGTGACGTTGGCGGTGTGGGAATGCGATTCTCGATGCCTGCCGCACATCGGCAAATCGTTTGAGTACATAATTGTGTCAATCAATTAGGTAATGTGTGTTATTGAAAAAAGAATCAATGTTTATATACCGCTATTGCAATTAAACGCTGTTCGTCGAGCAATTAAGTATTTTTGATTGATTAATTGACTCGCTCGCATCTGACAGCCGTCGTATATGTATAACTACGCTCACGGTCTTAACCTCTCTCCGGCAACAACCCGACATGTAATGGAAAGCCCGCCAGCCGACTTCTGTCTGGTAATAACCCGTTTCACCCCCACTCCGCGACTGCGTGCGTGACGTCACTAACAAGCCTCGACATGTAGACTAGCCCGGCTCCACTCTGTCGGCGTTGGTAAACCATGTTAAAACACGCTCGCCAAGGACTTTCCTTGGTATTCAAAAACAGACGGGTGGCTTCTGCCTGGAGGGTGAATAACAGGTCTCAACTTGCATTCCACCCCCTCCACCGCCGAGTGACGTCACCGTCTACAGTATATAAGGAACGTAGGCAGCCGGAGCGATCATTTATTGTTTTTTCAGTGTTCGTTCAGTGATAATCGAAATGGCTGGTGATCATCGTGCATCTGATGTGAATGATTACTGGAGCGAGTGCGGGGAAGATTATTTTCACTACGTATACTTCCATACCGAAACATGCAATGGTTTAATGCATTCAGTGTTGTGTACTCAACCGTCGCATCATGATCAGATGACTACACTGGAAGTGTGTACAGAGAGCTGTCCTGTTTATCGAGGAGCGAACATGTAAGTAATATACATATTTCTATAACTCGGTAATATATTGTACGCATGTTAAATGAAATCTAACTTGAAATTATTTCATTCTTTCAGTGAAAATCACAGGGGTGTTGATGTGGAGGATCTTAGCGATGTCGATGAAGTTGACGATGTCTTCGTCTCGAAACATCTAGCTAAATGTGATACAGAGTCGTGCACCGGATACATGCATTCTGTACTTTGTACTAACCCGGCCCAGCATGAACGCATGACATCCTTCTTCCTATGTAACGACAACTGCGAGGTCTACCAGCGCAGGAAGAGAAAACTCGAGTAAGTAGAAGAAATGTTAAATTACATATTCATTTACTACTTCTAATGCTACTCTGTGTCTAACCTAAAATTAAATTATTACAGACTGCGAATGACTGCGCCTAAGGTACCCGTACCAATAGAGGAGCTGGATCCTGAGAGACTCGATGTCGATATAGTGGAATATCCAATCGCAGAGCGCCATACACAGCCTATGGATGAGGATGCCGCTCCATTACCCGCCATTACTACTAGCCCTGATGATAAAGCACCGAGGGTACAGGAGTGGATAAATCAGGCGACTCCAGATTGCTCGCCCGAGATACGCACAGAATCGTGCAAGACCGTGAAGTGAGTATGACACTCTTTGATAATACTTTTTTGTGTGACAAGGGGAGAGGATTTTTCTAATATATGTATTTTCTCTTTCAGACGTATGAAATCATTAACTAAACCTATTTCTAACATTGTTTTGAATATATGTTGCAGGGGTGTGAGGAGGGGGCTGAGGAAGAGGCGGAACGAGACCGGTGAGAAAAAGCAGAAGAGACGGTGTAAGAGGAGAATCCTCAACGAGGGTCCTATGGTCTTCTTATTCATTGAAGATACCCCGGAGGAGCATGGAGAATCGATCACATGCGCTTGATGACGTCAGCATCTCCCCCTCCCATTCCGTGAACATTGGACTATACTATGACACCCCCTCCCTCTACATAAACTGCGAAAGTGATAAATCATTTGTTTATATTACAAAATCAGACTGGGATATAATATCCAAAAACATTCCAATGATTGAAGATTACCTACGCCAAGAAAAAACGTTTGCGTGTGATGAATATTGTGACAATGTAATTTATGCATACAATATTATTGTATTTTTTGACCATTCAATTCACTTCATAAATACATGTTTAAATAATAATGTAATATCTTTAGACATTGAGGGTGTAAGGAACCTAAAACGGCTATTGCCCTATATTGAAAGACATTTGAATATTTTAAATGATTTCTGCATGTCAGGAGCAACTAGTTTTTCAGGGAGTAGGAGGGGGAGAAGGAAAATGCTTGAAATGTATGCTAAAGTCAATAAAAGAGTGTTTTAGTATATGAATTCAATTTATTATTCATAAACTTAACCTAGTACATTCCTTTACAAAACCATTCACCCAAACATATACATAATTATATAAGTGCTTGCATCAAGTGAGAAAGAGGTTTGTAGGTAAATACTTTGTCATGTAGAACCAGACAGTACAGTGACGTCTGGGCTGGTATATTTGCAGATGCTTGAATCTCGATTCTGATGTTCACAGCTCCATTTATAACCTCCTCGGGTTGGTGAGAACAGTCTATTACGAATAATGGTGCACGGTGAAGAAAATCCTTTCTCTTCAAGAGGGGGTAATTATCTCTTTCATAATAGGAACTTTGAAATTTACAGTACATTTCATATAGTGAAGCAAACTTTGAATTTTTAAAGTCCAAGTTCAAATCATGGTAAGGGTAGCATTCACTGTTGAGGAATAGCCTCAAATTAGTAATGTTGCAGTGATCAAACTCGGAACTGTTCTTGCTATAATCACCCAATCTTCCAGTCTGCGCGCACACTATGATGAAGCGAGGTTTCTCGAGCTTAGATGTTGTTGCTACATTCCAAGTGAAAGATCTTGTCTGGGGTACAGCAGGCTGGGTATGAAGATCCATAGATCGAAAGGCAAGGTGTAGAGGTTTATCAGACTTGACAATTTTTAGAATATGAACTCTTTCAGCATCGGAAAGCCGAATTACAGGCATCCTCCATTCGATTCTAGTTAACTTTACATTAGCTTCCTCTCCATTCGAACTCAGGACACAGTTTCTAGAATCTTTGGATCTTATGAGAATCAATTCAAACTTACTGTTGAGTATAAGCTCCTTGTGATCATCAGCAAATCCTAGGAGCATCGAGAGAGGGACTACAGCATTGAAAGCTCCATTCGTCGCGTGTACTATATCAACTTCTTCACCGGGATAGGCCCATCCAGCATTCAGCAGCCGATTCGACTCCATAGGGTTGAGAGTCACATAATTTCGTATAGTTGTAGTAATTCCAGGATTCCTTGTTCTGTCTATAGTTGTAGCATTCATATCTAGACGTATCTCATCAAACATGAAGGCTATAGCATTATTAGCGAGCTTCGCTGTAGTAGGCGATCCATCTACCTTGGTGAGAGCACCTTCGATGTAGAGATAACTCTTGTTAGGTAGCGTATACAAATCTTCAGCTTGGCATGGTATTCTAATTTCATCGTTTACATCCAGAGCGGACGTGTTGTATGGAAGAAAAATATGCTCCTCCTCCTTGGTGATCTTGTCGTCAAAGGCTGGAACTTCTGTCACGTTTAAGATATCCATTATAGCGTTCTGTAACCTAAACCCTCGAGGAACTTGCGGTTAGCACGTGTTAACTCCTCGGAAGCTGGAGAGGTAGTATGCTTCGAACGTGATGTACGTCGTCTATTATAGTATTTGCGATGTCTTTTAAAATGTATTGCCATTGCGTCTTATGTGCAGTCTTGTAGTGATAACTTCGTTCCTGAAGTTGATCGCCTTTCCGTGTTGATCTACCACTCGAATAGTGATCTGGTCTATATAGTTTGTATCTATGACCGGTAAATATATCGGGTTCGAAGGTTCTTGAGAGATATGATAGCCTGGCGGAACAGAAGGGAAAAACTCGTAGAGCGAATGTCCACTTTTACCGTCAATGAATGAGCCTGTTGCAATACTGCACTCCACACGTATGATACTCACTTTAAATATATTCACAAGATCATCAGATTCAAACGCTTCTCCAGCAGGAATTATTTTAGTGTCTGTGAATCCTAGAAGCGAACCAATAGATCCAGCCTTAGAAAAGTCTATTGTATAAGGACATTTAATCTCAGCCTTCATTGTATTATTGTTAGGCCTTATAAAGAAGACTTCATCATTCAATCCTAGTTTATCCTTTAGGAATGCATTGATATCTGCAATCTCGTAGGTTCCATGCGGGATGACAATGGTTTCAGGTTTACCATTATGAATATAATGAAATCTATTATTACTTTCATCGACATTTGGTATTGAATAGAATGTTTCAAAATTCAAGAGAGCAATCTCATAATGGCCTGGAGGATCTAGCTGTAGAGGCGGGTTTAAATACGTTGAAATAACAGTGTCTGGCCCACTCACTGTAACTGTATAACTCATCTTGACGATGTAGCAGCTTCTAGGATAAAAGAAATAGCAAGCACAAGTGCCCGCAGATGACTGATTCGAAATTCTGGTATCTCTGTGTATTATAGTAGATTTTAACACCTTGTAGATATTTCTCAATCTCAGGAGGCGGTTTCAAATTGCCGAAACTATCAAAGTAGTATGCGACATCACCTTCTTTCCTTATAGCAACCCAGTGTGTTCCTTCATTATCGGAGGTATCGAGATTGGTAATAAGTCTCTCTTTGAAGTGTGGTTTTAAAGGAAGTTTGTCAATCATATAAACTCCTCTAAAATAAGGAATTTTTAAACGTTTAGCATAATATTCGATGGCCACGTTACTTAGGGCTTCCTCCGGTATATGTACAATCCTCTTCCACCGTTTTTTGCCTTCCTCTTTAAACCCTTGCCTTTAGATCCTCTTTTTTTCAAGGACCTTGCTATTTTAGATGCAGCGGCTAAAGACGACATCAGTGGCATTGCAGGTAAGAATCCTCCTTTATTCCTCTTCTTACACCTTCTCTTTCGGAGCCCCTTTCCTCGTGTCTCCATTGCCTTGTTATGCCTAGCAACTTCTGCTAAGTGCCTATCAGCAGCCTTTTTTTATTGACTGCAGAGGCTATCTGAGCAGCGCCGCCTGCTGCAGCGCCTAAAGCAGCAATGATGGGTATCAATGGCAAGAACCCTCCTCTCTTCTTCTTCCTCTTTCCGGCTCCCAATGCAACCTTTCCCTTCATGATTGCAGTTACTAGCCTTGCAGCTAACCTTTCACCAAAAGTTGAATCTGATGCCTGCACCCGTTTCCAAGCCTTCTCTGCAAGAATTTTATCCGTAATTTGTCTTGAAGCGGTGTCCTTATTCTCAGCGTACGCGAGGTCGTGCTGTTTACAAGCTTCGTCTAATTGGTTAATTCCGGGGTCTCCTCTTTTTAGACGTTTTTCCAATTTAGTACCAGGCCCGCAATATCTATATCCAGGTAAGTGAGCTTCAAAGGGGAGCGAATTAATTATGGAATTAATAATTCCGGAGCCGCGCTTATACTGCAACGACCTTCCTCTCTTAGCTCTCATGATATACTAAGCGAGTAATTGCATACATTAGCCCTTTTATATCATTGCAATCAGTCATTAACTACTTTACATTCGGTAATATATAAACATCGCACACGCATTTTATAAGTTAGTTGTTAACATGGAGCTTGTTAAGCAGCACTGCTCTCTACCTATTCAGGTATTAGACTTTGAAAGTGACTTTAGAAGCGATCGCCATGGCAAGTTATTTCCATCTAATGTCAGAGCTCTTATTTTAGGGAGCTCCAGTGCAGGGAAAACAAACGTATTACTCAATATGCTACTCCATGAGAATGGACTACGTTTTGAAAATTTGTATATTTATTCAAAGTCTCTCTATCAACCAAAGTACCAATACCTAATTAAAGTGCTCGGAAACATCGAAGGTATAGAAGTGAACACCTTCGAGAACGGAGCTGATGTTTTGCATCCTTCTGAAGTCAAAGAAAATTCAATCTTTATATTTGATGATGTCATCACTGAAAAGCAGGAAAAGATAGCATCCTTTTACAGTATGGGTAGACATCGAAATGTCGACTCTGTATATCTAGCACAGTCCTATGCTAAAGTTCCAAAACATTTAATTCGCGATAATACAAACATGATAATACTCTTCAGACAAGACAATTTAAACTTAAAGCACATTTACGAAGATTATGTAAATACCGACATGACCTACAATGAATTTAAAGATCTATGTAAGAACGTTTGGGAGACTTCTACAGAAGGAAGACCCTTTGTTGTGATAGTTCCTGAATTTCACATGAATGAGAGACGATATAGGAATGGTTTTGATGTATATATTAAGCTCGACAAAAAAGAAAATGATCATTCGTAGTTAACCATGAGCATCGATAGGTTCGGTTCTCAGAGAACTGGCCCAGTTAGAAGAGTGTTTGATCGTTTTATCATAAATAGAGATGTCAAAGGAAACTATCAATTCAAGAATAAGAGATTGTGCAATGTTCACGATCCTGAAGATAATCATGACGCCTCCAATAAGAATTATGTGGATGCTCTCGAAATTAGGATGCAAGATTTCTCTCAGCAAGCTGCTAACAATGTTGAGGTTATGGTTAAGACCCTGATCGATGAATTGATTTCAAGATATATCCTCAAGAGAGATAAGGAAAATAACGTCGTGATCGATAAAGTTAGATTGAAGGTATTGCTAGATCCTGTTCACGATAATGATGTTGTGAATAAAAAGTTCATCGTTGGATATGTCAATTCACTCACGCAGTCGAGAGATGGTAATGGTAACATTATATTCGACAATAAGAGAATCATTGATATAGCGGATCCTCTCGGAGATACGGATGCTGTAAATAAAAGATATGCTAGAGCTATGATCATTAGGAAATCGAACGAGACGCGACAGCAGTTAAACAGGTACTTACCAAAGGAAATCGAGATGCAAATAGGCAAGAACCTGCTAGACATTACAGCAAATCTGAATAAAACTACGAGTAAAGTGGATACTCTAACAACCTCTACAAAAGACAGAGTGGATTCTGTAATGGACTCTATTAAACAAATTACCGCATAGCTTGATAGAGAAAAAACAAATCTTCAGAATCTTTGCAATCAGAAAATTAGTAATTTAGAAAAGTTAGCGATGAAGCGAGTTTCAGATTTAGAGGCTACAGTCAGACAGTTAAAGATAGAGGTTTTGAATACTCTCAAAACTGATTGCTGCAATGATAAACTTAAGAAAGTGGAGGATAATGTAAATATGATGATGGACGCCTACAAAACTAATATGCAGCAAATGACGAGTCTAGAAGAATCGGCCAGAAGCCAGTACGCTAATACGGCAATCTTTGCTGAAGCGTTCAAGACACATACACAGGAGCATAAGAAAGAAACCGAGCAACTGAGAACTTCGATAGAGATGTTAGCTAAGGCTATCGACACGTTGAGAACTCAAGCTGAACGCAGACTATAAATTGAAGGTAATCGTCTATTTCCTCATCATTTGTAAGATGGATTGTGAAAGCATAAGACTTAAAGAGTCTGTAGCCGAGCATACCAGGGCTGTAAAAGAAAAACTGAGAGCTCTAAAAGGTCTCAGGTTTGAGACTCAGCATGTCATGTCCGAAGCTTTGAAGCCTGTAACCACCCCCCTCAAGGATATTTTGGACACTCAACGAGGGTTGCCGGTGAAGAACGTCAAGAATGAAGATGGTGATTCTACAAGTATTTCTACTCACCTTCAACACGTTCGCTCAAAAGACAAGGATCGTATTGATACATTGTTCGGCGTGAGATATCAGGATGGAAGTTATATGCTTGGAAATAAAGGTATTCATTTTATAAATAATCAAATATTGATAGGCGATGAAACGTATGAGTCTACCGCCGGTTTGACGGAGCTCATCTTTAAGCGAACGCCTCAGATTTCTGCATACACTAGTGAAGACTTGGAGACATACGCTAAGATTATGAAAAGTACTTTTCTTCATAGAAGTGGTTACAGCAGACACGGTCGCTTGAAATCTGGTAAATCGTATAAATACAAGAATATAATACGACCCTTGCTCAATACACATTCAGGTCTAGGACTGGCATGGAAGGAGCATAAGCCTGATAAGGAGGTTGACTACGTTTTCTGGAGAAATCCTAACACATTAGTGAATAGACTGAGGTTACTTATTGCTTCGAGGGACGCTGGTAATAATAGCCACACTCGAGAGATTGAGGAAATTATCCGGGAATTGAAAGCATCTAAAATTATAGCATGACCGACAAACAGAATATCGCCAGAGAACTTCACGGCTCGGCGAGGAGGAACTATTTACGACGGAAAATTATCAGCAAAGGTATGAATGATTTATTACAAATTGATTTGATTGAAATGATACCCTATGCAAAAGTGAACAAAAATTTCAAATACATTCTGATCGCAATCAACTTTTACTCTAAAATGGCATATGCAAAACCCTTAAAGGATAAGGGTGGAGTTAATGTTGCAAAGGCTATGGAGGATATATTACAAGAAATGGACGTCCCTCCCCGGAATATTCAAAGTGACAACGGAAAAGAATTTTATAACAAGTTCTTTAAACGATTAATGTTTAAGTATAATATTAACCACTACAGCACCTATACCAATGTGAAGGCTGCGGCTGTTGAACGTTTAATTCGAACCTTGAAGAATATGATGTACCGCGAGTTTTTAGTCCAAGGCTCATACAAGTGGCTAGATCTTTTACCTAGAATCCTTGTAAAGTACAATGATACTTTTCATTCAACTATCCGCATGAAGCCTAATGAAGTGAAGAACAACGATCTTCTTCTGACTGTGTATAATTATAATCAAGACCGAAGAGAGAAGAAGGCTTCAAGGAAGTTTAGTGTTGGTGATTATGTCAGGATATCTAAACATAAAGGACATTTTGAAAAGAGTTATGAATCTAACTGGAGCGTTGAAATCTTCAAAGTATTTCGTGTGAATCGTACCAAGCCTACAACATACATACTAAAGGATAGGAATGGTGAAATCATAAAAGGTGGCTTTTATGGACATGAACTAAAAAAGACTACCTATCCTAACACATATTTAGTAGAAAGGGTTATACGTAAACGTGGAAACAAAGTTCTTGTAAAGTGGTATGGTTTTGCAGATACTCAATGGATTGATATAAAGGATTTGGTGTAATGTATGAAGACTTAATAAAGACCAGTTGTTATGATTGTAAAATCACGAGTATTTTCTATTTTAAAAATCCTTCATGTTTTCTCTTTTTTTGAGGGAAAATTAATATATAAAAACCCTCGCATACTTTAAATGGATATATACAACACATTATCAGAGGGAAAAATTAATATATAAAAACCCTCATACACACTTTAAATGAATATATACAATGACATTATCAGAGGGAAAAATTAATATATAAAAACTCTCAACACACTTTAAATGAATATATACAATGGCATCAGAGGGAAAAATTAATATATAAAAACCCTCACACACACTTTAAATGAATATATACAATGACATTATCAGAGGGAAAAATTAATATATAAAAACCCTCACACACACTTTAAATGAATATATACAATGACATTATCAGAGGGAAAAATTAATATATAAAAACCCTCACACACACTTTAAATGAATATATACAATGACATTATCAGAGGGAAAAATTAATATATAAAAACCCTCATACACGATTTAAATGAATATATACAATGACATTATCAGAGGGAAAAATTAATATATAAAAACCCTCACACATACTTTAAATGAATATACAATGACATTATCAGAGGGAAAAATTAATATATAAAAACCCTCATACACAATTTAAATGAATATTTACAAAATCCAGATTGAAAAAAACAAGATATCTTCAAATATTTACATTATACATATTTACAATTTTAGGCACTAGCAATCACCAGGTCTAAGGGAATAATGGCCCCACGCTAGAGTCTTATAACTCCCCTCCATCAACTTCCTCTTATCGTCACCTCCCTTCAACGCCAATTTATTTGTCTCAATTGTTGTAATTTTGTGGTGTTTACTCCGAAATGTTTTTTGTATCGAATAAATTTTTAGGCTATGGTCTTTTAAACATTCAAAATAATGGCCGAAATCTATTTTATCCATGCCTGCCCTGGTGATGCCCTTAGCTTTCTTAATTGTCTGCCCTTCATATCTGTAGGCGTATAGCTTCGCTCTAATACCGACATACTCCTCCATAATCAAGCCGCCCAATTCGTCCTTGAACAACCCAATCTTTTTCCTATTGGCTTGCTTAATGCCATATACATTATCCTTTTCGAAGTTTGAAGTGTCGAAATATTGAGGGTTCTCCCTGATGAACTCATAGATATCAGAACTCGTTTCAAAAATAAACGAGTCTGTATCCATGTAATTCAGCAGCAAGTCTTTTAAATTCGGTTTCATGATATTGTAAAAGAAGTCATACATGATAAATTTTGAAATGTCCAAAATTGCGTGTCCTATGTAAATTGGTTTGTTCATATGTACTTCCTCTCTGCCCAGTTCGATTCCCACAAGATTTTCCTCAAAAATTATGGTGCGTAGGTAAGTGGTGCGTGCTATTAACTTCTTTGCCTGTTTCCAGGTTCCAACTATTTTGAAATCCGTGTACTTTCTAACATTCTCTATAAATTTCCCATATACGGCGTTATTCATCTTTTTCCACAGGTTTTGACCGAATTTTGACTTTTCTTGTGCTCTCTTCTCGGTGTTGACGTCGATATATGTCTTCAACCAGTTAGACTGGTCGTAGGACACCACTCTGTGAATATGTCTCACAGTTAGACCTTGCTCGATACACTGCTGCATCACCCTGTAGTGCAAGACATATTTGCTTTTCTGTTCTAATGTTGCAAGCAGTTTCTTGTATTGGCCATTCGGTGGTATTGCGCTCTGTGGGCAGAAAGGAAGTTCGTTATGGGCGTCGTGGATATGGTCGGGGTATTCGACATCAACCTCTAGCACATATCCAGTCTCTGAATCTTCTTTGACTTCTGCGAAGTTTATGCCTTCAATTTCTTCTCTCGTGAGCCATTTCAGATTTTTGTATGGTAGGGCAGACACCATAGAAGCTCCATATAAGTTGTTTATGTCCCAATAGAACAGGTGTTTAACAGGAGCATGCTGGTCAAAGTTGGACATGTATCTGTGGTTAGCTTTGGTGTAGCCCTTCACCACTGTGCACAGTCCGCCTCTAATTCCCGACTCGAAAAATTCCAACATGCTCTTGTCGGATATTAAGGAAAGTTTCGCCTTTGTTATCTTCAACATAGCGTCAAAGGCGAGTCCTGGTAATGTATAAAACCATGCTGGGTCAAGTTTATACATTCCCAGGATGAGATCTCGAAACTTTTCGAAAATATCCGCCAAGAGCAGTATATCTGTTTTCAGGTATAGGTCGCTGTATTCTCCGAGATTCCGGATATTAAAGACCTCCCAGACTTTTACAGCATGCCTGTATTCCTCTTCGGTAATGTGGCTGTCAGTGAGAGTACTGTAGAAGGCCTCCTTCGGTGGTAGAGAAGTTTCTTCGAGTACGGCAAGGCTTGAAACAAAATCATATGGAAATATTCCCTTGCTCTTTGCCAGCTTAAAATGCTCCTCAACAGGATATTCGGCCCTTGTTATTTTAAAATCACTCTCCTCCAGCATGTCAGCCAGGCTGGACAGCTTATCGTCAAGAAACTTAAAGCTGTCCAGAAACCTGAAGCTGATGTTCCTGTACCGTTTGCTAAACGCTATATACCTTTCACCACTTTGAGCGATGCACGATATAGGCTTATTATCATATGCCAGGCGTCTTATCAAGAAGTGGCTGTCATAATTAGATAGACAATGAAAAAAGATCGGTATGAAATCAGGGACCTTTCTATTCAAATTGCATCTATTATGAGCAGCACCTAGATATTCGCCTGTCACATGATCGTGATCCCTCACGCGCAAATCGCCCACAGTGAAAGCAGCAAGGCATATATGACACTCTGAGGCATTGTCAAAATTCTGTTGCTCTTCAAGGGTTAAATCCATAGGTTTAGGATTGGAATACACGTCGATGACGTCATTAGCAATTGATTTCAATTGTTTGATAAAGTCATCGACGGCATTTGGACCTCTAAAGAGAAAGAATTTTGACATTGACTCGTCATGCCTACATATCACCTTCAAGGCAATAGACATTGCTTCATGCTCTTGAACGGCTCGGGTCCAGCTCGAGCTGCTTGAGGGCTCGCAAGAGTGAACCTTCGCCAGAACAGATTCAATGTCTGCGTATATAACAAATGGTACAGGAACGCTCTTGGAGAATGCTTTAAATTCAAGGTATTCATCCTGTTGAGGCATTTTAAGTAATTGGCATTTTCCACATCTTAATCGGTGCGTTTCCAAGGCCTTTTCATTGTTGCATCTCTTTAGACAGGCCTCGCATGTCCACACTCTATGCCCATGTTTGGTGGCTTGACTGGATACAAGTCTGGACAAGTCTTTAATTATACAGTAGTGGGACTTTTCCCCCTGCTCAATATATAACAGATTGGTATGGTGCTGCTTCTTTTCAGCTGTTTGGTATAGGGGAATAATGTTCTCATGCTCCTCCTCTATACCAAACACTGAAACGGATGCTCCATTGTTCTGCTTTTCAAAGCATTCAATTTGATGGAGGGGTGTCGGAAATTCGATACCTTCATAATGCCTCGAAAAGCAGTTCAAAGGGGTATACTGTTGTTCTATATCCATGGTTACTAGCAGGGTATTTAGAGGCTAGCATGCACCATGCAAAGCAGTAATTGTCTTCATTCTTTATGTTTATAACAGCATACTTATTCCTAATTTTCAGTGGCAATTCGATGTATGAACCTGCCTGTAAAGGGTCATAGTGTGTAAAGCCCATCACCAGGCTGAGTATCTTTGACAAGGACTTCGATGATGCTCCCCCCTCAAATTTAGAAATGTTTTCCAAAACATCTCCCGCAATTGAAGAGAAGATCTGATTGAGATCGTTTGACGGAAGAATCAATACAGGCTTAGAATTAAAGCCAGTGGAAAGACTCTTCTCTTCATCAGGTTTGCGGATTAAATATTCAAGTTCCAGGGAACAATGCATCTTTAATCCGCAAACGCTTCTCTGCAAGACGCTTTCCACTTCTTTAATAATAAGCTCCTTGCATTCATCTAAAAAGACTCTGGGGTCCAGTATTTCTAATGTATTTTCTATTCTACTATTAAAAATACGTCTCTTGAATGCCGATTGGATGGTATTGCATTCCAGCCCCTGGCAATTACTAGCACTAACCTTGGCCTTTTTGATTGTAAGCTGCTCGCTCCCGTCCGATGCCTGCCCTCTCTTTCCATTCAAAGTTGTCGCATTACTGGATGATGATGAGGAGGTTGACGGTGCAGCGGCTTCATTGTTTGCGCCTGAGGAGGTCGATGGTGCAGCGGTTTCATCGCCTGCGTCTGAGGAGGTCGACGGTGCAGCTGGTACAACTTCCTCCAGAATGTCGAATGATGAGGAGGCGGATGGTGCAGCGGACGGTTCTTCACCAATCTCTGGTGATGTCGACCCCTGTGTTACCAGATCCATGGGCTGGCTACCAAGGTCCCCCAGATCATTTCCTGGAATAATAATAATATTAATAATAACAATAATAATATAGAATGTGTAAAAGAAGTTCATAAAATGTGGAAAAAAATTCTTACCATTCAGTGGTTGCTGCATGTATGGGACAGGGCCCCTCCACTGCTGATTTGATGCAGGGAATGTGTGTGGTGCAGATGGCGCGCAATGAACAATACCGCCTCCGAAATAAAGTCCATTTCCTGGAAATAATAATAATATTAATAATAATATGGAATGTGTAAAAGAAGTTCGTAAAATGCTGATAAATTCTTACCGGTCGGTGGTTGCTGCATGTATGTGGCAGGGACCCAACCATGCTGATTTGGTGCCAGGTAGGTCTGGAAGCCTGGAGGTGGCGGTGCAGCGGACGCGAAGCCTACTGGTGCAACGGTCGCGAAGCCTGGAGGTACCGGTACAGCGCTCGCATGTTGACCGATGCAGCCTCCGAAATAAAGTCCGCTTCCTGTAAATAATAATAACAATATTAATAATAATATATAATGTGTAAAAGAACTTCGTAAAATGTTGAAAAATTCTTACCGTTCGGTGCTTGCTGCATGTATGGGGCAGGGCCCCACCCCTGCTGATTTGGTACCAGGAAGGTCTGGAAGCCTGGAGGTGGCGGTGCAGCGGTCGCGAAGCCTGCTGGTACAACGCTCGCGAAGCCTGGGGGTACCGGTGCAGCGGTCACCTGTTGAGCGATACAGCCTCCGAAATAAAGTCCATTTCCTGGAAAAAAATTAATAATAATAGTATAGCATGTTTAAGTACAGAGTTCTAAAGAATCTACACTCTATACGTGAAAAAAAAAATACATGTTTTAAACACCCGTGTGAAAAATACATAGCATTCTGGGAGACCGAAAGAGTTATGTGACTGCATATGTGTGAGAAACTCCCCTTAAATATATCCTTTTCTCCTTATACAATCCGGAACTCTATGCTGTCGTAGGTGGGTCTCTGTGTGCCAGAATCGTCAATGTATGACTACTATTATGTAATTTTTAGTTACAAATGCTCGAACACTAGTCTGTAAATTCTTACCGTACGATTGTTGCTGTATGTACGGGGCAGAGCCACCTCCATAATGATTTGGAACCATGAAGGTTTGGAAGCCTGGCGGTGCCTGTGCAGCGGTCGATGGATGGTCGATACCAAAATAAAGTCCATTTCCTGAAATAATAATAACAATATTAATAATAATAATAATAATAATAAAGAATATGAACAAGAAGTTAATATGAATTGTTACATTGCTTTTTTAAAACACTGAAGAATGCTTACCATTCGACTGTTCGGGTGCCTGAATCATTACGGCATTTGATGAGCGATCCTGCAGCCGGCGGTGGGTATCCTGCTGGAGCTGGATGTATGCTTCAGCCATGTTAGCAGAACTGATTGCTGAAAACGCAATTAATTTACGCATTAGATTTTTATTTATTAAAGAAACGATATATTATTAAGTTAATTTACTTTACTGCGAATACCTTATACAGGGAAAATGTCGATGTATTTTAAACACCTGAGAAATTTCTATTACAAAAATAAAGCACGTGTATTTCTCGACACAATCATGGAAAATATCTCTTTAACATGATGGAAACAGGCTGAAAGTTTTTACTAAATAAATGCGAGAGAGGAATGAAACATTCACAGTGAATGTTCGACCAATGCATGCATGCATGAAGTCTTCGGATCGATTACCGTCGGTTACCCCGGAAGAAATTTTTATACAGATCATTTTTTATTCGATTCGCAGGGTTTTCAAGTAATTGTATTTCTCTAGAAAGGAATATAATTCACCCGGTGAAAACACGTATTTAAATATCCGGAATAATAATTACTCAACAATGTGAATACTTAACTAAACTGTTCACATTTTTTGAGAATTCGCGCAGTTAGCTATTAAATGCAGAATAAGCTTGCCTAAAATGAATACTTAACTAAACTATTCACATTTCAGAAAATTCACTTGTCTAGCTAGTAACTTTTTAGAATGCTCAGCTATTCGCATATAAATGCCATGCATTAAAAACAAGAACGCGAATATAAGTTAAATGTACAGAGAAATAATTTAACTTTTAAAAGTAAATGAAGTGTTTTGTTACAACTTACCAGACATGATATTCGTTGAACTTTCACTTTGAATAAGAAAAGTTTGCAGAGACCTTAACTCGTTGATTTCAGCGGAGAAACTGTGAGAATTCCCGATGAAGCAGCCTTTTTATAGTGTTCTTTTGCGATATAATAAAATGTATGAGTGAAAGTTTAAGATATATAATACAGCAATTTTGATTGGCTACTCCAAAAATTCGAGAAGGAGAGGGAAATGCTAGCCTCGCACAGGGGCATTTCGTGAGCACGTCTAAACCTGTTATGGGGGAAATCCTTCGATCACGCCAGCGTTCCTTAAGGGGAATGTTTCTGCGTATGACGCTAGAAAAAATATATTTTATTTTTTACATGTACCATTAAAATTCATTGTTAATTATTGTTACAATACCAAATTAATCACAGAGTGAAAATAATGTATTGTTTCTGTAGATATAATTGTCCTCGAACCAGCGACCTTTCGATTGTGAATAGATACGTTACAGATGTTTAAAAAACGTCTGATGCTATGTGATGGCTTTAGAATTCTATTCTCTATGCATTACCGTTGGAAAAACGAATAGCAAGTTACCATTTGAGAAAAGTTAAAAGTATTTGAAAATTTAAACCAATATCAAAAAATCTGATGTGTTACACTCACATGACTTTCTCTACTCTTGTACAAACTATTTTTACAAACACTTATTCCCTATATGCTTCATGTTAATCGAGATATCGAGATGTCAATGTTATTGGTAATTTTCATGACGATACAAGGTGAATATGATAGGTTTTAAGCGATAGTCAAATTATTTTAACGCTGATTGCTATGTGCCGCATTCCATTCTCTTTGCATGTCCAGAATATAAAAACAAGAATAACGAATTTGAGAAAAAGTATAAGTATTGGAAATTTTAAGGGAATAACAAGCAATATCTCGAAAACGATTTACTCATCAACAAGAATTTATATGTTATAAATTATGTATTTTAACGCGATCTCCATTTTTTTTTCGTGTAGTAAGTTTACTAACTATACAAAAGTAATTAGAATGAAGAGGACTTCACAGGCTATTCCCAGAAAATTCAAGAGATGTATTTTATTTGTCATGAAAATATCTTAAACATATAATATTTTATTCAATATCGTTAGAGTCATTTTTGAGAAAATTAAAATTTTCGAGAAATGTTCCATGTAAAGGGTAGTCTGGTGTGAGGTATTTTCTTTAAAACCTTCGTGTCGCATCTCTGGAAGATACTGAACCTAAATACCAAGTTTGGTGTTTTATCCGCCTCTTCGTTTCTGAGTTATGTTTCACAGGCACACTCGCAGACAACCATGCTTTTTCGGATTCAGAGGGTCTCAAAACATGTATTTCCGGTGAAATCTCGGTATCGATTTTTTTCGGGTGGAATACAACACTTCCTCTACTTACTATACGTAGTATAGAAAGTAAAAACTCAGTCGCAAATACTTAATGTCGCACAAATATTACTTGAAATGAATTTTTTGTGTGTGTGTATTAAGTTTATATTAACCTGCTGGAATATTCGAAAAATATCTCTCGAATGGACGGGGTATTTAAAATCGTACTCGTCCTATGTTTACTAAGCCCAATCTTTTTAAAATGGAATAAATTAAGAGTAACGAGGATTGTTTAGGCAAGGCTCCATATTTCATTATTTAGAATTAAACAAATGCTATTAGTCGTAATAATCATGCACATACGACAGCAAGCAAATGCGCGAGTCAATTCATATACAATTAATTAATAAAAAAATATTTAATTGTTTTCATCGATCAGCGAGAGCCTTATTTATTTTAATAACGTATGTAATATCTATCATTCTGAATACTTTTTATTCTTCATATTACTCTCGCCAAATCATATTTCTTTGTTTAACATTCCGAAAAAAATCAGTTTAATTTTTTGATATCATGTTTGCATTTCTTGTACGCGAGTATTTAAATAATGACAAAGATACAATCGAATGTTTAAGTACAGAATCTATACAGTATACGTTTAATTGAAAACTTAATCATTAATATTCTTCATGTAGAATTATATTAATTATCGGGAAAACATTTTTTGTGGTAAGCTTAAAACATGTCTAGACTTGGTTTTCCCCTGTCTATGATGAAATTTCTGCACAGGGGAAGCTCTTAAGAAAATCTTTTGTGTCGCTAATAGTTATTTACCCCGAGGGTCTGTGGTTTTTCAGAGCACTTAGCCTGCTTAATGAACTGGAAACGAGTGTCATTGTTCACTAAGAGCTCTATACAAGACCTTGGTTTTAACTTCGTCTGAAGAAAATTAATGATGCGGAAGGGACTGTCACCTGCTAATGTGTCTACACACGCATTCTTCAGGGGTGTACACCATATTTCTTTCAAGCAGTGTACGCAAGTGAATAATTCGTTGAATTTCTCAAAGTTCGCTACGTCTTTAGAAAGAACATTTAAAACGAATATAAAATTTATATTTGAAGTCTTCGTGCGTGTTACTTACAGGTACGCCTGTTTTGAATTGTAATTATTACTTCTCTCGTGTGAGAAGAGACATAGAGGGCTTTTATTTTTAACATCAGGTGAAGCATACTCCCATGTGCTGGATACCCCTAGCCATTAAGAGCAGGTACTGAGGGAAAACCCAAGCGTCCTGGTTTAACCGCTTCTCATGATGGACGGGGCATTGCTGTCACATTGCGTCTTGTTTTTTCGTAAAGGGTTCTCGTGTTAACGTCTCATACAAGCTATTTGCAATTTCGCTTTAAGTTGCTTTTTAATTCATCTAAGCAATGTAATATTTTTTATCAACCCTCCAGTCAAAAGAAGAATTAAACAAACGTTATTACTCGTAATAATCGCGCATATACGATAACGAACAGTTGCGCGCGAGTCAATTACATTAATCAATCAAAAAAAACTTAATTGTTTTTAATCGATAGACTGCGTCGTTTCATTAGAAGTGAGATATTCATGGTAGATGAATAATTGGGTGAGATATCTCTAGGAGCGCGAGTCAATTACATTAATTAATAAAAATATTTAATTGTATTCATCGATCAGCGAGAGTCTTATTTATTTTTTATTTATTTCATAATCAATTCCTCCGGAGCCAACACGAACGCCCCTTGCATGTTAATTCCCCTTTATCATATTTCGCAGAATTATATAGAGTTAAGATGGCCGTCTTGCGCCCATAATGAGTTTAAATATGGTGAATTCACAACTTTCGGGTATGACCACCAGGGGCGCTGTGTGGGAACACTCGCTGGAGTTTCACTCATATTACCACTTGGCGCGCTAGTGTAGGTAGCGAACTGAAGCGTGAGTGGAGGGGGTGCGCTAGTCGACTTGTCGCTTGAAAGCACCGTGAGCTAGTCATTCCAGTGAAACGTCTCGCAGCGGAAGGTTGCGTTCGGTGTTCCACCGCAATTATCACGCGATAACGAGTGTTACGTCAAGTCTGTCCTTTCATCTAAGTGTTGTAATATTCTTATAAATCCAAAATATATTTTCCCTCAAAAGTAGAATTAAATAAATGTTATTACTCGTAATAATTATACACATGCTACCACACATATACGATAACGAACAGTTGCGGGCGATTCAATTAATCATTCAAAAATACTTAATTGTTTTCATCGACAGACTAGCCTTGTTTCATTAGACTGTAATTTATTGACAATAGTAGGTTATAAATAACGGTTTAGGGACAGGTGTGCGCGATTCAATCAAAAATACTTAATTGCTCGAAGAATAGCGTTTAATTGCATTAGTAGTAATATGATGTGCATTCTTATTTTTTTTTCAATAACACACATTACCTAATTGATTGACACAATTATGTACTCAAACGATTTGCCGATGTGCGGCAGGCATCGAGAATCGCATTCCCACACCGCCAACGTCACGCACCGAGAACCCTCACATATAACCCCTCACCCCGAGCGGCACATCCCCTACCCCAAGCCAATCACACGGCAGGGATTTAGACCTAGGGAAGGTACGCGACCGACGTATAGGATCAATACACACTCTCCCACCTATCCACAGGGAACCAATCAAACCACAAAGGGGGAGGGAGGGTACGTGTATGGGGGAGGGAGGGGGGCGGGCCGTCGGCACGTGGCCAGACCACAGGGGAGGGAGGGGGAGGACTTGCCGGCACAGAACCAGTCGGCATTAGGTGAGGCCACAAAGGGAAGGGGGCGGGGCTAGCGCCACGCGACCGGGGCGGCATGTGAGGCCTCAAAGGGAGGGGGCGGGGCTAGCGGCATAGATCAAAGAACCTTATCAGATGGCGGCAAATCCTTAGTGGCTCCGTTCTCTCATTTATTTTCTACTGTCGAGCATATCTCTTAAACAGGGTGTGTAAACGGAAAGGATTTATTACTGAAAGATAACACTTATAAAATAATTTTTTGTACACTTTTATTACCGTCAAAATTAATTAATTTCACATATTGACTCTTGATACACGCCAGACTGAAACTGTTATATTTTCTAATACCACTATAATCACTTATTTGCTGCATATTATTAATTCGCGTATTTCACATTTATAACTAACTTTACAACGCGAGAGATTTTGTAGAATTGCGCGACGTATAACGCGTGAACGATTCTCTTAAACTGTACGACGTATAACCTTTGTATGATTCTGTTGGACTGAACACGTATTACCCGCGAATCCTTCTGTTGGACAGCACGAAACCTGTCTCTAGCACGGAATTTATACTCCCTCACCCGATATGCCTAAAGATTATAACCGAGCTGCTATTGGTTAATAAAACGCGCCAACATTAGCGTCTATTTTTATATCCAATCAAAATTACGAACACATATGCTCTAGGGAAGAAATTCCCTCCATTTCTAAAGAAACGCGCGCTACTCTGACGTCATTTGCTTGTCTCTAATAATTGATAAACAACTCACCCCCTCGCTCATTGTTACCCGCTCTTATTGTCAGTTTCAGTGAGGCCGTGTAAACTTATTTCCTAACAATGCTTATAATTAACAAACATCTCAAATCAATGTCATACAATAATGCTTATTTACACTATAATCACTCTGGCATTTACATTGTTGTGATATAAAATACTGCCACAGTGTGTATCTGTAAATAGCGTAATTCAAAAACGAAAAGTCCGATAAATACCAAACTTGTAAAGAAGTATTATATTAGCTGCACGTATGGACCTCAATTTGAAGTAGTTGTATAATATTTCAACTGTTGGGGAACCGAACTTGTAGTAGTTGCAACCGCACGTATGTTAAGCAGTTTCCGGTAGCTTTCGCCCCAAATGTACTTTCAGGTACTCCTTTTTATTAATCCTTGACACAAATTAAATAGTACTTCACTGATATCGAGAGGTGTGAGATTCTTTTATTTAACACTTGCACTTTTTTTAACACGTATACTATTTTCGTCTCACACGAATACATAATTAATTTCTCGAGGACACATCTCGCGTCTGGTTATGAGCACTGTTTGGAGGCAACTGAATTGATTTCAACCGTCTAAACTTGTAAATTTGTATTCCAAGTCTCTGATTGGCTAATCCTACTCCAATAGAATACCTTCATTTAAGTAAAGCTTTTTCTGGTTGTTGATTGGCTATTTTATAAACTGTCACTAAAATTACATTATTGTTACTCCAATAATCAGAAGTAGTATTATTAAACTTTCAAACTCATTATTGCCTCAAGGTTACCTCATTGTTAGCAACTTTTAACTTATTATTCTCACAGCTCCTACATTATTAAATTATGTAACACATTCACATAACATTATTACACATGGATACAATAATATAAACATATACCATGACTGTAATATACACTTTTTAGATGCTGTTACATACACATAGTTTTAAGGCGGGCTGTTATTCAAATTTATATTTATATAATTTGATTAAAATCTTTAAAGTGTTAAAAATACTGCCTCACTTGGTATTTAAGATAGCATCTCCCAAAGGTACAACACGAATATTTAAAAAAAAATCCCTTCCACCCTAAATTACCCTCTACACGGAACGTTTTTCGAATTTTTTTTATATTCTCAAAAGGCTCTAACGAATTTGGTTAAATTATATTTACATGACAAATAAAATGTATACCTTGAATTATATGGGAATATACCGTGAGCTCCATCTTGCATACTGGTAAAAGCTCGCGATAGACAAAAACGTACAATAAAAAAAAATTCAGATCTCTTTAAAACTTACAACTTATCTCCAATAACTTTTTTGTGGCATCATTTCCTGGATATCCGTTATTAATGGCTCGAATTTTCATACTAAGCCATTCTTTTAAAGTCCTGTGGACATTCAGCATGTCGTCGACAGAATATAGAATTTTAAGGCCAGTGTATAGCATCCAGTTCTAAAACATTTAACTATCACTACTCCCTTTGTGTACCTAATAGTCGTCCTCCGTGGTATAGTGGTTACCATGCTAACCTCTAGTTCCCAAGGTCGCGGGTTCAATCCCGACGGAGGGTGATGGATTTTTTTCGGGCGTAATAATCCTTAGCATTGCTTCCTTCGGAAGGGAAGTAAAGCCGATGGTCCCGTGTCGTAGATTTACGGCACGTAAAAGAACGTGAAGCCTGATAAAGAGGCCTCTGAGCAAAATTACCGGTCTTTCACGCCCAATATAGAATAGACGCTAAGAACCACAGCAGTTAAAGAGCGTTCATAAATAAAACTCAATTTAATGTTGATACATAACGAAATGTGTAATGCAGCTACTTCCGGAAAGATTTATCCTGATTAAAATAAAGTAGATAGGAAAATATACTTTAGTAAAAATAATTTGTATACCAGTAATAAGCGATAGAGGGTAGAGAAACTCATGTGAATGTAACACATCAGATTTTTACTTTCTGTATTACTTATAGTAAGTAAGCGAAGTATTGCATTCCACCCAAAAATTCGATATCGATATTTCACCGGAAATACATGTTTTGAGCCCCCCTGAGTGCAAAAAAGTACTATTAGAATTTTTTTTTCAAAATGCGACACGAAGAAAATCTTACACACCCCAGACTACCCTTTACATGGAACTTTTTTCGAAAACTTTTATGTTCTCAAAAATGGCTAACGATTTTCATCAAAATACCTACCATAAATTAATGACAAATAAAATGTATATCTTGAATTTTCTGGGAATATACCGTGATTTCCTTTTCATTCCAAAGGAAAGTTATGTACGAGGGGCGTCCAATAAGTAAGTTTCCCTATTTTATAAAAAAAAAACATTACACACAATTGATCATGTTGAATTAACATTATTTATATATTACAATCCTTCTGTTACTTTTCTACATAGTCAACATGTTTTCCAAGCATTTTTGGGGACGTGACAAGTTTTTCAAAGCCAGTGTTGTACCAGGTCGGGTCGTGTGCTCGCAACCAGCTGTTCACTGATTTGACTTCATCATCGGTGTTAAAAGTGCTTACCTTTGAGTTGGAGGAACATATGAAAATCACTTGGGGCAAGCTCCGGTGAATACGGAGGATACGAGAAAACTTCCAAGTTGAATCTTGACCCAGGCGGAGCTCAGAAGATTCAACTGGGAAGTTTTCTCGCATCCTCCATATTCACCAGATCTTTTCCCAAGGGATTTTCACATGTTCCCCTGACTCAAAAGTCATCTTGGAGGTAAGCGCTTTAACACCGTGACGAAGATCAATCAGAAGTGAACAGCTGGTTACGAGCACAGGACCCGACTTCTGGTTCACTTCTCATTCATCATATATAATCTTACATATCTGGCAAAGGTTAGCGATAGACGAAAACATACAAGAAAAAAATTGAGATCTCTTTAAAACACACGATTTATTTGCAATAACTTTTTTCGTGGCATCAACCATTTCCGAGATATCCGTTATTAATGGTTCGGATGTTCAATATTTGGCCATTCTTTTAAAGTCCTATCCACATACAGTTGATTCTCGCGATGACATAGAAACAGTATGGAATTTAAGGCAGCGTATAGCGTCCAGTTCTTAAACATTTGACTATTGCTGTTCTCTTTGCATCTTTAACGAAATGTATAACGTAGCTATTTCTGCAAAATTAAGTGGAAATAAATACTTCCTGTAGCCACAAACCCTTTTGTCAAGGTTGATTACCACTTTGCACTGCTTTCTGTGCCACAATCGGACTAGAACGAGCAGTGAAAAAACGCTGCTCCTGGTGGGACTTTACCGACTCAGGGATTATGCAGGAGACGTGTGCCGCTGTGACATTTTTACAGCTGTAATAGTTGTAATGTAAACAGAGCTTCATAATAAACAAAAACCTAAAACTTTTGTTACGTGGAAGTAGACCATAACTTTCGTCACACAGAAACGTCTCTCACTGTAAGAAACTACGTGAAGACACGTTTACAGAGCTCTGATTGTTAAAGCTGGAACATTGTCAACGAATATTTAAATTCTAAAAGCGTTATAACAGAATACTTCACCATGTTAGGAAAGCGCATATTAACTAAGCGTTTGGTTTTAGCCGGCGAAGCCTATCTTGCTGTGGTGGCAAATGGAAACACGGGTTAGCGGAGAGTGAGGGGGAAGAAATCTAGTATCTAAATACAAGCAGCTCATCATCTTTCATTAATAATATTTTATATTATTTGTTATCTTTTAATTTGAGTTTAATGGCACCCAAAACTTTAAAAGAAAGAAAAATTTTTAAATGTTTTATGTTACATCTAATGACATTCTCTACCCCCTAGCACTTATTAATGGATCTACAAAATTATTCTTACGAAAGCTTATTTTCCTATTTTCTTCATTTTAATCGAGATTACCTTCTAAAGATGCGACAAAATTTTTTTCAAGAAAATCCCCCTCACCCTTAAGTACCCTTAACATAAAATATTTTTTC
This sequence comes from Deroplatys truncata, assembly GCA_030765065.1. Lineage (NCBI taxonomy): Eukaryota > Metazoa > Arthropoda > Insecta > Mantodea > Mantidae > Deroplatys > Deroplatys truncata. The sequence continues at coordinate 301,410,862 of CM060975.1, read as the reverse complement.
GCATTTTTGGATTTTCTAAATAATTTCCCTAACGATTTTGACTAAAATACCATTTGAAATTAGTTGTTCTTCCACACAAGTCGTGTGTTGGACAGGGTTGGAAACGTAGAATCAGACGATTGAAAAATTCAATACCATAATTTGAACCACAGATCTCCCGGTCCCCGTCCGGTTGCTCTAAACACTGAGCTACCATGGCAACATGCCGGTATTACACTAAATTCTCCAGCTGATTCGCATTTTTTCCGGTAAACCAGAAGATCTCAAATTGTATTGAGATGACATACCCCAATGGCGATTTACAATGTTGTAAGTACTTTAAGTTCTGGACTTCATAGTTTCAACCACTATTAGGTCAATTAATGAAATTAATTTCATTAGAAAGCTGTGAAAGAACAAATAATTTCATTATAAATGTGTGAAAGAACAAATAATTTCATTATAAATGTGTGGAAGAGCAACTAATTTCATTACAAATGTGTGAAATAACAACTATTTCATTAGAAATGTGTGAAATAACTATTTCATTGCAAATGTGTGAAATAACAACCATTTTCATTAGAAATGTGTGAAATAACAACTAATTTCATTAGAAATGTGTGGAAGAACAATTAATTCCATTAGAAATGTGTGAAATAACAACTAATTTCATTATAAATGTGTGAAAGAACAAATAATTTCATTATAAATGTGTGGAAGAACAATTAATTCCATTAGGAATGTGTGAAATAACAACTAATTTCATTATAAATCTGTGAAAGAACAAATAATTTCATTCTAAATGTGTGAAAGAACAAATAATTTCATTATAAATGTGTGAAAGAACAAATAATTTCATTATAAATGTGTGGAAGAGCAAATAATTTCATTATAAATGTGTGAAAGAACAAATAATTTCATTATAAATGTGTGAAAGAACAAATAATTTCATTATAAATGTGTGAAAGAACAAATAATTTCATTATAAATGTGTGAAAGAACAAATAATTTCATTATAAATGTGTGGAAGAGCAAATAATTTCATTATAAATGTGTGAAAGAACAAATAATTTCATTATAAATGTGTGAAAGAACAAATAATTTCATTATAAATGTGTGAAAAAACAAATAATTTCATTATAAATGTACGAAAGAACAAATAATTTCATTATAAATGTGTGGAAGAGCAACAAATTTCATTACAAATGTGTGAAATAACAACTATTTCATTAGAAATGTGTGAAATAACTATTTCATTGCAAATGTGTGAAATAACAACTATTTTCATTAGAAATGTGTGAAATAACAACTAATTTCATTAGAAATGTGTGAAATAACAATTAATTCCATTAGAAATGTGTGGAAGAACAACTAATTTCATTAGAAATGTGTGAAATAACAACTAATTTCATTATAAATGTGCGGAAGAACAATTAATTTTACTATAAATGTGTGAAATAACAACTAATTTCATTATAAATGTGTGGAAGAACAATTAATTCCATTAGAAATGTGTGAAATAACAACTAATTTCATTAGAAATGTGTGAAATAACAACTAATTTCATTAGAAATGTGTGAAATAACAATTAATTCCATTAGAAATGTGTGGAAGAACAACTAATTTCATTATAAATGTGTGAAATAACAATTAATTCCATTAGAAATGTGTGGTAGAACAACTAATTTCATTAGAAATGTGTGAAATAACAACTAATTTCATTATAAATGTGTGGAAGAACAATTAATTTCATTATAAATGTGTGAAATAACAACTAATTTCATTATAAATGTGCGGAAGAACAATTAATTCCATTACAAATGTGTGAAATAACAACTAATTTCATTATAAATGTGTGAAAGAACAAATTATTTCACTATAAATGTGTGGAAGAGCAACTAATTTCATTACAAATGTGTGAAATAACAACTATTTCATTAGAAATGTGTGAAATAACTATTTCATTGCAAATGTGTGAAATAACAACTATTTTCATTAGAAATGTGTGAAATAACTATTTCATTGCAAATGTGTGAAATAACAACTATTTTCATTAGAAATGTGTGAAATAACAACTAATTTCATTATAAATGTGTGGAAGAACAATTAATTCCATTAGAAATGTGTGGAAGAACAACTAATTTCATTAGAAATGTGTGAAATAACAACTAATTTCATTAGAAATGTGTGGAAGAACAATTAATTCCATTAGAAATGTGTGGAAGAACAACTAATTTCATTAGAAATGTGTGAAATAACAACTAATTTCATTATAAATGTGCGGAAGAACAATTAATTTCATTAGATAAGTGCGGAAGAACAATTAATTTCATTAGAAATGTGTGGAAGAACAATTAATTCCATTAGAAATGTGTGGAAGAACAACTAATTTCATTAGAAATGTGTGAAATAACAACTAATTTCATTAGAAATGTGTGAAATAACAACTAATTTCATTAGAAATGTGTGAAATAACAACTAATTTCATTAGAAATGTGCGGAAGAACAATTAATTTCATTATAAATGTGTGAAAGAACAATTAATTTCATTAGATAAGTGCGGAAGAACAATTAATTTCATTAGAAATGTGTGAAATAACAACTAATTTCATTAGAAATGTGTGAAATAACAACTAATTTCATTAGAAATGTGTGAAATAACAACTAATTTCATTAGAAATGTGAGGAAGAACAATTAATTTCATTATAAATGTGTGAAAGAACAATTAATTTCATTAGATAAGTGCGGAAGAACAATTAATTTCATTAGAAATGTGTGGAAGAACAACTACCATCATTAGAAATGTGTGGAAGAACAATTTCATTATAAATGTGTGAAAGAACAATTAATTTCATTAGATAAGTGCGGAAGAACAATTAATTTCATTAGAAATGTGTGAAAGAACAATTAATTTCATTAGATAAGTGTGGAAGAACAATTAATTTCATTAGAAATGTGTGGAAGAACAATTAATTTCATTAGAAATGTGTGAAAGAACAATTAATTTCATTAGATAAGTGCGGAAGAACAATTAATTTCATTAGAAATGTGTGGAAGAACAATTAATTTCATTAGAAATGTGTGAAAGAACAATTAATTTCATTAGATAAGTGCGGAAGAACAATTAATTTCATTAGAAATGTGTGAAAGAACAATTAATTTCATTAGATAAGTGCGGAAGAACAATTAATTTCATTAGAAATGTGTGGAAGAACAATTTCATTAGAAATGCGTGGAAGAACAATTAATTTCATTAGATAAGTGCGGAAGAACAATTAATTTCATTAGAAATGTGTGGAAGAACAATTAATTCCATTAGAAATGTGTGAAATAACAACTAATTTCATTATAAATGTGTGAAAGAACAAATAATTTCATTATAAATGTGTGGAAGAACAATTAATTCCATTAGGAATGTGTGAAATAACAACTAATTTCATTATAAATGTGTGAAAGAACAAATAATTTCATTATAAATGTGTGAAAGAACAAATAATTTCATTATAAATGTGTGGAAGAGCAAATAATTTCATTATAAATGTGTGAAAGAACAAATAATTTCATTATAAATGTGTGAAAGAACAAATAATTTCATTATAAATGTGTGAAAGAACAAATAATTTCATTATAAATGTGTGAAAGAACAAATAATTTCATTATAAATGTGTGGAAGAGCAAATAATTTCATTATAAATGTGTGAAAGAACAAATAATTTCATTATAAATGTGTGAAAGAACAAATAATTTCATTATAAATGTGTGAAAGAACAAATAATTTCATTATAAATGTGCGGAATAACAAATAATTTCATTATAAATGTGTGGAAGAGCAACAAATTTCATTACAAATGTGTGAAATAACAACTATTTCATTAGAAATGTGTGAAATAACTATTTCATTGCAAATGTGTGAAATAACAACTATTTTCATTAGAAATGTGTGAAATAACAACTAATTTCATTAGAAATGTGTGAAATAACAATTAATTCCATTAGAAATGTGTGGAAGAACAACTAATTTCATTAGAAATGTGTGAAATAACAACTAATTTCATTATAAATGTGCGGAAGAACAATTAATTTTACTATAAATGTGTGAAATAACAACTAATTTCATTATAAATGTGTGGAAGAACAATTAATTCCATTAGAAATGTGTGGAAGAACAACTAATTTCATTAGAAATGTGTGAAATAACAACTAATTTCATTAGAAATGTGTGAAATAACAATTAATTCCATTAGAAATGTGTGGAAGAACAACTAATTTCATTATAAATGTGTGAAATAACAATTAATTCCATTAGAAATGTGTGGTAGAACAACTAATTTCATTAGAAATGTGTGAAATAACAACTAATTTCATTATAAATGTGCGGAAGAACAATTAATTTCATTATAAATGTGTGAAATAACAACTAATTTCATTATAAATGTGTGGAAGAACAATTAATTTCATTATAAATGTGTGAAATAACAACTAATTTCATTATAAATGTGCGGAAGAACAATTAATTCCATTAGAAATGTGTGAAATAACAACTAATTTCATTATAAATGTGTGAAAGAACAAATTATTTCATTATAAATGTGTGGAAGAGCAACTAATTTCATTACAAATGTGTGAAATAACAACTATTTCATTAGAAATGTGTGAAATAACTATTTCATTGCAAATGTGTGAAATAACAACTATTTTCATTAGAAATGTGTGAAATAACTATTTCATTGCAAATGTGTGAAATAACAACTATTTTCATTAGAAATGTGTGAAATAACAACTAATTTCATTATAAATGTGTGGAAGAACAATTAATTCCATTAGAAATGTGTGGAAGAACAACTAATTTCATTAGAAATGTGTGAAATAACAACTAATTTCATTAGAAATGTGTGGAAGAACAATTAATTCCATTAGAAATGTGTGGAAGAACAACTAATTTCATTAGAAATGTGTGAAATAACAACTAATTTCATTATAAATGTGCGGAAGAACAATTAATTTCATTAGATAAGTGCGGAAGAACAATTAATTTCATTAGAAATGTGTGGAAGAACAATTAATTCCATTAGAAATGTGTGGAAGAACAACTAATTTCATTAGAAATGTGTGAAATAACAACTAATTTCATTAGAAATGTGTGAAATAACAACTAATTTCATTAGAAATGTGTGAAATAACAACTAATTTCATTAGAAATGTGCGGAAGAACAATTAATTTCATTATAAATGTGTGAAAGAACAATTAATTTCATTAGATAAGTGCGGAAGAACAATTAATTTCATTAGAAATGTGTGAAATAACAACTAATTTCATTAGAAATGTGTGAAATAACAACTAATTTCATTAGAAATGTGTGAAATAACAACTAATTTCATTAGAAATGTGAGGAAGAACAATTAATTTCATTATAAATGTGTGAAAGAACAATTAATTTCATTAGATAAGTGCGGAAGAACAATTAATTTCATTAGAAATGTGTGGAAGAACAACTACCATCATTAGAAATGTGTGGAAGAACAATTTCATTATAAATGTGTGAAAGAACAATTAATTTCATTAGATAAGTGCGGAAGAACAATTAATTTCATTAGAAATGTGTGAAAGAACAATTAATTTCATTAGATAAGTGTGGAAGAACAATTAATTTCATTAGAAATGTGTGGAAGAACAATTAATTTCATTAGAAATGTGTGAAAGAACAATTAATTTCATTAGATAAGTGCGGAAGAACAATTAATTTCATTAGAAATGTGTGGAAGAACAATTAATTTCATTAGAAATGTGTGAAAGAACAATTAATTTCATTAGATAAGTGCGGAAGAACAATTAATTTCATTAGAAATGTGTGAAAGAACAATTAATTTCATTAGATAAGTGCGGAAGAACAATTAATTTCATTAGAAATGTGTGGAAGAACAATTTCATTAGAAATGCGTGGAAGAACAATTAATTTCATTAGATAAGTGCGGAAGAACAATTAATTTCATTAGAAATGTGTGGAAGAACAATTAATTCCATTAGAAATGTGTGAAATAACAACTAATTTCATTATAAATGTGTGAAAGAACAAATAATTTCATTATAAATGTGTGGAAGAACAATTAATTCCATTAGGAATGTGTGAAATAACAACTAATTTCATTATAAATGTGTGAAAGAACAAATAATTTCATTATAAATGTGTGAAAGAACAAATAATTTCATTATAAATGTGTGGAAGAGCAAATAATTTCATTATAAATGTGTGAAAGAACAAATAATTTCATTATAAATGTGTGAAAGAACAAATAATTTCATTATAAATGTGTGAAAGAACAAATAATTTCATTATAAATGTGTGAAAGAACAAATAATTTCATTATAAATGTGTGGAAGAGCAAATAATTTCATTATAAATGTGTGAAAGAACAAATAATTTCATTATAAATGTGTGAAAGAACAAATAATTTCATTATAAATGTGTGAAAGAACAAATAATTTCATTATAAATGTGCGGAATAACAAATAATTTCATTATAAATGTGTGGAAGAGCAACAAATTTCATTACAAATGTGTGAAATAACAACTATTTCATTAGAAATGTGTGAAATAACTATTTCATTGCAAATGTGTGAAATAACAACTATTTTCATTAGAAATGTGTGAAATAACAACTAATTTCATTAGAAATGTGTGAAATAACAATTAATTCCATTAGAAATGTGTGGAAGAACAACTAATTTCATTAGAAATGTGTGAAATAACAACTAATTTCATTATAAATGTGCGGAAGAACAATTAATTTTACTATAAATGTGTGAAATAACAACTAATTTCATTATAAATGTGTGGAAGAACAATTAATTCCATTAGAAATGTGTGGAAGAACAACTAATTTCATTAGAAATGTGTGAAATAACAACTAATTTCATTAGAAATGTGTGAAATAACAATTAATTCCATTAGAAATGTGTGGAAGAACAACTAATTTCATTATAAATGTGTGAAATAACAATTAATTCCATTAGAAATGTGTGGTAGAACAACTAATTTCATTAGAAATGTGTGAAATAACAACTAATTTCATTATAAATGTGCGGAAGAACAATTAATTTCATTATAAATGTGTGAAATAACAACTAATTTCATTATAAATGTGTGGAAGAACAATTAATTTCATTATAAATGTGTGAAATAACAACTAATTTCATTATAAATGTGCGGAAGAACAATTAATTCCATTAGAAATGTGTGAAATAACAACTAATTTCATTATAAATGTGTGAAAGAACAAATTATTTCATTATAAATGTGTGGAAGAGCAACTAATTTCATTACAAATGTGTGAAATAACAACTATTTCATTAGAAATGTGTGAAATAACTATTTCATTGCAAATGTGTGAAATAACAACTATTTTCATTAGAAATGTGTGAAATAACTATTTCATTGCAAATGTGTGAAATAACAACTATTTTCATTAGAAATGTGTGAAATAACAACTAATTTCATTATAAATGTGTGGAAGAACAATTAATTCCATTAGAAATGTGTGGAAGAACAACTAATTTCATTAGAAATGTGTGAAATAACAACTAATTTCATTAGAAATGTGTGGAAGAACAATTAATTCCATTAGAAATGTGTGGAAGAACAATTAATTCCATTAGAAATGTGTGGAAGAACAACTAATTTCATTAGAAATGTGTGAAATAACAACTAATTTCATTATAAATGTGCGGAAGAACAATTAATTTCATTAGATAAGTGCGGAAGAACAATTAATTTCATTAGAAATGTGTGGAAGAACAATTAATTCCATTAGAAATGTGTGGAAGAACAACTAATTTCATTAGAAATGTGTGAAATAACAACTAATTTCATTAGAAATGTGTGAAATAACAACTAATTTCATTAGAAATGTGTGAAATAACAACTAATTTCATTAGAAATGTGCGGAAGAACAATTAATTTCATTATAAATGTGTGAAAGAACAATTAATTTCATTAGATAAGTGCGGAAGAACAATTAATTTCATTAGAAATGTGTGAAATAACAACTAATTTCATTAGAAATGTGTGAAATAACAACTAATTTCATTAGAAATGTGTGAAATAACAACTAATTTCATTAGAAATGTGAGGAAGAACAATTAATTTCATTATAAATGTGTGAAAGAACAATTAATTTCATTAGATAAGTGCGGAAGAACAATTAATTTCATTAGAAATGTGTGGAAGAACAACTACCATCATTAGAAATGTGTGGAAGAACAATTTCATTATAAATGTGTGAAAGAACAATTAATTTCATTAGATAAGTGCGGAAGAACAATTAATTTCATTAGAAATGTGTGAAAGAACAATTAATTTCATTAGATAAGTGTGGAAGAACAATTAATTTCATTAGAAATGTGTGGAAGAACAATTAATTTCATTAGAAATGTGTGAAAGAACAATTAATTTCATTAGATAAGTGCGGAAGAACAATTAATTTCATTAGAAATGTGTGGAAGAACAATTAATTTCATTAGAAATGTGTGAAAGAACAATTAATTTCATTAGATAAGTGCGGAAGAACAATTAATTTCATTAGAATTGTGTGAAAGAACAATTAATTTCATTAGATAAGTGTGGAAGAACAATTAATTTCATTAGAAATGTGTGGAAGAACAATTAATTTCATTAGAAATGCGTGGAAGAACAATTAATTTCATTAGATAAGTGCGGAAGCACAATTAATTTCATTAGAAATGTGTGGAAGAACAATTAAGTTCATTAGAAATGTGTGGAAGAACAATTAATTTCATTAGAAATGTGTGGAAGAACAATTAATTTCATTAGAAATGTGTGGAAGAACAACTACCATCATTAGAAATGTGTGGAAGAACAATTAATTTCATTAGAAATGTGTGGAAGAACAATTAATTTCATTAGAAATGTGTGGAAGAACAATTAATTTCATTAGAAATGTGTGGAAGAACAACTACCATCAGTAGAAATGTGTGGAAGAACAATTAATTTCATTAGATAAGTGTGGAAGAACAATTAATTTCATTAGATAAGTGTGGAAGAACAATTAATTTCATTAGAAATGTGTGGAAGAACAATTAATTTCATTAGAAAGGTGTGAAAGAACAAATAATTTCATTATAAATGTGTGAAAGAAAAACTAATTTCATTATAAATGTGTGAAAGAACAAATAATTTCATTATAAATGTGTGGAAGAGCAACTAATTTCATTACAAATGTGTGAAATAACAACTATTTCATTAGAAATGTGTAAAATAACAACTAATTTCATTAGAAATGTGTGGAAGAACAATTAATTCCATTAGAAATGTGTGAAATAACAACTAATTTCATTATAAATGTGTGAAAGAACAAATAATTTCATTATAAATGTGTGGAAGAACAATTAATTCCATTAGAAATGTGTGAAATAAAAACTAATTTCATTATAAATGTGTGAAAGAACAAATAATTTCATTATAAATGTGTGAAAGAACAAATAATTTCATTATAAATGTGAGAAAGAACAAATAATTTCATTATAAATGTGTGGAAGAGCAAATAATTTCATTATAAATGTGTGAAAGAACAAATAATTTCATTATAAATGTGTGAAAGAGCAAATAATTTCATTATAAATGTGTGGAAGAGCAAATAATTTCATTATAAATGTGTGAAAGAACAAATAATTTCATTATAAATGTGTGAAAGAACAAATAATTTCATTATAAATGTGTGAAAGAACAAATAATTTCATTATAAATGTGTGAAAGAACAAATAATTTCATTATAAATGTGCGGAAGAACAAATAATTTCATTATAAATGTGTGGAAGAGCAACTAATTTCATTACAAATGTGTGAAATAACAACTATTTCATTAGAAATGTGTGAAATAACAACTATTTCATTAGAAATGTGTGAAATAACTATTTCATTGCAAATGTGTGAAATAACAACTATTTTCATTAGAAATGTGTGAAATAACAACTAATTTCATTAGAAATGTGTGAAATAACAATTAATTCCATTAGAAATGTGTGGAAGAACAACTAATTTCATTAGAAATGTGTGAAATAACAACTAATTTCATTATAAATGTGCGGAAGAACAATTAATTTCATTATAAATGTGCGAAATAACAACTAATTTCATTATAAATGTGTGGAAGAACAATTAATTCCATTAGAAATGTGTGGAAGAACAACTAATTTCATTAGAAATGTGTGAAATAACAACTAATTTCATTAGAAATGTGTGAAATAACAATTAATTGCATTAGAAATCAGTGGAAGAACAACTAATTTCATTAGAAATGTGTGAAATAACAATTAACTCCATTAGAAATGTGTGGAAGAACAACTAATTTCATTAGAAATGTGTGAAATAACAACTAATTTCATTATAAATGTGCGGAAGTACAATTAATTTCATTATAAATGTGTGAAATAACAACTAATTTCATTATAAATGTGTGGAAGAACAATTAATTTCATTATAAATGTGTGAAATAACAACTAATTTCATTATAAATGTGCGGAAGAACAATTAATTCCATTAGACATGTGTGAAATAACAACTAATTTCATTATAAATGTGTGAAAGAACAAATAATTTCATTATAAATGTGTGGAAGAGCAACAAATTTCATTACAAATGTGTGAAATAACAACTATTTCATTAGAAATGTGTGAAATAACTATTTCATTGCAAATGTGTGAAATAACAACTATTTTCATTAGAAATGTGTGAAATAACAACTAATTTCATTAGAAATGTGTGAAATAACAATTAATTCCATTAGAAATGTGTGGAAGAACAACTAATTTCATTAGAAATGTGTGAAATAACAACTAATTTCATTATAAATGTGCGGAAGAACAATTAATTTTACTATAAATGTGTGAAATAACAACTAATTTCATTATAAATGTGTGGAAGAACAATTAATTCCATTAGAAATGTGTGAAATAACAACTAATTTCATTAGAAATGTGTGAAATAACAACTAATTTCATTAGAAATGTGTGAAATAACAATTAATTCCATTAGAAATGTGTGGAAGAACAACTAATTTCATTATAAATGTGTGAAATAACAATTAATTCCATTAGAAATGTGTGGTAGAACAACTAATTTCATTAGAAATGTGTGAAATAACAACTAATTTCATTATAAATGTGCGGAAGAACAATTAATTTCATTATAAATGTGTGAAATAACAACTAATTTCATTATAAATGTGTGGAAGAACAATTAATTTCATTATAAATGTGTGAAATAACAACTAATTTCATTATAAATGTGCGGAAGAACAATTAATTCCATTAGAAATGTGTGAAATAACAACTAATTTCATTATAAATGTGTGAAAGAACAAATTATTTCACTATAAATGTGTGGAAGAGCAACTAATTTCATTACAAATGTGTGAAATAACAACTATTTCATTAGAAATGTGTGAAATAACTATTTCATTGCAAATGTGTGAAATAACAACTATTTTCATTAGAAATGTGTGAAATAACTATTTCATTGCAAATGTGTGAAATAACAACTATTTTCATTAGAAATGAGTGAAATAACAACTAATTTCATTATAAATGTGTGGAAGAACAATTAATTCCATTAGAAATGTGTGGAAGAACAACTAATTTCATTAGAAATGTGTGAAATAACAACTAATTTCATTAGAAATGTGTGGAAGAACAATTAATTCCATTAGAAATGTGTGGAAGAACAACTAATTTCATTAGAAATGTGTGAAATAACAACTAATTTCATTATAAATGTGCGGAAGAACAATTAATTTCATTAGATAAGTGCGGAAGAACAATTAATTTCATTAGAAATGTGTGGAAGAACAATTAATTCCATTAGAAATGTGTGGAAGAACAACTAATTTCATTAGAAATGTGTGAAATAACAACTAATTTCATTAGAAATGTGTGAAATAACAACTAATTTCATTAGAAATGTGTGAAATAACAACTAATTTCATTAGAAATGTGCGGAAGAACAATTAATTTCATTATAAATGTGTGAAAGAACAATTAATTTCATTAGATAAGTGCGGAAGAACAATTAATTTCATTAGAAATGTGTGAAATAACAACTAATTTCATTAGAAATGTGTGAAATAACAACTAATTTCATTAGAAATGTGTGAAATAACAACTAATTTCATTAGAAATGTGAGGAAGAACAATTAATTTCATTATAAATGTGTGAAAGAACAATTAATTTCATTAGATAAGTGCGGAAGAACAATTAATTTCATTAGAAATGTGTGGAAGAACAACTACCATCATTAGAAATGTGTGGAAGAACAATTTCATTATAAATGTGTGAAAGAACAATTAATTTCATTAGATAAGTGCGGAAGAACAATTAATTTCATTAGAAATGTGTGAAAGAACAATTAATTTCATTAGATAAGTGTGGAAGAACAATTAATTTCATTAGAAATGTGTGGAAGAACAATTAATTTCATTAGAAATGTGTGAAAGAACAATTAATTTCATTAGATAAGTGCGGAAGAACAATTAATTTCATTAGAAATGTGTGGAAGAACAATTAATTTCATTAGAAATGTGTGAAAGAACAATTAATTTCATTAGATAAGTGCGGAAGAACAATTAATTTCATTAGAAATGTGTGAAAGAACAATTAATTTCATTAGATAAGTGCGGAAGAACAATTAATTTCATTAGAAATGTGTGGAAGAACAATTTCATTAGAAATGCGTGGAAGAACAATTAATTTCATTAGATAAGTGCGGAAGAACAATTAATTTCATTAGAAATGTGTGGAAGAACAATTAAGTTCATTAGAAATGTGTGGAAGAACAATTAATTTCATTATAAATGTGTGAAAGAACAAATAATTTCATTATAAATGTGTGGAAGAACAATTAATTCCATTAGGAATGTGTGAAATAACAACTAATTTCATTATAAATGTGTGAAAGAACAAATAATTTCATTATAAATGTGTGAAAGAACAAATAATTTCATTACAAAAATGTGTGGAAGAGCAAATAATTTCATTATAAATGTGTGAAAGAACAAATAATTTCATTATAAATGTGTGAAAGAACAAATAATTTCATTATAAATGTGTGAAAGAACAAATAATTTCATTATAAATGTGTGAAAGAACAAATAATTTCATTATAAATGTGTGGAAGAGCAAATAATTTCATTATAAATGTGTGAAAGAACAAATAATTTCATTATAAATGTGTGAAAGAACAAATAATTTCATTATAAATGTGTGAAAGAACAAATAATTTCATTATAAATGTGCGGAATAACAAATAATTTCATTATAAATGTGTGGAAGAGCAACAAATTTCATTACAAATGTGTGAAATAACAACTATTTCATTAGAAATGTGTGAAATAACTATTTCATTGCAAATGTGTGAAATAACAACTATTTCATTAGAAATGTGTGAAATAACTATTTCATTGCAAATGTGTGAAATAACAACTATTTTCATTAGAAATGTGTGAAATAACAACTAATTTCATTAGAAATGTGTGAAATAACAATTAATTCCATTAGAAATGTGTGGAAGAACAACTAATTTCATTAGAAATGTGTGAAATAACAACTAATTTCATTATAAATGTGCGGAAGAACAATTAATTTTACTATAAATGTGTGAAATAACAACTAATTTCATTATAAATGTGTGGAAGAACAATTAATTCCATTAGAAATGTGTGGAAGAACAACTAATTTCATTAGAAATGTGTGAAATAACAACTAATTTCATTAGAAATGTGTGAAATAACAATTAATTCCATTAGAAATGTGTGGAAGAACAACTAATTTCATTATAAATGTGTGAAATAACAATTAATTCCATTAGAAATGTGTGGTAGAACAACTAATTTCATTAGAAATGTGTGAAATAACAACTAATTTCATTATAAATGTGCGGAAGAACAATTAATTTCATTATAAATGTGTGAAATAACAACTAATTTCATTATAAATGTGTGGAAGAACAATTAATTTCATTATAAATGTGTGAAATAACAACTAATTTCATTATAAATGTGCGGAAGAACAATTAATTCCATTAGAAATGTGTGAAATAACAACTAATTTCATTATAAATGTGTGAAAGAACAAATTATTTCATTATAAATGTGTGGAAGAGCAACTAATTTCATTACAAATGTGTGAAATAACAACTATTACATTAGAAATGTGTGAAATAACTATTTCATTGCAAATGTGTGAAATAACAACTATTTTCATTAGAAATGTGTGAAATAACTATTTCATTGCAAATGTGTGAAATAACAACTATTTTCATTAGAAATGTGTGAAATAACAACTAATTTCATTATAAATGTGTGGAAGAACAATTAATTCCATTAGAAATGTGTGAAAGAACAACTAATTTCATTAGAAATGTGTGAAATAACAACTAATTTCATTAGAAATGTGTGAAGAACAATTAATTCCATTAGAAATGTGTGGAAGAACAATTAATTCCATTAGAAATGTGTGGAAGAACAACTAATTTCATTAGAAATGTGTGAAATAACAACTAATTTCATTATAAATGTGCGGAAGAACAATTAATTTCATTAGATAAGTGCGGAAGAACAATTAATTTCATTAGAAATGTGTGGAAGAACAATTAATTCCATTAGAAATGTGTGGAAGAACAACTAATTTCATTAGAAATGTGTGAAATAACAACTAATTTCATTAGAAATGTGTGAAATAACAACTAATTTCATTAGAAATGTGTGAAATAACAACTAATTTTATTAGAAATGTGCGGAAGAACAATTAATTTCATTATAAATGTGTGAAAGAACAATTAATTTTATTAGATAAGTGCGGAAGAACAATTAATTTCATTAGAAATGTGTGAAATAACAACTAATTTCATTAGAAATGTGTGAAATAACAACTAATTTCATTAGAAATGTGTGAAATAACAACTAATTTCATTAGAAATGTGAGGAAGAACAATTAATTTCATTATAAATGTGTGAAAGAACAATTAATTTCATTAGATAAGTGCGGAAGAACAATTAATTTCATTAGAAATGTGTGGAAGAACAACTACCATCATTAGAAATGTGTGGAAGAACAATTTCATTATAAATGTGTGAAAGAACAATTAATTTCATTAGATAAGTGCGGAAGAACAATTAATTTCATTAGAAATGTGTGAAAGAACAATTAATTTCATTAGATAAGTGCGGAAGAACAATTAATTTCATTATAAATGTGTGAAATAACAACTAATTTCATTATAAATGTGTGGAAGAACAATTAATTTCATTATAAATGTGTGAAATAACAACTAATTTCATTATAAATGTGCGGAAGAACAATTAATTCCATTAGAAATGTGTGAAATAACAACTAATTTCATTATAAATGTGTGAAAGAACAAATTATTTCATTATAAATGTGTGGAAGAGCAACTAATTTCATTACAAATGTGTGAAATAACAACTATTTCATTAGAAATGTGTGAAATAACTATTTCATTGCAAATGTGTGAAATAACAACTATTTTCATTAGAAATGTGTGAAATAACTATTTCATTGCAAATGTGTGAAATAACAACTATTTTCATTAGAAATGTGTGAAATAACAACTAATTTCATTATAAATGTGTGGAAGAACAATTAATTCCATTAGAAATGTGTGGAAGAACAACTAATTTCATTAGAAATGTGTGAAATAACAACTAATTTCATTAGAAATGTGTGGAAGAACAATTAATTCCATTAGAAATGTGTGGAAGAACAATTAATTCCATTAGAAATGTGTGGAAGAACAACTAATTTCATTAGAAATGTGTGAAATAACAACTAATTTCATTATAAATGTGCGGAAGAACAATTAATTTCATTAGATAAGTGCGGAAGAACAATTAATTTCATTAGAAATGTGTGGAAGAACAATTAATTCCATTAGAAATGTGTGGAAGAACAACTAATTTCATTAGAAATGTGTGAAATAACAACTAATTTCATTAGAAATGTGTGAAATAACAACTAATTTCATTAGAAATGTGTGAAATAACAACTAATTTCATTAGAAATGTGCGGAAGAACAATTAATTTCATTATAAATGTGTGAAAGAACAATTAATTTCATTAGATAAGTGCGGAAGAACAATTAATTTCATTAGAAATGTGTGAAATAACAACTAATTTCATTAGAAATGTGTGAAATAACAACTA
This sequence comes from Deroplatys truncata, assembly GCA_030765065.1. NCBI lineage: Eukaryota > Metazoa > Arthropoda > Insecta > Mantodea > Mantidae > Deroplatys > Deroplatys truncata. The sequence goes on along the minus strand of CM060975.1, from coordinate 301,394,653 downwards.
ATTTCATTAGAAATGTGTGAAATAACAACTAATTTCATTAGAAATGTGAGGAAGAACAATTAATTTCATTATAAATGTGTGAAAGAACAATTAATTTCATTAGATAAGTGCGGAAGAACAATTAATTTCATTAGAAATGTGTGGAAGAACAACTACCATCATTAGAAATGTGTGGAAGAACAATTTCATTATAAATGTGTGAAAGAACAATTAATTTCATTAGATAAGTGCGGAAGAACAATTAATTTCATTAGAAATGTGTGAAAGAACAATTAATTTCATTAGATAAGTGTGGAAGAACAATTAATTTCATTAGAAATGTGTGGAAGAACAATTAATTTCATTAGAAATGTGTGAAAGAACAATTAATTTCATTAGATAAGTGCGGAAGAACAATTAATTTCATTAGAAATGTGTGGAAGAACAATTAATTTCATTAGAAATGTGTGAAAGAACAATTAATTTCATTAGATAAGTGCGGAAGAACAATTAATTTCATTAGAATTGTGTGAAAGAACAATTAATTTCATTAGATAAGTGTGGAAGAACAATTAATTTCATTAGAAATGTGTGGAAGAACAATTAATTTCATTAGAAATGCGTGGAAGAACAATTAATTTCATTAGATAAGTGCGGAAGCACAATTAATTTCATTAGAAATGTGTGGAAGAACAATTAAGTTCATTAGAAATGTGTGGAAGAACAATTAATTTCATTAGAAATGTGTGGAAGAACAATTAATTTCATTAGAAATGTGTGGAAGAACAACTACCATCATTAGAAATGTGTGGAAGAACAATTAATTTCATTAGAAATGTGTGGAAGAACAATTAATTTCATTAGAAATGTGTGGAAGAACAATTAATTTCATTAGAAATGTGTGGAAGAACAACTACCATCAGTAGAAATGTGTGGAAGAACAATTAATTTCATTAGATAAGTGTGGAAGAACAATTAATTTCATTAGATAAGTGTGGAAGAACAATTAATTTCATTAGAAATGTGTGGAAGAACAATTAATTTCATTAGAAAGGTGTGAAAGAACAAATAATTTCATTATAAATGTGTGAAAGAAAAACTAATTTCATTATAAATGTGTGAAAGAACAAATAATTTCATTATAAATGTGTGGAAGAGCAACTAATTTCATTACAAATGTGTGAAATAACAACTATTTCATTAGAAATGTGTAAAATAACAACTAATTTCATTAGAAATGTGTGGAAGAACAATTAATTCCATTAGAAATGTGTGAAATAACAACTAATTTCATTATAAATGTGTGAAAGAACAAATAATTTCATTATAAATGTGTGGAAGAACAATTAATTCCATTAGAAATGTGTGAAATAAAAACTAATTTCATTATAAATGTGTGAAAGAACAAATAATTTCATTATAAATGTGTGAAAGAACAAATAATTTCATTATAAATGTGAGAAAGAACAAATAATTTCATTATAAATGTGTGGAAGAGCAAATAATTTCATTATAAATGTGTGAAAGAACAAATAATTTCATTATAAATGTGTGAAAGAGCAAATAATTTCATTATAAATGTGTGGAAGAGCAAATAATTTCATTATAAATGTGTGAAAGAACAAATAATTTCATTATAAATGTGTGAAAGAACAAATAATTTCATTATAAATGTGTGAAAGAACAAATAATTTCATTATAAATGTGTGAAAGAACAAATAATTTCATTATAAATGTGCGGAAGAACAAATAATTTCATTATAAATGTGTGGAAGAGCAACTAATTTCATTACAAATGTGTGAAATAACAACTATTTCATTAGAAATGTGTGAAATAACAACTATTTCATTAGAAATGTGTGAAATAACTATTTCATTGCAAATGTGTGAAATAACAACTATTTTCATTAGAAATGTGTGAAATAACAACTAATTTCATTAGAAATGTGTGAAATAACAATTAATTCCATTAGAAATGTGTGGAAGAACAACTAATTTCATTAGAAATGTGTGAAATAACAACTAATTTCATTATAAATGTGCGGAAGAACAATTAATTTCATTATAAATGTGCGAAATAACAACTAATTTCATTATAAATGTGTGGAAGAACAATTAATTCCATTAGAAATGTGTGGAAGAACAACTAATTTCATTAGAAATGTGTGAAATAACAACTAATTTCATTAGAAATGTGTGAAATAACAATTAATTGCATTAGAAATCAGTGGAAGAACAACTAATTTCATTAGAAATGTGTGAAATAACAATTAACTCCATTAGAAATGTGTGGAAGAACAACTAATTTCATTAGAAATGTGTGAAATAACAACTAATTTCATTATAAATGTGCGGAAGTACAATTAATTTCATTATAAATGTGTGAAATAACAACTAATTTCATTATAAATGTGTGGAAGAACAATTAATTTCATTATAAATGTGTGAAATAACAACTAATTTCATTATAAATGTGCGGAAGAACAATTAATTCCATTAGACATGTGTGAAATAACAACTAATTTCATTATAAATGTGTGAAAGAACAAATAATTTCATTATAAATGTGTGGAAGAGCAACAAATTTCATTACAAATGTGTGAAATAACAACTATTTCATTAGAAATGTGTGAAATAACTATTTCATTGCAAATGTGTGAAATAACAACTATTTTCATTAGAAATGTGTGAAATAACAACTAATTTCATTAGAAATGTGTGAAATAACAATTAATTCCATTAGAAATGTGTGGAAGAACAACTAATTTCATTAGAAATGTGTGAAATAACAACTAATTTCATTATAAATCTGCGGAAGAACAATTAATTTTACTATAAATGTGTGAAATAACAACTAATTTCATTATAAATGTGTGGAAGAACAATTAATTCCATTAGAAATGTGTGAAATAACAACTAATTTCATTAGAAATGTGTGAAATAACAACTAATTTCATTAGAAATGTGTGAAATAACAATTAATTCCATTAGAAATGTGTGGAAGAACAACTAATTTCATTATAAATGTGTGAAATAACAATTAATTCCATTAGAAATGTGTGGTAGAACAACTAATTTCATTAGAAATGTGTGAAATAACAACTAATTTCATTATAAATGTGCGGAAGAACAATTAATTTCATTATAAATGTGTGAAATAACAACTAATTTCATTATAAATGTGTGGAAGAACAATTAATTTCATTATAAATGTGTGAAATAACAACTAATTTCATTATAAATGTGCGGAAGAACAATTAATTCCATTAGAAATGTGTGAAATAACAACTAATTTCATTATAAATGTGTGAAAGAACAAATTATTTCACTATAAATGTGTGGAAGAGCAACTAATTTCATTACAAATGTGTGAAATAACAACTATTTCATTAGAAATGTGTGAAATAACTATTTCATTGCAAATGTGTGAAATAACAACTATTTTCATTAGAAATGTGTGAAATAACTATTTCATTGCAAATGTGTGAAATAACAACTATTTTCATTAGAAATGTGTGAAATAACAACTAATTTCATTATAAATGTGTGGAAGAACAATTAATTCCATTAGAAATGTGTGGAAGAACAACTAATTTCATTAGAAATGTGTGAAATAACAACTAATTTCATTAGAAATGTGTGGAAGAACAATTAATTCCATTAGAAATGTGTGGAAGAACAACTAATTTCATTAGAAATGTGTGAAATAACAACTAATTTCATTATAAATGTGCGGAAGAACAATTAATTTCATTAGATAAGTGCGGAAGAACAATTAATTTCATTAGAAATGTGTGGAAGAACAATTAATTCCATTAGAAATGTGTGGAAGAACAACTAATTTCATTAGAAATGTGTGAAATAACAACTAATTTCATTAGAAATGTGTGAAATAACAACTAATTTCATTAGAAATGTGTGAAATAACAACTAATTTCATTAGAAATGTGCGGAAGAACAATTAATTTCATTATAAATGTGTGAAAGAACAATTAATTTCATTAGATAAGTGCGGAAGAACAATTAATTTCATTAGAAATGTGTGAAATAACAACTAATTTCATTAGAAATGTGTGAAATAACAACTAATTTCATTAGAAATGTGTGAAATAACAACTAATTTCATTAGAAATGTGAGGAAGAACAATTAATTTCATTATAAATGTGTGAAAGAACAATTAATTTCATTAGATAAGTGCGGAAGAACAATTAATTTCATTAGAAATGTGTGGAAGAACAACTACCATCATTAGAAATGTGTGGAAGAACAATTTCATTATAAATGTGTGAAAGAACAATTAATTTCATTAGATAAGTGCGGAAGAACAATTAATTTCATTAGAAATGTGTGAAAGAACAATTAATTTCATTAGATAAGTGTGGAAGAACAATTAATTTCATTAGAAATGTGTGGAAGAACAATTAATTTCATTAGAAATGTGTGAAAGAACAATTAATTTCATTAGATAAGTGCGGAAGAACAATTAATTTCATTAGAAATGTGTGGAAGAACAATTAATTTCATTAGAAATGTGTGAAAGAACAATTAATTTCATTAGATAAGTGCGGAAGAACAATTAATTTCATTAGAAATGTGTGAAAGAACAATTAATTTCATTAGATAAGTGCGGAAGAACAATTAATTTCATTAGAAATGTGTGGAAGAACAATTTCATTAGAAATGCGTGGAAGAACAATTAATTTCATTAGATAAGTGCGGAAGAACAATTAATTTCATTAGAAATGTGTGGAAGAACAATTAAGTTCATTAGAAATGTGTGGAAGAACAATTAATTTCATTATAAATGTGTGAAAGAACAAATAATTTCATTATAAATGTGTGGAAGAACAATTAATTCCATTAGGAATGTGTGAAATAACAACTAATTTCATTATAAATGTGTGAAAGAACAAATAATTTCATTATAAATGTGTGAAAGAACAAATAATTTCATTACAAAAATGTGTGGAAGAGCAAATAATTTCATTATAAATGTGTGAAAGAACAAATAATTTCATTATAAATGTGTGAAAGAACAAATAATTTCATTATAAATGTGTGAAAGAACAAATAATTTCATTATAAATGTGTGAAAGAACAAATAATTTCATTATAAATGTGTGGAAGAGCAAATAATTTCATTATAAATGTGTGAAAGAACAAATAATTTCATTATAAATGTGTGAAAGAACAAATAATTTCATTATAAATGTGTGAAAGAACAAATAATTTCATTATAAATGTGCGGAATAACAAATAATTTCATTATAAATGTGTGGAAGAGCAACAAATTTCATTACAAATGTGTGAAATAACAACTATTTCATTAGAAATGTGTGAAATAACTATTTCATTGCAAATGTGTGAAATAACAACTATTTCATTAGAAATGTGTGAAATAACTATTTCATTGCAAATGTGTGAAATAACAACTATTTTCATTAGAAATGTGTGAAATAACAACTAATTTTATTAGAAATGTGTGAAATAACAATTAATTCCATTAGAAATGTGTGGAAGAACAACTAATTTCATTAGAAATGTGTGAAATAACAACTAATTTCATTATAAATGTGCGGAAGAACAATTAATTTTACTATAAATGTGTGAAATAACAACTAATTTCATTATAAATGTGTGGAAGAACAATTAATTCCATTAGAAATGTGTGGAAGAACAACTAATTTCATTAGAAATGTGTGAAATAACAACTAATTTCATTAGAAATGTGTGAAATAACAATTAATTCCATTAGAAATGTGTGGAAGAACAACTAATTTCATTATAAATGTGTGAAATAACAATTAATTCCATTAGAAATGTGTGGTAGAACAACTAATTTCATTAGAAATGTGTGAAATAACAACTAATTTCATTATAAATGTGCGGAAGAACAATTAATTTCATTATAAATGTGTGAAATAACAACTAATTTCATTATAAATGTGTGGAAGAACAATTAATTTCATTATAAATGTGTGAAATAACAACTAATTTCATTATAAATGTGCGGAAGAACAATTAATTCCATTAGAAATGTGTGAAATAACAACTAATTTCATTATAAATGTGTGAAAGAACAAATTATTTCATTATAAATGTGTGGAAGAGCAACTAATTTCATTACAAATGTGTGAAATAACAACTATTACATTAGAAATGTGTGAAATAACTATTTCATTGCAAATGTGTGAAATAACAACTATTTTCATTAGAAATGTGTGAAATAACTATTTCATTGCAAATGTGTGAAATAACAACTATTTTCATTAGAAATGTGTGAAATAACAACTAATTTCATTATAAATGTGTGGAAGAACAATTAATTCCATTAGAAATGTGTGGAAGAACAACTAATTTCATTAGAAATGTGTGAAATAACAACTAATTTCATTAGAAATGTGTGAAGAACAATTAATTCCATTAGAAATGTGTGGAAGAACAATTAATTCCATTAGAAATGTGTGGAAGAACAACTAATTTCATTAGAAATGTGTGAAATAACAACTAATTTCATTATAAATGTGCGGAAGAACAATTAATTTCATTAGATAAGTGCGGAAGAACAATTAATTTCATTAGAAATGTGTGGAAGAACAATTAATTCCATTAGAAATGTGTGGAAGAACAACTAATTTCATTAGAAATGTGTGAAATAACAACTAATTTCATTAGAAATGTGTGAAATAACAACTAATTTCATTAGAAATGTGTGAAATAACAACTAATTTTATTAGAAATGTGCGGAAGAACAATTAATTTCATTATAAATGTGTGAAAGAACAATTAATTTTATTAGATAAGTGCGGAAGAACAATTAATTTCATTAGAAATGTGTGAAATAACAACTAATTTCATTAGAAATGTGTGAAATAACAACTAATTTCATTAGAAATGTGTGAAATAACAACTAATTTCATTAGAAATGTGAGGAAGAACAATTAATTTCATTATAAATGTGTGAAAGAACAATTAATTTCATTAGATAAGTGCGGAAGAACAATTAATTTCATTAGAAATGTGTGGAAGAACAACTACCATCATTAGAAATGTGTGGAAGAACAATTTCATTATAAATGTGTGAAAGAACAATTAATTTCATTAGATAAGTGCGGAAGAACAATTAATTTCATTAGAAATGTGTGAAAGAACAATTAATTTCATTAGATAAGTGTGGAAGAACAATTAATTTCATTATAAATGTGTGGAAGAACAATTAATTTCATTAGAAATGTGTGAAAGAACAATTAATTTCATTAGATAAGTGCGGAAGAACAATTAATTTCATTAGAAATGTGTGGAAGAACAATTAATTTCATTAGAAATGTGTGAAAGAACAATTAATTTCATTAGATAAGTGCGGAAGAACAATTAATTTCATTAGAATTGTGTGAAAGAAGAATTAATTTCATTAGATAAGTGTGGAAGAACAATTAATTTCATTAGAAATGTGTGGAAGAACAATTAATTTCATTAGAAATGCGTGGAAGAACAATTAATTTCATTAGATAAGTGCGGAAGCACAATTAATTTCATTAGAAATGTGTGGAAGAACAATTAAGTTCATTAGAAATGTGTGGAAGAACAATTAATTTCATTAGAAATGTGTGGAAGAACAATTAATTTCATTAGAAATGTGTGGAAGAACAACTACCATCATTAGAAATGTGTGGAAGAACAATTAATTTCATTAGAAATGTGTGGAAGAACAATTAATTTCATTAGAAATGTGTGGAAGAACAATTAATTTCATTAGAAATGTGTGGAAGAACAACTACCATCAGTAGAAATGTGTGGAAGAACAATTAATTTCATTAGATAAGTGTGGAAGAACAATTAATTTCATTAGATAAGTGTGGAAGAACAATTAATTTCATTAGAAATGTGTGGAAGAACAATTAATTTCATTAGAAAGGTGTGAAAGAACAAATAATTTCATTATAAATGTGTGAAAGAAAAACTAATTTCATTATAAATGTGTGAAAGAACAAATAATTTCATTATAAATGTGTGGAAGAGCAACTAATTTCATTACAAATGTGTGAAATAACAACTATTTCATTAGAAATGTGTAAAATAACAACTAATTTCATTAGAAATGTGTGGAAGAACAATTAATTCCATTAGAAATGTGTGAAATAACAACTAATTTCATTATAAATGTGTGAAAGAACAAATAATTTCATTATAAATGTGTGGAAGAACAATTAATTCCATTAGAAATGTGTGAAATAAAAACTAATTTCATTATAAATGTGTGAAAGAACAAATAATTTCATTATAAATGTGTGAAAGAACAAATAATTTCATTATAAATGTGAGAAAGAACAAATAATTTCATTATAAATGTGTGGAAGAGCAAATAATTTCATTATAAATGTGTGAAAGAACAAATAATTTCATTATAAATGTGTGAAAGAACAAATAATTTCATTATAAATGTGGTGAAGAGCAAATAATTTCATTATAAATGTGTGGAAGAGCAAATAATTTCATTATAAATGTGTGAAAGAACAAATAATTTCATTATAAATGTGTGAAAGAACAAATAATTTCATTATAAATGTGTGAAAGAACAAAAAATTTCATTATAAATGTGTGAAAGAACAAATAATTTCATTATAAATGTGCGGAAGAACAAATAATTTCATTATAAATGTGTGGAAGAGCAACTAATTTCATTACAAATGTGTGAAATAACAACTATTTCATTAGAAATGTGTGAAATAACAACTATTTCATTAGAAATGTGTGAAATAACTATTTCATTGCAAATGTGTGAAATAACAACTATTTTCATTAGAAATGTGTGAAATAACAACTAATTTCATTAGAAATGTGTGAAATAACAATTAATTCCATTAGAAATGTGTGGAAGAACAACTAATTTCATTAGAAATGTGTGAAATAACAACTAATTTCATTATAAATGTGCGGAAGAACAATTAATTTCATTATAAATGTGCGAAATAACAACTAATTTCATTATAAATGTGTGGAAGAACAATTAATTCCATTAGAAATGTGTGGAAGAACAACTAATTTCATTAGAAATGTGTGAAATAACAACTAATTTCATTAGAAATGTGTGAAATAACAATTAATTGCATTAGAAATCTGTGGAAGAACAACTAATTTCATTAGAAATGTGTGAAATAACAATTAACTCCATTAGAAATGTGTGGAAGAACAACTAATTTCATTAGAAATGTGTGAAATAACAACTAATTTCATTATAAATGTGCGGAAGAACAATTAATTTCATTATAAATGTGTGAAATAACAACTAATTTCATTATAAATGTGTGGAAGAACAATTAATTTCATTATAAATGTGTGAAATAACAACTAATTTCATTATAAATGTGCAGAAGAACAATTAATTCCATTAGACATGTGTGAAATAACAACTAATTTCATTATAAATGTGTGAAAGAACAAATAATTTCATTATAAATGTGTGGAAGAGCAACTAATTTCATTACAAATGTGTGAAATAACAACTATTTCATTAGAAATCTGTGAAATAACTATTTCATTGCAAATGTGTGAAATAACAACTATTTTCATTAGAAATGTGTGAAATCCAACTAATTTCATTATAAATGTGTGGAAGAACAATTAATTCCATTAGAAATGTGTGGAAGAACAACTAATTTCATTAGAAATGTGTGAAATAACAACTAATTTCATTAGAAATGTGTGGAAGAACAATTAATTCCATTAGAAATGTGTGGAAGAACAACTAATTTCATTAGAAATGTGTGAAATAACAACTAATTTCATTAGAAATGTGCGGAAGAACAACTAATTTCATAATAAATGTGCGGAAGAACAATTAATTTCATTAGAAATGTGTGGAAGAACAATTAATTCCATTAGAAATGTGCGGAAGAACAACTAATTTCATTAGAAATGTGTGAAATAACAACTAATTTCATTAGAAATGTGTGAAATAACAACTAATTTCATTAGAAATGTGTGAAATAACAACTAATTTCATTAGAAATGTGCGGAAGAACAATTAATTTCATTATAAATGTGTGAAAGAACAATTAATTTCATTAGATAAGTGCGGAAGAACAATTAATTTCATTAGAAATGTGTGAAATAACAACTAATTTCATTAGAAATGTGTGAAATAACAACTAATTTTATTAGAAATGTGCGGAAGAACAATTAATTTCATTATAAATGTGTGAAAGAACAATTAATTTCATTAGATAAGTGCGGAAGAACAATTAATTTCATTAGAAATGTGTGGAAGAACAACTACCATCATTAGAAATGTGTGGAAGAACAATTTCATTATAAATGTGTGAAAGAACAATTAATTTCATTAGATAAGTGCGGAAGAACAATTAATTTCATTAGAAATGTGTGAAAGAACAATTAATTTCATTAGATAAGTGCGGAAGAACAATTAATTTCATTAGAAATGTGTGGAAGAACAATTAATTTCATTAGAAAAGTGTGAAAGAACAATTAATTTCATTAGATAAGTGCGGAAGAACAATTAATTTCATTAGAAATGTGTGAAAGAACAATTAATTTCATTAGATAAGTGCGGAAGAACAATTAATTTCATTAGAAATGTGTGGAAGAACAATTAATTTCATTAGAAATGTGTGGAAGAACAATTTCATTATAAATGTGTGAAAGAACAATTAATTTCATTAGATAAGTGCGGAAGAACAATTAATTTCATTAGAAATGTGTGGAAGAACAATTAATTTCATTAGATAAGTGCGGAAGAACAATTAATTTCATTAGAAATGTGTGAAAGAACAATTAATTTCGTTAGATAAGTGCGGAAGAACAATTAATTTCATTAGAAATGTGTGGAAGAACAATTAATTTCATTAGAAATGCGTGGAAGAACAATTAATTTCATTAGATAAGTGCGGAAGAACAATTAATTTCATTAGAAATGTGTGGAAGAACATTTAATTTCATTAGAAATGTGTGGAAGAACAATTAATTTCATTAGAAATGTGTGGAAGAACAACTACCATCAGTAGAAATGTGTGGAAGAACAATTAATTTCATTAGATAAGTGTGGAAGAACAATTAATTTCATTAGATAAGTGTGGAAGAACAATTAATTTCATTAGAAATGTGTGGAAGAACAATTAATTTCATTAGAAATGTGTGGAAGAACAATTAATTTCATTAGAAATGTGTGGAAGAACAACTACCATCCGTAGAAATGTGTCGAAGAACAATTAATTTCATTAGATAAGTGTGGAAGAACAATTAATTTCATTAGATAAGTGTGGAAGAACAATTAATTTCATTAGAAATGTGTGGAAGAACAATTAATTTCATTAGAAATGTGTGGAAGAACAATTAATTTCATTAGAAATGTGTGGAAGAACAACTACCATCAGTAGAAATGTGTGGAAGAACAATTAATTTCATTAGATAAGTGTGGAAGAACAATTAATTTCATTAGAAATATGTGGAAGAACAACTACCATCATTAGAAATGTGTGGAAGAACAATTAATTTCATTAGATAAGTGTGGAAGAACACTTAATTTCATTAGATAAGTGCGGAAGAACAACTACCATCATTAGAAATTTGTGGAAGAACAATTAATTTCATTAGATAAGTGCGGAACAACAATTAATTTCATTAGATAAGTGCGGAAGAACAATTAATTTCATTAGATAAGTGCGGAAGAACAATTAATTTCATTATAAATGTGTGAAAGAACAATTAATTTCATTAGATAAGTGCGGAAGAACAATTAATTTCATTAGATAAGTGCGGAAGAACAATTAATTTCATTAGATAAGTGCGGAAGAACAATTAATTTCATTATAAATGTGTGAAAGAACAATTAATTTCATTAGATAAGTGCGGAAGAACAATTAATTTCATTAGATAAGTGCGGAACAACAATTAATTTCATTAGATAAGTGCGGAAGAACAATTAATTTCATTATAAATGTGTGGAAGAACAATTAATTTCATTATAAATGTGTGAAAGAACAATTATTTCATTATAAATGTGTGAAAGAACAATTAATTTCATTATAAATGTGTGAAAGAACAATTAATTTCATTATAAATGTGTGGAAAAACAATTAATTTCATTAGATAAGTGCGGAAGAACAATTAATTTCATTATAAATGTGTGCAAGAACAATTAATTTCATTAGATAAGTGCGGAAGAACAATTAATTTCATTAGAAATGTGTGGAAGAACAATTAATTTCATTATAAATGTGTGAAAGAACAATTAATTTCATTAGATAAGTGCGGAAGAACAATTAATTTCATTATAAATGTGTGAAAGAACAATTAATTTCATTAGATAAGTGCGGAAGAACAATTAATTTCATTAGATAAGTGCGGAAGAACAATTAATTTCATTATAAATGTGTGGAAGAACAATTAATTTCATTATAAATGTGTGAAAGAACAATTAATTTTATTAGATAAGTGCGGAAGAACAATTAATTTCATTAGAAATGTGTGGAAGAACAATTAATTTCATTAGAAATGCGTGGAAGAACAATTAATTTCATTAGATAAGTGCGGAAGAACAATTAATTTCATTATAAATGTGTGGAAGAACAATTAATTCATTAGATAAGTGCGGAAGAACAATTAAATTCATTACAATGTGTGGAGGAACAATTAATGTCATTAGATAAGTGCGGAAGAACAATTAATTTCATTAGAAATGTGGGGAAGAACAACTACCTTAATTAGAAATGTGTGGAAGAACAATTAATTTCATTAGAAATGTGTAAAAGAACAATTAATTTCACTAGAAATGTGTGGAAGAACAATTAATTCATTAGATAAGTGCGGAAGAACAATTAAATTCATTACAATGTGTGGAGGAACAATTAATGTCATTAGATAAGTGCGGAAGAACAATTAATTTCATTAGAAATGTGTAAAAGAACAATTAATTCATTACAATGTGTGGAGGAACAATTAATGTCATTAGATAAGTGCGGAAGAACAATTAATTTCATTAGAAATGTGTAAAAGAACAATTAATTTCATTAGAAATGTGTGGAAGAACAATTAATTCATTAGATAAGTGCGGAAGAACAATTAAATTCATTACAATGTGTGGAGGAACAATTAATGTCATTAGATAAGTGCGGAAGAACAATTAATTTCATTAGAAATGTGGGGAAGAACAACTACCTTAATTAGAAATGTGTGGAAGGACAATTAATTTCATTAGAAATGTGTAAAAGAACAATTAATTTCATTAGAAATGTGTGGAAGAACAATTAATTCATTAGATAAGTGCGGAACAACAATTAAATTCATTACAATGTGTGGAGGAACAATTAATGTCATTAGATAAGTGCGGAAGAACAATTAATTTCATTAGAAATGTGTAGAAGAACAATTAATTTCATTAGAAATGTGTGGAAGAACAATTAATTTATTAGAAATGTGTGGAAGAACAATTAATTCATTAGATAAGTGCGGAAGAACAATTAAATTCATTAGAAATGTGGGGAAGAACAACTACCTTAATTAGAAATGTGTGGAAGAGCAATTAATTTCATTAGAAATGTGTAAAAGAACAATTAATTTCATTATAAATGTGTGGAAGAACAATTAATTTCATTAGAAATGTGTGGAAGAACAATTAATTTCATTAGATAAGTGCGGAAGAACAATTAATTTCATTAGATAAGTGCGGAAGAACAATTAATTTCATTAGATAAGTGCGGAAGAACAATTAATTTCATTAGATAAGTGCGGAAGAACAATTAATTTCATTAGATAAGTGCGGAAGAACAACTACCTTCATTAGAAATGTGTGGAAGAACAATTAATTTCATTAGAAAAGTGCGGAAGAACAATTAATTTCATTAGATAAGTGCGGAAGAACAACTACCTTCTTTAGAAATGTGTGGAAGAACAATTAATTTCATTAGAAATGTGTGGAAGAACAATTAATTTCATTAGAAATGTGTGGAAGAACAATTAATTTCATTAGAAATGTGTGGAAGAACAATTAATTTCATTAGATAAGTGCGGAAGAACAATTAATTTCATTAGATAAGTGCGGAAGAACAATTAATTTCATTAGAAATGTGTGGAAGAACAATTAATTTCATTAGATAAGTGCGGAAGAACAATTAATTTCATTAGAAATGTGTGAAAGAACAATTAATTTCATTAGAAATGTGTGAAAGAACAATTAATTTCATTAGATAAGTGCGGAAGAACAATTAATTTCATTAGATAAGTGCGGAAGAACAACTACCTTCATTAGAAATGTGTGGAAGAACAATTAATTTCATTAGATAAGTGCGGAAGAACAATTAATTTCATTAGAAATGTGTGAAAGAACAATTAATTTCATTAGATAAGTGCGGAAGAACAATTAATTTCATTAGATAAGTGCGGAAGAACAACTACCTTCATTAGAAATGTGTGGAAGAACAATTAATTTCATTAGAAATGTGTGGAAGAACAATTAATTTCATTAGATAAGTGCGGAAGAACAATTAATTTCATTATAAATGTGTGAAAGAACAACTAATTTCATTAGAAATGTGTAAAAGAACAACTAATTTCATTAGAAATGTGTAAAAGAACAACTAATTTCATTAGAAATGTGTAAAAGAACAACTAATTTCATTAGAAATGTGTAAAAGAACAATTCTTTTCATTAGAAATGTGTAAAAGAACAACTAATTTCATTAGAAATGTGTAAAAGAACAATTATTTTCATTAGATATTTGTAAAAGAACAACTAATTTCATTAGAAATGTGTAAAAGAACAATTATTTTCATTAGAAATGTGTAAAAGAACAACTAATTTCATTATAAATGTGTAAGAGAACAACTAATTTCATTAGAAATGTGTAAAAGAACAACAAATTTCATTAGAAATGTGTAAAAGAACAACTATTTTCATTAGAAATGTGTAAAAGAACAACTAATTTCATTAGAAATGTGTAAAAGAACAACTACTTTCATTAGAAATGTGTAGATGAACAATTATTTTCATTATAAATGTGTAAAAGAACAACCAATTTCATTAGAAATGTGTGGAAGAACAATTAATTTCATTAGAAATGTGTAAAAGAACAATTATTTCATTAGAAATGTGTAAAAGAACAATTATTTTCATTAGAAATGTGTAAAAGAACAACCAATTTCATTAGAAATGTGTGGAAGAACAATTAATTTCATTAGAAATGTGTAAAAGAACAACTAATTTCATTAGAAATGTGTAAAAGAACAATTATTTTCATTAGAAATGTGTAAAAGAACAACTAATTTCATTAGAAATGTGTAAAAGAACAATTATTTTCATTAGAAATGTGTAAAAGAACAACTAATTTCATTAGAAATGTGTAAAAGAACAACTAATTTCATTAGAAATGTGTAAAAGAACAATTATTTTCATTAGAAATGTGTAAAAGAACAACTAATTTCATTACAAATGTGTAAGAGAACAACTAATTTCATTAGAAATGTGTAAAAGAACAACAAATTTCATTAGAAATGTGTAAAAGAACAACTAATTTCATTAGAAATGTGTAAAAGAACAACTAATTTCATTAGAAATGTGTAAAAGAACAACTACTTTCATTAGAAATGTGTAGATGAACAATTATTTTCATTATAAATGTGTAAAAGAACAACCAATTTCATTAGAAATGTGTGGAAGAACAATTAATTTCATTAGAAATGTGTAAAAGAACAATTATTTCATTAGAAATGTGTAAAAGAACAATTATTTTCATTAGAAATGTGTAAAAGAACAACCAATTTCATTAGAAATGTGTGGAAGAACAATTAATTTCATTAGAAATGTGTAAAAGAACAACTAATTTCATTAGAAATGTGTAAAAGAACAATTATTTTCATTAGAAATGTGTAAAAGAACAACTAATTTCATTAGAAATGTGTAAAAGAACAACTAATTTCATTAGAAATGTGTAAAAGAACAATTATTTTCATTAGAAATGTGTAAAAGAACAACTAATTTCATTAGAAATGTGTAAAAGAACAATTATTTTCATTAGAAATGTGTAAAAGAACAACTAATTTCATTAGAAATGTGTAAAAGAACAACTAATTTCATTAGAAATGTGTAAAAGAACAACAAATATAATTAGAAATGTGTAAAAGAACAACTATATTCATTAGAAATGTGTAAAAGAACAACTAATTTCATTAAAAATGTGTAAAAGAACAACTAATTTCATTAGAAATGTGTAAAAGAACAACTACTTTCATTAGAAATGTGTAGAAGAACAATTATTTTCATTATAAATGTGTAAAAGAACAACCAATTTCATTAGAAATGTGTGGAAGAACAATTAATTTCATTAGAAATGTGTAAAAGAACAACTAATTTCATTAGAAATGTGTGGAAGAACAATTAATTTCATTAGAAATGTGTAAAAGAACAATTATTTTCATTAGAAATGTGTAAAAGAACAACTAATTTCATTAATTCACCTAATAGTGGTTGAAGCTATGAAAGCCGGGACTTAAAGTACTTACAGCACTGTAAGTCGCCATAGGGGTATGTTATCTCAATACAATTGGAGATTGGTTTACCGGGAAAAACGCGAATCAGTTGGTGAATTTAGTGTAGTGCCGGCATGTTGTCATGGTAGCTCAGTGGTTAGAGCAACCGGACGGAAACCTGGAGATCCGTGGTTCAAATCCCGGCTATGGCATTGAATTCTTCAGTCACCTGATTCTACCTTTCCAAAATACCGTTTAAGTATATTTTCGTGACAAATAAAATGTTTATCTTCCATTTCCTTAGAATAGCTTGTCAAGTCCTCTTCATCAAGGAAAATAATGTAATCTTGTATAACTGGTAAATTTGAGCGCCAGATGAAAACGGACTAAACAGAGATATCTAGATCTCTTTAAAACACACGATTTATTTCAAATAACTTATTTTGTAGCATAAACCATCCCGAGATATCCGTTTAATGGTTTAAATTGCTCAATACTTACTCATTTAAAGCCATGTCAACATTCAGTTGTTTCTCGCGATTGCATGGAAGCAGTATGCAATTCTAGGGCCAGCATATAGCGTATAGGTTTTACAGATTAGGAAATAGTGGATTATGATACAAGGATTAAAAGTAAGTTTTATATTGCGAGTAGGAATGTCTGCTAAACGACTGTTAACACGTCTGGCATATACTATTTTTACTTTCTCTACTACGTAAGGTAAGTAGGGGAAGTATTGTATTCCACCCAAAAATTCGATACTGAGATATCACCGGAAATATATGTTTTGAGACCCCCTGAATCCAAAAAAAAGTATTTTTGAAACATGTCCGTGTGTGTGAACAGCATAACTCAGAAACGAAGTCGGATAAACACCAAACTTGGCATTTAGGTTCAGTATCTTCCAGAGATGCGACACGAAGGTTTTCAAGAAAATCCCCCCACCCCAGATTACCTTTTACATGGAACATTGATTTTCTCAAAAATGGCTCTAACGATTTTGATTAAAATATGATATGTTTAAGATATTTTCATGACAAACAAAATGTATATCTCGAATTTTCTGGGAATGTCTCCAAAAGTATTCTTCATTGTGAACGACTTTTGCAGAACTGGTAAACCATAAGAGATAGACAACACTTTACTACACAAAAAATGTAGATTCGCATTAAAATACACAATTTATGTCATATACATTTTTGTTTTGTTGAGTGAACCATTTTCGAGATATTGATTGTTATTCCCTTAAATTTTCCAGTCTACTTATACTTTTTCTCAAATTCTTTATTCATTTTTTTTTGGTCCTGGTAATGCAAAAAGAATGGAATACTGCACATTAGCAACCAGCTCTTAAAATATTTGACTGTCGCTTAAAGCTTACCAATTCCCCTTGCATCTACAAGAAAATTAGCAATAACAATAACATCTCGATTAACATGAAGCATATGGAGAATAAGCGTTTGTAAAAATAGTTTGTGCAAGAGTAGAGAAAGTCATGTGAGTGTAACACATCAGATGTTTTTGGTTAGCACTTCTAGTGTTATTCTTTCTGCTGCTTCTGTAATTTCACCTGGCTCTTTTATTTCAGTTTCTTCTGAATTCATAGTTGCCGTTATTTAATCTTTATGTAGGTTATACTAGATAAAACGCTTTAGGACAAAGAAAGCAGAAGGCTGCCAAAATAGTGTATACGTTAACTCTACAACGAATTGCGATATTTTTTGAAGTATAATTTGTATTGTGAACAGATAATACGAGCACCACGAGTGCATAAAAGGACACAATGAAAAGTAAAACCTAATCAAACCATGTCGAATTATTAAACATGTGCAAATACAATAGGTAATTGCAAAATGATTTGAGTTGAAATCAAAGTTGATCACAATAGAGTGGTGTAAAAATATTACCACACTAGTGCGATAATCTTATACTTTTAGCTCGTGTGTACTGTGTTAAAGGTTCTACTTTTAGGCCATGATGTCTAAAAACAGATTTTCGTCAGAATAATTTGTATACCCACTAATAAGTGATAGAGGGTAGAGAAAATCATATGAATGTAACACATTAAATTTTTTAAATGTTCTTTCTCATCCAAGGTAGCTAAAAACATGTACTTGTGGTGAACTATTGATGTCGAATTCCTGGGTGGAATACAAACAATACTTTCTAGAGAAAATAAACACGTGCAGTATTTTCAGCTTTGTGTTAGCGAGAGATTCCTCGACAATCAACGGCCTTGCATAACAAAATATGGGAGAGAAGTGTTCTAGTGTGTCACAACGACAAGGGAGCACGTTAATTGGATGGAACCGCGGGACCGTGAAACAAACTGTTAGGGCGACAAATGTTGTGTCAGCTTGAAGAAGTACATCTAAGCTTCCTGGTAGACATCTCAACAAGTTACCTAGGAGATGCATTGCATAATTCCCCCTCGAATCGCCCTCTTTCCTTCAGTCATCAACACCATTATTTCTTAGACGAAACCCTCGTTAAATACTTAAGCATTTGCCTGCACCGTGTTTAAACCGTCTATAAACATATAAAAAACTAGTATTACATTCACATGACTTTCTCTACCGTCTATCAGTTAGTAGTGGATATGTAAATTATTCTTACAAAATCTTATTTGCCTATCTACTTCATTTTAATCCAGATAAACCTTTACACAAGCAGCTACATTACACCTTTCGTGCTAGCCTCTAGTTCCTAAGGTCGCGGGTTCAAACCCGGCGAAGGACGATGGATTTTTTCGGGCGTAAAAATCCTTAGCATGGCTTCCTTCGGAAAGGAAGTAAAGCCGGTGGTCCCGTGTCGTAGATTTACGGCATGTAAAAGAACCTCAAGCCTGATAAAGAGGCCTCTGAACAAAACTACCGGTCTTTCACGCCCAATATAGAATGGGGCGCTAAGTACCACAGCAGTTAAAGAGCGTCCATAAATAAAACTCAATTTTAATTTATAGATACAAAGGGAATCACGAGAGTCAAATGTTTAAGAACTGGACGCTATAAAATTCCATACTCTTTCCATGCAATCGCGAGAAACAATAGAATGTCGACAGGACTTTAAAGACTGGCAGAGTATTGAACAATTCGAACCATTTATTTTCGAACCTCGGAAATGGTTGATGCCACAAAAAAAAGCTATTTGAAATGAATTGTGTGCTTTAAAGGGATCTATATTTTTTGTATAGTACATTTTCGTCTATCCGTTCATGTTTGCAAGATTGTATAAATTTCCTTCCGAATAAAGACCTCACACGCTATTTCCAGAAACCTTAACATACACATTTTATTTGTTATGTAAATATCTTTATTATATCGTAATCGTTAGAGCCATTTTCCACGTAAAGGGTAGTTGGGGAAGTTTTCTTTAAACTCCTCGTATCACATCCTTGGAAAAAAACTGAACTCAAAACTGTACCCACCATCCAGTACAACAAAGAAAAATACGATCTCCAAGACATCACAAGATCGGTACAAGTGGAACAATACCTTCCTTTTTCATTAAATTTTGCCGTAATTTTAAATTAGAAAAACTGTTTATTAAACAAATAGGAACACTCCAACACTAAAAGGCTCAATTTAAATTTTGAGAAATCATCTATATAATCATCTCGATACTGGATAGGATACTGATTTTTGATCATCAATACTCGATACTCACTTTATAAAAAACTATAAAGGTTGTAGCTTGTTCACATAATTGTGTTCTTATTGGTAGTTTTATGGGTATAAACACATGTATCCAATTTTGTATTGTATGCTAATTCCGAAATTTTGGCAGCAATTTTTACTTTCTCTACTACGTATAGTAAGTAGGGGAAGTATTGTATTCCACCCAAAAATTCGATACCGAGATTTCACCGGAAATACATGTTTTGAGATCCCCTGAATCCATTGGAAACATGTCCGTGTGTCTGTGAACAGCATAACTCAGAAACGAACAGTCGGATAAACACCAAAATTGGTATTTAGGTTCAGTATCTTCCAAGGATGCGACCCGAAGGTTTTCAAGAAAATCCCCCACCCCAGAATACCCTTTACATGGAACATTTTTCGAAAAGTTTAATTTTCTCAAAAATGGCTAACGATTTTGATTAAAATATATGTTTACGATATTTTCATGACAAATAAAATGTATATCTTGAATTTTCTGGGAATGTCTCCAAAAGTATTCTTCATTGTGAACGACTTTTGCATAACTGGTAAACCATAAGAGATAGACAAAATATTACTACACAAAAAATGTAGATCACGTTAAAATACACAATTTATGTTATATACATTTCTTTTGTTGAGTGAACCATTTTCGAGATATTGCTTGTTATTCCCTTAAATTTTTCAATACGTATTTTCTCAAATGGGAATTCGTTATTCATTTTTTTTTCTTGGATATGCAAAGATGCAAATGTTTATCTCGATTAACATGAAGTAGATGGAGAATAAGCGTTTGTAAAAATAGTTTGTACAAGAGTCGAGAAAGTCATGTGAGTGTAACACATCAGATTTTTTTTTATAATGGCACAGGTTATATATCCCCTATTGTTAGTCAAGGCTAATAATAATATTAATTTATTTGTTTCCCCTTTTTATGCAACTATATTTTGTGCTGAAAACTTTCTTTTGAAGCATGCTCTATCTTTATTATGGAAATTAGTAGTACGGTATACCTGTAAGCTACGCTCGTGACCCGCGCTTGACTTGTGTAAACACAAACTAGCATATGGAAGGAAAGAACAAATATTTCATGTACTGTAATATCTCACATCTTAAGTTCTGATTTGTTTCTGCTGGAATCACTGATTTTGATCACCAGAGTAGGTAAATGTAATGACTTACCAAACCAGGCTGTTGCAGAAACGTGATTTAGTGCGTCAGCTTCATTCACAACTCAGTTAACGCTGCATGTTACATGAGTATCTCTACTCCTTCCACCATTGTTTTGTATGTTTTCATTTAAACACAAGAACGCTATTTAAGTACTGTGGTCCTTAGCGTCCCATTCTATATTGGGCGTGAAAGAGGGAAGCCATGCTAAGGATCTTTACGCCCGAAAAAATCCATCTTCCTCCGCCGAGTTTGGACTCGCGACCTTGGGAGCTAGAGGCTAGCACGGTACCACTAGTCCACGGAGGACGACAGGAACTCCTTGGGAACACGTGGGAGGTAATAATGTGTAGCCCCTTTCATTCCTTACCTATCACGAAGTTAAATGCAACAGCTTTGAATGTGTTACACTCACATGACTTTCTCTACTCTTGTACAATCTATTTTTACAAACGCCTATTCTCCATATGCTTCATGTTAATGGAGATATCGAGATGTCAATCTTATTGATAATTTTCTTGTAGATGCAAGGGGAATATGGTGGGTTTTAAGCGATGGTCAAATATTTTAACGCTGGTTGCTATGTGGCGCATTCCATTCTCTTTGCAAGTCCAGGACATAAAAAAATGAATAACGAATTTGAGAAAAAGTATAAGTATTGGAAAATTTAAGGGAATAACAAGCAATATCTCGAAAACGGTACACTCAACAAAAGAAATGTATATGACATAAATTGTGTATTTTAACGAGATCTACATTTTTTGTGTTTAAAATTTTGTCTATCTCTTATGGTTTACCAGTTATGCAAAAGTCGTTCACAATGAAGAATACGTTTGGAGACATTCCCAGAAAATTCGAGATATACATTTCATTTCTCATGACATTATCTTAAACATATGTTATTTTAATCAAAATCGTTAGAGCCATTTTTGAGAAAATTAAAATTTTCGAAAAATGTTCCATGTAAAGGGTAGTCTGGGGTGGGGGGATTTTCTTGAAAACCTTCGTGTCGCATCTCTGGAAGATACTGAACCTAAATACCAAGTTTGGTGTTTATCCGACTGTTCGTTTTTGAGTTATGCTGTTCACAGACACACACACACAGACACACAGACACACAGACACACAGACACACACACACACAGACACACACGGACATGTTTCCAAAAATGCTTTTTTTGGATTCAGGAGGTCTCAAAACATGTATTTCCGGTGAAATCTCGGTATCGAATTTTTGGGTGGAATGCAATACTTCCCCTACTTACTATACGTAGTAGAGAAAGTAAAAAATGAATAACGAATTTGAGAAAAAGTATAAGTATTGGAAAATTTAAGGGAATAACAAGCAATATCTCGCAAACGGTTCACTCAACAAAAGAAATGTATATGACATAAATTGTGTATTTTAACGCGATCTACATTTTTTGTGTAGTAAAATTTTGTCTATCTTTTATGGTTTACCAGTTATCAAAAAGTCGTTCATAATGAAGAATACTTTTGGAGACATTCCCAGAAAATTCGAGATAAACATTTTATTTGACATGACAATATCTTAAACATATGATATTTTAATCAAAATCGTTAGAGCCGTTTTTGAGAAAATTCAAATTTTCGAAAAATGTTCCATGTAAAGGGTAGTCTGGGGTGGGGGGATTTTCTTGAAAACCTTCGTGTCGCATCTCTGAAAGATACTGAACCTAAATACCAAGTTTGGTGTTTATCCGACTCTTCGTTTTTGAGTTATGCTGTTCACAGACGCACAGACAGACACACAGACAGACACACACACGGACATGTTTCCAAAAATGCTTTTTTTGGATTCAGTGAGTCTCAAAACATGTATTTCCGGTGAAATCTCGGTATCGAATTTTTGGGTGGAATGCAATACTTCCCCTACTTACTATACGTAGTAGAGAAAGTAAAAATGAATAACGAATTTGAGAAAAAGTATAAGTATTGGAAAATTTAAGGGAATAACAAGCAATATCTCGAAAACGGTACACTCAACAAAAGAAATGTATATGACATAAGTTGTGTATTTTAACGAGATCTACATTTTTTGTGTTTAAAATTTTGTCTATCTCTTATGGTTTACCAGTAATGCAAAAGTCGTTCACAATGAAGAATACTTTTGGAGACATTCCCACAAAATTCGAGATATACATTTCATTTCTCATGACATTATCTTAAACATATGATACTTTCATCAAAATCGTTAGAGCCATTTTTGAGAAAATTAAAATTTTCGAAAAATCTTCCATGTAAAGGGTAGTCTGGAGTGGGGGGATTTTCTTGAAAACCTTCGTGTCGCATCTCTGGAAGATACTGAACCTAAATACCAAGTTTGGTGTTTATCCGACTGTTCGTTTTTGAGTTATGCTGTTCACAGACACACAGACAGACAGACAGACACACAGACAGACACATACACGGACATGTTTCCAAAAATGCTTTTTTTTGGATTCAGGAGGTCTCAAAACATGTATTTCCGGTGAAATCTCGGTATCGAATTTTTGGGTGGAATGCGATACTTCCCCTACTTATTATACGTAGTAGAGAAAGTAAAAATGAATAACGAATACCCATTTGAGAAAATAAGTGCTGAAAAATTTAAGGGAATAACAAGTAATATCTCGAAAATGGTTCACTCAACAAAAAAAATGTATATGACATAAATTGTGTATTTTAACGCGATCTATATCTTTTGTGTAGTAAAATTTTGTCTATCTCTTATGGTTTACCAGTTTACCAAAAGTCGTTCACAATGAAGAATACTTTTGGAGACATTTCCTGAAAACTCAAGATATACATTTTATTTGTCATGAAAATATCTTAAACATGTGATATTTTAATCAAAATCGTTAGAGCCATTTTTGAGAAAATTAAACTTTTCGAAAAATGTTCCATGTAAAGGGTACTCTGTGGTGGTGGGAGTTTCTTGAAAACCTTCGTGTCGCATCTCTGGAAGATACTGAACCTAAATACCAAGTTTGGTGTTTATCCGACTGTTTGTTTCTGAGTTATGCTGTTCACAGACAGACACACACGCGCGGACATGTTTCCAAAAATGCTTTTTTTTTATTCAGGGGATCTCAAAACATGTATTTCCGGTGAAATCTCGGTATCGAATTTTTGGGTGGAATACAATACCTCCCCTACTTACTATACGTAGTAGAGAAAGTAATACAGAAGTAATCGAAGGTTTATTTCAAAGTAGTAAGCATACTTCGATACCATCGAGTATCGACGTATCTATTGAGTTTTATTTATTTATGGACGCTCTTTAACTACTATGGTTCTTAGCGTCCCATTCTATATTGGGCGTGAAACACCTGTAATTTTGCTCAGAGGCCTCTTTATCAGGCTTGAGGTTCTTTTACGTGCCGTAAATCTACGACACGGGACCACCGGCTTTACTTCCCTTCCGAAGGAAGCCGTGCTAACGATTTTTACGCCCGAAAAAAATCCATCGCCCTCCGCCGGGTTTGAACCCGCGACCTTGGGAACTAGAGGCTAGCACGGTACCACTAGTCCACGGAGGATGACTTCGACGTATCGAGCTCCCATTCCTAGTAAAGATACATTATTATTATATTTATAAGATAGTAAAGTTTGCTTTTTCATGTTTTCTTTCTTATTTTATTTTAGTTGTTTAATTACAATGTTCAAATTGTTATGGTTGTGTTTTGGAAATCCCTGAATTGGGAAAGTTGTAGTTTAATTCTACTGAATAAAAAGCACGTTATATTTGTCCAAAACCTTCCTGCGGTTATGCGCCTGCGGATTTTTTTTACTTTCTCTGCTACAGTAAGTAGGTGAGGTATGGCATTCCACCCAAAAATTCAATAGCGATATTTCACCGAAAATACATACTTTGAGGTGCCCTGAATCCAACCCAAAAAAAAACATTTTTGGAAATATGTCCATGTGTGTGTCTGTGTGTCTGTCTGTGAACAGCATAACTCAAAAACAGAGTCGGGTAAACACCAAACTTAGTATTTGAGTTTCCAAAAGCGCGACACGAAAATTTCCAATAAAAATCCCCAAAACAGACTACCCTTAAAATGCTACATTTTTTGAAAATTCCGATTTTCTCCAAAATGGCTAACGATTTTGATTAAAATATTATATGTTTAAGACTTTTTCATGGCAAATGAAACGTATATCTTGAATTTTCTGGGTATGTACCCAAAGGTCCTTTTCATAACTGGTAAACCGTAAGATATAGACAAAATTTTACTGCATAAAAATGTAGATCTAGTTAAAACACATAATTTATGTCATATACTTTTTTTTTGTCGAGTGAATCATTTCCGAAATATTTATTGTTATTTGTTTGATATTTCCAGTACTTATACTTTTTCTAAAATGAGAATCTGTTATTCGTTTTTTTTTTTTTTTTTTTTGTCCTGGTAATGCAAAGAGAATGGAATACTCCACATAGCAACCAGCTCCTAAAATATTTGACTATCGCTTAAAGCCTAGCAATTCCCCTTGCATCTACAAGTAAATTAGCAATAAGATGGTTTCTGCAAATGTGTATCTCCATTAACATGAAGTAGATGGAGAATAAGCGTTTCTAAAAATAGTTTGTACAAGAGTACAGAAAGTCATGTGAGTGCAACAGATCAGATTTTTTTCTGTTCGGATTAAATCTCATTACAGAAGTTGTGGGTGTAATGCAATATTGCCTGTACTATCAATAGCTAACAGAAATTATAATTCATCTCCCTCCATAAACAAAAATTCAGTCCCAGAGGCCTTCAGTTAAAAAAAAAAATGTATTATTTAAAAAACACTAGGAGTATCATACCTAAATATTTATCTTGTAATATATTTCTTTTAATCTTCTATATACTTGTTTTATCAAAGTGGAAGCAACACAAATAAGCGGTTGTAATTCTAAGCATGCTACAGAATTTAAATTAAGAGGTAAAAGATTTATTATAAGTAAAATTGGGCAATGGTAAAGTACGAGTCTTATGAGCATTTAATGTCAAAATGCAAAAACTAGCAAGTGTATGCAAAAGCGCTTTATTACCTGGAAAAGTAACCTGCTCGCGTGCGTGAAAGCGTAAAAGATTTGATGACTAATTCGCGAATTGTAAGTAACACGATTTTCACGTGTCACGAAACTATTAAGTAAATCAAGTCTGCAAGAAGTGCAGAGCTAATTTGGAAGTGGCCCTTTACCGCCAGATTGCCTTAGTGCAGAGTCATCAAATCAAAGTCCCACCCCTGACACCAAAAGCTACTTGCTTCACCGACGGTTCAATTAAGGGAGGGACCTGTGTTTATCCTGGCGCGTGATTTGTTTGAGAGAGACAGGTTTACCTGGCATGACGTCATCCGGCAGGCTAATTAGAAGTCATCCTCTGCACTTACCTGCAACAAGGGAACACAAACGGAGTGCAAACAATTAAAACTTTCACAACTTTTCCCCCCAATTGTGGGAACAACCATTTTAAAAGTGCTTTTTACTTCTTGTTTTCTCAAGATTTTCTCAAGACTTTAAGAGCTATAAGTATAGGAAACGGTTTAAAACACACAGGCTCATTCTCTCTCTCTCTCTCTCTCTCCCTCCCTCTCTCTCACACACACACATATATATATACACACATTTCTATATTAAACTAAGCAGGTGCTGAAATAAAACTACACTGAATGCCTCTTAAGAATACCATTATGAAAAATCTCAAACACTACTGAAACTTCTTTTTTTATCTTTTCTTTCTTTCTTTCTTCTGAACGTATTTTAGCTATGTAAAGCTGTAGGACCTTTTAAAGCCCGTCATATAGTGATTTAAATTTCTACCTTTAAAACTACCTCCCTATAAAACTGTAGTAAAAACATTAAAGTCAACAAACCACTCAGGAGAGGCCGCAAGAATCTTGAAATGCACGGTGAGTCAAAAGACTCCATACTGCCTGCGCGGTAGCCTTCGTCCCAAAAATTTAAAAATATTAACTTTGTAATTTGACTGTTTCTTTAAATTGAAGTAGGTATTGCCTTTAATTAGCTTCACGTATGGAAGTCAATTTGAAGTAGATCGTATTGAAGGAGTTGTATTATATTTCAACTGTTGGGAGCCGAATTTAAAATTCGTTGCAATCGCACGTATAGTAAACAGTTTCCGGTAGCCTTCGCCCCAACTGTATTTTCAGATGGCCTTTTCCCCAAGTTTAAAGAAATATTAACTTTGTAATTAAACTGTTTCTTTAAATATTTAATATTTATGTTTGGCTCGGCTGCGTCAGTATTATTGTTAGAGACATGGAAGTCTTGGCAGGGTGTGATGCGACAAGAATGTAGACTTACACAGATTTTAAGTTTTAATTCACTCCTTTTTATTAATCCATGACACAAATTAAATAGCACTTCACTGATATCGAGAGCTGTGATATTCTTTTATTTAATACTTGCACTTTTTGCACTTTTTCGTCTCACACGAATACGTAATTAATTTCTCGAGGACACATCTCGCGTCCGGTTACAAACACTGTCCGCAGGCAACTGACTAGATTTCAACCGTCTAAACTTGTAAATTTCTGTATTTCAAGTCTCTGATTGGCTAATCCTACTCCAATAGAATACCTGCATTTAGCTAAAGCTTTTTTCTAGTTGTTGATTGTTTATTTTTTATAAACTGTCACTAAAATTACATGAATGCTTCCAAGAATCACAAATAACATTTAAACTCTCAAACTCATTATTGGGTCAAGGTTATCTCATTGTAAGCAACTTTTAACTTATTATTCTCACAGCTCCTACATTATTAAATTATGTAATGCATTCACACAACATTATTGAACATGTTTACAATAATATAAGCATATGCAATGCTGTTACATACATTTTACAAATTATTACATACACATATTGCTTCAAGGTGGGCTGTTATTGAATTTACATATTATATAATTTGATTAAAATCTTTAAGTGTTAAAAATACTGCCTCACTGTACAAGTCCGCGAATACTACAAACTTATTAAACGACGTAGACTTGTAATTTACTGTGTATCTGTGTATCGTGTTTTTAATGACAAATTGGTCTCCAAAACCTACATCACTGCGCTTGAAGTATCTGCGCTACACTGGTTATTCTTGGAACCCAGACACTGAAAAGGATAAGCCGTTCGCTTGTTTTGTTTACATCGAGCAACATCGGTGGCGATGACAAGAAATGAAGAAGAGCTGGGGAGTGTATGACAATACCAGGTCGCCCGTGTAATCAACCAGCAGTACCTTCTGATACCGACAATCATAACCTTTCACCCCGAGCGAGGGTTGTTTCGCATTTGGAATACTGACACTCTGAATGCAAATCACCTTTCTAATTCCTCATTTCCATACATATTGTTCCAAACGGGGTCATTCCGTCCTTTAACGAGTTTCAAAATGGAGCATCAACTGGATGTCAAAAGACCTTAACAGTTTAGCCACACGAACCATTACACGGCTACCAACATTACATCGATAATGTACAGCGGTGTCGTGAATGGAATGTCAACTATACTACCAAGCCAGTCTCAAGAAACTTCTCTCTCTCTCTCTCTCTCTCTCCCTCTCTCTCTCTCTCTCTCTCTCTCCTTATTCAAGAGATTCTTAAAACTGCTAGCGCTTCTTAAAAATTCATCAGAATACATCAGTTACAACAATGATTAATACCTCGCCCTAAATAGGGAAGCAAAAAGTTCTTCTTTTTCATTCGATCTGGCGAACTTTGTAACCCGGATAATGAATATAATATAGAAAAGAAAATAACTAGAGCAGGGTTCTTTGGTTTTAACTTATTGTAACAAATGAGAATAGAGTTGTTTCTAAACACACATTATTTATCACCTAGGTGATACACTAACTTTACACTTGAGACATTTTTGAGACCCACTCAGTACAAAACACAACTGAACTGCTGAGTCACGACTCTCAACTGAACTGCACTCGGAAGTCTCCACTTTCAACTCTCCAATCTCCTCGAGTTCTTGACTGAACTTGACTTCGTAGCTTCTTCACTAACTCTCAGGCAAGAGCAGCCCCTTATTAAGCTTAGCATACAAAGCGGAATGTTCTAGAAGGGGAAATTACTAGAACGTGCCGTAAAGAATGTTATGGAATAAGGAGGCGACACATAATGGACTATTGCTACGCACTGGTTAATATCTCGATATCTTACACATGTCCCAGGTCGGGAGGCGCCTACCGGTGGCCCACGCAAGCTTCGCGCCAGCTATAACATTATTTTTCCGTTTATGTTTAATGAAATAAAAAATATTACTCAAACTAAAGTTATACAACAGTTGCATACGTTAAATACTTAGTTCGTTTATTAACATACCAAAATGACATAAGAGGTCTTACATAAAATTCTCCAATTTCAGTATAGTGTGTACAGAAAAAACACCAGTAACGCTTAACATGTAAGACAGACATTAAGGTGAACATTTTTCAAGATAGAACCCATGTCCGGAAACCATCGTTAGAGTCATTTTCAGAAAGTCAAAAATTTCGAAAAAATGACCATGTAAAGAGTAATTTGGGGTGGGAGGATTTTCTTGAAAATCTCCTTGTCGCATCTTTGGAATTTAATGAACAGAAATACCAAGTTTGGTATATATCCCAATTTTCGTTTTCGAGTTATGCTGTTCACATACACGCACACATCGCCTTTATATAATTTTTACTTTCTCTACTACGTATAGTAAGTAGGGGAAGTATTGTATTCCACCCAAAAATTCGATACCGAGATTTCACCGGAAATATATATTTTGAGACCCCTGAATCCAAAAAAGGCACTTTTGGAAACATGTCCGCGTGTGTGTGTGTGTCTATGAACAGCATAACTCAGAAACGAACAGTCGGAGAAACACCAAACTTGGTATTTAGGTTCAGTATCTTCCAGAAATGCGACACGAAGGTTTTCAAGAAAATCCCCCACCACAGATTACCCTTTACATGGCACATTTCTCGAAAATTTTAAATTTCTCAAAAACGGCTCTAACGATTTTGATTAAAATATTATATGTTTAAGATATATTCATGACAAATAAAATGTATATCTCGAATTCTCTGGGAATGTCGCCAAAAGTATTCTTCATTGTGAACGACCTTTGCATACCTGGTAAACCATAAAAGATAGACAAAATTTTGCTACACAAAAATGTAGATCGCGTTAAAATACACAATTTTGTCATATACATTTTTGTTGTTGAGTGAACCATTTTCGAGATATTGCTTGTTATTCCCTTAAATTTTCCAATACTTATACTTTTTCTCAACTGGGTATTCGTTATTCTTTTTTTTTTTGTCCTGGTAATGCAAAGAGAATGGAATACTCCACATAGCAACCAGCTCTTAAAATATTTGACTATCGCTTAAAGCCTAGCAATTCCCCTTGCATCTACAAGAAAATTATCAATAAGATTAACATCTCGATTAGCATGAAGCATATGGAGAATAAGCGTTTGTAAAAATAGTTTGTACAAGAGTAGAAAAGTCATGTGAGTGTAACACATCAGATTTCTTTTTATTCGGGGGCCCAAATCATGCATTTCCGGTAAAATCTCGATAACGAATTTTTAGGTGGAATGCAATACATACCTTCTCTACTTACTATGTACCTGGTATAGAAAGTAAAAAAGTATGAACTATTTGACAGTTCAAAACAATAGAAATCTAGAAAACAATTATTTGACATAAATTGTGTGCTTTAACGAGATCTGCATTTCTGTAAGTTAAGATTCTCTCTTTTTCTTACTATTTACCAATTACACAAGAGTTATTCAAACGGACTATTGTCAGAAAATTCAGTTTTATTTGTTATGCAAATATCTTACACAAAAGGTGAAGTAGTAATTATATTATGTTTTTTTTAGTACCACGCTTTGGGAGCCAAATTTGAAGAACCGTTATTTTTGTTTTGTATTGTATTTCGACTGTTGGGAGCCGAACTTGAAGTAGTTGCAACCGCACGTATGGTAAAAAGTTTCCGGTAGCCTTCGCCCCAATGTTCAAGATTCAACTTTGTATTTTTATGTTTTCTTTAAATATTATATATTTATGTTATATATATATATATTTATTAGAGACATGAATGTCTTAGCAGGGAGTGGTGCGACTGAAGAATGTAGGCTTACACAGATTATAATTTTACTTCACTCCTTTATTAATGCTTGATACAATTTAAATAGCACTTCACTGATAGAGAGAGAGAGCTGTGAGATTTGTTTTTTTTATTAAATACTTGCACTTTTTAACACGTAAACTATTTTTCGTCTCACAGGAATACGTATTAAATTTCTCGAGGACGTATCTCGCGTCCGGTTAGAAACACTGTCAACAACCAACGCGTCCAGTTATGAGCGCTGTCTACAAGCAATTGACTTGATTTCTACCGCCTAAATTTGTAAATTTCTGTATTTCAAGTCTCTGATTGGCTATTCCTAATCCAATAGAATACTTTTATTTAACTTAAGCTTTTTTCTGGTTGTTGATTGGCTATTGTATAAACTATCTCAAAATTTACATTATTGTAGCTCCAATAATGACTAGTAGCATTATTAAACTTTCTTACTCATTTTTGCCTGAAAGTTACCTCATTGTTACCTCATTGTTAGCAACTTTTAGCCTATTATTCTTACAGCTCCTACATTATTAAATTACGTTATACATTCACATAACATTATTACATATGTATACAATAATATAAACATATGTAATGACTGCAATATACACTTTTTATATCTTGTTACATACACATATTGCTTTAAGGCGGGCTGTTATTGAATTATATATTATATAATTACACTGAATTCATTTAAATGTTAAAAATACTGCCTCAAAGATACTTTAATAAAAATCCTTGGTGTCGTTTCTGAAAAAAATCAAAAGGAAGGAAACGTTTTTCTATAAAAAGGGTAGTTTAGGGCGTGAGGAATTTTTGAAAATGGCATCCCTATTAGGTATTTAACTGACGTTTCGTTTTTGAGTCATGTTGTTTATACACACACACACCCACACACACACACACACACATACACAAACACAGTCTGACATTTTTTCTAAAAATTCTTCTTTGAAGGGAGCATTTAGAGAGCCTCAAAACGTGTATTTCCAGTGAAATCTCCAAATCGAATTCTTGGGTAAAATGCAATACCTCCTATACCTAGTTTAGGTATAAGTAGTAGAAAAAGTAAAACGTGAATATATTTCAGAGCTCTCAAAAAGACGCATTTACAGTGCTGCAAACTCGATATGTATTTTTGGGTCCAGTATATTTTTCAGTGAGGTAAGCCTTAGAAAAGGTAAAAATCAATTTCCACGTCTACTGGGCACTTTTTCTTCAAGTAACATGGAAAAGGCACCCATAACGCGATTTCCTCTTGAGGATGCGATATTCCTGTTACAGCACAGATGGCGTTCTATTCACACATATTTCCGCAGCGTATGTCACACGTTCAGCCGACATAGAACGTTGCAATATCGTGGTTAGATCCCGGGGAGCGTGGGTTTGCATACTTACACGTACCGCCTAAAAGGTGCGAGCAGTGCAGCCAACAGCCATGAGCGAAATGCCTCGGTTAACTGGTACACCAATGTCGAATAGAAAAACAGTGGTCCGAAACATATCACGAGATTAGAAAGCGTGGTTACATCTCTGCCGTTTTTACCGGCGGAAAGTTGGCTAAACTAACCTCCGCAAACCACTGTGTACCGCTTCATTTCTCGCCAAACCGAATGCTTTAGTTTTAAAGTAAAAAAAAACAACAAAAAACTTATTTTTAATCTATTACCTTTAAATATACAAATAAACCTTTGCAGAAATAGCTACATTACACATTTCGTTGTAGATACAAAGAGAACAGTGATAGTCAAATGTTTAAGAACTGGACGCTATACGCTGGCCTTAAAATTTCATACTGTTTCCATGCAATCGCGAGAAACAACTGAATGTTGACAGTACTTTGAGAGAAAGACGAAGTAATGAACAATTCGAACCATTAATAACGGATATCTCAAAAACTGCTGATGCCACAAAAAAAGTTATTTGAAATATATTGTGTATTTTAAAGAGATCTACATTTTTTTAGTAATACGTTTACATCTGTCGTTTCACGTTTACCGGTTATGTAAGATTATACAAAATTCCTTCCGAATGAAGAGGACTTCACAAGCTATTCCCAGAAAATTCAAGATATACATTTTATTTGTCATGTAAATATCTTTAATATATGACATTTTAATCAAAGTCGTTAAGAGCTATTTCTTGAAAAAATAAAAAATAACGAAATTTTTTCCTTATAAAGCGTTATTAAAGCGCGGGATTTTCTTGGAAATCTTCGTATGCTGTTAGGTATTTTATAACTTCTGATGCCTTACATTCATATACTTTTCTCTGCTCTCTTCTACGAACTACACTCACAAAAACGTATTCATCTTTGCGATTCATATTAATCGGGACAAGCGTTTGCAGAACGCCATTCCATTGCACATCCGTTGTAGGTACAAGGTAGATATTGGAGGCTGAAGAGGAAGTCAAGGTTTAAAAAGTGGGTCGCTATATGCCGGCCTTGAAATTCCATACTCTTTATTTGACCACGTGGAATAAAAGAATTGCGACTTAGCAAATGTTCAAAAAAGTAGTAGGTCGTATTCGAAAATTCAAACCAATAACGGATGATATATGTCGCAAATGTTGACATAAAAACTGTGGGTTTTAACGAGATCTACATTTTGTGTGTATATGTCTATCTCTTACAATTTACAAAATTATACAAATTGTACAAATTTGCTCAGAATGAAGAGAAATTCACAGACTGTTCATAAAAATTCAACATATGCATTTTATTATACAAATATTTTGAACCTGTGCTGTTTTAATCAAAATTCTTAGAGCCATTTTTTGAGAGAAAGAAAAAGAAAACTTTTCTACATAAAATGTAGTTTTGAGGATGGAAATTTTCTTGAAAATCCTTCTGGAGGATTCCAAACTTAAAAACACCAAATTTGGGTTTATCCAACATTTCATGTTTAAGTTAAGTTGTTCACGCAAGCGCGGACCGTTTTATATATTTTAATTATTTATTTATCTATTCAATGGACCTGAAAAGCCTGTATTTCCTGTGAAATCTCCAAAGGTGTGGAATTTTTGGGTGCGATACAATCCTTGCTTTACCTGCTACAGGTAGATGATAGAGAAAGCAAAAATCTAATGTGGCATATATTAAATGACTTTCTCTACCCTGTCTTTATTAGTGGGTATACGAACTATTCTTACTGAATATTATTTTTCTATTTACTACATTTTAATCCAAATAAACCTTTGCAGAAATAGCTACATTACACATTTCGTTATAGATACAAAGAGAACAGCGATAGTCAAATGTTTAACAACTGAACGCTATATGCTGGCCTTAAAATTCCATACTGTTACCATGACATCGTGAGAAACAATTGAATGTTACAGAATTTTAAGAGAATGGCCAAGAAACGAACACGGAAGCTTTAATAACGGATATCTCCAAAATGGCTTATGCCAAAAAAAGTTTTTGGAAATAAATTGTATCTTTTAAAGTGATCTACATTTTTTGTGTAGTACGTTTTCGTATATCGCTTAACGTTTAACAGTTTTACAAGATTATACAAATTCCTTTCGAATGAAGAGAACTTCATAGGCTATTTCCAGAAAATTAAAGACACAGATTTTATTTGTCATGTAAATATGTTTCATATATGGTATTTTAATCAAAATCATTAGAGCTATCTTTTAGAAAATCAAAAATTTTAAAAAATATTCACGTAAAGGGTAGTTTGAGGCGGAGAGATTTTTTTTAAATCGTGTCGCATCTTTAAAAGATACTGAACCTAATACCAAGTTTGGTATTTACCGAACTTTTCATTTTTGTGTTATGCTGTACACACACACAGGGACATTTTCTAAAAATGTTTTATTTGGATTCGGAGGGTCTCAAAACATGTATTTCCGGTGAAATCTCGATATGCAATACCTTCTCTCCTTACTAGGTACGGTGTAGAGAAAGTGGAAGTGTGATGTAATACTATCACACGGCATTCTCTACTCGCTATCCTTTATTTTTACATCAATTGCAAGAGTAATGCACACAAAGCCAACCTTTTCTACTTAAAGGGAAAAGGTATTCTGAAATGGTCAGAAATAACATTTTTTTGTTTTAGGCACTAATAAAATCGCTATTATTTCCAGTTTCAGAAAATATATACTTTTGGGGACTTAAGAGGTTTTAAGACATTTAAATGCTAGTCTGCATTCATTTAAAGCTGTCATGCAACGCCCCTTTTTAGAACATTTTTGTATCTTTCAACAACTAACGACTATATCATGCCCAGCGAGCAGTTCAGTAATTAACAAAAGAGGCCAGGACCAAGAGAAGGCAACCAGAAAAGCTGAAGCAATCCAGGAATGAAGGTGCAGATGATTATGACCCTGGAATGTACTGAAGTGTGTCACAATTTTAATGTTCAAACTTTAAATTCAGTTTTCTCAATACAGTATTTTTGGATACTTATGTATATTTTACTCAGAAAGTATTAGAGGATAAGAGCTGAAATTTTCAATACATGTATACAACACATAGCTAAACTTTCTGTACCACAATCATAATTTTATAATATATATTAGTGATGTTAAGAAAACAACAACATTGCAAAATTTCCATTTTTACGTTGCAAATAATTTTTTTTTCAATTTCTAGTGAACTGATGTACATAACTAAATAATTGAGGTTCAGAAGATAGCTAAGAACAAGCATGCAAAAGTGTGATTCTGTATTGCAAGTAGTATCAGAGAAAAAAGTACATAAATTCAAATGTTTTAAGAATAAATTTTATTATTTTTCTGCTGAATGAAACAATTGCCAAGATTTATAGAATAATTCATAAACATTTTAGGAAAATTCATTGAGAACTTTAAGAGTAGTGACACACTTAAGGTGTACTCTCCATGTGTTCAGATATCTTGTCCCTTTAATATATTCGACACAAGTTCTGCTGCCGTTTCCAATACACCACACTCAAGGTCTCTGTACAGAACTGGTTACTCGGTGAAGGTACATACGTAGCAACGACCTCGGGAGTGGGTTTGAAGTCATGTGACCCGGGCATTTCATGGTCTGAGGAAGTAACCGTCCTCGCATGTGAAGATCTGCAAGGCATTTCCTCTTTCGGTCAACATTCTTCTGCCTAGTCTTGTGGAATGTTAACAACAAACCTAGACAGCACTGAAGTATGTGTTTTTCCTTTAAAAACAAAAATTTTCCAGAAGTAAAAACACTATCGGTATCTCCGGCGAAGGCCTTGCTTGAAAGCAGTGTCGGCTCACGCTAAAAGACACAAGGGCACGTGCCCTCGCTTTAGTTATGAACCATAATTAGCTTTAAATACTTTCAAAACAAGATTATAACTACGCTTCGGACATGACTTTAGGTTAAGTTAACTAATATTATACTGCTACTTTGTTTACAAGCGAGCGGAGAGGAGAGAGGCGGGGCGCTACTGAGTACTGTGTACGCTATAGGTATAGGTGGGCACAGAACTAGTAAACTTAAGATTTTATTACAAAGTATAAATAAGATGAACAAAACAATAAATCTGAACTGTGGCAGATGAAATAACCAGTTTCATGTGTGATTTACATGCCTGGACAACTATTACAATGGATTACAATATATTTTCTGAATGTATCAAAAGCAAAACCTCTTCACAAACTCAAAAATGTTTATATCTTGCGAGGTAGAATTTTTAACACTTAAATGATTTCAGTCTAATTATATAATATATAAATACAATAACAGCCCGCCTTAAAGCAATATGTGTATGTAACAATATATAAAAAGTGTATATTACAGTCATTGTAAATGTTTATATTATTGTATACATGTAATAAAGTTATGTGAATGTATGACGTAATTTAATAATGTAGGAGCTGTGAGAATAATTGGTCAAAAGTCGCTAACAATGAGCCAATGTAAATGATTAGGAATAGCCAATCAGAGACTTGAAATACAGAAATTTACAAATTTAGGCGGTAGAAATCAAGTCAGTTGCTTGTGGACAGCGCTCATAACTGGACGCGTTGCTTGCAGACAGTGTTCCTAACCGGACGCGAGACACGTCCTCGAGAAATTTAATACGTATTCAGAGTGAGACGAAAAATAGTTTACGTGTTAAAAAAGTGCGAGAATCTTAGAGCTCTCTATATCAGTGAAGTGTTATTAAAATCGTGTCAAGAATTAATAAAAAGCAGTGAATTAAAAATTATAATCTGTGTAAGCCTACATTCTTCAGCCGCATCACGCTCTGTTAAGACATTCATGCCTCTAAATATATATACTGGCGCAGCCGAGGCAATCATAAATTTATAATATTTAAAGGAACAGTCAAAAATTACCAAGTTAATATTTTTTAAACATTTTTGGGACGAAGGCTACAGGAAACATTTTACCATACGTAAGGCTGCAACTACTTCAAGTTCGGCTCCCTAACATAAGAACTACAATACAACTACTACTTCAAATTGACGCCCAAAGCGTGGGGCAAATAACAACACAACAAAACTATCTACTTCACTTGAAAAGCTCCGTTCCACATCACGTGATGTTACTAGTGCAAAATGAAACTGACGAACGTCATACGCTTTAAAAAGCAAAATTTTGTAGCTTATTAAATAGGATATTTGTGTTTACCATCATGTGAGATGAATCCCTGTAAGCTTCTGTTTGGCTACATGAGTTAGTGGTTTCTGATGTGGATAATATATCCTCACTCCCTCATTTCTAGGAAGCAACGTAATATTTTGTAAGTGTTTTTTAGATTTACAGTGTCTTGCAATAAAAACCCTTCTCTCTCCTTTGATTTCAATCTGGAATACTTTACAAAATACATTTTCCCCTCTTACATCAACACACTCGCGTCCAGAATCATTTACAAGTAAGACACTCTTCTTACTGGTTGTTTTCGGCATGGTTTGTCAGCTATCAGGTCGGACTTCGTAACTTCAGAACAGGCTGTATATATACTGATCGCTTGCTTAGAGTGAATCACTGGCAGTGCTTGGGGAGAGGGAGCTCTCAATGAAACCCTGTGCGCACGTAACTGTTTTCCAGTCAAGTGCAACGAAACAGCAACCGTGTCCGAAGCCAAATTATAACATTTTGGACGCAAACCTTGAATGCTTCAGCACCTGCATTGTAGTATATAAGAGAAGCGCGCGCCAGGGCATATCTCCTTGTGCCCTTTCTGATCCCTGTAAGAGGAGCTTTCCTAAGGTCAACGACAACGTTATTACTTCCCATCAGCTGTTTGCTCTTTCGCGTCAATGAGGAATCTAACAATAAGTAGTTATTCCACTATAAGGGAAGCTCAACTAACGTGTCCTTAAATCACATTAGGTTTGAAACAGAGCCAGCATTATCATAAGAGTAAATCTGAAAGGCTAGTGAGAGGAGAATTTAAACTTTACTATTGTTTTAATACATTTTAAAGCCACCCCCTAGTGCCGTCGCGGACAGTAATGTTGCTTAAATTAAGCTGCCCTATTTACTTTCTCTACTACGTATAGTAAGTAGGGGAAGTATTTTATTCCAACCAAAAATTCGATACCGAGATTTCACCGGAAATATATGTTTTGAGACCCTCTGAATCCAAAAAAAGCATTTTTGGAAACATGTCCGTGTGTGTGTGTGTATGTGTGTCTGTGAACAGCATAACTCATAAACGAACAGTCGGATAAACACCTGTCGCAGTTCTCAATATCTTGTGTTATCTTATTTGTTGGGCGCTTATTGTTTAATTATTTTTAAATTTGGGTTCTTTGTCCTCCGGCTAGCTATTATAGCTCAGCCGAGCAAGTGTCTCTAAGCAGGGTGTCTAAACGGAAAGGAGTTGTTACTAAAAGATAACACTGATAAAAAAAAATCTGAATCTAGACTTTTATTGCCGTCACACTTAATTAATAATTTACATATTCAATATTTATACACGCCTGACTGAAACTGTGATATTTCCGAATGTAACTACAGTCGTTTTAGTTGCCGCACACCAATTATTTCGCGTATTTTACATTTTTGTAACTATGCGACATGCACCTCGTGAGAGATTCTTTAGAACTGTGCGACACTTACTTATGGCTCGAGAATATATACTCATTCACCCCGAATTGCCTAAACATTATAATATATCTGCTATTGGTTACCAAATCGCGCCCACTTTAGGGTCTGTTTTGTTCAGCCAATCACTACTACTAACATATATGCTCTAGGGAAGATATTCCCTCCATTTCTAAAAAAAAAAGGCACGCTACCCTGACGCCATTTGTTTATCTTTCTTAGTGATAAACAACTCACCCCCTCGGGTTATTGTTACCCACTTCTATTGTCAGTTTCAGTTAGGCCGTGCAAATTTATTTCCTAATAATCCATATGTCTAACAACCATCTAAAATCCTGTACATACAATAATATTAATTTACACTACAATCACAGCATGTTATGATATAAAATATTGCCTCACACCAAGCTTGGTATTTAGGTTCAGTATCTTCCAGAGATGCGACACGAAGGTTTTCAAGAAAATCCCCCCACCCCAAACTACCCTTTACCTACATGGAACATTTTTCGAAAATTTTAATTTTCTCAAAAATGGCTCTAACGATTTTGATTAAAATATCATATGTTTAAGATATTTCCATGACAAATGAAATGTATATCTCGAATTTTCTGGGAATGTCTCCAAAAGTATTCTGCGTTGTGAACGAGTTTGCATAACTGGTAAACCATAAGAGATAGACAACATTTTACTACACAAAAAACGTAGATCGCGTCAAAATACACAATTTATGTCACATACATTTTTTTTTTATTGAGTGAACCATTTTCGAGATATTGCTTGTTATTCCCTTAAAGTTTTCAATACTTATTTGTATGTACATAAGAATATAAACATTAATACAATGACTGTTACATGTATTTTATATATTATACACATATTGCTTGTTATTATATTTTATATTATATAATTTGACTGCAATCATTTAAGTGTTAAAAATACTGCCTCAACTGTAAGTTTTTTAAGCACTGATAACACCAAACTACCAACTATATGATATTTTTATGTCACTTTTCGGTATGAGCAAGTTTCCCAGACCTATGCAATTTACTGTCGAGTATAACTTTTGGACACATTGCACCTACCAGAGCAAGACTCACCGCGTAACGGGATGGCCTTGTGGTAGTTAAAGGACAAAGAGAAGTAGAGTGGCAAACCACGTCAGCTGGACCAGACTTTCCTTTATTCGACCTCACAGTGTTGCCAACATCCGAGAAAACTCACACGTGTTCGGATTAAGCTCACTTACTCTCCTATATATTTCCTGTAACAGTTTTATCGCACGGAAGCGTTATTGTTTGCGACTGCTTCGTTTTATTTCAACCAGGCATTCCATTCCAGCTGTGTAAAATACATAATATAAACCAAAGGTTCATTATCTTCATTTCCGCCCTTTAACTCTACAGTTTGATAACGACAGCTTTAAGTGGTATATTTATTGGTAGTTGGTAGATGCTTCATGTTTATCTACCCCACGTATGGAAGCCAATTTGTCGCGGTCACTTCGTGTTATCTTTTGCTGGGCGCCTATTATTGTTTTACTACTTTGAATGTTGGGTTCATTGTCCTCCGGCTAGCTATTATTATTATTATTATTATTATTATTATTATTATTATTATTATTATTATTATTATTATTATTATTCAGTTGAGCACATCTCTTGAACAGGTTGTGTAAACGGAAAGGATTTGTTACTCAAAGATAACACTGATAAAAGAATTTGTTTTTACACTTTTATTACCGTCACAATTAATTAATTTCACATATTGACTCTTGATACACGCCAGACTGAAACTGTTATATTTTCTAATATCACTATAATCACTTATTTGCTGCACATTATTAATTCGCGTGTTTCACATTTATAACAAACTTTAAGACGCAAGAGATTCTGTAGAATTGCGTAACGTGTACTTTAAGTATGCTTCCGTTGAACTACGCGACCTGTAACCCGCAAACGATTCTGATGAACTAAGCGACGTTTAACTTCTGAATGATTCTGTTGGACTCAGCGACGTGTAACGCGTGGATGATTTTGTTGAACTGCGCAATACTTGCCTCTAGCTTTAGCTTTTTATACTCCCACACCCCGATATGCCTAAAGATTATAACCGAGCTGCTATTGGTTAATAAAACGCGCCAACATTAGCGTCTATTTTTATATCCAATCAAAAATTACGAAAACATATGCTCTAGGGAAGAAATTCCCTCCATTTCTACAGAAAAGCGCGCCAATATGACGTCATTTGTTTGTCTCTTCTAATTAATATTCAACTCACCCCCTCGCTCATTGTTATCCGCTCCTATTGTCAGTTTCAGTGAGGTCGTGTAAACTTATTTCCTTACAATGCTTATAACTAACAAACATCTCAAATCAATGTCATACAATAATGCTTATTTACACTACAATCACTCTGGCATTTACATTATTGTGATACAAATTACTGCCACAAGCTGTTTTGGCTGAAAAAGGCAAGAGTAACGTCGTAAGGGTATACACAGTGTTTCACTTTAGGCACGTTCGCAATATTTTGCTTTACATTCTCATCTGTTTGGTAGACATTTTAGGAAATAATACTAAAAATTTGCAGTCTTAACAGACTCGCACGTTTTGAGACCTCTGGACCCCACAAAATAAATTATTTTTAGGAAGAGATTCGCGGGCGCGCGCGAACGGCATTACTCAAGAACGCAATATTGGATAAATATCAAACTTAATATTTAATTTCAAAATGTTCCAAAGAGGCGACACAAACATTTTCAAGAAAAGCCCTCCATTCCAAACTACCTTTAACGGAAACGTTATCGAGATTTTTTATTTTTTTCAAAAAATGGCTCAAACCATTATGATTACAATACCATACATTTAAGATATTAACATATACACACAGAATATATACTTTGAATTTTTTGGGAATAGCCTTTCAAGTCCACTTCATTAGAAAACAGTTTTGAATATACCTGTAAATCACATGAAGTAGACAAAAGCGTACTGCACAAAAAGTATAAATATCTTTAAAGCACACAATTTATTGCAATAACTTTTTTTTTGGGGGGGCATCAGCCATTTCCCAGATATCCGTTGTTATTGGGTTCAATTTGGCAATGGCTCTGTCATTTTTTTGAAGTACTGCTAACCATCAGTTGTTTCTCGTGATGTCATTGAAAATGTGGAATTTCAAGGTCAGTATACAGCGATCAATTTGTAAACTTTTGACTGTCGTTATATCCTTTGCACCCGTAATGTGTAATGAACGCATTTATGCAAATGATTATCTCGATTAATTTGAAGCAGATCGAAGAATACCCCTTTGCAAGGACAGTTTGATGAAGATTTATAAAAAATAAAACGGTAGTGGGTAGAGAAAGCCATATGTTAATATCTGTTCTCTCTCGCTTTATCTTTTTTTCTCTGGCTCTGCTTTCCCTCTATTTTTCTTTATCTTGCATTTGGTTTAGGCGTTTCTATCTTTTCTTGTCTTTCCAAATCTATTTTCTCTCCTTTGAGTTCCTTCCCCACATTTTCTTTTACTCGGATTTGGGTATTTCACTTGTTTTCTTGTTGAACTATTTTCATCCCTTGCAGCATCTAGGTTTACTGCATTTTCTTTGCTTGTCTTCGCCAAAAGGTTTATTACATCACAAGTGCTGTATTGGCAAATGATACGTTCCAGCCTTGATGGACACAGTAATCAAACATTTGGTGGACAGTGTGGAAGCTTCCCACCAAGAGCGCTGTCAGCGAGTTGAAGAACAAAACCACTTTCTCCACTTTGTGAGAGAGCCTTTGCTTCCAACCTTGATTCGCCTGCGGAGGCGTGAAGTCAACCGGTTGAGACGGTTTTCTGAGTGTATAACCTGACCTGGATACAAGAAGAGGCATCAAAATACAGCCTAACTGGGAAATAGCCTAGGCAGTTTCCCTATCCCCTATTTTATGGTAGAAATGAAGCATATTTCACCCAAAATTTCAACAAATTTTCTAGTGTTACATTCCCTACCCTGTATCATTTATTACTGGATAACAAAGTATTCTTACGAAAATTTACTTATCTACCTACTTCATTTTAATCGAGGTAAACCTCTGCAGAAGCATCCATGTTACACATTTCGTTATAAAACAAAAGAAATGGCGAGAGTCAAATGTTTAAGAACTGGATGCTATATACTTGTATTAAAATTCCATATTCTCTCCAGCAATCGTAAGAAACAACTTAATGTTTACAGGACTTTAAAAGAATGACAAAGAATCAAGCAATTCATACCATTAATAACGGATATCTCGGAAATGGCTTATGCCACGAAAAAACTGAGTGTATTAAACATATTTACATCTTTTTTCTGTGTACTGCATTTTCGTGTATTGCTTAACATTAATCAGTTATACAAGATTATGCAAAATCCGTTCCGAATGTAGAGGACTTCACACGCTATTTCCAGAAATGCTAAGTATACATTTTATTTGTGATGTAAATATCTTTAATGTATATTTTTTAATCAAACTTGTTAGCCATTTTTAGAAAATGAAAAATTTCGAAAACTGTTCCATGTAAAGAGCAGTTGGGAGTGGGGGATTTTCATGAAACTCTCCAAGTCGCAACTTTGTAGGATACTGAACTTAAATACCAAGTTGGACATTTATACGATTTTTTTTAGTTGTACCGTTCACAGACACACACAGACCTTTTTATAAACAAAATGCTTTTATTGAAGGGACCTCAAAATGTGTGTTTAGTGAAATCTCGATATCCAATTTTTGGGTGGAATGCAAAACTTTCTCTGCCTATTAGTACGTGGTAGAGAAAGTGAAAAACATATTTTAGAGAAATGTGCAGGGCTGCTTGTGTGTGTTTGAGTGTGTGTGTGTGTGTGTGTGTGTGTGTGTGTGTGAGAGAGAGAGAGAGAGAGAAAGAGAGAGAGAAAGAGTGGGAGAGGGGAAGCAATGCCTGCCCTGAAATATAGTGTGTCCTATCTTTAACATGTGATACCTGCCGTTGTCATTGGTTACAGCAGTCATTTTTTTCCTGCGGTTACAGTTGTTATTGACAAATAGCCATGGAACGTTACAGCATTCAGCAACGCGTAGAAATTGTGAAAATTTATTAACAAAATGGATCATCTGTTCGCCAACCTTCCGTGTATTGCGTGAAGTTTACGATGTGCATAATCGTCCCTGCGAGAGAACGATTCAGCGTTTGATCGATAAATTTGAAAGAATTGGTTCTATCAGCGATCAAAGAACACCTGTATGTAATCTAAGTAAGCCCTCCAACGAAAACATAAGCCGCGTTCGTGAGAGTGTACGCGAGAACGGGAACAGATCAATTGCTCGTCGAGCGCAAGAATTTGCGCTTTCGCCGACCACAACTTGGCGAATTCTGCATCTGGACTTGAAGCTTCACGCTTACAAAATGATGCTAACTCAAGAGCTAAAGCCAATGACCATAGGTTGCGCCGTGTATTCGTTGACTGTGCTATGGAGCAATTGGAAGCTGACCCGGATTTTTGTCGAAAAATCATATTCAGCGACGGAGCCCACATTTTGGATGG
Organism: Deroplatys truncata; assembly: GCA_030765065.1. NCBI lineage: Eukaryota > Metazoa > Arthropoda > Insecta > Mantodea > Mantidae > Deroplatys > Deroplatys truncata. The sequence continues at coordinate 301,349,678 of CM060975.1, read as the reverse complement.
ATGGTTGTGTTAAGAAACAAAATTGCCGCTATTGGAGCAATCACAATCCAATGCAGATTCAAGAACGACCACTTCATCCCCAAAATGTTACTGTGTGGATTTTGGTATGGTGGAATCATTGGCCCATATTTTTTCCAAGACGAAGATGCAGAAGCTCTGTCAATTGAGAAAGATATCGGGCTCTTATAAGGGACTATTTACGCCTCAATGAGATGGTATGGATCTCAGAAACATCTGATTCCAGCAAGATGGTGCCACATGTCATACTGCTCTCGAAACAATCGATCTTTTGAAGGAGAAGTTCAGAGGTTTCATCATTTCCCGTGGTGGTGATGTTAACTGGCCCCCGAGGTCATGTGATTTAACGCCGTTGAATTACTTCTTGTGGGGTTATGTTAAATCTCGAGTTTATATCAACAAGCCAGAAACAGTAAATGATCTTATGAATAACATCACGCGTGTTATTCGTGAGGTTGGACCTAATTTACGTTCTTCTGTCATTGAAAATTGGGTCAACCGTATACGCGCAACCCAACGAAGTCGTGGCGGTCACTTAACTGATGTTCTCTTCCACACGTAATAACATTAATTATGTTCCAAAATAATAAACCTCTATCATTTATAGAACGTGTTTTATTTAAGTTCAAAGATAGGACACTCTTGTTGAAAGGCCTTATAATATGGGCGTGACGATTCCAGAAGATACGAAGCGTTTACAGAAAGCATTGCTAGTGGCTGCGCTCCAATACCAACAGAAATATAAAGGCATGTCATACATTAATATCACTACAACAGTTATGAACAAGAAGTTGCATTTATATGACTTCGTTACTTCCTATTATGCATACTATTCTTACAAACGTTTGTATACATACACTGACGTTTGTGAACATTGCAACACCAAGAAAGAGTTTCCCGAATCACTCCAAGTTTAATGGAGGTGAAGAAGAGTGTGCAAGCAATACGTGATTAGGTTTGTAGAAAGATGGGGTACACGTAGGCCGAGCAGAGCCCTCTTGTGTCGGTCCGTGTTGCGCCCAGTGTAGCCAGTGCAGTGCTGTCAAACAGGGCGGAAACAAGAAAGTGAGTACCAGTATGCCTCGTCGACGTCAAATGGAGCCATATCGACATGTGAGTGAGTTCGAACAGGACCGAATGATTGGTCTCCGGGAAGCTACGACAGTGATGCATGTGTGGAAGCAGTGGATAGATGAAGGTCGTACGCAGCGAAGAGCGGGTACTGGATTACAGCACGGGATGACCGTCATCTTGTCCGCATGGCCATAACGGACCGTATAGCTTCATCCACAGTGCTGGCTCGACGCTGGAGCACTGCAACAGGTGTGAACTTGTCTGCATCAACGGTTCGTCGCCGTCTACTGCAGGTTGGACTGGTTGCATGCATGCCATTACGTCGGGTTCCATTGTCCAGAAACCACAAGCTCCTCCGACTGCAATGGACACGTGCACACCGTCATTGGGGTGCTGAGTGGCAAAATGTAGTCTTTTCAGACGAGTCCCGCTTCAACGTGTCCTACAGTGATGGCCGCATATGTGTCCGGCGGTACCGTGGTGAGCGCAACCTGGAGGACTGCATTGTTTAGCGGCAAAACGGACAAACATCAGGTGTGATCGTTTGGGACGCCATTGGTTGCAACAACCTATCTCGCTTCCTACGAATTGAGGGCACTTTGAACAGCAACCGGTACCTAACGGTGGTTGTAGAGCCTGAGGTACTCCCTCTGCTTCAGGCATCCCCACAGGCCACATTTCAACAGGACAGTGCCCAGCCACATATTGCGAGGAATTTACAAGCCTTCTGCGACGGGAACCATTGCTTCCTGGCCTGCACGTTCGCCTGACATGTCGCCCAGCGAACATGTCTGGGATATGGTTGGTCAGCACCTGGTGCGTCACGGTCCTCCGGTAACCAGTGTCACGGATTTGTGGGCTCGAATACAAACTGCGTGGAGGAACTTATTCAGAACCTTTTTGATTCAATGCGACGGCGTATAGCAGCTCTAATTGCAGCGCATGGAGGCCACACCAAATACTGAATATGATGCAGTAATTTGTATCACAAATTACTTAAATGTAAATAATGATTGTAATATGAATATGCATTTTTATGTGACATTGATTTCAGATGTTTATTAATTGTAATTATTATTGGGAAATAAGTTTATAGGGCCTTACTGAAACTGTCAATAATAGCGCAATAATGCAGCGAGGGGGGATGAGCTGTTTATCATTATTGGAAACAAGGAAGTTACGTAATGTTGACGCGTTTTCGGTAGAAACTACTGGAATATTTTCTCCCTAAAAGCAATATGTATTCGTGGTTTTCATTGGATATAAAAATAGACGCTAATGTTGGCGCGTTTTATTAGCCAATTGCAGTTCAGTTATAATCTTTAGGCGTATCTGGATGCATGTGTATAAATAAGCCAAGTCAGAGGTAGATCGCCCCCAGTTCATCAAAAATCTGTGTACACTACACGTCGTCTTCAGTCAGTCAGTTCGTCGAAAGTATTAGTTCGTCATACATCGGATATAGATTCACAAGTTACGCGCAGCAGAATTATGAAAGATCTAAAGTATGGTAAAGTTAAATATACAAAAGATTGAAGTACGTGGATTAAAAGAATTATCAGTAAGAAGTTGTTATAACAGTTTCAGTTTGGCGAGTATCCAGATCAATATGTAAAAGTGATAGTGAACGTGTTCGACAATAAAAATTATAAAACAAATTTCTTCATCAGTGTAATTTTTGGATAAAAGATTCCTTTCCGTTTCACAACCTGTATAGAGACACATGTTCGACCCAAGATAAGATAATAGCTAGCCGGATGACATTTGAAATGAATTATTTCAAAAACTGATACTAGGAACCGCAAATTGCTAACGCCAGATGGAGTTACAAACCAAACCAATGAATGACGTCACAAGACGGCTTCAACACTGATGTAAACAAACATTTGTAAGTAATACCGTTACAAATTGGCTACCACAACGTGGGGCTACTACAACAAAATAAACATACACAATAATGTTACACAAATAACATTTGAACTACTACAAATTGGCTCCCATACGTGGGGCAGTTAAAATTATGTAACCAAACAAAACAAAAGCAGCACAACATAAGATCTTCAAGTTCTAATAACTTACGTAAAAACATATTACGTAAGCAATTTGCTATCGCAAATTGGCACCCAGAACGTGGGGCACGATAACCAGGAAAGGAACACGATGACCAGGAAAGAAGCAAAGTAACCAGGAAAGTAGCAGAGTGACCAGGAAAGGAACCAGGACGTGGAACGAATGTAGCAGTGAAATGATCTACAAGACGCAGATTCCAAACTACAGGACAATAAAACGACGTGGACTCATCATAAAACAACGCAGAAGCGACATATAACCTAGGAGAGAGGGGCAGAAAGCTGGACATCAATGTAACAGCAACAGACAGCATCACAAAGGTTAGAGTATCGTAATTTTTTTTAGAAAACAAAATTGTAACCTACAAATGTACTTAAGGAGTGGTAGGATAAAGAAAACAATGACTACTAATAATACAGAAGAAATAATTATGGAGGGAGATAATGTAATAGTTAGCTGTAATTCAATACAGGTTACAGAAAATAGCCCAAACTTTTTAGGATTTGAGGATGACAATGTTAGTGCAGAAAGTGAGAATAGAATAGCAGGAAATGTTAATTTTGATGCTGGTATGATGATGGAAATGTTTAGAAATTTTGGTGAAAAATTAGATCAGATTAAGAAGGAATTAAGGGAAGATATTGGTAAGAATAATGAGAAATTAGAAAAGAAAATAGATCAAAACAGGGAAGATATGCAAAAGAATAATGAGAAATTAAGAGAAGACATTGATAGGAGTTTAGAACAAAAACTAGATCAGAATAAGAGAGAATTAAGGGAAGATATTGGTAAAAGCTTAGAACAAAACAGGGAAGAAATTGAAAAGAAATTCATGGAGCTAGATAGTAGTATATTAGAATGAAAAATGAAAATCAAGAAATGATAGCAAATGAAATAGGTGAAGTTTCAAAGAAAATGTTAGACATGAGCAGGGAAATATCTAACCAAAAAAGTGAGGTTAATAATAAAATAGAGCATGTTGATGTAAAATGTACAGAGCTAGGTAGCCGAATGAGTAGCATTTCAAGTGAGTTAAGAGAAATGATGGAGGCTACAAATGCAGATTTAATACAGGTGCAAGTTGATTTCAGAGGGGAAATATCTGGAATTCAGAAGGAGTCAGAAACACAGAGAAATAAATTGTCTGATGAAGTTAAAGATTTGTCTAAAGATTTGAATCAAAAGCTAACTTCTGAAATTAACAAACACCAAGCTGTTCAAAATGAGAATAATAAAAAATTGGAACAGACAATAGAAAATCTGCAAGGTACTGTAAATAGGTTAGAATTGAATTCAAGGGCAAATATATGTGATGTGAATGTATCAGATGTACAAAATAATGATAGAGGTAGTTCCTCAGGTATGACAAATAATGTGAGTGATGCGGCAGCTTCATCTATAGCTAATGCTGAAACTCAGAGTGCACAAGTTACACTAGAGAATTTAAATATGGGAGTAGGGAATTTGCAAAATTACAATCATATCTTAAGTGATTTTCCACTTCCAAAATTTAATGAAAACTCCAGTCCAGTACAGTTCATTGCAGAATTATCAGAGTATTTTCAAATTAAAAAGATACCTGAAGCATTGAAAATGATAGTTGTCAAAAGATGTTTGGACCAGAAAACTTTAGATTGGTTACAAATGGTATCCGGGGGTGAAATTTCATATGAATCCTTTAAGAGATTATTCATGAACAGATTTTGGAATGGAATTAATTGTTCTTTCACACAAGCCGTGTGTTGGACAGGGTTGGAAAGGTAGAATCAGATGACTGAAAAATTCAATGCCATAGCCGGGATTTGAACCACGGCTTGTGTGAAAGAACAATTAATTCCATTAATTGACCTAATAGTGGTTGCAACTATAAAGCCCGGAACTTAAAGTACTTACAATAAATGTAAGTCGCCATTGGGGTATGGCATCTCAATACAATTTGAGATCTCCTTGTGGTTTACCGGGAAAAATGCGAATCAGCTGGAGAATTTAATGTCCTGTCGGCATGTTGCCATGGTAGCTCAGTGGTTAGAGCAACCGGGAGATCCGTGGTTCAAATCCCGGCTATGGCATTGAATTTTTCAGTCATCTGATTCTACCTTTCCAGATTTTGGAATGTTACGGTACAGCATAGAATTCGAGCAATGCTTAGTCATGGTCAATTTAATCCACGAGAGGGAATATCAATGACTGATTACTTACTGAAACATGCAAGTCAGGTTAGAAACTTGTCACCTCCAATCAATGAGGAAGATTTTGTAAGTTTGCTCGCAAGGCATTATCCTTTAAGGATACGAAATTACTTATTAATTGCAAAACCACGTAGCATCTATGAGATGACAGAATTAATAACAGCTTTGGAACAACAGGAAGAAGATATATCTCGGGAGTGGGAGCATAGATTTTTAGATGTGCGAGATAGACGAAATTACCAAAGTAGTTATCAGCAAAGTAGAGGACAAGACAGACATCATGAAATTAATACCAGAAAACGGTATCAATCATACGTTCCACAATTTGAAAGATCAAGGACAGATGGGAGACCAGGTCGACAGGAACAAATAAATTATGTCAGGACAGAAAGATTGCCTGAAAGAGGGCAAAATTATGGAAGGCGGTATATTAGACAAAGGGGAAATTTCACTCACTGGAGGGAAAACAATAACCGGGAAAGATCTGAGGAACGGCAAGAAAATTACGTGCCAAGGGGACATAATGTCAGAAATCGAGGATTTCGAACTCGAGGAAGGGGAACTCAAAACAATGGTAGCGACAATGAGATAGATTTAGCGCCTGTTAGGAATGGCAGTCCCGTACGTGAACATGGAAATAACCAGGAAAACTGTTAACAGACTTCTGTGTAGTAGGTTCTCAGGACGTCTTTAATAATTCAGTATCCATTACCAATACAAATAATATGCCTACACATACACCCTGTAATAAGATTACAGCAACAAAAGATAAGGGAGAAAATTTTGATTCACCTCATGTTAGGATGGAAATTGCGAAGAAAGAGATCATTGCAACTATAGATTCTGGTTCATCAGCTTCAATTTGTTCACAGAAATTTTACATAAATTTGATTAATGAAGGTAACAAAATTATGGCTCTTCCCACTAGTAATTTAGTTTGTCGTGTTGCAATCGGAAGAACGACACAGGTCATAAAAACACAAGCTCTACTTAGCATACTTATCGGCGGAGAGAATTTTGAGGTTATGTTTCTAATTGTAAACCATCTGATTTGTGACATAATTATAGGCTGTGAATTCCTACATGAATATGAAGCAAGTATAGATTTTAAACATGAAGAGTTAAGAATGACAAAAGACGATAGAGAAATAAGGGTACCATTTATAAAAGAGAAAGTTTCTGTAATCGAGATGACAAAGGATGAGAAGTATCTTTGTGACCAAGAGTTTTTTGTGCAAATAACAGAAACTGATAGAAATAGTCAGATAAAGCAGGTAGTCACAGAATATGAAGGGAATACCACGCCATATTTTCAAAAGCTAGCAGAAATGCCAGAAGAAGTAGAGAAATTTGCAATCCAAACAAAAGACGACCATGTGAGCGAGACAGACAACAGCTGGGAAGAGAAGAGAAATGAGGAAATAATACACAAGTGTGAAGAAGCTTATAATATTACGGTAATGCAAAAACAAATCCTTCATGATGTTTTGATGAACAATAGTTCAGTATTTAGTAATATCCCAGGCAGATGTAATGTATATCAGCATACATTTCAAGTAGAAGACGTACCACCATATAGGCACAAGTATGACAATTTACCTATAAGTCTTCGGGACAAAGCTAGACAACTAATAAATAGCATGTTAGAAAATGGGATTATTGAGCAAAGTAATTCTCAGTACATAAATTCAATCTGCTGGAGTATTAAACGAGATGGTAGTTTGAGATTAACTTTAGACGGTAGATATGTCAACAAGTATATGAAGCCAGATCATTTTCAAAGTGAGGGAATTGAACAACTAATTACGAAACTTTCAAGAGGGAGATTTTTGACATCCATTGACCTCACTGCATCATATTGGCAAGTGGAATTAGATCCACAAGTGCGTGATTACACTTCATTTCAGTACTCAGGGATCCAGTATCGTTTTTGTGTAAATCCTTTTGGTTTAAAAAACTCAGGAAGTGGATTTTTGAGAGCCATTCACAGTATCTTTGGAAATTCTGCAGATGACTTTTTAATAAAGTATATTGACGACTTCCTAATTATTAGTCAAACATTTGAAGAACACATGAATATTGTCCATTATGTGTTAAATAAACTACAACAACATGGTATGACTGTGAACATACTAAAATCAAAATTTTGTGTCAAGGAAATAAATTTTCTGGGTTATGTAGTGGATGAACGAGGTATAAGACCTGATCAGAAAAGAATAGAAGCAATAATGAAAATTCCATCACCAAGGAACGTAAAACAAATTAGACGTCTCTTAGGGGTATTGAACTTTCAGAGTAAGTTCATACCAAGATATTCGGCTGAAATAGAACCACTGCGGCAGCTTCTGCGAAAGAACAATAAGTGGAAATGGACAGAGGATCATCAAAAATGTTTTGAGAGAGTAAAAGAACTCTTTGCTAAGTCCATATTACTCGAGAGGCCTAGAGAAGATTTGGAATATGAGATTTATGTCGATGCATCAATGCAAGGATACGCCGCAATTTTAGGACAGCGAGACATCAACAACGACTTTCACGTCATTAGTACAGCTTCTAGAGGACTTACAAATATTGAGCGGAATTCTTCAGTGACTCAGTTAGAAATTGGAGCACTATATTTCTCATTAATTCGTTTTAAAACCTATATTTATCAGCAAAAGGTGAAAGTATATTCAGACCACATCAGCTTAACTTTCATACAACGGTGTAGATTATGTAGTGGAAAACTTGCTAGATACATTCATGCAATATCTGCATTCGATATTGAGATTATACACATTCCTGGAAAAAATAATACCTTCAGTGATTTGCTATCAAGATTGAACTACAACCCACAAATTCCCGAAAATATTGAAAGGCCTAGAAATGAAGTCAAAATATTGACAATTGAAATTCCTTTAAGCAAAGAAATGATTAGAAAATTGAAAAATATGGGGGAAACTCAAAAAGAGGACACAAAATTGTTAGAACTTAAAGAAAAGGCACCACTAATTGAAGAGGCAAAGAAAGAAATTGTAGCAATTCGAGATGGGACATTATACAAGAAGCATGGAAAAGAAATGCCTAGTTGGAAGGTAATGGTTCCGAAAAGCATGGAAAAGGAACTAATTAAGAATTTTCACGAAGGGTTAGCACACTCAGGGACGGACCGGACAACTTCTATGATTTTAGAGAATTTATACATATCTAAATTGCGTCAGAAAGTTCGAATATTTATATCGTGCTGCAACCTGTGTCAGAAGGCAAAGCAAATAAATGCAGCATATGCATTTGAAACTAATTCGGTTATAAGGGATAAGCCGAGATGTGTAATTAGTATTGATATTCATGGTCCGATGCCTCCAAGTCAATTTGGAAACAAATATATATTTGTCTGTTATGATATATTCAGCAAATATGTAAGAATTTACCCTTTGAGAAAACCTACAGGTTTAGCATGTTTGAATAGACTACTCAAGTCATATGCGATAGAAGAAGGACCTATTCAATCTGTATTGAGCGATAATGCTTCGTACTTCACAGGAAAAAACTTTATGGATGGACTGAAAGAAAATGGCATTAAACAATATTTTTCGTCAAGATACAGACCGAACTCCAACCCAGTGGAGAGGGAAATTAAGGAAATTTCAAATTATTTAAGGGTGTTGTGTCATCGAAAACAAACCCAATGGTATGGATACGTGAACTTCGTTCAGAATCTACTAAATGAAACCGTAAACAATGTGACAGGATACAAACCATGTGAACTTAAGTTAGGAAAGAAGATCAATACAATGTGTAAAAAAATTCCAGAAGCCATTCTAGATGCTCATTCGATACCACAAACAGAAGAAGAGATGTTCCGAAAAGCATTCGAGAGGATGAAGAAAAAGGCCATAAAAAGAAAAATTAAACATGAAGAAAAGAAGAGAAAGGAATGGAGGATCAAAATAGGAGATTTAGTTTTGGTCAAAACCAAGAAATTGTCGGATAAAGCAAATAAACTTTATTGGCGAATGTTACTCAAATACCATGGACCATATGAAGTTGTTGAAGTATATGGAACTAATACATATGAGTTATGTAATCCAACAACTCGAAAAAGCATAGGAAAGTTCCATATTGAGATGCTGAAACCATACAACCATGAAGATCAAGGTGAAACAAAAGACAAAGATGATAAATAGTAAATGCTGGATAGTTAAAGACGAAATGCAGAGCAATGTATTGGAACGTAAAAGGGTTAAATAAATATGTACGTCATGTGAAAGGAGAAATAAATTTTGAACATGACTAAATGTTTAATAGGAAAATAACAGTTTATTAGTAACTGAACATGCGAAATAAAGCATGATGTTATATTAAAGTAAAGTACATAAATACTATTCCAAGAGTATTGTTAAGATAAAGTACAAAATAACAAAAATTGGTAAATATAATTAAAAAAACAAATATTTATGTAGCAAATAAAACATGTGAAACAGTGCCTAGATTTAAGAGATGTAAATATTTGTGTAGAGGGTGAATATTTTGGTAAAAATGTTAAACAATTACAAAAATCTTAAATGTATAAATTTTTGTCAACAATATAAGAAAGTAAACCATTTTTGTAACAGTAATTTAATAATTTAGGGTACAGTATTTGCTATAAAAAAATTTTGTGATGTCAGATTAATATCTAAATTAATTAAACCAGAGCCAGTAAGTAGTGGCGAGATAAAAAAAAATATGTCGTGTGTTAAATGCGTGTGAAGTGTAAAGTGAAAGTGATAGCGTGTGTTCCAAGATTTAGGAGACTAAAAACCCAATTATAAAATTTCCAAACAAGTTGTAAATATTTATAATTATGTTTCTAGTGGGGCATATGATGCAGTAATTTGTATCACAAATTACTTAAATGTAAATAATGATTGTAATATGAATATGCATTTTTATGTGACATTGATTTCAGATGTTTATTAATTGTAATTATTATTGGGAAATAAGTTTATAGGGCCTTACTGAAACTGTCAATAATAGCGCAATAATGCAGCGAGGGGGGGTGAGCTGTTTATCATTATTGGAAACAAGGAAGTTACGTAATGTTGACGCGTTTTCGGTAGAAACTTCTGGAATATTTTCTCCCTAAAAGCAATATGTATTCGTGGTTTTCATTGGATATTAAAATAGACGCTAATGTTGGCGCGTTTTATTAGCCAATTGCAGTTCAGTTATAATCTTTAGGCGTATCTGGATGCATGTGTATAAATAAGCCAAGTCAGAGGTAGATCGCCCCCAGTTCATCAAAAATCTGTGTACATTACACGTCGTCTTCAGTCAGTCAGTTCGTCGAAAGTATTAGTTCGTCATACATCGGATATAGATTCACAAGTTACGCGCAGCAGAATTATGAAAGATCTAAAGTATGGTAAAGTTAAATATACAAAAGATTGAAGTACGTGGATTAAAAGAATTATCAGTAAGAAGTTGTTAATAACAGTTTCAGTTTGGCGAGTATCCAGATCAATATGTAAAAGTGATAGTGAACGTGTTCGACAATAAAAATTATAAAACAAATTTCTTCATCAGTGTAATTTTTGGATAAAAGATTCCTTTCCGTTTCACAACCTGTATAGAGACACATGTTCGACCCAAGATAAGATAATAGCTAGCCGGATGACATTTGAAATGAATTATTTCAAAAACTGATACTAGGAACCGCAAATTGCTAACGCCAGATGGAGTTACAAACCAAACAAATGAATGACGTCACAAGACGGCTTCAACACTGATGTAAACAAACATTTGTAAGTAATACCGTTACAAATTGGCTACCACAACGTGGGGCTACTACAACAAAATAAACATACACAATAATGTTACACAAATAACATTTGAACTACTACAAATTGGCTCCCATACGTGGGGCAGTTAAAATTATGTAACCAAACAAAACAAAAGCAGCACAACATAAGATCTTCAAGTTCTAATAACTTACGTAAAAACATATTACGTAAGCAATTTGCCGTCGCAAATATTAGGGCTCAAAGGTCATGTGTAGATTTGAAAAGTTTATCACTTGTTACTTGTCATGTACCTAGCCTGTGCTATTAAATTCTTTGAATTCATGAGCTTCCTTCTTGGTGTTGCTATGTTCACAAACGACAGTGTATAAACTTCCATTTACACATTTTGTTGTAGCTGTAAAACGAATACAGTACGCTAAAGCGATAAATAAGTATCTCCTGTGAAATAGGGTACATGACATAGATTTTGCTGTGTAATTAACTTAATGGAAACGTTTAAATCTTCTGCTATCGAAAGAATCAACTTCATTGTAAGAGATAAAAACCATAATTATTGTTGCTGGCAGTCAAATGTCATTAGCAGAAATATAAAACCCTCTGCTATATATAGAACAAATCAGCAGCTGCTGCTGCAAAAAAATGTATATGGCATAAATTGTATGTTTTAACGAGATCTATATTTTTTGTATAGCAAAATTTTATCTATCCCTTGCGGTTTACCAGCAGTGCAAAAGTCATTCAGAATGAAGAGGAGACGTTCCCAGAAAATTCAAGATATGCATTTCTTTCACTCATAAAAATATCTTAAACATATGATCTCTTAATTAATATCGTTAGCCATTTTTGAGAAAATAAAAATTTTCGAAAAATCCTCCGTGTAAAGGGTAGTTTTGGATGGGGGAATTTTCTTAAATATATATAGTTTGGTATTTATCCGACTTTTCGTTTTTGAGTTATCGTGTTCTCAGACACGCACATGGAGATGTTGCTAAAAATGCTCAAAATATGTATTTTCGGTGAAATCTCGGTATAGAATTTTTGGGTGGAATGGAATACTTCACCTGCTTACTATTGTAGTAGGGAAAGTAAAACTGATGGTTAATTTTTTTTCATCAATTAACTCTAAATTTTATTGATGAACATGGCCTGGAAAACTCATCCAATTATCTTAAACAGTTTCCTAGATAAAGGGTCATCAATTAACATTAGCAAGGGAGGGCATTTCGACTTCCCTTAAGGGGGAACGAAGATGGACCACATTAGCTACTTATCAGGTTGCATAATTAAAGAAAAGAAGAAACGATAAAAAGCTAATTATTCACCTGGTATAACCCTTACGCTACCCTTGCAGCAATTCAACAAATAAAACGCTCTCTGCCGGTAAAATATGGAATTTAAAGCTAAGCCGTGTGTACATAAAGAGGTCCGCACAGGGACTTGCGATAAGCCATTAACCATAATGCAACTGGGAATAACAAAAACAGTGCGATGGAAACAACTGTTGGTGTTGGTGTCGTGTTAGCTTTAGCTCATGAAACCCCTAGCTCATTTGAACATTCGTTACTTTGAGACAGTATTTGCACCTCTCCGACGATTTAATTATGTTTGTTATGCTTATTATCTCATTTTTGTTCACTTACATTTACAATTTAAAGAAATACGAGGTCTGTCCCAGAAGTAACCGACCTAACAAAGAAAACACAAAAATTTTGGGGAAAAACCTCTTTATTTCTCTACATAGTCTCCTTTCAGCTCGACACGTATAGTGAGACCCATCGAGTTTGCAAAATAGCCATCAACTGCAAACTCCACATCTTCATTGTTGGCAAATCTTTTACCACTAGCCATTTCTTCAACTTTGAAAACAGAAAATAATCAGAGGGGGCTAAGTCTGGCGAATAGCGTGCTTGAGGAAGCAATTTGAAATTTAACTCATTGATTTTGGCCATGGCGATAATGGATTGTGAACTGGTGCATTGTCTTGATGAAACAGAACTTTCTTTTTCGCTAAATGCGGCCGTTTTTGCATCATTTCATCATTCAAACGCTGCAATAAGCTTACATAATATTCGTCATTCATTGATTTTCCTTTTTGAAGATAATCAATTAAGATTATCCTACGCGCATTCCAAAAAACTGACGCCATGACCTGCCTGCAGATGGAACTGTCTTCGCCTTCTTTGGAGCCGATTCTCCGCTTTCAATCCACTGTTTTGACTGTTCCTTCGTCTCAGGTGTGAAGTGATGGACCCATGTTTCATCCATGGCTATGAACCGACGCAAAAACTCGGCTTTATTGCAGCGAAACATCACCAAACACTCGACTCAAACATCCTCACGACGCCGCTTTTGATCAATTGTAAGTAGACGCGGAACCCATCTTACGCACAGCTTTCTCAAGTCTACATTTTCAGTTAGTATGCAATGTAGCTTTTTGAAATGCCTACGATGTCTGCTAGCTCGCGCACTTTCAGTCGACGGTCATCCAATACCATTTTGTGGATTTTCTTCACAATTTCTTCCGTGGTCACCTCATTTGATTGACCACTGCGATGTTCATCTTGGCAGCTCGTACGGCCTCGCTTAAACTCTGCCACCCAATATTTTACTGTTGTAAACGAAGGAGCAGACTCCCCCAGAGTAGAATCTAGCTCAGTTTTAATATTAGTTGGACTAAGACCTTTCAAATGAAAGTATTGTATCACATAACGATGACCGGTTTTATGCATGTTTACAAATTCGCTGAGAGAGTTAAGAATTAATGGCTGCAAAACAATTACTAAACAACGTAGCATCATCAAACTTCGAAGTGAGACAGTATTTTTAATACTTAAAGGATTTCAGTCAAATCATATAATATAAAATATAATAACAGCCCGCCTTAAAGCAATATGTGTACAATATAATATATAAAACGCATGTAACAGTCATTGTATTAATGTTTATATTATGTACATGTTCAATAATGTTATGGGAATGTATTAGGTAATTTAATAATGTAGGAGCTGTGAGAATAATAGGTTAAAAGTTGCTAACAATGAGGTAACAATGAGTAAGAAGGTTTAATAATGCTGCTGGTAATTCTTGGAGCAGAGCAGCAATAATGTAATTTTTAGACCGTTTATAAAATAGCCAATCAACAACCAGAAAAAAGCTTAAGTTAAATGAACGTATTCTATTGAAGTAGGATTAGCCAATCAGAAACAGAAATAGGGCAAATTGTACAAATTCAGAAACAGTTGCTAGCTGACAGCGTTACTAACCGGACGCGAGACGCGTCCTCGAGAAGTTTAATACGTATTCGTGTGAGACGAAGATAGTTTACGTGTTCAAAAGTACAAGTAATTAATAAAAGGATCTCACAGCTCTCTATATCAGTGAAGTGTTACTTTAATCGTTTAAAGAATTAATAAATGGAGTAAAGTACAAATTATAATCTGTGTAAGCTTACATTCTTAGCTGCACTACACCCTGCTAAGAGAAACGTGTCTCTAAAATTAATACTGACGCAGCCGAGGCAAACATAAATATATAATATTTAAGGAAACAGTTAAATTACAAAGTTAATATTTTTAAACTTTGTGTGAAAGCTACCGGGTACCATACATGCGGTTGCAACTACTTCAAGTGTTCGGCTCCCCAACAGTCGAAATACAATACAACTACTCCTCCTAAAATAAACCTACTTCAAATTGATTCCCAAAGCGTGGTGCAAATAACGTAAAGACAATACCTACCTCAAACGTTAAGCTTTATAAGGCTGGTACTTTCTACCAGAGTCATTTGTTTGAAATAACCGGGTACTTTTGGGACTGCCCTAATACGTATGTACCCATATTTCATTTTTAGTAACTTAAGACTTCTGCACCAGCAGAAGTGTTACAAGAGTTAAAAAAATTATTGCACTGTGTGTTACATGTTCGTAAACGTCTTATGTTCGTTGGCATGCAAATAGGACACAAGTAACTAACGCTACGAAAAACCCAGAAAAATCCAGATGCAGGGGTTTCTTTCAATGTATTCTACCATGTGACCCCGAGTTAGCCAATCAGGTTAACAGGCATTTGTTAGTGTTCAAACGTAAAGAAAATTCGTTCCTCTCAGAACTGTATATACTAGAACAAGGGCGGCCAAAACAGCCTTCAGCTCCGAGTCATACTGAGAACGCAAACCGCAAAGCAGTTGCAACGGGTGCACTGTTTGAGTGTAACACAGACAGCAAGAGGTGTCCTACGAGTTCAGAGTGGACGCACATGACTGTTCGAAATGAGTGTACTCATTCAGAGAACTGTATTATTTGTAGAGTTATACAGCAGCAGTGTTTAATTACAAAGAAACACTTGCAATTAATACATACGCGGGGCACTATTTATATTTTGAGCCTAATAATTAAAACGAAGTAATTTTTTTTGAAAACTGCTTTAATGTTTTTCAAAATATTCTCCTTTATGATCAATACACTTTTGCATCCGTTTGAACCATTTGTCAAAGCATTTATTCCAGCCTTCTTGAGACACCTCCAAAACATGGTTTTTGAAGGCATCAAAGGCTTCTTCCGCAAACGAAAATCGTTGTCCACGCAATTTATTCTTGATGTTCGGGAACAAAAAGAAGTCACTGGGTATCAAATCAGAACTGTATGGCGGATGACCCATCAATTCCATTTTTTGAGCCTTCAAATACTCTTGTTGTTAGACGAGATGTGTGCGCGCTCGCATTGTGTTGATGAAGAACGATCCTACGGTTCTTATTGGTTTTCCTTACTTCACCGAAGACTTCCGGCAAACAAATGGTTGTGTACCATTCGGCATTGACAGTTTTACGTTCCTCTAAGGGCACTGTTGCCACGTGGCCAGTTTTGCTGAAAAAGCAGGCGAACATTTGCTTCGAAGTGCTTCGAGTACGAACAACTTTTGTTGGATTTGCTTCATCTTGAAACACCCATACAGTCAACTGCTTTTTACGTTCCGGCTCATACACATAGATCCAGGATTCGTCACCTGTTACAATCTTATATACGTCTTTTGAGGCACCGCCATTGTATTTCTTGAGCATTTTTGTACACCAATTGAAACAAGCATCTTTTTGAGATTGCGTCAAATTATGTGGGATCCAACAAGAGCAAACCTTTTTCATGGCTAAATAATCATGCAATATTTTATATATGCTGGTGCAACTAATGCCTAGAGTTGCCTCAATCTCACAATATGTCGCATGACGATCCTTCATTATTAGTTTTTGCACAGCATCAATGTTTTCTGGCACAACAACTGATTTTGGACGACCTTCACGAACTTCATCATTGAGCGAACGGCGGCCACGATTAAATTGGTTATACCAGCGTTTCACAGTGGCAAAGGATGGAGCTTCGTCGCCAAATGTGGAAGTTAGTTGTTCGATGCACTCTTGTCTTGATAATCCACGTCGAAATTCGTAATAAATCATTGCAGGAACATTTTCACGAGTTAATTCCATGTTTTTGTTGACTCACAATATTCAAGTTAGTGTAAACAAAACAAATGACGCTCTATTGACAAAATGTTTGAAGTAGATTATGGTCAAAAATGTCAAACTTTCCATTGGAAACGTCAGATGGCACCTACAGCATTCAGGGTTGACAAGGCTCAAAATATAAATAGTGCCCCTCGTACAACGTTATGTATCACAACAGCTAATGTACTGCACTGTACACTTAAGAAATATTTATTTAATACAGGAAGGTCTTCTTGGTGTAGAATGCAATACAAGGTACAAACATTTACTTTTCCTTAAGAACGGCTTTGAGCCTGCCAACTAACCCTTTCTTATCTACAATAATCGAGCGAGCTCCATCCGTTGCAATTGACACTATCTTGGACCACTCTAAATTGTGTTTATTTACACACATACAAAAGCACTGAATATGTCTTCTACTTCTTAGTAGTGTGTTCCAAAGGAAATAATTCTAGCACATAGTCTCCAACATTTAATTCAACTCCTCTTACAAATATTGCCAACTGAACCGTGTCAATCAAATCTGTGCTTTCATCAACAGCTAGAAGAAGTTCACAAATTTACGGATTTTCACATTCACTTGTCTAATTCTATCAGTGGATAACAACTCAATTCTTCGGGAGATACTTGGTCGTGAAAGGTGCAAGTTGTTTTTAAAATTAATCAGTTCCTGGGGCCTCACAATTTTTACCAGGTCCATAATATTGTAATATACAAGTATTGTTGCGTATATGACCTTGGCTGCCCAGATCGGGTATTGATAAGAGAGTGGTAGAGATAAACGAGTTTTAGATAGCGTCATCACGCTGAGTTAGCGTGGGTTCAGTCAGTCAGTACACAGTCGTGGCTAGTTACTGGAAGAGGCAGGTTGTGTTGTGTACGCGCTACCCATGCGTTCAAGCATGGCGTCCTTACCGGCAGACATGGAAACAAGGAGGTTCTGTATCCCCTTTTATTAATAAACCCCCTTGCCATCCACTTCTTTTCAGTGTAGTTTATCATAGTAGATAGATCCCTTCTCTCATCTACACCATGTAGTAATCCTTTTACTGGGTATTTCCTAATATTTTTCACATTTCTCTTAGCTGCGTCCCTCGTCGTGACCTCGCATAATGTAAATTATTAACTTTTAGATTCTTCGATACCCGAGTTGAGAGTCGCTCTACCCCTCATTGAGCTAGTGTGTTTAGAGGTCACGACAATATATGATTTAACAAACACCGCCTTTTGAAAACATTTAAGGACTTTTACCTTTGTTCCACGCCACAACGTAACTAGCCAGTAGTTGTTTTTCTGTCATATTTTGTTATTTAGTAGCAGGAACAGTGTGCTTCTCCTTTAGCTCGGTTACTTTCTTGGCTCGCTCCAATCCTGAAATAATGAATCAATAAACGCCATACAAATAATCTACAGTTCTACAGTTCTTTGATGTAGAAGAAGTTGACAATGCTATTGTTCGTAGCACACCGAGGCAGTATTTTTAACACTTAAATGATTTCAGTCTAATTATATAATATGTAAATTCAATAACAGCCCGCCTTGAAGCAATATGTGTATGTAATAATTTGTAAAATGTATGTAACAGTCATTGCATATGCTTATATTATTGTAAACATGTTGAATATTGTTATATGAATGCATTACGTAATTTAATAATGTAGGAGCTGTGAGAAAAATAGGTTTAAAGTTGCTAACAATGAGGTAACCTTGAGGCAATAATGAGTTTGAGAGTTTAAATGCTACTAGTCATTATTAGAGCAGCAATAATGTAAATTTTGAGACAGTTTAAAAAAATAGCCAATCAACAACCACAAAAAGCTAAGTTTAGACGGTTGAAATCAATTCAGTTGCCTCCAACCAGTGCTCATAACCAGACGCGAGATGCGTCCTCGAGAAATTAATTACGTATTCGTGTGAGACGAAAATAGTATACGTGTTAAAAAGTGCAAGTATTAAATAAAAGAATCTCATGCTCTCTATATCGGTGAAGTGCTATTTAATTTGTGTCAAGGATTAATAAAAACTTAAAATCTGTGTAAGCCAACATTCTTAGTCGTACCAAAACCCTGCCAAGAGAAACGTGTCTCTAACAAATACTGACGCAGCCGAGGCAAATATAAATATATAATATCTAAAGAAACAGTCAAATTACAAAGCTAATATTTTTAAACTTGGGGCGAAGGCTACCGGAAACCGGGTACCATACGTGCGGTTGCGGTTCGGCTCCCCAACAGTTGAAAATAACGAAACAGTTCAACATCTTCAAATTGGCGTCCATACGTGGAGCTAAATAAATAAACAACTCCAACAAAACACCTTCTTCAACACCCACTGTTCAATCTGTGTGTGTGTATATGCCTCTCTCAAGGCCACCGACAGAATGACCTCGGTAGTGTGCATTCAAGTAAGCTACTTGGTCGCGGACAAGGGAAGGATTGATACTGGTGATTACCAGCGATTACGGGGATGTAATCGCGACGCACGATGTAACCGCGAGTCCTATTTTGGACGCCTTTGTACTAAAGCATTCGAAAAGTAATGGCAACACTGCTATAACATCACAAAAAACTTATTTAGGTTACTTTTGACATTACGAACTTCATATATAGTCTCCTGCCGGGTCAACAATTCGTTGTCAAATTCTTAGAAGACAGCGCACTCCATCTGCAGTACCATTTCTGGATATCTCTCTCACTGATCGATCTAGACCTCTCTGGATGTCGACTCTTGCTTGAAATCGAATGCCTCGTAGAGGTTGTCGTCCTCCGTGCTGTAGTGGTTACCTAGCATCTAGTTCACGAGGTCGCGTGTTCAAATCCGGCGGAGGGTTTTTTTCGGGCGTAAAAATCCTTAGCAATGCTTCCTTCGGAAGGGAAGTAAAGTCGGTGGTCCCGTGTCGTAGATTTACGGTACGTAAAAGAACCTCAAGCCTGATAAAGAGGCCTCTCAGCAAAATTATCACTCTTTCACGACCAATATAGCATGGGACACTAAGGACCACAGCAGTTGAAGAGCGTCCATAAATAAAACTCATTTAATTTAATTTCTCGTAGAGGTTCTTTGAACTTTGAGAATAAGGCATAATCACAAAGGCTCATGTCTGGTGAATTTGGTGTATGTTCGAGTACTTCCCAATTCCATCTTCTAAATAACAGAGTTATCATGTAACACAGTAGGATACCAATGGCCTGAGGTTGTTTACAACGTCATGCTGGGCGCAAATGATTTCCAAGTAACTCGATTAGTAATCTCCATTTATTCTTATACCATGAGGTATAGTATGTACTAAGAATATGTCTTCATAATTATAACACAAGGAAATCATCAGATTCAAAAGATCCTGCAAAGCTCGGCATCTTTTTGGGCATGGTGATTCTGTATGTCGCTATTTGCTTGATTGTTCTTTCAGCTCAGGTGTATATAAACGTATCCATGTCTTATCCATTGTGATAACTATAGTGATTAAGAACACATAAAAAGGAACTCTATAATAATTATATTTTAGGAATTATTAATAATGAATATTCAATTTAATAAATTTCCATAATTTTAAAGCCATAGGATTAAAAATTGTATCAATCGAAAGCCCTTCATAAGCTGTAAATATGTTTTAAGTTTCCATAATATTGTAAAATAAATAAAGGCGTAATTGCATAAGAAAAACTACAAGATTTAAGCAAGAATAAAAGTAGCTTCGTTTTAGACTGTCCATTATGTTTTCCGAGCGTGGGGCCATAAAAATCGAAACCTTCCTTTCTACTTCGTGGGTGCGAGGCAAGTTTTCAAGCAAACAGACGCTATGAGGCAACGGACATTTCCTACAGTTAAGCTTTGAATTTGTAACCAGGGAACCAATAAACGTAGGGAATAAGTGCGAGAACCAATAGAAACATAGGAAAACGCAGTGACATGTATAAAATTTGGAGGAGAGCAGTCGTTGAGATATGTGAATGCGAGCGTGGTTTTGGGACAGTCTGCCATGATTCTCCGGTGAGTCAAAAAAAGAAAAGAAAAGGATAAAAGTTCCAAAATTTACGAAGTGCCGCACCAGAATGCAATCATAGAGTAATTCGTGTGGAATAATTATATAGAGTGTTAGATTTCGTTGAAATTATTTTATCCAAGATAATAAATAACTTAACACGCCGCAAGTAATGAATTCAATTTCTCGGGAATCAAAATAACGGTGATAGAGAGCTTTGAATAATAAATAATTAGTCGGAGCAAAACGTTAGTGGACCAAAGGGTGAAAATATTCTTATAGAAGAACCGTACGGGGTAGAAAAAGAACAAGAATCTTGCAGGTTTTCTGGCAGGAATACGCGTTTTAGTGAGGAATTGAAAACGTTTTCTTCAAGCGTCACCCACCCGCAATCCTATCCTGACAATAACAGTAGGGAATTTCAGACCGACTCGATAGACAGTTGACCCTGAGATGCTTCCTGACTGATATCGGCGATCTCGAGTCCTGAAGACTTCACCCTACAACGACGCAGAGGTAAGAGTAACACAACAAAGTAGTGGCAAAACGCTACATAACGCCACGAAGAAAGGCCTCACCTGTTCGTGTTCATATCGCTCCAAATGCATTCCTGCTGTCTTCATTCGCTGCCACTTTTCAATTTCAGTTAGAGTGTGCGGAACCCAGTGGGCACAAACTTTTCGTATTTCCAGCCTCTGCTTAAAATGGTATGGAGAGTCCACGTTGCAATACCAAATTCGCTGGAAATCTCCACACATGTCCAACGTCTGTCATCTTCCAACCATCTGTTGCAGCAACGGGTTACCAGCATGTGCTCTGTGTTGACATTCCACTTTTCCCTAGCGGAAAGCTTCCGCCCATCTTTCAATAGTCCGATAAGGTCGGACTGCTCTGCCGCAAGCTTCTTGCAATGCTCTAAAGCACTAACTTCATTTTTACTTTCTCTACTACGTATAGTAAGTAGGGCAAGTATTGTATTCCACGCAAAAATTCGATACCGAGACCTCACCGGAAATACATGTTTTGAATCGCCCTGAATCCAAAAAGAAACATTTTTGGAAACATGTCCGTGTGTGTGTGTGTGTGTGTGTCTGTGAACAGCATAACTCAGAAACGAACAGTCGAATAAATACCAAACTTGGTATTAAGGTTCAGTATCTTCCAGAGATGCGACATGAAGGTTTTCAAGAAAATTCCCCCACCGCAGATGATCCTTTACATTTTACAATTTTCATTTTCTCAAAAATGGCTCTAACGATTTTGATTAAAATATAATATATTTAAGATACTTTCATGACAAATAAAATGTATATCTCGAATTTTCTGGGAATCTCTCCAAAAGTATTCTTCATTGTGAACGACTTTTGCATAACTGGTAAACCATAAGAGATAGACAAAATTTCACTGCACAAAAAATGTAGATCGCGTTAAAATACACAATTTATGTCATATACATTTTTTTATTGAGTGAACCATTTTCGAGATATTGCTTGTTACTCCCTTAAATTTTCCAATACTTATACTTTTTCCCATATGGGAATTCTTATTCATTTTTACTTTCTCTACTACGTATAGTAAGTAGGGGAAGTATTGCATTCCACCCAAAAATTCGATACCGGGATTTCGCCGGAAATACATGTTTTGAGACCTCATGAATCCAAAAAAAGTATTTTTGGAAACATGTCCGTGTGTGTGTCTGTGTGTGTGTGTCTGTGTGTGTGTGTGTCTGTGAACAGCATAACTCAGAAACGAACAGTCGGATAAACACCAAACTTGGTATTTAGGTTCAGTATCTTCCAGAGATGCGACACGAAGGTTTTCAAGAAAATCCCCCCACCCCAGACAACCCTTTACATGGAAGATTTTTCGAAAATTTTAATTTTCTCAAAAATGACTAACGATTTTGATGAAAATATCATATGTTTAAGATAATGTCAAGAGAAATGAAATGTATATCTCGAATGTTCTGGGAATGTCTCCAAAAGTATTCTTCATTGTGAACGACTTTTGCATAACTGGTAAACCATAAGAGATAGACAAAATTTTACTACACAAAAAATGTAGATCGCGTTAAAATACACAACTTATGTCATATACATTTCTTTTGTTGAGTGAACCGTTTTCGAGATATTGCTTGTTATTTCCTTAAATTTTCCAATACTTATACTTTTTCTCAAATGCGTTATTCATTTTTTTATGTTCTGGACATGCAAAGAGAATGGAATGCGCCACATAGCAACCAGCGTTAAAATATTTGACTATCGCTTAAAAGCTACCATATTTCCCTTGCATCTACAAGAAAATTACCAATAAGATTGACATCTCGATATCTCGATTAACATGGAGCATATGGAGAATTGGCGTTTGTAAAATTAGATTGTACAAGAGTAGAGAAAGTCATGTGAGTGTAACACATCAGATTTTTTTGTCTTGGATATGCAAAGAGTATTAATCTGTGGCAAAGGGAATGGTGCTGCACCTAGCAACCAGCTATTAAGAGATACGTATATGCTTAAAGGCTACTGCATTTCTATATTGCCCTTGTAAATATATATTCCCCTTATATCTACAAGAAACTTAGCAATAAGATAGAGTCTGCAAGTGTTTATCTCGATTAACATGAAGTAGATGGAGAATAAGGGTTTGTAAAAATAGTTTGTACAAGAGTAGAGAAAGTCATGTGAGTGTAACACATAAGATCTTTTACCTCATTTCAATCGGGATAAACCTTTGCGGAAATAGCTACATTACACATTACGGACGTTTTCGTCTATCGCTCAACTAATCATACAAGGTTATAAAAAATTCCTTCAGAATGAACAGGACTAAGCAGGCTATTCCCAGAAAATTAAGGATATACATTTTATTTGTCATCTAAGTATCTTTAATGTATGGTATTTTAATCAAAATCGTTACAGCGACTTTTTAGAAAATCAAAAATCCTCAAAAATCTTCCATATAAAGCTAGTTTGGGATTGGATTTTTGGGCTATGCTGTTCTCTCTCTCTCTCTCTCTCTCTCTCTCTCTCTCAGACACACACACACGCACACAGGACCTGTTTCTAAAATGTTTTATTTATTTATTCATTCATGCGGCCTCAAAACATGTATTTGCGGTGAAATCTCTGTATCCAACTTGGATGGGATGAATAGCAGAATGACGTTTTATGTGAGTGCTACCGCGGCCCATTATATACAATTAAATATTTAAAGTTATATTTTACTACAACAATAATTGTGCCATTCAACGGCCTGTTTCTTACTTTCATGTGTTTACTGTGCTGATATCACTGAGAAAACCCTCTCATCATCGGCGCTGCGTACGGGAATAAGTCCACTATTTTCAACAAATATTTTTGTAGTCCTTCTGGGGTTGCTAATCATTTTGAAGCTAAAGAATATTTACATTCCTCAAAATGTAGGGCATTCTAGATTTTTCAGACATTTCCCCCTGACGCCGGAAAGAAGGTAAAACTAGAGTAAGTCCGGGATTTTCGGGATATCTGGTAATCCTACAATTAGAGCGCCATGCTCCGCAGAAATAAAGTCCCACAGCCAATCACAGCAAGAGGAGACAGGCTAGTCTGTCTACTGGGCGGGGGGAAATCTGGCTATAAAAAACAGGGTTTTACGGCTATCGCGGTCGGATGACGTGTCCGTTGCCCTCATTCACAAACCCTGACAAAATACAGAGATGGGCGAACGGCTACCGCAGTGGACCCGCACTTCATGTTAGTATCATAGACGTGCTAATTCCCAAAGAGAGTCTAAGGGCCAGATTCAGGTCAGCACTCAAGGGTTGCGTTTCAAATCACAGTCGCCACTTCAGGGTACCTACTCGATCACTTGAGTAGCCCTTGAGCGTCAATCTGGGGTTGTTAATGTATCAGCAGATCACCACACAGTCAAACTGGAGGATCAGGAATTTGCGGAATATGTAGAGATTAACGGTCATAATGCTTTCCGCATTGCAAAATAATGCAAACGATCCTTCGGAACCGAGCGGGATGGCTCAGGCGGTAAACTCTGTGGCCCGCATTCGTGAGGTCCCGGGTTCAAATCCCGTGGGCCGACCAATCTCTCTGAGGTTTTTTCGTGGTCTTACTCAGTCGCCAAGGTAAATACCGGATTGGATATTTAGAACCACCACCCAAATTTTCACCTTAAGCCTAAAACAATAGTAAAATGAAAAATAAGTGGTAATAGCGAATGCCATGCCATCTATCCGCAGACGGCGTAAGCAGTTAGACTGCACGGCACCCTAACGCCATCTACACGGCACGAAGCAGTAGCGCTGCGGGTCTCTGTGGGCATGTGGCAAAGCAAGACGGCAGGGATGAGACGTAGAAGGCTAACTGCTCGCCATCCTGTGTGAAGGCGGCGGTTGGACTGAACGGCACCCTAATGTCATCTGCACGGCATGAAGCAGGTGGTTACAGGGATGAGACCTAGAAGGCTAACTGTCCGCCTTTATATGGGAGTGGCGGTTGGACTGGACGGCACCCTAATGCCATCTGCACGGCATGAAGCAGGTAGTTACAGGGATGAGACCTAGAAGGCTAACTGTCCGCCTTTATATGGGAGTGGCGGTTGGACTGGACGGCACCCTAATGCCATCTACACGGCATGAGAGTGCGCTAGGGTCTCTGTAACACGTGACGGAGCGGGTGGTTACAAGGATGAGACCTAGAAGGTAACTCTCCATCACATATCGTTCTAAGAGTTAGATCCGTCGCGATGTGACCAAGGAATTAAAGCAACGTAAAATAAAATAGAGTAAGCAAAAACATCCTTCAGCAGCATTGCCGTTAGCTATATCCGCACTTAACCATATACACGAAACCTAACAAATAACACAGAAGCTTTAAGCATAGTAAATATTTCGTCAAACAAAAACACCCAACCTATTATTTCACTATTTTTTAAACCGCTAAGTGCATAAAAGAGTAACAAGATGCATACGAAAACAGACTTAGCTTCTATTCACTCTTATTGCTGTTAATTCTCCGCTCTTGAATGTTTGTTGGCACAATGAAGCTCATTGCCACCTACCTCTACCTGCGATTTGGTTTTGTTTTGTATCGTCGTTATGTTTCCTGGGGCTTCTACCAGCAGCAAACTGTTTTGGACTGTATTTGAATATATAGATAATAGTAAAACATTCTTTAAAATGCCTTTTTACTTTCACTACTACGTATAGCAAGTAGGCGAAGTATTGTATTCTACCCAAAAATTCAATACCGAGATTTCACCGGAAATACACGTTTTGAGACCCCCTGAATCCAAAAAAAGCATTTTTGGAAACATGTCCGTGTGTGTGTCTGTGAACAGCGTAACTCAGAAACGAACAGTCGGATAAACACCAAACTTGGTATTTAGGTTCAATATCTTCCAGAGATGCGACACGAAGGTTTTCAAGAAAATCCCCCCACCTCAGATTACCCTTTACATGGAACATTTTTCGAAAATTTTAATTTTCTCAAAAATGGCTCTAACGATTTTGATTAAAGTATCATATGTTTAAGATATTTTCATGACAAATAAAATGTATATCTCGAATTTTCTGGGAATGTCTCCAAAAGTATTCTTCATCGTGAACGACTTTTGCATAACTGGTAAACCATAAGAGATAGACAAAATTTTACTACACAAAAAATGCAGATCGCGCTAAAATACACAATTTATGTCATACACAATTTTTTTTATTGAGTGAACCATTTTCGAGATATTACTTGTTATGCCCTTAAATGTTTCAATACTTATTTTCTCAAATTGGAATTCGTTATTCATTTTTACTTTCTCTACTACGTATAGTAAGTAGGGGAAGTATTGCATTCCACCCAAAAATTCGATACCGAGATTTCACCGGAAATACATGTTTTGAGACCTCCTGAATCCAAAAAAAGCATTTTTGGAAACATGTCCATGTGTGTGTCTGTGTGTCTGTGTGTGTGTGTGTCTGTGTGTGTGTGTGAACAGCATAACTCAAAAACGAACAGTCGGATAAACACCAAACTTGGTATTTAGGTTCAGTATCTTCCAGAGATGCGACACGAAGGTTTTCAAGAAAATCCCCCCACCCCAGACTACCCTTTACATGGAACATTTTTCGAAAATTTTAATTTTCTCAAAAATGGCTCTAACGATTTTGTTTAAAATATCATATGTTTAAGATAATGCCATGAGAAATGAAATGTATATCTCGAATTTTCTGGGAATGTCTCCAAAAGTATTCTTCATTGTGAACGACTTTTGCATAACTGGTAAACCATAAGAGATAGACAAAATTTTACTACACAAAAAATGTTGATCTCGTTAAAATACACAACTTATGTTATATACATTTCTTTTGTTGAGTGAACCGTTTTCGAGATATTGCTTGTTATTCCCTTAAATTTTCCAATACTTATACTTTTTCTCAAATTCGTTATTCATTTTTTTATGTCCTGGACTTGCAAAGAGAATGGAATTCGACACATAGCAACCAGCGTTAAAATATTTGACCATCGCTTAAAAGCTACCATATTCCCCTTGCATCTACAAGAAAATTAGCAATAAGATTGACATCTCGATATCTCGATTAACATAAAGCATATGGAGAATAGGCGTTTGTAAAAATAGATTGTACAAGAGTAGAGAAAGTCATGTGAGTGTAACACATCAGATTTTTTTGTCTTGTGCTGTACCTAGCAACCAGCTATTAAGATGTGCTTAAAGGATACTGTATTTCTATATTACCCTTGTAAATATATATTCCCCTTACATCTACAAGAAAATTAACAATAAGACAGAGCCTGCAAATGTTTATCTCGTTTAACATGAAGTAGATGGAGAATAAGCGTTTGTAAAAATAGTTTGTACAAGAGTAGAGAAAGTCATGTGAGTGTAACACATCAAATCTTTTTTTATACGCTAGTTGGAAGAGTAAGGCCGTTTGGTGTTCATAAATCGTTTTGTGTTACGTTTAAATGGAATAATTTTTAATGTCACCTCTTTGTTTCAAACATAGATTCAAAGAAATCTGAAACAACTCCTTCGCTGCTGATAGACAATATTTTAAAGATGAAAACATTAATTATGAGACTTTTTACTTTCTCTACCACATACGTAGTAGGTAGACCCGAAAATTCTATATAGAAATTTCACCGAAAATACATGTTTTGAGGCCCCCCGAATAAAAAATGACACTCTCTACCCTCTGCCGTTTATTAGTGAATATACAAACTATTTATACTAAAGCTTATTTTTCTGTCTACTACATTTTAATCCAAGTAAACCTTTGCAGAAATAGCCACATTACACATTTCGTTATAGATACAAAGAAAACAACGTTAGTGAAATGTAACTCAAAAACGAAAAGTCAGATAAATACCAAACTTAATATATAAGTTCAGTATCCTCTAAAGATGCGACACTAAGATTTCGAAGTCAATACCTCCATCCCAAAATACCCTTTACATGGAATATTTTTAGATATTTTGTAATTTCTCAGAAATGGCTGTAATGATTTTGTTCAAAATACAATATGTTTAAGATATTTACATGACAAATGAAAATGTATATCTTCAATTTTCTGGAAATAGCTTAGAAAGACTTTCTCGCGATGGCAAGTGTTAAGTGTTTATGCAAATACACATAAAATAAATGTTATCAAGAATAATTTGTAGACGTTGTATAAATTAAACTTCGTGGATAAAGAAAGCCATGTGAACTTATCCTGTAAAAATTATCCAGTTTTACAAAGAGCAGTGAAACTGCTATTCGTTTTCTCCCTTGGGTATGAACTAACCTTTCCAACTACAAGAAGCAATTTTCATGAGCGTAATGCCTTGATACAAAATATAATAAACCTCATTCATTTCACACTAACATTAAAGACAGTTGTAGTAAGCAATACTACAGAGTGAGCCAAAAGACTCCGAACCGCCTGTGATGTGTTATTTCTGTCCGCATCCTCGGCGCTCATTGTCGTCTGCCGCTAACATAGAAAGACGCAGATGAAACCATACATAATTTTTAAAACTACTTTTAAAGGCTTTATTTACCAGCTTTATGAAAGGAGATGCTGAAACTGGTCACCGTCGTTGTCCATACATTTTTGGCACCTCTTTAGGAAACTATCCATCATGGAATTTTATGGGGAAAGTTTCCAAACAATGACCGATGTCGTCTAATGTTTCTTCGGTAAGAACCGAACGCCGTCTTTTAGATTTCTTAGCCTGAACACTTCAACTCTAATTCCAAATTAAAATTTAAATTGTTAATAATTTCCTCATCTCTAATGTGGCAGAATAGTGCACTGGAATTTGTGCACTTTTTGTTATTCCTGCTAAAAGTACTAAAAATGAAATTAAATACATTTCAATTTCATTTAATGTACATCCTGTGGCCTGAAATTTACTGTAAAATTCATGGATTGTTGTACGGCCTGGAACTTTTACACCTGGAAATCATTCTGCAAATCGTACTTTCACTTGACGAGCTGACTGAGTTAACACATACGAATTAAAAATAAATACACGCTGTGCAGTAGAAAACACTGAGCCATAATATACTTTGTGACTAAGTACAGGACAAAATAATAAATAACTGATCTACATCACATCACCGTCAACTCAAAACTGCACTTCACACTGCACGGCAAAACCACAACAGCGTGGCTTTGTTTATAGCAGCACTGTGTTATCATGTTTTATCACACATTTTACACGCCCAGCCGGTAATATTGTTCATAAAATACCCCTCTGGGGTAACTTAACGAAGTGTACAAGACAAATCCACACACCCTGGAAGAATTAACACAACATATCCGCCAGGAAATTTCTCAACGTGAACTACGGCGAGTGATGGATAGTTTCCTAAAGAGGTGCCAAAAATGTATGGACAACGACGGCGGCCAGTTTCAGTATCTCCTTTCATAAAGTTGGAAAGTAAAGCCTTTAAAAGTAGTTTTAAAAATCAATGGAACCCTCGCCTGAGATCCGACAGAAGTTGGAGGATGTGCAGGCAGAGTTACTAAACATCACTACCAAACTAGCCCAACTGGAGGAGGTACTCTCCTACCTTCAAGAGGACCACGTGTCAATAGTCATCGCAGCAAACTCATACCAACACGTCCTAACCCAATTACATTGCCAAACTACTTCGACAAGCATTACTTAAACGTCAGACCGCTCATCAAGGAAGAGATATCAGTCCTCCAGTCGACGCTGGATGCCGTCATAGACCAAAGACTTCCACAGCAACTAGATGAGCCCCCGTGGGGGCCCCACACAGAACGTTCCAACTACTCACTATCGAGGACGTCGGAAGCCCAGATAACCACGCTACAATCCTAACATACATCCACTCAAACTTACTACACCTTCTCACCCTGAATTCCCAAGGGCTCAAGTAGGGCCTCAGTATTGCTTGCGTCCTGGCACCTTCCTTCACCCGGCTTAGGTCCATGCGGCCGGCCAATATCTATCACCTTGAATCCGCAGGTGCATATTACGGCACTGCCTCATTTCCACCCTTGACTTCCCTCCGGTGGAGGAGTTTTTAGTAGGTATGCCGAATGCCGGCGAGTCCCACACTCCCAGTCCCGACTCCCATCGGGGCTGGAGTAAGTGACTAAATCATTTTCTCCTCCACTCGAAAAAAATTCTGACGTGTTACACTCATATGACTTTCTCTACTCTTGTACAAACTATTTTTACAAACATATGCTTCATGTTAATCGAGATATCGAGATGTCAATCTTATTGGTAATTTTCTTGTAGATGCAAGGGGAATATGGTAGCTTTTAAGCGATAGTCAAATATTTTAACGCTGGTTGCTATGTGGCGCATTCCATTCTCTTTGCATGTCCAGGACATAAAAAAAAATGAATAACGAATTTGAGAAAAAGTATAAGTATTGGAAAATTTAAGGAAATATCAAGCAATATCTCGAAAACGGTTCACTCAACAAAAGAAACGTATATGACATAAGTTGTGTATTTTAACGCGATCTACATTTTTTGTGTAGTAAAATTTTGTCTATCTCTTATGGTTTACCAGTTATGCAAAAGTCGTTCACAATGAAGAATATTTTTGGAGACATTCCCAGAAAATTCGAGATATACGTTTCATTTCTTATGACATTATCTTAAACATATGATATTTTCATCAAAATCGTTTGAGCCATTTTTGAGAAAATTAAAATTTTCGAAAAATGTTCCATGTAAAGGGTAATCTGGGGTGGGGGAATTTTCTTGAAAACCTTCGTGTCGCTTCTCTGGAAGATACTGAACCTAAATACCAAGTTTGGTGTTTATCCGACTCTTCGTTTTTGAGTTATGCTGTTCACGGACACAGACACACAGACACACACACGGACATGTTTCCAAAAATGCTTTTTTTGGATTCAGTGATTCTCAAAACATGTATTTCCGGTGAAATCTCGGTATCGAATTTTTGGGTGGAATGCAATATTTCCCCTACTTACTATACGTAGTAGAGAAAGTAAAAATGAATAACGAATTTGAGATAAGTATAAGTATTGGAAAATGTAAGGGAATAACAAGCAATATCTCGAAAATGGTTCACTCTACAAAAAAATGTATACGACATAAATTGTGTATTTTAACGCGATCTACATTTTTTGTGTAGTAAAATTTTGTCTATCTCTTATGGTTTACCAGTTATGCAAAAGTCGCTCACAATGAAGAACACTTTTGGAGACATTCCCAGAAAATTCGGGATATACATTTCATTTGTCATGAAAATATCTTAAACATATGATATTTTAATCAAAATCGTTAGAGCCATCTTTGAGAAAATTAAAATGTTCGAAAAATGTTCCATGTAAAGGGTAGTCTGGGGTGGGGGCATTTTCTTGAAAACCTTCGTGTTGCATCTCTGGAAGATACTGAACCTAAATACCAAGTTTGGTGTTTATCCGACTGTTCGTTTCTGAGTTATGCTGTTAACAGACAGACACACACACACGGTCATGTTTCCAAAAATGCGTTTTTTGGATTCAGGGGATCTCAAAACATGTATTTCCGGTGAAATCTCGGTATCGAATTTTTGGGTGGAATACAATACTTCCCCTACTTAGTATACGTAGTAGAGAAAGTAAAAATTGTATGGTTTCATCCGCGCCTTTCTATGATAACGGCAGAGGTCAACGAGCGCTGAGAACGCGGACAGGAAAAACACCGCGCAAGCGGTTCGGAGTCTTTTGGCTCACTCTGTATATTGCGATGCGAGTGTGAGAAGTGCACTATTATAGAATCGAGGAATTGTTGAAAACACGGGACGAAGCCAAGTATTTCCTTTTCCGAGATTGTTTTGCATTTCCCACGCTAGTATTGCACTGTGGTTTCATTATTTTGAATGAATGATTAATAAAAATCATTTTCTAACACTAGACATTGAAGAGACATGGAAAATTAGGTTGTGTTTTACCTCCCACCCTAGTGTATAGTGTATGTTATTACAGCTACCAAATTTATGTTGGTAAACATGGGTTTCCTTGGAAACGAATTCATGTGTTGGAATTCTAAATTTCCTTCTGTGTAATATCATAGGGAAGACGTAGAAAATACACGATCGGGCAAAATAAAACTAAGTTTGTGAAGTCAGTGATTCCCTAGCAACCGCGGAGACCAAAAAATAACAAATCACAAACGCTACAAGCGGGCCTCTAGTAGAGTTTCAATGTTTCGTGATGTAAAAACGTTTATTTGAAGTACCTTATCACTTGACAGAGTAGCAGAAACTTCAGTTCGTGCTGCAATCTCAGGTGGTAGCGCCAAAGGGCTTCACTAGCGCTAATTAGGAAAGCAAGCCCGCCAACCGTGTTTCATTTGAATACGGTCCACTACAGCAATATTAATATTTAAATTACATCTAGTGGCGTTGCATAATGTATTCCCACAGGCAGCCCAGCGCTGCCAATCCGCTGATCTGAAATCTGGCATCGGTAATCAGAATTAGGGACCTATTTTTTTATTACTATTCATCTCTACTTTTAAAAAGTGCAATATGTTACATTCACATGACTTTCTCTTTTCACTCTTCCACAAACATTCTTAAAAATATTCACAAATACTCTATCTAATTCTCGTTACTCGAGATAAAAAATGCTTGTAGAAATGCTTTCGTTACACACTTTGTTTACAGACAGTTATACGATGAATATACGAGGGTAAAGCGACTGTCAAATGTTTAGAAACAGGGTCGCTATACGCTCTCTTTGAAATTCTACTCTTTCCATAGCCACGAGAAGGGAAAAAAAGTGTTTCAAAATTTAGACCAATAAAAATTAATATCTGAAAAAAGGTTAAAGCCGTAAAAAATTGTACTGTCAACATCATGTGCGTGGTTATTTTGGCTAAGAAGATTCAACTGAGAAGTTTTCTCGTATCCTCCGTTTCACCGGAGCTTGCCCCAAGTGATTTTCACATGTTCTTCCAACGCAAAGGTAAGCACTTTTAACACCGATGATGAAGTCAAATCAGTGAACAGCTGGTTGCGAGCACACGACCCGACCTGGTACAACACTGGCTTGGAAAAACTCGTGTCATATCCCCAAAAATGCTTGGATAAACATGCTGACTATGTAGAAAAGTAACAGAAGGATTGTACAATATAAATAAAATTAATTCAACATGATCAATTGTGTGTAATGTTTTTTTTATAAAATATGGAAACTTACTTATTGGATGCCCCTCGTATTTCCGGAAAGGTTTAGCTTGATTAAAATAAAGTAGATGGGGAAATAAAGTTTCGTAAGAAATATTTGTATGCGTACTAATAAGCAATAGAGGGTAGAGAAAGTCATGTGAATGTAACACACCAGAAGGGAACAAAGTTTTACGTCTACAAATTACTGTAGTGTTTTACCTTATAGCTACACTCGCTTTAAGCTTGCACATGTTTTAACATTTTTCAGCTGGCTTCGTATGCTCTCCTCTAAAGTGCCTGTAGCTATTTATCTGCTGATTTATCAGCCGCTGACACGACAATCAGTTTTCTGCATCCCTTCCCCGCTCCAAAGAAACGGATGCTGTACTGATACGATGAAAATGTCGAACAAGAAATATTATCTTGTTTGCTGCACCCTTCTGGGAAATCACTTAGCATCTCGTCAGCCAGTGGCAGATACGTCACGGATACTGGTACAGTGTGGCGGTTGTTTGCTACTTCTGTGGCTTTTACTACTTACTTACCTATAGTAAGGTAGGGCAAGCATTGAATTACAAAACAACTTCGATACACAAATTTCACCCGATATGCATATTCTAAAGTCCCATGAATAAAAACTAAATATTTTTACTTTTTCTACCATGAACATAGTAGGTAGAGAAGCTATGGCATTCCACCCAAAAAATCTGATGTGTTACACTCACATAACTTTCTCTACTCTTGTACAAACGCTTATTCCCCCATCTACTTCATGTTAATCTTATCTTATTGCTAAGTTTCTTATAGATGCAAGGGGAATATATATTTACAAGGGCAATATAGAAATACAGTAACCTTTAAGCATATACATATCTCTTAATAGCTGGTTGCTAGGTGCAGCACCATTCCCATTGCCACAGATTAATACTCTTTGCATATCCAAGACAAAAAAAAACGAATAACGAATTCCCGTTTGAGAAAATAAGTATTGAAAAATTTAAGG
Source organism: Deroplatys truncata (assembly GCA_030765065.1). NCBI lineage: Eukaryota > Metazoa > Arthropoda > Insecta > Mantodea > Mantidae > Deroplatys > Deroplatys truncata. The sequence goes on along the minus strand of CM060975.1, from coordinate 301,315,428 downwards.
GAATAACAAGCAATATCTCGAAAATGGTTCACTCTACAAAAAAAATGTATACGACATAAATTGTGTATTTTAACGCGATCTACATTTTTTGTGTATTAAGATTTTGTCTATCTCTTATGGTTTACCAGTTATGCAAAAGTCGTGCAAAATGAAGAATACTTTTGTAGATATTCCCAGAAAATTCGAGATATACATTTCATTTGTCATGAAAATATCTTAAACATATGATATTTTAAACAAAGTCGTTAGAGCCATTTTTGAGAAAATTAAAATTTTCGAAAAATGTTCCATGTAAAGGGTAATCCGGGGTGGGGGGATTTTCTTGAAAACCTTCGTGTCGCAACTCTGGAAGATACTGAACCTAAATACCAAGTTTGGTGTTTATCGACTGTTCGTTTCTGAGTTATGCTGTTCGCAGACACACACACATGCGCGCGCGCGCGCGGACATGTTTCCAAAAATGCTTTTTTGGATTCAGGGGGTCTCAAAACATATATTTCCGGTGAAATCTGGTATCGAATTTTTGGGTGGAATACAATACTTCCCCTACTTACTATACGTAGTAGAGAAAGTCAAAAGCAGTTTCAGAAATGGGTTATTTTTAGAAATAAAAAATTTCTACAAATGTTTTATAAGATGCGCTGCATTATTTGGGGATCGGAGATTTTTTTAGAAAATCTTGGTGTCGCAACTTTGAAAGATACTGAACTTAAATATCAAGTTTCGATTTTTTTCGATTTTTCGTTTTTGAGTTATACTGTTCCCAGACACATACACTGATCTTTTTACTTTCTCTACTACGTATAGTAAGAAGAGAAAGTCTTGTATTCCACCCAAAAATTCGATACCGTGATTTCACCGGAAACAGAAGTTTTAAATGCCCTGAATTCAAATAAAGTATTTTTGGAAACTTGTCGGTGTGTGTGTGTGTGTGTGTCTGTCTGTCTGTGAACAGCATAACTCAAATACAAAAAATCGGATAAATACCAAACTTGGTACTTGAGTTCAGTATCTTCCAAGGATGGGAAACGAAGCTTTTTAAGAAAATCCCCCGACCCCAGACAATCCTTTATATGTAATATTTTTCGAAAATTTTATTTTCTGAAAAATGGCTCAAACGATTTTGATTAAAATACCAAATACTTAAGATATATCCATAGCAAATGAAATGTATATCTTCAATTTCCTCGAAAAGTCCCCAAAAGTCCTCTTCATTCTGAATGAGTTTCGGTTTACTCGTAACATGTCCGTGTGTGTGCCTGTGAACAGCAAAACGCAGAAACGAACAGTGGGATAAACACCAAACTTGGCTTTAGGTTCAGTATCTTCCAGAAATGCGACACAAAGGTTTTCAAGAAAATCCCCCCACCCCAGATTACCCTTTACATGGAACATTTTTTGAAAACTTTAATTTTCTCAAAAATGTCTCTAACGATTTTGATTAAAATATCATATGTTTAAGATATTTTCATGACAATTAAAATGTATATCTTGAATTTTCTGGGAATTTATCCAAAAGTATTCTTCATTGTGAAGGACTTTTGCATAACTGGTAAACCATTAGAGATAGACAAAATTTTACTACACAAAAATGTATATCGCGATAAAATACACAATTTATGTAGTATACATTTTTTTTTTTTTTTGACTGAACCATTTTCGAGATATTGCTTGTTATTCCCTTAAATTTTTCAATACTTTTACTTTCTCTCAAATGGGAATTCGTTTTCGCTTTTTTTTTTATGTCGTGGACATACAAAGAGAATGGCATGAAATTAGCAATAAGGTAGCAAAAAGCGTTTGTAAAAATAGTTTGTACAAGAGTAGAAAAAGTCATGTGAGTGTAACACATCAGATTTTTTTGTACTTCCTGTAAAATATCATTTAGCTCTTCCCGTATTCTTCATAAAATTAGTGTACGGCTATCGGGAAGTTTTTCATACTGTATACTCTTTTCCCCTTATAAATGTATTGTATTCCTAACTCGACAGATGAAATTCTGATTTCCTTAACCTTCTGGGAATGGTCTAGCCTGGTTTTACGGTGAAACAGTTATCGAAATGGTCCAGCAGTTTTTAGAAGAGGCATAGATTAGTTTTTAAAGCTTTGTTCTTTCTCTTTGATCCTGTAGCTCTTTAATAATACAAAGGCTGAACAGTTTTCACTTAATACATAAAGCTCGATTTTCAATATTCAATGAAACAGGGATGAAGAGTACCCAATCAACTACAAATATCGGTTGAGTAGCTCCCAGTATCAAGTTGGACGCAATTTTCTCTCTTTATGTAATTATTTAACATTCAATGATAATGAATATTATTACAATACACAGATGAAAAACAATTACACCATTCACATCATGGATGCAATCCTTTATACATCCGCAGTATTTGAATGAAATCCAATTAAATAAGTATTGCATACAATCCTAACGTTATAAGCACGTCGATTGTGTTTTGTTTTGTTGGGCCTGCTGTTGCCTTAGTTACTAAATCGCGACTACCTATGCATATTCTTTGGAATAAAGCATTTTACACGCATTTTCTGCAGAGATACAAATGTTTTCTATTCTAGGGCAGTCTCAAAGGCGTCGCTAGAATTCCTACAAAACCATAACCGGTAGAAATCGGTTTGCTCCTATAATTTTGTAGATTGATGAAGGATTTTGAGCAAACTTTATACAGATGGGAGTGGTTAAAAATGTTATATTTGATCTTTGTTTAAATTGTCAAACAACTGGGCATTAAAATAGGTATGTCAAGTTACAGTTTTCAATAACGTCTCCATCAAGAAAGGGCAATTCTAACAAGTGCGTCAACAATTTTCCTATTTCACTCTAAGCAGGTTAAAGTCGCAGTCAAATAGTCTTGTCATCTTCATTATCGTGGAATTATGACTTGATTGTCAAGCCTCGGAATAAAAAGAAGACGAATTTTGTGATTACATTGTCGATGCATATGCAAGCGAAAACAGTGCTTTCCCACCAAAAATTTGATTGCGTTAAGAAAGTGTCTATAGAAATAAAATATCAAAACCTTAACATAGGAGGGCTGACCAACAAATATTGAGACAAATTTTTACTTTCTCTACTACGTGTTCACTGGAAATACATGTTTGGAGGTGCCCTGAATCCAAATAAAGTATTTTTGGAAACATGACCCTGTGTGTCTGTCTGTGAACAGCATAACTCAAAAACGAAGTCAGATAAATACCAAACTTTATGTAGGTTCAGCATCTTTCAAAGATACGACACAAAAATTTTCAAGAGAGCCCCCCACCCCAAATTGCCCTTTACCTGGAACATTTTTCGAAATTTTTTATTTTCTCAAAAATGGCTCAAACGATTTTGATCAAAATATCACATGTTTAAGATATTTTCATGACAAATGAAATGTATACCTTGAATTTTCTGGGAATGCCCACAAAAGTCCTCTTCATTCTGAATGACTTGGGCAGAACTGGTGAACCGTAAGAGATAGACAAAATTTTACTACATAAAAAATGCAGTATGTTAAAACGCACAATTTATGTCATATACATTTTTTTGTGGAGTGAACCATTTCCGAAATATTCCTTGTTATTTGTTTGAATTTTCTAATACTTATACTTTTTTCTCAAATGGGAATTCGTTATTCGTTTTTTTATGTCCTGTACATGCAAAGAGAATGGAATACTCCACATAGCAACCAGCTCTCAAAACATTTGACTATCGCTTAAAGCCTAGCAATTCCCCTTGCACCTACAAGAAAATTAGCAATAAGATAGAGTCTGCAAATGTTTATCTCGATTAATGTGAAGTAGGTGGAGCATAAACGTTTGTATAAATAGTTTGTACAAAGTAGAGAAAGTCACATAACACATACGATTTTTTTCTATCGGTATCAAGGTTTTTGGTGAAATACAATACTTCCTCTAACCGAGCGGAATGGCTCAGGCGGTAACGTCTGTAGCCCGCATGCGAGAGGTCGCTGGCTCAAATCCCATGGGCCGACCAATTTGACTGGGATTTTTCGTGGCTTCCCTCAGTCGCCAAGGTAAATACCAAGTTGGATATTTAGCATCACGATCCTAAGTTCCACCTTAAGTCTAAAACAATAGTAAAAATGAAACATAGATGGTAATAGCGAATTCTCTGCCATCTATCTACAGATAATACAAGCAGGTAGACTGCACGGCACCCTAATGCCATCTACCCGTGGGGCAGTATTTTTAACACTTAAATGATTTCAGTCAAATTATATAATATAAATTCAATAACAGCCCGCCTTAAAGCAATATGTGTATGTAAAAATATATAAAAAGTGTATATTACAGTCATTGTAAATGTTTATATTATTGTATGCATGTGTAATAATGTTATCTGAATGTATTACATAATTTAATAATGTAGGAGCTGTGAGAATAATAGGTTAAAAGTTGCTAACAATGAGGTAACCTTGAGGCAATAATGAATTTGAAAGTTTAACAATACTACTTGTAATTCTTGTAATACTTGCAATAATGTAATTTTTGTGACAGTTTATAAAATAGCCAATCAACAACCAGAAAAAGCTTTAGTTAAATGAAGGTATTGTATTGGATTAGGAATAGCCAATCAGAGACTTAAAATACAGAAATTTACAAATTTAAGCGTAGAAATCAAGACAGCGCTCATAATTGGACGCGTTGCTTGTAGACAGCGCTCATAACTGGACGCGTTGGTTGTAGACAGTGTTCCTAACCGGACGCGAGATGTGTCCTCGAGAAATTTAATACGTATTCGTGCGAGACGAAAATAGTTTACTGTTAAAAAGTGCAAGTAATTAAATAAAGAATCTCCCTCTCCCTCCCTCTCTCTCTCTCTCTCTCTCTCTCTATATATATATATATATATATTTATCAGTGAAGTGTTATTTAAATTGTGTCAAGGATTAATAAAAGGACTGAAGTAAAATTATAATCTGTGTAAGCCTACATTTTTCTGTCGCACTACAACCCTACAAAGAGAAACATGTCTCTAACAATAATACTGACGCAGCCGTGGCAAACATGAATATATAATATTTAAAGAAACAGTCAAATTAAAAAGTTAATACTTTTAAATTTGGGGTGAAGGCTACCGGGTATCATACGTGCGGTTGCAACTACTTCAAGTGTTCGGATCCCCAACAGTCGAAATATAATACACATTCAGTTGCCTAGCACTGAAGTTTCTGTGGAAGCAGTCATCTACCCGTCATGTATAAAAGCAAAGGTATAGTTGCCTAGCACTAAGGCGTCTGTGGACATGTGAACAAAGTAAGATGGTATGGTACAGAGATGAGACCTAGAAGGCTGACTGTCCGCTACACAACGAGCCACGAGATTTCTTCTAACAGATCCGTAGCGATATAACCACGTAATTAAAGCTACATAAAATAAACAGAATAAAACAAATACTTTCTCTACTTAATATACGTAAGTAGTAGAGAAACTAAAGAAATTATACTGAGTTTTATTTATGGACGCTCTTTAACTACTATGGTCCTTAACGTCCCATTCTATATTGGGCGTGAAAGATGGGCAAGTTTGCTCAGAGGCCTCTTTACCAGGCTTGAGCTTATTTAACGTGCCGCAAATCTACGACCACGGGCTTTACATCCCTTCCGAAGGAAGCCATGCTAATGATTTTTACGCCCGAAAAAAATCCATCGCCCTCTGCCGGGTTTGAACCCGCGACCTCGGGAACTAGACGCTAGCATGGTAACCACTACACCACGCAGAACGATGAGAAATTAAAGAGGTATATGTACGTCATTCATTCAATAGCTTTTTAGTTTAAAGCAATTGCCAAGCATCTTGCAGTAATGCTGTGCTTCATATAGATTCCCCAGATGCATGTATGTGGAGCTGGAACTGAGCAATTTAATTTCAAAAATTACTTTGGCACACAGACACGCTTACTTTTGTTATTAAACTGTATGAGAAGGGCACCCTTTCATGCACACAGAACACAAACAATTCAAGGCCTTCTATGTGGTTCTGGGGGCCATGAATTACGATCAATATTTCCGTCCTTCCTCTTTTAATTAAACTTTAGAGATAAAAGGGCTGCATACAGAAACTTCTGCATCCGCCAACTACTGCACGGTGCTTTTTTATTTAGTCTGAGATAGGACGGTGTACACGCAGCGTCTCTCAGGCATTCTACCATCGGTTTTTATCTGTTTTTATAGGCAGCTAATCAAGCTTTAAAACTGCATTCGTTATTAAAGCAGCTAAGGAAACAAAATTATGGCGTGTAATACTCACCGGACTCTCTCCGTGCATTATCATTTGCTTCCATATGCAGCAACCTGATAGGTGCGTCATTCCAAAAAGTACAGGGTCTTTCAAAAGTTAGTTCAAACATTAAACCGCTATAAATATTATATCTGAGATAGGAAAAAGCAAAAACATCACAGTGCTGGGCAAACAATGGGGTTTGAAGAAGTATTTGCCCCACGTATGGGAGCCAACTTGAAGAAAGATTGTTCTTCAACTGCTGTAGTTTATTGTTGTTGAAGTTTTACTGTTGTTGTTAGCCACACGCTTTGGAAGCCAACTTGAAGTAGTTATTGTTTTGGAAGTTATTTATTTAATCGGCTCCATGTATGAACGTCAATTTTGAAGTGGATTGTTTATTACGTAATAAGCTGCTACGTATGAGAAGCTGACTTGAAGATGTATTTTAGTTGTTTCGCCCCAAGTTTAAAAAATATTATATTAACTTTGTTATTAAACTGCTTCTATAGATAGTATTTATGTTTATGTTTGCCTCGGCTGCTTCAGTATTGTTTTAGAGTCACGTATCTCTTAGACAGGGCGTGGTACGACAAGAATGTAGGCTTACACAGATTTTAAGTTTAAATTCACTTCTTTTTATTAATCCTTGACACAAATTAAATAGCACTACAATGATATTAAGAGCTGTGAGATTCCTCACTTTAAAACTTGCGCGTTGTTAACGCGTATATTTAATTTTACGATTCACATGAATACGTAATATTTCTCTAGAGAACACATCTTCCGTCCGGTCACTACTAAGGTCTGCAGGCAACTGAACATATTTCAACCGTCCAAACCTGTAAGCTTCTGTATTTCAAGTCTCTGATTGGCTAATCCTAGTCCAATAGAATACCTGCATTTAATTAAAGCTTTTTCTGGCTGTTGATTGGTTATTTTAAAAATTGTCACAAGATTTACGTTATTGCAGCCCTAGTCATGACTAATAGTATTTAAACTCTCAAACTCATTATTGCCTCAAGGTTACCTCATTGTTACCTCACTGTTAGCAACTTTAAACTTATTATTCTCACAGCTCTTACATTACTAAAATACATAATGCATTCACATAACATTATTGAACAAGTTTATAATAATATAAGCATTTGCAATGATTGTTACATACATTTTTACAAATTATTACATACATATTGCTTTAAGGCGGGCGGTTATTACATATTACATAATTCAAGTGTTAAAAATACTGCCTTACAAAACATTGGGACTGTGTCCGCCATTCTGTTGTTCAGCGTGCAGCATTCTGTCTGTGACACCATGCACAGCGTTTTACAAATGTCTTGGAATACTGGCATTTTCCTGCGAGATGGCATCTTTCAGTTGCAGTGGTGTTGTTGCACGTGTCAGTAAAACTCGTTCTTAAGCAAACCCCACAACCAAAAGTCACCCGGAATGAGATAGGAGTCCACATTGTTGGGAAGTGCCTACTCATGACACGATTGCCGAACATATGCGTAATTAATTGTTTTGCAGGAATGTAGATGTGGGATGGCGCGCCATCTTGCATGATTATGCTTTCCATATCGTGATTCCTCAGTCTAGGGGTGACGAAGTTCAGTTACATGCTAAATTAGCGCTCCCCGTTTACTGTCTTATTTCACTATTGTCTTCTTGGAAGAAATATGCGCCACACACCATACAGTAACTTTTAAATCATGAAAGTCTTCTTGAATTAAAGTCTGAGGGACATTTTTCTTACCCAAGTCTGCAACGACGCGTGTTAACCCCACCATTAAGAAAAAAGTGTGCTCTGTCTGTCCAGAAAACGTTGTCCAACCAACCGCCATTAATTTCAGTCTCTACCAGTATAAATAAAGAAAACCACATCTTTCCGGCTTGTCACTTTCTTTGAGTGCAAACGTTGCTTTTATTTTATATGGATACACACAACGATGTTTCTTAGAGTTCTCCAAACTGTGCTATTACTTATCTGAAGTTGCCTGGACACCTGGACACTACTAATTCCACAATAATTATTTCTACTTCTTTCATTATTTACATGAAACACCTCAGCAACAATGACATCACCGATTACCTTTGGTGTTCCAGATTTCTTATCAGCAACATACCAGCTTCTTCATACTTCCTGATTAAATTTCCATAATTACGAATTGAACATGGGCCAGCTCTTAAATTGTAAAGAATTCTGAATTTCTATTGTTTCGAAATAGCATTGAATCAGCTGTATTCTAACATTTAGTGATAGAGCCACGGTTTCCAAGTTACAGTAGGTAAAATCACTAATGTTCAAATCAACAAAATAATAGCAACTGTGAAATTCCAAAAGAAACAAATGAAAACCAAACCCCATTGTTTGCCAAACACTCTCATGTTGTTGTTGTTGTATTTCCTATCCCAAATATTATAATATTTATAGCGGTTTAATGTTTGAAGTTGCTTTTAAAAGACCCTATACATCCACACGTCCAAAAAAGAAAGAAAAAATCATGACGTGTTACACTCACATGACTTTCTCTACTCTTGTACAAACTGTTTTTACAAACTCTTATTCTCCATCTATTTCATATTAATCCAGATAAACATTTGCAGAAACGATCTTTTGACATGCAAAGAGAATTACATTCTACACATAGCGACCAGTTCTAAAAATATTTGACTATGGCTTAAGGCGTACTATGTTCCCCTTGTTTTGTATTTGCAAGGGCAATATAGAAATACAGTAGCCTTTAAGCATAGACATCTCTCTTAATAGCTGGTTGCTATGCGCAGCACCATTCTCTTTGCCACAGATTAATACTCTTTGCATATCCAAGACAAAAAAAATGAATAACGAATTCCCATTTGAGAAAATTATTGAAAAATTTAAGGGAATAACAAGCAATATCTCGAAAATGGTTCACTCAACAACAAAAATGTATATGACATAAATTGTGTATTTTAACGCGATCTACATTTTTGTGTTGTAAAATTTTGTCTATCTCTTATGGTTTACCAGTTATGCAAAAGTCGTTCACAATGAAGATATAATTTTATTTGTCATGAAAATATCTTAAACATATGATATTTTATTAAAAATCGTTAGAGCCATTTTTGAGAAAATTAAAATTTTCGAAAAATGTTCCATGTGAAGGGTAATCTGGGATGGGGGATTTTCTTGAAAACCTTCGTGTCGCATCTCTAGAAGATACTGAACCTAAATACCAAGTTTGGTGTTTATCCAACTGTTCGTTTCTGAGTTATGCTGTTCACAGACAGACACACACACACACACACACACACACGGACATGTTTCCAAAAATGCTTTTTTTGGATTCAGGAGGTCTCAAAACATGTATTTCCGGTGAAATCTCGGTATCGAATTTTTGGGTGGAATACAATACTTCCCCTACTTACTATACGTAGTAGAGAAAGTAAAAAAGAGGTTTCTGCTATAAAGCCAGTTTGCGTTTACTATTGTATTTATCGTGTGATAACACTACATTTTGTTTCGTACTATCCGGAATTTCATGCTTTTGCGTCTCCAAAGCAGTACGCCAAATTGAACTGTTCCGTTCGGTTACTTTCCATACTCCAACACCAATATATGAATACATATTGATAAATCTACTACGAGAATAACCTTTCATAAGCATTTTTCTTCTGTATTGCATTATTTCACGTAACTGTATTAATTTAAAATTTGAATATTACGTAATAACTCGCCTTAACTGATTAACTTATATATTTGTTTTCATAATACTACTAAACTTCTGCAGTTTCATACTCAACAATACTTGAAATAGTTGATAGTTACTCCGACAACGGTGCCACTGTACGACAAGCTCCAAGGTTACATCAACTCATATCAGCATATAAAAGACATGGCTGCGTCCATGTCCAACATAGTATACAGTACAATATTTAACCAATATATACAAGTAGTAGAAATATCTTCTTTTTCGACCTATTTACGCATCAAATGCACCGCCAATTGGTTAATCAGATAACATGTGACGTCAGCCAATGACGTAACGATACACCTCCAGACACACCCGGAAGTCACCGGGGCTATGGTGTTACTTGGACGGTGTTGGTCTTCCAAATTTCTGAAAGCATTGAGATGGGAGATAAGGAACTACAAGTGAAGCCTCTTTTGCGACGGCCAGGTACGTACTGAATGCCGGGGGAAAAAGGTGAGGACCGCGTAATATTTTGTTTCAACTTGATAATTTATGCATGAATCAAGTTCGCTAAAATTACACTAATAAAACGTGCTTGAGGTCATTTCAAACGGATTTTTCTCGGTGAATCCATTTAAGCCAACGGATTGGTGCTATGTATGCCGCGAATCATTTTTATCGAAAGGGTTAATTAGCCGTTAATCAAATCGGTTATAATTACGCTAGGAATCGCGCTTGGTATGGATTCCAACTGATTTTTCCCGCTAAATCCACCTGTTCCTTTCCCAAATCGGTAATGTAATGAAGGTATTGTGTGTCTGTCGAACTTTGCGGATTAGCAACATTGAAAGTTGCATACCATTGAATCGATTGACATAATTAAGCGTTCTATAAATAATTGTATCCGTACAATCAAGATCTAGAGTAATAATCCTCATGCCCCGTCAAAAAAAGAAAATTGTGATACGCCAAACATAGTGCATATGTATATATTTAACGAGTCCTTCATTTAATAAGGGAATGCTTCAACCCTTTCCCATCTAGTAATTCACGTGCATGTCGGTATAGACCCTGCTTGCTGTACGCGGGGTTCGGAGTTCGATTCACTTAATAAACGATTTTAGCCTTGTTGGCGGGTTTAACACACACATACGGACCAGACCGTACAAGTGACAGGTCTTTTTCCGACGTTTTATGCAATACAACCATATTATATTCTGAAGATGGAAGTATAACCTGATAGAATGATAATTTGCTAGGGGGGGAAGTCTATACTAAGCCTTTATACTATTGATCGTAGTATTTCCTTCCAAAACCTCAGGTTTAAATAATTAAGTCTCAGTACTGATTTTTTGGGTGGAATGCAATACCTTCTCTACGTACTAAGTAGGTGTGGCAAGCTACCAGCCAATAGGAGCATGAATCAGTAGACAATCAAGTTATTATGGACGACGGCCTTGGAAGCCAGCAATTTCATACGGTATTTTAATAATAATCATTATAGTAGCTGTTTTTGAGAAAATCGATAATTTCTAAAACTTATCCACTTAAAGGATAGTTTAGGGTGGGGGATTTTCTTAAAAATCTTCGTGTCGCATCTTTGGAAGATGCTGAGGCTAAATATAAGTTGAAAGGGGATATACCCTCACACACACACATATATTCATACATATATAAATCAATATTAAACAAGAATTGTACATAATAACATAATTCACCAAGAAATGTGTTAGAATATTTAACAGCCAAGAATTGTACAAAAGCTGATTGTAACTTAGGTAAGTAAGGGACGAGCGAGCTAGCTAATTCCAGGTAAAAGTAATTCTAGGTAGAGCCCACGTTCCACCAAGCCAATGAGCAGGGAACTGCTAGCAGTAAGGAGAAATAGAAAGAGGCAGATATAGAAAGGAAAGAGACAGAGATATTGAATCTGCTTCCGGGCGCGTCACTGGCACGCGGGTGTGAAATCTTTTGGAGCAGAATATTCGCATTCATAATAAGGTAACGCGGTCTGAGGACCAATTAGAAATGTCGTTACATTTTGAGTCGCGAAGGTGAGCGCCATTAGGCTTAGATATAAAAAGGGGAAGAAAGCCCCAGATTTTGTCTCTCTTATATAATCTTGTCGACACACGGGTGTTACTCTATGGACGACAAATGCACGTGTGAGTGTGTGTTGGGTGGAAAGCGTGTGCAATTATATTAGGATCCTAATTTATTATAATGGTGGGAATTGTTATAATGGGGAAAGCTAGCCGCCCATAAATATTTATTTGATAATAAACCACAGTTTTAAGGGAAATACAGTGTATTTTAATTTACCTCACCTACGAAAACCCTGAGACCCGTGAAATTAGTTAGATAGGTAATTATTAGGAATGGAGAATACAGCAGTCGACGAGCAGCCATAGCCGAGGACAAGAACATTGCAGCAGAGGGCATCAACCAGAGGAACAACGTTTTCCCGCTACAAAGTTTAGCATTTATCTGACTTTACGTTTTTTATTTATGTTGTTCACACACTTACACACACACGAACCTTTTTCATAAAATGCTTGTTTTATGTTAATTATTCAAAGGCCCCAAACATATATTTCCATTGAAATCTTGATATACATGGAATTTTTAAGTGAAATGCAATATCTTCTTTCCCTAGTATATGAATGGTAGAAAAGTAGGAAAAAAGAGGGAAAAGAAAACAATAGCGATTTGCAGCTCAAAAAAAAATATAAAGCTTTGAAATTTCAAACCAATAACAAGAAATAATTAACGCCACAAAAATAAATAAATAAAATTGACATAAATTGAATGTTATAACAGATTTACATTTTCTGTTTAGTAAGATTTTGCCTACATCTTACAGTTTACTAATAATATAAAATTCATTCAGAATAAAGAGCTTCACGGGTTATTTCCAAAAAATTCAACATATATGCTCCATCATACAAATATCTTAAACATATGATACTTTAATCAAAATTGTTAGAGCTATTTTTGAGCAATTAAAAATAACGATTTTTTTCCATTTAGAATAGTTTAGGAGGCGGCGCCGTGGCCGAGTGGTTAGACCGCTCGCCTCCCACCGAGGCGGACCGGGTTCAACCCCAGGGACCTGCATGTGGGATTTGTGGTGGACGAAGCGGCGTCTGCGCGGGTTTTCTCCGGGTTCTCCGGTTTCCCCCGCCATTCATTCCACCAACTGCTCCATCATCACCTTTCCTTTCATCCATTTCACCCACATTTCGTTTCATCTACTTCCTTCATCCCATACCAGGCATCGGGCTGATCCCCCATCCTGGATGCTCTGTCCGATCCATGAGTGTCTGCTCCTCGATGGGCCTCTGACCCCAGGCACCCGCTTGTAAGTCCTGGGGGGTGTAAGTCCTACATAAGAGGAGGGTAAACAGATAATGAATGAATGAATGAATGGAATAGTTTAGGGAGAAAAGATTATCTTGAAAATCTTCGTGTCGCATTCTTGGAACAACTGAACTTAAATGCCAAGTTCACAATCACGGACGTACAGACCTTATTCTAAAAATTATTTTTAAGGGGGATTCAGGTCATCGCAAAACGTGTATTTCGGTGAAATCCCAGTATCGTAATTTTTGCTGGAATGCAGCGCTTCCTCTACTGTGTTCCTCTGACGAGAATATGTCTCTAAGGAATGTGTTGACATCAACAATTCTAGCGCTATCAGAGAAAGATTACGGCTCTACTTTCAACATATCAACAAGGCTTAAGACCCTTGTGGTAGCAATGCTGAATGGCTAGTTGTTTTTGTTTGCTTTCCTCGTCACAGATTTTAATAGCGTTAGCAACTATTTCTCGGGATTGACTGTTGAGTTCTTTCTTTTCTTACTGGGCATTGTAAATAACTTAATAAATCACTAGAAAACACTGCTCCAAGTGAAACACGCTGAAATACTAACGTTACGCGATGTTTTTACTTTCTCCACTACGTATAGTAAGTAGGGGAAGTATTGTATTCCACCCAAAAATTCGATACCGAGATTTTACCGGAAATACATGTTTTGAGACTCCCTGAATCCAAAAAAGAGCATTTTTGGAAACATGCCCGTGTGTGTGTGTGTCTGTCTGTAAACAGTATAACTCAGAAACAAACAGTCGGATAAACACCAAACTTGGTATATAGGTTCAGTATATTTCAGAGATGCGACACGAAGGTTTTCAAGAAAATCCCCCCACCCCAGATTACCGTTTACATGGAACATTTATCGAACATTTTAATTTTCTCAAAAATGGCTCTAACGATTTTGATTAAAATGTCATATGTTTAAGATGTTTTCATGACAAATGAAATGCATATCTCGAATTTTGTGGGAATGTCTCCAAAAGTATTCTTCATTGTGAACGACTTTTGCATAACTGGTAAACCATAAGATATAGACAAAATTTTACTACACAAAAATGTAGATCGCGTTGAAATACACAATTTATGTCATATACATTTTTTTTTGTTTAGGAACTATTTTCGAGATATTGCTTGATATTCCCTTAAATGTCCTAATAGTTATACTTTTTCTCAAATGGAAATTCGTTATTTTTTTTGTCCTGGTAATGCAAAGAGAATAGAATACTCCACATAGCAACCAGCTCTTAAAATATTTGACTATCGCTTAAAGCCTACCAATTCCCCTTGCATCTACAAGAAAATTGGCAATAACATTAACATCTCAATATCTCAATTAACATGAAGCATATGGAGAATAAGGTTCGTAAAAATAGTTTGTACAAGAGTAGAGAAAGTCATGTGAGTGTAACACATCAGATTTTTTAATGTAGATAGTAGATCTAATTATGACATCGTGAGCTACTTTGCAGCACTGTCCCCCTTCATCCTCCGTAGAGCTGGACACACCGTAAAAGTTTTCTTGTCAGAGTTTTACAGTATTTTGTATACGGCAACACAGAAAATAAAAATTAGCGTAATCAATGAACAAATATTTTTAACATGCTAAGTAATTATTTCCTGCTATTGGGACTTAAAATCATTTAGCTAGCTTTATATTAGGGAATACCTTCATGCAATTTATCAGGAGTAGTTTGAAAATACAGCGGCGTAAAGAATGTCCATATTCTGACCACTCGAAGCAGACCTGTAAGTTTCCAGTCCCCTTAAATGCCCAAAAAGGCAAAATCGCTGTATGTTCCTAATTTTAGTATATCTGAGGATTTTTTCCGTTCCAATTTTAATTTGTACGTAATCGAAATTCTTATTAGTGACTTTAAGTGCATAATATTTAGAAAATACAAGAGGAAGAATTGCACGAATAAAACACTGTACGCCTGTCAGCTGATTTCTGACCAAACAGCGGTGCACCTAAGTGGTATCAACCCTTTAGTCCCGATAATAATGTACATACACCGTTGGCTTATGACGAGCCGATGCAATTAAATTCAGCTTGCCAAGGATTACAGTCGTGCTAGCTAATCTCTGCTTCACCCTACAGTGTTCTCGGACCGTAAACATTCTGGCAACGATTAGCGACATTAATTGCTTTACAACAGCACTCCTGAATTGATCACTAAGTGAAGCTATAACGCGCCTATTGTCATGACCAGAGCACCAGAGCATTTGGCTATTTGATACCTATGTTTATGCTCGACCATGCCAAAATGTAGTATTTATACGACTGGTAGCAGTACTTTAATGGGCCTCATTAAAGTACACCTGTTCATTAAAGTATTGGTATTCGACCAATCAGAAGTGGCCACGTAACATTGTGAAAGCATAAGTATCGATTATTCTGCGTAGTACGTCTCACAACGCTAGCAACTTTGTTTGACACAAGTGCTACAAGGTATTGTATTGTAACCATAGATAAAGGAATAACGATTGTAACACATCACTCAAACCAGAAACGAATACTTATGAAACCTTTAATTTAGATACATCATCGAGCATAAACAGTCGTATGAAACTTGACTATAATGGTGATTAAAACGCTCGCATAATAATAATCATAATACTTGCGTTTTAATTACTACCAGTATAGACTCGTTGCATAATATACTATTAGAATCCTGGGCACAAACATGTTATATGCTTAATGGAGTCAAAAATATTAATTATATAGCACCTATAAACGCTTGTCTTACTTTCTTGCCATCTACAGTAGGGGAAGTACTGTACTCCACCCAAGAATTAGATACCGAGATTTCATCGGAAATATATGTTTTAAGGGCGGCGCCGTGGCCGAGTGGTTAGACCGCTCGCCTCCCACCGAGGCAGCCCGGGTTCAATCGCAGGGACCTGCATGTGGGATTTGTGGTGGACAAAGCGGCGTCTGGGCGGGTTTTCTCCGGGTTCTCCGGTTTCCCCCGCCATTCATTCCACCAACTGCTCCATCATCACCTTTCCTTTCATCCCTTTCACTAACATTTCGTTTCTTCTACTTCCTTCATCCCATACCAGGCATCGGGCTGATCACCCATCCTGGATGTTCTGTCTGATCCATGAGTGTCTGCTCCTCGACGGGCCTCTGACCCCAGGCACCCGCTTGTAAGTCCTGGGGGGTGTAAGTCCTACATAAGAGGAGGGTAAACAGATAATGAATGAATGAATGAATGAATATATGTTTTAAGGACAGCTGAACACAAAAAGAGCATTTTTAGAAAAAAAAAAGTCCTGCGTGTGCGTGTATTTGTGTGGAGCATAAAATAACCTCGAGCCTGATAGAGGCCTCTTAGGAAAATTTCACGCCCAATATAGAATGGGACGCTAAGGACCATATTAGTTAAAGAGCGTCCGTAAATAGAACTCAGTTTATTTTTGTGTCTGTATGTGTGCGTGAACTACATACCTCAAGAGCGAAAGGTGGGATAAATACCAAACTTGGTATTTAAGTTCAGTACCTTCTAAAGACGCCACACAAAGATTTTCAAGAAAATCCTCCCCCCTACACACGGAAACATTTTGGAAATATCTTTATTTTCTACAAAATGGCTCTATCTATATTTATTAAAATACCAGATCTTAAAAGATATTTATGCGCAATCTTTTCTGTTTCCTTTATTGTGAACTGTATTTTAGCTGAGACTATGCTCGTGGAGTTACCCTGTAGCTTCGGACCTCCCCCTCTAGGTACATCCAAACAGCAATAGGCGCGAGCAAATACACACCAAGTAGAATGGCCTATACGCTGGCCAGAGAAACCCTCTTCCTGGAGGACCTGAGACGCAGGAGGCTACTGCCGGCAAGCGACCCATATAAGGAAGTCACTGAGAAAAGGAAACTGAAAGAAAAATCTGATGTGTTACACTCACATGACTTTCTCTACTCTTGTACAACTATTTTTACAAACTCTTATTCTCCATCTATTTCATATTAATCGAGATAAACATTTGCAGAATCGATCTTTTGACATGCAAAGAGAATTACAGTTTACACATAACGACCAGTTCTAAAAATATTTGACTATCGCTTAAGGCGTACTGTGTTCCCCTTGTTTTCTATTTGCAAGGGCAATATAGAAATACAGAAGCCTTTAAGCATAGACATATCTCTTAATAGCTGGTTGCTAGGTGCAGCACCATTCCCTTTGCCACAGATTAATACTCTTTGCATATCCAAGACAAAAAATCTGACGTGTTGCACTCACATGACTTTCTCTACTCTTGTACAAACTATTTTTACAAACGCTTATTCTCCATCTACTTCATGTTAATCGAGATATCGAGATGTTAATCTTATTGCTAATTTTGTTGTAGATGCAAGGGGAATTGGTAGGCTTTAAGCTATAGACAAATATTTTAAGAGCTGGTTGCTATGTGGAATATTCCATTCTCTTTGCATTTTCAGGACAAAAAAAATGAATAACGAATTTGAGAAAAACTATAAGTATTGGAAAACTTAAGGGAATAACAAGCAATATCTCGAAAATGGTTCACTCAACAAAAAAAATGTATGACATAAATTGTGTATTTTAACGCGATCTACACTCCCACCCAACCTAACCCATACTAACCCCCAACCAGGCACGCTTGCATGTCCTGCATGCTCGCATGAGTAGTTTAACTTACTAACCGGGGTGCTTCCGCGGAACCCGACCATGTTTAACTCACATCTTTCTCCACGCGCTAGCACGTCACTACTAACAAAGCACCCCCCCCTAGTTGCATGTTAGAACTAACAGCACGGGGAGACGATGTAGCCTCTGAGGATGATCGTCACCGGGGGCGGCGGGTGTGGGGCCGCCCCTACGAAAAAATAAAAAAAAAAGATCTACATTTTTTGTGTTGTAAAATTTTGTCTATCTCTTATGGTTTACCAGTTATGCAAAAGTCGTTCAAAATGAAGAATACTTTTGGATACATTCCCAGAAAATTTCATATATACATTTCATTTGTCATGAAAATATCTTAAACATATGATATTTTAATCAAAATCGCTAGAGCCATTTTTGAAAAAATAAATTTGTTTCGAAAAATGTTCCATGTAAAGGGTAATCTGGGGTGGGGGGATTTTCTTGAAAACCTTCGTGTCGTATCTGTGGAAGATACTGAACCTAAATACCAAGTTTGGTGTTTATCCGACTGTTCGTTTCTGAGTTATGCTGTTCACAGACACACACACACACACACACACACACACACACACACACACGGACATGTTTCCAAAAATGCTTTTTTTTTTTTATTCATGGAGTGGACCAGAAGCAACCAATCGCAAAGACATGTCATCATAGGCCTGGCAACGCACTGATTTCACCACAAAATGTGCAAAAATAAGAAATATCACCAATCGATCGACTTGTGTGAGTGCAAGATATGTGCCCAAAAGTGTGAGCATACCATTACAGACAATGCAGAAGATGAACGGAATCGTTAAACCAACTGATAAAAGACAAATCCTAAGATGGAAACTAATGCTCTTTCGAGCGCAACTTGCTTATTATTAAAGATATTTACATGACAAATAAAATGTATATCCTAAACTTTCTGTGTATAGCCTGTCAAGTCCTCTTCATTCGGAAGGAGCTTTGTGTAACCTTGTACGTGGTCTGTTCAAAAAGTATCGCGAATTTTGTGTTTTTTGAAAAAGTATTTATTCATGAATATCTATTTTGTCCCCTTCAATGCAATCCCCACCAGATATTATACAACTGTGTCAACGTTTTTTCCAATCCTCGAAGCACTTTAAAAAAGAATTTTTTGTGATCTTGTACAGCCTCCTTCGATGCCGTCTTTATCTCCTCAATCATGGCGTAGCGTCGTCCTTTCATGGGCCTCTTCAGTTTTGGGAACAAAAAAAAAAAAAGGTCACAGGGGGCCAGTCTGGGGAGTACGGTGGCTGCAGCATCATAAGTGTGTTGTTTTTGGCCAAAAATTCGCGCACAAGCAACGATGTGTGAGCAGGGGCGTTATCATGGTGCAAAAGCCAATTTGGTGGAAATTGAGCAAATGGTACGAATTTTGCGGCGACCCGTCTCATGCACAAATCATTGGTAAAAATCGAATGGCACCGATATGTTTAGGTGCTCAACTACTTCTCTAACGGTGATTCGACGATTGGCCAATGTTTTCGTCTGTTGTTGACGAGTTCGGGCGTCCAGGACACTCTTCGTCGTTCACATCTTCTCGACCCTCTGAGAACATTTTGTACCACCGATGAACGTTGCTTTGGTCCAAGGTAACTTCACCATATGCCACAGTCAACATTCGGAATGCATCCGCGCACTTAATTTTGCTCTTCACACAAAATTTGATACAGATTCTTTGTTCCATTTTTTGGAACAGGCAAAAATCGAAGAGGAGCCAAAACACGTCCAAGCAAAGTAGCTGTCAACAATTAACTGAACATTAAAAATGGTCGAGTTTGTCAACATAAGTGAGGGACATGAGCACCAACATAAAGCCACAAAAAAAAACGAATATACGTAGCCCGCAGAAATGCAAAATTCGCGATACTTTTTGAACTCGTATAAATGGTAAACATTGAGAGACAAGACGATAACACACCGCGTAAAAAAATGTAGATCTCTTTAAAACACACCATTTATTTCAAATAACGTTTTTGTAGCATCAGCCATTTCCGAAATATTCGTTATTAATGGTTTGAATTGTTCAATACTTAGCCATTCTTTTATAGTCCTGTCGACTTGCAATTGTTTCTGGCGATGTCATGGAAACAGTATGGAATTTTAAGGCCAGCATGTAGCGTTCAGTTCTTAAACATTTGACTATCGCTGTTCTCTTTGTATCTATAACGAAATGTGTTATGTAGCTGTTTCTGTAAAGGTTTATCTCGATTAAAAAGAAGTAGATAGGAAAATAAGCTTTAGCAACAATAATTTGTATACACACTTACAAGCATCTTGAGAAGGCACTGAACCTAAACCGCAATTTAGTATTTATTCGACTTTTGGTTTTTGAGTTATGTATTTACAGACACACACACACACACACATGGACCGTTTTTTATTTTTTTTTATTCAAGATGCCTCAAAGGATGTATTTCCGCTGAAATCCTGGTGTTGAATATTTGGGGAGTGCAGTATCTTCTCTACCTACAAGGTGTGTGGTAGTGAAAGTAAAAATATTTTAAAGAATGGCTTGTAGAAGAAAGAAAGATAAACGACAAGGCATAGAGAAAGCGAAAGCAACATGTTTTTAGTGTAAGGAACCCACCACAACCTATGACCAAATATTATTGGTGCATTATATTATTAAATAAAAAATCGTTAATTACTTTCTCTACTACGTATAGTAAGTAGGGGAAGTATCGTATTCCACCCAAAAATTCGATACCGAGATTTCACCGGAAATACATGTTTTGAGACCCCCTGAATCCAAAAAAAGCATTTTTGGAAACATGTCCGTGTGTGTGTCTGTGAACAGCATAACTCAGAAACGAACAGTCGGATAAACACCAAACTTGGTATTTAGGTTCAGTATCTTCCAGAAATGCGACACGAAGGTTTTCAAGAAAATCTCCCCCATCCCTGATTACCCTTTACATGGAACATTTTTAGAAAATGTTAATTTTCTCAGAAATGGCTCTAAGGATTTTGATTACAATATCATAAATTTCAGATACTTTCATGACAAATGAAATGTATATCTCGAATTTTCTGGGAATGTCTCCAAAAGTATTCTTCATTCTGAACGACTTTTGCATAACTGGTAAACGATAAGAGATAGACAAAATTTTACTACACAAAAATGTAGTTCGGGTTAAAATACACAATTTATATCATATACATTCTTTTTGTTGAGTGAACCATTTTCGAGATATTGCTTGTTATTCCCTTAAATTTTGCAACTTTTCTCAAATGGGAATTCGTTACTCATTTTTTTTGTCCTGGTAATACAAAGAGAATGGAATACTCCACATAGCAACCAGCTCTTAAAATATTTGACTATCGCTTAAAGCCTAGCAATTCCCCTTGCATCTACAAGAAAATTAGCAATAAGATTAACATCTCGATTAACATGAAGCACATGGAGAATAAGTGTTTGTAAACATAGTTTGTACAAGAGTAGAGAAAGTTATGTGAGTGTAACACATCAGATTCTTTTTGTCCCGGTAATGCAAAGAGAATGAAATACTCCACATAGCAACCACCCTTTAAAATATATGACTTTCACTTAAAGCCTACCAATTCCCCCTTGCATCTACAAGAAAATTAGCAATAAGATTAACGTCTCATTAACATGAAGAATATGGAGAATAAGCGTTTGTAAAAATAGTTTCTGCAAGAGTAGAGAAATTCATGTGAGTGTAACACAGATTTTTTTTCTTTCTTGTCAATTTTAGGAACACAGGAGAAGAAGGGAAAAATAAATTCATTTAATTGCATAAAGCGACAGCAGCTATGTGTTCATTTATTATTTTAACAAAATTGTATTCAAAGTATTTCCCCAAATAAAAAAATCCTTGGACTTGTTTTTCTCTACAAATTATACGAGGGCGGATCGAAAAGTAACACACGAAAAAAAATTTTCTGCCGTGGTATTGAGTTGGAATGTTGCAATGTCACACAGATATAGTTTTTAAGTTTTACTACAGAGAGTATTGCTTTGTTTCATGTGTATCTCTAGCGAGAAAAGCGTGAACTACGCAACAATGATGGCGCGCATGTTACTGTCGTCCACGGGTGAAGAGCAGAGAGATGTGGTTCGATATTTGTGGGCCAAAGGGCATAAACCGAGTGATATTCACAGGGACATGTGTGGCGTATATGGGGATGATTGTTGAGGCAGTATTTTTAACACTTAAATGATTTTAGTCAAATTATATAATATAAAATATAATAACAGCCCGCCTTAAAGCAATATGTGTATAATATAATATATAAAATGTATGTAACAGTCATTGTATTAATGTTTATATTATTATGTACATGTTCAATAATGTTATGTGAATGTATTAGGTAATTTAATAATGTAGGAGCTGTGAGAATAATAGGTTAAAAGTTGCTAACAATGAGGTAACCTTGAGGCAATAATGAGTAAGAAAGTTTAATAATACTACTAGTGATTATTGGAGCAACAATAATGGAATTTTCTAAACAGTTTATAAAATAGCCAATCAACAACAAGAAAAAGCTTTAGTTAAATGAAGGTATTCTATTGGACTAGGATTAGCCAATCAGAAACTAAAATGGAGCAAAATTTACAAATTCAGAAGTCAGTTGCTAGCAGACACCGTTACTAACCAGACGCGAAACGTGTCCTCGAGAAGTTTAATACGTATTCAGTGTGAGACAAAAATAGTTTACGTGTTAAAAAGTGCAAGTAATTAATAAATAATCTCACAGCTCTCTATATCAATCAGTGAAATGTTATTTAAATCGTGTCAAGCATTAATAAAAGGAGTGAAGTAAAAATTATAATCTGCGTAAGCCTACATTCTTCAGTCGCACCACTCCCTGCTAAGACATTCATGTCTCTAAAAATATAAATACTGATGCAGCCGAGGCAAACATAAATATATAATATTTAAAAAAACAGTCAAATTACAAAGTTAATATTTTTAAACTTGGGGCAAAGGCCACCGGAAAGTACATTTGGGGCGAAGGCTACCGGAAACTTTTTAACATACGTGCGATTGCAACTACTTCAAGTTCAGCTCCCTAACAGTCGAAATAAAATACAACTCCTAAAATAATGCTTCCTCATTGTATGGACCGTATCAATGTCTCCAGGTGGTGTGCATTCTTCCTAGAGGTGCCGTGTGAACCTTAGTGTTTCGCCACGCTCCGGGAGGCCGGTAACAGCTGCAACCCCGCAGGATGTCAAGAAGGATTGAGGCGATATTTTTGAACGACCAGCGTGTGCAACTGCGAACCTTATCGCAACAGTTCAACATTTTCTTTGGTGCAGTGTACGATATTGTTCATGACACGTTGACATTTCGTAAAGTTAGTGCTCGCTGGGTGCATCAGAACCTGACAGACAACCACAAGGGCCAGCGAATGATGACGAGCTTGGCTGACTTTCTGAAAGGAATCGCTACTGGTGATGAGTCGTGGGCATACCACTACAAGCCCGAAACCAGGCAGGCAAGTATGGAGTGGAAACATGCTGGTTCTCCAGTGAAGAAAAAATTCAAAGTGACTCAATCTGCTAGGAAAGTGTCAAAGTGAAATCAGCAGTCCGCAGATGGCTATACTCCAAGGAAACGGACTTCTACGAACAGGGCATATTGAAACTGGTATCACGATGGGAGAAATGTGTTGAGAAACTTGGTGACTATGTCGAAAAGTAGGTAAAAGGTGCAACTTCATTTGTAATTTTTTGTTGTTGTTTTAAATATTTAACCTTTTTATAAAAAAAATGATTGTACGTTACTTTCCGATCCGCCTTCATATTTCCGGAACCGCTACCCACTACGCCAAAACAATTTCAAAGAGATCAGTAGATTAATTTATGCAACAAAGCGAGCACACACACACACACAGAGAAGCAGAACTGAAAGGCACTCGACAGACAAAAACAAAGGTATTACTGCTCTTGTTAGATAATCATGCTTACCTCATTCTGAGGCATGGGTTTGGTTTCACTCCCTAATAAGAGTTACCTTTGAGATTACAGAAGGGGTAGAGGATTACTCCAGAAACCCCGCAGATGTCTTGTCTCTTCCCTCAAAGCGTTTGGCTACGAGTTGTATTAAGAAACATGGCACGATGTAATTTCATTGAAGCAAAGCTTCAACCTGTCAAATAAGAGAATTTTTACTTTCTCTGCTCCTTACCTATATCGATACCAAGATTTCACACTTCAGATGCAACATTTTAATCGAGATAAACCTTTACAGAATTAGCTACACTACACATTTCGTTACAGATACAAAGAGAACAGCGACAGTCAAATGTTTAACAACTGGACGCTATATGCTGCCTTAAAATTCCATACTGTTTCCATGGCATCGAGAAAAACAGCTGAATGTTGACAGGCTTTATGAGCAAGTAATGAATTCCAACTATTAATAACGGATCTCTCAGAAACGGTTTGTGTCACAAAAAACTTATTTCAAATAAATTATGTGCTTTAAAGATAGGCATAGGAACATTTTTACCTAGTACGCTTTCGTTTATCTCTTAACGTTTACCAGAGACACAAGATTATACAAAATTCTTTCCTAATGAAGAGGATTTCATAGGTTATTCCCAGAAAATTCAAGATATACTTTTTATCTGTCATGTAAGTATATTTAGATATATGGTATTTTAATTAAAATCGTTAGAGCCATGTTTTAGAAAATAAAAAAATTAGAAAAAGTTCCATGTAACGGGTAGTTTGGGGTGAGGGGTTTCTTAAAAATCTTTGGTAGTGTAGTAGTATTTATTTATAATGTTAGTTATTTATTTTGTTGTTGAGCCCCACGTTCTGGGTGCCAATTTGTAAGTGTTATAGTTGTTATTTATTTAACATTATTGTAGCCCCACGTTTGGGAGCCAATTTGTGATGGTTTTACTTATAATGTTTGTGTATAACCCACGTTGTTTGTGTATGTGTGTTTACTCAACGTGTTGAAGCCATCTTGTGACCTCATTCATTTTTTAGGTTTGTTCGCTCCATCTGGTGTTAGCAATTTGCGGCAGTATTAGTTTTTTTGTTTAAAAAAAATGCTAGTTATTTTATTTAATTTTGGTTCTTTGTCCTCCGGCTAGCTTTTGAGTCGAGCACGTCTCTATATACAGGTTGTGTAAACGGAAAGGAATCTTTTATCCAAAGATAACACTGATGAAGAAATTTGTTTTACACTTTTATTGTCGAACACTTAACTATCACATTTACACATTGATCTTGACATTCGCCAAACTGAAACTGTTATAATAACTTCTTACTGATCACTTTTAATCCACGTACTTCAACCTTTTGTATAATTAACTGTATAATACTTGATATTTTTATAACTCTGTTACGCGTAACCTACAAATTGATATCCGAAGTGTGCCGTACAAATACTTTCGACGAACTGACGGGAATGCGACGTGTAGTGTACAAAGAATTTTGATGAACTGACGGACCGAAGGACTTTACCTCTAACCTACCCTCTATTTATACTTACACATCCAGATATGCCTAAAGATTATAACTGAGCTGCAATTGGCTAATAAAACGCGCCAACATTAGCGTCTATTTTTATATCCAATGAAAATTATGAATACATATGCTCTAGGTAAATGTTCCAGCAAAACATTACGTAACTTCCTCGTTTCCAATAATGATATACAGCTCACCCCCTCGCTGCATTATTGCACGCTATTATTGTCAGTTTCAGTAAGGCAGTATAAACTTACTTCCCAACAATAATTACAATCAACAAACATCTCAAATCAATGTCACATAAAAATGCATATTCATATTACAATCATTATTTACATTTAAGTAATTTGTGATACAAATTACTGCATCAGTAGATAATTGAACCTAAATACCAAGTTTGGCATTTGCCCGACTTTTCCTTTTTGAGTGATGCTGTTCACAGATACACAAAGGGACATTTTTTCTAAAAATCTGGCATGACTTTCTCTACACTCTATCTTTATTACTGCGTATACAAATTATTCTCACACAAGGTTATTTTTCTATCTACTACATTTTAATCCAAACAAACCATAACAGAAATAGCTACATTACACATTTCGTTATAGATACAAAGGGAACAGCGATAGTCAAATGTTTAACAACTGGACGCTATATGCTGGCCTTAAAATTACATACTGTTCCCATGACATCGCGAGAAACAACTGAACGTTGAAAGGATTTTAAGAGAATGACCAAGAACAACAATTCGAAGCTTTAAAAACGGATTTCTCAGAAACGGCTTATAACACAAAAACAACTTATTTTAAATGCATTGTGTGTCTTAAAAGAGATCTACATTTCTTGTGTAGTACGTTTTCGTCTGTCGCTTAACGTTTACAAGCTATGTAAGGTTATACAAAATTTATTCCAAATGAAGAGGACTTCACAAACCATTCCCAGAAAATTCAAGATATACATTTTATTTTTCATATAAATATCTTTAATATATCTTATTTTAATTGAAACTGTTAGAACCATTTTTTAGAAAATCAAAACTTTTGAGAAGTCTTCCATATAAAGGGTAGTTTAGGTTGGGAGATTTTCTTGAAAATCTTCGTGTCGCATCTTTGGGAGGTACTGAACTTAAATAGCAAATTTGGTGCCAATCCAACTATTCGTTTTTGAGTTACGCTATTCACAGGCACAGACACAAAAGGACATTTTTCTAAAAATGCTTTGTTTGGATTCAGGGGACCTCAAGACATGCATTTCCGGTGAAATATCTATAGAACTTTTGGGTGGAGTGCGATACCTTCTCTACCTACTAGGTATGTGGGAGAGAAAATAAAAAGCAAACGATAACGTGTGTATCTGTCAGTCTATGAACAGCATAACCCTAAAACCTACTTGGTATTTAGGTTCACGGTGTTCCAAGAATGCGAGACGAAGATTTTCAAGAAAATCCGTCCAACCTCAACTACCCTTTACATGGAAAATATTTTGTTATTTTTAATTTTCTAAAAATCTGATGTGTTACACTCACATGACTTTCTCTACTCTTGTACAAACTATTTTTACAAACGCTTTTCTCCATCTACTTCATGTTAATCGAGATAAACATTTGCAGACACTATCTTATTGCTAATTTTCTTGTAGATGTAAGGGGAATATATATTTACAAGGGCAATATAGAAATACAGTAGCCGTTAAGCACATACATATCTCTTAATAGCTGGTTGCTAGGTGCAGCATCATTCCCTTTGCCACAGATTAATACTCTTTGCATATCCAAAACCAAAATAACGAATTCCCATTTGAGAAAAAAAGTATTGAAAAATTTAAGGGAATAACAAGTAATATCTCGAAAATGGTTCACTCAACCAAAAAAAATGTATATGACATAAATTGTGTATTTTAACGCGATCTACATTTTTTGTGTAGTAAAATTTTGTCTATCTCTTATGGTTTACCAGTTATGGAAAAGTCATTCACAATGAAGAATACTTTTGGAGACATTCCCAGAAAATTCGAGATATACATTTCATTTCTCATGATAATATCTTAAACATATGATATTTTAATCAAAATCTTTAGAGCCATTTTTGAGAAAATTAAAATTTTCGAAAAATGTTCCATGTAAAGGGTAGTCTGGGGTGGGGATTTTCTTGAAGACCTTCGTGTCGCATCTCTGGAAGATACTGAACCTAAATACCAAGTTTGGTGTTTATCCGACTGTTCGTTTCTGAGTTATGCTGTTCACAGACACACACGGACATGTTTCCAGAAATCCTTTTTTTTGGATTCAGGGGGTCTCAAAACATGTATTTCCGGTGAAATCTCGGTATCGAATTTTTGGGTGGAATACAATACTTCCCCTAGTACGTAGTAGAGAAAGTAAAAATGATACTATTATGATTAAAGTAACATACACAGGCCAATTCAAAATGATTGGTGCAAAAGGGAATATTGCTACGAGTACTGTAATGCATTTATTTCACAAATAAAAGGCGGCGCAGACGTCAGTTTACCCTTAATTTCTTTGTCGATAAATCTTGAGGGCCGGTGGTAATATAAAATTAATTACAGGACATCGATGGCAACACAGTATACAAATTCACTTGCTTTTCTGGTTATTGATAATGTAAATTTACTAATAAAGACTCATATTACGGTGGAAATACGACAAATTGACTGCCAGAATTAAATTTGGCTTTCGTACAAGGTTTCCTGATGCACAGTTAACAATTCGGAAACATTTGCGGAAACTCAACATGAAATTTGAAAGAACAGGGAACATTGGACATGGTTTGAGATCCGGTCGGCCACGTAATGTTCTGTAATAATGGTTGCTCAGCTATTTGTAGCGAGTCCTCACAAGTTAAACTAGGAAGCAGTCTACTGAGAATCCTAATAGACATAAAATTCAAATCTTTTCGCCCAAACTTACTTCACGTATTGCAGAAAGATAACGCAATATTTGAGTGCCGTTGAGCAAAACTTCATTTTTGGCGGTCAGTTTTATGGGCAGATGAGGCAAGTTTCAAACTTAATGGACGTGTTAGTCGCCACAATTGTGTTAATCGGTCAGATATAAACCCCCTAAGAAAAATGGAGAAAGAACTCAATGTTCCAGGTATTAATGCCTGGGAGGAATGTTAAGTTTTGCATTAATAAGACGTTATTTCTTTGATGGTAGTTACTTCAGCAGCTTATTTAGAAATTATGCAGAATTTAGCAGTAACCCACTACACTTTGTATTGAACGTTCGTAATTTTTACTTTCTCTACTACGTATAGTAAGTAGGGGAAGTATTGTATTCCACCCAAAAATTCGATACCGAGATTTCACCGGAAATGCCTGTTTTGAGATCCCCTGAATCCAAAAAAAGCATTTTTGGAAACATGTACGTGTGTGTGTCTGTGTGTCTGTCTGTGAACAGCATAACTCAGAAACGAACAGTCGGATAAACACCACACTTGGTATTTAGGTTCAGTATCCTTCAAGGATGCGACACGAAGGTTTTCGAGAAAATCCCCCCGCCCCAGATTACCCTTCACATGGAAGATTTTTCGAAAATTTTAATTTTCTCAAAAATGGCTCTAACGATTTTGATTAAAATATCACATGTTTAAAATATTTTTATGACAAATAAAATGTATATCTTGAATTTTCTGGGAATGTCTCCAAAAGTATTCTTCATTGTGAATGACTTTTCCATAACTGGTAAACCATAAGAGATAGACAAAATTTTACTACACAAAAAATGTAGATCGCGTTAAAATACATAATTTATGTCATATACATTTTTTTGTTGAGTCAACCATTTTCGAGATATTGCTTGTTATTCCCTTAAATTTTTCAATACTTATTTTCTCAAATGGGAATTCGTTATTCATTTTTTTTTGTCTTGGATATGCAAAGAGTATTAATCTGTGGGAAAGGGAATGGTGCTGCACCTAGCAACCAGTTATTGAGAGATATGTATGTGCTTAAAGGCTACTGTATTTCCAAATTGCCCTTATAAATATATTAACCCCTTACATCTACAAGAAGATTAGAAATAAGATAGAGTCTGCAAATGTTTATCTCGATTAACATAAAGTACATGGAGAATAAGCGTTTGTAAAAATAGTTTGTACAAGAGTAGAGAAAGTCATGTGAGTGTAACACATCAGATTTTTTTAGTAAAACATTCAGAGAGTAGATTGGAGGCCGTGGGACTTTTGGTTGCCACGCTCTTGTGATATAACGCCATGTGATTTTAGTCTTTGGAGGATTCTGAAGAATGCGATGTTTTCCTATCGCTAAGAAATTTATATGAACTGAGAGTGTGCATTCAAAATGCATTTCATGGTAACATTGAGATAGAACTTTATTGTCCTGCATTTGTAAATCAGTTGTAAGGCGTTGCCTGAAATGTACTGAGGAAGGCGGCGGACAATTTGAACAAAACTGAATGTATTTGGTTTCCAATTAATCAAAATTAAATTAAATTATTTTAAATCTAAACCTGTAAATATTTTGTCTGATGTGTTTATGTAGTGTGAGGTAAGGGAAAACGGACTTTTGTCCTCTAGTTCCCAAGGTCGCGGGGTCAAACCCGGTGGGGGGGACGATGGATTTTTTCGTAAAAATCCTTACCATGGCTTCCTTCGGGAGGGAAGTAAAGCCGGTGGTAGATTTACGGCATGTAAAAGAACCTCAAGCCTGATAAAGAGGCTTCTGAGCAAAATTACCGGTCTTTCACGCCCGATATAGAATGGGACGTTAAGAACCAGTAGTTAAAGAGCGTCCATAAATAAAACTCAGTTCTTTGAAAGGCTACTCTCCAAGTTTCCATGAACATTCACCTATGTTCGATATGGGGATTCATTTATGACACGGCAAGAGGTATGCGATGCCCCATTTTTTTGGCCAGAGCCTGATCAAGTGAGTTAGTTAACCGCGCCGACTATGCTCTGTCTTACCTACCTAACTCCTGTGGAAATAGGGGTACGTGTACTCGCGTGCATAAAATATGGGGCATAATGAAATAGAGCTGTTGATGTTGACAAAATCTAGCCACACCCTCTACCAGCGTGACCACCTCTGTTTTTCGAGGATACTTCTAGCCACTGGATTGACAGATACTTTACCTTCCCAAGCCGAAGGGTAACATTACAACCTAATCCTTACGTTTTCTGCTACACAACGGGTTTCTTAATGCCGTTTAGTAGCAGCAATAACTTAACCCTCGTCTCCGTGTCGCTGACGAAGGCCCTCATATATGTAAATGTCGTAGCTGTCACTCAGTTTAACCAGACATGCAAATGATTCTTCGCCCCTTCCTCTACAAGACCGAATTATTTGTAATTGGTTTAGCTTTCCCTTGTGTGCCAATCGTAGCGAAACGCTTTTACAGAGGGGTATCCGAACCACCCCTTCATTTCACATAGATTATAAACATCGTTCATTGGTTAGTTTTTATTCCCCTGAATTGTTTTTTAAGTCAGTCACATACAGTTGATTACCTGAATGTGCAAACCTTTCTCAGACAAAAACTATGGCGACATACAGGAATGGGTCAGCTTTTATGAACGGCAGTTTACACATCTCCCTCACATGCCCCCAAAAGAAACAAAAAATAGCATGGCCTAAGGTCGAATGACCTATGCAGACTACAACATCAATAGCACATCATGTAAACCAGCACGATCAATCTAGCGTTGTAGAAGACGCTCGTTGAGGTTATGCTAATGAGGTGGGGCACCATCTTGCTGCAAAATGAAGTCGGGTACCCCCCCTATTCCATCTGGGATAAGTTATCTCTGCGTATTCTAGGACACAGTATGCTTTTCCTAACGCTGATACCGCCATTTTTGCTAATAGAGCCTATAATGGGCATCGATGAGTGGTATTTGAGTTTAGCATCTTAAAACGACGCGACACGAAGATTTTCAAGAAAATTCCCCATCCCAGACTACCTTTATGTATAACATTTTTCGAAAATTTTTATTTTTTCAAAAATGGCTCTAACGATTTTGATTCAAATACCATATGTTTAAGATATTTTCATGGCAAATAAAATGTACACCTTGTATTTTCTGGGAATGTCCCCAAAAGTGCTCTTCATTCTGAATAACTTTTGCATAACTGGTAAACCGTAAGAGATAGGCGAAATTTTACTGCACACAAAATGTAGAGCTCGTTAAAACACACAATTAATGTCATATACATTTTTTTTGGTCGAATTAACCATTTATGAAGTATTCCTTGTTATATGTTTGAATTTTCCAATACTTATACTTTTTTTCTCAAATGGGAATTCGCTATTCGTTTTTTTATGTCCTGGACATACAAAGAGAATGGAATGTGTCACATAGCAACCAGCTCTTAAAATATTTGACTATCGCTTAAAGCCTACCAATTCCCCTAGCATCTACATGAAAATTAGCAATAAGATAATTTCTGCAAATGTTTATCTCGATTAACATGAAGTAGATGGAGAATAATCGTTTTTTTTAGTTTATTTATTCAGGGAGCCTGAAAGCATGTATTTCGGTGAAATATCGATATCGAACTTTTTGGTAGAGTGGAATGCTTTCTCTACCTACTATGTACGTGGTAAAAATATTGACTATGGTTTTAACCTACTTTATTCCTGTTATACCTACAACGAAAGGCGTAAATGTATAATGAAGGTGTATTTCGATCATCAAGAAGTAGATAAAAGAATGATCTTCTGAAAGAATAGTTTGTAAAGGAGTGGGTAGAAAAAGGGATGCGAAGTTATACAAGATTTTTTTTTAGTTTCATAGTGAGCGGGAGAGGGAGAGGGAGAGCAAGATGAATGGAGATGGGCAGCGAGAAAAACAATGTAAGAGGGAACGCCACAGTTTACACAGTAGAGAGCTGAGGATTCATAACAAAACGTTTTTGATCCAAGAACAGATCTGAAACCGATTTATTTGATTTTCTTTCTTTGCCTAGTATGTGCGCCATAAGTATCTTGCTTTCGTAAAACGTTTTATTTATTATTTTCTCTACTACGTATAGTAAGTAGGGGAAGTATTGTATTCCACCCAAAAATTCAATACCGAGATTTCACCGGAAATACATGTTTTGAGACCCCCTGAATCCAAAAAAAGCATTTTTGGATACATGTCCGTGTGTGTCTGTGTGTGTGTGTGTGTGTGTCTGTGTGTCTGTGAACAGCATAACTCTGAAACGAACAGTCGGATATACACCAAACTTGGTATTTAGGTTCAGTATCTTCCAGAAATGCGACATGAAGGTTTTCAACAAAATCCCCCCACCCCAGATTACCCTTTACATGGAACATCATTCGAAAATTTTAATTTTCTCAATAATGGCTCTAACGATTTTGATTAAAATATCATATGTTTAAGACATTTTCATGGCAAATAAAATGTGTATCTTGAATTTTCTGGGAATGTCTCCAAAAGTATTCTTCACTTTTGCATAACTGGTAAACCATAAGAGATAGACAAAATTTTGCTACACAAAAAATGTAGATCGCGTTAAAATACACAATTTATGTCATATACACTTTTTTTGAGTGAACCATTTTCGAGATATTGCTTGTTATTCCCTTAAATTTTTCAATACTTATTTTCTCAAATGGGAATTCGTTATTCATTTTTTGTTGTCTTGGATATGCAAAGAGTA
This sequence comes from Deroplatys truncata, assembly GCA_030765065.1. Taxonomy (NCBI): domain Eukaryota; kingdom Metazoa; phylum Arthropoda; class Insecta; order Mantodea; family Mantidae; genus Deroplatys; species Deroplatys truncata. The sequence goes on along the minus strand of CM060975.1, from coordinate 301,282,339 downwards.
TTAATCTGTGGCAAAGAGAATGGTGCTGCACCTAGCAACCAGCTATTAAGAGATATGTATGTGCTTAAAGGCTACTGTATTTCTATATCGCCCTTGCAATTACAAAACAAGGGGAACATAGTACGCCTTAAGCCATAGTCAAATATTTTTAGAACTGGTCGCTATGTGTAAAATGTAATTCTCTTTGCATGTCAAAAGATCGTTTCTGCAAATGTTTATCTCGATTAATATGAAATAGATGGAGAATAAGAGTTCGTAAAAATAGTTTGTAAAAGAGTAGAGAAATTCATGTGAGTGTAACACATCAGAATTTTTTTTACAAAAAATGTCATCATTTAAGAGTCTGCATTTCTTTTAAACGTTTAATAAACAATAATAATATTTTTGCATAAATTTCACTGTGTTTCTCAAAGCAATCGCTTCAGCCGGTGTTAGGCTGTAAGATCAAAATTTACTATAGGGGTTACTAAACTCAGGATACTAAAAAGCTAAGATGTCTGATACCACATGTCAGGGCGGTCAACGTTCTAACTTGAGTCACTAGATATATAACCAGAGAAATCACCAGACAAAGTATTTACAAAAGACGTACGATCTTCTGCTAGTATTATGAGCCACTGTCACATCATATACTGCTCTATAATATTGTTTTATGATTGACCATGCTATAATCCGCTGTTTGCATGTAAAGTAACTGCACTATAGTCCAGCAACTTAGAAAAAAACAACCTTGGGAGGAGTAACTCACCTGGTCATGTATTCGCCCTGTCTAACTGCCTGTGAGTCGCTGCTAAAGCACCACACGCCATAATTTTGACAGCCCGTGTTTTATTTTATTTTCACAAAGTCATTTATCACACCACTGTTGTAACTATCCAACTGCAGAGGCAGACGAAATACACAGGAGCATTGCAACAAAAATGATGTCTTTGTAGATAGCTTTTATCAGGCCACGCAAGTAGCACGGTGCAGCGGGTGTGAAAACAAATGTTTGCATATAACTAGCAATAGTATTTCACATATACACTATATGATCAAAACTATCCGGTCACTCCCACAAACATGCGTTTTTCATCTTAGGTGCATTGTGCTGCCACCTACTGCATAGTACTCATCCGCCACCTCAGTAGTCATTAGACATCGTGAAACAGCAGAATGGGACTCCCGTGGAACTCACGGACTTCGAACGTGGTCAGGTGATTGGGTGACACTTGTGTCAGAAGTCTGTACGCTAGATTTCCACACTCCATAACATCCCTAGGTCCACTGTTTCTGATGTGATAGTGAAGTGGAAACGTGAAGGGACATGTATAGCACAAAAGCGTACAGGCCGACCTCGTCTGTTGACTGACAAGAGACCGCCGACATTTGAAGAGGGTCGTAAAGAGTAATATGCAGACATCTATCCAGACCATCACACAGGAATTACAAACTGCATCAGGATCCACTCCAAGCACTATGACAGTTAGGCGTGAGGTGGGAAACCTTGGATTCCATGGTCGAGTGGCAGCTCATAAGCCACACATCACGCAGGAAAATGCCAAACGACGCCTCGCCTCGCTTCGCTTGGTGTAAGAAGCGTCAACATTACACGATTGAACAGTGGCAAAACGTTGTGTGGTGTGACGAATCACGGTACACAATGTGGCGATCCGATGGCAGGGTGTGGATATGGTGAATGCCTGGTGAACGTCATCTGCCAGCGTGTGTAATGTCAACAGTGAAATTCGGAGGCGGTGGTGTTATGGTGTGGTCGTGTTTTTCCTGGAGGGGGCTTGCACCCCTTGTTGTTTTGCGTTTCACGATCACAGCGCAGACCTACATTGATATTTTAAGCACCTTATTGCTTCCCACTGTTGAAGAGCAATTCGGGGAAGGCGATTGCATTTTTCAACACGATCGAGCACCTGTTCATACTGCACGGGCTGTAGCGAAGTGTTTACACGACAATAACATCCATGTAATAGACTGGCCTGCACAGAGTCCTGACTTGAATTCTATAGAACACCTTTGGGATGTTTTGGAATGCCGGCTTCGTGCCAGGCCTCACCGACCTACATCGATTCCTCTCCTCAGTTCCGCACTCCGTGAAGAATGGGCTGCCATTCCCCAAGAAACCTTCCAGCACCTGATTGAAAGTATGTCTGCGAGAGTGAACGCTGTCATCAAGGCTAAGGGTGGGCCAACACCATATTGACTTCCAGCATTACCGATGGAGGGCGCCACGAACTTGTACGTCATTTTCAGCCAGGTGTCCGGATACTTTTGATCACGTAGTGTATACGGTATTATCATGGGATAGGTTCCAAAAGTTAATTCTCTCTTTTTAGGGTATTTCATATCCTTCACTCCCCTATACGTCTCTTCAAGGAAAAAAGTTCCTCGCTGATTGATTTTCATAATACAAATTATTTCAATTGAAGCTTTACAAAGAAAACTAGCGGCTTTAATGTTTCTCAATCCCATCATTTCTTACAGAACTGGAATAAGCATTTTAGTGTTTGAGTCATCACGATATAAACAAGATCCTATTGAATTTTTCTACACCATAAAATTGCTATGTTCACAACAGTGATTGACGCTTGTTTTCCGCGTATCAGCCCACTTCCTCTTTAAGACACCTCAATGGATAACTCAGTAGTTAAAGGAATAGACAAGTATTCAAGTACAATACTCGCGCAGCCGCGGACCGAGAGAGTTTACTAAGTTGTTATATTATAGAATAGCTTCAGCGACTCATGATCTCACTCGGCTGCGCACGCATCTCCCCATATCAAAGTAGTATTCCAATGAGATCCATTCCCCAGATAAACAATGAAAAATGTTGATATTGTAATGAAAAGAAGCTAGAAACAGTGATGTGTATTGAATTTATTTAAAGGTGAGTCGGAATTGTTACACTAACATCACTTAAGTTTATTTCTTCTTCAACTAGGTTAGTCTGCTGTAGCCATTTCTTTAATTGATGCAGGAGTTGATCTGTAGGGACACTTGGAAATAGTGCAGTGACATCAAAGGAAACTAATCTGTCTTCTGGTTCGAGTTCTAGGGATTTTATCTTCTGTATTAAATCTTCTGAATTCATTATGTTTTTGCTATTGAATTTTGGTAGTGAAGAGAATCTCTGTATTAACCATTTTGCCAGTTTGTAGGTAGGAGAATCAATATTGCTGACGATTGGTCTCATCTTATTACCCGGTTTGTGTATTTTAGGTAGACCATACATTCTTGGTAAAGTGGGGTGGTCTGGTTTTAATCTAGATTTATCAGTGTTTGTTATAGTTTTGCTTTCCTGGATGGTTTGATTGAAGGCTTTTAAATGTAATTTTAATGGGTCTTCTTGAATTTGTATGTAATTTTCTTGTTGCAGCATATTTTCTACTCTGGCAATATAATCATCTTTTTGCAGTACAACTAGTTTATTTCCCTTGTCAGCCCAGACAAGGGAAATAAACTAATAAACTTAAGTGATGTTAGTGTAACAATTCCGACTCACCTTTAAATAAATGAAAAATGTATTTTAAAATAAAATAAATTTTATTCATTGTAATTTTAATATTCCAATAAATTGAGGTCATTGCGTTTGCTTTAGTATGTGTTGCTTCCACGGTACCTGCAAAACATCAATAGATACGGCATGACTCAATAGTACTGCCATCTGTTGCACCACTCGCAAACACGCAAGTAGTGCAACTGAGGGCCAAGTCCTTTGAGCATTTAATTACACATAATTAGCAAGGTACGATCTTTTTGTAAAAACTGAGAGTTTTGAAATTATAGTGCGGTTCGACCAAAAAAGTCGTATGGTTGGTGGTAACTAAGACGCTAATATGAAAGTTATGAAACGAGCGATACCAGCCTTTATTACTACCATTACAGTCTTGTTGCATTATATACTATTCTTCACTGCACAGGTTTGTTCACCACCTTCCCTCTGTGCCATAATCGCTGATCACCTACAACCTGAATACACCTGGACTGTTAAATTAAACACTGAACCGTGCTATGGACTTCATTTGTATAGCATGTCTATGTTATTAAACGCTGCAAATTGCAGTACTGTAATGGTATGAAGAACAACTTATGTTACGTTTTAATATACACTAGTGTGCAAAACCTAAGGACGAGATGGGTAAAGTAACATAACAAATGAACTACTTGTTGGAAATACATGAAGGTGTTGGAGCATGTTGCCAGAAGTCTCTCACACGTACACAGAAAGCTGGACGTCACATGGCGTGAGTGTAGCGAGCCTATAGTGCCAAATGGGTCTGGTCCCGCAACACGGGGCAGTTGACGAAACAGGACAAGACGGTGTGGCAGTTAGCGAGCTGTTACGGTGCACTGTAGTGGTGTGCTTCATTGCAACATGGCTCGTAGATACCATTTAGATGACTTCACAGGGGAAGAATCGTCGGGAGTTTGGAATTGCTCACAGCATTGTTTCACGTGCATGGGGAACCTTCCAAACCACAGGAACTGCTGTTCCAAGGAGAGGTGGTGGTCGACCACGCTCAACTACACCAGCAGATGACCGCTACATTGTGCAACAGGCAAGAAGGGATCCACGCCAAACAGCGGGTGCAATTGCAACCACATTTAACAGGACAGCTAGGCACGCAATCTCACAATACACAGCGGCATGGCGACTACACAGATGTGGTCTCTTTGCCCGATGGCCAGTACGTTGTGTTTCATTGACATTCCCACATCAGCGGCACTGTTTGCGATGGTCCCAAGAGCATAAAAATTGGACCAACGAGGAATGGGGTCGCGTGCTCTTCTCGGATGAGAGCAATTCAGTCTAGGTAGAGATTCTCGACGTACCCTCCTCTGGCGAGAGGTGGAAACACGCAATGAACCCAGAAATATCCTTGAATATGATGTTTTGGTGGTCCGGGTGTTATGGTTTGGGGAGGCATAATGTTGCAACACGGTACGCTCACTGGTCAACGTTATTGTGATACTGTACTCAGGGGAGCGCTCGGCCCTGAGTTCATTTTTATGGATGACAATGCGCGACCGCATCGAACAGCGCAGGTGGAGAATCTCTTGGAACGAGAGGATATTCGGCGAATGGACTGACCTGCCCGTTCCCGCGATTTAAATCCCATTGAGCACGTGTGGGATGCTTTGGGGAGACGCATTTCAGCACATCCACGTGCACCAACGACCATTCAACAGTTGTCAACAGCGCTGGTGGAGGAATGGAACGCCCTACCACAAGAACTGCTTATCAACCTTGTGGCCAGCATGGGAGCACGATGCAGAGCATGCATTGCTGTCCGTGGTGATCATACACCCTTTTAAGCACCATGTACCTGTTTCTGTAAATCTAGAGAGCCATCATATGTCGTATTGACTTTAGTGTAGTTTATGAATAAAAGTGGCATTTCTGTTCGTCTCATTGCATATTTAGTTTAGTAGCAGTTCCCTCTATGTATGATTCAAGTTTCATCGAGCTATGTTACTTGGCAGTGTCACAGCATGCGAAGATTACTTTCGTCCTTAGGTTTTGCGCAGCAGTGTATTTTCGGCGTACTTGGCTAAACCGATTAAATTTCTTGGTTTTCTTTAATGCAAATGTTGTTCCTCTAAAACTAACACACCATACAGACAACGCTTGCACTAAAAAAAGCAAAAATAATTCAAATTTTAGTTAACTGCTATGGTAAGACCTAATAATTGATAAACTAATAACCCAACCTAATAATTATATAAATTTAATTATCTATAATTAATACAATAATATATAATTAATATTATAATCAGTGCGTTAGTTGGTGACAAAATGGTCGGCGTGCAATGTTTGAGCACCTGCGAATATAAATACAGGACGCTAACGTAACAGATATAATATAACTCACCTTCCCAATACATTTAACTGCTGCGTATTTGCGGAGGAGTTGCCGCTTACGAATGCAACCTAACAACCCAAATATCACTAGATTCTAGTGACTTATCCCATAATGGTGGAAAGGTGTCAAAGTGGAACTTCGTGTAACCTCTATACCTTTAGAGGTATTTAGAGAGAGGTTACATTCATTATTAAGTGATGGTTTCTTACTAAACCACACAAACAAAATCGCTTAGATACATGTATCTTGAAGAAGATGTTTGTTGCTGCTACGTAGAGAAAGCCAGTTTAAAGAATGTGTATTATTTTTCAACTGTTGAGCCGAACTTGAAGTAGTTGCAACCGCACGTATGGTGAAAAGTTTCCGGTAGCCTTCGCCCCAAAAAATGTTTAAAAAAATATTAACTTTGTAATGTTGACTGTTTCTTTAAATATTATATATTTATGTTTGCCTCGGCTGCGTCAGCATTTATATTTTTTTTAGAGACATGAATGTCTTAGCAGGGAGTGGTGCGACTGAAGAATGTAGGCTTGCATAGATTATAATTTTTACTTCACTACATTTATTAATCCTTGACACAATTTAAATAACACTTCACTGATATAGAGAGAGCTGTGAGATTCTTTTATTAATTACTTGCACTTTTTAAACACGTAAACTATTTTCTCACACAAAATACGTATTAAATTTCTCGAGGACACATCTCGCGTCTGATTAGTAAAACCGTCTGCAAGCAACGCGTCCAGTTATAAACGCTGTCTACAAGCAACTGACTTCATTTCTACCGCCTAAATTTCTAAATTTCTGTATTTCAAGTCTCTGATTGGCTATTCCTAATCCAATAGAATACTTTTATTTAACTTAAGCTTTTTCTGGTTGTTGATTGGGTATTTTATAAAATGTCACAAAAATTACATTATTGCCCCAAGGCTACCTCATTGTTACCTCATTGTTAGCAACCTTTAACCTATTATTCTCACAGCTCCTACATTATTAAATTACGTAATACATTCACATAACATTATTACACATGTATACAATAATATAAACATATACAATGACTGTAATATACACTTTTTATGTATTAATACATATACATATTGCTTTAAGGCGGGCTGTTATTGAATTTATGTTATATAATTTGACTGAAATTATTTAAGTGTTAAAAATACTGCCTCAATCTCAAGTAGGTAAAAGTGACGCTGAGCTGATGCGCAGAGTTCATCTCGCTCAAGATCCAGCCTGTGAAACGAGAGGACGATCCCCTCTGGGTCAAAGGTCTCGAGTCGCCTAGAGTCAATATAATAAAAGGATGCACGCCGCAGTCAGAGATGAGACCTAAAAATTAGTACTTGCATAAGGCTGGTACAATCTTCATGCGATCCTCCAGGCAAGTTCTGTTTCCATGGCAACATCACCGCAGTCAACGTGGAGTTTATCAAATCAGCGTTTCAAATGTCAGCAGGCACTGAAAAGCTTTCTGGCTATTCGTTAAATGAACACAGCAGAGCTCAAAAAAGCTGACATGACTCTGTAATCAGTCTTCACAACAACTGATGAGTTACATTCACATGACTTTCTCTACCCTCTATCGCTTATTAGTGGGTATACAAACTATTTCTACTTCGTTTTAATGCAAATAAACCTTTGCACACGGTTCTTATAGATACAAAGGGAACAGCGATAGTCAAATGTTTAACAACTGGACGCTACATGCTGGTCTTAAAATTCCATACTGTTTCCATGACATCGCGAGAAACAACTGAATGTTGAAAGGACTTTAAATAATGACGAATCTTTAACAGACATCTCCAAAAGGGCTCATGCCACAAAATAAACTTATTTTAATTAAATTGTGTGTTATAACGAGATCTACAATTGTGTATAGTACATTTTCGCTTTTCGCTTAACGTTTATTAGTTATACTAGATTATATAAAATTCCCTCTGAATGAAAATTCAAGATATACATTTAATTTTTTGTATAAATATGTTTAATACACGGCATTATAATCAAAATCATTAGTCATTGTTTTAGAAAACAAAAAATTTCGAAAAATGTTATATGCAAAGGGTAGTTTGGGTGGAGGGATTTTCTTGAAAATCTTCGTCCCGCATCTTTGAAACGTACTGAAGTTAAATACCAACTTTAGCATTTATCCGAGTTTTCGCTTTTGAATTATGCTGTTCACATACACACACGGACGCTTTTGTAAAAATGGTTTCTTTATTGGTTTCAAAAGGCCTCTAAACATGTATTTTCGGTAAAATCTTGACGTCAAATTTTCGGTTGGATTACAATAGGCACTTACCCTACTTATATACGTAGTAGCATTGTATTTTATCTGAGCTGTTTACGATAGGTGTATTGTTCGCTTACGGTAAACAGGACCTATGTGGCGAAACAAGTGAGGGACAGTGAAAGGTTTTTACAAGAGATTATCTTATGATGTGAAAATTAATTTTAACGTAATGTTGTAATGACGAAATTATTAGCAATCCTCAATGGCCTCCGAGATTCCCAGATTTTACACAACAGAATTTTACTTTCTCAACTACGCATAGTAAGCATCGTATTCTACATAAAAATTCAATATCAGATTTCACCGGAAATCTGCGTTTTGAGGCACCCTGAACCCAAGAAAGAATTTTTAGTAAAAGGTACTTCTGTGTGCCTGTTAACAGCAGAACTCAAAAAAGAAAGGACGAAAAATCAAACGTGGCATTTAGGTTCAATATCTTCCAAAGATGCGACACGAAGATTTTCAAAAAAATCCCCCCACCCTCAACTGAACTTTACATAGAACATTTTTCGAAATTTTTTATTTATAAAACTGGCTCTAACGATTTTGATTAAATAAAGGCATTTACATAAAATGTATAATAGGAATTTTCTAGAAATAGCCTGTGAAGTCCTCTTCATTCGGAAAAAATTATGTATACTCTTGTATAACTGATAAACATTAAGGGATATACGAAAACGTACTACACAAAAAATGTAGATCTCTTTAAAACACACAATTTAATTGAAATAACTTTTTTTCTGCCATAAGCCATTAACAAGATAAATAAGATAACAATAATAAGATATCCGTTATCAATATCAATTCAATACATGACAGAGAAAGTTATGTGTATGTTACACATCAGAACTTTTTTCTCCTGTGGTTACCTGAACGACCGAGTCTATGTTAGATGGCCTGAAAATCTGAAGCAGCTCCAGGAGATGACAGGTGTCACGACCGCAATGCTCGAGGTTGTCTTCCATAAGTTGGTAAAGAGACCAAGGACATGTTTACAACGGAATGTTGGACACGTGAATCATTTATTTAAAGTTTTGTTATGTGAATGTTTGGAAAATGCCTCAGAATTTGACGGCATTTTTATATTTTCTAGATAAGAGTTAACTTTCTATTTAAAGCGTGTCACTTTGCAGTTAAAAAATCTGATATGTTACACTCACATGACTTTTTCTACTCCTGTACAAACTATTTTTACACACGCTTATTCTCCATATTGTTCATGTTAATCGAGATGATAATCTTATTGCTAGTTTTCTTGTAGATGCAAGGGGAATTGGTAGGCTTTAAGCGATAGTCAAATGTTTTAAGAACTGGTTGCTATGTGGAGTATTCCATTCTCTTTGCTTTACCAGGACAAAAAAAATGAATAACGAATTCCCATTTGAGAAAAACTATAAGTATTGGAAAATTTAATGGAATAACAAGCAATATCTCGAAAATGGTTCACTCAACAACAAAAATGTATATGATATAAATTGTGTATTTTAACGCGATCTACATTTTTCGTGTAGTAAAATTTTGTCTATCTCTTATGGTTTACCAGTTATGCAAAAGTCGTTCACAATGAATACTTTTGGAGACATTCCCAGAAAACTCGAGATATACATTTTATTTGTCATGAAAATATCTTAAACATATGATATTTTAATCAAAATCGTTAGAGCCATTTTTGAGAAAATTAAAATTTTCGGAAAATGTTCCATGTAAAGGATAACCTGGGGTGGGGGGATTTTCTTGAAAACCCTTGTGTCGCATCTCTGGAAGATACTGAACCTAAATACTAAGTTTGATGTTTATCCGACTGTTCGTTTCTGAGTTATGCTGTTCACAGACACACACACACACACACAAACGGACATGTTTCCAAAAATGTTTTTTTTGGATTCAGGGGGCCTCAAAGCATATATTTCCGGTGAAATCTCGGTATCGAATTTTCGGGTGGAATACAATACTTCCCCTACTTACTATACGTAGTAGAGAAAGTAATAATAATGCTTCAGAAAACCCGAAAATATGATGTAATGAACCCTACGTAGCGAACTCTTTTCCTTGCATCCTATAACCTATTCATGTAGGATTTGCTGCCATCTGGCGCACGAATTCATTAACATTTGACGTCATATCTTGTTCCAAAATGCTAGCCAACGAACCAAAATAAACATTCAGATAGGTAGCTAAAACATGATTCAGGTCAAAAAGGGCCGAAGTACTTTGCTGATATACACACATAAAACAACAAATATTGCCAACATTTCAGCATTTTGGTTGGACTACAATAATTTTATGCTTCCATAGCATAGCGTAAACACTGTGTTGCATATCGAGCCCGTTTCTAATATCACCTGTGTGCTTACAAAACGTGGGAAAGTCCGCAAGTGCTATTATCGCGTAAAACACGCTCAAATAAACCAAAATATAAACTTGAATTTACGATAATGCTGATAACGGTGTCCGTGTTTCATGACTTCATAATCATAATGTTAATAAATGCACTTTGCACATTGTAAGTTTGTGATAATATCATTCATAATTTCTCTTTGATTAGTAAATTCTGGTTTTTGTGTTGCAGGCAGAATTTCCAGCTTATTATGGCAACAATACCATTTTTGTTTGTTGATTCTGCTAATTCCAGCTGGTGCTGGGAGCTGGTCGTCACGGTTTGAAGCCGTACCCCCTGCTGTTGATTTGAGGCAGTATTTTATATCACAACACTGTGAATGCCAGAGTGATTGTAGTGTAAATTAGCATTATTGTATGCCAATGATTTAAGATGTTTGTTAATTATAAGCATTATTAGGAAGTAAGTTTACACGACTTCACTGAAACTGACAATAGGAGCGGGTAACGAGGGGGTGAGTTGTTTATCAATTAGAAGAGACAAACAAATGACGTCAGAGTAGCGTGCTTTTCTTTAGAAATGGAGGGAATATCATCCCTAGAGCATATGTGTTCGTAATTTTGATTGGATATAAAAATAGACGCTAATGTTGGCGCGCTTTATTAACCAATAGTAGCTCGATTATAATGTTTAGGTTTATCGGGGTGAGGGAGTATAAATTCTAAAACCAGAGACAAGTATTGCGCAGTTCAGCAGAATCATTCACGGGTTACACGTCGCGCAGTTCAACAGAATCATTCACGGGTTACACGTCGCGCAGTTCTACAGAATCATTCACGGGTTACACGTCGCGCAGTTGAACAGAATCATTCACGGGTTACACGTCGCACAGTTTAACAGAATCATTCACGAAGTGAATTCTACAGAATCTCTCGCGTCGTAAAGTTAGTTACAAATGTGAAATACGCGAATTAATAATGTGCGGCAAATAAGTGATTATAGTTACATTCGAAAATATAACAGTATCAGTCAGGCGTGTATCAAGAGTAAATATGTCAAATTAATAACGTGTGACGGTAATAAAAGTGTAAAAACAAATTATTTTATCAGTGTTATCTTTTAGTAACAACTCCTTTCCGTTTACACACCCTGTTCAAGAGATTTGCTCGACTGAGTAATAATAGCTAGCCGGAGGACAAAGAACCCAAAATTCAAAAATAGTAAAACAATAACAGGCGCTCAGTAAATAAGATAACACGAACGATGCCGCGACAGATTCTGCTGCCGGCTGCTACAGAGCTTGGCTATGAGATCTTTCTCTCAGGGTATGCGTGGGTGTATTTTGATTTATAATATTCATATCTGGGATAATAAGACTGGAGTTGACAACATATTAATTTTACACAGAATGACACTTCGTATAATAGCAAGCTCAGTATATAATGCCCATTGTGAGCCAATATATATATATATATATATATATATATATATATTCAAGAAAGAATATTGATAGCAGTTATTTATAATATATTTTAAACAATATGCATAAGATAAATACTTCTGAAGATGTCTTGTCTTGTTCAATATTGGCCATAAAATACCCCAGGACGAATAAATCATGATTTCCGCCATTGCTCCGGACGCACTTCAGCCCTGGGCTTATTGTACTACTAGTATTGTTTCATTATGGCTGCTCCCTTTACAAAGGAATGCAGTCTCACACCAGATACGGTCTCAAGTTCTGAAAAGATTTTCCCAAAAGCAATATAGCTGTATCCGGAAAGCCAAAGCCTCACAGGAGCATATAATAGGACTGTTTAAGTTTCTTTCGTGCACAATCTGCTGTCTAAGTTACCCTGAAACACGCCCATCGTGTTAAGATGCTTTTTTGTAGGAGCATGTCCTGTGAGAAATGCAATAATTGTTCCCAGCTTAAGTATATTACATTTAAGTAAGCTTTTAGCTATTTCTTACATGGTTTTCTAATAAATAGTTTACCCTATTAGTTTCCAGGAAATTTTAGCCAGGTTTTATGATGTTCTACTTTAAACCAGTTCTTAATATCCTCTCTTACTAAACATTGAGATATTCCTCGAGCCAGCTCTGGTCCAATAAATTCTGAAACTGTTGCTTGTCTTGCAAGTTTATCAACTTTTTCATTTTCTTCTATACCACTATGAGCCGGCACCGAAATGCGTTGCACTTCGTTCTGCTCTGCCAAAATTGTGAGCATATTTTGGCAGTTTAAAACCATTCCTTACCTTAAGTGCAACCTGGCTATCTGAGAAGATAAGGGTCTGGTTACCAGTGTAAGCTCTCCTTATGTCTAGAGTCTTAAGTGCAGCCCGGCTATCTGAGAAGATAAGGGTCTGGTTACCAGTGTAAGCTCTCCTTATGTCTAGAGTCTTAAGTGCAGCCGGCTATCTGAGAAGATAAGGGACTGGTTACAAGTGTAAGCTCTCCTTATGTCTAGAGTCTTAAGTGCAGCCCGGCTATCTAAGAAGATGAGGGACTGGTTACAAGTGTAAGCTCTCCTTATGTCTAGAGCCTTAAGTGCAGCCCGGCTATCTAAGAAGATAAGGGACTGGTTACAAGTGTAAGCTCTCCTTATGTCTAGAGTCTTAAGTGCAGCCCGGCTATCTAAGAAGATAAGGGACTGGTTACAAGTGTAAGCTCTCCTTATGTCTAGAGCCTTAAGTGCAGCCCGGCTATCTGAGAAGATAAGGGACTGGTTACAAGTGTAAGCTCTCCTTATGTCTAGAGCCTTAAGTGCAGCCTGGCTATCTGAGAAGATAAGGGTCTGGTTACCAGTGTAAGCTCTCCTTATGTCTAGAGTCTTAAGTGCAGCCCGGCTATCTAAGAAGATAAGGGTCTGGTTACCAGTGTAAGCTCTCCTTATGTCTAGAGTCTTAAGTGCAGCCCGGCTATCTGAGAAGATAAGGGTCTGGTTACCAGTGTAAGCTCTCCTTATGTCTAGAGTCTTAAGTGCAGCCGGCTATCTGAGAAGATAAGGGACTGGTTACAAGTGTAAGCTCTCCTTATGTCTAGAGCCTTAAGTGCAGCCCGGCTATCTGAGAAGATAAGGGACTGGTTACAAGTGTAAGCTCTCCTTATGTCTAGAGTCTTAAGTGCAGCCCGGCTATCTGAGAAGATAAGGGACTGGTTACAAGTGTAAGCTCTCCTTATGTCTAGAGCCTTAAGTGCAGCCTGGCTATCTGAGAAGATAAGGGTCTGGTTACCAGTGTAAGCTCTCCTTATGTCTAGAGTCTTAAGTGCAGCCCGGCTATCTAAGAAGATAAGGGTCTGGTTACCAGTGTAAGCTCTCCTTATGTCTAGAGTCTTAAGTGCAGTCTGGCTATCTGAGAAGATAAGGCTCTGGTTACAAGTGTAAGCTCTCCTTATGTCTAGAGCCTTAAGTGCAGCCTGGCTATCTGAGAAGATAAGGGTCTGGTTACAAGGGTAAGCTCTTTTTATGTCTAGAGCCTCAAGTGCAACCTGGCTATCTAAGAAGATAAGGGTCTGGTTTGAAACGGCAACTCTAGGCCGGGCCCGAGAACTGTAATTATAGATAATTTATTAATTAACTTTTATTGATGTTAAATCGTACTATGTAAATATCTTTTTCTCATACTGCTTGTATATTTTAAGAAGGGTGATTTAACGTTATGTATCTATCTAGGTTACTAATATTAGTAGAGTTATAAATGGTTTAATGTAAATAATTTAAGCGCTATGTTAAAATACTGTCCACGACGAAATGTTTTAGCTACAGGAATAGTGCCTTCGAAGGCAGAAAACCTAGGTTTATGACATCTCTTCGGTCGCAGTGCCATTATTCCTACAGCGAGGGTGTAACGCCTTTGTCCCTTTATTGGATAATTCGCCGTGACCAAGTGAGCGAGACAGATAGCGTAAAGGTAAATGTAGGAAAAGCCGCGATTTATATTAAACTTGGACCAATGAGATCTCTGGAAGTTTATTCGAAATAGTTAGACGCGTCGAGTGGCGCTAAAAATGGACCAATAGGAAAGGAAGCAGCCTCAGAAGACTGAGACTATAAATGGATCTGTTTGGAGCAAATTCGGGACAGTTTTTGTCGTCAGTTTTATCATGGAGTTTTAGCAGGGCAGTTTTAGCAAGATAGTTTTGTCAAGGCAGTTTAAGCAAGAGAGTTTTGTCATGTCCGTTTAGCATTGCAGTTTGTTCGACAGTTTTTGTCATGTATGGTCAGGGAGAGATGCTGCAGGATGTGTGAGATATCGCGCCAAAAAAGGGAATCAAGATAGTTTTAGAAACACACCTAAGATCCGCTACCCGTAAAGAGATAATAAGCATATTTAAACTTCGTGTCATATCCGCGCCGTAGTTTAACAGCGGTGGACAGTATTTTACGGCGACAATACCAGTGTTGTATACTACGAGTGTTAATTAAATAAAGAAAAACGGCAGTGTCATCTTTTCATAAACAAAGTACGTCTATGTCTTCCTATATCACCACCCGAGATCTACGCTTCCTTTACCGAGGATAAGTCCATGCTCCTATATAGTTTAAAGAAAACTACTGCAGCTAGCCGAGGATAAAATTGAAGAGAACCAACACACGGCGAACTTCTGGAACCAACGGGAGAAGCATCAAGGTAAGCCTAACAGCAACGGATGAGGAGGTGACCGCCGCAGGTTACAAGGGTAAGCTCTTTTTATGTCTAGAGCCTTAAGTGCAGCCTGGCTATCTGAGAAGATAAGGGTCTGGTTACAAGGGTAAGCTCTTTTTATGTCTAGAGCCTTAAGTGCAGCCTGGCTATCTGAGAAGATAAGGGTCTGGTTACAAGGGTAAGCTCTCCTTATGTCTAGAGTCTTAAGTGCAGCCTGGCTATCTAAGAAGGTAAGGGTCTGGTTATGTTTTCATGTATGCAATGAGTAATAGCACAAATTTCCGTTTTCAAAGCGGTAGCATATTCACCCAAAGAAAAATGTTTCGTACCTTAGTATTATGCCATATACTCCGGATCCTGTTCCTGGGCCATCTTTCGAGTCGTCTGTAAACCACATCAAAGTTTTCTCAGGAGTTTCCAAAGTTTTATTCGTCCAACCTTCAGGATCAATAATGACCCCGAAGTTCCTTACAACGTGTTTAATTGGAGCCTGACGGCATTCCAAAAGATGCATCTGCTATGTATTTCCTAATCCTTAGCAAACCTGAATCTATTTCAGGAATTTTCAGTTGCTTCTTAAAGATGTCATTAGCAGGCACTAGATTCATCAGTGTTCGACTCGTTATAATTATTGTCTTGTCCAGCCAAATGTTAAACTGGCCAACAGTAAATAGTGATTTTATAATTTAGTTATTGACATGTTCAGTAGATTGCCTGTAGCTGGCCATTCTTTAGATCTCCTTACATGTAAGGGTGTAATTAACAAGTGATTTCTTTTAAACCCATTTTATAATACTGATGAATACTTTGATACTGATTTTAACATGTTTTGATTTGCATACATGACTTCTATCCATAGCACTAAATTGGTGCTTATGATAGTAATTTAAATTAATTTAAAATATAATTGGTAAGCCATAAGAAAGAACTTATTGCATAAAAAATGCACAACCCAAATATTGAATTTGTTACAAATAACGAAAAACAAAACATACTTCAGTCGGTGACGAGACATGTTCCTAAATTAACGTAACATATTTCAGCCCGGGACAAAACAAGTTCCTGGATTAACGTAATATATTTCAGTCCGGGACAAAACAAGTTCCTGGATTAACGTAACATATTTCAGCCCGGGACAAGACAAGTTCCTGGATTAACGTAATATATTTCAGCCCGGGACAAGACAAGTTCCTGGATTAACGTAACATATTTCAGACCGGGATAAGAGAAGTTCCTGGATTAACGTAACATATTTCAGCCTGGAAAAGACAAGTTCCTGGATTAACGTAACATATTTCAGCCTGGAAAAGACAAGTTCCTGGATTATCGTAATATATTTCAGCTTGCACGAGACAAATTCCTGGATTAACGTAATATATTTCAGCCTGGAAAAGACAATTTCCTGGATTAACGTAACATATTTCAGCCTGGAAAAGACAAGTTCCTGAATTAACGTAACATATTTCAGCCTGGAAAAGACAAGTTCCTGGATTATCGTAATATATTTCAGCCTGCACAAGACAAATTCCTGGATTAACGTAATATATTTCAGCCTGCACAAGACAAATTCCTGGATTAACGTACTATATTTCAGTCTGCACAAGACAAATTCCTGGATTAACGTAATATATTTCAGCCTGCACAAGACAAATTCCTGAATTAACGTAATATATTTCAGCCTGCACAAGACAAATTCCTGGATTAACGTACTATATTTCAGCCTGCACAAGACAAATTCCTGGATTAACGTAATATATTTCAGCCTGCACAAGACAAATTCCTGGATTAACGTAATATATTTCAGTCTGCACAAGACAAATTCCTGGATTAACGTACTATATTTCAGCCTGCACAAGACAAATTCCTGGATTAACGTAATATATTTCAGCCTGCACAAGACAAATTCCTGGATTAACGTAATATATTTCAGCCTGCATAAGACAAATTCCTGGATTAACGTAATATATTTCAGCCTGCACAAGACAAGTTCCTGGATTAACGTACTATATTTCAGCCTGCACAAGACAAGTTCCTGGATTAACGTACTATATTTCAGCCTGCACAAGACAAGTTCCTGGATTAACGTACTATATTTCAGCCTGCACAAGACAAATTCCTGGATTAACGTAATATATTTCAGCCTGCACAAGACAAGTTCCTGGATTAACGTAACATATTTCAGCCTGGGACAAGACAAGTTCCTGGATTAATGTAACATATTTCAGCCTGCACAAGACAAGTTCCTGGATTAACGTAACATATTTCAACCCGGGACAAGACAAGTTCCTGGATTAACGTAATATATTTCAGCCCGGGACAAGACAAGTTCCTGGATTAACGTAACATATTTCAGCCCGGGATAAGAGAAGTTCCTGGATTAACGTAACATATTTCAGCCTGGAAAAGACAAGTTCCTGGATTATCGTAATATATTTCAGCCTGCACAAGACAAATTCCTGGATTAACGTAATATATTTCAGCCTGGAAAAGACAATTTCCTAGATTAACGTAACATATTGTCGTATGCCTCTCTTTAAATTATTTTACAAATACAGATGGGAGCTACTCGCTTGCAAGAGGCATCGGTAAATCAAACAAGAACTTCAAATGCGAAGCTACGACGAGGGACGTAGCTAAAGAAAGAACCAAAAATAATGGCTATTCCAACATAATACCTGGCTTACGGGTAGGGAAGGACACTACACTACCACAATTACTATAAAAAGAGAATGGATGGATGGTTATTTATTATATAAAAATGGATGAAGTTAGATATTTACATTCCTTTGCCCATTGTCTGCCGACGAGGACATCGTGCTTTAGCAGTTTCCCGTCTGTCTCACACGAAGCTTACTTGCTGACTGTTACAAAAACCCACGCCAAACTCGGGCGTCAGTAACGCTATCCCCTCCCTTGACACTTGGTTCCCCTGACTCACCCCTACTCACAGACAAACTGCCGTCTCTAACTTCGGTGCCCAGAGAGAGTCTTGTCATATTATCTGTGCACATGCCACAATATTTCAGCCTGGAAAAGAGAAGTTCCTGGATTAACGTAACATATTTCAGCCTGGAAAAGACAAGTTCCTGGATTATCGTAATATATTTCAGCCTGCACAAGACAAATTCCTGGATTAACGTAATATATTTCAGCCTGCACAAGACAAATTCCTGGATTAACGTACTATATTTCAGCCTGCACAAGACAAATTCCTGGATTAACGTAACATATTTCAGCCTGCACAAGACAAATTCCTGGATTAACGTAATATATTTCAGCCTGCACAAGACAAATTCCTGGATTAACGTACTATATTTCAGCCTGCACAAGACAAATTCCTGGATTAACGTAATATATTTCAGCCTGCACAAGACAAATTCCTGGATTAACGTAATATATTTCAGTCTGCACAAGACAAGTTCCTGGATTAACGTACTATATTTCAGCCTGCACAAGACAAGTTCCTGGATTAACGTACTATATTTCAGCCTGCACAAGACAAATTCCTGGATTAACGTAATATATTTCAGCCTGCACAAGACAAGTTCCTGGATTAACGTAACATATTTAAGTCGGGGACGAGACGGGCTGTTTATTTACAGACCGCGGACGAGAAGCAGTTCAAAGTTTTCTTAAAACTCTTCATGGTTCATCTTTGAAAGATGCTGAACTTAAATACCAAGCTTGGTATTTACCCGAAATTTCACCTTTTTAGCTATGGTGCTAACAGACACATAGGGGACCTCAAAACCTGTATTTCCGCTTAAATTTTTTATATCGAATTGGTGGTGTTAGGGAAGTAAAGGTCACTCTGAGTTTCCAACGATAAATTTCACTCGTTTATCTCGGTGCTAGCGTTTTCCGCACTTTTTTTTGTGGCGATGTTTTCTCATTCTCGGAAAAGTGCATAAATAAATACAAAATTTTATAAAGCTGTTCTCGCCAAAACAACAAGTAGAGTGAACACTCAAACCGCCGGTCCCTTAAGAGTTTCGCTACAAGCGATGTTAAAAGCCATGTAAAACGCTGCGAAAATCGATCAGAAAAAGAACGATGAACTGTGCTCCCTCAAGAGGGGCAGATCAACAAAGCCAGAGAAGAAAAGGGAATGGAGGAGAAGGTGAGGAAAACGCCGCACTCCAAATCCGTATTTAGCAGGAGCAGTTCTAAATGGAAGAAACTTGTTCCTTTTCACGTGTAATGGAGGCACTCAGTGGCGCACTGTAATTGTTAAAAGTGAATACAATTCCAGAGCTCTGCACCTACGTTAAAAGTTAATTTCACAAACGCTGTTCAGCATTAATCTACATCTACAATTTATGTCTGCACTACGGAATGCAAAAACATTTGTAGCCTTATGCCCGCCTGCTCACTCACTCACCAAAAAACAAAAAAATCTGATGTGTTACACTCACATGACTTTCCTTACTCTTGTATAAAGAAATACAGTAGCCTTTAATCATAGACATATCTCTTAATAGCTGGTTGCTAGGTGCAGCACCATTCCCTTTGCCACAGATTAATACTCTTTGTATATGAAAGAAAAAAAATTAATAACGAATTCCCATTTGAGAAAACAAGTATTGGAAAATTTAAGGGAATAACAAGCAATATCTCGAAAATGGTTCACTCAACAACAAAAAATGTATATGACATAAATTGTGTATTTTAACGCGATCTACATTTTTTGTGTAGTAAAATTTTGTCTATCTCTTATGGTTTACCAGTTATGCAAAAGTCGTTCACAATGAAGAATACTTCTGGAGA
This sequence comes from Deroplatys truncata, assembly GCA_030765065.1. Lineage (NCBI taxonomy): Eukaryota > Metazoa > Arthropoda > Insecta > Mantodea > Mantidae > Deroplatys > Deroplatys truncata. The sequence goes on along the minus strand of CM060975.1, from coordinate 301,262,422 downwards.
TATTCCCAGAAAATTCAAGATATACATTTCATTTTTCATGAATGTATGTTAAACATATGATATTTTAATCAAAATCGTTAGAGCCATTTTTGAGAAAATTAACACTTTCGAAAAATGTTCCATGTAAAGAGTAGTCTGGGGTAGGGGGATTTTCTTGAAAACCTTCGTGTTGCATCTGTGGAAGATACTGAACCTAAATACCAAGTTTGGTGTTTATCCGACTGTTCGTTTCTGAGTTATGCTGTTCACACACACACACACGGACATGTTTCCAAAAATACTTTTTTTGGATTCAGGGGGTCTCAAAACATATATTTCCGGTGAAATCTCGGTATCGAATTTTTGGGTGGAATACAATACTTCCCCTACTTACTATACGTAGTAGACAAAGTAAAAAGGAAGGCTTATCTGTTGGTAATTAACAAGTTGAAGTAGGTTAAGTTTATGGTGGTGTTGTATTGTATTTCGACTGTTGGGGAGCCGAATCTATGAAGTAGTTGAAACCGCACGTATGGTAAAACGTTTTCGGTAGCCTTCGCCCCAAGTTTAAAAATATTAACTTTATAATTTTGACTGTTTCTTTAAATATTATATATTTATGTTTGCCTCGGCTGCGTCAGTATTATTGTTAGAGACATAGATTTCTTTGCAGGGAGTAATGCGGCTAAGAATGTAGGCTTACACAGATTATAATTTGTACTTCACTCCATTTATTAATTGTTTAAACGATTAAAATAACACTTCACTGATATAGAGAGCTGTGAGATTATTTATTAATTACTTGTACTTTTTTACTTTCTCTACTACGTATAGTAAGTAGGGGAAGTATTGCATTCCACCCAAAAATTCGATACCGAGATTTCACCGGAAATACATGTTTTGAGACCTCCTGAATCCAAAAAAAGCATTTTTGGAAACATGTCCGTGTGTGTGTCTGTGTGTGTGTCTGTGTGTGTGTCTGTGTGTGTGTGTCTGTGAACAGCATAACTCAAAAACGAACAGTCGGATAAACACCAAACTTGGTATTTAGGTTCAGTATCTTCCAGAGATGCGACACGAAGGTTTTCAAGAAAATCCCCCCACCCCAGACTACCCTTTACATGGAACATTTTTAGAAAATTTTAATTTTCTCAAAAATGGCTCTAACGATTTTGATTAAAATATCATATGTTTAAGATATTTTCATGACAAATAAAATGTATATCTCGAATTTTCTGGGAATGTCTCCAAAAGTATTCTTCATTGTGAACGACTTTTGCATAACTGGTAAACCATAAGAGATAGACAAAATTTTACTACACAAAAAATGTAGATCGCGTTAAAATACACAACTTATATCATATACATGTTTTTTGTTGAGTGAACCGTTTTCGAGATATTGCTTGTTATTTCCTTAAATTTTCCAATACTTATACTTTTTCTCAAATTCGTTATTCATTTTTTTATGTCCTGGACATGCAAAGAGAATGGAATGCGCCACATAGCAACCAGCGATAAAATATTTGACTATCGCTTAAAAGCTACCATATTCCCCTTGCATCTACAAGAAAATTACAAATAAGATTGACATCTCGATATCTCGATTAACATGAAGCATATGGAGAATAAGCGTTTGTAAAAATAGTTTTTACAAGAGTAGAGAAAGTCATGTGAGTGTAACACATCAGATTTTTTAAACACGTAAACTATTTTCGTCTCGCACTGAATGCGTATTAAAACTTCTCGAGGACGCGTCTCGCGTCCGGTTAGGAACACTGTCTACAAACAATTAACTTCTGAATTTGTACAATTTGCCCTATTTCAGTTTCTGATTGGCTAATCCTACTCCAACAGAATACTTGCATATAACTTAAGCTTTTTTCTGGTTGTTGATTGGCTATTTTTAAACTGTCTCAAAATTCACATTATTGTTGCTCCAATAATGACTAGTAGCATTATTAAACTTTCTTAATCATTATTGCCTCAAGGTTACCTCATTGTTAGCAACTTTTAACCTATTATTCTCACAGCTCATACATTATTAAATTACGTAATACATTCACATAACATTGTTGAACATGTACATAATAATATAAACATAATACAATTACTGTTACATGCATTTTATATATTATATTATACACATATTGCTTTAAGGCGGGCTGTTATTATATTTTATATTATATAATTTATATCAAAAATGAATTAACGTTCAAAATAACAAATATCCACCATTCTTATCCGAATGATTGTAAAATTATATCACCTGGAAGCCCTTGAAAATATGTATAAGTGTTTTAAATTTCATGAATATTAGTCAATAAGCCTGTCACAGGAAAATCTGCAACATTTGGGTTGAAAAACATCAGTGTAACTTTGTCAGGTCTTTTGGGACAGTAAAATGTTGTTCTGCAATGGCACTGGGGACTAATTGATTTGCATCATTTTCCCTCTGGCTTCCCAATATAAAGTCTGTAAGTTATCACTTTTAAGCCCTTTGCATTTGGTGAGATGCTGTTTGTTCAGGATGACATCTTCTTCACAGAGAGTGCCCTTGGGTGTAGGTAGGCATCTTATCTTGTAGAGGTGTTCTGCCAGGCAATCGTGGCCAGTTGCCATCCTAAATAAGGCCACTGCAGTCTTCCTTGGCATTTTTTGTGTACAAACTTTATCTTTAATATTCTTATAATCTTTATCTTTTAATTTATCTTCTTCATCAAGTCTCTGCTGTCTTTTGAAATATTGTTTAATGTTTTTTTAATTGTTTATTTATTTCTATTTGTCCTGCAGGTTTTATTTGTTATATTGCACCTTTCTTTGCTAATTGATCCGCATGTTCATTGCACAAAAGTCCGGGATTTCGTTTTTGAGTTATGCTGTTGACAGACATACACACGGAAGTTTTTCTAAAATGATTTTTTTATTTATTCAGGGGGTCTCAAAACTTGTATTACCGGTAAAATCTCAGTATCGAATTTTTGCTAGGTACGTAGTAGGGAAAGTAAAAAAAAAAGCATCGGATAGCACCCCTGGCTTTAATTAGAAGGTCAACAACTTCAAGTAAACAAGATGTGTATTTACTGTAAAAAAGTAAGTATTAAGTATTGTTTGTTCATTTACCCTGCAGGTTTATAAGCGATGTTATAATTATTTGTTCAATTTGATAACAAATACGTATGAAACATTTTCAGTTTCAAACCTTTATTGTAGGAATAATAATGAATAAAGCACTTGAGTTTGTTTTGTAATTTGATGCCCACCTTGCATTTCAATAAATAGACATTTCTAGCTTTCCAAAATTAAGAATCACATTACGCCACTGCTCCGATAGAGGGTTACCTAATTTACGTCGCGAAATCCCTCCCTCCTGGATGCGACTTGCGCTCGCCCATACCTGCCCTGACATTACCACTGTACCAACATTGCTGGCTTCTCTTAAACATACTATGGACTATTCTCAATCGAATGTTTTAGTTTTATAAACTTCCTAAGGCGCTAGTAAAAACTGTATATATAGATTTTTCTGAATATTATAAAAATAATTAGTATATACTGTAATGAAATGTTGACTTTATCTACAAAATGAGACTTGGTACAATGTTCTGAAAGGAAGGATTCCGGAGCTATGCGCACTGCGCCACTTGGCTTTTCCGTACCCAAAGGTGTTAAATGTTGTTGAAAGTATTATTGCGCCACATACAGAATGAGCCAAAAGACTATGAACCGGCTGCGCGATGTTTTTCTTGTCGGCGTTCTCAGCGCTCGTTGCCGTCTACCGCTATCATAGAAAGGCGCGAATGAAACCATACATTATTAAAACCACTTTTAAAGGTTTTACTTACCAACTTTATGAAAGGAGATGCTGAAACTGGCCACCGTCAATGTCCATACATTTTTGGCACCTCTTTAGGAAACTATCCATCACTCGTCGTAGTTCACGTTGAGAAATGCTGGCAATTTCCTGGCGGAAATTTTGTTTTAATTCTTCCAAGATGTGTGGGTTTGTCTTGTATACTTTGTTTTAAGTTATCCCAGAGATAGAAATCGCAGGGGGTTAGATCGGGGGACTCTACTAAAACTTCTGTCCTCAAACACACTTTCAAATGTTCTCATCGAAATATTGGCCGTATAAGCTGTTGCAGAGTCTTGTTGACAAAAGGCAAAATCACGCTCCCTGGCTGTTAATTCTCTAAAAAAAAAGGGACGGGGCAAAATTGTATTCACATATGTACAGGTTTCAACTGTTGACTCGAAAAAAATTGGCGAGTGATGGATAGTTTCCTAAAGAGGTGCCAAAAATATTTGGACAACAACGGTGGCCAGTTTCGAAATCTCCTTTCATGAAGTTGTAATTAAAGTCTTTAAAGGTAGTTTTAAAAATGTTGTATGGTTTCACCCGCGCCTTTCTATGATAGCGGCAGACGGCAACGAGCGGACAGGAAAAACACCGCGCAGGCGGTTCGTTGTTTTTTGGCTATCCCTGTATTATAAATGTTTTGCATTTGTTAACAATTACATTATCAGCTTGCTTTAAAATTTTAAAAGTTTCTGAATTACAAATAATATGCTCGGAGATGACAATGTAATATACTCTTGCTCCTTTTTACAATTTAAGTTGTCCTACCAATCGAGAATAATACAATGCAATGGTACACGAACTAAGTAATATGAATGCTTCTCCCGTAATACTCTTGGTTGATTACACCGAATCTCGCCGTCACAAAACCAGCACACGAGTCCCTGGCCGAAGAGACAGCTTGCTGCCTGCCCAGGAGTTGCTGATGTTGACCACGAGCGTGATGGCGGTGCCGTCAAAAGCGTGAAGCAAACCAGCCAATGGTAACTCTGCACGACGCTTTGAGTTGTGCTATCATGAATTACGTCATGCGTGACATCTTTCTCGAAGCTTCGGTTGTTAACTATTTCTCTCGATGACCCACGTCATCATTTCCGAAGCATTGGGCCGTTCTGGAGCTAGTTGCATAAGCCATGACAAAATGCGACAAAATGAACTAATACGATACATTTATCGTTCAAACATTATATATTTGCTGAATATGTTTTCCTTAGCACCTCTTATTAATAGGAAAAATTACAATGCAAACAAACAATGCGAGGTTTTTGTCGTTTGATTTCACATGGAATATCGCATACTGATAGAGAACAGTGGATAGAGAAAGTCATGTAAATGTAACACTTCAGATCTTTTTTTAGTTCTTTCCTCGTGATTCGATGTGCCCCTTACCATTTGCTGAAAGATGCAATATGGAACATACACACAAATTTCTGATAAAGGAGAAGTCGGATTTATTCCAACTTCGTCTATCCCATTGGCTTTTTGAATTTTTTAAGGTACAAGGGCAGAAGACAACTTTTCCAGCATGTATATGTTGAGTCCCCATTGAAGGAAAAGTAATCCATCATGCAACACACAAGGCGAACCCATTAACACACCTAAATATTTTAAAACTTTCGCCTACTGGAAGGAGACCAATCCATCACTAAATTACTGACCTCTCTGTTAGAACCACGAGCCGGAGGCTAAGGGTCATGACCATTGAGTGACAAAGGATTTCGTTACGTCCTCCACACGTGAAGTTTATGCATTAGTAAACCCCTTTTTTACGTTCCCTGGTAAAGAGAGGAGCTATTTTAGTCCGCCTAAAAATTAGACACCGAGATTTCACCGGATGCCTGCCTGTGTGAACTGTGTAATTAAGAAAAAATGTAATGTGCTACATTCTGAGGCAGTATTTTTAACACTTAAATGATTTCAGTCAAATTATATAATATATAAATTCAATAACAGCCCGCCTTAACGCAATATGTGTATGTAACAATAGATAAAAAGTGTATATTACAGTTATTGTATATGTTTATATTATTGTATACATGTAACAATGTTATGTGAATGTATTACGTGATATAAAAATGTAGGAGCTGTGAGAATAATAAGTTAAAAGTTTCTAACAATGAGGTAACCTTGAGGCAATAATGAGTAAGAAAGTTTAATAATGCTACTAGTCATTATTGGAGCAACAATAATGTACATTTTGGAACAGTTTATAAAATAGCCAATCAACAACCAAAAAAAGGCTTAAGTTAAATAAAAGTATTCTATTGGATTAGGAATAGCCAATCAGAGACTTGAAATACAGAAATTTACAAATGTAGCGGTAGAAATCAAGTCAGTTGCTTCTAGACAGCACTCATAACTGGACGCGTTGGTTGTAGACAGTGTTCCTAACCGGACAACAGAGGTGTTCTCGAGAAATTTAATACGTATTTTGTGTGAGACAAAAATAGCTTGTGTTAAAAAGTGCAAGTAATTAATAAAAAAAAATCTCACAGCTCCCTTTCTCTATATCAGTGAAGTGTTATTTAAATCGTGTCAAGCATTAATAAAAGGAGTGAAGTAAAATTATAATCTGTGTAAGCCTACATTCTTCAGTCGCACCACCTCCCTGCTAAGACATTCATGTCTGTAAAAAACAATAATACTGACGCAGCCGAGGCAAACATAAATATATAATATTTAAAAGAAACAGTCAAACTTATAAAATTAATATTTTTAAACTTGGGGCGAAGGCTACCGGAAACGTTTTTACCATACGTGGGTTGCAACTACTTCAAGTTCAGCTCCCCAACAGTCGAAATATAATACATTCTACTTCAAATCGGCTTTCCATACGTGAAGCAACAACCTACTTCAATTCACATGACTTTCTCTGCTCTATCGTTTATTAGTGGGTACACAAATTATTCTTAAGATAGTTTATTTTCCTATCTACTTCATTTTAATCGAGATAAACCTTTTCAGAAATACCTGCATTACACATTTCGATATAAATAAACAGCGATAGTCAGATTATTTAAGAACTGGACGCTATACTCTGCCTTAAAATTCCATACTGTTTCCATGACATCAGAAGAAACAACTGAAAATCGACAGGACTTTAACGGTTAAGTATGGAACAGTTGGAAACATTAATAACGGATATCTCGGAAATGGCTTATGGCAACAAAAGTTATTTGAAATAAACTGTGTGTTTTAAAGAGATCTGCCTTTTTAGTGTAGTATATTTTCGTCTATCACTTAACGTTCACCAGTTATACAAGATTATACAAAATTCCTTCCGAATGAAGAGGACTTCCTAGGCTGTTCAGAAAATTCAAGATACACAATTAATTGTTCTTTCACACAAGCCGTGTGTTGGACTGGGTTGGAAAGGTAGAATGAGATGACTGAAAAATTCAATGCCATATCCGGGATTTGAACCACGGATCTCCCGGTCTACGTCCGGTTGCTCTAACCACTGAGCTACCAGGGCAACATGCCGGCACGACATTGAATTCTCCAACTGATTCGCATTTTTCCCGTAAACCACAAGGAGATCCTAAATTGTATTGAGATGTCATACCCCAATGGCGACTTACATTCATTGTGAGTACTTTAAGTCCCGGGCTTTATAGTTACAACCACTATTAGGTCAATTAATGGAATTAATTGTTCTTTCACATAAGCCATGTGTGAAATGTTTTCTGATTCTACCTTTCCAACACAATTTAATATGTGGTATTTTAATCAAAATCGTTAAGAGACATTTTTTTAGAAAATCAAACATTTCGAAAAATCTTCCGTGTAAAGGGTAGTCTGGGGTGGATGAATTTTCTTGAAAATCGTCCTGTTGCATTTTTGATAGGTTCTGAACTTAAATATGAAGTTTGGTGTTTATGCGACTTTTCGTTTTTGAGTTATGCTCTTCACAGATAAACACACGAACTTTTTCTAAAATGTTGTTTTTGGATTCAGAGGTCTTCAAAAGATTTATTTCAGGTGAAATCTTCTTATCGAAATTTTGGGTGGAATGCAATACCTTGTCTACCTGCTAGGTACGTTTGTCACATGAAGGCCTTTCAAGAAAATCCGCCACTCCAAAACACCTCCTGTATGGAAACATTTCGATTTTTTTTCTCAAAATACCTCTAATGATTTTGACTAAAATGCAGCGAATATCTTAAATCTTCTGGGAACATCCTGTAAAGTCCTCTTAATTTTGAATGAATTTTGCATAATTTGCAAACCGTAAGAGATAGACAAGATCCTACTACTTAAAAAATTTAGATCTCGTTAAACCATAGAATATAATTATGCAAAATAAAAATTTTTGTAGCGTTAACCAGTTCCGAAATATACTTTGTGGTTGGTTTTCGTCGGTTTTTCAAATACCTGAATTTTTTCAACTGTTAAGTCGCTATTCATTCCTTCTTTCTCTACCACGTAGATATTAGGTAATAATCCCACCCAATACTGAATACATATTAAGAGAGAAAATTTTAAAATGGTAGAAAAAATCTGATGTGTTACACTCACATGACTTTCTCTATTCTTGTACAAACTATTTTTACTAACGCTTATTCTCCATATGCTTCATGTTAATCGAGATGTTAATCTTATTGCTAATTTTCTTGTAGATGCAAGGGGAATATGGTAGGCTTTAAGCGATAGTCAAATATTTTAAGATCTGGTTGTTATGTGGAGTATTCCATTCTCTTTGCATTACCAGGACAAAAAAAAATGAATAACGAATTTGAGAAAAAGTATAAGTATTGGAAAGTTTAGGGAATAACAAGCAATATCTCAAAAATGGTTCACTCAACGACAAAAATGTATATTACATAGTTTGTGTATTTTAACGCGATCTACATTTTTTGTCCAGTAAAATTTTGTCTATCTCTTATGGTTTACTAGTTATGCAAAAGTCGTTCACAACGAAGAATACTTTTGGAGACATTCCCAGGAAATTCGAAATATACATTTCAATTGTCATGAAAATATCTTTAAACGTGTGATATTTTAATCAAAATCGTTAGACCCATTTTGAGAAAATTAACATTTTCGAAAAATGTTCCATGTAAAGGGTAATCTGGGGTGGGGGATTTTCTTGAAAACCTTCGTGTCGCATCTCTGGAAGATACTGAACCTAAATATCAAGTTTGGTGTTTATCCGACTGTTTGTTTCTGAGTTATGTTGTACACACACACACACACACACACACACACACAGGGACATATTTCCAAAAATGCTTTTTTTGGATTCAGGGGGTCTCAAAACATATATTTCCGGTGAAATCTCGGTATCGAAATTTTCGGTGGAATACAATACTTTCCCTACTTACTATACGTAGTAGAGAAAGTAAAAATGTAGATCTCTTCAAAACTCACAATTTATTTAAAAAAAAAATGTTGTGGCATAAGCCACTTCTGAGATATTAGTTATTAATGGTTCGAATAGCTCGTTTCTTGGTCATTCTTAAGCCCTGTAGTTAGCGTCCAGTTCTTAAACATTTGACTATCACTGTTCCCTTTGTATCTGTAACAAAATGTGTAATGTTGCTATTTCCGCAAACGTTTATTGGATTAAAATGTTGTAGAATGAAAAATAAGCTTTAATAACATTTTGTATACTACTAATAAATGATAGAGAGCAGAGGTCATGTGAATGTATCACAACACATATTTTTTTTTTATTCTTAATTCTATTGTGACATCAACACGTAATATTCTGTTCCTAAAATAAAGAAAAATATTAGGCTCCAAATAGTCGTTCCAGAATAACAGCCAGGCACCTCCACGAGTATTGACGCACAACCGTATTACTGACGCGATATCCTGAGTGACAAGCGGTCTCGTTTGCTTTCATGTTTATGGGACCACTCCCCTCCGGCATTTCCCGCAGAATGGGGCGCGTTTCGCCAACAATTAGTATGCTTAAACCTACGTCATAAAAGGCTCACGACTGTTTGTCAATATACTTCAGCTGGCAGGTTTGTGGTCCAGTGCAAAGCTGTTCACTTATTAGCCTGAAAAGTAAAACACAATTATTTTATTACGGTTTACTTTCGGCTCCGCCTTGACCCCATAGTGTTTTGATAGTAACAGTAGGATATCCTTGTTTTTGCAACAAGTTGTGATTATTCGTGTCATTCATAAGTGTCTTGGAAGACAATCCACCCCTCTTTTCTTCTTCTCTCCGTCATACCATAAACGCGTTATATCGAAATACGGAATGAACAATCCTTGGCGGCACCGATTTCGCGGCGTGCAGCCGACCGGCGAGACTGGTTGTTGTGTCCGATGTGCGAGTGATATACATATATATTAGTTGCTTTGGAATGACAAGTTCTAACTGACAAAATGTAAAAAAAACACCTGATGTATTACACTCACATGAGTTTCCCTGCTCTTGTACAAACTATTTTTACAAACTCTTATTCTCCATCTACCTCATGTTAATCGAGATGTTAATCTTATTGCTAATTTTCTTGTAGATGCAAGGGGAATATGGTAGGTTTTAAAAGATAATCAAATCTTTTAAGAGCTGGTTGCTATTTGGAGCATTCCATTCTCTTTGTATTACCAGGACAAAAAAATGAATAACGAATTTGAGAAAAAGTATAAGTATTGGAAAATTTAAGGGAATAACAAGCAATATCTCGAAAATGGTTCACTCAACAACAAAAAATGTATATGACATAAATTGTGTATTTTAACGCGATCTACATATTGTGTGGAGTAAACTTTTGTCTATCTCTTATGGTTTACCAGTTATGCAAAAGTCGTTCACAATGAAGAATACTTTTGGAGTGATTCCCAGAAAATTTCATTTGTCATGAAAATATCTTAAACATATGATATTTTAATCAAAATCGTTAGAGCCATTTTTGAGAAAATTAAAATTTTCGAAAAATGTTCCATCTAATGGGTAATCTGGGTTGGGGAATTTTCTAGAAAACCTTGGTGTCGCATCTCTGGAAGATACTGAACCTAAATACCAAGTTTGGCATTTAACCGACTTTTCGTTTTTGAGTTATGCTGTTCACAGACACACACACCTTTTTCTAAAAGTTTTCTTTATGGCAGGGATCTCAATACATGTATTTCTGGTGAAATTTTAGTATCGAAGAAGGTAAAAGAGAAAGATTTAAAAGACATGACGAAATCATGCCTGAACATAATAGAGGATTTTATTCTGCTATGTTTCAAATTTAACTGAAAGATTATAAATTATATAAATATTTTATATTTTTCTTTTTACTTTCTCTACTACCTATAGTAAGTAGGCGAAGTATTGCATTCCACCCAAAAATTCGATACCGAGATTTCACCGGAAATACATGTTTTCAGACCTCCTGAATCCAAGAAAAGTATATTTGGAAACATGTCCGTGTGTGTGTCTGTCTGTGAACAGCATAACGTGGAGGTGTCTGGCTGTTATTCTGGAATGACTATTTGGAGCCTAATATTTTTCTTTATTTTAGGAACAGAATATTACGTGTTGATGTCACAATAGAATTAGGAATAAAAAAAAATGTTGTGATACATTCACATGACCTCTGCTCTCTATCATTTATTAGTGGTATACAAAATGTTATTAAAGCTTATTTTTCTTTCTACAACATTTTAATCCAATAAACGTTTGCGTAAATAGCTACATTACACATTTTGTTATAGATACAAAGGGAACAGTGATAGTCAAATGTTTAAGAACTGGACGCTAACTACAGGACTTAAGAATGGCCAAGAAATGAGCAATTCGAGCCATTAATAACTAATATCTCAGAAGTGGCTTATGCCACAACAATTTTTTTTTTTAAATAAATTGTGAGTTTTAAAGAGATCTACATTTTTATTTTCTCTACTACGTATAGTAAGTAGGGGAAGTATTGTATTCCACCCAAAAATTCGATACCGAGATTTCACCGGAAATATATGTTTTGGGACCCCCTGAATAAAAAAAATCATTTTTGGAAACTTGTCCGTGTGTGTGTCTGTGTACAACATAACTCAGAAACGAACAGTCGGATAAACATCAAACTTGGTATTTAGGTTCAGTATCTTCCAGAGATCCTACATGAAAGTTTTCAAGAAAATCCCCTCACCCCAGATTACCCTTTACATGGAACATGTAATTTTAATTTTCTCAAAATGGCTCTAACGATTTTGATTAAAATATCACACGTTTAAGATATTTTCATGACAAATGAAATGTATATTTCGAATTTACTGGGAATATCTCCAAAAGTATTCTTCATTGTGAACGACTTTTGCATAACTGGTAAACCATAAGAGGTAGACAAAATTTTACTGCACAAAAAATGTAGATCGCGTTGAAATACACAATTTATGTCCTATACATTTTTTTTTGAGTGAACCATTTTCGAGATATTGCTTGTTATTCCCTTAAAATTTCCAATACTTATACTTTTTCTCAAATTCGTTATTCATTTTTTTGTCCTGGTAATGCAAAGAGAATGGAATACTTCACATAGCAACCAGCTCTTAAAATATTTTAGTATCTCTTAAAGCCTACCAATTCCCCTTGCAATCTACAAGAAAATTAGCAATAAGATTAACATCTCAATATCTCGATTAACACGAAGCATATGGAAAATAAGTGTTTGTAAAAACTGTTTTACAAGAGTAGTGAAAGGCATCACATCAGATTTTTTTATTATTATTATTTCCCCAGATGTACATAGTGATAAATTACACCCTTACGAATGCACCTGAAATACATACATTTAGGATGTTAGTTACATAGATTTAACGTTTCTGCCATGCACCATGTCGCAAATGTCAGCATTAACTATGCTAGCTATTGTGCTTGTTCTATATTTACCGCATTCAGAACGCCATACCGTTTGAAATACGTCATTCCCAGATCTCGGGCTTTGATTTTCCTATGGACGTCTGCTGATTGGCTTGCCCCCGTCTGAATTGCTTCATCATACCCGCTATTTTCAATGACTCCATTTTCCATAAAAAACCTGTTATTATAGCTTCAATTTCTTTCTTTTTTCTCTCTTCAAAAATGAATGTTTAGTGTTAGAAGCGTTCGACATCATAGTAGCAGATGCATCTTTTAACTTCATAACTCTTTCTATGCATGTAAAGTTCTGTAACTATTAAATATTTAAGGTGCATTTTTAAACCCTGATATCTACATTAGTCTTAAATTTAAACAGTATCGTAATTTGGTGGAAGGGATAGAGAACACACAGAAGCAGCCTAAAACCATTGAAGCAGAGAGCAAAGGCCTATATTGCCTTGTACACCCGTGAACAAAAAAAATTAGTCATACCCGTTTCCATGTGACGATCTGAGGGCTTCATGTACCTTCGTAAAAGCTGTGTTCACTACGCACATGCAAGAAGTGTAGAATGGTCTCTGCTCTGTGAGAGAATGGTCCACTTATAACGGTGTTTCTCGGTTGTGATGCTTATAAGCTCTGAAAACAGAGCACGGGATAACGTTTCGTTGGCCGAGAGGTTAAGAAAGCACCGCTTGCTCGCATAAGCCCCTCGGTTCAAATCTCGCAATAGTTATTGTTATTTCTTATATTGTTAATTTTATGACTGGATGTGTAGAACATAATATTGCACTAATATAACTAGCATTTTAAGTTTTAGGCATATGTATGCACACAATTTTACTAAAATAGTCGTTTCAAATAACTAGAGAAGTAAATGCAAATAAACTATTATCTTTTAAAAGTAAAATAGATAAATAAACAAAATTAATATGAACCCTGAGCACGTAAATTCCTGCAGTAACATGGCTGAGAAACTACGTTCCAAGCTTCTTGAAGTTGTGCCCAGAAGTCATATTTTGTCCTTCGAGCATCTGCAAGGAAACTCGAGCGCAGCTAGGCCACATATTTTCAATAGGGTTCAAATCTGGTGAACAGAGAGGCTGAGGCAGTGTTTTTAACACTTAAATGATTTCAGTCAAATTATAATATATAAATTCAATAACAGCCCGCCTTAAAGCAATATGTGTATGTAACAATATATAAAAAGGGTATGTAACAGTCATTGTATATGTTTGTATTATTGTATCCATGTGTAATAATGTTATATGAATGTATTACGTAATTTAATAATGTAAGAGTTGTGGGAAATAGGTTAAAAGTTGCTAACAATGAGGTAACAATGAGGTAGCCTTGAGGCAATAATGAATTTGAAAGTTTAAAATGCTACTAGTCATTATTGGAGCAACAATAATGTAAATTTTGAGACAGTTTAAAAATAGCTTTAGTTAAATGAAGGTTTTCTATTGGAGTAGGATTAGCCAATCAGAGACTTGAAGTACAGAAATTTACAAGTTTAGGCGGTTGAAATCAATTCAGTTGCCTGCAAACAGTGTTCCTAACTGGACGCGAGACACGTTCTCGAGAAGTATAATACGTATTCCTGTGAGACGAAAATAGTTTACATATTAAAAAGTGCAAGTAATTCATAAAAGAATCTCACAGCTCTCTATATCAGTGAAGTGTTATTTAAATCATGTCAAGCATTAATAAAAGGAGTGAAGTAAAATGATAATCTGTGTAAGCCTACATTCTTGTCGCACCACAACCCTGCTAAGAGAAACGTGTCTCTAACAATAATACTGACGCGGCCGAGGCAAACATAAATATTTAATACCTAAGGAAACAGTCAAATTACAGAGTTAAAATTTTTAAAAATTGGGGCAAATGCTACCGGATACCATACGTGCGGTTGCAACTACTTCAAGTTCGGTTCCCCATCAGTTGAACTATAATACAACTCCTACTTCAAATTGGCTTTCCATACGTGAAGCAACCACCTTCTTCAAGGCCAGTCTATCTCTCTGACATCCTGCCTCTCAGAGAAACCAATTTGAGATCTTTGGGCATATGTGGACAAGATATTTATCCTGTATGAATTCAACATTTCCATCAGGATATCTCATTCACACAGAGGGGTATTACTGTGTATTGCATTAGCACTGTTCAGTGTATCGTCAAGCTGCCACAACACACCTAGACCGTCCCTTGATATTTAACAAGATACAGATATGCGATAATTGTGAAGCCACATATTTTGCATCGTAGTCACTATTATATTATGAACTTTAAAATTACCGTGTATGAAATGCAGTATATCGAAAATAAGTAGTCACTATGTGTTGATTAAACATTAACAGAAGGAAAAAAATCTGATGTGTTACACTCACATGACTTTCTCTACTCTTGTACTAACTATTTTTACAAACGCTTATGCTCCATATGCTTCATGTTAATGGAGATATCGAGATGTTAATCTTATTGCTAATTTTCTTGTAGATGCAAGGGAAATTGGTAGGCTTTAAGCGATAGCCAAATATTTTAAGAGCTGGTCGCTATGTAGAGTATTCCATTCTCTTTGCATTACCAGGACAAAAAAATGAATAACGAATTTGAAAAAAGTATAAGTATTGGAAAATTTAAGGGTATAACAAACAATATCTCGAAAATGGTTCACTCAACAAAAAAAACAACGTATGCGACATAAATTGTGTATTTTAACACGATCTACATGTTTTGTGTAGTAAAACTTTGTCTATCCCTTATGGTTTACCAGTTATGCAAAAGTCGTTCACAATGAAGAATACTTTTGGAGACATTCCCAGAAAATTCAAGATATACATTTTATTTGTCATGAAAATATCTTAAACATATATTTTAATCAAAATCATTAGAGCTATTTTTGAGAAAATTAAAATTTTCGAAAAATGTTCCATGTAAAGGGTAATCTGGGGTGAGGGGATTTTCTTGAAAACCTTCGTATCGCAGCTTTGGAAGATACTGAATCTAAATACCAAGTTTGGTGTTTATCAAACTGTTCATTTCTGAGTTATGCTGTTCACAAACACACACACACACACATACACACACACGTTTCCAAAAATGCTTCTTTTTTTTATTCAGGGGGTCTCAAAACATGTATTTCCGGTGAAATCTCGGTATCGAATTTTTGGGTGGAATGCAATACTTCCCCTACTTACTACACGTAGTAGAGAAAGTAAAAAGTGTTTACCACCTGCAAGAAGCGAAGCCACAGCGCTACAGAGAAGACACATGGAAGGTAGCATGTTTAATAATGCCGTACAACAACTTGCTACAGCGGCTACACAACCGTATTGCGTATGGTGTAAACAAGGCGCTGTGCCGTGTAGGACTTAGAAAAATTTGGAGTTCAAAACACGACGTGTGTGTGTGTGTGTCTCCACGGTGTTGTCCTTGGAAGAAAGGGATGAGACGAAAAACCCGAGAAGCGACGCGCTAAGGCGCGGTCCCTGCTGTCTACAGGGAGAACCAAAATACTACGAACCGCCTGCGCGGTGTTTTTTCTGTCCGCGTCCTCGGCGCTCGTTGCCGTCTGCCGCTATCATAGAAATGCGCGTATGAAACGATACATTTTTAAAACTACTTTTAAAGGCTTTACTTAACAACTTTATGAAAGTGTGTTTGAGGACAGAATTATTACTAAAGATTTGTGGTCCCCTCTGTCCCCCGACCTAACCCCCTGCGATTTGTATCTCTGGGGCAACTTAAAACAACGTGTACAAGACAAATCCACACACCCTGACAGAATTAAAACAAAATATCCGCCAGGAAATTTCTCAACGTGAACTACGGCGAGTGATGGATAGATTCCTAAAGAGGTACCAATGTACGGACAACGACGGTGGCCAGTTTCAGCCGGTTCGTAGTTTTTTGGCTCTCTCTGTAGATGACGACGGTGGTGGACCATTATCATCTCCTGGAGAGCCTCGAACAGGGGGTTCCCACAGAGAGCACCAGGAAGAAAATACACGTAACCGTGCGGCAGTGAGAACTCCTTTGCACACAACTACTTTCACCGCCTTGACGCAGCGCACCAACGCTGGTAACTTGATCTTATAACACTAAAATGCAATGAAGGTAAATGAAGAACCACAAAATTCATCATAGTATACATAATCCAAGCCAGCATTCTCCTTTCGAACTGATAGAAACATACACACACGCACAAACACACACGAAGTTAAGGTTTTGCAGTCCAACGGGTGTCGAAATTGGGATCTCCGGAATCCAATCAAAATTCATTCGAAATGCGAGAATGAAGAGGATTTCACATACTATTCACAGAAAGTTTAAGATAGTAACTATTACATTTTATTAGTCATTCAAATATCTTTAAAATATGGTACTACAATAAACATATTTCACCTTATCTTATAAAGTAAACCATAACTAAATATTTTGTTATGAAAAGCGAATTTTGGGGGCGACCTTCTTGAAACTCTTCGTCTCCATCCTTTGAAGACCTTAAATGCCAAGTTTAGCATTTAACAAAATTTTTCGTTTTTATTATACTGTTCACGCACAGATGAACGGAGAAATAGTATGCAGTACAGAAAGTAAAAATACCGTTTTATATTCATTAAGGGGACCTCAAAACATGTGCTTCCGGGAATTCTCGATATAGAATTTTTGGTTGGAATATGAGGCAGTATTTTTTAACACTTAAATGATTTCAGTGAAATTATATAATAAAAAACATAATGACCGCCCGCCTTAAAGCAATATGTGTATGTAACAATATATAAAAAGTGTATATACAGTCATTGTAAATGTTTATATTATTGTATACATGTTTACAATGTTATGTGAATGTATTACGTAATTTAATAATGTAGGAGCTGTAAGAATAATAGGTTAAAAGTTGCTAACAATGAGTTAACAATGAGGTAGCCTTGAGGCAATAATGAATTTGAAAGTTTAACAATACTACTTGCAATTCTTGGAAGCAATAATGTAATTTTAATGACAGTTTATAAAATAGCCAATCAACAACCAGAAAAAGCTTTAGTTAAATGAAGGTATTCTATTGGACAAGGATTAGCCAATCAGAAACTAAAAAGAAGCAAAATTTACAAATTCAGAAGTCAGTTACTAGTAGACAGTGTTCATAACCGGACGCGAGATGTGTCCTCGAGAAATTTAATACGTATTCGTGCGAGACGAAAATAGTTTACGTATTAAAAAGTGCAAGTATTTACTAAAAGAATCTCACAGCTCTCTATATCAGTGAAGTGTTATTTAAATAGTGTCAAACATTCATAATAAATGGAGTGAAGAAAAACTTAAAATCCGTGTAAGCCTACATTCTTGTCGCATCACACCCTGCCAAGACATCCATGTCTCTAACAATAATACTGACGCAGCCGAGGCAAACATAAATATATAATATTTAAAGAAACAGTCAAATTAAAAAGTTAATATTTCTTTAAACTTGGAGCAAATGCCACCTGAAAGTACATTTGGGGCGAAGGCTACGGGAAACTGTTTACTATATGTGCGGTTGCAACCAACTTCAAGTTCGGCTCCCCAACAGTTTAAATATAATAAACCTACTTCAAATTGGCTTCCATACGTGGGGCTTATAAAAAAATCTACTTCAAAATGCAAATAATATGGTTTGGTAAACACTGCAAAAAAATGAAAAATTGGTGCAATTTAATATATATATATATATATATATATAAAATATGAGCAATGTTCAAAAACGCCAGAATAGACAATCTAATATCATTTGTTACTTCTGTATATTAAAAATTTAAATTCTCTGTGCGATTTTTTTTGCAAAATATTTTTTTCCGTGGAAAGGAATGCTTTGTGAGGTACCTATCAGCATTTGACATTAAACAAAATAATCACGATTAAATTACTATGAATCACTTATCTGTGGTCGGAACAGCTGCGAATTGTGCAAGATAACAAGGGAACACTTACAACAGGATGTGACGGCCACTATACACTTCCTTCCTCAGCGTTGTCTCCGGTCTTACCTAAAAACAGAAGACAGCACGTTAGTTCAGCGAAATAACCTTTACTAACAACACAAATAAAAGACACTGGAGCACAGCAAGTCATTACACAGGGATGATTGCCTTATACAACAGACGTCGCTTTGTGATTCTAAATTTGCTCACTGACAAGTGCTGCAGCCATGCGGCCATCATAGAAGTTTGTCTGTGAAAACATTTCATTTAGAAGTACTGAAATACACAAGTCAAACATGGACTTTCTTACTTCTTCCGAAAATAAAGAAAAACCCTGGAAAAATACCTTCTCCACGCAACTGGAGGTAACTAAGATTCGAAATAGGGAGTTCCGGTTTGAGCGAAGTCATGACTTAAAGCAACGCTGAAAGGCAAACATCAAATATAACCATAAGAAAATTTAATATAATCAGAAACGAAATAAACAACAAAAGCTGTAATATTCAAACTTATAGTTTATACAGAATCACTTCAAGAGGAAAGCAAGAGATAATTGATTTAATTTGATCATTTATTAACTGCAACTGTTAGAAAAGGAATCAAAATGGCAGCGATACGCGATTTGTGCTTCAAAGAAAAAAGATGATATGTAAGAGGTGAATAATAAGGAATGAACTAAAGCTAAAAGGTGAAGATTTGTAAATAGCAGAAACGAAATTTAAAACTTGGCGAGAAAGAAGCAAAATACGCTGAAAAACCGCAACCTAGCAACCGAACAAGTGAAGAACAATGTAAATAGTTATTCTTCTTTTTTTTAATTCAACTTAGATACTTATACTTTCCCTACTTCGTATAATAAGGAACGTATTGTATTCCACCCAAAAATTCGATATCGAGATTTCACTGCAAATACATGTTTTGAAGCCCCTGAATCCAAAAAACAGCATTTTTAGAAAAAGGTGTGTGTGTGTGTGTGAACATAACCCGAAAACAAAAAGTCGGATAAATACCAAACTTGGTATTTAGGTTCAGTATATTCCAAAAACGCGACACACAGATTTTCAAGGAAATCCCCCACTCCAAACTACCCTTTACATGAAAATTTTTCGAAATTTAGTTTATAACAAATGTAACGATTTTGATGAAAACACCATATGTTAAATAATTTAGATTACAAATAAAACGTATATCTCGAGTTTTCTGCGAATGAAAACGTACTACACAAAGATGTAGATCTCTTTAAAATACACAATTTATTTTTAAATAACCTTTTTTGTGGTATAAGCCGTTTCTAAGATATCTGTTATTAAAGATACGAATTATTCATTTTTTGGTCATTCTCCAAAGTTCTTTCAACATTCAGTTGTTTCTCGCGATGTCATGGAAACAGTATGGAATTTAAGACCAGCATATAGCGTCCAGTTCTTAAACATTTGACTATCGCTGTTCTTTTTGTATCTATAAGGAAATGTGTGATGCAGCTGTTTCTGTAAAGGTTTATTTGGATTAAAATTAGTAGACAGAAAAACAAACTTTCGTAAGAATAATTTTATACCGGTTAATAAAGAATAGAGGGCAGAGAAATTTATGTGAATGTACCACAGATGTTTTAAAAAGTTTAAGGTCATTTAACTAGATAGGTCATATCGGTCGATGAATGAACGAAATGGGTGAAATGATATTCAAATGATCTAGGTGTCCATAGAGCTTAAAGTTATCGGACATTCACTTTCACAGGGTAAGAGAAAACCCCGGAGAGCGGGAGAAAAAAACTTATCCAGGTAACTTAACCTAACCGGGATTCGAACTCGCGACTTCTTAATGTGACACAGACACGCTACCCTCACACCACAGAGGCGAGCTAAAAGAAATATAAATGACATTTCACGCGATGCAGGATTAAGATTTTATCATGCTATATATTCTTTTCTTTGTTCTTAGCCTCGAAGGAAATAACACCGTCCCCCCTCAAAAAGGAGACGCTATAACATCGTGGTAGGAGATAGACGGGTTTTCGCGAGAGCAATAAGCCGATAGAACCGTGTCGGGAAGAAGTAATTAAGGAGTAGAGTTCAAAGTTACTGCGTCTAAATAGTATGCAACAGTGGTAACAGGAATACCGTAGCAGATGAGTATTTAGATTATATTGTGACCCAGAGGCTATGGCCCAAGGTTATCGGGAGGTCGGCGCCGGGCGGTAGGGGTAAACAAGATAACTGCCGCTCGCCAGCGTGAACACCGGGCGCGGTATCGGCAGATAAACACAACCTTCTGCAAGCTGCTTCTCCCCGCTCCTCCAGAAGTGCGTCCAGTGTTGACAAACGTAGCGGCATTTGAACCTTCGGGAGACATTGCGTTGAAAAACGAAAAAGTGGGAAAATGTTACGATTGTTGTAAACTTTAATTTTAAAGAATAAATTTATAACTATTAAAATAAACATGTAAGAATTATAAATTATATTCTACAAAAGTAATTTAAATATTACAAATTATATAATTAGTAATAAAGAATATTCCACGCTAAGAAAAAAAAAAGAATATCGCGGAGAATTGTCAAAAGATAAAGTAAGAAAACAGCTGTTACTTTCGAATAAGTGGTTGAAAGAATTTTTTTTCGAAATCGTTACAACCAGTTAAAGAAAGCAGTGCAAAAGCAAAGTATTGTTTTGGGGACAAAAAGAGATAATCTTTTGAAACACTTTGAAAGCCAGAAACATATGAAGAATTTAAAAGTACTGGCAGCACAACATTTCTCAGATAATAAATAAATTAATTTATTTACACTTTAATAAGAAATGTACAATTATTATTAATTATTCACTTAATCAAAAGAGAACTCACCGCCAATAAAATGGACCTAAATTGTCATTAGAGGGAGTATAATAATTTTTGTATGACTTAAGTGTAATGATATAATGTAGTATTTTTGTAGCAGAATTTTGTTCGGCCTGTAGAGAGATTCAATACTTTTTGTTTGGCAACACTGAGTGTATCGAAAAAGGTATAGAACGTTCGAGAACCTTGTGGAAAGATTCCACTGCATATATAAGCGAGCGCTCTCGCGAGAGTCAGCCAATGCGAGTTGAGGCGAGTCGACTGCGAGTTGAGTTGCGTCGTCGATCGAGCAAGTTTGTTGAATCAGACACTGTTAGCAAGTTAGCGAGTGCGTCTTTCGTGGACATTAAGAACGATTCTCAGATCGAGTTGCAGACTCTTCTGGCGTGCAACGAGTGCTATTGCGGAGCGACGGGTTGTGGAGGTCGTGTGAAGGGATAGCGTGAACCAAGTGAACTCCCAGTGAAGTTGAACTAGACAAGAACTTAGAACACTGACAGTGAGAACTGAGAGAAGTGACAGTTAATAGAAAAACTGTACAAAGTCTCAACATAAACGTAAACTTGAATACAAAATTTATCCTCCGCAGAAGTTCTGACCGCAGGGTTTTTCGCTGTTTTCCTGTCACTAGGCGAATGCTGGTTTGGATAATCGATCGGCAAATTTTCCTATCATCCCTTTCACCACTGTATTTCATTTCCTTCCTCTTCACCGCTATACCAGGCACTGGCTTATAAGTCTTTGGGGGTGTAAGTCCTACAAAGAAGAGGGCAATCTGTTGAAGAACAAGAAGTAGCGTTGAGTTGATTGACTCAGACATAGAAAAGTACGGTGCGGCTATACGCGACGCATAATAGCAATTTGTATTTTCTCCTCGCATAAGTGCAGAGAGAGCCAAAAAAACTACGAACCGGCTGCCTGGTGTTTTTCCTGTCCGCATGCTCAGCGCGTTGCCGTCTGCCGCTAGCATAGAAAGGCGCGGATGAAACCATACAACATTTTTAAAACTACTTTTAAAAGCTTTACTTACAAACTTTATGAAAGGAGATGCTGAAACTGGCCACCGTCGTTGTGGCCAGAAAGAATTATAGGGCCAATTTTTACTTTCTCTACTACGTATAGTAAGTAAGGGAAGTATTGCATTCCACCCAAAAATTCGATACCGAGATTTCACCGGAAATACATGTTTTAAGACCCCCTGAATCCAAAAAAAAAAAAAGCATTTTTGGAAACATGTCCGTGTGTGTGCCTGTGAACAGCGTAACTCAGAAACGAACAGTCGAATAAACACTAAACTTGGTATTTAGGTTCAGCATCTTCCAGAGATGCGACACGAAGGTTTTCAAGAAAATCCCTCCACCACAGATTACCATTTACATGGAACATTTTTCGAAAATTTTAATTTTCTCAAAAGTGGCTCTAACGATTTTGTTTAAAATATCATACGTTTAAGATATTTTCATGACAAATGAAATGTATATCTCGAATTTTCTGGGAATGTCTCCAAAAGTATTCTTCATTGTGAACGACTTTTGCATAACTGGTAAACCATAAGAGATAGACAAAATGTTACTACACAAAAAATCTGATGTGTTACACTCGCATGACTTTCTCTACTCTTGTGCAAACTATTTTTACAAACTCTTATTCTACATCTATTTCATATCCATCGAGATAAACATTTGCAGAAACGATCTTTTGACATGCAAAGAGAATTACATTTTACACATAGCGACCAGTTCTAAAAATATTTGACTATCGCTTAAGGCCTACTATGTTCCCTTTGTTTTGTATTTGCAAGGACAATATAGAAATACAGCAGCCTTTAAGCATCGACATATATCTTAATAGCTGGTTGCTAGGTGCAGCACCATTCTATTTGCCAAAAATTAATACTCTTTGCATATGCAAGACAAAAAAATGAATAACGAATTCCCATTTGAGAAAATAAGTATTGAAAAATTTAAGGGAATAACAAGCAATATCTCCAAAATGGTTCACTCTACAAAAAACATGTGTACGACATAAAGTGTGTATTTTAACGCCACCTACATTTTTTGTGCAGTAACACTTTGTCTATCTGTTATGGTTTACCAGTTATGCAAAAGTCGTTCACAATGAAGAACACTTTTGGTGAAATTCCCAGAAAATTTGAGATATACATTTTATTTGTCATGAAAATATCTTAAACCTATGATATTTTAATCAAAATCGTTAGAGCCATTTTTGAGAAAATTAAAATTTTCGAAAAACGTTCCATGTAAAGGGTAATCTGGGGTGGGGGGATTTTCTTGAAAACCTTCGTGTCGCTTCTCTGGAAGATACTGAACCTAAATACCAAGTTTGGTGTTTATCCGACTGTTCGTTTCTGGGTTATGCTGTTCACAGACTGACACACACACACACACGGACATGTTTCCAAAAATGCTTTTTTTTGGATTCAGGGGGTCTCAAAACATGCATTTCCGGTGAAATCTCGGTACCGAATTTTTGGGTGGAATACAATACTTCCCCTACTTACTATACGTAGTAGAGAAAGTAAAAATGTAGATAGCGTTAAAATACACAATTTATGTCATATACATTTTCTTTTGAGTGAACCATTTTCGAGATATTGCTTGTTATTCCCTTAAATTTTCCAATACTTATACTTTTTCTCAAATTCGTTATTCAATTTTTATGTCCTGGACATGCAAAGAGAATGGAATACTCCACATAGCAACCACCTTTTAAATAATTTGACTATCGCTTAAAGCCTAGCAATTCCCCTTGCATCTACAAGAAAATTAGCAATAAGATTAACATCTCGATATCTCTATTAACATGAAGTAGATGGAGAATGAGCGTTTGTAAACATAGTTTGTACAAGAGTAGAGAAAGTCACGTGAGTGTTACAAATCAGATTTTTTTCGAGTCAACAGAAGCCCGTGCATACGTGAATACAATTTTGCCCCCTGTTTAGAGAATTAACAGCCAGGGAACGTGATTTTGCCTTTTTTCAACAAGACTCTGCAACAGCTCATACGGCCAATATTTCGATGAAAATGTGTTTGAGGACAGAATTATTAGCAGAGATTTATGGATCTCTCGGTCCCCCAAACTAACCCCCTGTGGTTTCCACCTCTAACTTAAAACATAAAGTGTACAAGACAAACCCACACACACTGGAAGAATTATAACAAAATATACGCCAGGAAATTTCTCAACGTGAACTACGGCGAGTGATGGATAGTTCCCTAAAGAGGTGCCTTTAAAAGTTGTTTTAAATGGTTACATTCGCGCCTTTCTATGATAGCGGCAGACGGCAACGAGCGCCGAGGACGCGGACAGGAAAAACACCGCGCAGACGGTTCGTAGTTTTTTGGCTCTCCCTGTAGTAACAATAATAATTAACACCAGAAAGTCAAAATTAATTACTATCGGTTATAGTTAGCGAGTTTACGTGAATTCACAACTCACGTAGAGCTCCGGGAAAAGAGGAGTTTAAAAAGTTAAAGTCCTACACGAAAACGAACTCAATTGATATATCTAACCCGGAAATTTCATTGTTATTAATCAGTAGGAATAATATATCATCATTACACATTAGGGATATGACAAACAGTTATTTTCGAGTAACGGTCATAACTGTCGTAGTTACAATGCGTTAATGGTTAAGTATAACGGTTACCAGTAACGATTAGATGTAACCACATTTCAATATGAATGATGTTTATTTGAGCTTAGCGGCTGCGAATATTTTGCTATTAAACAGCATTAATTGTTTATTTACACCCATGTACCCGGGATGTATAAAAACTCGTGCACCTATAACCGTATCTTGATGCAATACAGTGCTGACTGACCAGTCTTCTGTGGCCTGTGACTTATATTCGAAGCGATAAGCAACCTGTAATAAACAAATATGTACTATACTCGGCGCCAATCAAGAAGGTGATTGACATTTCGCGGAGAGAGAGAGGCGACGTTACCGCTCATCGCGACCATGTGGAGAGCGTGCTAGAACTGTGTTGAAGGCCACTGGGTTGTGTCTGCATTGTAGAGCGGGTATTACTTATTTTCGTATACGAAGACAATTGTAAAATAATGAATCTACGTGCAGAGGATAGAAAATGCAAGAATATATCAGTGTAAAAGCCTGCGTTAACAGAAGAGACATACCTGTGAAATATTGATGCTTACTCTAATGGAAAAAATGCCAAATTTCCGAATCGCTTGCATCGCTGCTGTCATCTGAAGAGATGCTAGAATTCCCCACGGAAATGACAAGCTCCTTCATTTTCCCAAGCTGCACCTGTTACGTCATTTGTATGAGTTATCGCTTTTTTCAGTTTTCAGCTTTTACTGCTGTTAGTGCCTGTTCTGTAAGCTTTATTACTGACGAAACAGTGAAACCTTTATTGTTTCGCCCAACATAACCCTCGCCCGAAATTAATTCAATCGAGTTAAAATGACAATGATAAGGGGGAAGCCTAATTATTATGTGACCATGTTCTGCAGCAATGCCATCGACTACATAACTTGGAAACCGCGGTTTGTTTGCTTTCACAAGTTCCAGTAGCTCACGTTTCTTCAGTCCCTCCTTCATCGGTACATTGCGGCGAACAAGCCACTGAATTATTTTCTCCTCTTCGAAATATTCTCTCACGGAGCATATTATTTCCCGCGCCTGTCCTTTAATTGGGATACCTTTACCAAATACAGTTTTATGCGGTTCCCGAGTGCGCTCAGTTCTTCGTTTGGCTACGCTATCTTTGTCACTATTTTTGGACATTATTAAATATCCATTAAACGTGTCAACACAATTATAAATGCTCACACAACACACGCACGCACAAATACACGTAACATAAGGCAAATACCATACAAATAGGACGATGCAAAAGAACTTTTCAGTTCGCAGGCAATCTCCAAACTGATACAAAAATATAATAAGCAAGCTGGGGCTAAAAGGAGGACATTGTTTATAACTGCAGCGACAGCAGAAGATAAGACTGCAGTTTATGTTTACTGCAACGGTCGCTCGCCCGGCAGTCATGCCAATCACGTGTTACGATATCGCAACAAAGCATTTGCGTCTATCGTTGCTATGGAAACGTCTTAGTTCTAATTGGTCCTTCTAATGGTTGCTATGACGACCGCTGTGAAGTATTCATCCCCTCCCATTCCTTTAAAGCTTTCCACCACGTGGTTAGTAACTGTCAATCACGTTCTTGATTGGCGCCGAGTATAGCAACTCCGTGCGAGGATGACTCAAGTTGTAAACGAATATTGAGGCGACTAGTTGCCAAAAAGCGATACAAATGACGATTACAATGAAACCGCTACGTTACTTCCTGCCCATCCTTATTACACATCATTACCTACTCGACCATAATCTAATGGCGAACCTGAGATACCAAACTTGAGGTAACTACTGCTATAAGATGACATACATTGAGATGCTCATTCCCAGCGAAACCTCAAAGCCTGCACTTGCGGTGAAGAAATGAGACTGAACTTGGGATCATATGCATTGCTTCCGCCACATATAGGTAGGCGGTAGAGAAAGTTGAAGTGAAGCTAAATTGAGTATTCTGACTCACTCCGCTCTTTCCTGCACATCGTGCAAGTAAGCCTCTGCTCGCTAAGAGAGTCGAACTCTCCGCGTAGGTAACTATTTGCCCACAAGCTTCAAGAACTCGCTAAGCAGAACTGATCGAACCCACACACCCAGAGATTAGCCCTTCTTTATAATAGAGCAGCGCCTTCCAGGAGGTTCACCAGGGTCCAAAGTGAGGGGGTGGGGGAGTTCGGGAAGTTTCTACAGCACTCTCGATACAAGCTCCGCACAATTCGATTATCTGAGAGCACCTCCTCCTCTCCAACAGGGTGCGCTGTTTTGATCCATTCAGATGCCGTGGTGCGGACCCCTAACACCCGTGATACTTCTGACGTCACCAGAAGTACGCCGGGGCGAACAGCCAAGCCCCTCCCGAAAGGGAGTTGTTAGGATTGGGTTGAACTCGGCAGAGCAGAGGTTTCCTATACTCATGGGAGATAGGATACGTCTGGGTGAACCCAGTCGGGGTTGTGAGTCGCCTTAATGTCCTCCAGCACCAACCTGTAGAGCTGGTAGAAGGTAAGTAGACACTGTCACCCCCTCCGAGGTTGCTTAGGAGTTGACGCGCGTAAGTGGCGTATCCACTTCCGTTCTTGTACAAGCAAGAGGGCTGATTATAAATAGTACAACAGCCCTAATAGAAAACACAACGAAGAAGAACCACTCGGCTAGCGACTCCCTGGACAGAGGAGAGGAACTGGGTTCCCGGCTCTAGATTGACATCTTGTCTCCAATTAACCACACGTCAGCCGGAGCCGAAACCACGCCCTGTCAAAGGCGGAGCAAGTAACCAGAGGCGCCCGGCACAGTATACGAATACAAAGTATAAATTACGGCTATCATCTTTTGCTTTCTCTACCACCTACATTGTAGATAGAGAAGGTATTGCATTCCAACCAAACATTTGATATCGAGTTTCACCGTAAATTCATGTTTTGAGGACCCTGAATCCAAATAAAGCATTTTTGGAACTCAAAAACGAATAGTCGGATAAATACCAAATTTTCTATCTAAGTTCAATATCTTCCAAAGCATGCGACACTAGATTTTCAAGAAAATGTAGTTGATACAAAAATAAGCAACAAAAGTAACAATAGTTTGTATACCCACTAATAAACGATAGATGGTAGAGAAAGTCAATTTTTTTTTGGAATATCATGCTCTTTTTATTTTAAAAGTTAATTTGACGAAAACACATACCGTCGAGGAGCAGACACTCATGGATGCCTGGTATGAAGGAAGTAGATGAAACGAAATTTGGTGAAATAGATGAAAGGAAAGGTGATGATGGAGCAGTTGGTGGAATGAATGGCGGGGGAAACCGGAGAACCCGGAGAAAACCCGCCCAGACGCTACTTTGTCCACCACAAATCCCACATGCAGGTCCCTGGGATTGAACCCGGGACGCCTCGGTGGGAGGCGAGCGGTCTAACCACTCGGCCACGGCGCCGCCGCACACCTAACTCAGATTACTAAAAAACAAAGCTGGCTGACGAGGCATATCAGGGCCGTCAACGCTCTAACTTCAGTCAATAGATATATAACCGGAGAAATCACCAGACAACCCATTTACAAAAGACGCGCTATTTAGGTTTTATGTTAGCACTATGAGTCTCTGCCATATAGGAGGCGTGTTTTTAAATTACGGATAATTTTTTAAAAAATCTGATGTGTTACACTCACATGACTTTCTCTACTCTTGTACAAACTACTTTTACAAACGCTTATTCTCCATATGCTTCATGATAATCGAGATGTTAATCTTATTGCTAACTTAAAATGAATAACGAATTTCCATTTGAGAAAAATTGTAAGTATTGGAAAATTTAAGAGAAT
Source organism: Deroplatys truncata (assembly GCA_030765065.1). Lineage (NCBI taxonomy): Eukaryota > Metazoa > Arthropoda > Insecta > Mantodea > Mantidae > Deroplatys > Deroplatys truncata. Next base: position 301,233,554 of record CM060975.1, on the reverse strand, counting down.
AACAAGTATTATCTGGAAAATGGTTCATTCAACAACAAAAATGTATATGACATAAATTGTGTATTTTAACGCGATCTATATTTTTTGTGTAGTAATATTTTGTCTATCTCGTATGGTTTACCAGTTATGCAAAAGTCGTTCACAATGAAGAATACTTTTGGAGACATTCCCAGAAATTTCAAGATATACATTTCATTTGTCATGAAAATATCTTAAACATATGATATTTTAATCAAAATAGTTAGAGCCATTTTTGAGAAAATTAAAATTTTCGAAAAATGTTCCATGTAAAGGGTAGTCTGGGGTGGGGAAAGGTTCTTGAAAACCTTCATGTCACATCTATGGAAGATACTGAACCTAAATACCAAGATTGGTGTTTATCCGACTGTTCGTTTCTGAGTTGTGCTGTTCATAGACACACACACTTGGACGTGTTTCCAAATATGCTTTTTTTGGATTCAGGGGGTCTCAAAACATATATTTCCGGTGAAATCTCGGTATCGAATTTTTGGGTGGAATACAGTACTTCCCCTACTTACTATACGTAGTAGAGAAAGTAAAAAATAACACAACATTATGTTTCAAATACTTTATTGTTCATTCCCCTACTCTACCTACCTTTCCACATAGTCAACAACGTTGTTCAATTATGTCGTCACGTAAAGCAGCTTTTGTATACCTTCGTCAAAGAATGATGCCACCTGTGATGAAAGCCAGGTCTGCATTTCCTGTTTCACAAAATCATCCTCATTAAAATGTTTTTCACCAAGGAATTTCTTCAAATGAAAAGCGCTTGGTGCCAAATCCGGACTGTAGGCAGAGTGGTCGAAATGTTCTCAACCAAAAGATGCGAGCAGATCTTGAGTTTGTTTGGCTGTGTGTGGCCGGGCACTCATTATTGTTTCCCCATAAACTTCACACAATTGGCGATGAATATTTGCTGGCGTAACATTTCTCGCATTCAAAGCCCGAATCACTTATCTGACTTCACAGTCGGCAGGTCGTTCTATTGTTTTGAACACTCCGAAACGCTCTAACAACAGTAACTCACAAAGTAACGATCGCTCACAGCTGCGTCTGGCTTCCTAATGAATGGAGAAAGTGATCGCGCATGCTCAAAATCACGACTACAGCGCTGCAGCGGCAAAATGTTGAAAGAGTACTTTAAAAACGCGCCTTGTATATACTGAACTGTAATATTCTTTTCCCTCGCTACAAAGTTTTGGCCATCGCCTTCTTTCTCCGCCATAATCGCTGATTCCTAACATTGCAAAAGCAACTTCTAGTCGAGTGCATAGGTAAGACCTAATAATTAATAATAACCTTAAACTAATAATTAATCATAGTTAAATGCTCTCATAATTAGCCTAATTAATACTATAAACAGTCCGTCAGTTCTGATAAAATGATAAGGTGCAGAGTTTGAACTCTGCAGGGCGCCAACGTAACAGATATAATATAGAACTAACCTTCCCAATACATGTAACAGGTGCGTATTTGCAGAGGAGTTGCCGGTTATGAATGGCACCTAAACACCGTATATCCCAAGTTTCTGTAATAGTGACTTATCCCATAATAATGGGAAAATTGCCGAAGTTGCACTTTAGTAATCTTTATACACTACGTCCAGCTCGTAGCCTTCTTCCGAGGTCGTGGGTTCAAACCCGGCGGAGGGCGATGGATTTTTTTCGGGCGTAAAAATCCGCAACATGGCTTCCCGTGGTCCCGTGTCGTAGATTTACGGCACGTAAAAGAACCTCAAGCCTGATAAAGAGGCCTCTGAGCAAAATTACCGGTCTTTCACACCCAATATACAGGGTGATTTATGAAGAAATGAAACACTTCTTTCTTTAATTATTCTGTTCGAAATTCACCCAATGCCCCAATTTTAGCACCAAATTAAGCGAAATGTTCTGTAGTTTAGATTGCCTGTCACTAGATCCGCAGATGTTCATATTTTATTCGTAATTGTTAACTTTTATTGTCGGCAACTGTTTTTGAGATTTTGTTCTAGTCAACGTGAAAATGGAGTACACATTAAATGAACGATTCTTCCTTGTAAAGCAATACTGCATTACGAATTCAATTACAGCTACTCAAAGAGCATACCAGAGAGAATTTGGTGCTCGGAATCCTCCTCAAAGAAACACAATACTGTGACTGGTAAACAAATTGTAAACAAAACTCGTTCATCTAGGCTTCCCACGGTTGTTGTTGACGTAAGAGCACGACTGGATCAGTCACCCAAAAAATCATTGAGATGTTTGTCGCAGGAGACAGGGTACAGCTACTCAATGTGTCAGAGAGCGGTGAAAAGTGCAGGCTTAAAGTGTATAGGATTACGGTTGTCCATCAGCTACAGACACCAGATAAGGATAAACGACTGAATTATCGTCGTTGGTTTCAGGCGTTCATTGTGCAAAATTCTTCCATATTGTCCATCACATGGTTCACAGATGAAGCATGGTTCCATTTATCCAGCTATGTGAACTCAAATAACTCACGCTATTGAGCCAGCGAAAATCCACATGTTATTCATGAAGCACCTATGTACCCAGTTAAAATCGGAGTTGGATGCGCAATATTTGCACAGAGAATAGTGAGACCAAAATTGTTTCTGAAAACAAAGTGAACACTGCAGAGTAGCGACGGATTATCATGGAGTTTGCTGAGCAACTAGACAATGTAGAGCTGAGTCAGGACGGCGCTACATGTCATACATCAAATGAATCCATGGCACTAATTGCAAGTTTCTTTGACGACCGGATAATTTACAAGCACCTGTGACCACCGAGATCTCCGGATTTGACATCGCCGGACTTCTTTCTATAGGGTTACTTAAAAGTCACACGTCCCCAGACATTGGACGATCTGAAGCACAACATTACACAGGAGATTCAAGCTATTGACAACAGAGCCCTCCAACGAGTGGCCAGTAACATGGAACGTGCTGAGTTGTTCCTTATGCAGGATGGAGGACATTTTCAACATTTGCTATAGAGGTAAATAATCTCCCAAAATTCCTCTGCATTTCAGGTATAATAAGTTGTCGCTAGCATAACTCGTTTTGAAACAATTAAAGAAATAAATGTGTCAGTTCTTCATAAATCACCCTGTAGAATGGCAATGTAAAGACCACAGCAGTTAGAGTGTCCATAAATAAAACTCAATTTCGTAGCCTTGTCGGTCGTTATACCCACAATATGACACACTGCCAGCTTGCTTATTCGTTTTTGTGTGTGTGTGTGTGTGTGTGTGTGTGTGTGTGGTGTGTGTGTCTTTTATATTTAATAATAAGCTTCAGCAGTTATAGCCTTTGAAAATACTTTTGAAATTATGGTGGTCGAAGCTACTAATAAATATAAAATACCAGGGGGGAAAAAACAAGAAAGGAACCAGAAAAAGTTTTACAAAACTTAATGAAGGTTTAATAAACGAGCTGAAAAACAAAAGGGTTTCTGTAATAACGAAGTTCTTTCATTACAAAAAAGCAATATTAGATCCTGTGGTAACCGTATCCCTAGGCCAACAGGTATTATGCGATAAAAAGGAAGCCCAAACTATGAGCCGAGTTTGACGGTCTGCTGTAACATAAACCTTCTTGTGGAACCGTCTCTCTCTCCCCCTTTTGTTATCATAGTTCTCCAGTTCACAGCATCAGATACCTTGATGTGTCAGGCCGAACTGCAAATTAGACCTACAAAAACTTTCAGTGGTTTACTTCTTTCCCCCGGCAAAAATGGAGGGAGGACAGAAAGGAGAGAAACAATGCTGCTGACGATAGAAGGCAGACAAAACAGAAGGAAAGAAAAAAACGATATGTTGTGCTACATTCACATGAATTTCTCTACCCATTATCGTTTATTACTTTCTCTATCGCGTACATAGTAGGTACAGAAGGTATTGATTCCACCCAAAAATTCGATAGAGATTTCACCGGAAATACATGTTTTGAGGGCCCGAATAAAAAACCTTTTTACTTTCTCTATCACGTACACAGTAAATAGAAAAGGAATTACAATTCCCAAAACTTCATACTGAGATTTCACCGGAAATACATTTACGAAATCCCCTGCATCCAAATAAAGCACTTTTGGAAACCTCCGTGTGTGTCTGTGAACACCGTAACTCAAAAACGAAAAGTCGAATAATTACCAAATTTTGCATTTAAGTCCAGCATCGTCCAAGGATGCGACACAAAAATTTTCAAGAAAATCCCCCAACCCTAACTACCCATTATATGGAACATTTTTTGAACATTTTGATTTTCTAAAAGATGGCAGTAACGATTTTGATTAAAATACCATATATTAGAGGTATTTACATGGCATATAAAGTGCATATCTTAAATTTTCTGGGTATGGTCGATGAAGCCCTCTTCATTCGGAAGGAATTTTGTATAATCTGGTATAACTGGTAAACATTAGGCGATAGACGAAAACGTGCTACACAAAAAAGTCACATGACTTTCTCCACTCTTGTATAAACTACTTTTACAAACGCTTATTCTCCATATGCTTCATGTTAATCGAGATGTTAATCTTATTGCTAATTTTCTTGTAGATGCAAGGGGAATTGGTAGGCTTTAAGCGATAGTCAAATATTTTAAGAGCTGGTTGCTATGTAGAGTATTCCATTCTCTTTGCATTACCAGGACAAAAAAAATGAATAACGAATTTGAGAAAAAGTATAAGTATTGGAAAATTTAAGGGAATAACAAGCAATATCTCGAAAATGGTTCACTCAACAACAAAAATGTATATGACAGAAATTGTGTATTTTAACGCGATCTAAATTTTTGTGTAGTAAAATTTTGTCTATCTCTTATGGTTTACCAGTTATGCAAATGTTGTTCACAATGAAGAATACTTTTGGAGACATTCCCAGAAAATTCGAGATATACATTTCATTTGTCATGAAAATATCTTAAACATATGATATTTAATCAAAATCGTTAAGAGCCATTTTTGAGAAAATTAAAATTTTCGAAAAATGTTCCATGTAAAGGGTAATCTGGGGTGGGGGGATTTTCTTGAAAACCTTCGTGTCGCATCTCTGGAAAATACTGAACCTAAATATCAAGTTTGGTGTTTATCCGACTGTCTGACTGAGTTATGCTGTTCACAGCCACACACACACACACACGGACATGTTTCCAAAAATGCTTTTTTAGGATTCAGGGGTCTCAAAACATGTATTTCCGGTGAAATCTCGGTATCGAATTTTTGGGTGGAATGCAATACTTCCCCTACTTACTCTACGTAGTAGAGAAAGTAAAAACACAATTTATTTCATATAACTTTTTTTGTGGCAAAAGCTATTTCTGAGATACCCGTTATTAATGGTTCGAATTGTTCATCACTTGGTCATTCTCTTAAAGTCCTGTCAACATTCAGTTCTTTCTCACGATTGAATGGAAACAGTATGATATCTTAAGGCCAGTGTCCAGTTCCTAACATCTGACTATCGCTGTTCCCTTTATATCTATAACGAAATGTGTAATGTAGCTATTTATGCAAAGGCTTACTTGGATTAAAATTAATAGATAATCTTTAGTAGGATTAGTTTGTATACCGACTAATAAACAAAGAGGGTAGAGAAAGTCATGTGAATGTATCACACCAGAAAAAATTTATGTAGCTTCTATAAACTGTTCATACGAAGCTTTATTTCTACATGCTTCTGTTAATGAGATAATCCTTTACAGAAAGAATTTCAAGGTGGGATAGGGGCCACGGAATCTATAGTCAAGATGTTTAAAAACGGATGCTGGAGCAGTCTAGAGAGGGCGATAACTACCCGTCCGACCAAGCAGCCCTCTAGTATCCACGGGGAGTACTCTTTCCTTTGAGCATGCATCCGCTCTATTTGTCCGGAACCCCGATACCTTAAAAATGAGAAGGAAACAGAATAAAAGAGACATGACGGAAAGGAAACCGCGGTAGAAGAGAAACTATTCCGATACTCGCCTACCGACTAGGGAAGACCACGAAAAGCCCATGGTCAGAATGGGGGTTGACTGGAATCGAACCCGGGACCTCCCGAACTGTGCAGACATCTCACTAGCTCTTTAAATGTTGTGGTCCTTAGTGTCCCATTCTATATTGGGCGTGAAAGACCGGTAATTTTGCTCAGAGGCCTCTTTATCAGGCTTGAAGTTCTTTTACGTGCCGTAAATCTACGACACGGGACCACCGGCTTTACTTCCCTTACGCCCAAAAGCTCCATCGCCCTCCTCCGGATTTGAATCCGCAACCTCGGAAACTAGAGCCTAGCAGGATAACCATTACACCACGGAGGACGACACTCGGTACCCCTGTATCATAAAGATAAGCCGATTGTCTATCTCATCTCACCGATTGCAACTTAAGTACCACAAAACAATAAACTTCACCCCCAGTGATGTTGCGACCTCTTTATTCGGGTCATGCTACGTCACCCTTGGGAGCGTCTTTATTGGCATTTCCTTCCGATTGGGAATGCTTCCCGCGTATATCGCCTTAACCCAGTTTCACAAAGGTGAGTAAACAACGTTACGGACTAAAATTACCATCCCCCGTGTCTTACTTACGACTTCTACAAGCTCATCCCTGAATTTAAATTTGTTGCATCAACGTGCATTAACCTTATATGCAGGTCAACTAATTATTTGCCCTCAAGAATAAAGAATTTCCCTTTTGTAGCCTCTACCACGTACCTAGTAAGGCAAGGCATTGCACCCGAAAGTTCGAGACCGAGATTCCATTGGAAACACATGTTTTGAAGTGTCCTGAATACAAAAATATAAACAGGTGTTTTTGTAGCATAAACCATTTCTGAGATATCCGTTATTAAAGGTTATATTTATTTATTTCTTAGTCATTTTCTTAAAGTTCCTTTAACATTCAGTTGTTTCTCGCGATGTCATGGAAACAGTATGGAAATTTAAGGCCAGCATATAGCGTCCAGTTCTTAAACATTTGACAATCACTGTTCTCTTTGTATCTATAACGAAATGTGTAATGTGGTTATATCTGCAAAGGTTTATTTGGATTAAAATATAGTAAATAGAAAAATAAGCTTTAGTAAGCATACTTTGTATACCCACTAATACGGGGTAGAGAAAGTCATGTGAATGTATCACATAAGATTTTTTTTAAAAACTGCTCTGAATTACTTGAATCAAATACTATTTATTTAAGATGTTTACATGCAAATAGAATGTATATCTTGAATTCTCCTGAATTTTATATAGTAATTTGGTATAACGGATAAACCATAATATGTATTCAAAGCCATTCTTTGAAGATCCTGTAAACGTTCAGTTGTTTCTCGCGATGTCAGAAAACAGTGTGGAATTTTAAAGGCAACGTGTATCGTCGAGTTTTAATCTTCTAATACATGAATTATTTTGTTACATATGCCACTCTTTCTCCAACTCCTTAACCGGGGCCTTAACGTAAGGGATTCGAAAAGGCATGATCGTTAAGGCGAGAGGAAATGGTTGGGCATCCATTCACAGCCGAACGTCGTTGAGTTCGAATCCCGGCGACTGCAGTCAAAAGTGCCTGTGATATAGGATGGGGAGGACCCACGTACAATAACCGGTGTGATGGAACGCATGTATGATGCACCTGCATGGATTTTGTTTTTTGTTTTAAAAATAAAAGCACTACAGTAATACTGAAATAAATGAATATATTTATGATACAAAATAGCTACAAATACTTACATTTTACTCTTATAAGCCAGGATAATATGAAACTAAGAAACACCGTTGAGATATTCGAAAACTTTAAAACACCTTCTGTTGTCAAATGCTAACACTAGAGGGTTAAAACATTTGAATATCACTGTTCTCTTTGTATCTATAACGAAATCTGTAATGTGGCTATTTCTGGAAAGCTTTATCTCGATTAAAATGTAGTAGATAGGAAAATAACCCTTCATAAAAATAATTTATATACCCACTAATAACCGATAAAGAGTAGAGAAAACCGTGTAAATATAACGGATCAGAATGTTTTTATTTCACTTGTATAGCCCCCTTTAACTTCTATGGTAACATTAAGGGCTTTGACCCGGAAAATCTCTCGTTGACTAAGTTATTTTACGTTGGGTTTTAATCTTTTCTCAACACGCGCATTCCCAGACGTTGTGAAGGGTAGGAAGAGATTCCAATTGAAGAAAAATTCTACCGCCACAGCCAGAGTTAAGAAGCCAGAACCCTTACCACTTAACGGCAAAGGCAGTCTGTATTGTCTTCTTCGATTTTTCCCACCTCTAATAGTGCATGGTGCGGCAGTATTTTTAACACTTAAATGATATCAGTCTAGTTATATAATATAAAACATAATAATAGCCCGCCTTAAAGCAATATGTGTATAATATAATATATAAAGTGCATATTACAGTCAATGTATTATGTTTATGTTATTATGTACATGCATAATAATGTTATGTGAATGTATTACGTAGTTTAACAATATAGGAGCTGTGAGAATAGAAGCAAGCTGCCTTCCGTAGCAAACAGAATTATAAAGTAAAAGCCGAAAGTTGCTAATAATGAGGTAACCTTGGGGCAACAGTAAATTAGAAAGTCGAAACAGGCTACTAATAGTTCTTGGAACAATAATAATGTAATAAATATAAATAGCCAATAAAAAACTAGAAACGGTAAAAGTTAAATAAAGGTATTCTATTGCAATAGGCTTAGCCAATCAGAGACTAGAAACAGAGAAAATGTACAAATTCAAGCGGGAGACGCTACAAGGAAGCGTAACCAAACAGTTCCGTTCGGTACGGGTTGTGTGAGACATACAAATTCATTGCGGTGAGAATAATATAAAGTTTACCTGTTTAAAAGTATAATTAACAATAATCCCACAGCTCTACAGTAGGATACATCAGTGAAGTGTTATTTAATCGTGTGAAGGATTAATAAAAAAATCTGATGTGTTACACTCACATGACTTTCTCTACTCTGGTACAAACTGTTTTTACAAACGCTTATTCTCCATATGCTTCATGTTAATCGAGATGTTAATCTTATTGCTAATTTTCTTGTAGATGCGATAGTCAAATATTTTAAGAGGTGGTTGCTATGTGGCGCATTCCATTCTCTTTGCATTACCAGGACAAAAAAAAACTAATAACGAATTCCCATTTGAGAAAAAGTATAAGTATTGGAAAATTTAAGGGAATAACAAGCAATATCTCGAAAATGGTTCACTCAACAAAAAAATGTATATGACATAAATTGTGTATTTTAACGCAATCTACATTTTTTGTGTAGTAAACTTTTGTCTATCTCTTATGCACAAGTCGTTCATAATGAATACTTTTGTAGGCATTCACAGAAAGTTCGAGATATACAATTGATTTGCCATAAAAATGTCTTAAACTTATGGTATTTTATTTAAAATCGTTAAGAGCCATTTTTGAGAAAATTAAAATTTATGTTCCATGTAAAGGGTAATCCGGGGTGGAGGGATTTTCTTGAAAACCTTTGTGTCGCATCTCTGGAAGATACTGAACCTAAATACCAAGTTTTGTGTTTATCCGACTGTTTGTTTCTGAGTTATGCTGTTCACAGACACACACACACGGACAGGTTTCCAAAAATGCTTTATATGCATTCAGTGCACCTAAAAACATGTAATTCTTGTGAAATCTCGGTATCGAATTTTTGGGTGGAATGCAATACTTCCCCTACTTACTATACGTAGTAAAATAGAATTATAATTTGTGTAGGCTTGTTCTTTAGCCGTACCAGCCCTGTTAAAAGATAGGTGTACTGCAAATTAGTACTGACGAAGCCGAGGCATGCATACATACATACATAAGTAAATAAATAAAAATTAAAATAAAAATGTTGATTCTTAAACGTGGGGCGAAGCCCACTGGAAAGTTTATATCGTACGTGGGGCGAACACTCCTAGAAAGAATCTCTCGCAAAATTGGCATCCATTACGTGCGTGGTCTCAAACAGCTTCAAATTGGTGCCTAAATGTGGTGTAACAGCTACAAGAACTAACAATTAAACCTCTTCAATAGAAACCTAAAAGGATGGACAATAAATAGAAAATAATGAACATTAGAGTAAATATGAAAAAGTAAAGAAAAAAAATCATGAAAAGTTGTCGCGGTATCGTTGTGTTATCTTTTTTTGCTGAGCGCCTGTTATTGTTTTACTATTTTGAATTTTGGGTTCTTTGTCCTCCGGCCAGCTATTAATAGTCAGTCGAGCAAATTTCTTGAACAGGGTGTGTAAACGGAAAGGAGTTGTTACTAAAAGAATTTGTTTTTACACTTTTATTGCCGTCACACTTTATTAATTTGACATAATTACTTTTGATACACGCCCGACTGAAACTGTTATATTTTCGAATGTAACTATTATCACTTATTTTCCGCGCATTATTAATTCGAGTATTTCACATTTTTGTAACTAACTTTACGACGCGAGAGATTCTGTAAAACTACGTAACGTGTACTTCGTGAATGATTCTGTTGAACTGCGCGACGTGTAACGCGTGAATGATTCTCTTGAACTGCGCATTACTTGTCTCTGGCTTTAGAATTTATACTCCCTTACCCCGATATGCCTAAACATTATGACAGAACTGCTATTGGTTAATAAAACGCGCCAACATTAGCGTCTATTTTTTTATCCAATCAAAATTACGAACACATGCTCTAGGGAAGATATTCCCTCCATTTCTAAAGAAAAGCGCGCTACTCTGACGTCATTTGCTTGTCTCTTCTAATTGATAAACAACTCACCCCCTCGATACATTGTTACCCGCTCCTATTGTCAGTTTCAGTGAGGCCGTGTAAACTTATTTCCTAACAATGCTTATAATTAACAAACATCTAAAATCATTGTTATACAATAATGCTAATTTACACTACAATCACTCTGGCATTCACAGTGTTGTGATATAAAATACTGCCTCAAAGTGAGCAAAATATGGTAAAGACAGTAGAGAGGAAAAGAGGCTGCTATAAAGAGAAAAGGACGGCGAAAATGTATGAATTAAAGAGTATAGAACGGAGATAAAGCGATTGAGGTACGCTATGGCCTATAAACGTGTTAACCAATAAACAACCGTTTCTCTTGCTCACCCCTTATGAAATAACTGCCCCCGGAGAATACCGACATCTTTAACCCATTTATCCGTGGTAAATTACACGATTTATCACCCTCAGCCGATCACCACCGCTGTTCAAAGGGACAGAGTCATTAATTGCCTTTTATTTCTCTTTATACTGGCCAGTTTCCCATAGGCTGCGCTGCCTCGTCACACAAAGGCAATTAAAGCAAAGACAACAGATTGCCACAACATCTCTGTCCTATGTAAATTGTTTAGTTTCTGTTCTTTCCTGCCTTCCAACGCAATTTTATTTGCTTTACTTTTCCCAACACTTCCCCCAACCGTTTTTTTTTTCATCGAGAATAAATGAATTACTGCGGTATGCAAGCATTTGTTCCAGATACGTTACAGAGAAAAGTACGGTGGATGTGATATTTACACATTGTTTCAAAAAGCGTAGCAGAATTTTTTTACTCTCTTTATACCACTTTGGTGGTTAAAGGAAGCGTTATTTCACCTAAACATTCGATATCGAGATTTCACCATAAATACATGTTTTGAGATCCCTTGAGCCTCAAAATAGCTTTTTATTAATACTTTTACACGACTTTCTCTACTCAGTCTTCTACAAACTATACTTACAAAAACTTATTTTTCTAAGTACTTGTTGCTAACCGAAATAAAGGATCTTTCAACAAGAGTGTCCTATTTTTAACAAGTGATAGCTGCCGTTGTTATTGAGTTACAGCAGTCATTTTTTCATGTGGTTACAGTTGTTATTGACAAACAGCCATGGAACGTTACAGCATTCAGCAACCCGTAGAAATTGTGAAAATTTATTATCAAAATGGATCATCTGTTCGCCAAACCTTCCGTTATTGCGTGAAGTTTACGGTGTGCATAATCGTCCCTGCGAGAGAACGAACACGGCGCGCTTTCTCCCCCTCCAGAACTGTGTCGAAATTGTTCTACAGTGTTCTGTGGAAGATTCCAATGCCTATATAAGCGAGCGTTCTCGCACGAACAGTCAGTGAGCGAGTCGACTGATGAGTTTCTCGTGCTTCATCAAGTGCAATTCTCCGAGCGAGTTTATGGCGATTTCTGTGGCATGCGGTGGGGCTGCTGCCGAGCGAGGGATTTTGGAGGTCTTGTGTTCGACTCTCCAGCAAGTGTACCGTCCGGAAGAGGAGGTTACGTCACGAAGAAGTGAAGTGAGGGGGGAAGCTGAACTAGTTCACCTCAGTGAAGTTAAATTAGATAAAACTAAACATTGGCGTGAGAACTGAGAGAGTGAGGGTTGAAAGATTGAAAAAAAGTCAAAATAAGAAATTTTTTGGTAATTGCATAGTAATACAATTAAAGAACAGTTCAAAAGCTACAGTCGAGGATTGCGCTAATGTGAAATTACACGTATTCGAACTCTGCTGATTTTTCCGTGGTAACGCTGCGGCTGTCTATTGGGAACATGTGCAAACTTGCACAACGATTTTTTTTTGTTTTGTTTTTACCGAAGATAAATAAATTGTGAACATTTACATAAAAAGTGGCGAGTTGAAAATATATACGGCATTTATCAGTCCATTTTCATCTATAATTACTTTCCCTACCACGGGCATAGTATGTAGAGAAGGTTTGGCATTCCAAACAAAAATTCGATACTCAGATTTAACCGGAAATACTAGTTTCGAGGCTTCCTGAATAATTAAAGAAAGCCTGAAAGGCTGTATGTGTGTTTGTCAACACCATAACTCAAAAAGGAAAAGTAGGATTAATACCAAACTTGGCATTTAAACTCAGTATCTTCTAAAGATGCGACACAAAGATTTTTAAGAAAATATCTCCAGTCCAAACTATCCTTTACATAGAACATCTTTCGAAATTTTAGATTTTTTCAAAAATGGCTGCAACAATTTTCATTAAAATGCAATATATTAATGATATTTACATGCTAAATGGAATCCATAACTTTTTCTGGAAATAACCTGAAGTCATGTTAAAATTGTATATAATCTTGTATAATTGGCAAACGTTAAGCGGTAAACGAAAACGCACTAGCTGTATAAAAAATGTAGATATCTAAAACACACAATTTATTTCAAATAACTTTTTTTGTGACACAAGCCATTTCCAAGATATCCGTTATTAATGGTTTGTCATTCTTTTAAAGTCCTGTCAACATTCAATTGTTTCTCGCGATGTCATGGAAACAGCATGAAATTTTAAGGCCAGCATATAGCGTCCAGTTGTTAAACATTTGACTGTTGCTACTCCCTTTGAAATTATAACTAAATGTGTAATGTAGGTACTTTTACAAAGATGTGTCTTGATTAGAATTGAGTAGATATAAACAAAAACCTTTGTATGAATTCCTTCTATATTCAGTAATCAACCATATAGGGTAGAGAAAGTCATGTGAAAGTAACATATCAGATTTTTTGTTTGTTTCTTCTGCATAATTTAGATATGAATTATTGTATATCACTACAATTTTTATAATGGCGATTGTAATTCGGTCTATGTCTGTTATGCCCATAACAAAAAAATATGATATGTTGCACTCACATGACTTTCTCTACTCTTGTACAAAACTCTTTTTACAAACGCTTATTCTCCATCTACTTCATGTTAATCGAGATAAACAGTTGCAGAACCCGTCTTATTGTTAATTTTCTTGTAGGTGCAAGGGGAATATGGTAGGCTTCAAGCTATAGTCAAATATTTTAAGAGCTGGTTGCTATGTGGAGCATTCCATTCTCTTTGTATGTACAGTCATAAAAAAACAAATAACGAATTCCCATTTGAAAAAAAGTATAAGTTTTGGAAAATTCTAACAAATAACAAGGAATCTCGGAAATGGTTCACTCCACAAAAAAAAAATGTGTATGACATAATTTGTGTGTTTTAACGAGGTCTACATTTATGTGTAGTAAAATTTTGTCTATCTCTTACGGTTTATCAGTTATGCGAAATTCATTCAGAAAGAAGAGGTCTTTTGGGGACATTCTCAGAAAACTCAAGATATACATTTCATTTGCCATTAAAGTATCTTAAAGATATGATATTTTAATCAAAACCGTGCCATTTTTGAAAAAATCAAAATTTTCGAAAAATGTTCAATGTAAAGGGTAGTCGGGGTGGGAGGATTTTCTTGAAAATCTTCGTGTTGCATCTTTGAAAGATGCTGAATCTAAATACCAAGTTTGGTATTTATCCGACTTTACGTTTTTGAGTTATGCTGTCCACAAACACACAGACACACACAGGGACCTTTTTCTAAAAATACTTTTTTTTTTATTCAGGAGGCCTCAAAACTTGCGTTTCTGGTGAAATCTCGATGTCAATTTTTAGGTGAAATGTAATACTTCCCCTACTTACTATACGTAGTAGATAAAGTAATAATTCAACAATTATTTAGCAGTTTTGTACCCTGACTGTACACATGATTGTGCTTATCACACGTGCTTGCTTTTCAAAATAGGTACAGGAAATGCATAGAAACCGAAGATTTCAGCACTGTGACCAACTTTCGTCTAATAAATCGCCGAGAGGAAGGGCGGCCAGATCTGATGGCGACACGCGCAGCTCTATGGGGTCCCTGATGTTTCTAGACCGCCCCTGCGATACCCCTCCTACGCACAGCTTTGGGCGGAAGGTTTCATGCCAAGAAACAGTTCTTTTCTTAAACACAAGCACCGCATACGCCGCACATAACCATTCACCCCACCTGGCCCTGAAACATGAAGAGGGAAATGAAATAAGGGGAAATGAGATAGAGGAAAATTCGTGGAAGTATGGGGTGAGGCCAAAGGGTTTTGCAGCTAAAATATTAAATTTAGTTACCCCAGCATAAACATTGGGGGAGCGTAGCCAGAGGCTAACGAGTGGACCAGGAACTTGCTGCACTAATTTAAAGCAGGCGTGGGATATTCATAACATAATGCACTTAAATTCACATTTAACACTGACCTGTGGTTTATTAAATAATTGACATGGTGCCACTAATTCATTCACAACAGATTACAAGACAAACATTAGAGGGAGATGCTCCACACTCATACGGTCCACGCACACACCCTACATACACATTTACACGCCCTGAAGACGCACACAAGACTGACCCACGCTACTACTTGACTGAGGAGGTGGGGAGAGATAGAGATGCCGCACCGAACGAAATTCAAACGCCAATCAAAATCACTAGTTCAACAATGTCATGGTACAAAGCAACAATGCAAGCACATACGCTACATCATAATCCACTCAATCATTCGTCTACCGAATTCGGAAAACTACGAAAACCCCCAAGGCCAAGGTGACCAGTGCAACGGGAATCGAACCCGGGACGCTATCACCTGAGCCATCCTCTCGGTTTACTTACTAAGAACTTGTCCTCTCCTTCGGTAAAGCCGAGACACATTTTCAAAACTGTGTCTCGAATTTCATTGCCACGTTGTGATTTATTGAAGACGTTTATAGATTTGTGGCACAGACAAAGGAATTTGATTGGCCCACGATACTTCTCACAGATGATGCTATTTTTCACGCCCTTGCTTTGCTGTATTCTCCCTCAATATCGACGTTCTCTACCTTTCAAATTCCCGGCAGGATTCCCGAAGATGGCTTTATCTGTGACGTCAGAAGGGAATAATCGGGGAGCTTATCCGGGAGAGTGAGAGCTATAAAACACGTGACCGGGATGGATTAACTTCGGCAGATTGTCAGATGTCTTTCTGCTTCTACCACCGGCAAATGAGAACAAAAACCTGCGGAAGACCGCTTTTCAAGATTCAATCAAGCTTCTCTATTGTTAGCTTTTCTTCTGCAGAGCATTGAAATGTCTCGTTTATTGTGTCTTTGATCTCGTGGACCTTACAGAATCCACGAAGAGCAACGTTTTATTCTGTAGTAACTGGTATTTATCGCTTAAGATACACACATGAACGCTCCGCAATCACAGTGGTTGGAGAGTTGTACCAGGCAGACAAATCAATGGTAATAGCTAGGCTACCCCAACATACACATAATCCCCAATTTTTCATTCAAAGCTGAAGTTTACTAGAAAATTTTCTGTTAAGATTTAGTCTTTGTATAGACCATTCCTCTTAAATGAGCCACATATTCTATATGGGTCAATAACTTTAGCACTGCCTGGGATATCCACCAAGTCAGTTATTTTATAATATGCTTGCAAGAATATTATTTTATAGGCTAAAACGTGAACTCGGTACTGAGCCCTAATAAAATCAGAATGCTACATCATGAGCAATAGACAAGATGCAGTTTGGAATGAAGGAGCAAGAGTTAGTAACAAAATTCTGATGACATTCACATAACTTTCTCCACTCTAATTATTCTTACGAAAACATGTTTTTTATCTACTTCATTTTAATCTAAATAAACCTTTGCAGAAACAGCTACATTACACATTTCGTTATAGATACAAAGGGAACAACGACAGTCAAATGTTTAAGAACTGGACGCTATACGCTGGCTTAAAATTCCATATTGTTTCCATGACATCGCGAGAAACAACTGAAAATCGACAAGACCTTAAAAGAAGGACTAAATATAGAACAATTCGAACCATTAATATCAGATATCTGGGAAATTTCTTATGCCACAAAAAACGCTATTTGAAATAAATTGTGTGTTTTAAAAAGATCTACAGTTTTTGTGTAGTACATATTTGTCTACCGTTCAAAGTTTATCAGTTATACAAGATTACCCAAAAATTCTTTCCGAATGAAGAGGACTTTGCTATTCCCACAAAATTCAAGACAAAACATATTATTTGTCATGTAACTATTTTTAATATATGGTAATTTAATAAAAATCATTAGAGCTATTTTTCATTCTCTACTACGTATAGTAAGTAGGGGAAGTATTGTACTCCACCCAAAAATTCGATACCAAGATTTCACCGGAAATATATGTTTTGAGACCCCCTGAATCAAAAAAAAGCATTTTTGGAAACATGTCCGTGTGTGTGTGTCTGTGTGTATGTGTGTGTCTGTGAACAGCATTACTCAGAAAGGAACAGTCGGATAAGCACCAAATTTAGGTTCAGTATCTTCCAGAGATGCGATACGACGGTTTTCAAGAAAATCCCTCCACCCCAGATTACCATTTACATGGAACATTTTTCGAAAATTTTAATTTTCACAAAAATGGCTCTAACGATATTTTCATGACAAATGAAATGTATATCTCAAATTTTCTGGGAATGTCTCCAAAAGTATTCTTCATTGTGAACAACGTTTGCATAACTGGTAAACCATAAGAGATAGACAAAATTTTACTGCACAAAAAATATAGATCGCGTTAAAATACACAACTAATGTCATATACATTTTTTTTAGGTGAACCATTTTCGAGATATTGCTTGTTATTCCCTTAAATGTTCCAATACTTATACTTTATCTCAAATTCGTTATTCATTTTTTTGTCCTGGTAATACAAAAAGAATGGAATACTCCACATAGCAACCAGCTCTTAAAATATTTGACTTTCGCTTAAAGCCTACCAATTCCCCTTGCATTTACAAGAAAATTAGCAATAAGATTAACATCTCGATTAACATGAAGCATGTGGAGAATAAGCGTTTGTAAAAATAGTTTGTACAAGAGTAGAGAAAGTCATGTGAGTGTAACACATCAGTGTTTTCATAAAATTTCCATGTTATGGGTGGCTTGGGATGGGGGGATTTTGTTGGAAATCTTGTGTAGCATCTTTGAGAAATAATTAACTTAAATACTAAGTTTGGTATTTATCCGTCTTTTCGTTTTTGAGTTATACTATTCACAGACACACACACACGCGAACCTTTTTCTAAAAATGCTTTCTTTTTGGTTTCAGGAGGCACCAAAACATGTATTTCAGGTGAAATCTCGATACTGAATAATTGGATGGAGTACAATACTACACACGTGGTAGAGAAAGTAGTAACACGTCACCCAATGCCTCTTCGCTGAATACATCTTCAGATAAATCAATTTTGAAGTTGCAAAATCCTACTACCTCAACATGCACCTCAGTATCCATCATTGAAAACCAGCACGTTCATTCAACTTTGAAAATTGCATTTTTAATCACTGCACGATCAAACAGTGTCAATTTCCAAATAAACGTTCTTGAAAAAAAAATATTGTGTTCTGATTTTAGCTTATCTTAATTTTGAGGTTAACAACTTTCCCCACTATTGGCAATATTGCTTAATATTCACTAATACATTCGACTCTTTATTGATTTAGTATGCCGTGATCTGATACATTACACAATAGTGATTAATTTTTAAGTTCACATGAAATAAATTATTATTTATATAATAATTTGTTATATTTTATTCTTGGAATAATGTTAATAAATCCCATTGGAGGGATTTACTATCCCTCATGGGATTACTTAAGATAGCATTCCATCTATTTGTTACTTTCTCTACCACGTACATAGCATGTAGAGAGAGTATGGCATTATACCAAAACATATTATACAGAGATTTCACCGAAATACACGTTTTGAGGCCTCCTGAATTCAAATAAAACTTTTTTAAAAACATTAGTTTCCTAATTATAACTAATATGATTTTCCGGGCTGTTATGCCGTGGTCTGCTGAAGAAAGATTTCCCAGACGTTTCGTCCACAACTGCGGTGGACATCTTCAGTGGCGCGGACGAAGTCTTCTCGGTGAAAGTATCGCAGCGTCTGATGCGTTGGCCGTTAGTGCCGCTCTCTTTATAGTGTGGGCGCTCCCTGCTGATTGGCCCGCTGGTATGAGGGGGCTGGCGCCGGCTGTGTTGTTGCTCTCTTCTGATTGGCTCGCAGTGTTTTTCGGTTTTGTATGACCTTTCTTGTTTTTGATGACTAGATGCCAGTTACTGTTGAGTTTCAATGCTTCTTCTTTCCTATTGAAATTATTGGGATGTTTAACGGCCAACGCATCAGACGCTGCGATACTTTCACCGAGAAGACTTCGTCCGCGCCACTGAAGATGTCCACCGCAGTTGTGGACGAAACGTCTGGGAAATCTTTCTTCAGCAGACCACGGCATAACAGCCCGGAAAATCATATTAGTTATAATTGTGACACCGGCCGTGAAAACCTACGTTCTTACATTAGTTTCCTAAATTTGGTATTTAGGTTTAGTATCTTCTGAAGATGCGACACGAAGATTTCAAAAAAGATCTTCCACATCAAACTACCCTGTACACGGAAAAATTTTCGAAAATTTTTGCTTTCTAAAAATAGACTAACGATTTTATTAAGTTACCATATAATTATTACAGACATTTACGTAACCAATGAAATGTATATCTTAAATTTTCTGGGAATAACCTTTGAAATCCACTTCTTCGGAAGGAATTTTGTATAATCTTGTATAGCTGATAAAAATTAAGTGATAGACGAAAACGTACAACACAAAAATGTAGATCGCTTTAAAACACACAATTTATTTCAAGTAACCTTTTTGTAGCATCAGCTATTCCGAGATGGCCGTTATTAATGGTTCGATTTGTTCAATACTTTGCCATTCTTTACAAGTCCCCTAGATTTTCAGTTGTTTTTCGCGATGTCATGGAAACAGTGTGGAATTTTGAGGCCAGCATATAGCGTCCAGTTCTTAAACGTGTGACTATCGTTTCCCTTTGTATGTATAACGAAATGAGTAACGCAACTATATCTCCGTTAAAACTAAATATTTAAAAAAAAAATTAACTTTCATAAGAGTGGCGGCGCCGTGGCCGAGTGTTTAGACCGCTCGCCCCTCGCCGAGGCGGCACGAGTTCAATCCCAGGGACCCGCATGTGGGATTTGTGGTGCACAAAGCGGCGTCTGGGCGGGTTTTCTCCGGTTTCTCCGGTTTCCCGCGCCATTCATTCCACCAACTGCTCCATCATCACCTTTCCTTTCATCCATTTCGCCTTCATTTCGTTTCATCTACTTCCTTCCTCCCATACCAGGCATCGGGCTTATCACCCATCTTGGATATTCTGTCTGATCCATGAGTGTCTGCTCCTCGACGGGCCTCTGACCCCAGGCACCCGCCTGTAAGCCCTGGGGGGTGTAAGTCCTACATAAGAGGAGGTTAAACAGAGAAAGAAGAACTTTCATAAGAATAATTTCTTTATCTACTAATAAACGATAGGGGTAGAGAAAGTTATGTAAGTGTAACACACATCTTTTTAAACGGGTGTCCTTACGATCACCATTATAAAAAATGTGGGGTGTAATGATTTTGGGATTTGAAAATCTGGTTACTTTATAAACATTTCATTCGGTTTCTGTGAGTCAAGTTAACCAGTTTTGTCCCAAGAGATAAACACAGACTCTTTTAGCAAAGTGCATTTTCTAAGAGAAACCGACCAAATTAATTGCTCTTGGAGGTCTGTATCTTGCTGGACCGCAGACTCCGTACGTGTGTGTGGAATTACAATCAGCAATCTCATTCGCTGCAGTAGATATATCAGTGTGAATGTTCCTTACACGGCGTTGCATGGGCAAATAATTATATCCCGAATAGTACTAGTATTATGCTCGAACACCTCTGCCCCTACACTATAAATTCCTCCATCATATTCATTACATTTCTGAAGGCAATTCATTTCTCTCATTTCTGCAGTGTTAAAACCCAATATTTTAGGTACAGTTTTCTTTTCTAAACCTTTAATCACACAGCAATGGTGTTTCGGAATATTTTTACTTGTGAATATGTTAAACATTTATCACCAAGCACTCGGAATTAGTGTCTATAACACTTTTTACTTTCCCTACTGCTTATCTACACTATATTCACTCTTAGGTTGATCCGCGGCAAAACAAACTCAGGTAGTCAGTGCACCGTGGTGCAACACGGTAGCAATGCCCCCAGAAAAGTAGTCCCATGCTAATCTCTGAATTTTAGAATGAATTTATCCTTAAACAGCATAATATACAAATACCTAAGGTTTTATTTAACGCTGATTTATACCGTAAAACAGAGCTACAAGTCCCATGACGCAATTCGTATGACTCACCTGGGTAGGCGCAGAATATTGTTTACAGCCAGAAACGAGCAGTTGTGTTTAGTTTCATGGAGGTCGGTGAATTTTCTCTTGTGTTTTCGTCGAATTACGTAAAGCATTATTATTGACTAGTAGTGAAAAAACAATAGTGTTGAATGTTTATTATAAGTTATGTGAGAAATATGGAACACTTTCCGCGAAACAAATTATGAAATTAACTTCTGAGTTCACTGGTGTTTCGAGTATAAGTATAAACAGTGTTGTGTAGAAAAACCTGAAACGAGAAAAGTGGTTACACCCGGAAAAAAAGAAAGCATATGAAATACGCGATGCAAGAATGTAGTGATTTTAAGAAGAATGCAATTCCCGTAACAGTGCACAATTTCTTTTTTAAAATGAGCCGCCAACAGTTAATAAAGTGCCGCTATCAGAGAGCGAATAAATTAGGTTATCGCATACCTGTTACTTTATTTTAGAATTAACTATTATTATATGTGCAAACGTTTATTTTGTTGCAACTATCAATCTTATCACGTTTAACCCTTAACAGAATATGCTAATCAACGTTTCAGTTGCCGAAATAAGGACTCTGTACTTTTTTGCACTACGTGCCGCTTGTACTCGCCAAATGGTCTGAAAGTGTGACAGTATTTCTAGTGTGAATAGCGGAAGGATACATTATAACGGTGCACTGGTCACCTTGGGTTTGTTTTGACGCGGATCAACCTAAGAGTGAATACAGAGTACAGTAAATAGAATAAGTATTGCGTTCCATCCAAAAATTCGATACCGATTTCCGATACCGGAAATAACGCCATTTTGGGACTCTCTGAATCCAAAGAAACATTTTTATAAATATCAAACTTGGTATTTCGGTTCAGTAGCTTCCGAAAATACGACACGAAGATTTTTAAGAAAATTCCACGTCCCAAACTACCCTTTACATGGAACATTTTTCGAAATATTTTATTTTCTAAAACATGGCTCTAACAGTTTTGATTAAAATACCATATGTTAAAGATATTCACATAACAAATAAAATGTATATCCTGAATCTTCTGGGAATAGGCTGTGAAGTCCTCTTCATTCGGAAGGAATTCTGTGTAATTTTGTATTACTGATCAAACGTTAAATACTACACACAAAAATGTAGATTATTTAAAACACACACAATTTATTTAAAACAACTTTTATTTGTGTGACATGAGCCATTTCGAGATTTCCGTTATTAATGGATCGAATTGTTTAATACTTACCCGTTCTTTGAAAATCCTGTCGATTTTCAATTGTTTGTCGAGATATCATGGAAAGAGTACCGAATCTTTAGGCCAACATATATCTACCGTACAGTTCTTAAACATCTCACTTTTGCTATTCTGTTTGTATCTATAACGAAATGTGTAATGTAACTATTTCCGGAAAGGTTAATCTAGGTTACAATGAAGTAGATAGGAAAATGAAGTTTCGTGAGAATAATTTGTATACCCACAAATAAGCGCTACAGGGTAGAGAAAGTCACATGAATGTAACACGTCAATTTTTTTAATATTTGCTGTTTATGTTGACTTTTTAAGAAACGCCAACGAAAGCAATTAAATGCAAGAGAAACGCGTTTACAATAATTTGTAAATCGCAAGTGCTCTTGATTAGATTGATATACTTAAAACATACCGCGTGGGAATTTATAAGCGATTGGAGCTGTTAAAGCGTTGTTTAATTTCTTTTTTTATGTTTAATACAAGACATTGCCCTAAAGGGCCTGGAGAAATTTAAGTCAAGTATTCCATTAAGTTAGTTGTGGATGGGGAGAGCTCATCTAAAATAATCGGTGGTTGGCATCTCTATATAAAGGAGCAGGACAAAGAGACCAGATAGGTTTTTTTTTTAATGTCGATCGTTATCAATGCATAAATCACGCCTAGTCCGCAGCCAATCAATCTCTCTGTCAGCTCGTTTTCACAGTTTCATTTCGCGAGTTTGCAATTAAGGCGAGTTTGCAATTGTGTCTGCAAGGACGCAAATATAATAAAATGGATGGTGGCTATGGTTGTCACGTAGCATTCGCTCAACCTAGTTACCTGCAGCAGATCCACAAGGGCAAATAATTACCTCTGAAGGGAGACAAAACATCTCGCTGAGGTTTTTTTCTCTACTGCGGTAGAACATGTGTCACATTGTCCACCTGTCTCTAATATAGGTGCGACAACAGCCAGGTGGTTATAACTGCATTAACTGTTACATACAAATATCATAGTATATCTTAATGTATATAAAAGAGGTGTGTGTGTCCCCTATAGGCTTACACACCGTTCCACCGATTTCGACCAAACTTGGCTCAGACAACCTTTGACACAAGATGAAAATTACTGCCTAGCTTAGAATTAGAAATTCAGTCGCATTTCACACGATTAGCTATTTAATTTTATGTAATACCTATAAAAGCTGCAAGACCGCCTATATCTTTCTCAACGTTAATCGTAATAGCTCGAATATTGCCAAATAAAAATTAATCACATAGGCTTTCACGGCCTCACAAAATAACAAAGGAACAGCGAGTTCACATATTATTCGTTGATCTTCTCTCTGACATTGGTCATGGAGTAATAACATTTGCAGACTCTATCTTATTGCTCATTTTCTTGTAGATGCAAGGGGAATTGCTAGGCTTTAAACGATAGTCAAATCTTTTAAGAGCTGGTTGCTAAGTGGAGTATTACATTCTCTTTGTATGTCCAGGACCAAAAAAAAAATAAATAAAATGAAACCATCTTACGAAATTAGTTCAAATCAGCCTTCCTTTGAAGCAAAAGCCGATAGAAGATTCACAAAATCATAGCAGTTCGTTTATTTCTCAGTATAAAAAATATTTGACCATCGCTTAAGGTCTACTACGTTCCTCTTGTTTTGTATTTGTAAGGGCAATATAGAAATACAGTAACCTTTAAGCACATACATATCTCTTAATAGCTGGTTGCTAGGTGTAGCACCATTCCCTTTGCCACAGATTAATACTCTTTGCATATCCAAGACAAAAATCTGATATGTTACACTCACATGACTTTCTCTACTCTTGTACAAACTATTTTCACAGACGCTTATTCTCCATCAACTTCATGTTAATCGAGATAAACATTTGCAGACTCTATCTTATTGCTAATTTTCTTGTAGACGTAAGGGGAATATATATTTACAAGGGCAATATAGAAACACAGTAGCCTTTAAACATATACATATCTCTTAATAGCTGGTTGCTAGATGCAGCATCATTCCCTTTGCCACAGATAAATAAAGACAAAAAAAAGAAAATAAGTATTGACAAATTTAATAGAATAACAAGCAATATCTCGAAAATGGTTCACTCAACAACAAAAAATGTATGTGACTTGAATTGTGTATTTTAACGCGATCTACTTTTTTTGTGTAGTAAAATTTTCTCTATCTCTTATGGTTTACCGGTTATGCAAAAGTCGTTCACAATGAAGAACACTTTTGGAGACATTCCCAGAAAATTCAAGATATACGTTTTATTTATCATGAAAATATCTTAAACATATGATATTTTAATCAAAATCGTTAGACCCGTTTTTGAGAAAATTAAAATTTTCGAAAAATCTTCCATGTAAAGGGTATCCTGGGGTGGGGGGATTTTCTTGAAAACCTTCGTGTCGCATCTCTGGAAGATACTGAACCCAAATACCAAGTTTGGTGTTTATCCGACTGTTCGTTTCTGAGTTATGCTGTTCACAGACACACACATACAAACACACACACACCCACGCACACACACCCACGCACAGACACACACACGGACATGTTTCCAAAAATGCTTTTTTTGGATTCAGGAGGTCTCAAAACATGTATTTCCGGTGAAATCTCGGTATCGAATTTTTGGGTGGAATACAATACTTCCCCTACTTACTATACGTAGTAGAGAAAGTAATAAATAACGAATTTCCATTTGAGAAAAAGTATTAGTACTGAAAATTTTAAGGGAATAACAAGCAATATCTCGAAAATGGTTCACTCAACAACAAAAATGTATATGACATAAATTTGTATTTTAACGCGATCTACATTTTTTGTGTAGTAAAATTTTGTCTGTCTCTTATGGTTTACCAGTTATGCAAAAGTCGTTCACAATGAAGAATACTTTTGGAGACATTCCCAGAAAATTCGAGATATACATTTCATTTGTCATGAAAATATCTTAAAACATATATTTTAATCAAAATCGTTAAGAGCCATTTTTGAGAAAATTAAAATTTTCGAAAAATGTTCCATGTAAAGGGTAATCTGGGGTGGGTGGATTTTTTTGAAAACCTTCGTGTCGCATCTCTGGAATATGTAGAGAAAGTAATAAGCATTTTCGACTAGCAAATTTTCAAATACCCTTAGCAACAGACAGCAAATGTAAAATGAAACACACAGAGGCTAAGGTTCTTTTTAACCATAAACTGGATTGCAGCAAATCTCGTCGTTTCAACTTTATAATCTATTATAGTTCTGTTTTCATTACGCATAGGAACGAACCACTCTACCAAAAAGCGGTGCAAAGCTCCCTGATTAAACAAAAAGTACTAATAAAAATGATAGTATGTGCCTATCCGAGTGAATGCCACATTCATATAGGGAAATTGCAGTTTTCTGCGGTAACCATGGAAACGAGCCGTATAGTAATATTTAGAAAAGAGAAAGGGTGTGTTTACTGTGACCACATCAAGTGAATGGAAGCGTATTCAGCTAAAACTGCCAGCTTCCTTCCTTACCACAGCGTGGTTTACTGCACACGTGAAACATGATCCCTCGCCGTTAATTAAATGGGGTATTAATTTAATTGGAACCGAATTCATTGGTCAGTTCTTCATTAAAACCTGTGTGAAATTCAGCCTACAGCCATCAAAAGCACTTTATAACAGCGAATGGTTGCAATACATTCTCTATTTTAATTACAGCAGAGAAACGCGATGGAATATCTCCATCCAATGCTCACCTGTTTTATTTATCAAGGATTTTAAACAGCACCATCTGTGTGTTTCACATAAATTTTGGTGACTCTTCCCAAAACAGCTACGTCATTCTATACTGACCAATCAGGTGTAACAGTGGGTTGGGAATCTACCATTCTGAGCTGTTATCCTTCTTTAACTGTAATCAGGTTCCACTTATCTCTGATCGTAGGTACAAGGTTACGACGAACTTCTACCGCTTGAGGCAGTATTTTTAACACTTAAATGATTTCAGTCTAATTATATAATATATAAATTCAATAACATCCCGCCTTAAAGCAATATGTGTATAAAATAATATATGGAAAAATCTGATGTGCTACACTCACATGACTTTTTCTACTCTTGTACAAACTATTTTTACAAACGCTTATTCTCCATATACTTCATGTTAATCGAGATGTTAATCTTATTGCTAATTTTCTTGTAGATGCAAGGGGAATATGATAGACTTTAAGCAATACTCAAATATTTTAAAGGCTTGTTGTGTGGAGCATTTTCCATTCTCTTTGCATGTCCAGTACGTAAAAAAAATTAATAACGAATTCCCATTTGAGAAGTATTGGAAAATTTAAGGAAATAACAAGCAATATCTCGAAAATGGTTCACCCAACAAAAAAAATGTATGTGACATAACTTGTGTATTTTAACGCGATCTACATTTTTTGTGTAGTAAAATTTTGTCTATCTTTTATGGTTTACCAGTTATGCAAAAGTCGTTCACAATGAAGAATACTTTTGGAGACATTCCCAGAAAATTCGAGATATACATTTCATTTGTCATGAAAATATCTTAAACATATGATATTTTAATCAAAATCGTTAGAGCCGTTTTTGAGAAAATTTTCGAAAAATGTTCCACGTAAAGGGTAATCTGTGGTGGGGGGATTTTCTTGAAAACCTTCGTGTCGCATCTCTGGAAGATACTGAACCTAAATTGGTGTTTATCCGGCTGTTCGTTTCTGAGTTATGCTGTTCACAGACACACACACACACACGGACATGTTTCCAAAAATGCTTTTTTTTGGATTCAGGGGGTCTCAAAACATACATTTCCTGTGAATTCTCGGTATCGAATTTTTGGGCGGAATACAATACTTCTCCTACTTACTATACGTAGTAGAGAAAGTAAAAAATAAAAGTATCGAAGGTAAGTATTAGACATAATTTGATACTGCACAGTAACGGAAGTATCAAGGCCCCATCCCTAGCTTAGTAAGATAATATAATTTAGGAGATTGAGTCAATTGTTTGATAGCTGATGCCATGACTCAAAAGAGGTACTTTGAAAATAGTAATATTGACGATAACAGAGACTCGGTTTAATTTGAAGTCGGAGACGTGGATTATTAAGAGACAGATTTTAAAGAGGTAAAGAAATTTGGGTTGTATTTTACTTCCCGCCCTTGTGAACACTGAATGTTATTACAGCCATCAAATTTATGATGTTAGATATGGGTGTCCATATGCTGGAATTCTAAATTTCCTTCCGTATAAAACTCATCGAAAATTCCTAGAAAATGCATGATCGTGCAAAAAATACTTTTTATGTAAAATCAAACCTAGCAGCCAGTGAAGTATGTTTAGATTATTAGAGGTATTACTACTGTTATTATTAAATAATCTTATTTTAAAAGTTTGGTAGAAAAGACATTAAAAAACGCCATTTCAAGGAAAAGGACGAGAAGATAAAAAAATCTTATGTGTTACACTCACATGACTTTCTCTACTCTTGAACAATCTATTTTTACAAACCCTTATTGTCCATCTACTTCATGTTAATCGAGATAAACATTTGCAGACTCTATCTTATTGCTAATTTTCTTGTAGATGTAAGAGGAATATATATTTACAAGAGCAATATAGAAATACAGTAGCCTTTAAGCACATACATATCTCTTAATAGTGGTTGCTAGGTGCAGCACCATTCCCTTTCCCACAGATTAATACTCTTTGCATATCCAAGACAAAAAATGAATAACGAATTCCCATTTGAGAAAATAAATATTGAAAAATTTAAGAGAATAACAAGCAATATCTGGAAAATGGTTCACTCCAAAAAAAAAATGTATATGACAAATTGTGCATTTTAACGCGATCTACAATTGTTGTGTAGTAAAATTTTGTCTATTTCTTATGGTTTACCAGTTATGCAAAAGTATCGAATTTTTGGGCAGAATATAATACTTCCCCTACTTACTATACGCAGTAGAGAAAG
The DNA here is from genome assembly GCA_030765065.1 of Deroplatys truncata. Classification (NCBI taxonomy): domain Eukaryota; kingdom Metazoa; phylum Arthropoda; class Insecta; order Mantodea; family Mantidae; genus Deroplatys; species Deroplatys truncata. The sequence continues at coordinate 301,205,257 of CM060975.1, read as the reverse complement.
TAAAAAAACATAACCGTGAAAGAAATATAGTAATTTTAATTAAGTAGGTTATGCATGACCTATCATTTGATACACAACAGAAAGAAATCGAAATTGGAGTGTGTGTGTGTGTGGCGGGGGCACACAATAGTAACTATATTACACTACACCTTTGGGGAAGTGGGTTCTATAAAATTATTTCTTATTATTTATTTCCGAAATTCCGCAAAGCTCTTCGTAAAATTTTCTTTTCGCGGTCATATATTATGAAAATAAAAAACTGAAGCTAACCTGTTGTGATGGGAACAACCGAGTGACGACAAGAGTTCCTTGCCAACGCAAAGTGATACTATGAAGTATTCAAGCGCTCTGAGGCCGTGAAGGTATGCAGAAATGTTACCTGAAACACAATAAGAAGATATTATAGCATCGTGATTTAAGTTCACCATTCTGTGTTTCCATTAGCATTTGTAAAATTCACCTCCAATGTATTGCAAAACACCAATAAATGTAAAACAAAGGAGTACATTAAGGGTGAGCACAGGTGAAATTTCTAAATTCTACACTTATAAACATATATTTTTGAAATTTATACAGCGCGTAACACATCAATATCTTAGCAGTTTTCAATGTATTAACATTTAATTAATAATTTTAATTGTAAATAAAAATGATACAGACGAAAAAATTAAAATTTTGCTAATATAAATACCTATTTTGACTAACAAATATTTAAGGTAACATTTTGGAAACAGGGTATTTATTGATGTTTTACTTTTTCAGAAAAAAATTATAAACTTATGAGAAACAATAAGTGATTTAGTGTGTGTTAAATATCTTAAACATATAATATTTTAATCAAAATCCTGAGAGCCATTTTTGAGAAAACCAAAATTTTCCTGGGAAATTCGTGTCGCATCCTTGGAAGATACTAAACTCAAATACCAAGTTTGGTATTTATCCGAATTTTTCTTTTTGAGTAATGCTGTTCACAGACACACATACAGACATGTTTCCAAAAATACTTTATTTGAATTGAGGGCACCTCTAAACTTGTATTTCCGTTAAGTCACAGTATCGAATTTTTGGGCGGAATGCAATACTTTCCCTACTTACTATACTTAGTAGAGAAAGTAATTAACATTAAATCTGGCGTCCCTCAGGGAGGTGTCCTTAGGCCATTTTTATGCACCATATATATAAACCTGTCTTTCGAACATATGAAAACTTGACTATTGCGCATTATGCAGATGGCATTGCAATTTTGTGCAAAGGCACGTGTGAATAAAATGCCAAACAGCTTTAACACTCTCTCTGAAGAAATCGATGTAGGTGCAAAAGATGGAGAATCGCTATCGATTCTTTAAAATCAAGCTCAATACAAGAGAAACATCAGTAATCATCCTATAAAATTAAAGGGCGCAGTAATGCATTTAATTCTAAATTACAAACTGTTGCAGTAAGTAAATTTACCAAACTACAGAGTTTACCAAGTCTTGTTTTACAGGGGCATTCGGAAGTACTCCAACTATCGGACTGGAGACTCTTCTGGGACTCCCTCTCATGGACATTTACATATTTACAAGTGGAGGCTAGGGTTACTGGCTAAAGTTTAGTGCAAACAGAGAACTGGACAGGTAGCTGTTTAACAACTGAACACACCTCTATCCTAAATTTCCTGGATATACCAGTAATGAGTATGCAGTCTGACCTAATGATGCGGTATACTCGTGGCGTGAGAGCATAACTCTCAGTATGTCCGATATATTAATATATGAATTAATATATGAACTATGGTTATACTGATAATTATCTTTATTTCTTGCCACGGCTGCTGTTATTTGGGTTTTTGGTAGAGCTTGTTTAACTTTGCAGGGTGTGATACGAGAAGGAAGATAAGAAGTAACAACTCTAACAATGGATTAAGTCAATGAAGAACACTATGCTTTAATGGCATACGCATTTACTGTTTTAGTAAGAAGCTACGCAGTTACTTCAGTTAGTTGGAGCTGTAGAACGGTCTAGCCCCACCACGTTTGGGCGCTAAACTTGGGGTCGCTCGCTGAGCAATCAAGTATTTTATAAGTGCTCTAGAAATACTGGTAGTATTTATCACACGTTCCTATGGACTTTTAAATTGATAACATGCCAACGTTCCTACTACATTATGAGAAGTAACTAATAACGCCTGCTTCTGAGAGCTTACATGTATGGTATTCACATCGCAGCACTTTATACGCAACGGCTACAACTAACTTTGCTGCACTTAAACATTTTAAACATATTCTTCCTTAAAATTTCATTATCTGTCTTCGTTCAGCTTGGAACCTTCTAGAAGACTTACCAGGTTATTGTTCGTTGTTTGCAAACATGTGACCTCTCTACAAAAATATGTTGTGTTCGCTTGTCGCGTATTTCACAAAGACTCAAGGTCTGGCTTTTATGACTTTCCCGTACAAGTATTTTTTGCCTGGGCCCTAATTCTAACACAAATATATGTTTGTCGGCTTTTAACAAGGGTTCTACAGCTCCAGCTACACTTGCACATACATAAAACTATATATATATATATATATATATATATATATATCCTATCTCCAAGGTCAAATATAAGCCATGGGAAATACGGGAGCTATCCAGAAAGTAAGGTAAGGGGAAACTGGCGTGTAGGGTGGATCCTAACGGTCCGTTTGTTTGGTCCCGCGTGTCGGCCTTTGTTCAGTCACAGTAAATTCTTCCAAAGGAGAGGTCGTCGCGCGCTCCCGCCACCTCCCGTTCGTGCGAGATCCGTGCGATCATCGGTTTTTGAACTTGTAAAACAATACCGCTGCGAATATCCATCTGAACCTCGTGGAAGTTTATGGTAGTGATGTGATGACAAGACAATCACTTCAGTAGCGTCATTCATGTACCCCAGCCACCAAAAAGTTCAAGACGACCCCTCAGCCGGAAGGTTCGTGGCATCTTTTTTGGGACCATAAGGGGGTTCTTTTGGTGGATATTATGCCTAAAGGGACTACCATTAATGCAGAGACTTACTGCAATACCCTAAAAAAAAAGTCCAAAGAGCCATTCAGAACGGGAATGCCAACCAGGGAAGTCAGCCTCCTGCATGACAACGCCATGCCCCACACCGCGCGAGTTTCACAGCAGCTGCTGACATCGTTTAGATGGGATATTTTCACCCACCCCGTATTCAACCGCCTTGGAGCCTTCAGACTCCATACTTTTCACTAAACTAAAGGAGCTGTTGGGTGGGAAACGTTTTTCCAACGATCAGGAGGTCGAGGAAGTTGTGAAGAAGTGACTGAAAGAGCTGGCGGCGGAGGTCTATGATACTGGCATACAAAAGCTGGTGCCCCGACTACAGAAATGTATCCATCTCGACGGCGATTACGTTGAAAAATAGTTTAATATATTTGTGATGTATCCTGTGAATTTCAATTAAATAGAAGCATTTTTGGATCCTACAATCTTACCTTTTGGATGGCTGTCGTATTGCACAGTTTTTCAGGCATAAGTATTTGCTATCCTGAGCTATGCTCTAAGAGGGTTTGATAGAAGATACCATAGCATACGAATTTCCATCCTCACAGACAAAGTGCCTTAAAAACACTTTTCCCCAGACCAGCTAAACTCAATACTGGTGTGGGAATGCCCATATGTCCTGACTGCCCTGTCATATTGCAAAAGGCTCTAAATACGGTGGAAGCCGGGGCATCAGGGTATTTATGGAAATGAAAGAGCTAATCAGTTGGCTAAAAAGGGCACTGAGATACCCTATGTTGGCCCTGAATCCATGGTTGAAATCAGTACATGTACTGCCAAAACCTCGGTAAAAGCACGGATTACGGAAAAACTCAGGTGACAACCTGTCCTGGACAAAGGCAAACCAGGAAACTGATCTAAGGTCGATGCAACACTTTTCCTTATCTGTCCTGAAATTGGACAGAACAGGTATAATGAAAGTAGTCGCATTAATTTCTGAACATGGTCACTTCTACATAAAGTAGGACTCTACAAGGATGAACCCATCTGTAGAATGTGTAAGGAGGATCAGGTAACTACCTGGCATATCCTTTTTGACTGCCCAATCCTGACCAACAAGAGACTTACTTTTTCTATAACCAGAAAAGATTTAGGAAAGGATGCTGATATTGGTACCGAGATACTGCTACTTGCTCAAGGAACAGATTTTGGAAAACGATTAAAGCATCTTTTGCAACGTGGTTGCACAGTGTCCTTTAGGCAGAGTGCGTGAGGTCGACAAAACCCCAAAAACCATCCCCGTTATCTATCTAACTGAAAATTTACATATTTGCTCTATACAGAAGAACATAAATTTAAGCTGTATCAATTTTTTCTGCGTTTCAGTTTAGAGCTTTTCTAATTTTTATATCATAATAATATTTTAATTTCATACAGCATAAACCTTCTTTGATGTTAGAGTAAGCAATGTAGAAAATTTCATTAAGTTATCTTTAATAATTTTTGAGAAAAAAATATGTATATATATATATATATATTGTGGCGTATTAGTAGGCAATAGCAGGTATTGTCATGCCAGACACATTATTGCGTCCCATTGGGGGCATTGGCGAGCCTAGCCAGAGTTGGGGAGAGAGAGGGGGGATAGATGTTAACGTTACCTCTTTTGTTTCGAGCGTCAGTCTGAGAGTTGGTGTGTAAGGTGTAGGTTTTGTGTGTGTGTGTGTGTGTGTGTGTGTGTGTGTGTGTGTGTGTGTGTGTGTGGCATCTCCCCTCAATCCTTGATTTTCCGTGTATGTAATGTAGGGTCACAAATTACTTTATTAATAAACCACAGGTAATGTGTATAATGTGAAATTTGTGTAATTTGTTACAATATCCCACGCTTGCATCGAAATGTGAACATCAAGGCCCTGGTCCTCACGCAGTGTCTGTGCTACGTTTCCCCCATGTGCGTGTTGGGGTGATTAAAATTTAATATTTTTGCTTGAAAGATTTTGGCCCTCACCCCAGCATGTATCAATATATATGTTTTAAAATGTCAGGGAAAATACTTATAACAATATTCAATTATATAAGTGTAAATTAAATTCATGTGACGTAGCATTCATTAATAGAAAGTAACCAGCGCAACACATAATTTTGGGTGTTTTCTTAATATGATGGGCTTCAGAAGTCGAATACGATGTCCACCTGATTTTCGGAAATAAATTGCTGATGTGGTCATTCCATGTGCATCTGTTATCTAAATTTAAGCCGAGATGTCTAACAGTTTGTGATGTGGGTATTAGATTATAGGTTATACAAATGGAGGGTGGCACTCCGCGCACTGCGACCTACACAGATCTATTGCAGCTACCACCCCTCCAAGAGGAAGGGATGAAGTGAAGGAAACGCAGGAGGCTAAAGGCCGCAGGCAGGCAGGACACAGAGACGCGCGGAAGTCCTTAACAGTTTCGGGCTTTAAGATCCCTCCCACTGCGGAGCTGACTAGAGAGGGTGATGAACGACTCGTCGACCGAGTGTCCTCTGAACATGCATCCGCGCCATCTATCCGGCACCGTCATACGGCAAACCTGAAAGATGAGAAGGAAATGGAATGAAAGGGAAATGATGGAAACTAAATCGTGGTAGATGATAAGCTACCCCAGAATTCACGAAAATCTAAGGTCAGAGTGGGTCCTCGACGAAATCGAACCTGGGACCTCCCGAATGCAGATCTCATACGTTTCCGCGTGACCATCCCGTTCGGTTTGAATCAACTAAGAGAGAAGTAATGGTATGTTCATAATTAAACTATTTATGGTACCATACATTTCAACATTTCACAAAAGGCTATTTTTCTTCTCTAATAATTGAAAAGACATAACCCCTCAATTGACATGAGATAATTTAATTTCAATGAATCATCCTGTACACGCTTTGATAACAAACAGTAAACATTATAGGGTTAATTTGATAACAAGTCACACAGTTTGACCTGTATTTCCACAACGATTGTTTCTGCTATATTCCTCAGTTTATCGCACGGGTATCTCCCATCACGCCCTGTTTCTCTTAGGCGGTGTTTTTGTCAGCAAGAGCGACTCATGTCGCACACAAGAAGCAATTGCTACACATGACCGCAGCGTGTTTGGTTCATCGATTGCTGCACGTTAGGGGTTATTAGAAAGCAATGCATACACAAGCAAGTGTCATTAACGTCTGTGCCAATAACAATGCTAATCAAGCGGTCTGCTCTAAGACCGAACATATTGTTCTGTAGCGCAGTCAAATGGGTCACAGTCAAACCTCATTTTATACCACACTATATCAATCCACAGAGGAATTTTAAATAGCATATTACATGCTAGTTGAATCCACATCTTTGCACAGTTTTACCAATGACTGATCAAAGCAGGCGTAGGCAGAGGGGGATCTGTGTTACATTCGCATGACAATCTCTACACATTATTCTTCTTCTTGATGCAGTAATTTGTATCATAAATTATTTAAATGTAAAGAGTGATTATAATATGAATATGCATTTTTATGTGACATTGATTTGAGATGTTTGTTGATTGTAATTATTGATGAGAAGTAAGTTTATACTGCCTTACTGAAACTGACAATAATAGCGTGCAATAATGCAGCGAGGGGGTGAGCTGTTTATCATTATTGGAAACGAGGAAGTTACGTAATGTTGGCGCGTTTTCCTTTAGAATCTTCTGGAATATTTCCCTAGAGCATATGTATTCATAATTTTCATTGGATATAAAAATAGACGCTAATGTTGGCGCGTTTTATTAGCCAATTGCAGCTCAGTTATAATCTTTAGGCATATCGGTGTGTAGGAGTATAAAAGGTAGGTTAGAGGTAAAGACCCTTCAGTTCATCTAAAATATTTGTAAAGTACACGTCGTCTTCGGTCAACCAGTTCATCAAAAATCTTTGTACACTAAACGTCGCCTTCGGTCCGTCAGTTCGTCGAAAATATTTGTATGATACACGTCGCATTCAGTCCAGCAGAAATATTATACGTCGGCTATCGATTCACAAGTTACGCGTAGCAGAATTATGAAAAATCTAAAGTGTTGTAAAGTTAATTATACAAAAAGTTGAAGTACGCGAATTAAGAGTGAAGTTATTATAACAGTTTCAGTTTGGCGAGTGTCAAGATCAATGTGTAAATGTGATAGTAAATGTGTTCGACAATAAAAGTGTAAAACAAATTCCTTCATCAGTGTTATCTTTGGATAAAAGATTCCTTTCCGTTTACACAACCTGTATAAAGAGAAGTGCTTGACCGAAAAGATCATAGCTAGCCGGAGGACAGTAAACCAAAATTAAATAAAAATAACAGTTGCATTCTTTCAAACAAACATTAATACTACCGCAAATTGCTAACACCAGATGGAGCTACAAACCTAACAAAGAATTACGTCACAAAATGGCATCACCACGTGAAGTAAACACACATACACAAACATTATAAATAATACCGTCGCAAATTGGCTCCCAAACGTGGGGCTCAATAAACAACAATATATACAAATAACATTACAAATAATAACCACTTCATTTTACAAACTATTCATTCAAAACCTCATTTTCCCTCCATTTCATGTTAACTGTTACAAACGTTTACACAAATGACTTCTTTTTACTTTCTCTACCACATACATAGAATTGCATATTTTGAGCCCCCCTGAATAAAAAAAACTTTGATGTGTTACAGTCACATGACTTTCTCTATTCTTGTGCAAACTATTTTGACAAACGCTTATTCTCCATATGCTTCATGTTAATCGAGATGTTAATCTTATTGCTAATTTTCTTGTAGATGCAAGGGGAATTGGTAGGTTTTAAGCGATAGTCAAATATTTTAAGAGCTGGTTGCTATGTGGAGTATTCCGTTCTCTTTGTATGTCCAGGACAAAAAAAATGAATAACGAATTTGAGAAAAAGTATAAGTATTGGAAAATTTAAGGGAATAACAAGCAATAACTCGATAATGGTTCACACAAAAACAAAAAATGTATATGACATAAATTGTGTATTTTAACACGATCTACATTTTTTGTGTAGTAAAGTTTTGTCTATCTCTTATGGTTTATCAGTTATACAAAAGACGTTCACAATGAAGAATACTTTTGGAGACATTCCCAGAAAATTCGAGATATACATTTCATTTGGCATGAAAATATCTTAAACATATGATATTTTAATCAAAATCGTTACAGCCATTTTTAAGAAAATTAAAATTTTCGAAAAATGTTCCATGTAAAGGGTAGTCTGGGTTGAAGGAATTTTCTTGAAAACCTTCGTGACGCATCTCGTGGAATACCATACCTCCCCTACTTACTGTACGTAGTAGAGAAAGTAAAAAAGCATTTTTAGAATAAGGTCTGTGTGTGAACAGCATAACTCAAAAACAAAAAGTCGGATAAATAACAAACATGGTATTTAAGTTCAGTGCCTTCCGGAGTTGCGACATGAAGTTTTTCAGGATAATCTCAATTATTCTTTACATGGAACATTTTTCGAAATTTTGTGATTTGCTAAAAGTGGCCTTAACGATTTAGATTAAAATATCATACATTAAAAATATTTAGATAACAAACAAAATGTATATCTTGAATTTTCTGGGAATAGGTGTAAAGTCCACTTAGAAATTCTGTACAATTTTATATAACTGGTAAACCTTAAGCGAGAGACGAAAACGTACTACACAAAAAATGTAGATCTCTTTAGAGCATACAATTTATTTCAAATAACTTTTTTGCGGCATAAGTAATTTTCGGAATATCCGTTATTAATGGTACGAAGTGTTCAATACTTAGTCATTCTTTTAAAGTCCTGTCGATTTTTACTTGTTTCTCGCGATGTCATGAAATTTTAAGGCCTACATATAGCATACAGTTCTCAAATAACTGACTATCGTTGTTCTCTTTGTATCTTTAACAAATGTGTAATGTAGCTATTTCTGGAAAGGTTTATCTTAATTAAAATAAAGTAGATATGATTTATTCATAAGATTAATTTTATACCCACTAATAAAAGCGAGAGGGTAGAGAGAGTAATGTGAATGTATCACCTCCGATTTTTAGTTAAGAATATGACTCGAAATGGGTTTGCCATAAAAACACAGAATAACATACAAAAGCTCTTAACAGAAAAGATCCATTAAGAGAGTTATATCAAGGCAGAATATAAAACTTGCACCATAGTTGTACATCTTGAAATAAGTTACAAATTGAATATAATTTAAATAGGAAAATAGATCCATAAATAGGAGTAGGTTTAAGAACTCTAATACCATATAAATGATTTCGAAGAATGGCAACTGAATGCTTTATAATGCAGATTAGAAGGTTAGTTTGTAATCGCTGATCAATTTTGTAGGTATATTTCGCTGTAGGTACACTCGCTTCCATTTATGCCGTCACCGCAGCTTTGGGAGGCATTCTACTGGCCTTCACAGGTGGAGTGTATGTCTTAGGCAAGGAGGAGGTCTGTGTATCTGTTTACCTTCTTGAGCATGCAGTGGCGTCCTGTTTTACGAGCACAGTTCTAGATTATTCTCATATGAACGTAAAACTTTGAGCAATAGCTTTAATCCTGTTTTATATAATATCTCCACGAAAAAATATTTTGATGACAATATACGTAATGTAAAACTAAAGTAAACTACACTTTTTACTCTCACAGTGGACACATTTACTGGGATTATTTTAATAATTTGTACATCTTATTCTTGTCCTATACCTTGTTTAGCCACCTACGCACCTAATCAATTAAGTGCTGAAGGAACTGACTCTAAACGCAAATATTACCACATTTTATGACAGTGTTCCCAGAGGGCGACGAGTGATTCAGTGGCGTAAATCTACGACACGGGACCACCGGCTTTACTTCCCTTCCGAAAGCCATGCTTAGGATTTTTACGCCCGAAAAAAATCCATCGAACTCCACCGGGTTTGTACCCACGACACCGGGAACTACTCTGTATTCACTCTTGGTTGATCCGCGTCAAAACAAACCCCAGGTGACCAGTGCACCGCTATAATGTATCCTTCCGCCACTCGAACAGAAATACTGTCACACTTTCAGACCATGTGGCCAGTACAAGCCGCACGTAGTGCAAAAAAGAACAGAGACCTTATTTCGACAACTGAAACGGTGACTAGCATATTTTGTTAAGGATTAAAGATGATAAGATTGATAGTTGCAACAAAATAAACGTTTGCACACATACACGTGTGCACATATACTAATAGTTAATTCTAAAATAAATGAGCGAAAGATAAAGTAACAGCTATGCGATAACCTAATTTATTCGCTCTCTGGAAGCGGCACTTTATTAACTGTTGGCGGCTCATTTTAAAAAAGAAATTGTGCACTGTTACGCGAATTGCATTGCATTCTTCTTCTTGCATCGCTTATTTCATATGCTTTCTTTTTTTTCCGGGTGTAACCACTTTTCCCGTTTCAGATTTTTCTTCACAAGCACTGTTTATACTTGTACTCGAAACACCGGTGAACTCAGAAGTTAATTTCATCATTTCTTTCGCGGAAAGTGTTGGATATTTCTCACATAACTTATAATAAACATTCAACAGTATTGTTTTTTCACCACTAGTAAATGTTTTGCGCGGCTAATGCTTTACGTATTTGGACGAAAACACAAGAGCAAATTCACCGTCCTCCATGATACTAAACACAACTGCTGGTTTCTGGCTGTAAACAATATTCTGCGCCTACCCGGATGTCAGGTGACTCATACAAGTTGCATCATGGGACTTGTAGCTCTGTTTTACCGTATAAATCAGCGTTAAATAAAACCTTAGGTATTTGTATAGAATATTATACTGTTTAAGGATAAATTTATTCCAAAATTCAGATTATTAGCATGGCACTACTTTCCTGCGCGCTTTGCTACCGTCTTGTAGCGCTGACCACGGGGTTTGTTTTGCCGTGGATCAACCTAAGAGTGAATACAGATTAGAGGCTAGCATAGTAACCGCTACACACGGAGGACAAGTGATCCAGTGCCTAGGCGGTTAAATCAAGTATTGGAGAAAAACTGAGATTGGAACAGATTATTAAAATGTCTAGTAAATATCTCCTCTTTGAGAGTAAGAAGTATAATTTACTTCAGTTTTACATTATACTGTCTTTAAAACTACTTTTTCGTGGAGAAATTGTGTAAAATAGTATTTTATTCAGTTGTATATTTGGACTGAACATATAACTCCAATAATATCTAGTAAATGTGTGCTCTTTGAGAGTAAAAAGTATAATTATTTAAGTTGTTGCATTATGTTGCCATTAAAAATGTTTTTTTCGTGGAGATATTGTGGAAAACAGGGTTTTATTTAGTTATATATTTGAACATCATTATTCTAAATCATGACCAGTAAAGGTATTGCTTAAAAATTAAATTGAGTTTTATTTATGGACGCTCTTTAACTGCTGTGGTTCTTAGCGTCCCATTCTATATTAGGCGTGAAAGACCGGTAATTTTGCTCAGAGGCCTCTTTATCAGGCTTGAGGTTCTTTTACATGCCGTAAATCTACGACACGGGACTCCCGCTTTACTTCCCGTCCGAAATAAGCCATGCTAAGGATTTTTACACCCAAAAGAAGCTATCGCTCCGCTGGGTTTGATGGTCATTGCTTAAAGTTGCATATTCACATGGCAATAATCTATTATTGTGCACGTAAAACCAGGACGCCACTGCATGCGCGAAAAGGTAAACAGATACACACACCTCCTGCTTGCTATACATACTCCACCTGTGAAGACGGGTAGAATGCTGCCTGAAGCTACGGTGACGGAATAAATGGAAACGAGTGTACAAGCGATAGTCAAATCTTCTAAAGCCGGGACGCCACTGTGTGTGCTTTTCAAATCGCTAAGAAACATATGTACGCTTTATTCATTACGTTTAAAACGTAGCACAAATTAATGTAGAAAACTACGGTTTATAATGTCGTACCTTTCCCTAAAAACCATACAGTATCAGAACAACATTTTTTGTTACAAACTGAATTGTTTGTATTCTTACTTTCCTTACCTCTTACACATGGTACTGGAGGAAGCATTTATGTTTAAGGGATTTCCTGAAACCCTCCCACATTTTAGCCGGGTGCAAGGGTGCTGAGGACGGTAGGGATGCTGGTGCTAGTCGCATTATTAAAGGAAGACACTGTAGATGAAAAACCATCCAAAACAACAATTTCATCCTTAAGTGTTTTTTACGGGTTAATACTCTCTTGAAATGTTAAATTGATGCAGTAATTTGTATCATAAATTATTTAAATGTAAAGAGTGATTATAGTATGAATATGCATTTTTGTGTGACATTGATTTGAGATATTTGTTGATTGTAATTATTGTTGAGAAGTGGGTTTATACTGCCTTACTGAAACTGACAATAATAGCGTGCAATAATGTAGCGAGGGGGTGAGCTGTTTATCATTATTGGAGACGAGGAAGTTACGTAATGTTGGCGCGTTTTTTCTTTAGAATCTTCTGGAACATTCTACCTAGAGCACATGTATTCATAATTTTCATTGGATATTAAAATAGACGCTAATGTTGGCGCGTTTTATTAGCCAATAGCAATTCAGTTATAATCTTTAGGCATATCGGGGTGTAGGAGTATAAAAAGGGCTAGGTTAGAGATAGAAGCCGTCAGTTCACCGAAAATATTTGTAAAGTACACGTCGGCTATCGATTCACAAGTTACGCGTAGCAGAGTTATGAAAAATCTAAAGTGTTGTAAAGTTAATTATACAAGAAGTTGAAGTACGCGAATTAGGAATGAGTAATGAAGTTATTATAACAGTTTCAGTTTGGCGAGTGTCAAGATCAATGTGTAAATTTGATAGTGAATGTGTTCGACAATATAAAGTGTAAAACAAATTCCCTCATCAGTGTTATCTTTGGATAAAAGATTCCTTTCCGTTTACACAACCTGTATAAAGAGAAGTGCTCGACCAAAAAGATCATAGCCAGCCGGAGGACAGTGGACCAAAAGTAAAAATAAAATAACAGTAGCATTCTTTCAAACAAACACTAATACTGCCGCAAATTGCTAACACCAGATGGAGCTAACAAACCTAACAAAGAATCACGTCACAAAATGACTTCACCACGTGGAGTAAACACACATACACAAATAGCATTATAAATTTACCATCGCAAATTTGCTTCCAAAACGTGGGGCTCAACAAATAAATATAACAGAAGTATACCACTTCAAAATGTTGTACATTATTTTCAAATACTGATAAAGGCTTCGTTTGCTTTATGATAGCATTTGGCCATAATTATCCTAACACTTATAGTGCTACAATCATGATACATACACTATGTGATCAAAAGTATCCGGACACCCCCACAAACATACGTTTTTCATCTTAGGTGCATTGTGCTGCCATCTACTGTCTGATACTCATCCGCGACCTCAGTCGCCTTTAGACATCGTGAAACAGCAGAATGGGACGCTCCGTGGAACTCACGGACTTCCAACGTGGTCAGGTGATTGGGTGTCACTTGTGTCAGAAGTCTGTACGCGAGATTTCCACACTCCTAAACATCCCTAGGTCCACTGTTTCTGATGTGATAGTGTAGTGGAAACGTGAAGGGACATGTACAGCACAAAAGCGTACAGGCCGACCTCGTCTGTTGACCGACAGAGACCACCGACATTTGAAGAGCGTCGTAAAGAGTAATAGGCAAACATAGACTGCTCATAAGCTACACATCACGCAGGAAAATGCCAAACGACGCCTCGCTTGGTGTAAGGGGTGTCAACATTACACGATTGAACAGTGGCAAAACGTTGTGTGCAGTGACGAATCACGGTACACAATGTGGCGATCCGATGGCAGGGTGTGGGTATAACGTGTGTAGTGCCAACAGTGAAATTCGGAGGTGGTGGTGTTATGGTGTGGTCGTGTTTTTCCTGGAGGGGGCTTGCACCCATTTTGTTTTGCGTGACACAATCACAGCGCAGACCTACATTGATATTTTAAGCACCTTCTTGCTTCCCACTGTTGAAGAGCAATTCGGGAATGGCGATTGCATCTTTCAACACGATCGAGCACCTGTTCATACTACACGGGCTATGGCGGAGGGTTGCACGATAATAACATCCTGTAATGGACTGACCTGCACAGAGTCCTGACTTGAATCCTATAGAACACCTTTGGGATGTTTTGGAACGCCGACTTCGTGCCAGGCCTCACCGACCTACATCGATACCTCTCCTCAGTTCCGCACTCCGTGAAGAATGGGCTGCCATTCCCCAAGAAACCTACCAGCACCTGACTGAAAGTATGCCTGCGAGAGTGAACGCTGTCATCAAGGCTAAGGGTGGGCCAACACCATATTGACTTCCAGCATTACTGATGGAGGGCGCCACGAACTTGTACGTCATTTTCAGCCCGGTATCCGGATACTTTTGATCACGTAGTGTATGTTAAAATATCCTATTATAGTAACTAAATTATAGTTTTAAGATTGAATATATACTGTGTCAAAAAATAAAATAAAGACCAGATCCCGATTATCTTTTATCGATTTTTTATAGATCCTATTTTCTGAATATTACAGTATCTATATATTAAAGTCCCATGGAACGGTTTTAGCCGCCTGGACTACTGCGGGGCACTTATTAGCGTCGCTTTGTCCATGTGTATAACTCGCTAACATGTAAGCACGTAGTTGATATTTTAAATATAAGAGTTAGAACAAAATTTGTATGCACTTTTCAACTTTGGTTGGAATCGGTACAAAATTGATCACATATATATATATATATATATATATATATATATATATATATATATACTGCAAAGTATAGCTATATATAAATGAGGATAGAAATACCTGTTTTACTTAATTTGTATTGTCATTATAAGCAGAATACAAATATAATAGAACCATAGAATCCGGAGCTGTTTCTGAAACCTTGTTAATGTGCTTATAGATCCTAATCGAAAACAGTGGCTACGTGATGTAATGGTTTGTGTTCGCGTTTGTCATGCGAGAGACGTGTTTGCTTCTGCAGCGGATATTAAAATTTCAATCCACCATTAAGCCTTAAATACACTAAACGTATTATGAATATCTGCAGCTTCACTGAAGGACCTAACTATCATGACCAGCGGGTAATGTCGTCCTCCGTGGTCTAGGAGTACTTGTGACGCTCTCTTTGAGCTCCCCATCCATTTTAAACCGTGAGTGCAGCCATTTTCTCCTGTTTGAGAACACGTGATAGTTATTCGGAGTCAAGTTAGGGCTATACGCTGGATGATGGAAAAACTTCCCACTTGAACTGTTGAAGGGGATTTTAATCTGCGTGAAACAGTACGCGGCCGAGCATTATCGTGAAAGTAAACAATTCCAGAACTCAGCATGCCATATCGTATGTCCTGAATTGTTCTCCTAATTGCGGTTAAGTGACTGGCAGTAGATGACATAGTTTCTGTTGTGCCTCGTTTCATTAACTCTATTAATAATACACCTTGCATTCCCAAAAACACTGTTATGAGCTGCTTTGTTAAAAACTTTTGTAGGCACTTTGTGGTTTCGTAGGGGAGTTGGTGTGCTCCCACGCCTTTGACTGTCGTTTTATTTCGACGTACCAACCCACGGCTCATTTCCAGTGACAATTAGTTGAGAAGATTTTCACTTTACTCTCGTAGTTGAAGGAATTTCAGGGTTGTTCCTAATCCAATGCCTTTTTTTGTTTTGAGCTTCAAAAACCAAACCGTGGATGCCTTTTTGTTTTCGGCACCCACAGACCACAAAAAATCTGATAGCCTAACTTTCGTGTTATCTCTTCATACAGAACAATCCTACTGATTTTCAAAAAATGCTTACAATTTCTTAAATTATGAAATGGCGATTTTGTCTGACGCATCATGCACATTTGCAAAAAGTTGGTCGCTCACAATAGATGGTCACCCATTTCGTTCATCATGGATATTAGTGCGTGCATCTTGGAATTGATGATACAGCGTCGAACAATACTCTCAGACATCCCATAATCTCACGATGAATTGTACCTGACGTTTGTTTTTTCTTCACAGAAACGGTATTACTTCACGTACCTCACAATTGGAGGAAGCTTCCATCGATGCACACATTTTAAATGTCTTGGTGAACGAGACAGTTGAATGTAACCTCACCATGATACTGCTAGGGGCGTACAGAACCCCTTAGTGAGAGCTTTTATTGCCGCTCACCTTTTACAACTTATCTTGGTGAAAGGAACAGTGGAATGCAACCTGACACTGATACTGCTAGGAGCGTACTCAACCACCTGGTGAGAGCTTTTATTGCTGCACACATTTTACAACCTGTCTTGGCGAAAGGAACAGTCGAATGCAACCTTACACTGATACTGCCAGGAGCGTGCTCAACCACCTGGTGAGAGCTTTTATTGCTGCACACATTTTACAACCTGTCTTGGCGAAAGGAACAGTCGAATGCAACCTTACACTGATACTGCTAGGAGCGTACTCAACCACCTAGTGAGAGCTTTTATTGCTGCACACATTTTACAACCTGTCTTGGCGAAAGGAACAGTCGAATGCAACCTTACACTGATACTGCCAGGAGCGTACTCAACCACCTGGTGAGAGCTTTTATTCCTGCACACATTTTACAACCACGAGTGGTTAGGCCGCTCGCCTCCCACCGAGGCGGCCCGGGTTTAATCCCAGGGACCAGCATGTGGGATTTGTGGTGGACGAAGCGGCGTCTGGGCGGGTTTTCTCCGGGTTCTCCGGTTTCCCCCGCCGTTCATTACACCAACTGCTCCATCATCACCTTTCCTTTCATCCATTTCACCAACATTTCGTTTCATCTACTTCCTTCATCCCATACCAGGCATCGGACTGATCACCCATCCTGGATGCTCTCTGTCTGATCCATGAGTGTCTGCTCCTCGACGGGCCTCTGACCCCAGGCACCCGCTTGTAAGTCCTGGGGATGTAAGTCCTACATAAGAGGAGGGTAAACATAATGAATGAATTTTACAACCTGTCATGGTGAAAGGAACAGTCGAATGCAACCTCACACTGACGCTGCCAGGAGCACACTCAATCATAAAGGGAGAGAGCGTCGTCCTCCGTGGTCCAGTGGTACAATGTTCCTGAGGTCGCGGGTTCAAACTCGGCGGAGGAAATTGGATCTTTTTCGGACGTAAACGTCCTTATAATGACTACCTACGGAAGGGAAGTAAAGCCAGTGATCGCGTGTCGTACTTTTACGACACATAAAAGAACCTCAAGCCCGATAAAACGGCCTCTGAGCAAAATTACCGATCTTTCACACCCAATATAGAATGGGACGTTAAGGACTATAGTAGTTAAAGAGCGTCCGTAAATAAAACTCTACTTAATTTTAACTTGGTGGTGCTCCTACTGTTGCACATATTTTAGAAACCTGTCTTGGTGAATAATAAACAAATACAACCCCACACTGACACTGCCAGGAACCAAGTTTCATAGCAAATTAAGAATAGCGCTGCTACCGCCTCTCCTCCTCGTGAATAATCAGACTGGAACTTACTTTCTCAATTACCCTCGTAATTCTTTGAATTCGGAGGTTTATATGGGGGAGCCTGCTACAAATGTACGATTTTTAGGATTGTTTCCTAAAATATCTATTAAAAGACAGGACACAAAACGTTGCGAACGTAAACCTATGCGAGTTGTTTAAGGTGATCGATTGTAAGGTAGATATTACTAGTAATTGGTATGCTTGCAGAGGAAAGCAAGACAATGTATGGAATACGAACAGACACGCGGGGAGTGACCACGAGAAGCTGCGAAGCACATCGCTCCGCTGCCAGTTGAACCTGATTTGCCTCAAACCATTTGCTGATGGCGTTTGACATCCCTGGGCTTATTACAAGCTCCACAGGGGGTGGAGTCAAGCCTGCACCATCGGGAAGGTCAGGCTGCCTCATCAAAAAGGCAATGCAAGCTTTAAAGCGTTCACCAGATGTATCGTTACACGTTTTTATTTAAATGTTATGTCTAGACATCGGATTTTATGCTAAATGCATACTTTTGTGTGTAGGAATAAAACCAAAATTAGTTAAGCATCTTCATATTTTATATAAAATATAATTGTAGGAAGGAGTGTTGTGTGGCCTAAATGTCTATTTTGGCCACTGAGCTCTATTTTAAGGTTTTAGAACCTAAAAGTGCCAATTTTAATATTTATGTACTTTCAATACTTTTTTCGTGCAAAAACGAAAAATTCTCGATATCATGGGACTGCTTGGAATAAAGTAACTTGTAATGCAACAAGGCATTATGGAAAAAAAGCTAGTTTTATTGTAGAACTCTGGCAGATAAATTCACTCGTTTTGTAGAAAGAAAAGAGAAACGGAATATTTGCCCTATCTACGTCAATTTGTCAGTCTTTTGTATTGACCGGTAACTGCAGTACGGCAGAAATCTCTTTCAAAGAGCAAGAAGAGTCGGTAGAGTATTTCCTCGTTTGGAGATTCGCATAGGTCTTCCCCTTCTTCAATTATTAAAATTAAATTAAGTTTTATTTATGGACGCTGTTTAACTACTATGGTCCTTAGCGTCCCACTCTATATTAGGCGTGAAAGATCGGTAATTTTACTCAGAGGTCCCTTTATCAGGTTCGAGGTTCTTTTACGTGCCGTAAATCTACGACACGGGACCATCGGGTTTACTTCCCTTCCGAAGGAAGCCATACTAAGGATTTTTACGCCTGTTTGAACCCGCGATCTAGGGGACTATAGGCTAGCATGGTACCTCTAGACTACGGAAAAGGACTCTTCAATTTCTGTTGATAAAGTCACGATCGCAAGTTTTCTTTGTGTTTTTCTCTGCTATGCATTTTAAACAGTTCTTTCACATTGCTGTTCCTAACAATATGTTATTACTTTCTCTACAACGTATAATAAGTAGGGGAAGTATTGTATTCCACCCAAAAATTCGATACCGAGATTTCACCGGAAATACATGTTTTGAGACCCCCTGTGGCATTTAGGTTCAGTATCTTCCAGAGATGCGATACGAAGGTTTTCAAGAAAATCCCCCCATCCCAGATTACCTTTTACATGGAACATTCTTCGAAAATTTTAATTTTCTCAAAAACGGCTCTAAGGATTTTGTTTAAAATATCATATGTTTAAGATATTTTCATGGCAAATGAAATGTATATCTCGAATTTTCTGGGAATGTCTCCAAAAGTATTCTTCATTGTGAACGAGTTTTGCGTAACTGGTAAACCATAAGAGATAGACAAAATTTTACTGCACAAAAAATGTATATCGCATTAAAATACACAATTTATGTCATACATTTTTTTGTTGAGTGAACCATTTTCGAGATATTGTTTGCTATTCCCTTAAATTTTCCAATACTTATACTTTTTTCTCAAATTCGTTATTCATTTTTTTTGTCCTGGTAATGCAAAGAGAATGGAATACTCCACATAGCAACCAGCGCTTAAAACATTTGACTATCGCTTAAAGCCTACCATATTCACCTTACACCTACAAGAAAATTACCAATAAGATTAACATCTCCATTAACATGAAGCATATGGAGAATAAGCGTTTGTAAAAATAGTTTGTACAAGAGTAGAGAAAAGTCATGTGAGTGTAACATCAGATTTTTTTTACATACATTTACTCCCCTTCTTTAAGAAATTATTGTACAATGATTTGCATTTTATAGTGAATGTTCCCCTTTGCCCTAACGAGTTTGTAATATCGTACAGTCCTGATTATTCCAAATAACGGATGAAACACCCCCTGATATTCAGCAAAAGAATGTGAAACATCGGCGAAACGTCTGACTTCCTTAACCTCCTCCCGACAGTCTTCCAAGCTCTGGAAACGTTGCATATGGTATAAAGTATCCTTTGGCGGTGGAAGATTCCTCTGTCAGAATGATCGTGTAGTCCTTTAGTTGATTATAGTCAGTTAAATATTAAACCTTTGTACCTTCTTTTTGGTCGAATGGTTGTTTAATAAAATGATTTTTACATAACACAGAAACTCTTAATATATACAACAAAATAGGATTCCCTATTCCCATCTTTGGAAAAGACACACGACTGCAACCATCGAGAAAAATATTTTTCTGTTAATATAAAACGTCGGTTCACTGATTTCTTACGTTAGCATTGAGGCAGTATTTTTAACGCTTAAATGATTTCAGTCTAATTATATAATATGTAAATTCAATAACAGCCCGCCTTAAAGCAATATGTGTATGTAACAATATATAAAAGGTGTATATTACAGGCATTGTATATGTTTATAATATTGTATACATGTAATAATGTTATGTGAATGTATTACGTAATTTAATAATGTAGGAGCTGTGAGAATAATAGGTTAAAAGTTGCTAACAATGAGGTAGCCTTGAGGCAATAATGAATTTGAAAGTTTAACAATAGTACTTATGATTCTTGGAAGCAATAATGTAATTTTGAGACAGTTTAAAAATAGCCAATCAACAACCAGAAAAAGCTTTACTTAAAAGAAGGTATTCTATTGGAGTAGGATTAGCCAATCAGAAACTGAAATATAGCAAAATTTAGAAATTTAGAGTTCGGTTGCTTGCAGACAGTGTTTGTAACCAGATGCGAGATGCGTCCTCGAGAGATTTAATACGTATTCCTGTGAGACGAAAAATACCTTTACGTGTTAAAAAGTGCAAGTAATTAAAATGATAATCTCACAGTGTTATTTAAAATCGTGTCAAGGATTAATAAAAGGAGTAAAGTAAAATTATAATCTGTGTAAGTTCACATTTCAGCCGCACCACACTCTATTAAGAAATTCATGTCTCTAAAAATAAATACTGACGCAGCCGAGGCAAACATAAACATAATATTTAAAAAAACAGTAAAAATACAGAGTTAATATTTTTAAAAATTGGGGCAAAGGCTACCGGGTACCATACGTGCGGTTGCAAATACTTCAAGTGTTCGGCTCCCCAACAGTTGAAATATAACAAAACTCCTTCAATACAACCTACTTCAAGTTTTATCACTTTATACAAGTATTTAGCGTGTCCTTCTAACTTGATTACAGTATAAATACAAAGGGAATGAAGCATAACTTTCTTGCATAAAGAGATATTAGAGAAGGTTTTGGCATGCAGAAACCTCAGCGCAATATGTCTATAAAATTGGAATAAAAGTTATTCAGAGGTTTTGACACTGTTTCATTATATACACATCTGCAGTATTTCACAAATGACGATTAAAGAAACAAACAACACAAGATCGACTGTCGCTTTTTAAACTGTTTTCTGTTTGTTGCAGTGTTATATCATGACCATCTATATACAGAATGCGCCAAGAGACTCCGAACCGCCTGCGCGGTGTTTTTCCTATCCGCGTTCTCGGCGCTTGTTGCCATCTGCTGCTACCATAGAAAGGCGCGGATGAAACTATACAACATTTTTAAAACTGGAAAGGTAGAATAAGACGACTGAAAAATTCTATTCCATAGCCGGATTTGAACCATGGAAGTCCCGTAAACCACTTGCACTAGAATCCTGCAACAAAGACCACTGACATTCTAATTTACCCTACCTTTATTCTGCTGATGTAACTAGGCATTGTTCCATTGTATGTTTGCTCAAAAAATACACTTTCTCAGTATTATTAAAATCTGTTTATAGGGTAAATGCACGAGCCCCTGACTACCAATCAATGCTGTGAAAACTGCACATCAATAGCACTTTCCATTTCCGAAATATTTGCGGTGCAAGTTTTAGGTGATTCACCCTGTATACCAATGCGGAAGGCATACAGATATAATCTCTTAGGCAGGAGACTTTATGTGCAGATACATCATTTTAGAGATAATCAAATTATTAATATTTAAAAAGCGGGTTGCTATACGCTGGCTTTGAAATTGCGTACTCTTTGCATAACGTCACGAGCAACAAAATAATGTCAACTTAGCACTTAAAAACGGTATGGTGAAGTATTGAAAAATTCAAAGTAATAGCAACAAATATCAGGGAAAACATAGTTATATGCTTTAATTATGTATTTTAACGAGATCTACCGTTTTCGGGCTGTAAATGTTTGTTTATCTCTTATAGCTTAGATTATGTGTTTCTGTTTTTAATTTCCAGCCTTTCCCATATGGTCTATGACCTCGGGGGAACCTCGTTCCACCAAGAAATGTATGGACCCCATTACTACCTGGAGGCTCCCAGCGAGCAGTGTTCGTTACCCCTAATGTTAGGATGACAATGAGGAAGGCGACGAGCGAGGGGACGTACACCTTTTACAGTGAACGTTGGGCTTTAGGATCTTCGAGATTTCAGCTTCACCGCAGCACAACCGTCTGTTTCAGACAGCACTATTTCAACATCTCTGCGCCGACGGCAACAACCGACGAAACAGAATTGAGAAAACCGCAGACTCATCGGCAATCGCCAAACTTCGTGCTAGAAGCTGCACGACAACACTGGCGCTCAGCAATACGGGCTTCACGCATCATCTCTCCAAGAGGCCCAACGTTGCTGGTGCGCCTGCACCTGGGCGCCGCATCGGACGCCACAGTGGCCATAACCTCAGGCCTTCGGTCACTCAGCGGAGGCCTGCAACGCAGCGCCCAGATGCCACTACTGTGGGTCAGACTTCCTCATGGCAGCCTGCATGCAACATGACATCAGCCGACGCCGTCGCTTCTACACCACCTGCTCCGGGAACACATATTTTACAGGACAGGCGCAATGCCCCCTGTATCCCCGCAGCAGACAACAGCAACGACGACCAACACCAGCTACTACAGTCAGTTACCCGACGCAGCCCTCAGAAAGGGTCCAGCACACTACCAGTGCATCACAGAGACATCCCTTGAAGGACTTCAAGGCCTACTGTCAACCATACAGGTAGGAATAAAGGACCTCTATTCACAACTGGTTGAGCTACGCCGCGCAACCTTCACACATCTCTCGGCTGTGGAGGCCAAGCAACGAACCTCGGCCAGAGTAATCATCGCACTCTCCAACCGGATCTCCGAACTACAGGACGACGACGGGTGCTCGCGTCTGCCCAGCGTAAGCTGGAATGTATCGAGTTCCACCTCGTCGAACCTTACACTGATGACAGCGACGACCAACCCACGCGAATGGACGCCCTTGGGGCCTCAGTCGTGGGGATTCGAGAGCTCCAAACAACCACCAATAACTCCGTCAACCAGAACTTCACCGACACTTCAACCACCTACAGGAAGGCTACACCCTCATCCGAAACTTCCTAGAATCATACGTAATGCCACACCCCTCTCAATCCACTACTTATGCACCTAACTCCAACCGAAAATCAAAGCGCCACTAAACCTTTACACTAACACCAGGAATTCCTTTCATCCACACCTTAACTCCGCTGAGAGAGTAGACTGGGCTCTGGTGAAGTCTGTCTCCCAGCAATCAATCCTTATTCCGCTGGTGACCGCACTGCGGACCAGTCACACCATCACCTCGGGATGCGCGGGTGCTTTAGGCGGTACTGCTGAAAACCTTCTCCTTTCCTACGCCAGTAGAAGAGTTTTAGGGGGTATGCCATTCATTGGTGAGTCCCACACACCCAGTTCCGACTCCCATCGGGGCTGGGGCTAGTGATTAAATCATTTTCTCCTTCACTCGAAAAAAGAGGGGATTTATCAAAGGTTTTCCTCATGGGTAGTCATAGATGAAGGCGTACTTAAAATCGCTATCCCCTTGCCGGAGATCGAATCTCGAACTCCCAATCGCTAACGAAACCACTGAGCTACCCAGCATCCTCACCAGCTATTGTCGTGACCTCTAAACACACTAGCTCAATGGGGGGTGGAGCGCCTCGCAACTCAGGTACCGAAGAATCTAAAAGTTAATAATTTACATTATGCGAGGTCACGACGAGGGAAGCAGCTAAGAGAAATGTGAAAAATATTAGGAAATATCTAGTAAAAGGATTACTACATGGTGCAGATGAGAGAAGGGATCTATCTACTATGATAAATTACACTGAAAAGAAGTGGATGGCAAGGGAGTTTATTAATAAAAGGGGATACAGTACCTCCTTGTTTCCATGTCTGCCGGTAAGGACGCCATGCTTGAACGCATGGGTAGCGCGTGCACAACACAACCTGCCTCTTCCAGTAACTAGCTACGACTGTCGTCTACTGACGGACTGAATCCACGCTAACTCAGAGTGATGACGCTATCTAAAACTCGTTTATCCCCGCCACTCTCTTAGGCAATACCCGATCTGGGCAGCCAAGGTCATATACGCAACAATACTTCTTGTACATTACACTATATGAAATTAATTCAGAATGAACAGGACTTTTCAGGCCCCTGACAGAAAATTCGAGTTAACATTTTGATAGAAATGCAAATATCTTCGACATGTTTTAATCACCATAGTTTGAACCACTTTTTACTTTCTCTACTACGTATAGTAAGGGAAGTATTGTATTCCACCCAAAAATTCGATACCGAGATTTCACTGGAAATACATGTTTCGAGACCCCCTGAATCCAAAAAAAGCATTTTTGGAAACATGTCCGTGTGTGTGTGTGTGTGTGTGTGTGTGTCTGTCTGTGAACAGCATAACTCAGAAACGAACAGTCAGATAAACACCAAACTTGCTCTTTAGGTTCAGTATCTTCCAGAGATCCGACACGAAGGTTTTAAAGAAAATCCCCCCACCCCAGACTACCCTTTACATGGAACATTTTTCGAAAATTTTAATTTTCTCAAAAATGGCTCTAACGATTTTGATTAAAATATCATATGTTTAAGATATTGTCATGAGAAATGAAATGTATATCTCGAATTTTCTGGGAATGTCTCCAAAAGTATTCTTCGTTGTGAACGACTTTTGCATAACTGGTAAACCATAAGAGATAGACAAAATTTTAGTACACCAAAAATGTAGATCGCGTTAAAATACACAATTTATGTCATATACATTATTTTTGTTGAGTGAACCATTTTCGAGATATTGCTTGTTATTCCCTTAACTTTTTCTCAAATGGGGATTCGTTATTCAATTTTTTTTGCCCTGGTAATGCAAAGAGAATGGAATGCTCTACATAGCAACCAGCTCTTGAAACAAGTTTTTATGTGAGGTAACCTCAAAACATGCATTCCCGGTAACAATTCTGTGATGTTTTTCTGTATTGTTTAAAGTGGGCGAAGGTCCAGGAGTCGATGTAGCCTCACAAACATCTGTTGTTGTTTTTTAAACCGTGTTTCAGTATTTCTACACCTCAGGGGATATTATTTGCAGACCCGTTTGTGGAAAATAATAACAGGTTATTTCAAAAGTTTTCCGTGGCGACGGAATGACAACAAACATTCCGTTTTTTTTCTGTTGGAATGTCAGATAACTAAAATGCAGTTAATTTCAACGCTTTTACAGCCCCGAATAAATATTTTTCATCTCTGTGATGTATTTCTGCTCGGCTGACATTCAATGAACGCGAAATACGATATTTCCAGGGTCAACATTTTGCTCTGATGAAGCCCAGCAATATTAATTTCGCTTCAGTTAATGTACAATAATAACGTGTGGGAACATGACTGTTAACGCTGATGTGGCGTTGGAAAATTCCGAACCCACTTGCGCTAAGATTCAGAAGTGCAGAGCAAAGCAAACCATGACGAAATTTGTATGTGGCAAAGTGTGGTTCATTATTAGATGTGTTCAATAATTAATAAGGATGAGCGACGACGATATATTGGCGGGCTGAGAGCATCCCAAAGGTGTGCTAGGCGTGTACCTGCCCCAATTAGGGCTTAACCATGTAGTGACGGGATATGGGGGTTGCAGGGTGGCGGTTGAGATTTTTGTAGGGGAGAGAAAGGAGGTAACAGAGTTTGTTCCTCAACGGTGCCAGTCATGCTGCAATGCACCTTGTGCACCGCTGGTGTTAGTAATTGTTTCATTTTTTAAAGTGTAGGGGCAGTAATTTTGAAGTCCCATGTACTCTTGAAGGGATTATATAAGAGCTCAGCCTTAGATGCTGTTGGAGGTGCTCCGTTGTTACCGGATGTGCCCGCACGCCATGCGAGGAAGCCGGTGACGTCTCAAGCGGCGTGTTCTGGGGTTATAATTCCCAAGAGACCGAACGAGGGCGCTCTGATGGTGTGGCAACTGGTCGTAAAACTTTGCGGCCCGGACCTAATTTCATCCTCCATGTAAGGAAGAGATGAGGCTTAGTGAAGCAGTCTCACGGGAAAGGAGCGATTTACAGAATAGATAGCTAGAAGGCCCCTATTCTGCATGCCCCAGATCTCGCAAGTGTAAAGCAGGACGGGGACTATGAGCGCTGGAAAAAGGTGTAACTTAAGAGGGACAGGCATCCCCGACCTCAGTATGGGGGACAATGAAGCCGTAGGCCCAGTGGCCCGATGCGCGAGGTCCCTGATGTGTCCTTCAAAAGTTAGCTTATCTAGCTTAACCCCAAGTAGGTGATGACATTCGTGCATTCTATCCTCCTGAGGTAGTTGAATGTGGGGAGGATTGCGGGAAAGCGGCGCTTGGTGAAGAGAATGGCGTGGATTTTTGCTGGGTTAATGGATAATCGCCAACGCCTGCACCACTCTTGGAGGAGCCAGAGGTGTCTCTGAATGGGGTTGAAGGGTCTGCGTGGATTTTTACTTGTACATTAAAGGAGCACGTCGTCAGCATACTGTGCCATACTGACGTGCTGCTCTGTATGTAGGTAAGCCATATACACACTAAAAAGTCTGGGGGATAACACAGAACCTTCTGGATCCCGCCTCGTATTGGCCTTTGTATAGATTTGTATCCCGCAAGTGAAACTACAAAAGTGCGATGTTTTAGATATGTGCGTAAAAGTTGTATAATTTGTGTAGGGAGCTCCAGTTGGATGAGATTCAGGAGAAGATCCGCATGCCAGGTCGTCGAGAAAGCCTTCTCGACATCCACGGCGGTGTAAGCCCTGGAACCCAGGACAGCAGCCCGCACCACGCGCAGCAGTGCCCAGGACGGAAGCCGAACTAGTGTGGTGGGATGGCTTCAATGTCTCCCAAATGGGAGACAAGCGGGCAAGTGTGTTCCTCTCGAAGAGAAGTGGCGCAGGGCGAAACACATATTGAAAACCCTGGTAACAAAGAAGGATGGAAGGGCAGGATGAGCGGGACAAGCAAAAGAGTCTTTAAGGCAAGCTGTTCCAGCTTGGTTACGCGCTAGCGAGCAGTGGAGTACTCAGGAGTCTGCCTGCAGCATGCAATGCAGCTCGGCAATGGGGCAAGCCGTGGTCAAGGCTGAATGAAATGCTTTTCTTCCACACAGAGGCCGCCAGCCATCGCAACTCGGACTCCTGCAGGATGTCATAATATCCCCGCAACCGCCGCACGTTCTCATATTTGAGTATGTATTTATTTCCAAAATGCTATTAAAATCTTACAATTTTTAATACATTACTTTGAGTTATTATTTTTTTTCTTTAGTCCATCATGCATTTTAATACCGTAGTTACTTATGCATGGTGGGCCATAACAAATTCATATTGCTTTATTTTTCTAAGCCATTATTCTCCCATATATTCTCCTATTCTTTTTATATCCCTCTCCTTTTATTTTCATTATCCTAACTTTTAATACTTCTTTGTTAACATTCTCCAATTCCTTAGGTAAAAACTGATCGCTCCACTACTTAGTTTATTCACATTAAATTATATAATACAAATCATTATCTGCCTCTCCACAAAGAGGACACCTATTCAAATTCACACCCTTCCCATCTCCCCTTAGCCTATGTGCACTTAATCTAGACCAGGCCCACCCTTCTCTCACTAACCTATTACCTACATCCACATACTTCTCCCTTCCCCAGGCCACCTTTAATTGTCTATATATTTCCAAATTTTTCGTTCCTTCCAAACTTTGAAATAGTTCTTGTTTCTCTATATCTTCCACTCTGTTCCTCACGTCTTTCCAGAAACCTTTAACTAACCCCTCTCTCTCCTCCCATAAGTTACCCATTCTTATTTCCTGTAATAAAATTCACCTTATTCCTTGAGCACAGTTCATCACGGCACTGCATTTTTCTTGCATTATTAAACATTACCTCAAGATATTATGCTCGTCCAATGATTTCAATCTATGCCAATATTTAAGTATTTAGTTATAATTACAACGATAATAAGCATGTGCCCTTATCATACGAGAAGCTGAAGATTATGTCCTTCTGTCTACATATTTCTGGCATCTTCTCAGGAAATTTTCGTATACTCTCGAGAGTTCAATATCTGAAATTGAGCGAATTTCTCCCCAATAATTTGCAGCTCATATTTAGCTGCTGCATGAATTAAATCGTATTAAATGCTAACAAATCAAAAGGAAGTAAAGGTCTACAGAAGATTTAATGGTAACATTCATCTACCAAATATGAGTATATTCCATATATGTAATAATACAGAGCAGCCAAAAGACTCCGAACCGTCTGCGCGGTGTTTTTCCTGTCCGCCTCCTCGGCGCTCGTTGCAGTCTACCGCTATCATAGAAACGCGCGGATGAAATCATACAACATTTTTAAAACTACTTTTAAGGGCTTTACTTACCAACTTTATGAAAGGAAATGCTGAAACTGGCCACCGTCGTTGTCCATAAACTTTTGGCACCTCTTTAGGAAACTATCCATCACTCGCTGTAATTCACGTTGAGAAATTTCCTAGCGGATATTTTGTTTTAATTCTTCCAGGGTGTATGGGTTTGTCTTGTGCACTTTATGTTTTAAGCTACCCCGGAGGGGTATTTTATGAACAATATTACCGGCTGCGCGATGTTTTTCCACTGGACGTGTGGAAATATGATAAAAACATGACAACGCACTGCTGCTATAAACAAAGTCGCGCTGTTGTGGTTTTACCATGCTGTGTGAAGTGCAGTTTTGAGTTGACGGTGATGTGATGTAGTTCAGTTATTACGAGTTATTTATTATTTTGTTCTGTACTTGGTCACAAAGTATATTATGGCTCAGTATATGTTTTCTATTGCACAGCCTGTATTTACTTATGATTCGTATGTGTTAACTGGGTCAGCTCGCCAAGTGAAAGTACGATTTGCAGAAAGATTTCCAGGTGTAGAAGTCCAGCCCATACAACAATCCAAGAACTTTACAGTAAATTTCAGGCCACAGGAAGTGTTCAGGCTAAGAAATCTAAAAGACGACGTTCGGTTCTTA
Source organism: Deroplatys truncata (assembly GCA_030765065.1). NCBI lineage: Eukaryota > Metazoa > Arthropoda > Insecta > Mantodea > Mantidae > Deroplatys > Deroplatys truncata. The sequence goes on along the minus strand of CM060975.1, from coordinate 301,176,063 downwards.
CCGAAGAAACATTAGACGACATCGGCCATCGTTTGGAAAATTCCCTCCCAACAATTCTATGATGGATAGTTTCCCAAAGAAGTGCCAAAATGTATGGACAACGACGGTGGCCAGTTTCAGCTTCGGAGAGTGAGTGAGAATATTTACACGAGATATGCTGCTGTTTGAGAGCAGAAGGTCAACATTTCGAGCATCTATTACAAGGTAAGGATATTAGACCGCCTCTACCGGCGTAATTTCCCCGGCGACTGCCGGCTGTCTCGCGCAGTAGAGAGAGGCCGCGAGTGGGTTCGAATATAATTTAACTACCCTACACTATATAGCTCCATTCCTATAATTCCGTAATATTTAGCCTTTTTTTAAGTCTCTAATAAAAGATTTCTATTGTATTACTGTGTATATGATTTCTTTTTGTATGCATATGTGCATTCTCTTTCATATAGACTAAAACATCATATAGACAGACACAGGCATTGTGGGGATTGCTGTTATCTTAAACACGGCTTTACAATTAAGGACGATCTGAACGTTACGAAGCATTCTTTGCTGTGTTCGTAGTTTAGCTTGTCATCTACCTCTCTGTATAGCCAATATCCTAACGGTATTTCACGATTAAGTTGCCAATACGTAGCTAATTTCCCCCGTTGACTTGCTAGTGATTTTAGCTCCAAGGAGAATCGCCGAGGTAAGCGGTTTTGTACTCCACGAGTCGTGATCACTCAACCATTAGAGCATTACTTACAGCTGAAAGCAACGCCGTGATGTCGGGTATTCTGAATTGTTCTGGAAAAAAAAACATCCTCCAATTCCAAAGACAAATGCTTATATTTTAGACATCGCCTGACCTGTTTTGGCTCCAATAGAATGCAGAAATCAACTTAATTCCTACCTTATTTATATTTCACGGATTACATACATGAATTAATAAAATGTCTTTGATTAATTTCATGACTTCGTCAGTCACAGTCGTAGCATTAAGTTTTTACTTTCTCTGCCACATGCGTACTACGTAGAGGAAGAATTGCATTCAACTCAAAAATTCAATATCGAAATTTCACCCAAAATACACGTTCTGAAACTTCCCGAATAAAATGAAAACTTCCCGAAGAAAAGGTCCGTATGTGTGCGTCCGTTCCGTTCGTTTGTTCGTCCGTCTGTGAATAGCATAAATAAAAAACGAAAAGTCGGTTAAATGTATACCATATCCAGTGACTGGAGTTAGAACGTTGACCACCCTGACAAGCGGCATTAGCCATCTTTGTTTTTTAGCAACCTGAGTTATGCTGTGTCCCTATAATTTAGTAAAATACCGAGCGAGATGGCTCAGGCAGTAACGTATGTGGTGCGCATTCGGGAGGTCGTGTGTTCGATTCTCGAGGCCGACCTTCCTGGCCCCTTTTTTTTCGAGGTTTCCCCGGGTCGCTTGGCAAATGCTGGGAAGGATCATTACAACCCCGAATTTCCTGTCTATCCATTTCACCTCCATTCTCATTTCACTTCACTTTTCATCTACTTGGTCTCTCAGAGTTGCAAGTGTCGGAGGGAGGTCTTGGCATGTGCATGGCTGATTTGTCCCCCGGAAAGGGCAAAGATGGCACTCCAGAGCTGCCATCTGGCAGTTTAAATCTGTAAACGGTAGGAACCGTGCCTTATGTCTATCGCGCTTCCTGGTCCGCTACCCTCTGTCTCCTCTCACCACATCCTTCCCTCTCCCCCTGACGGGGACTAGGTACCAAAGGTGCTAAGTCCGCCTCCGATTCTAGCCCTATCCTATTCTTAGTAAATATGTCCCTAATGCACTGGTGCGCAAAACCTAACGAGATGGGTAAAGTAACATAACAAAAATGAACTACTTGGTGGTAGTAGATGAAGCCGCGGGAGCATGTTGCCAGAGGTCTCTCACACGTACACAGAAAGCTGGACGTCACATGGCGTGAGTGTAGCGAGCCTATAGTGCCAAATGGGTCTGGTCCTGCAACACGTTTGGCAACTAGCGAGCTGTTACGGTGCACTGTAGTGGTGTTATTCATTGCAACATGGCCCGTAGACACCAGTGGGATGACTTCACATGGGGAAGAATCAGCGGGAAACTGGAAGAAGGGCGAAGTGTGACGAGTGTTGCTCAGGAGTTTGGAATTGCTCACAGCATTGTTTCACATGCATGGGAAACCTTTCAAACCACAGGCACTGCTGTCCTAAGGAGAGGTGGTGGTCGACCACGCTCAACTACAGCAGCAGATGACCGCTACATTGTGCAAGCAAGAAGGGATCCACGCCAAACAGCGGGTGCAATTGCAACCACGTGTAACAGGACAGCTAGGCACGCAATCTCACGATACAAAGTGGCACGGCGACTACACAGAGGTGGCCTCTTTGCCTGACGGCAAGTACGTTGTGCTCCATTGACATCCGCACATCGGCGGCACCGATGGTCCCAAGAGCATTAAAATTGGACCAACGAGGAATGGAGTCGCGTGCTCTTCTCGGATGAAAGCAGATTCAGTCTAAGTAGTGATTCTCGGCGTACCCTCATCTGGCCAGAGGTGGGAACACGTAATGAACCCAGGAACATCCTTGGACATGATCATTTTGGTGGTCCGGGTGTTATAGTTTGGGGAGGCATAATGTTGCATGGGCGCACCGACCTCCAAATCTTTGAACACGGTACGCTCACTGGTCAACGTTATTGTGATACTGTACTCCTTCCCCATGTGCGTCTTTTCAGGGGTGCAGTCGGCCCTGACTTCATTTTTATGGATGACAATGCGCGACCGCATCGAACAGCGCAGGTGGAGGATCTCTTGGAACGAGAGGATATTCGACGAATGGACTGGCCTGCCCGTTCCTCCGATTTAAATCCCATCGAACACGTGTGGATGCTTTGGGGAGACGCATTGCAGCACATCCACATGCACCAACAGTTGTCAACAGCGCTGGTGGAGGAATGGAACGCCCTACCACAAGAACTGCTTACCAACCTTGTGGCCAGCATGGGAGCACGATGCAGAGCATGCATTGCTGTCTTTGGTGATCATACACCCTTTTAAGCACCATGTGTCTGTTTCTGTAAATCTAGAGAGCCATCGTATGTCGTATTGACTTTAGTGTAGCTTATAGTCTATGAATAAAAGTGGCATTTCTGTTCGTCTCATTGCATATGTCGTTTAGTTGCCTACTGTAGCAGTTCCCTCTATATATGATTCAAGTTTCATTGAGCTATGTTACTTGGCAGTGTCACAGCATGCGAAGATTACTTTCGTCCTTAGGTTTTGCACACCAGTGTACCTAACTTTATTGCACAATTCTGTTCCTCCCCAGCAAAATGCTGGCGTGATGCCTCGCTGCTAGAAAACTACGAACGCCCCTACAGGAGGGCGAGATATCCCATCCTAACTCTCTTTTAGCTCTTGAGTGTTTGTAAACTCCAGTTAATGGAAAATCTCTCGAGTATATGCTTTCAAGACGGTCCCTAAAGGCCGTCGTGCAATTCTTGTATTTGTGTTGCTAAAATAGTAGAGATGCACATCTGTTAGAGGTTCTATTCTTCCCTCTAATACCATCGTCTGTAAACTGGTTAATGCTACTGTTCTAGTCCTTTCCTCCTTTAACAGGAGACGGAGCGTGTCAAGGAGTTGAGTTTCAATTGTTACTTTCTTAGCTACTTACCTACAGCAAGCAGAGGAATTAATGTATTTCACCCAAAAATGATACCGAGGTTTCAGCGAAATTCACGTTTTGAGATCCGCCGCACAAAAACCATATACAATAGAAAAAACCCGTGTATGTATGTGTGAATAGCATAACTGAAAAAACGATAAGTCGAACCTTAGCATCCACTAAGGATGCAGCACGAATATTTTAAAGAAAACCTTCCCACTCCCAAACTATCCTTTACTTGGAAAAATTGTCCTGGTTTTTTATTTTCTCAAAAATAGCTATATCATACGTTTCAGATATTTACTTGAGAAATGAAATCTACAACTTTTATATCATAAGAGATAGAAAAAAAAACTTAACATACAAAAATGCAGATCTCGTTAAAATACGATATGCATGTCAAATGTTTTTGTGGCATTAACCATTTCCGAGACTTTCGTTGTTATCCGTTTAAATTTTCAGATACGTATAACTTTTTTTTTCAAGTGATAAGTCGTTATCCATTATATTTTCTTCTTCTTCTTTCTTTCTTCCTTTTTCCTCGTGGTCATGCAAAGAGCGTGGAAATTCAAAGCCACCACATAGCAACACGCTCTTTAAAAATCTGATGTGATATATTCACACAACTTTCTCTACCCTCTATCGTTTATTAGTTGGTATACGAACTATTCTTACTAAAGCTTATTTTCCTATCTACTTCATTTTAATCGAGTTAAACCTTTGCATTACACATTCCGTTATAGATACGAAGAGAACAGCGATAGTCAAATATTTAAGTGCTGGACGCTGACCTTAATATTCCATACTGTTTCCATGACATTGCAAGAAACAACTGAATGTTGACAGAACTTCAAGAGAATGACCAAGTAATGAACCATTCGAATCTTTAATAACGGATATCTCAGAAATGGCTTATGCCACAAAAAAACTCATTTGGAATAAATTGTGTGGTTTTAGAGATATAGGTACATTTTTTGTGTAGTACGTTTGCGTCTATGAAGTAACGTTTACCACTTATACAAGATTTTATAAAATTCATTTCGAATTAAGAAGACTTAATAGGCTATTTCCAGAAATTAAAAATACACACTTTATTTGTAATGTAAATATCTTTCATATATGGTATTTTAACAAAAATCTTTAGAGCCAGTTTTGGAAAATAAAAAAAATTCAAAAAATGTTCTATGTAAAGGGTAGTTTTGGGTGGGGGATTTTCTTGAAAATTTTAAATACCAAGTTTGGTGTTTATCCGGCTTTTCGATTTTGAGCTATGCTGTTCACAGACACACACGCAGCACACGCGCCGATCTTTCTCTAAAAATCTTATGTGTTACACTTACATGACTTTCTCTACTGTTGTACAAACTATTTTTACAAACTCCTATTCTCCATCTATTTCATATTAATTGAGACAAACATTTGCAGAAATGATCTTTTGACATGCAAAGAGAATTACATTTTACACATAGCGACCAGTTCTAAAAATATTTGACTATCGCTTAAGGCGTTCTATGTTCCCCTTGTTTTGTATTTGCAAGGGCAATATAGAAATATAGTAGTCTTTAAGCGTAGACATATCTCTTAATAGCTGGCTGCTAGGTGCAGCACCATTCCCTTTGCCCTTTCTCTTTGCATATCTAAGACAAAAAAAATTGAATAACGAATTCCCATTTGAGAAAATAAGTATTGGAAAATTTAAGGGAATAACAAGTAATATCTCGAAAATGGTTCACTCAACAACAAAATGTATATGAAAAATTGTGTAGTAAAATTTTGCCTATCTCTTATGTTCATCAGTTGTCTATCAGTTATGCAAAAGTCGTTCACAGTGAAGAATACTTTTGGAGACATTCCCAGAAAATTCAAGATATACGTTTCATTTGTCATGAAAATATCTTAAACATATATTTTAATCAAAATCGTTACAGCCATTTCTGAGAAAATTAAAATTTTCGAAAAATGTTCCATCTGGGGCGGGGGGATTTTCTTGAAAACCTTCGTGTCGCATCTCTGGAAGATACTGAACCTAAATACCAAGTTTGGTGTTTATCTGACTGTTCGTTTCTGAGTTATGCTGTTCACAGACAGACACACGGACATGTTTCCAAAAATGCTTTTTTTGGATCCAGGGGGGTCTCAAAACATGTATTTCGGGTGAAATCTCGGTATCGAATTTTTGGGTAGAATACAATACTTACTACACGTAGTAGAGAAACTAAAAATATGTGTATCGCTGTAGCCTATGTATCCTACAACGAAATATGAATTTATGTGGATTAAAAAGGAATAGATAGAATAATAGGATTTTGTAGGAACAGTTTTTAGAGGAGTGAGTAGAGAAATTCGTCAGATTTTCTGGATGAGATTGCAGGGAAGAGGGTAAATTAAATTAATTTTATCGCAGGTTTTTTAGAAAGACACCGACACGGCCTCTCCACAGCAATACTGTACAAGCTCCAGCTGACATTGTAAACAAATAGTCTTTGTGTTGGTATTCTATTGGAAGTGACAGCAGGCTGCGGATATTGTGGTGCCCGTTTCTTCTTCCAGATTGGATTTGTGTCCGGGAACGGAAGCTTCACCCTCTTAAAGAAGAAAATACGTTGAGATCCTCCCCCAGGAGCCTTCTTGAGATACGGAAGACAAAACCTGCCTTCTTTTTTTTTATTTCTCACTTTCTTTCTGCTCAAGCTTTCTAATGCCGAGAGCGTCAGTATAATTGCATTTCCTGATATCCTTGTATTAACCTGCCCGTTTGCCTTTATCGATCTTGGTGTAGGGTAACAAGTTATTATTCATTTAAATTGTTTCATTTGTATAGCCCCCTTTATCGGGGGCTTTGACTTGAGAAACTCGACTCCACTCAAAAATTCGATAGGTACCAAAATTCCACAGGAAATATAAGTTTTGAGGCCCTGAGAATAAAAGAAAATTTGAAGAAGGTCCCTGTCTCTCTGTGTGTGTATCTGTGAACAGCATAAATTTAAAACGAAAAATCAGACCAACATCAAATTTGCTACTTAAGTTCAATATCTTCCAAAGATGCGACACAAAGATTTTCAAGAGGATTCCTCACTCCAAACTACCCTTTACATGGAACATGTTTCGAAATTTTTGATCTTCTAAAAAAAATGGCTCTAATGATTTTGATTAAAATGCGTTATATTAAAGATATTGACATGACAGATAAAATGTATATCTTTAATTTTCTGGGAATAGCCTGTGAAGTCCTCTTCATTTGGAAGGGATTTTGTATTATGTTGTATAAGTGGTTTACACGTGAAGCGAACAGACAAAAACGTACCACAATAAAACTGTTGGTCTCTTTGAAACACACAATTTATTTCAAATAACCTTTTTGTAGCAATAGCCATTTCCAAGATAACCGTTATTAATAGTTCGATTTGTTAATACATTGTCATTATTTTCAAGTCGCATTGATTTTCAGTTTTTTTCGCGATTGTGTGGAAACAGTATGAAATTTTAAGACTAACATATATCGTCCAGTTCTTAGACATTTGACTATCGCTGTTCTTTTAGCATCCTAAAGAAGTGTGTTATGCAGCTATTTCTACGAAAGTTTAAAATGAAGTAGATATAAAAATACGTTTTAGCATGGATAGTTTGTATACCCATAATAAGCGATAGAGGGTAGAGAAAGCCATATGAATATAACACATGAGGTTTTTTTTCTTCTTTTTGTTTGGTTCTTTCGGCCATTGAACGGACTCGCATTTACTCGCACATTCACAGCTCCAGACTCTGCAAAGGATAGCAACTGATTCCTCGCCTTAGCCGAGAGTGGAACCCGGGACCTCTATGTTGATAAAGCAGCATGTTTTCTTAACGTTGGTTTCTTAGACTTTTTATTAGTGAATACATCCGCATTTATTCCCACATACATATTTCCAGACTCTGCGGAGGATAGAGACTGATTCTGGTTAAAGAAAAATTCCCCGCCTCAGCTGGGAAGCGAACCCGGGACTTGTGTTGAGAAACCAAAAGAGTGGCCATTCGAACACACAGGCAGCGGAAGTATATCTTCATAAGCCATCCTATGGACCACAGACAGTCAAGAAACGTTTTAGAAAACACTGGTAACCAAATCAATAGATATCTAAAGCGTTCGATTGCATAAACCATGGAAAATTATTAAATAAATCAGACTATTATGCAGTTACAAATAAAAGCTTAAAGTTGTTTGAATAGAAGGAGACAAAACCTGTACCAAATACACAAACAGAATTTGCATTCAAGTTGGCAAATTATCTATGCACGTGTACCACAGGTTTCGGTACTGGGACCCTAACATTTTACAATGTTTACTAAAAAGGCTTACGGTGTTAAAGATTATTTGAAGAATGTGCAACTTTTTCACTAGACATAGTATACAGATATTGACTTGACAAACGCACCTACAGTGCTGTTTTTATGAATATATTATTTTGTGTACAGTTGACAACTTAACCGTTTTAATAGCTAAAAAATTGATTTTATGTAAATGAAAATGTGTCACTAAATTTAAACATACAAAATTCTTCCTTTTAATCTGCAGAAAAAACAATGCATATAACAGCTGGCGTTTTTCAAGACCTTTCATTTTATTTATTGGTTTTTTTTTAATTCCATCAGTTTTACTACTTTTTAGTGTGCTGTGTTCATAAACTTATTTTATGCATTAGTACGAGGGCAAATCAAAAAGTCTTTGCCCCTATTTTTTTCGGTCAAATTACGAATGTAAAACAAAAATCAATATATACAATCGAAGAAGTGGACTTTTCCTCATAGTTTCCAGCTGCTGCCGGCGGCAGCGCTGCTGTCAGTGTATTCAAAATGGCAGGTGTGCTTAACACGTTCACGGCTTACGAGCAACGAAGTGTGATCCGTTTTCTAAGTAATAAGGACCAACGCCCATCGAGATCCACAGGGAAATGTAGTCAACATACGAGGAAAGGTGTCTTGCTTTGAGAAGTGTAAGATGGTGGTGTTCCCTAGTACGAAAATGTCCGTGCTAATCTGCATGACAATGAGCGTGTATCGGTGACTGATGACAATATTGCCCGTGTGGATGCGAGTGAAAGCAGAGCGGCGCGTGTGCATCGAAGACATTGCTCAGGACCTCGACATTTCTTTTGGGAGTGCTTTCGACATCATTCACGAGTGTTTAGGGCACAGGAAGGTTTCATATCGATGGGTTCTTAAGCAGTTGGATGACGTGATGAAAGGCAAGCGAACGATTACTTCTTTGAATCATCTGCAACGATATGCCGAGGAGGGTGACAATTTCCTGGATCGCATTGTTACTGGCGATGAAACGTGGGTACTGCATTACACGCCGGAATCAAAACAGCAGAGTATGGTGTGGAAACATCCGCAGTCTCCTGTGAAAAAGAAATTCCGTACTGCGCCATCTTTTCACAAAGTGATGTTAACGGCATTCTGGGATTGCCGTGGACCGCTCGTGCTGGATTTCATGCCGCGAGGTGCCACCATCAATGCTGACAGATATTGTTCTACACTGTCACTTCTGCGGGCTGCGATCAGAAAGAAGCGCCGCAGGATTCTCGATGTTGACAACGTGATCATCCCCCACGACAATGCGAGACCACATGTGGCAAACAAGACCGTCGCCAAGCTAAGAAACTTTCGTTGGGAGATTCTAGAGCATCCACTATACAGCCCGGAGCTTGCCCCTAATGATTTCCATCTTTTCAGTCCGCTGAAGAAGTTCCTGGCAGGAAAGCGATTCACTTGCGACGACGAAGTCAAGACAACAGTGCGACAGCGGTTCCGTAGTCAGACGGCCGACTTCTACCGGTGCTTAGTGCTGCGATGTGTCAAATGTCTGAACCGGCACGGAAACTATATGGAAAAATAGTGAAAGGTACAAGGAATAATGTCTACATGTTTAGTTGGCTGTATGTATCTCATGTTACCAGAAAAAAATAGGGGCAAAGACTTTTTTATTTGCCCTCGTATATAACTGTATTAAATAACATCTGACAATATCACAGATATATGATTTAAACCCTGGGAGAAAACAGTTTGTGAAGTGGAAAAAACTCGAAGTTGATTTTCGCCTTAAATTCAGGTATTATATTAAAAAAAACTCATGCGTCTTATGTATATGACTTCATCTATCCTGTATCATTTATTAAATGAGTGTGCTTCATTTTAATCGAGATAAACTTTTGCAGAAATAGTTATATTACATATTTCAGTATACATACAAAGGGAATAGCGATAGTGAAAATCTTTCAGAACTGGACGAAAAACGCTTTACCAGTTATACAAGGGTAGTTAACCTTTGACTGCCGTGCTGGTTGGTCGCTCTCGGAAAGCACACGTCAGGTGTTCTTAGGTATCTTTGCATTGACTGCATCTTTCTGGTGACAGTGATAGTTTTATTTCTCCCCCCCCCCTAATTTTAGTGCCTCATTTCTACTGTGACGCCCTTTTCTATTCACAAAATGGCAACGAATGATATCGGTCAATTAGGGCGGATTCGCTTAACCTTTGTTATATATCAACATCTGTCCCACTGGATTCCTCACCTCATATTTCTCTTCAGCCACACCAACTAAATGAAACTGTCTATAATATACCAAGTGTATCAGTATTTTAACACTTAAATAATCTCAGTCTAATTATATAATATGTAAATTCAATAACAGCCCGCCTTGAAGCAATATGTGTATGGAATAATCTGTAAAATGTATGTAACAGTCATTGCATATGCTTATATTACTGTATCCATGTGTAATAATGTTATGTGAATATATTATGTAATTTAATAATGTAGGAGCTGTGAGAATAATAAGTTAAAAGTTGCTAACAATGAGGTAACCTTGAGTCAATAATGAGTAAGAAAGTTTAACAGTACTACTTGTGATTCTTGGAGTAACAATAATGTAATTTTAGTGACAGTTTATAAAATAGCCAATCAACAACCAGAAAAAGCTTCAGTTAAATGAAGATATTCCATTGAAGTAGGATTAGCCAATCAGAAACTGAGAAGAAGAAAATTTTACAAATTTAGAGTTCAGTTGCCTGCAGACGGCGTTACTAACCAGACGCAAAAAGTGTCCTCAAGAAATATAATATGTATTCGTGAGAGACGAAAAATAAGTTTACGTGTTAAAAAGTGTAATTAATTAATAAAAAGAATCTCACAGCTGTCTATAACAGTGAAGTGTTATTTAAATTGTGTCAAGGATTAATAAAAGGAGTGAAGTAAAATTAAAATCTGTGTAAGCCTACATTCTTCAGTCGCACCACAACTCTGCTAAGAGAAACGTGTCTCTAACAAATACTGACGCAGCCGAGGCAAACATAAATATTAAATATTTAAAGAAACAGTCAAATTACAAAGTTAATATTTTAAAACATTTGGGGCAGAGGCCACCGGAAAGTACATTTGGGGCAAAGGTTACCGGGTACCATATGTGCGGTTGCAACTACTTCAAGTTCGGCTCCCAACAGTTGAAATATAATACAACTCCTTCAATACAACCTACTTCAAATTGACGCCCAAAGTATGGTGTTAATAAATAACGTAACAAACCATTTTTCTCAAATGGGCGTCCATACGTGGAGCTAATAAAATACTTTCTTCAAGTTGGCGCCCAAAGCGTGGTGTAAACTCCTACAACAAAATACGTACTTCAAGGAGCTAAAACATTCTTTTCACATGGTAATGTGCGTAAATGCTCTCCTTAAGACCCAGAATTGACTTCTACAAAAAAGCTTAGTAATAACTCTGCAGAGAACCGGTATTTTATCAGCATTCCTGTACATAATAGATTTCAATCCCTTAACGCCGTGCAGCCTGAAAAACTCCCTGAGCCTACCTCCTCTTCAATATGCCATCAAATGGGGAACGCACCTCCTGTATTTTTACACGGTACTAATGTCTACCAACAACTGATTAGGGACTTAGGGAATCTATTCTGAGCGATTTTAGTATTCAGCTTAGAGATACGAGGACTGTCCCAGAAGTACCCGACCTAACAAAGAAAACTAAAAAATTTTGGGAAAAAAACATCTTTATTTCTCTACATACTCTCCTTTCAGCTCGATACACTTTTCCCAGCGGTGTTCAATAACTTCGATACCCTGTTTATAGTGAGTTCTGCAAAATAGCCATCAACTGCAAACTCCACCTCTTCATTGTTGGCAAATCTTTTACAACCAAGCCATTTCTTCAACTTCGAAACAGAAAATAATCAGAGGGGGCTAAGTCTGGTGAATAAGGTACATGAGGAAACAATTCGAACTTTAACTCATTGATTTTGGTCATGACGAAGATGGATGTGTAAACTGGTGCGTTGTCTTGATGAAACAGAACTATCTTTTTCGCTAAATGCGGCCGTTTTGCTTGATTTCATCATTCAAACGCTGCAATACGTTCGCGTAATACTCGCCATTGATTGCATTTCCTTTTTGAAGATAATAAATGAAAATTATCCCACGCGCATCCCAAAAAATTGACCTTGCCTGCAGATGGAACTGTCTTCGCTTTCTTTGGAGCCGACTCTCCCCTTTCAATCCACTGCTCTGTTCCTTCTTCTCAGGTGTGAAGTAATGGACCCATGTTTCACCCATGGTTATGGATCGGCGTAAAAGCCCGGCTTTGTTGCAGCGAAACATCACCAAACACTCGACTGAAACATCCTCACGATGCTGCTGTTGTTCCATTGTGAATAAACGCGGCACCCATCTTGCGCACAGCTTTCTCATGTCTAAATTTTCAGTTAGTATACGATGTACAGCACTACGATGTCTGCTAGCTCGCACACTTTCAGTCGACGGTCATCCAATACCATTTTGTGGATTTTCTTCACAATTTCTGGCGTGATCACCTCATTTGGTCGACCACTGCGATGTTCGTCTTAGCAGCTCGTACGGCCTCGCTTAAACTCTGCCACACAATATTTTACTGTTGATAACGAAGGAGCAGACTCCCACAGTGTAGAATCTAGCTCAGCTTTAATATTAGTTGGAGTAAGACCTTTCAAAAGAAAGTATTCTATCGCATAACGATGACCAGTTTTATCCATGTTTACAAATTCGCTGAGAGAGTACACTATTAATGGCTGCCAAACAATTACTAAACAACGTAGCATCGTCAAACTTCAAACTTAATCTTTATAAGGTTGGTACTTTCTACCATAGTCATTTGTTTGAAACAACAACCGCTATATGAACCTCAGGTCAGGTATTTCTGGGACTGTCCTCGTATATAGTATGGCACTTGTTTCCTTACTTTCCCTTCTCATTGACTGACTTGTGTTCGATTTGGAGGCTCGCATATGAGCATCCCCATTAAATTGTATAACATGTAGTCGTGCTGAGCAATTGATTAATGAACAAACAAAAGTTATACAAGATTATATAAAAGCTCCTTCCGAATGAAGAGAACTGCACAGGCTATTCCCAGAAAATTAAAAATATACATTCTGTTTGTCGTGTAAATACTTTAAATATATGGTATTATAATCAAAATCCATTGAGCTATTTTTGAAAAAATAAAAGGTATCAACGATCTGTCCATGTAATAGAGCTAGGAGGCTTTTCCCGAAAATTTTTGTGTTCGTATTTTTGGAAGATACTGAACTTAAATGCCAAGTTCCGTATTTACTGACATTTCGTGTTCGCAGACACATAAGGTGGCCTCAAACTTGCACTTCCTGTGAAATCCCGACATGGAATTTTTGGGTGTTATAACCAGGGCCCGGATTTTTAGGTTTTAACCTATATTTTTCCTCGCTATTTAATTAACACATTTCAGGATATATACTCGTTTCACACTTCCTGGAGCGCAATATGCGAATTTCATTACACCTAAAAAAAAAACTAAATGAGGGGTTGACACCTAAAGTAACCTAAATAGCTGTTTTTCCTTTTTCGAAATGAAGAATGTTATTTTCGGATTGAAACGCATTGCAAAATTATTTCCAGCACTTATAGCCAGTAGATATATCAAGTTACCACAGTTAAACGCAGCACATGTGACGTGGTGACACCTGGATGCAGCTGACAAAAGGTCAGGACTTGGCTGTCTGCTGCCATTTACTATGCTGTAAAAGACGTTAAAATGTTGTCAATGAATTGGATGAAACAGAAGCTTCCTGCATTGCCAAGGCTAAGAAATCACTCGAGTGCCCCACTCTTGCCGCTTCCCTTGTATACATTAAGACACATTTTTGTTTTATACCAGAAGCTACAACTTTGCCACTGAAAGATGCTCTAGATATCATTGTCAATGTTTCCAGTAAAGAAATAACTGGACCAGTGGGAGCTGCATGTTCTTCGAAGTTGCAGAAGATTCTTCAACGAAATCCTGCTTTTGAAGATATGAAAATCATCAATTCAGTATTGCAGGGAGAAAAGCATACAGAACTACCCCTAGAACCTGCTGCACTGGCATCTATGTTCTACGCTCCAATGACGTCATGTTCCGTTGAAAGAACCATTCCTTCATACAAGAATGTGTTACTGATAACAGGAAATCGTTTACGCCAGAAAATTTAGAATGTATGTATCTACTGCAATGTCAAAATATAAATCTTACAACTAAGTACCAGAAAAGCAAAATTATTGATACCTGTATTGATCCACGAAGCAAAACATAAAACTCTGATGTGTTACACTCACATGACTTTCTCTACTCTTGTACAAACTATTTTTACAAACGCTTATTCTCCATATGCTTCATGTTAATCGAGATGTTAATCTTATTGCTAATTTTCTTGTAGGTGTAAGGGGATTTGGTAGGTTTTAAGCGATAGTCAAATATTTTAAGAGCTGGTTGCTATGTGGAGTATTAAATTCTCTTTGCATCTCCAGGACATAAAAAAAATGAATAACGAATTTCCATTTGAGAAAAAGTGTAAGTATTGGAAAATTTAAGGGAATAACAAGCAATATCTCGAAAATGGTTCACTCAACAACAAAAATGTATGGTATATTGTGTATTTTAAAACGATCTACATTTTTTGTGTAGTAAAATTTTGTCCATCTCTTATGGTTTACCAGTTATGCAAAATTCGTTCACAATGAAGAATACTTTTGGAGACATTCCCAGAAAGTTCGAGATATACATTTCATTTCTCATGACAATATCTTAAACATGATATTTTAATCAAAACTGTTAAAGCCATTTTTGAGAAAATTAAAATTTTCGAAAAATGTTCCATGTAATGGGTAATCTGGGGTGGAGGGATTTTCTTGAAAACCTTCGTGTCGCATCTCTGGAAGATACTGAACCTAAATACCTAGTTTGGTGTTTATCCGACTGTTCGTCAGACACACACGGACATGTTTCCAAAAAAGTTTTTTTTCGATTCAGGGGGTCTCAAAACATATATTTCCGGTGAAATCTCGGTATCAAATTGTTGGGTGGAATCTGCTTACTATACGCAGTAGAGAAAGTAAAAATATCTACTTTAATCAAGAAAAACCTAATAAAACCTATTTCAAGAATATAAGAAACCTGAATTGAAGGTTTATTAAACCTAAAACTCCGGGTTCTAGTAATAACAATACTACTACCTACTCCTGGTAGGTGGCGGAGAGTGTAAAAATGCTTTTTGGGGTCATGGAGGTCTCAAAAGGTGTAGTTCCGGTAAAATCTCGACATCAAAATTGTTGGTAGATATAAATGGAATGGTTATTGACTCACCTGACTCTCACTACGTATTTTAGGGTTCGAATCCTCTGACAGCAGTTGGAACAGGTCTGACACGTAATATGAAACCGGAACTTTTTCCTTGACGGTAAGCTGGATGATGCATGGCGTGTTTACCATTGTTCCAGGGGCGATTAATAAAAGTCGACATCCGTAGAAGGAATAAATTTCACGAGAACGAGAGATAAAAACAGGGGAAGTTTGAGCCGGCTTATGTACGTACCTCTATCTGTTAGCTCAGCGATGTGCTAATGTCCTATCCTCCCTTGCTCCTTATTTTTCTTTACTTTGCTACGCCTTTTTTTTTCTTCCCCATTAATTATTTCCTGCACTTCTTCCTTCCTGCCATAGTTTTTGTCATGTTATTCCTCATCCTATTTTTGCTTCGCTGTTTCTTTCATTCGTTTCTTTTGGGCTCCTTTTTCTGGGTATTGTATTGGCTATTCTTTGCTTTCTCTGTTACATTCGATACCGAAATTTCGCCGGAAATACATGTTTTCAATCTAAATAAAGCATTTTTAGAAACATGTCCATTTGTGTGTCGGATAAACACGAAACTTGGAATTTAATTCCAACATCTTCCAGAGATACGACACGAAGATTTTCAAAAACTCCCCGCATCCCAAAATAACCTTTACATAGAACATTCTTCGAAATAATTTTATTTCCTAAAAAACTACTCTAACGACTTTGATTAAAATGCTATATATTAAAGATATTTATATGACAAATAAAATGTATATCTTGAATTTTCGGAGAACAGCCCATGATGTCCACTTCATACCGAAGGTATTTTGTATAATCTTGTACAGCTCCTAAACGTCAAGTGATAGACCAAAATGTACAACATAAAAAAATGTAGATATCTTTAAAACACAAAATGTATTTAAGATAAGAATGTTTGTGGTATAAGCCGTTTCTAAGATATCCCTTATTAAAAATTCGAATTGTTCATTTTTACTTTCTCTACTACGTATAGTAAGTAGGGGAAGTATTGTGTTCCACCCAAACATTTGATACCGAGATTTCACCGGAAATATATGTTTTGAGACCCCCTGAATCCAAAAAAAGCATTTTTGGAAACATGTCCGTGTGTGTCTGTGAACAGCATAACTCAGAAACGAACAGTCGGATAAACACCAAACTTGGTATTTGGGTTCAGTATCTTCCAAGGATGCGACACGAAGGTTTTCAAGAAAATCCCCCCACTCCAGAGTACCCTTTACATGGAAAATTTTTCGAAAATTTTAATTTTCTCAAAAATGGCTCTAACGATTTTGATTAAAATGTCATATGCTTAAGATACTTTCATGATAAATGAAACCATAAGAGAGAGACAAAATTTTACTACACAAAAAATGTAGATCGTTTTAAAATACACAATTTATGTCATATACATTTTTGTTGTTGAGTGAACCATTTTAGAGATATTGTCTGTTATTCCCTTAAATTTTCCAATACTTATACTTTTCTCAAATGGAAATTCGTTATTCATTTTTTTTTATGTCCTGGAGATGCAAAGAGAATGTAATACTCCACATAGCAAGCAGCTCTTAAAATATTTGACTATCGCTTAAAGCCTACCAATTCCCCTTGCACCTACAAGAAAATTAGCAATAAGATTAACATCTCGATTAACATAAAGCATATGGAGAATAAGCGTTTGTAAAAATAGTTTGTACAAGAGTAGAAAAAGTCATGTGAGTGTAACACATCAGATTTTTTGGTCGTGTTCTTAAAGTTCTTTCAACATTCAGTTATTTCTCGCGATTGCGTGTAAACAGTATGGAATTTTAAGGCCAGCATATAGTGTCCAGTTCTTAAACCTTTGACTATCGCTGTTCCCTTTGTATCTATAACGAAATGTGTAAATTTAATACAGATAGAGCCTAGGGAAAGTCATGTGAATATATCACATCAGACTATTTTTTTAAACATTTCCTAACACTTACCTAGGGTAGAAGTATTATATATGAACCAAAATTAATATTCGTACCAACATCCAACGGAAATACCGTGTTAAAGTGCAAAAAATAGCCGTTTTTACTTCCTCTAATATGTACCCGAAGGGAGAAAAGGTATTGCATTCCTCCCAAAAATTCTATATCAAAATTTTACCGGAAATATATGTCTCAAGGCCCCCTGAATATCCAACAGGCATTTTGTTCTGTGTGAGTGTATGTGTATGTATGACGACACCATTTTCAAGAAAATCCCCCACCCCAAATACCCTTTACATGGAAAATGTTACGTTAATTATTTGCTCAAAAATGGCCCTAACGATTAGGATTAAAATGCCACATGTTTAAGATATTTACATTTGAAATAATTTATCTTGAATTTTCAGGGAATAGTGAAGACCTCTTTATTCTGAATGACTTTCATACAACTGGTAAACCAAAGATGATAAACAAAATATTATTACGCAAAAAGTTGAAGTAGGTTGTATTGAAGGAGTTGTATTATATTTCAACTATTGGGAGCCGAACTTGAGGTTGGTTGCACCCGCACGTATAGTACACGGTTTCCGGTAGCCTTCGCCCCAAATGTACTTTCAGGTGGCCTTTGCCCCAAAGTTAAAAAAATATTAACTTTGTAATTTGACTGTTTCTTTAAGTATTAACTATTTATGTTTGCCTCGGCTGCGTCAGTATTATTGTTAGAGACACGTTTCTCTTAGCAGGGTTGTGATGCGACAAGAATGTAGGCTTACACAGATTATAATTTTACTGCACTTCTTTTATTAATGCTTGACACGATTTAAATAACACTTCACATGTAGAGAGCTGTGAGATTTCGTTATTAATTAATTAATTACACTTTTAAAATAAGTAAACTTACTTTACGTCTCACACGAATAAATATTATTTTTCTTGAGGACACTTTTTGCGTCTGGTTAGTAACGCTGTCTGCAGGCAACTGAACTCTAAATTTGTAACATTTTCTCCTTTTCAGTTTCTGATTGGCTAATCCTACTCCAATAGAATACCTTCATTTAACTAAAGCTTTTTCTGGTTGTTGATTGGCTATTTTATAAACTGTCACTAAAATTATATTATTGTTGCTCCAATAATGACTAGTAGCATTATTAAACATTCTTATTCATTATTGCCTCAAGGTTACCTCATTGTTAGCAACTTTTAACCTATTATTCTCACAGCTCCTACATTATTGAATTACGTAATACATTCACATAACATTATTGAACATGTTTACAATAATATAAGCATATGCAATGACTGTTACATACATTTTACAAATTATTACATGCGTATTGCTTCAAGGCGGGCTGTTATTGAATTTATATATTATATAATTAGACTGAAATCATTTAAGTGTTAAAAATACTGCCTCAAAGTGCAGATCTCAAAGTAGTGCACTCTGTCACCGAGTCTCTTAGTCACATTATTAAAAGAGAGCTGCTTAATCTAGCAAGCAATCGGACCTGGGATATGAAGTGGCAAGACCGGTACAGAGTAATAGGACCGCCCTCCCCCAAGCATTAATTCATAAAAATGAAAATTCGTATATACTGGGCTATATTAACAAATGTTTGCCATGGGACAATCTACATCACCTTTTCAGAAACCATTATGGTATAACCTGAGTTAACACAAATCTCTAATTATGCAGAGGGAGAGATAAGATAAGTTAAACGGATTTTTCCCATTTATGAGAGGCATTCAAATGAAACCTGGTCAGTGTGTCTAACCTTGCATTACACGTAAGGTGGCACCACGTAACTGCGTGTATGGTGGCACCATCTATTGGTAAAGCGACTGCAGCGTGCGCAACGTTTGACGTTGCATAGCGACAGTGGTTTCACGCCGAAGAGAAGGTGGTCACACAAGTTATCGTCCACTACTGAACATGAAGGCGAGTAAGCAGGAACAACGAGGAATGGTTCGATTTTTAACTGCGGAGGGAGTTGGAGGCGTGAAATGTATCGGCGGATGAAGGCTATGTACGGTGAGTACAGTCTGTGTCGTTCAAGTGTGGTGGAATGGCGTAAAAGATTCCTTGAGGGACGCGAGTTACTGGAAGACGATGCTCGTCCTGGACAGGCTCTTCGTGTCATCACATCTGAAATGATTGTGGAAGTGAATACTTTAGTCTTGGACAACTCAGAATCACCGTGGACGAGATCCATCGGTTACTGGGTATTAGCGTGGGCACCACTCACACCATAATGCAAACACTTGAAATTTCGAAAAGTATGTGCGTAGTGGGTTCCCCATCAACTGACCGCCGAACAGTCTTTGGGGCCATCTGCAACGTTATCACGAGGAGGAATACGGCTTTCTGTCCCATATTGTAACTGGTGACGAAACATGGTCTCACCATTTTGAACTGGAAAGCAAGCGTCTCAGAGCAAGCAGTGGAAACATGCGACTTCACCACCTCCAAAGAAATCAAAGGCCGTGCACACCAGTTCTGGTAAGGTCATGATGTCCTTTTTTGACCACAAGCACCCACTGCTTGTCGAGTTCCTGGAACGGGGAACCACCATCAATGCCCAGCGTTATCAAGCCACTTTACAGAACCTTAGACGAGCCATCAAGTCGGAACGCCCAGGCATGTTGTCCAATGGCGTTATTCTCCCGCATGATAATACCCGCCCACACACTGCCAATGCGGTGAAGACGACATTGCAGCAGTTTCGATGGGAAACGCTGGAACATCCACGGTACAGTCCAGACCTTTCACCGTGTGACTTTCATGTTTATGGACCTCTGAAACAAGCTATTCGCGGACATCGATTCACAACGGACGACGAAGTGTGTGAATGGGTCCAGGCCTGGATCCGACAGCAGCCTACTAGCTTCCTCAAAGATGGAATCGACCGGCTAGTGTTGCAATGGGATAAATGTGCCAACAGTTTTGGCGACTATTTTTGAGTTAATAAAATCGTTACCATTACTTTATGCAAGTAACCGGGTTTCATTTGAATGAGCCTTATAGCTCGATGACTATAGCTCTTCACCTCACGCTTGCTGGTCATTAAACAGATCAACACTCTATCGAATAATTCCGTGATGCCACAGGTAAGTTCCTCACAAAATATAGACAATTAGATAAACTGTGAACAAACTAACAATTTAGATCAACTGCGATTACTTAACAATTTGGATAAAGCTTAACGACAATCACTGTAATTAAAACAATTAAATATTACCCAAAATGGCTAAGGAAACTAGCACACTACATATAAGAATCAAATGACAGGCAAAACCAAATCAAGGATACATGATTAGCAAATGTAAGTCGCTCTTACTGCTCCACGAAAAATAACTGAATCTTACTGTTGAAACATTTGCTTAACGAAAAATCTGATGTGTTGCACTCACATGACTTTCTCTACTCTTGTACAAACTATTTTTACAAACGCTTATTCTCCATATGCTTCATGTTAATCGAGATGTTAATCTTATTGCTAATTTTCTTGTAGGTGCAAGGGGAATATGGTAGGCTTTAAGCGATAGTCAAATGTTTTAGGAGCTGGTTGCTATTTGAGCATTCCATTTTCTTTATCGTCCTCCGTGGTGTAGTGGTTACCATGCTAGCCTCTAGTTCCCGAGGTCGCGAGTTCAAACCCGGCGGAGGGTGATGGTTTCCTTCGGAAGGGAATTAAAGCCGATGGTCCCGTGAAACGATTTACGGCGCATAAAAGAACCTCAAGCCTGATGAAGAGGTCTCTGAACAAACTTAGTCTTTCACGCCCAATATGGCATGGAACTCTAAGGACCACAGCAGTTAGTGTCCATAAATAAAGCTAAAAATCTGATGTGTTACACTCACATGACTTTCTCTACTCTTGTACAAACTATTTTTACAAACGCTTATTCTCCATATGCTTTATGTTAATCGAGATATCGAGATGTCAATCTTATTTGTAATTATCTTGTAGATGCAAGGGGAATATGGTAGCTTTTAAGCGATAGTCAAATATTTTAACGCTGGTTGCTATGTGGCGCATTCCATTCTCTTTGCATGTCCAGGACATAAAAAAAATGAATAACGAATTTGAGAAAAAGTATAAGTATTGGAAAATTTAAGGAAATAACAAGCAATATCTCGAAAACGGTTCACTCAACAAAAGAAATGTATATGACATAAGTTGTGTATTTTAACGCGATCTACATTTTTTGTGTAGTAACATTTTGTCTATCTCTTATGGTTTACCAGTTATGCAAAAGTCGTTCACAATGAAGAATACTTTTGGAGACATTCCCAGAAAATTCGAGATATACATTTCATTTCTCATGACATTATCTTAAACATATGATATTTTAATCAAAATCGTTAGAGCCATTTTTGAGAAAATTAAAATTTTCGAAAAATGTTCCATATAAAGGGTAGTTTGAAGTGGGGGGATTTTCTTGAAAACCTTCGTGTCGCATCTCTGGAAGATACTGAACCTAAATACCAAGTTTGGTGTTTATCCGACTATTCGTTTTTGAGTCATGCTGTTCACAGACACACACACACACACACACACAGACACACACACACACACACACACACACAGACACACACGGACATGTTTCCAAAAATGCTTTTTTTGGATTCAGGAGGTCTCAAAACATGTATTTCCGGCGAAATCTCGGTATCGAATTTTTGGGTGGAATGCAATACTTCCCCTACTTACTATACGTAGTAGAGAAAGTAAAAAAAAATCAATTTTCTTTACATGTCCAGGACATAAAAAAACTAACAACGAATTCGCATTTGAGAAAATGTCTGTACTGGAAAATTAAAATAAATAACAAGGAATATCGCGGAAACGGTTCATTCGACAAAAAAAGAAACGTATAATACATAAATTGTGTGTTTTAACGCGATCTATATTTTTTGTGTAGTAAAATTTTGTCTATCTCTTATGGATTACCAGTTATGCAAAAGTCGTTCACAATGAAGAATACTTTTGGAGACATTCCCAGAAAATTCAAGATATACATTTCATTTGCCATGAAAATATCTTAAATATATGATATTTTAAACAAAATCGTTAGAGCCATTTTTGAGAAAATCTAAATTTTTGAAAAATGTTCCTGTAAAGGGTAGTCTGGGGTGGGGGGATTTTTTTGAAACTCTTCGTGTCGCATCCTTGGAAGATGCTAAACTGAAATACCAATTTTAAATTGATTTGAGTTATGCTGTTCTGCAAATCTTTATCTCGATTAATATGAAGTAGATGGTGATGTAGGTATGCTCTTGGAGTTTATTTATTTCCACACTTGGAAAACCAATTTGAGAACGTGTTCTGTTGTTGAAGTTTGTTTATTAGCCTCACGCTTGGGAAGCCAAACTTGAAGAAGATATTGTCTTTACGTTTAAGTGCCCCAAGTATGGGTGCCAATTTGAAGAAGTATTGTTCTTCAACTGTTGTAGTTTATTGTTGTTGAAGTTTTACTGTTGTTGGAGTTTTCCACCACGCTTTGGGCGTTAATTTAAAGTAGATTGTTACGTAATATGCTACTACGTATGAGAAGCTGATTTGAAGATGTATTTTTGTTGTTACGCTCCAAGTTTAAAATATTATATTAACTTTGTTATCGATCTGCTTCTATAGATAGCATTTATGTTTATGTTTGCCTCGGCTGCGTCAGTCTTACTTTAGAGACATGTTTCTCTTAATCAGGGCGTGGTACGACAAGAATGTAGGCTTACACAGATTTTAAGTTTAAATTCACTTCTTTTTATTAATCCTTGGCAGAAATTAAATAGCACTACACTGATATTAAGAGCTGTGAGATTATTTAATTTAAAACTTGCACTTTGTTATCACGTATACTTAATTTTCGTTACACACGAATACGTAATATTTGTTTAGAGAACACATCTTCCATCCGGTCACTACCAAGGTCTGCACGCAACTGAACATATTTTCAACCGTCCAAACTTTTAACTTTTTGTATTTCAAGTCTCTGATTGGCTAATCCTAGTCCAATAGCATACCTGCATTTAATTAAAGCTTTTTCTAGCTGTTGATTGGCTAATTTAAAAACTGTCACAAGATTTACGTTATTGCAGCCCTAATCATGACTAGTAGTATTCAAACTCTCAAACTCATTATTGCCTCCAGGTTACTTCATTGTTAGCAACGTTAAACTCATTATTCTCACAGCTCCTACATTATTAAACTACACAATGCATTCACATAACATTATTAAACATGTTTACAATAATATAAGCATATGCAATGACTGTTACATACATTCTTATAAATTATTACATACATATGCTTCAAGGCGGGCCGTTATTGAATTTACATATTATATAATTTAATTAAAATTATTAAAGTGTTAAAAATACTGCCTCAATGGAGAATAAACGTTTGCAAAAACAGTTTGTACAAGGGTAGAGAAAGTCATGGGAGTGTAATACATCAGAATTTTTTTTTAACACTGAAAATCTTAAGTGGGGTTCTTACTGCATCTAATAGCCTCCTGGCGCCTATCTAGCATCGTTTCGTTTGAACGATGGTGCTGTTCTTCCGTGCGCCTAAAATGACCAGCTAGTACATGCTTTGTTCTGTATCAGAAGAGATGGACCCCATCATAAAGTCTTGTGTGTATACGACCCCCGTCCTTCTGGCCCCGAGCCAGTCCGATCGGTAATCTTCACAGACATCTAGCAATAATTTTAGTTTTTCTTTCCTTTGTTTACTTTTTTATCTTTTCGTTTCAGCCCCTACTACACAAAAAGAGGACTTGTAGCTGCTCCATTCTGACCGTGTATAAACACAATCGAATATCGATATGTGAAGTGCGTCAGAAACGAGAAAAATGTCTTGAATTATAGATATTTCTGAGATGGAATCCGTCGTCTCCCGAGTCCTTATGCAGCCTTAAGGGGAGATTAAAACTCTCAAAACATTCACGTTTCTATTCTTTGTAATAAATTGGATTCATATTTAATTTGATACACATATTGTTTTATTATTATTATTATTTGTTGTTTTTTTACTCTATTTTACTTTACGTCGCTTTAACTCCTTGGTCATATTGCGTCGGATATGTCTTAGAACGATATGTCATGAATATATGAGCCTTCTAGGTCTCATCCCTGTAACCACCCGCTCCGTTACGTGTCAGACCCTAGAGACCCTAGCGCATAACTACCGAATCTTACGCTCCGTGTCGTCCAGACGGCATTAGGGTGCCGTCCAGTCCAACCGCCGCTCCCATACAAAGGTGGACAGTTAGCCTTCTAGGTCTCATCTGCTTCATGCCGTGCAGATGGCATTAGGGTGCCGTCACGTGTCACAGAGACCCTGGCGCATTACCGAATCTTCTGCTTCGTGCCGTGCAGACGGTATTAGGGTGCCATCTAGTCCAACCGCCGCTCCCACATAAAGGTGGACAGTTAGCCTTCTAGGTCTCATCCCTGTAACCATCTGCTTCATGCCGTGCAGTCTAACCGCCGCCGCCCTCTCACAGAAAGGCGGACAGTTAGCCTTCTAGGTCTCATCCCTGGGGATACCAACCTTGCTTCGTCACATGCCCACAGAAACCCCCAGCGCATGGCAGCTGGCGTTAGAGTGCCATCCAGTCTAACTGCTTACATTGCCTGTAGATAGATGGCATAGCTTTCACTATTACCACCTATTTTTCATATTAATATTGTTTTACTTTGGGTCGTGGTATTAAATATCCAATCGGAAAACCACGAAAAAAACCTCAGACAGATTGGTCGGCCCACGAGCTTTGAACCCGGGACCTCCCGATGCGGGTCACAGACTTTACCGCCTGAGCCATTCCGATCGGTGCTTGTATTTTAAATATATTTTTAAACTCTTATTCGTTTCATTCACGTTTCTTTCTCTGTCACGTACTTTCTCTACCAGAAGGTATTGCGCTCCACCCAGAAATTCGATACCGAGATTTCATCGGAAATCCATGTTTTGAAGCCCCTTATATAAATAAAAAAAAAGCATTTTTAGAAAAATGTCTCCGCGCGTGTGTTTGTGTGTGAACAACATAAATCAAACGCGAGAAGTTGCATAAATAAAGTATTTATTTTAAGAAAAAATATTGGCCAGCACTATTTATTTTTTAAAATAATCACTCCTGTCTCCAAGGCAAACACTATAAAGTTACGTACATGTCTGAGGAGAATCTTTTATTATTAAATATAAAAGAAGTGTGAGAAATTTCAGTATTTTCCCTCAAATGTCTCTAAAGGTAGAATACGTTGAGTTTCAGAAAACGAGTCTCAACGTTTGCAAACATATGCCACATGCAAAAGTTTATTTCAGGTAGCTAATTAAAACAGCCTGGCTTACCGCTTGAAACAAGTTTATATGCCTGTTCACAGTTTCCAATACAAAGTGTAGGGATATTTCCGCCTGATTACATATACACAAAAAGGAACTATGTAATAATTATAATTTAGGAATTATTGATATTTAATTAACTTGCAATTTGATAATTTTCCATAATTTTAAAGCAATATGATTCAAAAGTGTATCACTCGAAAGTAAGTTTGTTTTAAGTTTCAATAATATTGTTAAATAAATAAAGGCATAATTGCCTAAGAAAAACTGCAAGATTTAGGTAAAATAAGAGTAGCTTCGTTTCAGGCCGTCCATTATATTTTCCGAGCGTGGGGCCATAAAATTCGAAGGCTTCTTTTGTACTTCGTGGGGATGAGGCAAGTTTTAAGAGTAAACAGACGCTATGAGGCAACGGACTTTTCTTACAGTTAGGCTTTGTATTTTCAACTAGGGAACCAATAAACGTAGAGGATAAGTATTAGAACCATAAATGTAATTTTGCTCAGAGGCCTCTTTATCAGGCTTGAGGTTCTTTTACGTGCCATAAATCTACGACACGGGACCACCAGCTTTACTTCCCTTCCGAAGGAAGCCATGCTCAGGTCGCGGGTTCAAACCCGGCAGAGGGGGATGGATTTTTCGGGCGTAAAAATTCTTAGCATGGCTTTCTTCGGAAGGGAAGTAAAGCCAGTGGTCCCGTGTCGCAGATTTACAGCACATAAAAGAACCTCAAGCTTGATAAAGAAGCCTCTGAGCAAAGTTCCCATTCTTTCATGCCCAGTATAGAATGGGACGCTAAGGGCCACAGCAGTTAAAGAGCGTCCATAAACAAAACTCAATTTAATTTAATTTCCGTAAAAGACTGTAAGCCCCTAAGGTTGAACACGAAAGAAAAGAAACATAAGACGATAATTTTAGCAATTTTGAACTTAGGCTCCGCCTACTTATCACTACCCCTCCGAAGGTTCCTTCTCACACCCACCAATACTATGCGGAACCTCCCCGAATCTAAGAACTGTATTAGCCTATCTCTTTTACAGAATTTCTGTCTACGTGACTGTTCAACCGTACTGATTTCTCCCTTAACTGCATTCCAGGAATATTTATACTAACGCGTTTCCTACTCAGCCTGTTGCTAATGACTTTTCTTAACATGACTCGCTAATGACGTTTTTCTTCGGACAAATATTTCAAATCAAGCTTGGAACTTATACATAAATTTAACATACGTAAATTATTCACTGCAATTATTTCTCTCTATTACTATTATTTCTTTGTTTGATTATTCATATCTTCCTAACAATTATTACGGTGTTAGATATTACAGAATTACAATAGATTTAATTTTGCAACTGGCTTGAGAAGCCAGAGTGCTGACTACTCGATAGCAGGCGTGTTATATATTATATTGTTTACTTTGAATATCGCTTACGTTCGAACTTGACTGAATTGAAGGAGAGAAGGTCTTACTAGGGCATGCCTGTTGTCATTGTAACACCCTTTACCAGCCTTGTTACATATCACCAGTCCAAAAACGGATCTCGAGCCAGATACTCATCTACAAATTGAAACTATATTGAAAAAGTTACCATTCCCTCGTGCAAAAGCAGAAAACAAATATTAAAGATAAACATTACTGGAATACAATTTGTTTAGTAAACAGCAGTTTTAGGTTGTATGTGCTGTACATTTTACGAATTAATGAATATTCTAAAAAATTCAGCTTGCAGTTCACTATGTGCCTGATTCCATTAAACTCCGTAAACATTCACGGCGCCTAACAAAACACGAACGCTTTCAAGTTGCAACGTTGAAAATCAGGAATAATGGCTTCAGATACGGTGCTGCAAATTTAATATCTCGCAATATGCACAAAATGAAACGAAAACAAACAAATACGTAGACTGGTCGTTTCCAGCTCGAAAGTTACTGCATTACTATTTTTGAAAGGCATGCTCTTAAAAGAAAATAAAACATAAAATGTAATGTAGAGGGCACAATACACGAGA
Source organism: Deroplatys truncata (assembly GCA_030765065.1). NCBI lineage: Eukaryota > Metazoa > Arthropoda > Insecta > Mantodea > Mantidae > Deroplatys > Deroplatys truncata. The sequence continues at coordinate 301,148,429 of CM060975.1, read as the reverse complement.
GTTTGCTAATGTCGCAGTTCTCTGGCTAGTGTTATCTTATTTGTTGAGCGCCTCTTGTTTTATTATTTTAAATTTGGGTTCTTTGTCCTCCGGCTAGCTATTACAACTCAGTCGAGCAAGTGTGTCTATGCAGGGCGTGTAAAAGGAAAGGAGGAGTTGTTAAAAGATAACACTGATAAAAAATGTGTTTCTACACTTTTATTGCCGTCACACTTAATTAATAATTGACATATTTAATCTTTATACACGCCTGACTGAAACTGAGATATTTCCGAATGTAACTACAGTCGTTATAGTTGCCGCGCACCAATTACTTCGCCTACTTCACATTTTGTAAATAACTTTGCGACGTGCACCTCGTGAGAGATTCTTCAAGACTGTGCGACACTTGCTTATGGCTCGAGAATATCTACTCCTTCACCTCGAATTGCCTAAACATTATAATAGAGCTGCTATTGGTTACCAAATCGCGCCCACTTTAGAGTCTGTTTTGTTCAGCCAATCACTACTACTAACATATATACTCTAGGGAAGATACTCCCTCCATTTCTAAAAAAAGGGCACGCTAACCTGACGTCATTTGTTTGTCTCGTCTTAGTGATAAACAACTCACCCCCTCGGTTTATTGTTACCCACTTCTATTGTTAGTTTCAGTGAGGCCGTGTAAACTTATTTCCTAACAATACTTATAGCTAACAAAAATTTAAAATCCTGTACATACAATAACATTAATTTACACTACAATCACTCTGGCATTCACAGTGTTGTGATATAAAATATTAGCTCAATGTGCAACATTGATATCTTTCCACCACTACGGTATAAGTCACTAGAATCTGGTGATTTTCAGGTTGTTAGTTTCCATTCTTAACCAGCACCCCCTCCGCTAACATGCTCCCAAAATAAAAATTAAGTTTTATTTAGCTACTATAGTCCTTAACGTCCCATTCTATATTAGGCGTGAAAGACCGGAAATTTTGCTCAGAGGCCTCTTTATCAGGCTTGAGGTTCTTTTACATGCCATATATCTAGACACGGGACCACCGGCTTTACTTTCCTTCCGAAGGAAGCCATATTAAGAATTTTTACGGCCGAAAGAAAAACCATCGCCCTCCGCCGGGTTTGGACCCGCGACCTTGAAGAAGTAAGTTTCTGCGCCACGTATGGAAAGCCGATTTGAAGTAGGAGTTGTATTGTAGTTCAAATGTTGGGGAGCCGAACTTGAAGTAGTTGCAACCGCACGTATGGTAAAAAGTTTCCGGTAGCCTTCGCCCCAAATGTTTAAGAAATATATATTAACTTTGGGATTTTTACTGTTTCTTTAAATATTATTATATGATTTATGTCAAACGCTTATTCTCCATATACTTCATGTTGATCGATATATCGAGATGTTAATCTTATTGCTAATTTTCTTGTAGATGCAAGGGGAATTGCTAGGCTTTAAGCGATAGTCAAATATTTTAAGAGCTGGTTGCTATGTGGAGTATTCCATTCTCTTTGCATTACCAGGACAAAAAAAAATAACGAATTCCCATTTGAGAAAAAGTATAAGTATTGGAAAATTTAAGGGAATAACACGCAATATCTCGAAAATGGTTCACTCAACAACAAAAAATGTATATGACATAAATTGTGTATTTTAACGCGATCTACATTTTTGTGTAGTAAAATTTTGTCTATCTCTTATGGTTTACCAGTTATGCAAAAGTCATTCACAATGAACAATACTTTTGGAGACATTCCAAGAAAATTCAAAATATACATTTCATTTGTCATGAAAATGTCTTAAACATATGATATTTTAATGAAAATTGTTAGTCATTTTTGAGAAAATTAAAATTTTCGAAAAATGTTCCATGTAAGGGGTAATCTGGAGTGGGGGGATTTTCGTGAAAACCTTCGTGTCGCATCTCTGGAAGATACTGAACCTAAATACAAAGTTTGGTGTTTATCCGACTGTTCGTTTCTGAGTTATGCTGTTCACAGACACACAGAGAGACAAGACACACACACGAACATGTTTCTAAAAATGCTTTTTTTGAATACAGGGGGTCTCAAAACATATATTTCAAGAGAAATCTCGGTATCGAATTTTTGGGTGGAATACAATACTTCCCCTGCTTACTATACGTAGTAGAGAAAGTAAAAAGTGAAAGTTACACGAGTGCCATAGATAGGGGCGCAGAGCTGGGAAAGAGAGGCAAGAAGAGACGGAAGTCGTAAGTTCTCCTTTCATAGTCCACAGGCAGCCGATAATGTCTTTGTCACGTAAATGGAGTTTGTAAGCACACAATAACGTACTATTTCTTCATGCCTGCACACAGGTATACAAAGTTTCCGGTTTACAATAATAGGATTGTTGCATTTAACAGACACGCGCGGTGTTCTCTCATTTTGCTGCCAACTGTGCGTCACAAGTTTCCCTATTTTAATTAATGCACGGTTGATGAGGGGTGAAGCTTCTACAAAACCGCTACAGTTACTACAAAAACCAGGCAGGCACATTCTTCTCTGGTTATCTTGCTGTACCTGACAAAATTAACACAATAGGTTTTTGCTACCAAACCCAGGGCAAGAAAATGGGGAGTTAATGACAGCTGTTGGCTGCATTTGAAGCCTGCTTTCTCTGTACTACAATGCTTGTTGGGCGTTACTAAATGTATTAATGTTATGGATCGTTGTTTCTAACAATGATGTTTGCAAAGAAATTTAAAATCAGAATTTGTTATGTTTCTGTTCTTTGAAAATGAGAGTTAAATCAATAATAATCATCCAGACAACCCGGATCTTTAATTGGAGATGATCAAATTTATAATGTCATTGTAACAGCTCAATATTTGATTAAATTAATCATTGCTCCAATATATCAACTTTCAAAAAAAAAACCTAACTTACCCAAAAAAAAGTATGTTTTTTTTAATCAATGCCTTTGTAACTTACTTTTGGGCACCTGTCCTTTCGGAGAGACACTGCAGAATTATCGGCATCATAAAATAAGATCCACTATTACAGTACAGTATTACAGGACGTGCATGGACACTCTCAAGACGGCTCGTCTAGCCATTCCAACAGGCTCATCATCCAGATATACACTATGTGATCAAAAGTATCCGGACACCCCCAAAAACATAGGTGCATTGTGCTGCCACCTACTGCCTGGTACTCAATATCCGCGACCTCAGTAGTCATTACACATCGTGAAACAGCAGAATGGGTCGCTCCGTGGAACTCGCGGACTTCCAACGTGGTCAGGTGATTGGGTGTCACTTGTGTCAGAAGTCTGTATTTCCACACTCCTAAACATCCCTAGATCCACTGTTTCTGATGTGATAGTGAAGTGGAAACGTGAAGGGACATGTACAGCACAAAAGCGTACAGACCGACCTCGTCTGTTGACTGATAGAGACCGCCGACATTTGAAGAGGGTCGTAAAGAGTAATAGGCAGACATCTATCCAGACCATCACACAGGAATTCCAAACTGCATCAGGATCCACTCCAAGTACTATGACAGTTAGGCGTGAGGTGAGAAACCTTGGATTCCATGGTCGAGCGGCTGCTCATAAGCCACACATCACGCAGGAAAATGCCAAACGACACCTCGCTTGCTGTAAGGAGCGTCAACATTACGCGATTGAACAGTGGCAAAACGTTGTGTGGAGTGACGAATCACAGTACACAATGTGGCGATCCGATGGCAGGGTGTGGGTATGGCGAATGCCCGGTGAACGTCATCTCCCAGCGTGTGTAGTGCCAACAGTGAAATTCGGAAGTGGTGGTATTATGGTGTGGTCGTGTTTTTCCTGGAGGGGCTTGCACCCCTTTTTGTTTTGCGTGGCACGATCACAGCACAGACCTACATTCATATTTTAAGCACCTACTTGCTTCCCACTGTTGAAGAGCAATACGGGGATGGCGATTGCATCTTTCAACACGATCGAGCACCTGTTCATACTGCACGGGCTGTGGCAGAGTGGTCACACGACAATAACATCCCTGTAATGGACTGGCCTGCACAGAGACCTGATTTGAATCCTATAGAACACCTTTGGGATGTTTTGGAACGCCGACTTCGTGCCAGGCCTCACCGACCTACATCGATACCTCTCCTCAGTTCCGCACTCCGTGAAGAATGGGCTGTCATTCCCCAAGAAACCTTCCAGCACCCGATTGAAAGTATGCCTGCGAGAGTGAACGCTGTCATCAAGGCTAAGGGTGGGCCAATACCATATTGACTTCCAGCATTACCGATGGAGGGCGCCACGAACTTGTACGTCATTTTCAGCCAGGTGTCTAGATACTTTTGATCACGTATTGCATCATCGATCCAACAGTGAGAATGGAGCAGAATGAACAACCACCAACTGAAGTACACACTGAAGAATGTCGAATCTACGAGCCTACCATCCTCTACCATCCTTGAGAAGTACAATTTATCATTCATTGAAGTTATTGGACTGATGGTTGGGGCAAGAGGAACCATACCTAGGCACTTTGCTGAGTTTTGCAAAAAGTTCAGTCTCAAGGCCAATTTCATGTACAACATTGCAGTTTTTGCTCTTAAAGGTTCAACCAAAATTCTCCAAAACCATCTAATTCAAATTAATTTCATTCTGTAGCGTATGACTAACAACAGAAGACGCACACTTTTAGTACGTTCCCCTCTAAAATAGAATTTTTCGCTGTTTTCTTTTACTCATAATTGGAATTTATTTCAGTGTTAATCATGTTTTGTCTCCTTGTGCTATTCTTGTTTTTATATAATAATTTGTAAAAGTATTAAGCCTTGTCTGTTTGGCATACCCTACTTTTGGGAAAGCTGAAAGTTTTCTTTCTGAATAAAATATGAATAATTTATAAATATAACTATAATAGTAACTAAACAATACGGAAAAGCACACTGACCCTTCGCATTGAAAATACAGATCACTTTAATTCCATCATTAACAAGTAATATAATTTTTAAACTATAGAAGAAAAACCAAAAGCAGTAAGAATTATATCAGGTATACCAAAAACAAACAGTTAGAGGGAATATTTCCACAAGCTTAATATTTTGACTCTATCATGATTTTATTGTGACTTTATCCAGCTTTTCAACACTTTTCTCAGTTCCCATTACCACTGTTTCGTTTTTATGCAACTCGCCTTCACTGGAAGTTCACTTTACTAATGTCACTTCTCCGTGAGTTCACTTCCTTCGCAAAGCAACCTCTTCACGCCGCTCGGGAGTCTAACATAAGACCTCCACAACCGTCGCTCCGCAGTAGCACTCTTTACAGAAGCTCGCTCGGAGAATTGCACTTGATGTCGCACGGAAAACTCACCGACGCAACTCAACTCACAACTTCTCACCTTGCACTGGCTCCACTTCATCGCACTCGATTCGCTTTCAACTCACGATTGACTCGACTGCGCGAGAGCGCTCGCTTATATACGCAGTAGAATCTTCCATAGAAGTTTCTCGAATGTTCTAGAGTTATTTAGACACACTTTCTGGAGGAGCTAGCTTCCAGAAGGTTCTAGTTACCTCCGGTGTTTACGCTGTCGAGCGGCCGTTATCTGGTTTACTCCGTCGCTGCGTCGCAATATAAAGCAATTACTAGTCCATGTCAAGAACAACGAACCTAAATACATCACCAACGCAGAAAACCATTCACACAACACACGTAATAAGAACAACTTGCATATAACCATAAAACAAAATACACTGCCGTTTGTGAAAATTGCAACACCAAGAAGGAAACGCACGAATTCAATGAATTTAATATCACAGGTTAGATACATGACGAGTAACAAATGATTTAACTTTTCAAATCTATACACGACCTTCGAGCCCTAATATTCAGTATTTGGTATGGCCTCCATGCGCTGCAATTAGAGCTGCTATACGCCATGGCATTGAATCAAAAAGGTTCTGAATAAGTTCCCGAGGGATTTCCCTCCACACAGTTTGTATTCGATCCCACAAATCCGTGACACTGGTTACCGGAGGACCGTGACGCACCAGGTGCCGACCAACCATATCCCAGACATGTTCGATGGGCGACATGTCAGGCGAACGTGCAGGCCAGGGAAGCAATGGTACCTGTCGCTCTTGAAGAAGGCTTGTACATTCCTCGCAGTATGTGGCCGGGCATTTTCCTGTTGAAATGTGGCTTGTGAAGATGCCTGAAGCAGGGGGAGAACCTCAGGCTCTACAGCCACCGTTATGTACCGGTTACTGTTCAAACCGCCCTCAATTCGAGCAGACGAGACCGGCTGTTGTAACCAATGGCGCCCCAAACCATCACACCTGATGTTTGTCCGCTATTGCGCTCAATAATGCAGCCCTCCAGGTTGCGCTCACCACGGTACCGCCGGACACGTATGCGGCCATCGCTGTAGGACACGTTGAAGCGGGACTCGTCCAAAAAGACTACATTTTCTACCACTCAGCACCCAGTGACGGTGTTCACGTGCCCATTGCAGACGGAGGAGCTTTTGGTTTCTGGACAATGGAAGCCAACGTAATGGCATGCATGCAACCAGTTCAACCTGCTAGACGGCGACGAACCGTTGATGCAGACAAGTTCACACCTGTTGCAGTGCTCCAGTGTCAAGCCAACACTGTGGATGAAGCTGTACGGTCCGTTATGGCCATGCGGACAAGATGACGGCCATCCCGTGCTGTGGGCATGTTCGGTGGTCCAGTACCCGCTCTTCGCTTCTATCCACTGCTTCCACACACGCACCACTGACGTAGCAGCATGCGCTGTACGAGCCGAAATGTCACGGTATGATAAACCCGCTTCCCGGAGATCGATTCATTCTGCCCAGCTCCAACTCACTGATATGCCGATATGGCTCCCTTTGACGTCGACGAGGCATACTGGCACTCACTTTATTGTTTCCAACTTGTTTGACAGACCTGCACCGACTACACTGGGCGCAATACTGACCTTGTCGGATCGACAGGAGAGGGCCCTGCTCGGCCTATGTGTACCCCATCTCTCTGCAAACCTAATCACTTATTACTTGCATACTCTTCTACACTTCCACCAAGTTTGGAGTTATTCGGGAAATACATTCTAGGTGTTGCAATTTTCATAAACGCAGTGTATTTAAACATCCTTTAACTTCCACCTAATAAATTTAAAGGGGAAGGAGCTGCTATATTACATGATGAAAGAGCTTAAAACTATATAATCATTTACCAGAATATTTGAAGAACATTTCTTCTGCAAATAAATATAAAGTAGAAATACTAAAAAATTTAAAACAAAATCAGTTCTATTCTGTGAATGAATACTTAGAATATTATATGAGTAAAACCTAAATTTATTTTTTCTATGTTTTATGTGACCGCGAGCTGAATTCAACGACGAAAACGACCTTGGAACTACTGGACCTAAAAATTATTATAACAAAATTATATCTATATGTACATATTATATTCTTGCTTATATTCCTTGACAAATAAATATAGCGCCATTTAGTATCCATTATCAGTACATTAAACGAAGCACTTTCCATGTTAAGATACGTTTCCCATATTTTTATTATTATCATTACCTCACTATATCACCGACATATGATCTAAATTATGAAAAAATAAATTTGTGAAATCGTAAAAACTAAGATGTTAATGAGGTTGCTCAGTAAAAACGTTGATAATTCCTCACTTTGACATTTTCACCTCAAGTTCAGGTATTATACAAAGAAACTTGCATATACAATAATCTTGTAAGCTTTACATATTAGAAAACCTGTAAAATCTCCCCCCCCTAAATGCAAACTTATAAAATGAAAAGCTTTAGAAATGCCAGAATACGTAAACTGTAATACACTACCTGATCAAAAGTATTCGGACACTCCTATTTATTTAATCCAGGATTGAACCCTAGATGTCACGAGGGGTTAATCCGCCAGTATAAAAGGCGGCGGGGAGTATTATGTTGTTAGTAAATAAGCAGTAACAACAGCATGGGTAGCTCAGAAGAGCTCAGTGACTTCGAACGTGGACTAGTCATTAATTGTCACCTGAGTAACAAATCCACCAGGGACATGTCAACGCTTCTAACACCACCGAAGTGACTGTTGATGTGATTTTGAATGGAAACGTGAGGGAATCACTACATTTAAGCCAAAACCAGGCAGACTTCAGTTTAATGTCAGATAGGAACCGACAAGCATTGCGGCGTGTGGTTTTAAAAATCAGCTGAAGAAGTCACGTGTGGGCTCCAAAGACTGTGCGTCGGGAGTCAAAAAGAATGGGACTCCATGGTCGAGTTGCTGCCCATAAGCATAAAATTTCTATAATCAATATTAAGCGACGCTTGATGTGGTGTAAAGAGCGACGCCACTGGACAGTGGATGACTGGAAATGAGTGATTTGGAGTGAAGATTCACATTATACCATGTAGCTATCCAATGGAAGGATTTGAGTTGTTTGAATGCCTGGAGAATGACATCTGTCATCACATGTAGTGTCAACAGAGAAGAGGCGATAGTGTTATGATATAGGGATACCGTTTGTGGTTAGGATGTGGCCCCCTTATTGCGCTTAAGGAAAATCTAAATGCGGAAGGATATGAATACATTTTAAACCATTGCATGCCGTGTGTGGTAGAGGAGCAGTTTGGAGACGATCATTGATTGTATCAACATGACAAAGCACCCTGTCATAAAACTGCATCTGTGCGGCGAAAGACTGGCCTGCCCAGTGTCCCGATCTGAACCCAATGGAACATGTTTGCGATAAACATGTTTGCGATAAGTCAGAACGTCAACTTTGCTGCAGACCTCAGCGGCCAGCATAGTTAACTTCTCTGGTTTCGGCTCTTGAAGGAGAGTGGGCTTCCATTCCTCCAGACATTCACGCACCTCATTGAAAGTGTCCCCCAGCAGAGTCAAAGCCGCCACAAAGGCGAAGGGTGGACCCAATCCATACTAATGTTCAGTAATACGGAACGTGACACAGGTGAAGTCTAAGTGTGATTCAAGATAAAAGTCCGGATACGTTCGATTAAATAGTGTAGTTCGTTCTTTCTGCGTATTAAAATGGGAATTTTTACTTTCTCTACTACGTATAAAGTAGGGGAAGTATTGTATTCCACCCAAAAATTCGATACCAAGATTTCACCGGAAATACATGTTTTGAGACCCCCTGAATAAAAAAAAGCATTTTTGGAAACATGTCCGTGTGTGTGTGTCTGTGAACAGCATAACTCAGAAACGAACATCGGATAAACACCAAACTTGGTATTTAGGTTCAGTATCTTTCAGAGATGCGACACGAAGGTTTTCAAGAAAATCCCCCACCCCAGATTACCCTTTACATGCAACGTTTTTCGAAAATTTTAATTTTCTCAAAAATGGCTCTAACGATTTTGATTAAAATACCATATGCTTAAGATAATTAGAAGACAAATGAAATGTATAACTCGAATTTTCTGGGAATGTCTCCAAAAGTATTCTTCATTGTGAACGACTTTTGCATAACCGGTAAACCATAAGAGATAGACAAAATTTTACTACACAAAAAATGTAGATCGCGTTAAAATACACAATTTATGTCATATACATTTTTTTTGTTGAGTGAACCATTTTCGAGATATTGCTTGTTATTCCCTTAAATTTTCCAATACTTATACTTTTTCTCAAATTCGTTATTCATTTTTTTGTCCTGGTAATACAAAGAGAATGGAATACTCCACATAGCAACCACCTCTTAAAATATTTGACTATCGCTTAAAGCCTACCAATTCCCCTTGCATCTACAAGAAAATTAGCAATAAGATTAACATCTCGATTAACATGTAGCATATGGAGAATAAGCGTTTGTAAAAATAGTTTGTACAAGAGTAGAGAAAGTCATGTGAGTGTAACACATCAGATTTTTAAAGTGGAGTCGCTGCAAATATATAAGCCAGTGGTGTACATAAGGTGTATGTCCAGGGGGTCCTGATACTCCGAAATATAAAAAACGAAGAAAAATGCAAACAAAATCAAAATTGAAAACGTGTTGCTTTGCCTAAGCAGAGCTGCAAAAAGGACTCCAAAGCAACAGAGAGGACACCGCTAAATGAAAGACCAATGCTTGAAAACATATACTTTAACTGATCCCAGAGCTCATTTGATAGAGAAACTACCTTCTATATGAGGTGTTCCGCGTTCGATTCCTGGCTGGACTCCAGAAAGTTGTCTTTAAACAAAAACATTTCATAGTATTGGAAACGTAGAATCAGACGACTGAAAAATTCAATGCCATAGCCGGGATTTGAACCACGGATCTCCCGATCTGCGTCCGTTTGCTCTAACCACTGAGCTACCTATTAACTGACCTGACAGTGGTTAAAACTATGAAGCCCGGAACTTAAAGTAGTTAGAATATTGTAAGTCGCCATTGGGGTATGTCATCTCAGTACAATTTGAGATCTCCTTGAGGGGGGAAAATGAGAATCAGCTGAGGAATTTAATGTCGTGCTAGCATGTTGCCATGGTAGCTCAGTGGTTAGAGCAACCGGATGGAGACCGGGAGATCAGTCGTTCAAATCCCGGTTATGGCATTGAATTTTTCAGTCGCCTGATTCTACCTTTTCAACCCTGTCCAACATACAGCTTGTGTGGAAGAACAGTTGATTACATTTTACAGTATGCCCAGAGTCTGGTGTTTTAATGTGAGAGTACCTATGCGTGTGTTGGGGAGGGGGTGTTATTGGTTATTTAATAAACAATTCGCTCATTAATAAGAAAGGATTGCCGCTTAGCGCAAACCTGAGCACACATGTTCAGTCATTTAGTTCCATGGCAGTTTATCTACAATCAGTACAACTATATGGCATCAATTGGTGCCGCTAAGTTAACAAGATGTTTACAAATTCTGTTTATTATATTTGTGTACCCTTAAAGGTGCGGTAGAATTAAATTATTTTCTATTAGTGCAGTATTCATTATAGGCATGTGCAAAAATATGTCCGCCTTAGTAGACGAATTGATGTAAGGGTACTCAGGCCCACGTTCGACCTGGAATTAGGTACGTCAACAACAAAAGGTGAGATAGATGCCGGGTCTGAAAATGTTCAGACACAACCTTCGAGCCCCGGTTGCATTTTGGTGCGTCCCCGCACAGATCCTAACCATGTTCGTTATTGGTGAACGTTACCTTTTTGTCTGAATGACCTGGCTCGAACTGCAAGCAAGCGACACGCCGCATTATCAGCACGAAATGACCACATAACACCTGCAGACAGCAGCGCTACCTGAGTGTCCTTTCGCTTTATACCTACACTGTCCCTTTGAACAGCAGTGATACGGCAACTTGCTTTACAAGTATGTTTGCGGGAAACATAAAACTGGAAAGGACGGCTTGTTTGGGCTACGTGGTGTATACATAATAAAACCGCAGACAGCACAGACGTTGTACGGACTATATAGAAAGCATATCGTATTACGTAAAGTCCTACTTTAGGATAAGAGAAATGTAAACACACTAGCTGACGGGTGTAATGCCAACCTGCTGATGCAATAATTTTGTTTGCTAAAGTCAATATAACCAACAGTTGTGGGTGTTGTATAGCAGGGCGGAAACCCTGGGCGAACCGAATTGCTTATAATGCGCGTGCTGACAGATACCTTGCACTGTCAATAAACCAATACTTTTAATAAATAGTACTTAAAATAAATAACCAAAAAGGTATTACAACTGGAGATAATACCATTGGTTACTGCATAATTTAATTAGTCAAATCTCGCTCTCGTTCTCTCTCTCCCCATATATTAGGATTAATGGAATCGCACTTGAAAAAATGAAAGGCCTTACTTTGTGTCTTAAGCACTTTGGGGAAGTAGTACTGGTTCACGAGATCAGACCAGGCACCCCCTTGTCCTCCGTGGTGTAGTGGTTACCATGCTAGCCACTAGTTCCCGAGGTCGCGAGTTCAAACCCGGCGGAGGGCGATGGATTTTTTCGGGCGTAAAAATCCTTAGCATGGCTTCCTTCGGAAGGGAAGTGGCCCCGTGTCGTAGATTTACGGCACGTAAATGAACCACAAGCCTGATAAAGAGGCCTCTGAGCAAAATTGCCAGTCTTTCACGCCCAATATAGAATGGGATGCTAAGGACCACAGCAGTTAAAGACACCCCCTTCCCCCAAAAAAAGATCTACGTCACAATTTAAGGCTCTACTAAGGGATTGCATGGCAACCCAGACAACCTGTGCACTGTTTTATCCTTACGTCGCAACCAATTAAACGAGTGCAGAATGTGTTTTATTTAATTCCATAGAAAAGTTCTGCAGCCAACAGGATTGCGTTCTTTATATCCTCCGTCTAATGTGAAACGAAGGAAGCAATTAATCCCGTGAACATTGCAGCGCATAAAACAAATGAGCTACTGTGAGGATGGATGGCTGGGTCCTGTAATTTTCCAGGGAAACAGAAGAAGCGCGATATGGCGCAAGCAAAATTATATTAGCCGCATTACTTCCAAGTGGGTAATTTCTTGCGATTTTGGCTTCCCTCTACCTTTAACCTGACGTAGAGGAAGTATTGCAATTTAACCCAAAAGAGAGACAGAGTTTTATTCTCGCCGTATTTATTATAATTTTTTTTACAAATGGACTGGCTGCCTTACCTGGCGCTCCAAGGGTGTTTCTTTACACTTCCAACGTCAATTTAATTAATTTCCCTTACCTCCATCCCAACTATACTAATGATAAAATGATCAAAAGATATTTTTTTCCTATCTGAACCTTTGAACTTTTAACTTCGTAAAGCCCCGTGATAGTGTTAACCATGAACCAAACGGCCAATGGAAGTAAAATAATAGTGCATATTAACCTTCCTGCGACAATCTTACAAACTTTGGAAATGTTGCATGGTGTGTAAGCTGCCTTTAATGAATTAGCGGTGACTGAATTGTACAGTTAGTCGGGTAATTTCTAGTTTCCCTACTCTGGGGAGTTTTTGAGGCAGTATTTTTAACAATTAAATATCAGTCTAATTATATAATATAAAATATAATAACAGCCCGCCTTAAAGCAATATGTGTATAATATAATACATAAAGTGTATATAACAATCATTGTATTATATTTACATGTATAATAACGGTATGTGAATGCATTACGTAGTTTTAACAATGTAGGAGCTGTGAGAATAGAAGCCGAAAGTTGCTAACAATGAGGTAACAAGAGGTAACCTTGAGGCAATAATGAATTATAAAGTTTAATAATGTTACTAATAATTCTTGGAACAATAATGTAATATTTAAAAACAGTTTATAAATAGCCAATCAACAACTAGAAAAGGCTTAAGTTAAATCAAAGTATTCTATTGGAGTAGGCTTAGCCAACCAGAGACTTGAAATAGAGAAAAAGTACAAATTTAGGCGGGAGACACTACAAGACAGCGTCCAGTTTAGATTGTGTACCCGATCGGTACGGACGTGTTCAATGTGAGACAAAAATTCATTGCGGCGACAATAATATAAAGTTTACGTGTTTAAAAAGTGCAAAAATAACAATCTCACAGCTCTATAGTAGGATATATCAGTGAAGTGTTATTTAATTGTGTGGAGTATTAATAAACAAAGTACAATACAATTATAATTTGTGTAAGCCTTGTTCTTTAGCTACACCAGCCCTGATAAGAGATACGTGTTCTGAAAACTACTACTGACGCAGCCGAGGCATACATATATAATATTTAAACAAACATTTAAATACAAAGTTGATTTTTTAAAACGTGCGGCGAAGGCCACCGGAAAGTAAACGTGGGGCCAACCCGGAAACTTTGTACCGTAAATGGGGCCAACACTCCAAGAAACATATCTCCCGCAATATGAGGGGCAACAACCACCTCATTTTTCAGAAAAAGGTCCGCCCTAAACATTTGTGTAAGAGGTAGACAAAATCTTACTACACAAAAAATTAGCTCTCGTTAAAGCACACAATTTGTCAAATAAAAACGTTTTGGCGCAAACCATTTCCGAGATATTCTTTAGCATTGGTTTGAATTTACTAATACATTTACCTTTCTCAAGTGGTAAGTAGCTTTTAGTTTTTTTCTCGTGGTCAAGGAATTTCAAAACCATCGCTAGCGATCCGATCCGCTTTTTAAAAATCTGACTATCGCTTATCCTACTGTACACTTTTTATACCTACAACGAATGTATAAATGAAATTTAATATCGATTAGCAAGAAGCAAATACAAGAATGAGATTTTTAAGAATAGTTTATAAAAGAGTGAATAGAGAAAGTTTTGTGAAGGCAACACATCAAAATTTTAGATATGCTCAGCAGAAAAAACTTAAAAGTTATGTGTCTTCCCTTTAGTCCTATAATTATTCAAAAAAATAAAGATACACATAATCTCCAAATCAATATTCAACTAAACAGGAGTAAAACTAACACATACTAAGATTCTTTATCCCATTCCCCGAAGCGCCATTTTAAAACTTTTACCACGACATCCGTAATCATCAAGAAATTTAATGTTTTGTGTGTGCTTAGCAATTCCTAGGATTAAGCTTGATAAAATTTTCTGTTTTTATTATTACTTTCTCCATCCAAAAATTCGATACCGAGATTTCACCGAAAATACATGCTTTCAGGGCCCAGATTCCAAATAAAGAATTTTTGGAAACATGTCCGCGCGCGCGCGTGTCTGTCAACAGCATAACTAAAAAACCTGAAGTTGGATAAATACCAAACTTGGTATTTCAGTTTAGTATCTTCCAAGGATGCAACACGAGGATTTTCAAGAAAATTCCCCACCCCAGACTACCCTTTACATGCAACATTTTTCGAAAATTTTGATTTTCTCAAATATGGCTCTAACGATTTTGATTATAATATCATATGTTTAAGATATTTTTATCAAAAATGCAATGTATATCTTGAATTTTCTGGGAATGTCCCCAAAAGTCCTCTTTATTCTGAATGACTTTCACAGTACTGGTAAACCGTAAAGGACAAAATTTTACTACACAAAAAATGCGCGGATGAAACCATACAACACTTTTAAAACTACTTTTAAAGGCTTTACTTACCAACTTTATGAAAGGAGATGCTAAAACTGGCCACCGTCGTTGTCCATACATTTTTGGCACCTCTTTAGGAAACTATCCATCTTGACCGATGTCGTCTACTGTTTCTTCGGTAAGAACCGAACGCCGTCTTTTAGATTTCTTAGCCTGAACACTTCCTGTGGCCTGAAATTTACTGTAAAATTCATGGATTGTTGTACGGCCTGGAACTTTTACACCTGGAAATCGTACTTTCACTTGGCGAGCTGACCGAGTTAACACATACGAATTAAAAATAAATACACGCTGTGCAGTAGAAAACATATACTGAGCCATAATATACTTTGTGACTAAGCACAGGACAAAATAATAAATTACTCGTAATAACTGAACTACATCACATCACCGTCAATTCAATACTGCACTTCACGCTGCAGAGCAAAACCACAACAGCGTGACTTTGTTTATAGCAGCAGCGCGCTATCATGCTTTTATCATATTTCCACACGCCCAGTGGAAAAACACCGCGCAGCCGGCAATATTGTTTATAAAATACCCCTCCGAGGTAACTTAAAACATTAAGTGTACAAGACAAACTCACACACCCTGGAAGAATTAAAACAAAATATCCGCCAGGAAATTTCTCAGCGTGAACTACGGCGAGTGCTGGATAGTTTCCTAAAGAGGTGGCAAAAATGTATAGACAACGACGGTGGCCAGTTTCAGCATCTCCTTTCGAAAACTTGATAAGTACAGCCTTTAAAAGTGAAGTAGTTTTTTACTTTCTCTACTACGTATAGTAAGTAGGGGAAGTATTGTATTCCACCCAAAAATTCGATACTGAGATTTCACCGGAAATACATGTTTTGAGACCTCCTTAATCCAAAAAAAGCATTTTTGGAAACATGTCCGTGTGTGTGTCTGTGTGTGTGTGTGTCTGTGAACAGCATAACTCAAAAACGAACAGTCGGATAAACACCAAACTTGGTATTTAGGTTCAGTATCTTCCAGGGATGCGACACGAAGGTTTTCAAGAAAATCCCCCCACCCCAGACTACCCTTTACATGGAACATTTTTCGAAAATTTTAATTTTCTCAAAAATGGCTCTAACGATTTTGATTAAAATATCATATGTGTAAGATAATGTCATGAGAAATGAAATGTATATCTCGAATTTTCTGGGAATGTCTCCAAAAATATTCTTCATTGTGAACGACTTTTGAATAACTGGTAAACCATAAGAGATAGACAAAATTTTACTACACAAAAAATGTAGATCGCGTTAAAATACACAATTTATGTCATATACATTTCTTTTGTTGAGTGAACCGTTTGCGAGATATTGCTTGTTATTTCCTTAAATTTTCCAATACTTATACTTTTTCTCAAATTCGTTATTCAGTTTTTTATGTCCTGGACTTGCAAAGAGAAGGGAATGCGCCGCATAGCAACCAGCGTTAAAATATTTGACCATCGCTTAAAAGCTACCATATTTCCCTTGCATCTACAAGAAAATTAGCAATAAGATTGACATCTCGATATCTCGATTAACATAAAGCATATGGAGAATAGGCGTTTGTAAAAATAGTGTGTACAAGAGTAGAGAAAGTCATGTGAGTGTAAAACATCAGATTTTCTTGGATATGTAAAGAGTATTAATCTGTGGGAAAGGGAATGGTGCTGCGCCTAGCAACCAGCTATTAAGAGATATGTATGTGCTTAAAGGCTACTGTTTTTCTATATTGCCCTTGTAAATATATTTTCCCCTACATCTACAAGAAAATTAGCAATAAGATATAGTTTGCAAATGTTTATCTCGATTAAGATGAAGTAGATGGAGAATAAGCGTTTGTATAAATACTTCGTACAAGAGTAGAGAAAGTCATGTGAGTGTAACACATCAGATTTTTTTTTATGCCCTGGACATGCAAAGAGAATGGAATGCGCCACATAGCAACCAGCGCTAAAATATTTGACTATCGCTTAAAACCTACCATATTTCCCTTGCATCTACAAGAAAATTACCAATAAGATTGACATCTCGATATCTCGATTAACATGAAGCATATGGAGAATAGGCGTTTGTATAATTAGATTGTACAAGAGTAGAGAAAGTCATGTGAGTGTAACACATCAGATTTTTTTTTGTTGTGTTGTTGTTTTCCCCACGCTTTGAGAGCCAGTTTGAAGTAGGTTGTATTGAAAGAGTTGTATTATATTTCAACTGTTGGGAGCCGAACTTGAAGTTCGTTGCAACCGCCCGTATAGTACCCGCTTTCCAGTAGCCTTCGCCCCAAATGTACTTTCCGGTGGCCTTTGCCCCCCCAACAATGTTTAAAAGTATCAACTTTGTAATTTGACTGTTTCTTGAAATATTATATATTTATGTTTGCGTCAGTATTTTTTTTTTAGAGACATGAATGTCTTAGCAGGGAGTGGTGCGACTGAAGAATGTAGGCTTACACAGATTATAATTTTACTTCACTCCTTTTATTAATGCTTGACACAATTTAAATAAACTTCACTGATATAGTGAGTGTGAGATTCTTTTATTAATTACTTGTACTTATTAACACGGAAACTATTTCCGTCTCACACGAATACGTATTAAATTTCTCGAGGACGCACCTCGCGTCAGAACACTGTCTACCACCAACACGTCCAGTTATGAGCGCTGTCTACAAGCAACTGAATTGATTTCTACTGCCTAAATTTGTAAATTTCTGTATTTCAAGTCTCTGATTGGCTATTCCTAATCCAATAGAGTACTGTTATTTAACTTAAGCTTTTCTCTGGTTGTTGATTGGCTATTTTATAAACTGTCACAAAAATTACATTATTGTTTCTCCAAGAATCACAAGTTGTATTGTTAAACTTTCTTACTCATTATTGATTCATTGTTACCTCATTATTAGCAACTTTTAACCTATTTTCTCACAGCTCCTACATTATTAAATTACGTAATACATTCAGATAACATTATTACATGTATACAATAATATAAATATATACAATGACTAATATACACTTTTTATATATTGTTACATACACATATTGCTTTAAGGCGGGCTGGTATTATATTGTATATTATATAATTTGACTGAAAGCATTTAAGTGTTAAAAATGCTGCCTCAAAAGTAGTTTTAAAAATGTTGTATGGTTTTATGCGCGCCTTTCTATGATAGCGGCAGACGGCAACGAGCGCAGGCGGTTCGGAGTCTTTGGGCTCACTCTGTAGATCAGTGAATTTAGATGACATGCATCTACACTCTATAACAATTTCAGTCTTGTTTTTTTAAATAATTTCTGAAATAATAGGTCATGAATTTAATCGATTTAACATTGGCGGGATTGGGCTTTTAATCTTCCCTTAAATCTACTATTCACTGTCTTACAGCCTATGTCAGTCGGAAGGAGAAGAGCTTTTCGGCTGTGAAAGAATTAGCGAAGTTGGTTGAGTGTTTTTCTGAGATTAAACACACGCACATATATTACTGGACGTAATGTTTAATGATAAAACTGGATGTGACTGGAGATATTTCCGTATTGCGCTAGTTAAGGCCGAGGGGGGAGAAGCCCTTCATCCATAAACCTGCTGCAACGTATCCCATTTTTTAATCCAGTCGCGAATCTGAGAGAACTGTAGAAGGGGGAAACGGATGAGCATGTATTGGGAACGCTGATGGGGACCGGAGGGAGGGAAAAAAATTAGTTCTGTGCAGAGATTATTTTCTCTACAAGCAGAGCCCGTTTTGTTTCGTATAATCCCTTTCTGTCGTCACAAGTACATTATACTCTGCCTGCAAAAACGTTCAAGCCGAACCGACCCACGTCCAGCAATCCCAAAGATGCTGTTAGAGTTGATCCAAATAAATTGGCAACTGGATGCTACTGAAAACCGTGGTCTTTACAAGCAGGGCACTTAAGTTATATTTATATTTTATAAATAAATATACTTTTATAAAGTTCGAGATATTCAGGATAAATTTTTTTCAAATAACTCTATGAAATGAATTCTTGCGAGTCGTTTCCTGGATGCTTATGTAAACAGGGGTTAGATCCTACGATTTTTAGGGGAAATGATCACCTCAGGTTCATAGAAAGTTCGACACGTGGATGGATTATGCAAATTATGCTGCCAGCGCTTACGTCAAGGCTGTCTAAAGCACTGGTCAGCACACTCCTAGTTATTTAAACTTAGAGTTTTTGAACGGCTCGGGCTCTGCCTATCACTTGCCTAATAGGCCTCTGTAAGGTCGGCTCTTTAAATTTACTTCGTGCTAGATTTGAAGAAGTTGGTTTGTTGCTGCTGCGTATGGAAAGCCGATTTGAAGTAAGAGCTGTATTGTAGTTCAAATGTTGGGGAACCGAAATTGAAGTAGTTGCAACCGCACGTATGGTAAAATGTTTCCGGTAGCCTTCGCCCCAAGTTTAAAAATATTAACTTTGTAATTTGACTGTTTCTTTAAATATTATATGTTTGTGTTTGCCTCGGCTGCGTCAGTATTATTGTTAGAGACATGGATTTCTTTGCAGGGACTAGTGCGCCTAAGAATGTAGGCTTACACAGATTATAATTTGTACTTCACTCCATTTATTAATTCTTTAAACAATTAAAATAACACTTCACTTGAAGTAGAATATTTGTTGGTAGTTGGAAGATGCTTCATGTTTATCTGCCCCACGTATGGGAGCCAATTTGTCGCAGTAACTTCGTGTTATCTTATTGCTGAGCGCCTTTTATTGTTTTACTACTTTGAATGTTGGGTTCTTTGTCCTCCGGCTAGCTATTATTACAACTCAGTCGAGCATATCTCTTGAACAGGGTGTGTAAACGGAAAGGATTTTGTTACTCAAAGATAACACTGATAAAAGAATTTGTTTTTACACTTTTATTACCGTCACAATTAAGCTCACATATTGACTCTTGATACACGCCCGACTGAAACTGTTATATTTTCTAATATCACTATAATCACTTATTTGCTGCACATTATTAATTCGCGTATTTCACATTTATAGCTAAATTTATGACGCGAGAGATTCTGTAGAATTGCGCGACGTATAACGCGTGAACGATTCTCTTAATCTGTGCGACGTATAACCTTTGTATGATTCTGTTGGACTGAACGAAACCTGTCTTGTGAATTATTCTGTCAAACTGCGCGTTACCCGTCTCTGGCACGGAATTTATACTCCCTCACCCCAATATGCCTAAACATTATAACACAGCTGCTATTGGTTAATAAAACGCGCCAACATTAGCGTCTATTTTTATATCCAATCAAAATTACGACACATGCGCTCTAGGGAAGATATTCCCTCCATTTCTACAGAAAAGCGCGCTAATCTGACGTCATTTGCTTGCCTCTTCTAATTAATAAACAACTCACCCCCTCGCTCATTGTTGCCCGCTCTTATTGTCAGTTTCAGTGAGGCCGTGTAAACTTATTTCCTAACAATGCTTATAATTAACAAACATCTCAAATCAATGTCATACAATAATGCTTATTTACACTATAATCACTCTGGCATTTACATTGTTGTGATATAAAATACTGCGTCACACTGATATAGAGAGCTGTGACATTCTTTTATTAAATACTTGCACTTTTTAAACACGTAAACTACTTTAACCTCACGCTGAATAAGTATTCAACTTCTCGAGGACGTGTCTCGCGTACGGTTAGTAACGCTGTCTACAAGCAACAGACTTCTGAATTTGTACAATTTGCCTTATTTCAGTTTCTGATTCCTACTTTCATTTAATTTACGCTTCTTTCTGGTTGTTGATTGGCTATTTTATAAACTGTCTCAAAATTTACATTATTGTTGCTGCAATAATGACTAGTAGCATTATTAAATTACTCATTATTGCCTCAAGGTTACCTGTTAGCAACTTTTAACCTATTATTCTCACAGCTCCTACATTATTAAATTGCGTAATACATTCACATAACATTATTACACACGTATACAACAATTTAAACATATACAATGACTATAATATACATTTTTATATCTTGTTATATACACATATTGCTTTAAGGCGGGCTGTTATTGGACTTATATATTATATAATTAGACTGAAATCATTTAAATGTTAAAAATACTGCCTCAGTTTTTAACTTCGACATAGGCCCTAAGCACGACGAACGCCGGACTTTCTCCATCGTAAACTTAAAAGCTGTCTAGCTCTCTCACTCTTGCAATCTAGCTTAGATCAGTTATTATAAAGATTAAAATCTCTCTTGGAACCAGAGTTAAACGTCTAATAGTGTTACCCAGCACAGCACCACACCACCAACTTCCCGCAGCTTATAACCCTCTCAATGAAATCCCTTAGCTACCCCTCTCGCCCATTCCTTCCCATCACCCAAAATATCGATATCGACATTTCACCGGAAGTACAGGTTTTAAGACTTTCTGAATCCCCCCCAAGAAATTTTAGAAAACAGTCCGTTTGTGTGGGTGTGTGTGTGAACATTAATGGGGATATATCACACACACATATATATGTATATATAGACATATTCACATAGAGAGAAATCAATATTAAACAAGAATTGTACATAATAATATAATTCACCAGGAAATATGTATAAGTAAGGGACGGGAGAGCTAGCTAATTCCAGGTAAAACATAATTTTAAGTAGAGCCCACCTTTCACCAAGCTAATAAGCAAGGAACTGTAAGCAATAAGGAGATATATAAAGGAAAGAGACAGCTATATTGAATCTGCTTCCTGGGCGTCACGGGGACGCGTATGCGAAATCTTTTGGAGCAGAATATTCTCATACATAATAAGGTAACGCGGTCTGAGGACCAATTAGAAATGTCGTTACATTTTGAGGCGCGTCACTAGGCTTAGGTATAAAAGGGGAAAGAAACCCCAGATTTTCACTCTCTTATAGAATCTCGTCGACATACAGTGATACTCTCTGGACGACAGATGCACGTGTGTGCATTGGGGTGGAAGCGTGCGCAGTTAGATTAGGCTCCTAATTTATTATAATGGTGGGAACTGTTATAATGGGGAAAGCTAGCCGCCCATAAGTATTTATTTGATAATAAATCACATTTTAATGGAAATGCCGTGTATTTTAATTTGCCTCACCTACGAAAACCTTGAGACCCGTGAAATTAGTTATATAGGTAATTGATAGGAATGGAGAATACAGCAGCCGACAGCAGCAATAGCCGCAGACAAGAACACTGCAGCAAAGGGCATCAACCAGAGGAACAACGCTTTCCAGCTAAAAACAGCACAACTCAAACGAAAAGTCGTTTAAATACCAAACTTGGCATTATATTCAGCATTTTTCAAGAAAATTTCCCTCGCACTAAACTACCTTCAACATACAAGATTTCTCGTTCTTTTTAAACTTCTCAAAAACGGCTCAAACCATTTTCATTCAAATATCATTCAAATTTTCATTCAAAGATATTTATTTGCATGACAAACTTGTAAACAGTTACTATCTACACAAAATTTATGTCAAATAAATTTGTAGTATTAACCATTTCAGAGATATTCTTTTTTTATTGGTTTAATGTGTCAAATACTTTATATTTTTTCAACCACTATGTCCCTTTCTTCGTTATTTTTCTTTCTTGTGGTCATGCAGAGAACCGAATTTCGAAGCCATCACATATCGACCCGCTTTTAAAAGATTTAACTATTGTTTAACCCTACTGTATTCCACTTATACCTAAAACGAAATGTGTAATAAAACCAAATCTGCAGACGTTTATCTAAATAACATGGAGATAGAAGAATTAGCACTTGTAAGAATAACTTGTAGAAGTGTGGCTAGTGAAAGACATGTGAATGTAACACATGGGATTTTTTTCAGGGAACCTCAAAATGTTATTTTGATGAAATCGAATTCTTGGGTGAAATACAGTAGGTAGGTGAGTGGTAGAGAAAACGCCATTTATTGTGTAATTTGTTAGAAGAAAAATGGAAATAAATGAGTGGGTATACAAAGTTATACGAGTATACCACAGAGATACTTTTATCTCCCAATTGAGACCCCAGCAGCTAGCATATGAAATAATTGTAAGCGTGTTACCTAATTAAATGTTGTGTAGCGAGAGTGGGGTGTGTGGGAAGTTGAGAGCTCCAAATCGGATTAAGTCTGGAGAGGGTGCGGTTGTTATAAATTGCATAGATATCACGAGATAGTATCTTGAGGTGGGTACGAGGGTTATTGTAGTCGTGTTTCAAACACTTCCGGTTCCTAAGCTTATCTTCCTTCGGGACCCGAGACATCTGCTGCCATTGCCATTACCTGCACTAACGAACTGACGAACGATATCTCGTAGCCTACTTTCCGAGATTGCATAACCTGATGTAGTTGCAGCCCCACGTATGGTGCAAACTTTCCGGTGGCCTTCGCCCCACGTTTACGAATCAACTTTTTATGTTAATGTTTATTTATTTATTATATATAAATGTATGTATACCTCAGCTGCGTCATTAGTATTTTTAGAACACGTATCTCTTAGCAGGGTTTGTACGGCTAAAGAATGAAGGCTTACACAAATTATAATGGTATTTAACTTTTTTTTATTAATCCTTCACACGATTAAATAACACTTCACTGATGTATCCTACTATAGAGCTGTGAGATTATTGTTAATTGTGCTTTTTAACACGTAAGCTTTTTATTACTCTCACCGCAATAAAATTTCATGTCTCACACTGAACAGGTACCATACCAAAACTGGACTGCTTGGTTACGCTTCCTTGTAGCGTCTCCCGCCTGAATTTGTACATTGGCTAACCCTACTCCAACAGAATACTTTTATTTAACTTAAAGCTTTTCCAGTTGTTGATTGGCTATTTATATACCGTTTTAAATATTACATTATTGTTCCAAGAATTATTATTAGCCTTTATTAAACTTTGTAATTTATTGTTGTCTCAAGGTTACCTTATTGTTAGCAACCTTCGGCTTTTACTTTGTAATTCTGTTTGCTACGGAAAGCATCTTGCTTCTATTCTCACAGCTCCTACATTGTTAAACTACGTAATACATTCACATAACATTATTATACATGTACATAATAATATAAACATAACACAATAACTGTTACATACACTTTCTATATTATCACATACACATATTGCTTAAAGGCGGGCTGTCATTATATTTTTATTATATAATTAAACTGATGTCATTTAAGTGTTAAAAATACTGCCTCAAACCCGACAGGAAATTCAATCGAATTGTAAAATGAAGCCTTCTCGAAGGCCCGGTTTCACACTTTAATGTTAAGCTTCGAATCGTACTTAAGCTACAGTGGAGTTTTACGGTGCGTAGTTCAAACGATAAGCTGAGCTTATTCGTGGTTTAAACTGGAGATGGGGACTCGATACCGTCGATACCTCGATACTCAAAGGCATCGAAGTATGTCTAATACTTAGAGATAAACCTTCGATACTTTTTCATGCTTTTAAAATTGTTAGTTCAGCATTATTGAAAGTTGTACTAGATAAGGAATGAAAGAAGTCGACACCACGTTATTGCCTCTCACGTGTTCCCCAAAGAGTTGCTGGACTATAGTTCTTGATAGACCTAGACTGCGTTTCCTGCGAGTGAATCAATGCAACATTTCATACACTCTTGTGTCTAAATTAAAACATGCAAAACAACGATGGAAGTAGAGGTGTTCATGTAACATGCAGCGTTAACTGAGTTGTGAATGAAGCTGATTTAGCTGATGCACTAAATAACTTTCTGCAATAGCCTGGCTTGGTGACTCACTCTCGGCCATTACATTTACCTACTCTGGTGGCCAAAATATGTGAATCCAGCAGAAACAAATCAGAACTTAAGATGCGAGATAACACAGTGCAAAATATTTGTTATTTTTAGTTGTTTGAGTTTCATTAAAAATTGCAGCACGAAAATAATTTTTTGTATTTGTTTTCTATGGACAGAGAATCCTTAAAAATAGTTTTTTCAGCACAAAATATAGTTACACTAAAGGGAAGCAATGTATTATTATTATTATTACTATTATTATTATTATTATTATTATTATTATTATTATTATTAGCCTTGACTAACAGGGAATATATAACCTGTGGCATTATCAAGATAAACTGCTGCCAATTGTAGAATATCAAACAGGAACAATTTCGGAATTAGCACACAATACAAAATCGGTTACATGTGTTTATACACAGTAAACTACTAATAAGAACATAATTCAGTGAACAAGTTATCACCTTTACAGTTTTTTTATAAGGTGAGAATGGTGCTCAAAAATCAGTATCGTGAAATAGTGGTATCGTCCCATCACTAGCTTAAACCGTTCTGAACTGTGGTTTAAGCCAAGGAATCACCGTGTTATCTAAAGGAGACGATATTAGTGATGTGGATAAGCAAATTAATTTAACCCAGATGAACAACAGAAGACGATCTAGAATGTTTAGAATGAGTCCAAACCATTTTCACGTATGGAATGACTGAGAATTCCACGAGAGATTTCGATTAAGCAAACAATTGGCAGATATGTTACTAGAAATTATTGATGATGCAATTAAACATAAAACGACTGGCGAGAAGCAAAACTTAATTTGGCATGCCCTTAATTCTTTATGTACCGTTCACACTTTTATCGTATGCCGTCACGTCTACGTACAACGTATTGGTTTATATTTCAGTAACGAAGTCCTCTCGTCAGAAACAAAGCTTCTCTCAAGTGAAGTGAAAGCATGCTAATTGCAACCGGCATCTCAAATCTTACAGCAAGCAGAGCTATCAAAATTGTTTCACACCTTTCTTATCTACTCTTTGCATCACTATTTTCCCGTTTGGCTCTTCTTACTCCACAGTAATTTGTCTGTGTCCTTGCACCCTATTACACGCTTCACAATTTCTAGGAGAGTGCTGGCTTCTTGAGAAGTAAAGTTCTACGTCTTACTCTTGCCACTAAACCTTATTTTATGAACAGCGTCGCCATAAACAAACACGATGGGAATTCACTCGATGCGCATGCGTAAGCGTTATCAGACTTTACTACTCCATAGAATTGCTCAGCTCAGTAAAGCCGAACCTGGTTGCCTGCTGCGAAACTCCCAAAGCATAAGCCTCGCTTAAGCGGCGTCCGTAGGTTAATAAAAGTTCGGCTTAAGCTTAAACTGCGTACGGCCCATGCAATGAAATGAAACTGGATTGGGGTAAAGATGCGTATATACTTGCCTTAGGAAGAAAGGGAAGGTCAGGAATTGTGCGGTTTAGACTGGGAGGCTGGAGGGCACAGGACAAGACTGACGATTCTGTCCATTTTGTGGTGGTGGTGATGAACACTGGCTACATATTTTGACGGAATGTGCACAATGGTGGAACCAGCGAAAAAGTTAATTCTTAATTCCAGCAAGGAGACTGGCATGTTGGGATCTACTGGCTATCCAGCGAAACTGGCAATTTCCTGGCTAAAGTATGCAAGATCAACTATATTCACTTAATCAGAGACAATTTATTTCCAAACAGTTAAATCACTATTTGCTTCGATATTGTGGTCATGCACGAGCATGGGATTTCAAAAAGCCATTTCATAGCGACCCAATGGCTAATTCTTCTTATACATACAACAAAATGTGTAATGAAAGTCATGTGAATGCAATATGTCAGATTGTTTTCGCACCTGCTAATGCAGCAGGTTATGCTTTTATGTAAATCCTCAAATCACACGAGCAAAATTTTGTTTCACACTTATCTGCAATTTCATGTTTTTACATCTCCAAACCAGTAGGTACGTCAAATTGAATTTCTCCGTTCAGTTATTTTCCATATTGAGTATTTAATTATATCTACCACGAGAATAACTTTTCATAAGCATTTTTATTCCGTATTGCATTATTTCACGTTTTCGATATTGTCCCATATCTGTCAACAGGCCCGCGATCGCTATAAACTGATTACAAAAAATATGATGTGTTACACTCATATGACTTTCTCTACCCCTGTACAAACAATTTTTTATGCTTCATATTAATCGAGATGTTAATCTTATTGTTAATTTTCTTGTAGGTGCAAGGGAAATTGCTAGGCTTTAAGCTATAGTCAAATATTTTAAGAGCTGGTTGCTATGTGGAGTATTTCATTCTCTTTGCATTACCAGGACAAAAAAAATCTGATGTGTTACACTCACATGACTTTCTCTACTCTTGTACAATCTATTTTTACAAACGCCTATTCTCCATATGCTTCATATTAATCGAGATGTCAATCTTATTTGTAATTTTCTTGTAGATGCAAGGGGAATATGGTAGCTTTTAAGCGATAGTCAAATATTTTATCGCTGGTTGCTATGTGGCGCATTCCATTCTCTTTGCATGTCCAGTACATAAAAAAATGAATAACGAATTTGAGAAAAAGTATAAGTATTGGAAAATTTAAGGAAATAACAAGCAATATCTCGAAAACGGTTCACTCAACAAAAAAAATGTATATGATATAAGTTGTGTATTTTAACGCGATCTACATTTTTTGTGTAGTAAAATTTTGTCTATCTCTTATGGTTTACCAGTTATGCAAAAGTCGTTCATAATGAAGAATACTTTTGGAGACATTCCCAGAAATTTCGAGATATACATTTCATTTCTCATGACATTATCTTAAACATATGATATTTTCATCAAAATCGTTAGAGCCATTTTTGAGAAAATTAAAATTTTCGAAAAATGTTCCATGTAAAGGGTAGTCTGGGGTGGGGGGATTTTCTTGAAAATCTTCGTGTCGCATCTCTGGAAGATACTGAACGTAAATACCAAGTTTGGTGTTTATCCGACTGTTAGTTTTTGAGTTATGCTGTTCACAGACACACACACAGACACACAGACACACACACAGACACACACACGGACATGTTTCCAAAAATGCTTTTTTTGGATTCAGGAGGTCTCAAAACATGTATTTCCGGTGAAATCTCGGTATCGAATTTTTGGGTGGAATGCAATACTTCCCCTACTATACGTAGTAGAGAAAGTAAAAATGAATAACAAATTTGAGAAAAAGTATAAGTATTGGAAAATTTAAGGGTAAAACAAGCAATATCTCGAAAATGGTTCACTCGACAACAAAAAATGTATGACATAAATTGTATATTTTAACGCGATCTACACATTTTGTGTAGTAAAATTTTGTCTATCTCTTATGGTTTATCAGTTATGCAATGAAGAGTACTTTTGGAGACATTCCCAGAAAATTCGAGATATACATTTCATTTGTCATGAAAATGTTTTAAACATATGATTTTTTAACCAAAATCTTTAGAGCCATTTTTGAGAAAATTAAATTTTTCGAAAAATGTTCCATGTAAAGGGTAATCTGGGGTAGGGGAATTTTCTTGAAAACCTTCGTGTCGCATCTCTGGAAGATACTGAACCTAAATACCAAGTTTGGTGTTTATCCTACTGTTCGTTTCTGAGTTATGCTGTTCACAAACACACGCACACACACACAGACATTTTCCAAAAATGTTTTTTTTGGATTCAGGGGTCTCAAAACATATATTTCCGGTGAAATCTCGGTATCGAATTTTCGGTGGAATACAATACTTCCCCTACTTACTATACGTAGTAGAGAAAGTAAAAAATAGAAAATATATAACATTACAAGTATGCTATTTGAAATGCTTGAATGTTTACAAATAAAATTTACATGAAACAGAATTTACAGATACATGACTTGCATTTCTCACAGTTATTGATGTGTTCAAGAAACTCCTTTGCATTGTAGAAATAGTGTGAGATGAAGAATTCTTTACCATATGTTTGAACCGTTTACATTTAGGGTTGTATTTTTTGTAATTGCATTATACAATAGGATTCCAGTGTGGAAAATTGACTGGTGTTTTTTAGAGGTTCTGTTATTTTCTATATGGATTTGATTATGACGTGTAAAGTAGGTATAAACCACAGTATTAATATTAAATAGCTGTAACTTATTTTATATAAAGCAGATTGTTTCCAGAATATATATAATGGTACTGTCAGTATTTCTAAGTCAATGAAGAAGGATCTACAATGTGTGGTCTTACTTACATTTACAATGGTTCTTATAACTTGTTTTTGTATGAGAAATATTTCTGTTAGTTCTGAGATACAGCGCCATAAGATTATGCCATACATTACTATTGATTTTACATATAAATTATATACAAGTAAAGTTTTTGTATTACATATGTTTCTTAATACTGAGGCAGTATCTTTAACACTTAAAAGATTTCAGTCTAATTATATAATATAAAAAGCAAAAGCCCGCCTTAAAGCAATATGTGTATACTACTATATATATGTATAAATGTATGTAACGTCATTGTATTATGTTTATATTATTGCGTACATGTTTAATATTGTTATGTGAATGTATTACGCAATTTAATAATGTAGAAGCTGTGAGAATAGAGGCCGAAAGTTGCTAACAATGAGGTAACCTTGAGGCAATAATGAATTGGAAAGTTTAATAATGCTACTAGTAATTCTTGGAAACAATAATGTAATATTCAAAACAGTTTATAAATAGCCAATCAAATACTAGAAAAGCTGAAAGTTAAATAAAAGCATTCTATTGGAGTAGGATTAGCCAATCAGAGACTTGAAATAGAGAAATTTACAAATTTAAGCGGTAAACGCCAGTCGCTAGAAGGCAACGGACCTGAGCAGTTCATTCGCTCGGTACGTATTCAGTGTGAGACATAAAATTCATTACGGCGAGAATATAACATTTAAGTATTAAAAAGTGCAAGTAATTAATAAATAATCTCACAGCTCTCTATATCAGTGAAGTGTTATTTAATCGTGTGAAAGATTAATAAAAGGAGTGAAGTAAAAATCATAATTTGGTAAGCCTACATTCTTCAGCCGCACTACTCCCTGATAAGAGATACATGTTTCTACAAATTAATACTGACGATACCGAGGCAAACATAAGTATAAATATGTTTAAATAAACATTCAAAATAAAAAAAAATTATTTTTCAACGTTGGGGCGAGGGCCACCGGAAAGTAAAATTGGGGCGAAGGCCACCGTAAACTTTGTACCATACGTGGGACAGTTACTTCATCAAGTTTGGCTCGCCAACAGTGGAACTATAATATAACTTCTTCAGATTGGCTTTCCAACAGTGAGGCATTCAACCGTCTCAATACTAATTGCATAAAGAGCCCTATTCATTCTACTTTTTGTATTGGTGATATGTGGAACAGTGGCGGTCGAAGGCCGCAAGTGCGAAGCGACAACAGGGCATAGGATCTGCGCGACTAAGACTCGAATGATTCACGTTAACGAATATTCTTAGCTTTTATTATCGTGGTGTGTACGCCATAACCTCAATTAGGTAAGTAAAACATTACAATTTCTCCCATGCTCACATACTAAATGAGAACAGCTTATTCACATACACAAAACTTAGTCCCATGTTTCTATATTAAGTTTAAAATTTGAGTGCTACTTAATAACTACCTTAATTTGTTTACTTACAGAGATATGTTTTCATAATGCTACCAATATTCTGCTGTACCATACTCAACAATACATTGAAATAGTTGATACTCCGATAACGGCGCCACAAGCTCCAAGGTTACCAACATTTAGCATCAACTCATGAGCATATGAAACATATGACTACGATCATGTCCAACATAATATGCAGTACAATATTTAACCAATATAGAAAGCATTTCGACATAGCATGAAACAAAATATTCTACGTAACTGCAAGAAAGTGTCTTTTTCACGACTCGTTTCGATATTCCAGCCTCAGATCCTAATTGTCCTGAAAAAAACACACTTTCCTATGCAGTTGCGTAAAAACCTCATATCTTCTTGGTATTTTTACTTTCTCTACTACGTATAGTAAGTAGGGGAAGTATTGTATTCCACCCAAAAATTCAATACCGAGATTTCACCGGAAATAGATGTTTTGAGACCCCCTGAATCCAAAAAAAAGCATTTTTGGAAACATGTCCGTGTGTGTGTGTGTGAACGTCATAACTCAGAAACGAACAGTCGGATAAACACCAAACTTGGTATTTAGGTTCAGTATCTTCCAGAGATGCGACACGAAGGTTTTCAAGAAAATCCCCCCACCCCAGGCTACCCTTTACATGGAACATTTATCGAAATTTTAATTTTCTCAAAAACGGCTTTAACGATTTTCATTAAAATATCATATATTTAAAATATTTTCATGACAAATAAAATTATATCTTAAATTTTCTGGGAATGTCTCCAAAAGTATTCTTCATTGTGAGCGACTTTTGCATAACTGGTAAACCATAAGAGATAGACAAAATTTTACTACACAAAAAATGTAGATCGCGTTAAAATACACAATTTATATCATATATATATTTTTTTGAGTGAACCATTAACGAGATATTGCTTTTTATTCCCTTCAATTTTTCAATAAATTTTCTCAAATGGGAATTCGTTATTCATATTTTTATCTTGGATATGCAAATTTGTGGCAAAGAGAATGGTGCTGCACCTAGCAACCAGCTATTAAGAGATATGTATATGCTTAAAGACTACTGTATTTCTATATTGCCCTTGTAAATATATATTCCCCTTACATCTACAAGAAAATTAGCAATAAGATAGAGTCTGCAAATGTTTTCTTCTCGATTAACATAAAGCATATGAAGAATAAGCGTTTGTCAAAATAGTTTGTACAAGAGTAGAGAAAGTCATGTGAGTGTAACACATCGAATTTTTTATTTTTGTTATGGACATTCATGCTTACCAGTCCTCCATAATACATTTATACCAAAGAGTTTACGTGGAATAAAGCAGTAGGTATATTTTCGTGCTAAATGCTTTGCCCCGCCATTAGATTACAGAGAGAATATATCCATATAAACCGATGCAGTGAACCAAGCCATGATACAACCTAATCAGTTAGTTAACCATATATTTGACTTGTTTTACTGTTCGCTTCTATTGCCCTTTATTTAAATTATAGCTATTTGAATTTACTCGATAAAATCTGGAGCCCTCTTTATATCACTAAAGATAAAGCGATAATCAAAACTGCTGTGATACAGTCGCATAACTTTCTCTACCCATTACATTGCATACTAAGTAGTTAATTTTACTTTCTCTACTCTAGTAGGGGAAGTATTGTATTCCACCCAAAAATTCGATATCGAGATTTCACCGGAAATATATGTTTTGAGACCCCCTGAATCCAACAAAAAGCATTTTTGGAAACATGTCCGTGTGTGCGTGTGTGAACAGCATAACTCAGAAACGAACAGTCGGATAAACACCAAACTTGGTATTTAGGTTCAGTATCTTCCAGAGATGCGACACGAAGGTTTTCAAGAAAATCCCCCCACCCCAGATTAACCTTTACATGGAACATTTTTCGAAAATTTTAATTTTCTCAAAAATGGCTGTAACAATTTCGATTAAAATATCATATATTTAAGAGACTTTCATGACAAATAAAATGCATATCTCGAAATTTCTAGGAATGTCTCCAAAGGTATTCTTCATTGTGAACGACTTTTGCATAACTGGTAAACCATAAGAGATAGACAAAATTTTACTACACAAAAAATGTAGACCGCGTTAAAATACACAATTTATGTCTTATACATTTTTTTTTTGAGTGAACTATTTTTGAGATATTGCTTGTTATTCCCTTAAATTTTCCAATACTTATAGTTTTTCTCAAATGGGAATTCGTTATTCATTTCTTTTTTGTTCTGGTAATGCAAAGGAGAATGGAATACTCCACATAGCAACCAGCTCTTAAAATATTTGACTATCGCTTAAAGCCTACCAATTCCCCTTGCATCTACAAGAAAATTAGCAATAAGATTAACATCTCGATTAACGTGAAGTAGATGGAGAATAAGCGTTTGTAAAACTAGTTTGTACAAGAGTAGAGAAAGTCATGTGAGTGTAACACATAAGATTTTTTAGATTTCTTTTTACCTTCTGTTCTTGTATTATTGGCTGAATAACGCGAGATTGTGTTATTTCTTAAGGCGGTGGCTCTCGACACTCAGCGCTAAACATAAACAGCTTTAAAAACATGCAATGCGAAACATGTTGAGTCATATGTGTAGTTGGAATCCCCATCAACATTCCGTCTCCACTGCATTACAAGTGAGGCGAAGTGAAAGCATGTTGGGTTTGTTAATATCAGTAACCACAAGGATTCTAATTATGTACTTTGTACTCACAAAGTGTGCTTGGTGAAAGAGGCGCAGAAATACGAGGGCTGATCAATAAAGACTGAGACTGATTTTTACTTTCTCTACTACGTACAGTAAGTAGGGGAAGTATTGTATTCCACCCAAAATTTCGATACCGAGATTTCACCGGAAATACATGTTTTGAGACTCACTGAATCCAAAAAAAGCATTTTTGGAAACATGTCCGTGTGTGTGTCTGTGTGTCTGTCTGTGTGTCTGTGAACAGCATAACTCAAAAACGAAGAGTCGGATAAACACCAAACTTGGTATTTAGGTTCAGTATCTTCCAGAGATGCGACACGAAGGTTTTCAAGAAAATCCCCCCACCCCAGACTACCCTTTACATGGAACATTTTTCGAAAATTTTAATTTTCTCAAAAACGGCTCTAACGATTTTGATTAAAATATCATATGTTTAAGATATTGTCATGATAATTAAAATGTATATCTCGAATATTCTGGGAATGTCTCCAAAAGTATTCTTCATTATGAACGACTTTTTCATAACTGGTAAACCATAAGAGATAGACAAAATTTTACTACACACAAAATGTAGATCGTGTTAAAATACACAATTTATGTCATATACATTTCTTTTGTTGAGTGAACCGTTTGCGAGATATTGCTTGTTATTCCCTTAAATTTTCCAATACTTATACTTTTTCTCAAATTCGTTATTCATTTTTACTTTCTCTACTACGTATAGTAAGTAGGGGAAGTATTGTATTCCACCCAAAAATTCGATACCGAGATTTCACCAGAAATACATGTTTTGAGACCCCCTGAATCCAAAAAAAGCATTTCTGGAAACATGTCCGTGTGTGTGTCTGTGTGTGTGTGTGTGTCTGTGTGTCTGTGAACAGCATAACTCAGAAACGAACAGTCGGATAGACATCAAACTTGGTATTTAGGTTCAGTATCTTCCAGAGATGCGACACGAAGATTTTCAAGAAAATCCCCCCACCCCAGACTACCCTTTGAATGGAACATTTTTCGAAAATTTTAATTTTCTTAAAAATGGCTCTAACGATTTTGATTAAAATATCATATGTTTAAGATATTTTCATGACAAATAAAATGTATATCTTGAATTTTCTGGGAATGTCTCCAAAAGTATTCTTCATTGTGAACGAGTTTTGCATAACTGGTAAACCATAAGAGATAGACAAACTTTTACTACACAAAAAATGTAGATCTCGTTAAAATACACAACTTATGTCATATACATTTCTTTTGTTGAGTGAACCGTTTTCGAGATATTGCTTGTTATTCCCTTAAATTTTCCAATACTTTTTCTCAAATGGGAATTCGTTATTCATTTTTTTATGTCCTGGACATGCAAAGAGAATGGAATACGCCACATAGCAACCAGCTCTTAAAATATTTGACTATCGCT
Source organism: Deroplatys truncata (assembly GCA_030765065.1). NCBI lineage: Eukaryota > Metazoa > Arthropoda > Insecta > Mantodea > Mantidae > Deroplatys > Deroplatys truncata. The sequence continues at coordinate 301,113,794 of CM060975.1, read as the reverse complement.
TAAAACTTACCATATTCCCCTTGCATCTACAAGAAAATTATCAATAAGATTGACATCTCGATATCTCCATTAACATGAAGCATATGGAGAATAAGCGTTTGTAAAAATAGTTTGTACGAGAGTAGAGAAAGTCATGTGAGTGTAACACATCCGATTTTTTCTGTAGTTTCCTTGATAGTTTTATGTCTCTACCACGAATACTTGAAAAGAGCAGGGGTTCATGTATAATGTCCATAAGCGACAGTACTCTCGTAACGGTAGGTTGGTAGTAATGCTGTATATTGTTGATCCTACTTGAATTTCGCATACAACAAAATGGAGGTGACACGAGAGGAGCAATACAGCGCAATAACATTTTATTTTCGTTTAAATCATACAGCCTTGAAACTTTCGAAAAGCTGAAGCAAGCATACGGTGAAGATGCACTACCTCGTGCAACGTATTTAGGTGGTTCAAGGACTTCAAAGAAGGGCGAGTCCTCTGTGCTAAGCAAGGTGGGCCTGGTGTTTCGGAATGGAATGATTTACCAGCATGCAGTTCCCCCCCCCCCATCACACTACTGTTACAGCAGCTACTACACGTCAGTATTGGCTACACTGAGGAAGCACATTACAAGGAAACGTCCAGAACATCATCGGAATGAGTGGCGACTTCATCACGACAACGCGCAGCCTCACGTCGCAAATCGGCAAGTCCAGGAATTTTTGGCTAAATTCAACATTATCTGTGTGCCGCATCCGCTTAAAGCCCAGGTCTTACCCCCTGTGATTTCTTTTTATTCCCATTACTAAAGGCAAAGCTCTGGGACATTCGATTTGAGAGCAATGAAGCAGTGCTAAAGAAAAGTGAGGCGATTCTTAAAGACCTGACAAAGAATGGCCTGCACTATGTGTTCGAGGACTGGCAGAGACGGTATAAAAAGTGCATTCAGTTAGGAGGGAACTACTTTGAAAAAGATCATGCCAACATTGAAATGGAGTAATAAATATCTGTGAAAAAAATCAGTCTCAGTCTTTATTGATCAGCCCTCGTAAAAGAAAGTTATGGGTACGTCCTTTTCTAAGCAATAGAAATAATTTAAGTAGCATTTTGTTTATAGTGAAAGTTGAGGGTAAATTCGACTTCAAGAATTTTCTAGGGAAGAAGATGTCAATTTGCTCCTGACTATAACTTCACCAGCAATTACAAAACGGAAGACGAATTTCAGAGCAGGAATATCAGCTGAACTGAGATTAGAATGAACCTTTTTCTTCCTTTTTCTTTCTTTTTTTTTCTATGTAATTAAAAATCCGGGCAAGCTCGCGTAAACACTCCCTTTCTTGATTTTATTTTCATAGTCTTTTAGGGACACATTCCAGATGACGGGTCTTGCATGAATTTCATTAATTAAAGGTATTGTCTTTACTTTCGTCCACTCCATTTTTCTCGCTAGTAAGCAATGAATGATATGCATGGGCCACTTGTCTATAACATGCCTGGCCGAAGTTAGTCGGGTCTGCACGAAGTGAGCCGAATACATATTTACTCAACATATTTTCCACTGCTAGCGGAAAACATTTTGTTTAAGACATGTTGAATCAGCATATTACTCAAGATTTGTTGATCAGTGGCGACACTCGTTTACAACCGACATGTTGATACTTCAGGATTTTTCGTTTTGGGGTAACGTTTAAATGCTTTCCTTTTTCCATGCCTCTCAAAACTTATATTTCCGAAAAAACCTCGTTATAGAATTTTCGAGTGGAATACAATACTTCCTCCACAAATAGGTTGCTATGTGGAGCATTCCATTCTCTTTGCATGTCGAGGATATAAGAATCAAACAAACAAAACCAAATTACCATTAGCAAAAGAGTGTAAGTATTGGAAAATTGAAACAAATAACTAGGAATATCTCTGAAATGGTTCACTCCACAAAAAAAATCTGATGTGTTACACTCACATGACTTTCTCTACTCTTGTACAATCTATTTTTACAAACGCCTATTCTCCATATGCTTCATATTAATCGAGATATCGAGATGTCAATCTTATTTGTAATTTTCTTGTAGATGCAAGGGGAATATGGTAGCTTTTAAGCGATAGTCAAATATTTTATCGCTGGTTGCTATGTGGCGCATTCCATTCTCTTTGCATGTCCAGGACATAAAAAAATGAATAACGAATTTGAGAAAAAGTATAAGTATTGGAAAATTTAAGGAAATAACAAGCAATATCTCGAAAACGGTTCACTCAACAAAAGAAATGTATATAACATAAGTTGTGTATTTTAACGAGATCAACATTTTTTGTGTAGTAAAATTTTGTCTATCTCTTATGGTTTACCAGTTATGCAAAAGTCGTTCACAATGAAGAATACTTTTGGAGACATTCCCAGAAAATTCGAGATATACATTTCATTTCTCATGGCATTATCTTAAACATATGATATTTTAAACAAAATCGTTAGAGCCATTTTTGAGAAAATTAAAATTTTCGAAAAATGTTCCATGTAAAGGGTAGTCTGGGGTGGGAGGATTTTCTTGAAAACCTTCGTGTCGCATCTCTGGAAGATACTGAACCTAAATACCAAGTTTGGTGTTTATCCGACTGTTCGTTTTTGAGTTATGCTGTTCACACACACACAGACACACACACAGACACACACACACACACACACAGACACACAGACACACACACGGACATGTTTCCAAAAATGCTTTTTTTGGATTCAGGAGGTCTCAAAACATGTATTTCCGGTGAAATCTCGGTATCGAATTTTTGGGTGGAATGCAATACTTCCCCTACTTACTATACGTAGTAGAGAAAGTAAAAATATATATGGCATAAACTGAGTTTTAACGGACTTTATATCTTTTAAGTCGAAAAAGAAAGAAGAGTTTTGTGGACATTCCCAGAAAATTCAAGACATACTTTTATTTGTCATGGAAATTTCTTAAATATATGACATTTTAGTCAAAATCGTTATAGCATTTTTGAGCAAATCAAAATGTTCGAAAAATGTTCCATGTAAAGGGTAGTCTGGAGTGGGTGATTTTCTTGAAAATCTTTATTTTTGGATTCAGAGGGCCTCAAAACACGTATTTCGGTGAAATCTCGATATAGGATTTTTGGATGGAGCTTATAAACAAAATTCTTGAATATTCACCCCAAAAAATTAATGCAAATCCTGAAACTATCTCTGATTCTCCTTTATCAAAAGGACTACGATTTGTTTCAGCTAAAAAAGATTCAAATCATACATCTACAATACTTCCCCTACTTAATATATGTAGTAGATAAAGTAATAAGCTTTGTAAGAATAGTTTGTATACCCACTAATAAACGATATAGGGTGGAGAAAGTCATTATTACGTCATTTTACGTATCGTCAAAATCCGGATCTTGAATAATCCCTGGTATAACCTCCAATACCAAAAGAGTGCGAATCACCATGACGTGCGGAACTTTCCTGCATTGCGTCACTTTATTGTGAGCTTTTGTGGGAGAAATGCTAACACCGCATGACAACCGTGTAAACTTCACTTTTATTCTCGTGAATGGCTTCACTTCCTGAAATTATGAAACGTTTCTCTTACTTGCAACACAGAGAAACTGTATGAGAAATTTTCGTGTACAATACGTAGCAGAGATATCTGATAACATTTAAAGTGTAGACACGCTTGCTACAAAGAGATGAAAATACATTACCTCCAACCACCATTCCTGAAGTTAATAAAGCTAGTCTAAATACGTCACAGTGCAACGGAATTCCGCCTGGCTAAGAGATTTCATTCATTCTTTGGGGTGAATATGAGCTAGCTTTAGCGATTCCTATTTAAATTTATAAACGTCCCTCACACCCCGCAAGCTCTGTTTATTCGCATCCTGGAACTAGCACACAAAAACGTCTGGCGGTTGCGTTCACATGACTTTCTCTCTCACTGAAGCTCATTCCATTTTACTTTCTCTACTACTTATAGTAAGAAGGGGAAGTATTGCACTCCTCCCAAAAATTCGATACCGAGATTTCACCGGAAATATATGTTTTGAGACCCCCTGAATCCAAATAAAGCATTTTTGGAAAACATGTCTGTGTGTCTGTCTGTTGAACAGCATAAATAAAAAAAATTCCAATGCGTTACACTCACATGACTTTCTCTACTCTTGTACAAACTATTTTTACAAACTCTTATTCTCCAACTATTTCATATTAATCGAGATTAACATTTGCATAAACGATCTTTTCACACGCAAGAAGAATTACATTTTACACATAGCGACCAGTTCTAAAAATATTTGACTATCGCTTAAGGCGTACTATGTTTCCCTTGTTTTGTATTTGCAAGGGCAATATAGAAATACAGTAGCCTTTAAGCATAGACATATCTCTTAATAGCTGGTTGCTAGGTGCAGCACCATTCTCTTTGCCACAGATTAATACTCCAAGACAAAGTGAATAACGAATTCCCATTTGAGAAAATAAGTATTGAAAAAATTAAGGGAATAACAAGCAATATTTCGAAAATGGTTCACTCAACAAAAAAAATATATATGACATAAATTGTGTATTTTAACGCGATCTACATTTTTTGTGTAGTAAACTTTTGTCTATCTCTTATGGTTTACCAGTTATGCAAAAGTCGTTCACAATGAAGAATACTTTTGAAGACATTCTCAGAAAATTTGAGATATACATTTCATTTGCCGTGAAAATATCATAAGAAATATCCTAAACTTATGATATTTTAATCAAAATCGTTAGAGCCATTTCTTAGAAAATTCAAATTTTCGAAAAATGTTCCATGTAAAGGGTAATCTGGGTTGGAGGAATTTTCTTGAAAACCTTCGTGTCGCATCTCTGGAAGATACTGGACCTAAATACCAAGTTTGGTGTTTATCCGAGTGTTCGTTTCTGAGTTATGCTGTTCACAGACACATACGGACATGTTTCCAAAAATGGTTTTTCTGGATTCAGGGGGTCTCAAAACATGTATTTCCGTGAAATCTCGGTATCGAAGTTTTGGGTGGAATACAATACTTCTCCTACTTACTATACATAGTAGAGAAAGTAAAAATGAAAAGTCGCATAGGCACCAAACTTAGTATTTAAGTTCAGTATCTTCCAAGGATGCGACACGAAGATTTTGAAGAAACTCCCCTATCCCAACTATACTTTACATGATCATTTTTTCGAAAATTTCGATTTTCTAAAAAATGTCAACAATATTGATTAAAATACCATACTATTAAACATATCTAAATGACAAATAAAACTTGTATTTTTAATTTTCTGGGAGTAACCTTCAAAGTCCTTTTCATCCGGAAGAACCTTTATTTAACTGGTAAACCTTAAGTGATAGACGAAAACATACAACACAAAAAATGTAGATCTCTTTAAAGCACTCAGTTTATTTCAAATAAGTTTTTTGTGGCATAAGCCATTTCCGAGATATCAGTTATTAATGGTTTGAATTGTTCATCACTTAGTCATTCTCTTAAAATCCTTTCAACATTCAGTTGTTTCTCACGATGTCATGGAAACAGTATGAAATTTTAAGGCCAGCATATAGCGTCCAGTTGTTAAACACTTGACTATCGCTGTTCTCTTTGTATCAATAACGAAATGTGTAATGTAGCTTTTCCTACAAAGATTTATTTGAATAAAAATGCAATAGATAGACAAATAAGTTTTATTAAGAATAGTTTGTATACCATCTAAATTTTTTAAATTCATTTCTATAGTTCTTCTATAGTCATATCGGAGACTAACTAAAATAATCCTAATTAAAGAAAGATTCCCACCCCTGGTCGGGAATCGAACCCGGGACCTTCGGGTGAGAAAAGTTATTCTTCAATTTAATTATTAGGCTCAGATAAACCTTCATTACATATTTCGTTGTAATATAAAAAGAATACAGTAGGCTAGAGCGAGTGAGATTTGTAAACTAAGTGAAAGCTTTGAAATTACATGCTCGTTGCATGGCCAAGAGAAAACACGAATAGCGCTTTACCACTTGAAAAAGCTATAAGCATTTGAACATTGAAACCAACAACAAAGAATATCCCGGATGTGGTTAACATCACAAAAAATGTATTTCACATAAATTGTGTACTTTAACGAGATCGACATGTTTTGTGTATGGCAAGTTTTGTTTATTTCTTTCGGTTTACCAGTTATATAAAAGTCACTCAGAATGAAGAGAACTTCACAGGCTATTCAAGATATACGTTTTATTTGTCATGCAGCTTAAACATGCAGCATTTTAATGAAAATCGTTGCAGCGATTTTTGAGAAAATAAAAACTAAACATTTTTCCATGTAAAGGGTAGCTTGGGAAGGGGAATTTTCTTGAAAATCTTCGTGTCTATTCCTTGGAATTTGCTGAACTTAGATACCAAGGTTTCGTTTTTGAATTATACTGCTCAAACACAACTTTTTTCCATTTTTTTTTTTTTTAACTTTCTCTACCATGAACATAGTACGCAGAAAAGGTGTGGCATTACACCCAAAAATTCGATACCGATATTTCAACGGAAGTACATGTTTTGAGACCCCGAATCTAAAAAAAATTCTGATGTGATGCATTCACATAACTTTCTTTACCCTCTATCTTTATTTATGGGTATACAAACTACTCTTACTAAAGCTTATTTTCCTATCTCAACATTTTAATCCAAATAAACCTTTGCAGAAATAGCTACATTACACATCTCGTTATAGATACAAAGAGAACAGCGATAGTCAACTGTTTAACAACTGGACGCTATATGCTGGTCTTAAAATTCCATACTGTTTCCATGACATCGCGAGAAACAACTGAAAATCGATGGGACTTCAAAAGAATGACAAGTACTGAAAATTCTGGCTATACCCAGAGCATTCAAGATTTACAATTTATTTATCATGAAATATCTTTAATATGTGGTATTTTAGTCAAAATTGTTAGAGCCATTTTTGGAAAATCAAAATTTTCGAAAAATGATCCATCTAAAGGGTAGCTGGGGATGGAGAGATTTCTTGAAAATCTTAGTGTCGCATCCTTGGAAGATACTAAACTCAAATACCAAATTTGATATTTATCCGACTTTTCGTTTTTACTTTCTCTACTACGTATAATAAGTAGGGGAAGTATTGTATTCCACCCAAACATTCGATACTGTGATTTCACCGGAAATACATGTTTTGAGATCCTCCTGAATCCAAAAAAAGCATTTTTGGAAACATGCCCGTGTGTGTGTGTCTGTGAACAGCATAACTCAGAAACAAACAGTCGGACAAACACCAAACTTGGTATTTAGGTTCAGTATCTTCCAGAGATGCGACACGAAGGTTTTCAAGAAAATCCCCCTACCCCAGATTACCCTTTACATGGAAGATTTTTCGAAAATTTTAATTTTCTCAAAAATGGCTCTAACGATTTTGATTAAAATAACATATGTTTAAGCTAGGCGGCGCCGTGGCCGAGCGGTTAGACCACCAAAGCAGCCCGGGTTCAATCCCAGGGACCTGCATGTGGGATTTGTGGTGGACGAAGCGGCGTCTGGGCGGGTTTTCTCCGGGTTCTCCGGTTTCCCCCGTCATTCATTCCACCAACTGCTCCATCATCACCTTTCCTTTCATCCATTTCACCAACATTTCATTTCATCTACTTCCTTCATCCCATACCACGCATCGGGCTGATCACCCATCCTGGATGTTCTGTCTGATCCATGAGTGTATGTTCCTCGACGGGCCTCTGACCCCAGGCACCCGCTTGTAAGTCCTGGGGGGTGTAAGTCCTACATAAGAGGAGGGTAAACAGATAATGAATGAATGAATGAATGTTTAAGCTATTTTCAGCACAAATGAAATGTATATCTCGAATTTTCTGGGAATGTCTCCAAAAGTATTCTTCATTGTGAATGACTTTTGCATAACTGGTAAACCATAACAGACAGACAAAATTTTACTACACAAAAAATGTAGAACCCGTTAAAATACACGATTTATGTCATATACATTTTTACTTTCTCTACTACGTATAGTAAGTAGGGGAAGTATTGCATTCCACCAAAAAATTCGATACCGAGATTTCACCGGAAATACATGTTTTGAGACCTCCTGAATCCAAAAAAAGCATTTTTGGAAACATGTCCGTGTGTGTGTCTGTGTGTGTGTGTGTCTGTGTGTGTGTGTGTGTCTGTGTGTGTGTCTGTGAACAGCATAACTCAAAAACTAATAGTCGGATAAACACCAAACTTGGTATTTACGTTCAGTATCTTCCAGAGATGCGACACGAAGATTTTCAAGAAAATCCCCCCACCCCAGACTACCCTTTACATGGAACATTTTTCGAAAATTTTAATTTTCTCAAAAATGGCTCTAACGATTTTGATGAAAATATCATATGTTTAAGATATTGTCATGCGAAATGAAATGTATATCTCGAAATTTCTGGGAATGTCTCCAAAAGTATTCTTCATTATGAACGACTTTTGCATAACTGGTAAACCATAAGAGATAGACAAAATCTTACTACACAAAAAATGTAGATCGCGTTAAAATACACAACTTATATCATATACATTTTTTTTGTTGAGTGAACCGTTTTCGAGATATTGCTTGTTATTTCCTTAAATTTTCCAATACTTATACTTTTTCTCAAATTCGTTATTCATTTTTTTATGTCCTGGACATGCAAAGAGAATGGAATGCGCCACATAGCAACCAGGGATAAAATATTTGACTATCGCTTAAAAGCTACCATATTCCCCTTGCATCTACAAGAAAATTACAAATAAGATTGACATCTCGATATCTCGATTAATATGAAGCATATGGAGAATAGGCGTTTGTAAAAATAGATTGTACAAGAGTAGAGAAAGTCATGTGAGTGTAACACATCAGATTTTTTTTTGTTGAGTGAACCATTTTCGAGTTATTGCTTGTTATGAGAATTCGTTATTCATTTTTACTTTCTCTACTACGTATAGTAAGTAGGGGAAGTATTGTATTCCACCCAAAATTTCGATACCGAGATTTCACCGGAAATACATGTTTTGAGACTCACTGAATCCAAAAAAAGCATTTTTGGAAACATGTCCGTGTGTGTGTCTGTCTGTGTGTCTGTCTGTGTGTCTGTGAACAGCATAACTCAAAAACGAAGAGTCGGATAAACACCAAACTTGGTATTTAGGTTCAGTATCTTTCAGAGATGCGACACGAAGGTTTTCAAGAAAATCCCCCCACCCTAGACTACCCTTTACATGGAACATTTTTCGAAAATTTTAATTTTCTCAAAAACGGCTCTAACGATTTTGATTAAAATGTCATATGTTTAAGATATTGTCATGACAAATAAAATGTATATCTCGAATTTTCTGGGAATGTCTCCAAAAGTATTCTTCATTATGAACGACTTTTTCATAACTGGTAAACCATAAGAGATACACAAAATTTTACTACATAAAAATTGTAGATCCCGTTAAAATACACAATTTATGTCATATACATTTCTTTTGTTGAGTGAACCGTTTGCGAGATATTGCTTGTTATTCCCTTAAATTTTCCAATACTTATACTTTTTCTCAAATGCGTTATTCATTTTTTTTATGTCCTGGACATGCAAAGAGAATGGAATGCGCCACATAGCAACCAGCGTTAAAATATTTGACTATCGCTTAAAACCTACCATATTCCCCTTGCATCTACAAGAAAATTATCAATAAGATTGACATCTCGATATCTCCATTAACATGAAGCATATGGAGAATAAGCGTTTGTAAAAATAGTTTGTACAAGAGTAGAGAAAGTCATGTGAGTGTAACACATCAGATTTTTACTTTCTCTACTACGTATAGTATTCCTATTGTGTTCCACCCAAAAATTCGATACCGAGATTTCACCGGAAATATATGTTTTGAGACCCCCTGAATCCAAAAAAAGCATTTTTGTAAACATGACCGTGTGTGTGTCTGTGTGTCTTTGTGTGTGTCTGTCTGTGAACAGCATAACAATAACTCAGAAACGAACAGTCGGATAAACACCAAACTTGGTATTTAGGTTCAGTATCTTCCAAGGATGCGACACGAAGGTTTTCAAGAAAATACCCCCTCCCCAGATTACCCTTTACATGGAAGATTTTTCGAAAATTTTAATTTTCTCAAAAATGGCTCTAACGATTTTGACTAAAATATCATATGTTTAAGATATTTTTAATATCTTAAAATGTATATCTTGAATTTTCTGGGAATGTCTCCAAAAGTATTCATCATTGTGAACGAATTTTGTATAACTGGTAAACCATAAGAGATAGACAAAATGTTACTACACAAAAATGTAGATCGCGTTAAAATACACAATTTATGTCATATACCTACATTTTTTTTTGTTGAGTGGACCATTTTCAGATGTTACTTGTTATTCCCTTAAATTTTTCAATACTTATTTTCTCAAATGGGAATTCGTTATTCATTTTTTTGTCTTGGATATGCAAAGAGTATTAATCTGTGGGAAAGAGAATGGTGCTGCACCTAGCAACCAGCTATTAAGAAATATGTATGTGCTTAAAGGCTACTGTATTTCTATATTGCCCTTGTAAATATATATTCCCCTTACATCTACAAGAAAATTAGCAATAAGATAGACTCTGCAAATGTTTATCTCGATTAACATGAAGTAGATGGAGAATAAGCATTTGTACAAGAGTAGAGAAAGTCATGTGAGCGTAACACATCAGATTTTTTAGTTATGCTGTTCACAGACACACACACATGGACATGTTTCCAAAAATTCTTTATTTTGTTTCAAGGCGCATCAAAACTGCATTTCCGAATTTTTGGGTGGAATACAATACTTTCCCTACTTACTATACGTAGTAGAAAAAGTAAAAAAAACATTTTTTTTTTTGGAAAAAGTGCGTGTGTGCGTCTGTGGACAGCTTTACTCAAAAACGAAAGGTCGGATAAATACCAAAGTTGGTATTTAAATTCAATACGTTACAAAGATGCGACACGAATATTTCTATGAAATACCTCTAGCCCAAACTACCCTTCACTTGAATTTTTTTATGTTTTTTATTTTCTAAAAATTGGTTCTAACGATTTTGATTAAAATACCATATATTAAAGATATTTACACGACAAACAAAAAGTATATGTTGAATTTTCTGAGAATAGCGTTTAAGTCCTCTTCATTCGGAAGGAATTTTGTATAATCATATATAACTGGTGAAGCTGAAGCGAAAGATGAAAACGTACTACACAATTTATTTTAAATAACTTTTGTGGCATCAGCCATTTCCGAGATATCCGTTATTAATGCTTACATTGTTCAATACTTAGACATTATTTTAAACTCCCATCTATTTTCAGTTGTTTCTCGCGATGTCATGGAAACAGTATGGAATTTTAAGGCCAGCATATAGCGTCCAGTTGTTAAACATTTGACTATCGCTGTTCTCTTTGTATCTATGACGAAATGTGTAATGTAGCTATTTCTGCAAAAATAAGCATTAGTAAGACTAGTTGATATATCCACTAATACGCAATAGAGGGTAGAGAAAGTCGTGTGTATGTATCAGAGATTTTTAATTAAATATCTCTGCTCAGATGCAAAACCTGCATCTTTAAAACAAACAGACTGTATCGTCCGCATTACATTGGAAAGTTAGTCGCGACCTGTCAATGTTCCCAAGCTTTCATTTTAAGCGAAGAAAAAGTGGCCAATCAACGCTGAATCTCAGCAGATGAGTGGTTTGCTTGAGACTGATTATAACAATTAACATAAAAAGAAGTGCTACGAAGCGGAACCGGCTGTAAGGCGGCCATGCAGGTGGCGATATCCCGATAAGTAGGAATCGGTCAACATAACCTCATTTCCAGTTCCACGAAACTCGGGGTGTCAGCCAGCTTCGCAGATATCCATGCATTCACAACTGGGTTAACTCCTATGAGCTGCGTTATATCTATGGTAGTTAGAGGAAGTATTGTGTTCTACCCAAAAATTTGATATCGACGTTTCATTTATGTCCTTGAATTAAAAAAAAACTTTCTTGAATCAGATGCGCGCGCGTTACACAAAAACTACCGTAGTAATGCCATTTCCAGGGAACATTTATCATGGTTAACAGGAACCAAGACTCAACAGAAGACTTTTACGTAAAAGGTATTAAAAGAAATAAAAATGAGTAGAGAAAGCCATGGGAATGTTTAAATGAGATCTTTCCCACCTTGAGAATTGTTAAAAAAATTCTTCTGTACTACATTCACATGACTTTCTCTATCCACTATCATTAATATTTATAATATTTATAAACACCAAACTTGATATTTAGGTTCAGTAACTTCCAGAGATGCAATACGAAGGTTTTCAAGAAAATCCCCCCACCCCAGATTACCCTTTACATGGAACATTTTCCGAAAATTTTAATTTTTTCAAAAATGGCTCTAACGATTTTGATTAAAATGTCATATGTTTAAGATATTTTCATGACAAATGAAATGTATATCTCGAATTTTCTGGGAATGTCTCCAAAAGTATTCTTCATTGTGAACGACTTTTGCATAACTGGTAAACCATAAGAGATAGACAAAATTTTACTACACAAAAAATGTAGATCGTGTTAAAATACATAATTTATGTCATATACATGTTTTTTATTGAGTGAACATTTTCGAGATATTGCTTGATATTCCCTTAAATTTTCCAATACTTTTTCTCAAATGGGAATTCATTATTCATTTTTTTTATGTTTTGGACATACAAAGAGAATGGAATGCGCCACATAGCAACCAGCTCTTAAAACATTTGACTATCGCTTAAAGCCTACCAATTCCCCTTGCATCTACAAGAAAATTAGCAATAAGATTAACATCTCGATTAACATGAAGCATATGGAGAATAAGCGTTTGTAAAAATAGTTTGTACAAGAGTAGAGAAAGTCATGCGTGTAACACTTCAGATTTTTTCCTAACGTTTATGCTATTCGCAGAAAAATTAATAGGTATGTGCATTTTATTTTTAATGTAAATATCTTAAACATATGCTATATTAATCAAAATCGTTAAGAACCATCTTTGAGAGAAGTAAAATTTCGAAAAAAGTTCTATGTAGTTTAGGATGGGGGAGTTTCTTTAAAATATATCAGTCCCATGTTTGGAAGATGTTTTTTTTACTCATGCTGCTCATAGACGTTCGCACATATATATTACCTATAATAGGTAGGTGGCAGAGAAGGAATATATTGCCAATCTGGGGAAAAGTCGAACAGTTGAGTTGCATCCTCCTGCTATGCTATTATAATGTATGGCCCTGCACCGACTGCTGCTCTTCAGCTGTTTCATTAACACGATCTTCTTTTCTCCACATGTGAAGCAAATGTTACTTACTCCTACTGTTCCGCTGGTTAAGTCAGAATCCCGTTTCTTTCTGGGTGTGCGGTATGGGGGGCCAGTGACCTCCGCCGTAGGGCACGACACGAATTTCAAGCAGTCGCTCCGCCATATTGTGATTAGCATGCTAATGCCGCCTTTCCAAACGACCTCACTTATTTTAAAACTTTATCATTCTTCTTCTCGCACATATTTTCACAAAATCTTTCCCCCAACTTCTGCCTCTACTTCGCGGTACAATCCTTTTACAAAAAACGTAATGGCTTTAACACAATTCTGAGGTTCACAAGTAATCCAGAGTAAAACAAAAGGAAATTTTCACAATCTAAAACAAGAGTTACATAATCACTCATTTAAAACATTTACGCGTCTAAGCTGAGCATTCTGAGGCAGTATTTTAACACTTGAATTATAACAGTCTAATTATATAATAAAATATAATAACATCCTGCCTTAAAGCAATATGTGTATAATATAATATATAAAGTGTATATAAGTCATTGTATTATGTTTATATTATTATGTACCTGAGACAACAATAAATTAGAACGTTTAATAAAGGCTACTAATAATTCTTGGAACAATAATGTAATATTTAAAATAGTTTATAAATAGCCAATCAAAAACTAAAAAAGCTTAAGTTAAATAGAAGTATTCTATTGGAGTAGGATTAGCCAATCAGAGACTTGAAATAGAGGAAATATACAAATTCAGGCGGGAGAGGCTACAAGGAAGCGTAACCAAACAGTCCAGTTTAGGGTGAGACATGAAAATCCATTGCGGTGAGAATAATATAAAGTTTACCTGTTAATAGTGCAAATAACAATAATCTCACAGCTCTATAGTAGGATATATCAGTGAAGTGTTATTTAATCGTGTGAAGGATTAATAAACAAAGTATAATATAAGTATAATTTGTGTAAACCTTGTTCTTTAGCCATACCGGTCCTGCTAAGAGATACGTGTTCTAAAAACATAGAGAATGTATAACATCGTCCACCTCCATCTCTAATACAGTACATGTGTTATTTACAACAAGAAAGAATTTCCATCAAATTTTAATTTTAATAATTGTGTTTTTAATCGTTGTAGATTTAAAAGTTCCCCATTAATATTTGTTCAAAGCTGCATTCTCATTATTTTAGCGAATGATATAAGAGAAAAGTTAAAAATAAATATAAAAGCTAACCATTTACGGATTATATTACATAACCTTAGTTGTTTATTGCCGCACAACTGTTAAAAATCTGCTGTGATACATTCACATGACCTTCTTTACCCTCTAACGTTTATTAGTGGGTATACAAATTATTTTTACTCAACTTATTTCTCTATCTACTACATTTTAATCCAAATAAACCTTTGTAGAAACAGCTATATTACATATTTCGTTATAGATACAAAGAGAACAGCGATAGTCAAATGTTTAACAACTGGACGCTATATGCTGGTCTTAAATCTCCATAGTTTCCTTGTATTCGCAAGAAACAGTTGAATGTTGACACCACTAAGGAGAATGACCAAGTAATGACCAATTCGAACCTTTAAAGACTTACATCACAAAAAAAACTTATTTGAAACAAATTATGTTTTAAAAAGATACACTTTTCTGTGTAGTACGCTTTCGTCTATCGCTTAAGGTTTGCCAGTTATACAAGGTTATACAAAATTTCTCCCGAATGAAGTGGAATTCACAGGCTATTGCCAGAAAATTCAAGATATACATTTTATATGCCATGTAAATATTTTCAATATATGGTATTTTAATCAAAATCGTTAGATCCATTGTTTAGAAAATAAAACATTTCGAAAAACTCTTCCATTTAAAGGGTAGTCTTCGTGTCGCATCTTTGAAAGGTATTGAACTTAAACACCAAATTTGGTGTTTATCCAACTTTTCGTTTTTATGTTTTACTGTTCACAGACACACACACGGACCTTTTTACTTTCTCTACTACGTATAGTAAGTAGCGGAAGTATTGCATTCCACCCAAAAATTCGATACCGAGATTTCACCGGAAATATATGTTTTGGGGCCTCCTGAACCCAAAAAAAAAGTATTTTTGGAAACATGTCCGTGCGTATGTCTATCTGTGAACAGCATAACTCAGAAACGAACAGTCGGATAAACACCAAACTTGGTATTTAGGTCCAGTATCTTCCAGAAATGCGACACCAAGGTTTTCAAGAAAATCCCCCCCACCTCAGATTACCCCTTACATGGAACGTTTTTCGAAAATTATAATTTTCTCAAAAATGGCTCTAACAATTTTGAATAAAATGTCATGTATTTAAGATACTTTCATGACAAATAAAATGTATATCTTGAATTTTCTGGGAATGTCTCCAAAAGTATTCTTCATTGTGAACGACTTTTGCATAACTGATAAACCATAAGAGATAGACAAAATTTTACTACACAAAAAATGTAGATCGCGTTAAAATACACAATTTATGTCATATACATTTTTTTTATTGAGTGAACCATTTTCGAGATATTGGTTGTTATTCCCTTAAAGTTTCCAATACTTATACTTTTTCTCAAATGGGAATTCGTTATTCATTTTTTTTTTGTCCTGGCAATGCAAAGAGAATGGAATACTCGACATAGCAACCAGATCTTAAAATATTTGACTATCGCTTAAATCCTACCAATTCCCCTAGCATCTACAAGAAAATTAGCAATAAGATTAACATCTCGATTAACGTGAAGTAGATGGAGAATAAGCGTTTGTAAAACTAGTTTGTACAAGAGTAGAGAAAGTCATGCGAGTGTAACACATAACATTTTTCTTCTCTACTTACTCTATGTAGTAGAGAGTTTCATTTTGTATGTTTCCAAAGGCATTTAACAGTAAATATATTCTATTTATAATGATACGGTAAACTTCAGAGGGCCTTGACTAAGATTATTTAATATACTCCGTATGCAGTTAGCTTTTACATTTAGTTTTAGCTTCTGCTCATGTATTATTCGATGAAATAATCAAACCAAATCTAACGCGAGGTTGTCTTATTCCTTTTTTCGTTAATTAATTATGACAGCATATGACTAGCTTTTAAATAAGCGTCCTCTGTCCCCCTTGTGCGTATAACGAAATGCATAATGAAACTATTTCTGGAAAAGTTTAACTCGATTAGCACGAAATAGAAAAAGTATAAATATTAATGATAGTGAAAGAGGACTCAGAAACTTAATTCGAACTTCGCATATTGAAACAAGTCCGGACTACGTTTTTAAATGGCGTTCATAAAACGAATTTTCCGCAGCAAGCTCACAAAGAATAATATACCATATTAGCAGCCGCAGCAGCACGAAGTGAAGTTTATTTTATTGACTTGGTTAGCATTTCTTTCTATTTTACTGCATAAAGAACCGAGTAACGTTCGCAATGATTTTCCTAGCGTCGCCTTTAATAACTCGGCGTTTCTTAAAAGACTCGGCGGCTGTGTTACGAGAATCTAAAACCTCACCGAGTCAAATTAACGCAGTTTATGTTTCACGAGGCTATTCAATGATACAAACTGTGCTGCCGCTTTAATGATTGCGGGAACAAAGGAAAAGAAAGCTTAAGGGCACCGAGAAGTCAAGATGCTTCAAAAATTCTATTTTTTTTTTAATTTCTATGTGATAAAAAAATAGAAATCTTCAGCTTTAAAATTATTTTATTCTGCCAACTTTCCTTGTCTTTAAAATGCGTTTATATTCCCAATGTATATTTTACTTACAGATATCGTCTTAATAACGTTTTAATATATTTAGTACCTTAGGTAATAATCATTAGGTTCTTAGCGCATATCATTACTTAATTAATTACCGACAGGAATGTTTGGTTGTAATTTCCCATTTACGGCACGAGTGAAATAAGTCATTCCAATTGTAACTATGAGAACGTGAGGCGGTTGCGGGGATATTATAACTGTATCGGCGGGAGTCCGAGCTGTAGCGACCGGCGTGCGAGCAACCGTGCTGTGGCCACAGTGTGAAAGAAAAGCACTGTATTAATCTATAAATAATATAAGCCATTATGTGGAATTGTAACTGGTGTATAAAGTAGTGTAAGTGCAATACACTATTGTGTTACAAACGAAGTTTTAAGTAATTATTAAAAAGTGTCCTGTGGCGCCACCCGTGAGATAAGCTACAAAACAACCAATAGACGCAAGCAGTTTAGTGTTTTCTCATCACTTGCCTTTGAAACATATTGTATATAAGGTGGGTAAATGGTTCATGGCAGAATCGAGGGAAAGTTTGACAATACGAAACGAAGTTGTTATAAACTTAACACATGTATATTGCATACTAGTTTTAGGGCTGTGTGATAATTATGTTAACTGTAATGTTACCTACTTAAGTTATGGAATTAATTGTTCTTCCTCACAAGGCGTGTGCTGGACAGGGTTGGAAAGGTATAATCGGACGACTGGAATTAATTCCATTAATTGACCTAATAGTGGTTGAAACTATGAAGCCCTGGACTTAAAGTATTTACAACATTGTAATTCGACATTGGGATATGTCATCTCAATACAATTTGAGATCTCCTTGTGGTTTACCGGAAAAAAACGCGAATCAGTTGGTGAATTAATGTCGTACCGGCAAGTTGCCATGGTAACTCAGTGGTTAGAGCAACCGGACGGAGACCGGGAGATCCGTGTTTCAAATCCCGGCTATGGCATTGAATTTTTCAGTCGCCTGATTCTACCTTTCCAACCCTGTCCAACATACAGCTTGTGTGGAAGAAGAATTAATTCCAATAATTTTTAAAGTTGAATATTATGGCGCAATTTCTGGTGTCGCTTGAAATGATATACTGTTTCTTTTTCCTCTGAAGTTTTTTCCAAAATAAAATTCATAATTTCTGCAGTAAAAGCCGTAATTCTCAATTTTATTTCACAATGATCTGTCTGTATTTTAGATACGCTCACTCTGAAAGCACATACAATATTTCAGAGAAATGTACACCAAAATAAGAAAAAAAAATTCTGATGTGTTACACTCACATGACTTTCTCTACTCTTGCACAAACTATTTTTACAAACGCTTATTCTCCATCTACTTCATGTTAATGGAGATAAACACTTGCAGACTCTATCTTATTGCTAATTTTCTTGTAGATGTAAGGGGAATATATATTTACAAGGGCAATATAGAAATACAGTAGGCTTTAAGCACATACATATCTCTTAATAACTGGTTGCTAGGTGCAGCACCATTCCCTTTCCCACAGATAAATACTCTTTCCATATCAAGACAAAAAAATCTTATGTGTTACACTCACATGACTTTCTCTACTCTTGTACAAACTATTTTTACAAACGCTTATTCTCCATATGCTTCATGTTAATCGAGATATCGATATGTCAATCTTATTGCTAATTTTCTTGTAGATGCAAGGGGAATATGGTAGGTTTTAAGCGATAGTCAAATCCTTTAAGCGCTGGTTGCTATGTGGCGCATTCCATTCTCTTTGCATGTCCAGAACATAAAAAAATCTGATGTGTTACACTCACATGACTTTCTCTACTCTTGTACAATCTATTTTTACAAACGCTTATTCTCCATATGCTTCATGTTAATCGAGATATCGAGATGTCGATCTTATTGGTAATTTTCTTGTAGATGCAAGGGGAATATGGTAGCTTTTAAGCGATAGTCAAATATTTTATCGCTGGTTGCTATGTGGAGCATTCCATTCTCTTTGCATGTCTAGGACACAAAAAAATGAATAACGAATTTGAGAAAAAGTATAAGTATTGGAAAATTTAAGGAAATAACAAGCAATATCTCGAAAACGGTTCACTCAACAAAAGAAATGTATATGATATAAGTTGTGTATTTTAACGCGATCTACATTTTTTGTGTAGTAAAATTTTGTCTATCTCTTATGGTTTACCAGTTATGCAAAAGTCGTTCACAATGAAGAATACTTTTGGAGACATTCCCAGAAATTTCGAGATATACATTTCATTTCTCATGACATTATCTTAAACATATGATATTTTCATCAAAATCGTTAGAGCCATTTTTGAGAAAATTAAACTTTTCGAAAAATCTTCCATGTAAAGGGTAGTCTGGGGTGGGGGGATTTTCTTGAAAACCTTCGTGTCGCATCTCTGGAAGATACTGAACCTAAATACCAAGTTTGGTGCTTATCCGACTGTTCGTTTTTGAGTTATGCTGTTCACAGACACACACACAGACACACACACACACAGACACACACACGGACATGTTTCCAAAAATGCTTTTTTTGGATTCAGGAGGTCTCAAAACATGTATTTCCGGTGAAATCTCGGTATCGAATTTTTGGGTGGAATGCAATACTTCCCCTACTTACTATACGTAGTAGAGAAAGTAAAAAATCTGATGTGTTACACTCACATGACTTTCTCTACTCTTGTACAATCTATTTTTACAAACGCCTATTCTCCATATGCTTTATGTTAATCGAGATATCGAGATGTCAATCTTATTGCTAATTTTCTTGTAGATGCAAGGGGAATATGGTAGCTTTTAAGCGATGGTCAAATATTTTAACGCTGGTTGCTATGTGTCGAATTCCATTCTCTTTGCAAGTCCAGGACATAAAAAAATGAATAACGAATTTGAGAAAAAGTATAAGTATTGGAAAATTTAAGGGAATAACAAGCAATATCTCGAAAACGGTTCACTCAACAAAAGAAATGTATATAACATAAGTTGTGTATTTTAACGAGATCAACATTTTTTGTGTAGTAAAATTTTGTCTATCTCTTATGGTTTACCAGTTATGCAAAAGTCGTTCACAATGAAGAATACTTTTGGAGACATTCCCAGAAAATTCGAGATATACATTTCATTTCTCATGGCATTATCTTAAACATATGATATTTTAAACAAAATCGTTAGAGCCATTTTTGAGAAAATTAAAATTTTCGAAAAATGTTCCATGTAAAGGGTAGTCTGGGGTGGGGGGATTTTCTTGAAAACCTTCGTGTCGCATCTCTGGAAGATACTGAACCTAAATACCAAGTTTGGTGTTTATCCGACTGTTCGTTTTTGAGTTATGCTGTTCACACACACACACACACAGACACACACACACACACACAGACACACAGACACACACACGGACATGTTACCAAAAATGCTTTTTTTGGATTCAGGAGGTCTCAAAACATGTATTTCCGGTGAAATCTCGGTATCGAATTTTTGGGTGGAATGCAATACTTCCCCTACTTACTATACGTAGTAGAGAAAGTAAAAAATGAATTACGAATTTGAGAAAAAGTATAAGTATTGGAAAATTTAAGGAAATAACAAGCAATATCTCGAAAACGGTTCACTCAACAACAGAAATGTATATGACATAAGTTGTGTATTTTAACGCGATCTACATTTTTTGTGTAGTAAAATTTTGTCTATCTCTTATGGTTTACCAGTTATGCAAAAGTCGTTCACAATGAAGAATACTTTTGGAGACATTCCCAGAAAATTCGAGATATACATTTCATTTCTCATGACATTATCTTAAACATATGATATTTTCATCAAAATCGTTAGAGCCATTTTTGAGAAAATTAAAATTTTCGAAAAATGTTCCATGTAAAGGGTAGTCTGGGGTGGGGGGATTTTCTTGAAAACCTTCGTGTCGCATCTCTGGAAGATACTGAACCTAAATACCAAGTTTGGTGTTTATCCGACTGTTCGTTTCTGAGTTATGCTGTTCACAGACACACACACACACACACACACACACACACACACACACACACACACACAGACACACACATGGACATGTTTCCAAAAATGATTTTTTTGGATTCAGGGGGTTTCAAAACATGTATTTCCGGTGAAACCTAGGTATCGAATTTTTGGGTGGAATACAATACTTCCCCTACTTACTATACGTAATAGAGAAAGTAAAAATGAATAACGAATTCCCATTTGAGAAAATAAGTATTGAAAAATTTAAGGGAATAACAAGCAATATCTCAAAAATGGTTCACTCAACAAAAAAAAATGTATATGACATAAATTGTGTATTTTAACGCGATCTATATTTTTGTGTAGTAAAATTTTGTCTATCTCTTATGGTTTACCAGTTATGCAAAAGTCGTTCACAATAAAGAATACTTTTGGAGACATTCCCAGAAAATTCAAGATATACATTTTAATTGTCATAAAAATATCTTAAACATATGATATTTTAATCAAAATCGTTAGAGCCATTTTTTAGAAATTTAAAATTTTCGAAAAATCTTCCATGTAAAGGGTAATCTGGGGTGGGGGGATTTACTTGAAAACCTTCGTGTCGCATCCTTGGAAGATACAGAACATAAATACCAAGTTTGGTGCTTATCCGACTGTTCGTTTCTGAGTTATGCTGTTCACAGACAGACAAACACACAGACACACACACGGACATGTTTCCAAAAATGCTTTTTTTGGATTCAGGGGATCTCAAAACATGTATTTCCGGTGAAATCGCGGTATCGAATTTTTGGGTGGAATACAATACTTCCCCTACTTACTATACGTAGTAGAGAAAGTAAAAATTCTGATGTTACACTCACATGACTTTCTCTACTCTTGTACAAACTATTTTTACAAACGCTTATTCTCCGTATGCTTCATGTTAATCGAAATAAACATTTGCAGACTCTATCCTATTGGTAATTTTGTTGTAGATGTAAGGGGAATATATATTTACAAGGTCAATATGGAAATACAGTAGCCTTTAAGCATAGACATATCTCTTAATAGCTGGTTGCTAGGTGCAGCACCATTCCCTTTCCCACAGATTAATACTCTTTGCATATCCAAGACCAAAAAATGAATAACGAATTCCCATTTGAGAAAATGGGTATTGAAAAATTTAAGGGAATAACAAGCAATATCTCGAAAATGGTTCACTCCACAACAAAAAAATGTATATGACATAAATTGTGTATTTTAACGCGATCTACATTTTTTGTATAGTAAAATTTTGTCTATCTCTTATGGTTTACCAGTTATGCAAAAGTCGTTCACAATGAAGAATACTTTTGGAGACATTCCCAGAAAGTTCAAGATATACGCTTTATTTGTCATTAAAATATCTTAAACATATGATATTTTAATCAAAATCGTTAGAGCCATTTTTGAGAAAATTAAAATTTTCGAAAAATCTTCCATGTAAAGGGTAATCTGGGGTGGGGGGATTTTCTTGAAAACCTTCGTGTCGCATCTCTGGAAGATACTGAACCTAAATTACAAGTTCGATGTTTATCCGACTGTTCGTTACTGAGTTATGCTGTACAGACAGACACACGGACATGTTTCCAAGAATGCTTTTTTTGGATTCAGGGGCTCTCAAAACATATATTTCAGTGAAATCTTGGTATCGAATTTTTGGGTGGAATACAATACTCCCCCTACTTACTATACGTAGTAGAGAAAGTAATACTAAATTTCGGAAATTCAGCTTGAATTGCCCTACCTTAAATGAAATTAGAATGTTAGCTTCATATCATAAAATATTAGCATGTTTATTTTGTTCCTTCCATCATTCACATGCCAGCTACGATGTTTTGTTTACCTTGCGTACGAGCTTTGAAGAAAGAATGACAATCTGAACACGCCATAACTCTTCCTTTGAGTATGTCTGCTGTCTATTCTCAAACGCACAAGATTTTCTGTAACTGTATTACAAGTGTAAATGTTGGCTTCCGTACCATCTAAACATTACATAAAATAGAAGTCCCCATACGATGAGAGCGAAGTATGGATTTGAAAATTAAATTCTAGAGTAATTTCAGGAGCTAAATGCATTTGCGCACATTATTATTCCATACTAAACATTGGAGATACAAGCGGCTGAAATTGCTGTTTATTAATAGTATTGTTACTCGGGCAACCATGCAATTAAGTGTCGACTGTCATTTTTCTTCTGTTCTAATACGACGGCTTTATACCGCGATGCTGCGCGCTGAATGCTTTGAATAACGCGATATGTATAACAAAAGACCAGAATTCTGTTGAAATTACAGTCCTTTCTGTGATCACGTACAGACACCATCAGGTTCAAAGGATAAAAAACTACCAATATCAATCAGTTTTGATCGTCACACGAGCATTTCTGACCAATTGATTCAGAGGCTCTCACGCATCGTCCGATTATTTTCGTTCTTAGGAATTTCTTTGAACTTTAGGGAGTCCATTTAAGGCGAAACGTCGCGAGTTCGAGTCCCAGCGACTGCAGTCAAATGTGCCTTGCGGCGGTACCATGGGAGGTGCTGTGCGCCGATTTGGCGGCACGGGATTACAGGAATGGTCCCGGGTTCGATTCTAGCTCAGGGACTCGCATGGATCTTGGATCTAGTGTTGGTGGTTAACACATTTTCCTGACCGTTTGTTTCCCGTCGCCGTTTTAAAATCTGACTTCTGATATTACCTCGCCACACACACGCACGCATTTGTTTTCACAACACCCTCCAAGGAAATACCACGAACAAGTGTTTTCTAAACTCTCCTGTTTCTTTATTTCAAATTTCCTATCCCCCAATTTCTCTATCACATGATTTCTACCTTCTTTCTTATTGGTTGCCTGGGGCTATGAGAGCACTGAGCCTTTTCTACATATCTGATTTTCAGGCGACCTAACGATACACTAACAAAGCGTATTCTCTTCTCGCTTGGCTATAATAAAACCAACCCCGTTTCCTACCTGCTGCTGGCACTATCTTTTCAACCCATATTCACCTTTACAGTAACACTCGCTTCCCCGTCTTATTTAATAATACCATTTCTACTGTCATTTCATATTTAGCTACGTAGAACGTACTGTATGAGCCTGTGGTAAAGGACGGGGAGGGACCAAGTAAAACAAGCGGTGTGATGGCACGCTTGGATGCTGACAGGGTTACATTTAGCTGCAGTTGCATGGGTTTTGTTTGTTATTATTTAAAAACAACGCTAAAGTTTTACTGAATTTTTTAAATATTTTTACAATACAACAATTAAAAAGCTGTATTTTATTGTTAAAGGTTATTATAATATAAAATTAGAAAAAAGGCAATTAAAAATGCTAAAACCTTAAAAAGAAACAATCTTCGTATCAAATATGGTACACCAATCTATAAGGGGTTAAGGTCTGAAACTGTTTTTAAAAGAAACACTATCTTCAACGTACACTCAGTAAATATTGCGTTTGAAATGCGTCTGAAAACAGGTGTAATAAGTGAAGAGCGATACCTCCAACAACTGTTACCAAACTTTATATAGTTGTTTCTTCATATAGTAATTTTTATTCTTTGAGTTATACTTTTTTGAATTAAATATTGATGAATTAGGCTGAAATTTTCAGGACATGTAGAATATAATTTGTTAAAGAATACTATGTATTGCTTTGTTGATTACTCTCTTACGTACAATTTTTCTCTTTCTTTGTAATTATTAGCACCTTTTTTATTTTGTACTAAATACAAAAATTTATATTTATAATAGATATTTTGGAAAACAAATGTACAAGTTTATTACATAGGAATAGAACAACTAGCACACCAAATTTCAGACCTTTATTTTAATTCTAAATTGCAAAATTATATCTTCATTAAGACAGGTACAACTTAACATAAAAATTTCATTAAAATTGGTTGATTAGGGAAGAAAATCCGTTTGGTAGTGTGTTCCCTTAAGAGGACACCGAAGAGAAAAATCTGATGTGTTGCACTCACACGACTTTCCCTACTCTTGTGCAAACTATTTTTACAAACGCTTATTTCCATCGTATTGCTAATTTTCTTGTAGATGCAAGGGGAATATGGTAGGTTTTAAGCGATAGTCAAATATTTTAAGAGCTGGTTGCTATGTGGAACATTGCATTCTCTTTGATGTCCAGGACATAAAAAAAGAATAACGAATTCCCATTTGAGAAAAACTGTAAGCATTGGAAATTTCAAAAAAAAAAATAACAAGGAATATCTCGGAAATGGTTCACTCGACAAAAAAACTGTATATGGCATAAGTTGTGCGTTTTAACGAGCTCTACATTTTTTGTGTTGTAAAAGTTTGTCTATCCACTCATGCGAGTCATTCGGAATGAAGAGGATTTTTGGGGACATTCCCAGATAATTCAAGATATACATTTCATTTGCCATGAAAATATCGTTAAACATATGATAGCCATTTTTGAGAGAATCAAAATTTTAGAAAAATTTTCCATATAAAGGGTAGTCTGGGATGGGGGAATTTTTCTGAAAATCTTCGTGTCGCATCCTTGGAAGATACTAAACCCAAACACCAAGTTTGGTATTTATGCGACTTTTCGTTTTTGAGTTATGGTGTTCGCAGACACACCCGCGGAACTTTTTCTAAATTTTTTTTGGGATTGATGGGGCCTCAAAACATGTATTTCCGGTTAAATCTCGATATCGAATTTTTGGGTGGAATGCAATACTTTTACTTACTGTACGTAGTAAAGAAAGTAAAAACAGCATTTTTCTCCGGAAAAAGGTTTAATTTTCGTCCTCAAGAATTTCTTAGAACTTTAGACGCCTTCCCGAGCAGCTGATTAAATTCCGTCTCGTTGCCTTTAAATGCATTTATTATTATTATTTTTATTATTATTATTATTATTATTATTCCTCTATTTATTTTAAGTCGTCTTAACTACGGGGGGTCATATCGCGACGGATCTGTTAGTTAGCTCTTAGATCGAGGTGTGGCGGACAGTCAGTCTTCTAGGTCTCATCTCAGTAACCATTTGCTTCGTGCCGTGCAGATGGCATTAGGGAAATTCATTTGTATCGCCTTTAATGTTTACTATATTTTCCTGCGCTCGAAACTTGTCTCTTAACACAAGTTTTATATTGTCTACACCATACCTATGGCAGGGAGAGGAAGTATTGTATTCCATTCAAAATTCCGACGAAATTTCACCGGAAGTACGTGTTTTGATATCCTTTGCATAAAAAGACAGTTTAGAAAAAGGTCCATGAGAGAGAGAGAGAGAGAGAGAGAGAGAACAGCGTAACTCAAAAACAAAATGTCAGATGACTAACAAACCTAGTATTTAAATTCAGCATCTTCCATAGATGCTGCGTGCACATTTTCAGGATAACCGTCTACCCCAAACTATCCCTTACATGGAACATTTTTCGTTTATTTTCCAAAAATGATTGGATTTGGATTAAAATACCGTATGGTTAAGGAATGGAGTGATTAATAAAATGTTTTGGCCAAATAAATTGCTTGTGGCCTTAGTCACTTCCGAGATAATTCGTTGCTTTTGGTTTGAATTATTCAACAAGTACTTAATAGTTTTTAAATGCTAAGTCAACATTCAGTTATTTCACGCAACGCCATGCAAACAGTATGGAATATCAAGGCTAGGCATATAGAAATCCGCCTTTAAAAAATTTGTCTATCTCTTTTACGGTTAACCAATTATAAAAAAAAAAGTCGTTCACAGCGAAGAGGACTTTGCAGGCTATTCCAAAAAAACTCGAGTTTATTTGTCAAAAAATATCTTAAACATCTTCAACTGATTTCCCTTCTTTTTGTAGCGCTTACAAGCCAATTAATTACCTTTGGTCAGTAGTCTGTAGGAGCAAGCAAACTCTGGATCATAGCATATCCGGGATGGCTGGTCAGCCCAATTACCTGGTATGGGGGTGAAGGAGGAGGAAATGAAATATAGTAATGAAAGGGATGATTGGAAAATTCGCGGATCAAATAATCCAATCCAGCATTCGCCTACGACCGAGGAAAACCATGAAAACCGGGACCTCGAATGGGGACCACAGACGTTACCGCCTCAGCCATCCCTGTCCATCTTAAGCATATGAAGGCTGTCCCAGAAGTACCCAACCTAACAAAGAAAACACAAACATTTTGGGAAAAAAACGTTTTTATTTCTCTACATAGTCTCCTTTCAGCTCGATACACTTCTCCCAGCGATGTTCAATAGCTTCGATACCCTGTTTATAGTGAGAACTGTCGAGTTCTGCAAAATAGCCACCAACTGCAAGCTCCACCTCTTCAATGTTGGCAAATCTTTTACCACCAAGCCATTTCTTCAACTTCGGAAACAGAACATAGTCAGAGGGGCTAAATCTGGCGAATAGGGTGCATGAGGAAGCAATTCGAACTTTAACTCATTGATTTTGGCCATGGCAATAATGGATGTGTGAACTGGTACATTGTCTTGATGAAACAGAACTTTCTATTTCGCTAAATATGTCCGTTTTTCATCATTCAAACGCTGCAATAAGTTTGCATAATACTCGCCATTGATTGCTTGAAGATAATCAATGAAAATTATCCCAGGCATAACCCAAAAAAAAAACTGACGCCATGACCTTGCTTGCGGATGGAACTGTCTTCGCCTTCTTTTGAGCCGATTCTCCCCTTTCAATCCACTGTTTTGACTGTTCCTTCGTCTCAGGTGTGAAGTGATGGACCTATGTTTCATCCATGTTATGAATCGACGCAATAAACCCCGCTTTACTGCAGCGAAACATCGCCAAACACTCGACAGAAACATACTCACGACGCTTCTTTTGTTCCATTGTGAGTAAACGCGGCACCCATCTTGCGCATAGCTTTCTCATGTCTAAATGTTTAATTAGTATGCGATGTACAGAACTTTTTGAAATGCCTACGATGTCTGCTAGCTCGCGCACTTTCAGTCGACGGTCATTCAGTACCGTTTTGTGGATTTTCTTCATAATTTCTGGCGTGGTCACCTCATTTGGTCGACCATTGCGATGTTCGTCTTGGCAGCTCGTATGACCTCGCTTAAACTCTGCCACCCAATATTTACTGTTGTAAACAAAGGAGCAGACTCCCCCAGAGTAGAAACTAGTTCAGCTTTAATATTAGTTGGACTAAGACCTTTCAAATGAAAGTATTGTATCACATAACGATGGCCAGTTTTATCCATGTTTACAAATTCACAATTACTATAAAACGTAGTATCGTCAAACTTAAGCTTTATAAGGGTGGTACTTTCTACCATAGTCATTTGTTTGAAGCAACAACCGCTATATACACGTCAGGTCGGGTACTTCTGGGACTGCCCTTGTATGTTTTAATAAAAATCGTTAAGGCCAGTTTTTCTTACATAAGAGGTTCGGCATTTATCCAACTTTTGTTTTTGAGTTATGCTGTTCATATAGATGCGCGCGCTTGTGAGTGTAATTGAAGAATTTTCTCAGAATTATTTCTTTTCTGAGCAATTTATTACAGTTTTATTGGCCAAGTTTTTCTATGCTGAGCTTATAAGCTTCTTGTTTGCTTATTACAGTTTTTCCGTAATGACGTGATTTGCGTCAAAGAAACAAAACTGCGTGTGTAGGAATAACGTAAAGATGGAGAGGGCTAACGCAGAAAGAAGGAAATATGCTAGCTACAAAGCTTAACAAGGAAAGTTGGAGAGCGCTACAAGCAATTTAGTGGCATCGGTCCCCTCCTACATGAAATAAAACTGTTTCGCTAAATCTAACAGTCCCATTACTTTAATGCAGAAATAAACAACGCCTAATCTGCCTACATCGCAAGCAGCAGGGGGAAAAACAAAACAGAATCTGCAGGCTCGGTCACTGCGAGTATCGAGAAGGCGGTGCAGAAGTTTTCACAATGGGGTGTCCAATTTAACAATAGATTTAAAACGAGGATTTTTTTCCGTTCACCGAACAAGGCTATTTATAAAAGACTAGCCGGATTATCCGACGTTGCACGCTAGCTTTTTAAACTCAAATGACGATTTAATTAATTTCATTTACCTTCCACAGTTCTTTATGAAGTCAATGTATAGGTACAATGATCCAGACGATTTTGATTGTGAATCCTCACGATTTACCACTTGTACTTGTAATTCTATACAGCCCGGCCTATTCCAGCAAAAGGATGAAAAATCCACTTACTTTTACGGAAAAAAACATCGGCAACAACGCATCTTTCTTAAGCTCCCCTTCCCGACATTCATCCACGTTCTGAAAATTCTGCAAAATCTGTAAGTAAACTTTGCCGGTGGAACAATCATCGGCTGGTCGGGTTATGTTTTTACTTTTACTACTATGCATAGTAAGTAAGGGAAGTATTGCATTCACAGGAAATACATGTTTTGAGGTGCACACTGTGTGTGTGTGTGTGTGTGTGTGTGTCTGTCTGTCTGTGAACAGCATAACTCAGAAACGAACAGTCGGATCAGCACCAAACTTGGTATTTAGGTTCAGTATCTTCCAGAGATGCGACACGAAGGTTTTCAAGAAAATTCCCCCACCCCAGATTACCCTTTACATGGAACATTTTTCGAAAATTTTATCCTCTCAAAAATGGCTAACGATTTTGAATAAAATACCACAAGTTTAAGACTTTTTATGGCAAGTGAATTGTATATCTCGAATTTTCTGGGAATGTCTCCATAAGTATTCTTCATTGTGAACGACTTTTGCATAACTGGTAAACCATAAGAGATAGACAAAAGTTTACTACACAAAAAATGTAGATCGCGTTAAAATACACAATTTATGTCATATACATTTTTTGTTGAGTGAACCATTTTCGAGATATTGCTTCTTATTCCCTTAAATTTTCCAATACTTATACTTTTTCTCAAATGGGAATTCGTTATTCATTTTTTATGTCCTGGTAATACAAAGAGAATGGAATACTGCACATAGGAACCAGCTCTTAAAACATTTGACTATCGCTTAAAGCCTACCAATTCCCCTTGCATCTACAAGAATATTAGCAATAAGATTAACATCTCGATTAACATGAAGCATATGAGAATAAGCGTTTGTAAAAATAGTTTGTACAAGAGTAGAGAAAGTCATGTGAGTGTAACACATCAGATTTTTTAGGTAATAACCTGGCAGAAGGGTTTTAGTAAGTAAACCATCAAGTTAGGAACGCTTCGAGTGTTGGTGGCGAGGGAAGGTGGAAACGAATGCGACCTTGCAGTCTTCTCTGTAAACATTTTTTATTATTAAGGCAAATAAATCGTTCAGCTTTGCAAATATCAGTAAACAAAATGGAAATTTAACCCAGGACATAACATAGAGGGTAACCTAAATAGCTCCTCGAACTAAAAAAAAAATAAGTGAACAATTACAGTAAATAGAAAGTACAGAAAACAATATTAGACAAGAAATGACACTCTATAAAACAAAATGTTCAGTGAACACATAAATCAGTGAGTGTCAGATAGAATTGGGATCACTGAGCAGCAAATCTTGTGGTAGTCTACGCTTCAGCGGAGTTGGCCTACGAGTTCTTGCTCCGAGGTTATATTCACTGCTCCCTGCACTTGCTGAAGATTAGCGAAGAAAGATATAGAGCCGGTGCGGATGAACTGGTAGGTATATAGTACAGAGTGAGCCAAATTCTACGAACCGGCTGCGCGGTGGTTTTCCTGTCCGCGTCCTCGGCGCTCGCTGCCGTCTGCCGCTATCACAGAAAGACGCGGATGAAACCATACAACACTTTTAAAGGCTTTGCTTACCAACTTTATGAAAGGAAATGCTGAAACTGGCCATCGTCGTTGTCCATACATTTTTGGCACCTCTTTAGAAAACTATCCATCACTCGCCGTAGTTCACGTTGAGAAATGCTAGCAATTTCCTGGCGGATATTTTGTTTTAATTCTTCCAGGGTGTGTAGGTTTGTCTTGTACACTTTGTTTTAAGTTACCCCAGAGATAGAAATCGCAGGGGGTTAGGTTGGGGGACCGAGGGGGCCACAAATCTATACTGGTAATTCCATCTTCAATCAAACTTTCAATTTTTCTCATCGGAGTATTGGCCTATAAGCTGTTGCAGAGTCTTGTTGAAAAAAGGCAAACTCACGCTCCCTGGCTGTTAATTCTCTAAAAAAAGAGGGGGGCGCAAAATTGTATTCACATATGTATGGGCTTCAACTGTTGACTCAACTGTTGGCGAGTGATGGATAGATTCCTAAAGAGGTACCAAAAATGTATGAACAACGACGGTGGCCAGTTTAAGCATTTTCTTTCGTAAAGTTGGTAAGTAAAGCCTTTAAAAGTAGTTTTAAAAACGTTGTATGGTTTCATCCGCGCCTTTCTACGATAGCGGCAGACCGCAACGAGCGCCGAGGACGCGGAGAGGATGAAGTTAATTTCTTTACGTATTGTTATTTGCCCCACGCTTTGGGAGCCAATTTGAAGATGTATTATATTTTGACCGTTGGGGAGCCGAACTTGAAGTAGTTGCAACCGCACGTATGGTACCCGGGAGCCTTCGTTTCGTAGGTTTAAAAATATTAACTTTGTAATTTTGACTGTTTCTTTAAATATTATATATTTATGTTTGCCTCGGCGCGTCAGTTTTATTGTTAGAGACATGAATGTCTTAGCAGGGAGTAGTGCGGCTAATAATGTAGGCTTACACAGATTATAATTTTTACTTCACTACATTTATTAATCCTTGACACAATTTATATAACACTTCACTGATATAGAGAGCTGTGTGATTCTTTTATTAATTACTTGCACTTTTTAACACAAACTATTTTTGTCTCACACGAATACGTATTAAATTTCTGTAGCACAGCTCGCGTCCGGTTAGGAACACTGTCTACAACCATCACGTCCAGTAATGAGCGCTGTCTACAAGCAACTGACTTGATTTCTACCGCCTAAATTTGTAAATTTTGCTTCATTTTAGTTTCTGATTGGCTAATCCTAGTCCAATAGAATACCTTCATTTAACTAAAGCTTTTCCTGGTTGTTGATTGGCTATTTTATAAACTGTCACTAAATTTACATTATTGTTGCTCCAATAATGACTAGTAGCATTAAACTTTCAGATTCATTATTGTTTCAAGGCTACCTCATTGTTAGCAACTTTTAACCTATTATTCTCACAGCTCCTACATTATTAAATTACGTAATACATTCACATAACATCAGTGAACATGTATACAATAATATAAACATTTACAATGACTGTAATATACACTTTTTATATAGTGTTACATACACATATTGCTTTAGGGCGGGCTGTTATTGAATTTATATTTATATAATTAGACTGAAATCATTTAAGTGTTAAAAATACTGCCTCAAGGAAAAACACCGCACAGGCGGTTCGTAGTATTTTGGCTCTCCCTGTATATTGGGCTTGAAAGACCGGAAATTTTGCTCAGAGGCCTCTTTATCTGTCTTGAGGTTCTTTTACGTGAGTTAGATCTACGCCACCAGACCACCGGCTTTACTGCCCATCTGTAGAAAGCCATTCTACGGATTCTTTCGCCTGTAAAATTTCATCGTCCACCGCCGGGTTTGAACCCACGACCTCGGTAACTAGAGGCTAGCTTGGTAGCCCTAACCTCTAGATCACCACAACTTTTTTCTTTTCTTTTTTTTAAGGAGAGATGGTGTTAACTTGTATTCGCTTGTCGTTGCCACCCCAGCCGAAGATCGAACTCGCGACCCCTCGCACTGTAGGCAGGGCTCTACCGACTAAGCTACGAGGCCAGTATCTGTATTCTTGTTACGTTTTTTTTTTATAGGATCTACCACACAGCATAAAAACCTAGACCATTTTTAGCACGCTATTATGCAATATTACGATAGCCTCCAAATATTTCCTCGCCTATTTCACAGTTAAAGTTAAACTTGCCTGTTAATTTCTTATTATCACTCTACACCCTGGCATATTTCTCTCCAGTAAGTTCCACTTTGCCATGTAAATCAACAAACATTAAAGCAAAGATATAAAATCTCAGAAAATCTCGTTGCTTCTGAGAGCTTTAAAAGGTTTCAAGTAGAAATAATCGATCCTTTAGCAAATGACAAAAGAAATTATAGAAAGAACAAAACAGGACGTAGGAAAAACGAGAGCAAATAAAGCGCTCGAAAAAAAAAACGCTAATTGCAAGCAAAATAGTGCAAAAGCAAATAAAAGAAATACAAAGCGGAAGGAGTGAGAAAATAACAAAGGAAGAACGAAATGTCCATCGTCGCAAGCTTTGAAGAAAGAAAAACACCACTCACAGAGCAATTCTGGACTCCTAAGCCGCAAAATGGCTCAAGCGTTTCAAACTGATGGAAAAATTTATCTTTATGTGCAAAAATCACAGAAGCAGCTCACTTGCGGAATGGGGTGCAGCAAACGAAGCATGAAGTCATAACAAAACGAAATGAATATAAGAGGAAAATGTAAAAGGAAAACACACAAAGAGAGGAAAGACTCTTTAAAAAGAAATAGGTTTTAAATTAAATAAAAATGCTCAAAAGTGTGTTTAATATGTAGTAAAAATAACCATGGAATGCCCATACCCATTTAGAATTATAAAACATCCATGCCTTTTTACTTTCTCTACTACTTACTAGAGGAAGTATTATTGCATTCCACTCATAAGTTCCATATCACGATATCATTGGAAATACATGTTTTGATGCCCCCTCAATAAAACACTTTTACTCTCATTACCACTACCTATAGGGTAGTTAAATTATATTCGAACTCACTCGCAGCCTCTTTCTACTGCGCGAGACAGCCGGCAGTCGCCGGGGAAATTACGCCGGCAGAGGCGGACTAAAATCCTTACCTTATAATAGAAGCTGGAAATGTTGACCTTCTGCTGTCAAAGAGGCAGCATATCTCGTGTAAATATTCTCGCTCACTCTCCGAAGCTCAGCAGCAGGATTTCTTGTGATTACTTTCACAATGTTTTCTCTAAGTTCCTGTAGTGTGCGAGGATTGGAACGATACACTTTGTCTTTTAAAGAACCCCATAAATAAAAATCAAAACTCGTTAGGTCAGGAGAACGAGGGGGTCACAAATCAACACTAATTATTCTGTCATTTAACGCCTCTCTTATTGCATGCAATCAGTTGTAATGTGTTGATTTGTGGCCCCCTCGTTCTCCTGACCTAACGAGTTGTGATTTTTATTTATGGGGTTCTTTAAAAGACAAAGTGTATCGTTCCAATCCTCGCACATTACAGGAACTTAGAGAAAACATTGTGCAAGAAATCACAAGAATTCCTGCTGCTGAGCTTCGGAGAGTGAGCGAGAATATTTACACCATATGCTGTCTGTTGGAAAGCAGAAGGTCGACATTTCCAGCATCTCTTATAAGGTAAGGATTTTAGTCCGCCTCTGCCGTCGTAATTTCCCCGGCGACTGCCGGCTGTCTCGCGCAGTAGAGAGAGGCCGCGAGTGGGTTCGAATATAACTTAACTACCCTATAGTAGGTAGAGAAGGCATTGCATTCCACCCAAAAAGTTTGATATCGAGATTTCACCGAAAATGCATGTTTTGAGCTCCCTTGAATCCAATAAGGGGCATTTTTTTTAAAAAAAAAAAAAGTCCGTCTGTGTTTGTGGGGGAGAGAGAGAAAACAGTATAACTCAAAAACGAAAAGTCCGATAAATAGCAAACTTGGTACTTAGTTCAGTATCTTCCAGAGATGTGACAAAACATTTTCAAGAAAATCCTCCCTCCAAACTACCCTTTACATGAAACATTTTTGGAATTTTTTTATTTAAAAAAAAGGCTCCAACGATTTTGATTAAAGTACTATACATTAAAGATGTTTACATCCGAAATAAAATGCATATCTTGAATTTTCTAGGAATAGCCTGTGAAGTCCTCTTCACTCGGAAGGAATTTTGTATAATCTTGTATAAACGTTGATAGACGAAAATGTATTGCAATAAAAATTTGTATCTCTTTGAAACACACAATTTATTTCAAATAATTGTTTTGTGGCATCAGTCATTTCCAAGATAGGTGAATATTTAGCCATTCTTTTAAAGTCCTGTCGGTTTTCAGTTGTTTCTCGCGATGCCATGGAAATAGTGTGGGATTTTAAGGCCAGCATACAGCCAGTTTTAAAACATTTGACTATCGCTATTCTCTTTTTAGCTATAACGAAATATGTAATGGAGCTATTTTCGGAGAGGTTTATCTCGATTAAAATCAAGTAGATAGGAAAATAAGCTTTCGTAAGAATATAATTTGTATACCCATGTAAATGTAACATATTAGATTTTTTAAAAAAAATTGTGTGTGTGTGAATAGCACAATTCGAAAACAAAATGTCGGATAAATACGAAATTTGGTATTTAAGTACAGTATCTTATAGAGATGATACATAAGATATAAATAATAATAATAATAATAATAATAATAATAATAATAATAATAATAATTCCATTTTACATGGAAAAATGTTCGCGATTTTAATTTTGTCAAAAATGGCCCCAATGATTTTGATTAAAATATCATAAGTTTAAGATATTTGCGTGACAAAATGAATTGAATTTACTGAAAATAGCCTGTGAAGAGCTTTTCATTCGGAAGGGATTTTGTAAACCAGGACAAGTAAAAACTTACTGTACATAAAAATGTAGTTCTCTTTAAAGCAAACAATTTATTGACAGTAGTAATAATAGCTGTTTGAGTGGAGCAAAACTACTGTGGTCATCAGCGCTACCCTCTGGCTATAGATTTATTCATGTTGAATACATAAGCAGTACATATAAAGCAATTACAGGGTTATGCAACTGAGATTATAAAAGCCGAAAAAATAAACAAAAAATATATGTTATAGAAAAAAAACTCGGAACTAATCTTCAGCAAACACAAGCAGTTAAGTCAGTACGGACATGGTTTGATAGTCACAATTTATTTAAATTACTTTTTCGTGGCAGGAGCCTTTTCCGAGATATCCCTTATTATTAGTCTGAATGTTTCAATACTTTGTTTTTAATTTCTCTACTACGTACCTAGTAGGTACAGAAGGTATTGCATTCCACCCAGAAATTCACACTGAGATTTCACCGAAATATATGTTTTGAACCCATTCTTTTCATGTAAAATGCCCACATTAGCATTTGTCTCATCCAGATAATACAGGATACGTTTGAGATGTAAAAAAAGTAAAACATTATATATAAGAGGTTAATGCACTCATCTCTGAGAAGTTTGCTGTAGTATAAGCGGAAGGACGGAAGTCAACAATGAGTGATGTTTCAGATTTCATCCGCGCGGCATGGCAGCACTATCGTGAACAGGAGACAAAATGGTGGTCACCCACAACCAGTGTGTCGTATGGTATGTGGAATGTGTCATATGAGACGTGTGGGTTCTCAGTTCTCCAAATAATGCAGTTATGCTAGTTGACTCGGCCACTCGCGTGAAATGTGGCTTTGTCCATGAACATCCATCGATTTAACCACTGATCGTCCGCTCCCTGCCTCTCGCACATCATGGCAGCAAACTTGAGACGAGCTTCGTAATTTGAAGAAGTAGATGTTTTGTTCGTTACGTATTTTTAAACTTGAAGATCGCATGCTTACGTAATTGTATTTTACGTAATATTTATTTAGTTGCATTTAAGGAGTTCCTAAAACACGCTTTGGGCGTCGGTTTGAATTTGTTGATTACGTAATAGTTACTGTTATTACGCAATATGCTGTTACGTACGAGAAGCTGATTTTTAAGATGTGTTTTTATTACACTCCAAGTTTTACACTATAATATTTACCTTTGTTATTAAAACTGCTTCTATAGATTATTTATGTTTGAAATTGCCTCGGCTGCGTCAGTCTTACTTTAGAAACATGTTTCTCTTATTCAGGGTGCGGTGTAACAAGAATGTAGACATCACAAAATTTAATTTTTTTTAAACTCACTTCTTTTATTTATTCTTGCACATTTTTATAAAGAACTACACTTTTTAAGAACTGTGAGAATCTCCAATACTTTCACTTAGCACGTATACATATTTTACGATTCACTCATAGAGAACACATCTTACATCTGTTCACTACCAAGGGTTGCCAGCAACTGAGCAGCTCTCAACGGTTAAAACTCGTAAGCTTCGGTATTTCAAGTCTCTGATTGGCTAATTCTAGTGCAATAGAATATCTACATTTTATTTAAACTTTTTCCTTGCTATTGATTGGCTAATTTTAAACTGTTACTGAATTTACCTTATCGTTTGCTTTAATCATGACAGGTAACTTTTCAAACTCTAACTCATTATTGCTACAAGGTTACCTCATCATTATCTCATTGTTAGCAACTTAAAACTTATTATTCTCACAGCTCTTGCATTATTAAAGTATATAATGTATTCACATAACATTAATAAAACATGTTTACAATAAAAATAAACATTTGCAATGACTGTTACATACATTTTTAATAATTATTGCACACATATTGTTTCAAGGCGGGCTGTTATTGAATTTACTTTTATATAAAATACAATTGAAATTATTCAGGTATTAAAATACTGCCTCAAATTATGCTGCATCAAAGCTTGGTTTTACTGAATATGGTGTGGACACATCTTAAGGTACTGTCCATCAATTCATAATACATTCTTTATGCCATATTCTGCTGTGCTAATAGTCGTTGTCTTATATGGGCACTAGCGTGTTATGGCATGACCGCCATTTTGTCTCCTATGCACGATAGTGCTGCCATGCCACATGGATTAAGTCTGAAAATTATTGTTAACTTCTATCCTTTCCGCTGTTCAAAGATGTGCGCATTAACTTCTTATATGTAACGTTTTACTTTTCTGACATCTCAAACGGATCACTCTGCATATCGTTCTGTTTTCCCGCCTGTAAAGAAGAATATTTCTTAGATATTTTCGTCTCCATACAGCAATGCGGCACCGTTCCGCAATTACATTTACATTTCTTTTCATAAAAAAAATTCTGATGTGTTACACTCACATGACTTTCTCTACTCTTGTACAAACTATTTTTACAAACGCTTATTCTCCATATGCTTATGTTAATCGAGATGTTAATCTTATTGCGAATTTTCTTTTAGGTGCAAGAGTAATATGGTAGTATTTAAGCGACAATCAAATGCTTTAAGAGCTGGTTGCTTATTGTTATGTGGACATTCCATTCTCTTTGTATGACCAGGACATAAAAAAAAATGAATAACGAATTCCCATTTGAGAAAAAGTATAAGTATTGGAAAATTTATGGGAATAACAACCAATATCTCGAAAATGGTTCACTCTACAAAAAAAAAGTGTATGACATAAATTGTGTATTTTAACGCGATCTACATTTTTTGTGTAGTAACATTTTATCTATCTCTTATGGTGTACCAGATATGCAAAAGTCGTTCACAATGAAGAATACTTTTGGAGATATTCCCAGAAAATTCAAGATATAATTTTATTTGTCATGAAAATATTTTAAATATATGATATTTTAATCAAAATCGTGAGAGCCATTTTTGAGAAAATTAAAATTTTCGAAAAATGTTCCATGTAAAGGGTAATCTGGGGTGGGGGATTTTCTTGAAAACCTTTGTGTCGCATCTCTGGAAGATACTGAACCTAAATACCAAGTTTGGTGTTTATCCGACTGTTCGTTTCTGAGTTATGCTGTTCACAGACACACACGGACATGTTTCCAAAAATACTTTTTTTTGGATTCAGGGGGTCTCAAAACATATATTTCCGGTGAAATCTCGGTATCGAATTTTTGGATGGAGTACAATACTTCCCCTACTTACTATACGTAGTAGAGAAAGTAAAAATTTAATATAAAAACTCCTAATACCAAAGAACGGAAGCTCTTTTAATTCCGGTAAATCAGGGTCACTGTTGGAGCATTTCACGTTATTCATGGTTCATTGTAAAAAAAAAAAAAGGTTCTGATGTGGTACATCAGAACTTCCTATGCCCTCTATCAGGACTTCTTATGCCCTCTATCGTTTATTAGTGGGTACATAAACTATTCTTAGTAAAGCTCTTCTAACTACTTCATTTTAGTCGAGATAAACCTTTGCAGAAATAGCTGCATTACATATTTCCTTATAGATACAAAGAGAACAGCGATAGTCAAATGTTTAACAACTGAACGCTATACGCAGACAAAATTCCATACTGTTTCTATGCAATCACGGGAAACAACTAAATATTGAAAGGTCTTGAAAAGAATGATAATATTGAACAATTCGAACCATTACTAACGGATATCTCGGAAATGGCTGATGCCACAAAAAAATTTTTTTTGATTTAGTACGTTTTCGTCTATCGGTTTACGTTTTTCAGTTATACAAGATTCTGCAAAATTCCTTCCGAATAAAGAAGATTTCACAGAACATTCCTAGAAAATTCAAGATATACATTTTATTTGTAATGTAAATATCTTTAGTATATAGCATTTTAATCAAAATAGTTAGAGCCATTTTCTAGAAAATCAAAATTTTCGAAAAATGTTCCATGTAAAAGGTAGTTTGAAGTGGGGGGATTTTCTTGAAAATATCTGTGTCGCAACTTTGGAAGGTAGTGAATTTAAATACTAAGTTTGGTACTTATCCGACTTTTAATTTTTGAGTTACACTCATAGACCTTTTTTCTAAAAATCCCCTTTTTTATTCAGGGTGTCTCAAAATATTTATTTGCCGTGAAATCTCGGTATCGAATGTTTGGGTGGAATGCAATACGTTCTCTACCTACTAATGTACGTGGTAGAGAAAGGGGGAAAAAAAAAAAGAAATAAAGAAAATAAATGTTCTTTATAGCGAGTCTTAAACTTGAGAAAATAATTTACCTTTCCTAAAACTGTTTTAGGCTTTTTTCATGCGTTTCAACACCACCGGTTTCTTTTATTTCCCACATATACAACACTGGCTTCTGAAATACTAGTATACTCTACAGTTAATTTCACTAACTCGTTCGCTGGGATGCAGGGGGTTATGCTCCATTAACTTGTAACGCACATTTGAAATAATTTGTTTCTCACCACTTTTCAATTGTTTACTTTTAGGGTGCTTTTTAAACCCTGGACGCTCATTTTAGGCACTCATACCAGCCACAAGCTTGTGCCATATTCCTCATTGACATTCTGTTTGTTTTCGTTCACGATAACTGCGCAGTTTCAGTAAACTGATTTATTTCTATTTCCAAATAAGAGTAAAACGTAGTATATTGCAATGAAATCAATAAACATGTCCATTAACGCATTTTAAAAGTAGCAACATAAACAAATTTGGGATGTATTTTGTTCTATAAGGCTGACAAGGAGGCATTGTCACAACGTTACTACAGATTGAGATGAGAGTTTTTTCAGTGAAAGTAGATCGAAAATAAAAATACCCGTGTCTCGGCTTTCTCATCCATAGGCCAAAGTCTGACAAGGGAAAAAAAACATTTACAAATTTGAATGGTTCACTAATAATATCTAATCCCTTGCATATGTGTAGGTTTATAAAGTATTAAACGAGAGCTTACGAAAGTGCAATTTTTATCTCTGCAATTTGTTCCTTGGAGGCAGCCCATCACTGGGGGAAAAATGAGACGTAACTGCGGCCTATTTTCGCTTCGCTACATACAATCTTGGTTATGGTACTGCGTGCAGATACTTGTAGCCTCGGTGTGGGGCAAACTTTATTACCCCGTCCCATCCGCGGTTGTGTTGATATATTGGACAAAAAATATAGTATTTTCTTTCCATTAGTTCTATCTCTCCATGCAGCATGATGTGTGTTAATTCTACCTAAACACCAACTGGGGAATAAATGCATTAATAAATGAATGATCCAACTGCTGGAACGTCTAAAAGTGTATGTTATGTGTATGTATATTTACGTCAATTCAACAATACCCTATTTTTATAAGAACTTATTACAATGATGTGTCTAGATTTGTTTGTAATATAAACTATAACCGAAATACTTTTTTTTAAAGTTCGGGGCAATATGGAAGGTACGAGGGCTGTCCCAGAAGTACCTGACCTAACAAAGAAAACACAAAAATTTTGGGAAAAAAAACATCTTTATTTCTCTACATAGCCTCCTTTCAGCTCAATACACTTTTCCCAGAAATGTTCAATAGCTTCGATACCCTGTTTATAGTGAGAACCGTCGAGTTCTGCAAAATAGCCATCAACTGCAAACTCCACCTCTTCATTGTTGGCAAATGTTTTATCACCAAGCTATTTCTTCAACTTTGGAAACAGTAAATAATCAGAGGGGGCTAAGTCTGGCGAATAGGGTGTATGAGGAAGCAATTCGAACTTTAACCCATTGATTTTGGCCTTGGAGATAATGGATGTGTGAACTGGTGCATTGTCTTGATGAAATATAACTTTCTTTTTCGCTAAATGCGTCCGTTATTGCTTGATTGCATCATTCAAACGCTGCAATAATTTTGCATAATACTCGCCATTGATTGCTTTTTCTTTTTGAAGGTAATCAATGAAAATTATCCCACGCGCATCCCAAAAAACTTACGCCATGACCTTGCCTGCAGATGGAACTGTCTTCGCCTTCTTTGGAGCTGATTCTCCCCTTTCAACCCACTGTTTTGACTGTTCCTTCGCTTCAGGTGTGAAGTGATGGACCCATATTTCATCCATGGTTATGAATCGACGCAAAAACTCGACTTTATTGCAACGAAACATCGCCAAACACTCGAATGAAACATCCTCACGACGCTGCTTTTTTCCATTGTAAACAAACGCGGCATCCATTTGTGCGATATATAACACTTTTTGAAATGCCTACGATGTCTGCTAGCTCGCACACTTTCAGTTGATGGTCAACCAATACCATTTTGTGGATTTTTTTACAATTTCTGGCGTGGTCACTTCATTTGGTTGACCACTGCGATGTTCGTCTTGGCAGCTCGTACGGCTTCGCTTAAACTCTGCCACCCAATATTTTACTGTTGTAAACGAAGGAGCAGACTCCCCCAGAGTAGAATCTAGCTCAGCTTTAATATTAGTTGGACTAAGACCTTTCAAATGAAAGTATTGTATCACATAATGATGGCCAGTTTTATCCATGTTTACAAATTCACTAAGAGAGTTCAATATTAATGACTGCCAAACAATTACTAAACAATTTAGCATTGTCAAACTTCAGACTTAAGTCTTAAAGGGTGGTACTTTCTACCATAGTCATTTGTTTGAAACAACAACCGCTTTATATACATCAGCTCGGGTACTTCTTGAACTGCCCTCGTATTTGTAATAAACCTCTTAAATTCAAATTGTGGCCATGAAAACTGTTTAAATATGCATAATACTATACTTTAAATTCACGTGTATGGATCATTTCACCTGTCAGTTCCGAATTCAGTATTCCGATTCTTGAGATATACGGCCTTTGTTTCCCTTGTGGCAACCTACCATACATTTAGTGCAGCGTATGGCATAGTACAAGTGCCAGGCAGCAGATCGTTGAATGGAAAGTCACTCGTTAAAACTTAAAAACTTTATAATTTTTCCCGGCTAATAGGGACCCTATGGGAGAGGAAGCCGAGAACATGATACTTTTGCACTTTAAAAATTCTGATGAGATATATTCACATGACTTTCTATACCCTGTATCTTAATTACTGGGTATACAAACTATTCTCACTGAACTTATTTTTTCTATCTACTACATTTTAATCGAGATAAACTTTTACAGAAATAGTTACATTACACATTTCGTTATAGACTCAAAGAGAACAGCGATAGTCAAATGTTTAACAACTGGACGCTATACGCTGCCTTAAAATTCCATACTGTTTCCATGACATCGCGAGAAACATCTGAAAATAGATGGGAGTTTAAAAGAATAACAAGTATTGAACAATTCAAACCTTTAATAACGGATATCTCAGAAACGGCTATGCCACAAAAAACTTACTTTAAAAAATCAAATGTGTTACACTCACATGACTTTCTCTACTCTTGTACAAACTATTCTTACAAACGCTTATTCTCCATATGCTTCATGTTAATCGAGATGTTAATCTTATTGCTAATTTTCTTGTAGATGCAAGGGGAATTGGTAGGCTTTAAGCGATAGTCAAATATTTTAAGAGCTGGTTGCTATGTGGCGCATTCCATTCTCTTTGCATTACCAGGACAAAAAAATGAATAACGAATTACCATTTGAGAAAATGTATTGAAAAAATTTAAGGGAATAACAAGCAATATCTCGAAAATGGTTCACTCAAAAACAAAAATGTATATGACAAAAATTGTGTATTTTAACGCGATTGTCTTCACTTTTTGTGTAGTAAAATTTTGTCTATCTCTTATAGTTTACCAGTTATGCAATAGTCGTTCACAATGAAGAATAACTTTGAAGACATTCCCGGAAAATTCGAGATATACATTTCATTTGTCATGAAAATATCTTAAACATATGATATTTTAATCAAAATCGTTAGAGCCATTTTTGAGAAAATTAAAATTTTCGAAATATGTTCCATGCAAAGGGTAATCTGGGGTGGGGGGATTTTCTTGAAAACCTTCGTGTCGCATCTATGGAAGATACTGAACCTAAATACCAAGTTTGGTGTTTATCCGACTGTTCGTTTCTGAGTTACGCTGTTCTCACACACACACACACACACACACACACACACACACACGTTTCCAAAAATGCATTTTTTCGATTCAGGAGATGTCAAAACATGTATTTCCGGTGAAATCTCGGTATCGAATTTTTGGGTGCAATACAATACTTCCCCTACTTACTATACGTAGTAGAGAAAGTAAAAAACTGTGTGTTTTAAAGAGATATAAATTTGTGTGGTACGTTTACGTCTATCGCTTAACGTTTAGGTTACCAAGTTTGATAGTTGTCCTATTTTTCACAGCAACTGCCTGCTGTGCGAGGGGTCCCGGATTCGATTGCCGGCTGGGGATGGAAATTTTTCTCTAGCCAAGCTTAATCCCTATGCTACCCAGAGTCTGAAAGTATGAATGAGTGTGTGTGTGTGTGTGTGTGTGTGTGTGTGTGTGTGTGTGAGAGAGAGAGAGAGAGAGAGAGAGATCTAATGATTAAAAAAGAACAAAACAACAAAGTGCAAGAAACCCAACGACAACAGTTACAGAGTTAACACATTGCAATAGGCAATAAGTTCCAAAGGAAAGGCCGCCGACGAGGCTAATGTATCAAAGGCGGGGTATAAATGGAACGATTAAAAAACATCTAACCTTTAATAGCGAATATCTCAGAAACGGCTTTGCCACAAAAAAACTTATTTTAAGTAAATTTAAGTAAAAGAGATCTACATTTTCTGTATGGTGCGTTTTCGTCTATTGCTTAAGGCTTACCAGTTATACAAGATTTCTTCTGAATGAAGCGCACTCTCCCAGAAAATTCAAGATATACATTTTATTTGTCATGTAAATATCGTTCATATATTGTATTTTAATCAAAATCGTTAGAACCATTTTTTAGAAACACAAACATGTCTAAATATGTTCCATGTAAAGGGTAGTTTGAAGGGGGGACTTTGTTGAAAATCTTTGTGTCGCATATTTGGAAGATATTAAACCTAAAACCCAAATTTGGCATTTATCCAACTTTTCGTTTTTGAGCTACACTGTTCATACACACATAAGGATGCGTTCCCAAAAATGCTTTATTTGGATTCAAGGCGCCTCAAAACATGTATTTCCGGTGAAATCTTGGTATTCAACTTTTGGGTGGAATGCAATACTTCTACTTACTCTACGTAGTAGAGAAAGTAAAATTGGCAGGAATTACGCAAGAAGAATCTTAAACAGAGATATCTTTAGAATCACAATGCATAAGTGGCAAGTTGGCCAACAGGACAAACCGAAGAAAAACACTGGAACCGCATGGACAGACGAGAGAAAGA
Source organism: Deroplatys truncata (assembly GCA_030765065.1). Taxonomy (NCBI): domain Eukaryota; kingdom Metazoa; phylum Arthropoda; class Insecta; order Mantodea; family Mantidae; genus Deroplatys; species Deroplatys truncata. The sequence continues at coordinate 301,068,846 of CM060975.1, read as the reverse complement.
GAAAGCCCACAGCCAAAGAATGAGGGAAGTGTGGATTCAAACGAATAAAGGGAAATGTCTCTATACTGTATTCACTCTTAGGTTGATCCGCGCCAAAACAAACCCACGTGAGCAATGTACCGTGATACGACACGGTAGCAATGCGCGTAGGAAAGTAGTTCTATAGCAATAATCTAAATTTTAGAATGAATTTATCCTTAAACGGTATAATATTCTATACAAACACCTAAGAGATTAATTAACACTGATTTATACTGTTAAACAGGGCTACAAGTCCCAACCTGCAATTCGTATAAGTCATCTGATCCGATCATGCTCAGAATATTGTTTACAGCCTGAAACCAGCAGTTTCTGCTTAGTATCATAGAGGGCAGTGAATTTGCTCTCGCGTCTTCGTTGACTTTGATAAAGTAAAGGGTCCTTCAACAAGAGTGTCCTATCTTTAACACGTGATAGCTGCCGTTGTTATTGAGTTACAGCAGTCATTTTTTTTCATATGGTTACAGTTGTTATTTTCAAAAAGCCATGGAACGTTACAGCATTCAGCAAGGCGTAGAAATTGTGAAAATTTATTATCAAAATGCATCATCTGTTCGCTAAACCTTCCGTGTATTGCGTGAAGTTTACGGTGTGCATAATCGTCCCTGCGGGAGAACGATTCGGCGTTTGATCGACAAATTTGAAAGAAGTGATTCCGTCAGCGATCAAAGAACATCTGTACGTAATCACGTAAGGGCTCCAACGGAAATATAGGCGCCGTTCGTGAGAGAGTACGCGAGAACGGAAACAAATCAATTGCTCGTCGAGCGCAAGAATTGGGGCTTTCGCTGACCACAACTTGGCAAATTCTGCATCTGGATTTGAAGTTTCACGCTTACAAAATGGTGTTAACTCGAGAACTGAAGTCCAACGACCATAGGTTGCACTGTGTATTCGCTGACTGGGCTATGGAACAATTGGAAGCTGATCCGGATTTTTGTCGAAAAATCATATTCATCGACGAAGCCCACTTTAGGATGGATGGTTGTGTTAACAAACAAAATTGCCGCTATTGGAGCGATCACAATCCAATGTACATTCAAGAACGACCACTTCATCCCCAAAAGGTTACTGAGTGGTGTGGATTTTGGTATAGTGGAATCATTGGTCCATATTTTTTCCAAGATGAGGATGGAGAAGCTCTATCTGTCAATGGAGAAAGATGCCAAGCTCTTATAAGGGACTATTTTTGGCCTCAATTGGTTGGTATGGATCTCAGAAACATCGGTTCCAGCAAGATGGTGCCACATGTCATACTGCTCTCGAAACAATCGATTTTTGAAGGAGAAGTTCAGCGGTTTCATCATTTCCCGTGGTGGTGATGTTAACTGGCCCCCGAGTTCATGTGATTTAACGCGGTTGGATTACTTCTAGTGGGGTTATATCAAATCTCGAGTTTATGTCAACAAGCCAGAAACAGTAAATGATCTTATGAATAACATCACGCGTGTTATTCGTGAAGTTGGACCTAATTTACGTTCTTCTGTCATTGAAAATTGGGTCAACCGTATACGCGCAACCCAACGAAGTCGCGGCCGTCACTTAACTGATGTTCTCTTCCACACGTAATGACATTAATTATGTTTCAAAATAAAAACAGAAATAAACCTCTATCATTTATAGATCGTGTTTTATTTAAGTTTAAAGATAGGACACTCTTGTTGAAAGACCCTATATAAGCCGTACAAACCATCGACTTGTGATGAAAACAAAAAAATAGTATGGGATGTTTATTATAAATTATGTGAGAAATGTCCAAAACTTCCCGTGAAAAACGTAGTGATATTAACTTATGAGCTCACCGGTATTTCGAGCAAGTATAAACAGTGCTTGTAAAGAAAAATCTTGAAACAGGAAAAATGTTACACCCGGGAATAAAAGAAAGCACGTGAAATATGCGATGCAAGAATGTAACGATTTTGTGGAATGCAATGTTCGTAACAGTGCACAATTTCGTTTTATTTAAACATGAGCCGTCAACAGTTGATAAAGTGCGCTTCCAGAGAGCGAATAAATGTGAGTTATTGCATCTATTACTTTCCTTTAGAATTAACTATTATTATATGTGCTAACTTTTATTTTGTTGTAACTGTCAATCTTATCTCATTTAATCCCTAACAAAAATTCTGATGTGTTAACACTCACATGACTTTCCCTACTCTTCTACAAACTATTTTTACAAACGCTTAATCTCCATATACTTCATGTTAATCGAGATACCGAGATGTTAACCTTATTGCTAATTTTCTTGTAGATGCAAGGGGAATTGGTAGGCTTTAAGCGATAGTCAAATATTTTAAGAGCTGGTTGTTATGTGGAGTATACCATTCTCCTTTGCATGTCCAGGACTTAAAAATGAATAACGAATTGCCATTCGAGAAAAAGTATAAGTATTGGAAAACTTAAGGGAATAACAAGCAATATCTCGAAAATGGTTCACTCAACAAAAAAATGTATATGACATAAATTGTGTATTTTAACGCGATCTACATTTTTGTGTAGTAAAATTTTGCCTATCTCTTATGGTTTATGCAAAAGTCGTTCACAATAAAGAATACTTTTGGAGGCATTCCCAGAAAATTCAAGATATACATTTTATTTGTCATGAAAATATCTTAAACATATTATATTTTAATCAAAATCGTTAGAGCCATTTTTGAGAAAATTAAAATTTTCGAAAAATGTTCCATGTAAAGGGTAATCTGGGGTGGGGGGATTTTCTTGAAAACTTCCGTGTCGCATCTCTGGAAGATACTGAACCTAAATACCAAGTTTGGTGTTTATCCGACTGTTCGTTTCTGAGTTATGCTGTTCACAGACACACACACGGACATGTTTCCAAAAATGCTTTTTTTTTTGGATTCAGGGGGTCTCAAAACATGTATTTCCGGTGAAATCTCGGTATCGAATTTTTGGATGGAATACAATACTTTCCCTACTTACTATACGTAGTAGAGAAAGTAAAAAATCTGATGTGTTACACTCGCATGACTTTCTCTACTCTTGTACAAATTATTTATACCAATGCTTATTCTCCATCTACTTCATGTTAATCGAGATGAACATTTGCACACTCTATCTTATTGCTAATTTTCTTGTAGATGTAAGGGGAATATATATTTACAAGGGCAATTTGGAAATACAGTAGCCTTTAAGCACATACATATGTCTTAATAGCTAATTGCTAGGTGCAGCACCATTCCCTTTGCCACAGATTAATACTCTTTGCATATCCAAGACAAAAAAATGAATAACGAATTTCCATTTGAGAAAATAAGTATTGAAACATTTAAGGGAATAACAAGTAATATATCAAAAATGGTTCACTCAACAACAAAAAATGTATATTACATACATTGTGTATTTTAACGCGATCTACATTTTTTGTGTAGTAAAATTTTGTCTATCTCTTATGGTTTACCAGTTATGCAAAAGTCGTTCACAATGAAGAATACTTTTGGAGTGATTCACAGAAAATTTCATTTGTCATGAAAATATCTTAAACATATGATATTTTAATCAAAATCGTTAGAGCCATTTTTGAGAAAATTAAAATTTTCGAAAAATCTTCCATGTAAAGGGTAATCTAGGGTGGGGGGATTTTCTTGAAAACCTTCGTGTCATATCCTTGGAAGATACTGAACCTAAATACCAAGTTTGGTGTTTATCCGACTGGATGTCTCAAAACATATATTTCCGGTGAAATCTCGGTATTGAATTTTTGGGTGGAATACAATACTTCCCCTACTTACTATACATAGTAGAGAAAGTAATATACTAGTGACCGTATACGTAAAGACTTTCTTTTGCATCACGTGCCGCGTGTACTCGCCACGTTGTCGTGAAAGTATGACTATTTCTGGCACGAACGGCGTAAGGATACACCACAACGGTGCACTGGTCACCTGGGCTTTGTTTTGGCGCGGATCAACCTAAGAGTGAATACAGTTTAAGTAGGTACGGAAGGGGACTTGGCACCTTCACCTACAAGATCTTTTGTGCCTGAGCTTCTGACGTCATGCCCCCAGGAGGAACGACAGGGCAGAGTCCCCGACTTTTACAGATTGAAACTCTCCGCATGGTAGGTGCTGCAATCGTTCCCTCTCCCCTGCAGATTAGCACATCCCAATAGGGTAGCCGGGATTGGATACCGCCCCCATGCCATGCAACGAGGATACTCACGCTGACACTTTCAACCCTGAAACAGACCAAGCAGATGAAAGGTGAAATGAAATGAGAATGGAGGTGAAATGAAGGGACAGGGAATTCGGAAGATAGAATAACATTCCCAGCATTCGCCTAGCGACTCGGGGAGACACTCGTTACCGCTTGAACTATCCCGCTCGGTTTGTGTGTAGTCCTACATGGGCTCATTCGTAATTATTAGTATAGTCGATAAATGTAAAATAATTTTATTTAAAACAAAATTAGTCAATCGGAAACTTTCAGCCCGTACAGACCTCTAATGTGCATACCACAGAGACTATGAGCCGTAAAACTTAACAACTGTAGCCGATGAAACTCACCCCAAGTTGTACAAGCAATACACGAAGCAAAGAGAACCACGCTGTAGCCACAAAGATGATTCATAGTTGTGAACAGGGTATGCAGTTTGCGTAATTTGGTATAAGCCAAGTTTAATTTTGAATTGATATGAGAGTGGCAGTTCAAGCGACGATTCGATCTGCCCGCTTCCAGGGCATGGGAACTGATTGCAAAGTGATGGGAAGTGGAACAGTGGGGCGACGTAACGTGAAAATCATAAGTCTCACACTCGAATCCATGCTAAGTTCCTAGCATTAAACTGGCAACGTACAATGAACGGTTGTGCATCCCTTTTCCCGGCTACACATTACGCGGGCATTTGACCTTCACAAACACCTCCGCTCAAAGCAACGCGATTGACGAGTGTTCATATGTTTCTGTGCAGTGCAAGTCAAAGAATGGCGAATTCCAATTCTGAAGTCGTTGTTACTCTCTCAAAGTGCTAATTTTATGTTGTATGGAAAGAAATGTTGTTTAATGCACTGTTGAAAATACAGTTTTACTTTCTCTACTACGTATAGTAAGTAGGGGAAGTATTGTATTCCACCCAAAAATTCGATACCGAGATTTCACCGGAAATATATGTTTTGAGACCCCCTGAATCCAAAAAAAAAAGCATTTTTGTAAACATGTCCGTGTGTGTGTGAACAGCATAACTCAGAAACGAACAGTCAGATAAACATCAAACTTGGTATTTAGGTTCAGTATCTTCCAGAGATGCGACAAGAAGGTTTTCAAGATAAACCCCCAACCCCAGACAACCCTTTACATGAAACAATTTTCGAAAATTTTAATTTTCTCAAAAATGGCTCTAACGATTTTGATTAAAATATCATATCTTTAAGATATTTTTATGACAAATAAAATGTATATCTCGAATTTTCTGGGAATGTCTCCAAAAGCATTCTTCATTGTGAACGACTTTTGCATAACTGGTAAACCATAAGAGATAGACAAAATTTTACTACACGAAAAATGTAGATTGCGTTGAAATACACAATTTATGTCACATACATTTTCGAGATATTGCTTGTTATTCCCTAAAATTTTCCAATATTTATACTTTTTCTCAAATGAGAATTCGTTATTCATTTTTTTTGTCCTGGTAATACAAAGAGAATGGAATACTCCACATAGCAACCAGCTCTTAAAATATTTGACTATCGCTTAAAGCCTCGATTAACATGAAGCATATGGAGAATAAGCCTTTGTAAAAATAGTTTGTACAAGAGTAGAGAAAGTCATTTGAGTGTTTTCACACAACCTGCCTTAAAATTTAACTGCGTGTTTTGGGAAACATTGAACTGTTTTTAAATTTTCAAGTTTAGAGTTTTAAAAATAACTTTATTTTCCTAAGTCAAAATTTAAAAAAACTACTGTTCTTTTAAATATTAAGGTAATTTATCTTATCACAGCATACAACAATTTCATAATTTAGGTACTACTTCTACTTCAAAAACAATTTAAACACTATACAGTGCTTTTCCCTCACACCGCGGCCAGCGCTCGGCGGATAGTGCGCCGGCCGCCTCAAAACGATCTGCCGCCAAAAGAGGTATAATATCCCGGTAACCGCCTAAGTTCTCATAGCTACAATTACAATGACAATAAGCACATACCTTATCATAAGAGATGTTAAAAATGTTCTTTTCTAACCACACATTTCTGGCATCCGGTCGGGAATGCATTCAAGGAGTTCAGTATCCGAAATTGAGTGAATTTCTACCCTGATATTTTATTTTACTTCTTCCGATGTATGGAGTTTTGTTGAATACACTTTTTACTGTTTCTACCACGTACATAGTGGCTACCGAGATTTCATCGGAAAGAAAAAGTTCCGCGTGTGTGTGTCTGTGAACAGTGTAACTCAAAAACGAAAAGTCGGATAAACACCAAACTTGGTATTTAGATTCAGTACCTTCCAAAGGTATGACACGAAAATATTCGAGAAAATTCCTCCACCCAACTACTGTTTACGTGGAAATTTTTTAAAAACAAAATTTTTTAGAAAATAGCTCTAACTATTTTGTTAAAATATCATATACTAACGATATTTACATCACAAATAAAATGTATATGCTGACTTTTCTGGGAATAGCCTGTAAGGTCCTCTTCATTCGGAAGGAATTTTGTATAATCTTGTATAACTGGTAAACGTTAAGTGATAGACGAAAACGAACTGCACAAAAAGTGTACATCTCGTTAAAAAAAAACAATTCATTTCAAATAACCTATTTGTGGCATAAGCCATTTCTGAGATATGCATTATTAAAAGTTCGAATTGTTCATTACCTGGGCGATCTCTTAAAGTCAACATTCAATTGTTTCTCGCGATGTCATGGAAACGTATGGAATTCAAAGGCCAGCGTATAGTGTCCAATTCTAAAGCATTTAACTGTCACTGTTCTCTTTGTATCTACAGGGAGAGCCAAAAGACCACGAACCGCTGCGCGGTGTTTTTTCTGTCGGATGAAACCATACAACATTTTTAAAACTACTTTTAAAGGCTTTACTTAACAACTTTATGAAAGTGTGTTTGAGGACAGAAATATTAGTAGAAATTTGTGGCCCTTGCGGTCCAACGACCTAACCCCCTGCGATTTCTATCTCTGGGGTAACTTAAAACATAAATTGTACAAGGCAAATCCACACACCCTGGAAGAATTAAAACAAAATATCCGACAGGAAATTTCTCAACGTGAACTACGGCGAGTGATGGATAGTTTCCTAAAGAGGTGCCAAAAATGTATGGACAACGACGATGGCCAGTTTCAGCATCTCCTTTCATAAAGTTGGTAAGTAAAACCTTTAAAAGTAGTTTTAAAAATGTTGTATGGTTTCATTCGCACCTTTGTGATAGCGGCAGACGGCAACGAGCACCAGGACGCGGACAGGAAAAACACCGCGCGGCCGGTTCGTAGTTTTTTGGCTCTCTCTGTATAACGAAATGTGCAATGTAGCTATTTCTGCAAGGGTTTATTTGGATTAAAATGTAGTAGATAGAAAAATAAGCTTTAGTAAGAATAGTTTGTATACCCACTAATAAACCACAGGGGTAGCGAAAGTCATATGAATGTAACATCAATTTTTTTCTCGTGATCAAGCAAAGAGCATGGAATTTCAAATCTGATTATCTTTAGCCTAGTGTACATTTCTTATACATACAGCGAAATCCTTATCTCTATTAACAAGAAGTATAAAGAAGAATATGCCTGTGTGGAGTAGTTTGTATAAGAGTGAGTAGAGAAAGTCGTGTGAATGCAAAACATCAGATTTACACAATTCATCAACAAGTGCCTGTTGAAACCAAGAATATCTTGAATTCGTAAGGTTTTCTTCATCGCAATTCCAACAGAAGGACGCTAGCTACCCTTCTCATTAGAGTAATGTAAGAACAAACAAGTAGTTCTGGAACAAATAATCTCTTCCTCGCCAACATGCGGCAGCGACAATCTCGGGATGGACATAGCGCGCAACTGCCAAGGTATTAACTAATGGAATACATACACTACACCCCAAACACGAATGGAAAACGTTGCAAGAAACTCAAATAACTACTTCATCGCAACAAGGCCTTTGTTATCCTTTGTTACTTCAACTGATTAGGAAGAGATCACTAGTGAAGTAACATGTAAGTAATTAAAACATTCCTTGTAAAAGACATCCACGAAATATTCGTCTCTGCTTTACAGCTTTCTGATATTGCGCCGATTTTCCAACTCTACGTGCCTAGTGTTTACAAATTTATTTTAGTGATCGAGTGGTCAGCGTTCTGTCTTCTTGTACAAGATGTCTGGGGTTTGATTCATTCCCTATCCTCCATAGAGTCTGGAAGTTTGAATGTGTGTCACGTTAAAATTTTACTTTGCCACACACATCAATTAAAATGTACGATATTACAAAAGGTCCTAACTTCCTTATTTTTAGTATTTTTGGAAACATGTCCGTGTGTGTCTGTGAACACCATAACTCAGAAACGAACAGTCGGATAAACACCAAACTTGGTATTTAGGTTCAGTATCTTCCAGAGATGCGACACGAAGGTTTTCAAGAAAATCCCCCACCACAGAGTACCCTTTACATGGAACATTTTTCGAAAATTTTAATTTTCTCAAAAATGGCTCTTAACGATTTTGATTAAAATATCATATGTTTAAGATATTTTCATGACAAACGAAATGTGTATCTCTAATTTTCTGGAAATGTCTCCAAAAGTATTCTTCATTGTGAACGACTTTGGCATAACTGGTAAACCATAAGAGATAGACAAAATTTTACTACACAAAAAATGTAGATCGCGTTAAAATACACAATTTATGTCATATACATTTTTGTTGCTGAGTGAACCATTTTCGAGATATTGCTTGTTATTCCCTTAAATTTTCCAATACTTATACTTTTTCTCAAATGGGAATTCATTATTCATTTTTTTGTCCTGGTAATGCAAAGAGAATGGAATACTCCACATAGCAACCAGCTCTTAAAATATTTGACTATCGCTTAAAGTCTAGCAATTCCCCTTGCATCTACAAGAAAATTAGCAATAAGATTAACATCTCGATTAACATGAAGTAAATGGTGAATAAGCGTTCGTAAAAATAGTTTGTACAAGAGTAGAGAAAGCCATGTGAGTGTAACACATCAGATTTTTTCTAAAATCTTGATTTTATTTTTTGGATTCAAGGTGCTTCAAAGCGTGTTTTTATGGTATCGAAGTTTTGGGTGGAATGCAACATAAGTAACCTTCTCTACTTATTATGTACGTGATAAACTAAATATGCTATGTGACGCTAGTTTACCTTATAATTTGGGGAATGAGCGAGTAAATATTACAGTGACCAGTTATTTAATAGGTAAATATAAAGGAACAGGTAAACTGACAATATTTGATGCTAGTATCAAACGTCACTAAAACGAAACAGCGACATGCTTTTCTATAAGCGCCAGAGTTTGGCTACGCAAACATCCACGGTCTGAACAGCCTTGCAACGCTCAGCACCAAACAGGTTCTGAAGAAACCGCTAACTACACATTCTGTCAGACTGGTCTGGTAGACGCTGCATGTGTTCAAGGGAGTTTCCTCTTACCTACGTTGACAATAACTCCACATATTCCTGAAATAAGCTTGCATGTCGCCTTTTGCTTTATCCGCTGATAAGTACCCAAAAATCTTATATGTAGGTGCAAGGGGAATAAAGAATTCCAATTTGAGAAAAACTATAAGTATTAGAAAATTCAAACAAATAACAAGGAATATCTCTAAAATGTTCCACTCGACAAAAAAATATGAATGTGATGTAAATTATGTATTTTGACGAGATCTACATTTTTTGTGTAGTAAATTTTTGTCTATCTCTTACGGTTTACCAGTTATGCAAAAGTCGTTCACAATGAAGAATACTTTTGGAGACATTCCCAGAAAACCCGAGATATACATTTCATTTGCCACGAAAATATCTTAAACATATGATATTTTAAACAAAATCGTTACAGCTATTTTTGAGAAAATCAAAAGTTTTTTAAAATGTTTCATGTAAAGGGTAGTCTGGGGTGGGGGGATTTTCTTGAAAACCTTCGTGTCGCATCTCTGGAAGATACTGAACCTAAATACCAAGTTTGGTGTTTATCCGACTGTTCGTTTCTGAGTTATGCTGTTCATAGACACACACACGGACATGTTTCCAAAAATACTTTTTTTGGAGGCCTCAAAACACATTTCTGGTGAATCTCGGTATTCGAATTTTTGAGTGGAATGCAATACCCTACTTACTCTACGTAGTAGAGAAATTAAAAATTACTCGACCGATGATTGTTCCATCGCCAGCGTACTTATAGGCTATGTAGCATTTCCAAAACTTGCGCTGTCGGGAGCAGGTTTAGGAAGACAGATGTTCCGCCGATGTTTCACGTACTGTTGCGTGAATATCAGAGGATATTTCATGAGTCATTTGAAATATGAACTGTACGTTACAATTATTAAGGGTAACGGAGAGGATTAACTATGAAAACCCTCGAGATCATTCTACGATAATTTCATAAAGAACGGGAGGAAGTAAATCAAATCAATTCCCTTGGGGAATAAACCTTGGGCGGACATGCCTCCGAGTCGCTGCTTAAACAGCACACACCATGGCCCGTGTTTTAATTTGTTTTATTCTCACAAAATCGTTTATTACACCACTTTTGTAACTATCCAACTGTAGAGACGGCACTAAAGATACAAGATCAATGCAACAAAAATGTTGTGTTTGTGGATTGCTGTGACAGGCCACGCAAAGAGCAAGGTGCAGCGGGTGTGAAAACAAATGTTTGCATATAACTAGCGATAGCATTTCACATACTCGTTTACCTATACAGTATTATCTTGGGATATCTTCCTAAAGTTAATTCACACTTTTTTAGGGCATTTCATAGCCTTCACTCCCCCATCGATCTCTCCAAGGAAAAAAGCTCCTCGCTGATTGATTTTCATAATGCAAATCATTTCAGTTGAAGATTTACAAAGAAAACTAGCGGTTTTAATTTTTTTACAATATAAAATTGCTGTGTTCACAACAGTGACGTGACACTTGTTTCCCGAGTATCAGCCCACTTTTTCTTTAAGACACCTCATTGACAACTCAGTAGTTACAAGGCAAAAGACAAGTAGAGTGGGGGCGATTTATCCCTCCTGAATACTCGCGCGGTCCGTAGACCGATGTATTTTACTAAGTTGTTATACTATAGTTTAATAATAATCAAACTAATGTGTAATAAGTAGAGATGTAGCATTTAGGATCGCTGTAAGAATATCAGTTGCCTTTAGACGACAAGCGTTTTACGTCACTATCACCGAGGGTTGGAGGGAGGGGTGACTATGTAGGTTTATCTGTTGTATTGGCGGTGGTGACTGGCCTTATTTAGGTAACATAATTGCAGTGCACTTAACCACACGTCCAATGTCCTAGATGTTACAGCTCTAATAATAGCATTATCGAATTGAATACCAATATATACAAATATGTATGTTGAAGAAATAGATGTATCTTATATTATCTTACTCTTAATAGGCACTTCCTCATTAATTTTCCCTCGATCATTGCAAAACAGCAAGTGAAAGACAGAGAAGTTAGGCCAGCAATACTGCAACGTTTTTCCAGGGAAGTCTGTCGTGTCGCTCCGGTCGGTAAAGTAGCAGAAAACGTTGTGCTAACAATGGGAAACGTTTCTTTCAACATTTCACTGGGCAATGCTCCAAAACAGGCTACATTGCGATAGAAACAAAGAAACACGATTGTCGATATGTCTCCAGGTCTAATTTTGTCTGATATGGAGATTTAGTATTGTCTCCTCCCCAGTAGGAGATCTAGAGATACAACAAATTTTGTATACTACATTCTTATAGTTTTCTACCCAACTTCGTTTATTTTTTAATAACTTTACACGCTAATCTTACGAAAAATTACTTTATACCACGTACCCTCATAGTAGGTAGAGAAGGTATTCCATTCCACCCAAAAATTCGATACCGAGATTTCACCGGAAATACGTGTTTTGAGGCCTTCTGAATAAAAAAAAAGTATTTTTGGAAACCTGTCCGTGTGTGTGTCTGTCTGTGTCTGTGAACAGCATAACTCAAAAACTAAAAGTCGGATAAATACCAAACTTGGTATTTAAGTTCAATATCTTTCAAGGAAGCAACACGAAGATTTTCAAGAAAATCCCTCCAAACCTCAACTACCCTTTACATGGAAAATTTTTCGAACATTTTGGCTCTAAACATGGCTCTAACGATTTTAATCAAAATACCATATATTAAAGATATATGACAAATAAAATATATATCTTGAATTTTCTGGTAATAACCTGTAAAGTCCTCTTCATTCAAAAAGAATTTTGTATAACCTTGTATAACTGGTAAATAAGCGGTGACGAAAACATAGTGCATAAAAGTGTAGATCTTTTTAAAACACGCAATTTATTTCAAATAACTTTTTTGTGGCATTAGCCATTTCCGAAATATCCGTTGTTAATGGTTAGAATATTATTCTTTTAAAGTACCCCTATTTTCAGTTGTTTCTCGCGTCATGGAAACAGTATGGAATTTTAAGGCCAGCATATAGCGTTCAGTTGTTAAACATTTGACTATCGCTGTTCTCTTTGTATCTATAACGAAATGTGTAATGTAGCTATTTCTGCAAAGGTTTATTTGGATTAAAACGTAGTAGATAAAAATAAGTTTTAGTAAGAATAGTTTGTATACTCACTAATAAATGATAGAGTGTAGAGAAAGTCTTGTGAATCTATCACATCAGATTTTTTTTTTAAACAGGAGAAAGTCTTAGAAAGACGCCAAATGCGAGTTGGATTCTCACCAACTAAAAACCCCTGCGAGTCATAAATGAATTCTTCTCGGAACCACTGTACGGTATTACTTCGAGGAGAAAGACTTGGAGGATGGGCTTACTCTGTCTCAAGCCGTAACATACTCCTAGTCACTGTCAGGCATTTCTTTTCTCTTAGTGGACATAATTTCATACGCCGTTTGACTTACAATTACTTACAAGCAAGTATTGTATTCTATCCAAAAATTCGATGCCGAGATTTCACCGGAAATACTTTTTTAGGATCCCTAAATACAAAATATATCAATTTTAGAAAAAATCTTATGCGCTACATTCACATAAATTTCTCTACCCTCTATCGCTTATTAGTGGGTATATAAATTATTTTTACGAACGTTTTTTACTTTCTCTACTACGTATAGTAAGTAGGGGAAGTATTGCATTCCACCCAAAAATTCGATACCGAGATTTCACTGGAAATACATGTTTTGAGACCTCCTGAATCCAAAAAAAGCATTTTTAGAAACATGTCCGTGTGTGTGTCTGTGTGTGTGTCTGTGTGTGTGTGTGTGTGTGTGTGTGTGTGTGTGTCTGTGTGTGTGTGTGTCTGTGAACAGCATAACTCAAAAACGAACAGTCGGATAAACACCAAACTTGGTATTTAGGTTCAGTATCTTCTAGAGATGCGACACGAAGGTTTTCAAGAAAATCCCCCCACCCCAGACTACCCTTTACATGGAACATTTTTCGAAAATTTTAATTTTCTCAAAAATGGCTCTAACGATTTTGATGAAAATATCATATGTTAAAGATAAAGTCATGAGAAATGAAATGTATATCTCGAATTTTCTGGGAATGTCTCCAAAAGTATTCTTCATTGTGAACGACTTTTGCATAACTGGTAAACCATAAGAGATAGACAAAATTTTACTACACAAAAAATGTAGTTCGCGTTGAACTACACAACTTATGTCATATACATTTCTTTTGTTGAGTGAACCATTTTCGAGATATTGCTTGTTATTTCCTTAAATTTTCCAATACTTATACTTTTTCTCAAATTCGTTATTCATTTTTTTATGTCCTAGACATGCAAAGAGAATGGAATGCGCCGCATAGCAACCAGCGTTAAAATATTTGACTATCGCTTAAAAGCTACCATATTTCCCTTGCATCTACAAGAAAATTACCAATAAGATTGACATCTCGATATCTCGATTAACATGAACCATATGGAGAATAGGCGTTTGTAAAAATAGATTGTACAAGAGTAGAGAAAGTCATGTGAGTGTAACACATCAGATTTTTTTTCCTATCTTCATTTTAATCGACATAAAAGTTTCCGGAAATAGCCGCATTACACATTTCGTTATATAGATATAAAGGGAATAGCGATAGTCAAATGTTTAGGAACTGGACGCTATGTACTGCCTTAAAATCCCATACTGTTTCCATGCAATAGCGAGAAACAACTGAATATCGAACGGACTTGAAAGGAATGAAAAAGTAGTGAACAATCCGAACTATTAATAACGGATATTTGGAAATGACTAATGCCACAAAAAATTGTGTCTGTTAAAGAGATTTACATTTTCGCTTACTTATACAAGGTTATACAAAATTTTCCGAATGAAGTGGACTTCACAGACAATTCCTAAAAAATTGAAGATATGCATTTTATTTTTAACGCAAATATCCTTAGTATATGGCAGTTTAATCAAAAACGTTAGAACCGTTTTTTAGAAAATAGAAAATTCCGAAAAATGTTCCATGTAGAGGGTAGTTTTGGTTGGGAGATTTTCTTAAAAATCTTCGTGCCACATCTTTGTAAGCTGCTGAACCCCAATACCAAATTTGGAATTTATCCTACTTTTTCGTTTTTGAGATATAGTGTTCACAGACACACACATAGACCTTTTTCTAAAACAGCTTTTTGGAGGGTGTTCAGGGGGCCTCAATCTCGGTATGGAAGTTTAGGGTGTACGTGGTGGAGAAAGTAAAAAGGTCTGTGTGTCTGTAAATAGCACTACTCAAAAATGAAAAGTTAAATGAATACCAAACTTGATATTTAAGATCACCGTCTTCCAAGAATGCGAGACGATGATTTTGGAGAAAATACCTCCATCCCGGCTACCCTTTAAATTCGAAAGTTTTCGTTATTTTTTATTTTCTCATAATCAAAAATAATTTCTCTTATATTATCTTGAATTTCCTTCGAATAGCCTGTGAAGTGGTCTTCATTCGGGGGCATTTTGTAAAGGGTCTTCTAACAAGAGTGTCTTATCTTTGAACTTAAATAAAACACGTTCTATAAATGATAGAGAACATCAGTTAAGTGACCGCCGCGACTTCGTTGGGTTGCGCGTATACGGTTGACCCAACTTTCAGTGACAGAAGAACGTAAATTAGGTCCAACTTCACGCAGTACACGGAAGGTTTGGCGAACAGATGATCCAATTTGATAATAAATTTTCACAATTTCTACGTGTTGCTGAATGCTGTAACATTCCATGGCTGTCAATAACAACATGAAAAAAATCTGATGTATTACACTCACATGACTTTCTCTACTCTTGTAAACTATTTTTACAAGCGCTTATTCTCCATATGCTTCTTTAAGCGATAGTCAAATATCTTAAGAGCTGGTTGCTATGTGGCGCATTCCATTCTCTTTGCATTACCAGCACAAAAAAAAAATGAATAACGATTTTGAGAAAAAGTATAAGTATTGGAAAACTTAAGGGAATAACAAGCAATATCTTGAAATTGCTTCACTCAACAACAAAAATGTATATGACATAAATTGTGTATTTTAAAGAGATCTACATTTTTTGTGTAGTAAACTTTTGTCTAT
The DNA here is from genome assembly GCA_030765065.1 of Deroplatys truncata. Classification (NCBI taxonomy): domain Eukaryota; kingdom Metazoa; phylum Arthropoda; class Insecta; order Mantodea; family Mantidae; genus Deroplatys; species Deroplatys truncata. Next base: position 301,053,084 of record CM060975.1, on the reverse strand, counting down.
CTCTTATGGTTTACCAGTTATGCAAAAGTCGTTCACAATGAAGAATACTTTTGGAGACATTACCAGAAAATTCGAGATATACATTTTATTTGTCATGAAAATATTTTAAACATATGATATTTTAATCAAAATCGTTAGAGCCATTTTTGAGAAAATTAAAATTTTTGGGTGGAATGCAATACTTTCTCTACCTACTGTTTCTTTACACTCCACGAGATAAAAGATCGATGGGAAGAACAACAGTACGGGAAGGCGGTCTTTGAGGCAGTCCTTGATGTAAAAGAAGAAGAAATCCTCTAACCCAGCATTCGCCTAGCGACCGAGGAAAACCTTTGGTCAGGTTGGTCGGCCCCGGGACCTGCCGAAAGCGGTTGCACACGTTAACGCAGCGCCACCTTGCTCGGATGTTAAAATTTCCAAAACGTTAAAATCACATATAAAGCGAAAAGACGAATTATTGCGCTCAGTTCAATTGTTTTCAGTGAAGAAGCCTAGTATCTGAAAAGTTTTGGAGTCTCATTATGTGTCGCAAGCGTTTAGATTCGTGCATGGCCATAATGTCAACCCCATCAGCAGCTGTTGCACCGTATGTAAATGCCATGCCAAAGGTCGTGAGCTCGAATCCCATTATCAGTGATTAACGCATGGGCCATGTTCTACGTATGGCATAGGAGATAAAGCGACACCCTCCTCTATTTACAAGGTTCGACTCGTTGCATACAATCTAGATACCTGCACGATGGTAGAAATACTAAAATATTTCTTCTGAAACAACTTGCATATTTCTTCCTTCATTAAGCGGAGATGTAGTGACAGTTGTTTAGCCAATAATTTGAAATTTCATATCGTGGTTTAGAATAATTGCCTAAAAGTTCCTCAATTTTTACTTTTCCTACCACGTAGTGCATAGTAGGTAGAGAAGGTATTGCTTCCAACCAAAAATTCCATACCGAGATTTCATCGTAAATACCTACATATTCTAAGGCCCCCTGAATCCAAATAAAGCACTTTTGGAAACATGTCCGTGTGTGTATGTGTCTGAACAGCATAACTCAAAAACATAAAATCAGATAAATAGCAAACTTGGCATCTAAGTTCAGTATCCTCCAAGCATGCCACGCGAATTGTTTTTTAAAAAATCTGATGTGTTAAACTCACATGACTTTCTCTACTCTTGTACAAACTATTTTTACAAACGCTTATTCCCCATATACTTCATGTTAATCGAGAAGTTAATCTTATTGCTAATTTTCTTGTAGGTGCAAGGGGAATATGGTAGGCTTTAAGCGATAGTCAAATGTTTTAAGAGCTGGTTGCTATGTGGCGCATTCCATTCTCTTTGTATGTGCAGTACGTAAAAAAATGAATAACGAATTCCCATTTGAGAAAAAGTATAAGTATTGGAAAATTTAAGGGAATAACAAGCAATATCTCGAAAATGGTTCACTCAACAAAAAATGTATATGACATAAATTGTGTATTTTAACGCGATCTACATTTTTTGTGTAGTAAAATTTTGTCTCTCTCTTATGGTTTACCAGTTATGCAAAAGTGGTATAAGCTTTATAATGATTTATTTATATTTGTTATTGATGTTAATTTGTACAATGAAGAATACCTTTGGAGCCGTTCCCAGAAAATTCGAAATATACATTTCATTTGTCACGAAAATATCTTAAACATATGATATTTTAATCAAAATCGTTAGCCATTTCTGAGAAAATTAAAATTTTCGAAAAATGTCCCATGTAAAGGGTAATCTCGGGTGGGGGGATTTTCTTGAATACCTTCGTGTCGCATCTCTGGAAGATACTGAACCTAAATACCAAGTTTGGTGTTTATCCGACTGTTTGTTTCTGAGTTATGCTGTTCACAGACAGACACACACACACAGAGACACTGATGTGTTTCCAAAATGCTTTTTTTATTGGATTCAGTGGGTCTCAAAACATACATTTCCGGTGAAATCTCGGTATCGACTTTTTGGTGGAATACAATACTTCCCCTACTTACTATATGTAGTATTCATTCATTATATGTTTACCCTCCTCTTATGTAGGACTTACACCCCCTAGGACATACAAGCGGGTGCCTGGGGTCAGAGGCCCGTCGAGGAGCAGACAGAGCATCCAAGATGGGTGATCAGCCCGATGCCTGGTATGCGATGAAGGAAGTAGATGAAACGAAATGTTGGTGAAATGGATGAAAGGAAAGGTGATGATGATGGGGCAGTTGGTGGAATGAATGGCGGGGGAAAGCGCCCAGACGCCACTTCGTCCACCACAGCGGTCTAACCACTCGGCCACGGCGCCGCCTACTATATGTAGTAGAGAAAGTAAAAACGTTTTTAGAAACATGTCCGTGTGTGTGTCTGTGAACAGCATAACTCAGAAACGAACAGTCGGATAAACACCAAACTTGGTATTTAGGTTCAGTATCTTCCAGAGATGCGACACGAAGATTTTCAAGAAAATCCCCCCACACCGAACTACCCTTTACAGGCAACATTTTTCGAAAAGTTTGATTTTCTCAAAAGTGGCTCTAACGATTTTGATTAGAACATCATATCTTTAAGACACTTTCATGGCAAATGAAATTTATATCATGAATTTTCTGGGAATGTCCCTTCATTCTGAATGACTTTTGCATAAGTGGTAAACCGTAAGAGTTAGACATTTTACTGCACAAAAAATGTAAATCTCGTTAAAACACACAATTTATTTAATATACACATATTTTTGTCAAGTGAACCATTTCTTAGATATTCCTTATTTGTTTGAATTTTCCAATACTTATACTTTTTCTCAAATGGGAATTCGTTATTCATTTTTTTATGTCCTGGACATGCAAAGAGAATGGAATGCGCCACATAGCAACCAGTGATAAAATATTTGACTATCGCTTAAAGCCTACCATATTCCCCTTGCATCTACAAGAAAATTAACAATAAGAATGTTTATCTCAATTAACGTGAAGTAGATGAAGAATCAGCGTTTGTAAAAATAGTTCGTACAAGAGTAGAGAAAGTCATGTGAGTGTAAATTCTAAAAATGTTCCATGTACAAGGTAGTTTGGGGTGGAAGATTTTTCTCGAAAAATTTCGTGTCGCATCTTTGGAAGGTACTGAACTTAAATACCAAGTTTGGTATTTATCCGACATTTCGTTTTTGAGTTATACTGTTTACAGACACACAAGGACATTTTTTTTGAAAATTATTTTTTATTCGGGGACCTTAAAACATGTATTTCCGGTGAAACCTCGATATCGATTTTTGTGGCGGATAATAAAACCTTCTCTACCTACTATGTACGTGATACAGAACGTAGAAAGGTAAACATTCAACATTTGAGCACTTTTGCCCAATATCACTGAACGGATCTATTAAACTGGTTATACCTATCATACGTATTCTGCTTGGCCGTACAGTAGAGCAGTGGTGTTGCATTATTCTCCCCTCCCCGCCCCTTCCTTCTAAACGTTGTTTAAGGGACAGGCGGGAGTAACCGAGAAGCTTGCCTGTGCACTACGGAATAGTGAATAAATAGATGACGTTGACATATGCAAAACGCGATGCATACGGTTGCAGTCAAATGGAGTCGGTCGGTATTCCGTAAGAAGCAGTATTTCTTCTAAGCTTAAACTGTCGTTGTTCAGTGACAGTCCATTGGGGAATTTAATGTTGTATCTGCCATTGTAGCTCAGCTGGTTAGAGCAACCGCACGGAAGCGGAAGATCCTGGTTCAAATGCCGGCTATGGCATTTTTACTTTCTACCACCTACCTATAGTAGGTAAGAGAAAGTACTGTATTCCACCCAAAAATTCTATGTCGACATTTCACCGGAAATACACGTTTTGAGGCTCATGAATAAAAAAGAACCATTTTAGAAAGAGGTATGTGCGTGAACACAACTCAAAAATGGAAAGTCGGTTAAATACCAAATTTCCCTACTTCAAACCAACCTTTACATGGTTAAAACCATCGATATTTATTTTCCCAAAAACGACTAACGATTTTCATTAAAATAACATATATTAAAGATATTTATGTAACAAATAAAATGTATTTGTCTGCACTTTAAAAAATTCTAGCAGCCAAATTAATAGAGGTAAAAATATATATATTTTTTTTAAACATAAAGATCAAATGGTAATACAGTTTACGTTTTTTAGCGGTTTTTCAGATCTTTCATTTTATCAGTTTTATAACTTTTAGAAAATGTGCCAAAATGACAATATTTTGTAAGTGGTGTTTTGAAAATTATCTCACATGCATTGAGGAGAGCATATTTTTTTTATTACCTGGTTTTGCGGTGAAATACGATTTTATTTGACGGAGGAATAAAATATCAAAGTTGAGAAATTGCAACATTTTTGCCTTAATTCCTCATTTTCGGCTCATTTTTTTACGACTTCGCGAATTTATTTCTCCGCGAGCTTAAGTTACATGGCGATGAAAGTATGTGGATGTATGCACAAAAAATGCTCTACCATGACATCGCGAGAAACAGCTGAATGTTTACAAGACTTAAAAAGAATAGCCAAGTATTGAAAAATTCGGACCATTAATAGCCGATATCCCAGAAATGGGTATACCGAAAAAACTATTTGAAATAAACTGTGTTTTAAAGAGATCATCATTTTTCGTCTATGGTTTAACGTTTACCAGTTATACAAGATTATACAAAATTCCCTCCGAATGAAGAAGACTTCATAGACTTTTCCCAGAAAATTCAAGATATACATTTTATTTGACATGTAAATAACTTTAGCACATTTTAATCAAAATCGTTAGAGTCACTTTTTAGAAACTCAAAAATTTCTAAGAGTGTTCCATGTAAATGGTAGTTGGGGTGGGGTATTTTCTGAAAATCTTGGTGTCGTATCTAGAAAATACTTTAAATATGAACTTTGATATTTATCCGACTTTTAGTTTTTGAGTTATGCTGCTCAGACACACACACGAACCTTTTTCTAAAAATGCTTTTTTTTCTATTCAGGGGGCCTCAAAAGATGAATATCCGGTGAACTCTCGTTGTTGAATTTTTGGGTAGAATGCAATACGAGTACTGTGTACGCGGTAGAGAAAGTAAAAATAACTATTTCTTCACATTGGATAACATATACATTTAGAAATAAAATGCTATTTGCGGTGATGTATTGCTTAATTTGTGAACAAATGCGTGTTATTTAGAATCATGCCCCATTTTACTTCAATCAAGTATTCGATTACTGTGGTGCATCACTGGCTCACACCTCTCTCCCTCTCGCCCCTCATGCAGTATATTTGAAAGCTCGTTCTCTGTTTTCAATATTTAAGCAATATGCGTCGAAAACGTCGCGAAACTACAAAAGAAGAGAGATAAATCGCCATTAGATTCTTTCGAAAATGAAAATTTTTTCAAAAAACTGAGAAACCATTGACAGAATATTTTATATAGGAAACTTACGAAAACCAAAACAAGAAGTGGTCATCCTGTAGTTCTGCCCGAGCCGGAGCGACTAGATAGCCAGAGGTCAAGAAAAATCCAAAACTTGATATTGCAATTTAAATGCATATTGGAAAGCAGGTTTCAGCATAGACTGTAAGAAAACCACACTATCAGTAAAATCAACAGAAGGAAGCTTAGTTACATATGCAAGAGAGCATAAATACGATGGCTTTTATAGAAAAATGTTGTAATTACTGTAAATTTGAACGGCTTATGTCAAATGCGCGAGTAACAGTGTAGAGAAAGAAAAATTGTTACCTAGCGCTTCAGAAATGTGCGATAAAGTATGAAGATTTTAAAAAAAAAGGTTTATCTTGGAAATACTTAATGGCACAAAAGAAATGTTGACAAATAGTGTGTTTTAAAGAAATCCACATTTGGTAACACATTCCTCTCTAGCCCAGTAACAGAACTTTCCCGAAAAACACAGTTGCTGAAAATGTAACACTATCAATAACACTTTAATTTCATCCCTCCCCCGAGTCTTCCAACTTCTGCGTTAATTACCACTTCGTTATTATAATAAAAACTCTAGCAATTTTTTTTGAGAAAATAATACGTAAAGAAAAATTTTCCACATGGGGATGTAAGTATTTTCTTGAAAAACTTGTTGCATTCTTGGAAAATACCGATCTAAGTATAAAGTACCGACTTTTCATTTTTGAGTTACGCTGTTTACTCACAAACACGCGCCCGCGCGCTTTTCGAGTTCACTGGCCTTCAAAACATGCGTGTCTGGTGAACTCCTTATATCGAATTTTTTTAATGGGATACAATACTTCCTCCGAGATAGAAGAGAAAGTAAAATTGGGATAAATGGGAGAAAAATGTTATTTTTGTTGCGGTCTTGTTCTATGCCTGCAATTTATTTGGGCAATAACAATTAAAACTCTAAAAATCAAGTTAATAGGTATTTACGTAACTGCATAGCAAAGTGAGCTTTTAACTTTTTGTGGTTACATATAACATGTCGAAATACTTTATATATTGATTAAACATTGCACTGCATATTATGTTGGACAAGGACGCAGTCATATGTTTCAGTGAAGTAGTTGATTAAACAGTTGAAGGGAATACTAAAAGGTTAGTTTGGAATACAGAAACAACTGTACGGAAAAGTTGAATTTCTCGTACTGGTTTGGAGACGGAAAAGCATGAAATTGCGGATAGTATGAAACAAACATAATTTACAGCACTTTGTTTTCGGTATCCCACAATTAGCAGTGCTCAGTGGTATTGAAAATTCATATAACAATTATGCAATGTTTGTAATATGCTGTACGTTAACGTAATGTGACACACAAGAAAATGTATATCACCACCTCGTAGAGTAATTGTCTAAATGAACAGTTTATGCAAGATATCATTAAAATATTACACTTTTGTATTTCAGAATAACATCAAAGTGATTTTAAGGTTATTTGCTGGCTTCTATCGGGGCCATGCTACTTATGTTATCATAACCATATCCTGCAGAGAGTTGTATATCAGATTAAAAAGCTTTTAAAACCGAGTATGATATCGCCTATTGCCGCAAAGAATTCTTATTTCCTTTGTAATTTTAAAACCCCAAAAACTATTGATTAAGAAAGAGATATTTCTGCAACGCGGGATTTTCCTGCCTACCTGCAAAAGGTACGTCAGGCGTTCCGGTAAACTGATGGAGCGAAGAACTCCGTAAGACGCCTGAGGGCATAAATTCCAGCAAGCTAGTCTCATAGCCAGTTAAACGTCTCACCTTTCCAGCGGGCCAGCTCCCGTATCCTGTCTTAACATCTGTTGACCTGCCATTCGTTTGTAACCACGTGGTCTTCACTTTCTATTATACTGTGTATAGCTGTTTACTTCTAAACCAAAATACTGAAAACTAAATCCACCATAATAAATATTATTATTTAATTACCTTTATTGAAGATGCAGAGCTGTGATCCTCCGCGGAGTCGAATTTCTCCTGCCAAAGAATCGTTCCACATAGGTTTAAAAAAGCTGAAAAATCATGACTTTTGGTATTCAGCACATAATGGAAACATAAACAAACAAAACAAACAAACTCAAAACTGCACAAAACACAAAACAATTTACTTTAAAAACGAACACGACACCACAAAAATAAAACGAAATCAAAATACACTGACAACACAACACTAAATGCAAACACAACAACGACTACACATAACAAATAGAAATCCGAGTCAAACTTGGAAATAAACACAAAAACATGAACATAAAACAGCCGATTCGATCACGATGTCGTTGTTTCTCAGAGAGAAACGCACACGCGTCCTTCCCGCTTCAGCTTGCGCGAAGGAATAGTTGCATTTCGCTTCTCGCCGCCCACATTCCTGGAGCGCTCATAGCGGAGGCGCGCTATCTTGTCTTCGTAGTTGCAGCGCTCGCCGCCAGGTGTAGCAGGGAACGTACATAGCAATTATCTCGCACTCGTCACTCAAACCGTGGTGCGCAAGACTGCTGCGATTGAGAATCACGTTTTTTAAACTTTAACAGAACAGTTATCAAACATTTTAGAATCAGAATCTGCCCTTCTGCACATTTAAATGGCCAAACGTAACATTTAAATGTGCGTTCACGTGTCAAATACCTACGTGTAAAATTTAAAACTTTATTTTCTCGTAATATCTTTTCTTACATTTCTTCCACTTTAAAATACTACCCATGATACAATTTTTATTCAGTTTATTTCATATTGCGTTGTTTGAAGATTACTGAAAGTATCTAAAGACATTTTCTTGTTATCAAGTACAGTTTTGGATTTGATTAATACATATTTGACTTTTATAAAATTAAGTGTTACATCCTTTATTATTTTTTTCCAAGAAAATATTTAATGTTAAACACATAATGTTAATGTTGATTATAAAGCACTACATTCGAATAATATAATCCAAAATTTGAAATTTAACTATTCCACATTTTCAACACGTGTGGCATTTCCCATGAGACTTGATGTTATTTTTTTAAAATCACTTTCTGGGAAAGTTCGGTACATAGGAGAATAAAAATTGTCTACTTTTGTAGTACAATTATGTTAAACAAATCTGTAATAGAATTTTCAGTTGCATTTGTTTAAATTTATAGGAATTGGTGACTTCAGTAGGGAGTGCCCTTAAAACTGGGAAAAACAATTGTTGAAGCTAATAATAAATTAACAACCGAATGGTCAGTGTTCTGATTTCTGAACCCAAAGGTTTCAGCCTCGATTCCAGCCTGGGACGAAAGAATTCTCTTTAACCAGAATCACTCCCTAACCTCCGTAGAGACCAGCGTTAAAACATACAGTTCAAGTAATAACACCAATTGTTCCTCAAGGCAAAGCCAACGTAATGACCATGGAAATTAAAGGTGGCTGGCTATGACCGAGGGAGCTGGCGCCGTGGTAACGCGTACGATTTGCATTCGGGGGGTCCCGGGTTTGATTCCCGGCGATCTCCCACTCTGACCCATGGGTTTTTTCGGGGGTTTCTCGGGTCGTCAGGCAAATGCTGGAGTGGTTACTTCAGCCCCCGAATTTCCTGTTCCTCCATCTCGTTCCATTTATCATTTCATTCATCCTTCACCTTGCTAGGTTTGTTTCACGACGATGGTGTTTCGGTGCGGCGTGTCAGGGAAAACAGATGCTCTACGTGGAACTTTCTCCGTTCCTCGATTTTCGGCCGGTTGCCGGGGTAAACGGACCTTCCCTTCGGATTGGGATGTTAGAACCTCTGTGTGGGGCGAGGGTACTCGGTCTGCCTGTACGACTGTCGGGGCGCCTTGATCTGGAAACTGTAGGGACCCTGCCATTTCTGTGCCCGCATTCCTGGTTCCAGCCGACCGGTGCCTCCTCTCACCTCGTCCTCCCTCTTGGGGGCACCCTCTTGTGGGGCATAGGTGCAATATCCTCACTGGAGCAGTGCCGAGTCCCTCCAATAATCAGGGGAAATAGGTGGCTGTTGTGAACCTTCACAACAGCTATACAACCTTTTGGACAACAAAGCTAACATGAATGAGAACACCAGCACAGTACCCCCGACGGGAATACCCCAGCTGAAGGCGCTACAGACGACAGCCATGATGCTGTCCACTTTCTAAACCAAGGACCCCGAGACCTGGTTCCTGCAAGCCGAAACTACCCGCTCAGCCAAACGAGTCACATAGAGGGCTAGCTCAGCTCCCATTCCAGGTCGTCATCCATTGCTACAGAACCCAGACCAGACCCATATACAACACTCAGAACCGGCTAATTGTAGTCTAGCCCGCTCAAAGAAACAAAATCTCTTTAAGAACACAGGGTTGGGTGACCAGAAGCCCTCGCAGCTGCTGCGCGCCATGCACCACCATGCAGGTGGATCCAACAATGAACCAATCCTACGGCTCTTCTGGGTTCGACACCCATCGTCGAGAGTATAAACCATATTCGTGTCCTGGAAAAACGAACCCCTGGACAAACTAGCACAAATAGCTGACCGACTCCTCGAGATCCGACAACCACAAGAGTACCCATCACCTAGCAAAGCCACCCTGAACAACCAAACGAAATGCAACATCAGATAGAACCACTCTCCGGCCGACTGCAGGAACTGGAGCGCCGACAGACAACACGACCAACACGCAGGGACCCAGAGGAACAACAGACCCCACAAACAAACAGAATCTGCTGGTACCATCGAAGGTGGGGAGACAGGCCCGGAACTGCGTAGCACTCTGTCTCTCGAGATACGTACGACCCAAAACGTCAACAGGGAAATACGACAAAGGTCTGCCCCGCCGTGGACAATATATCAAACCGCTTATTCATCACCTACAAGGACCACCGGATTCCGTTCCTGGTTGATGCAGACGCCTGCATATCCACCATACCCAACAACTTCACACGGCGAAATACATCTACAAAAACATGTGCACCCAATGCCTCACCCAATTCACATTAGTGTACCAGAGAGCCACACTCAATCTCAGAACGAATAGGACTTCTTGGTGGCCGACATTCTCAACACAATAATCGAATACATTTCCTCGCACGTTTTAAGCTATCAGTAAATCTCACATCCAAAACCCTCACGACATCACCCTCAACTTACCCATTCACGGCACCATAGAACACTCCACATCACTCCTCTCCTCCATCGCACCTCAGAAGGTCCGTTTACCCTCCTGGGCTCCTACATAGAGATAACCACACCATAGAGGCGACAGGAGCTCCAGCCACATCCAAAGGAAGAAGGTTCCACCCTAGAATATATACGTGAAGACTAAGGAAGAGTTTAACGGAGGGGCTAGTCCGACCGTCTAAATCACCTTGTTCTTCACTCGTACACATTTTCCAGATACCAGACGGCTCGATTAGACCATGCGAAGTCTACAGGGTACTAAGAAAACAACACCGGACAGTTACGCAGTTCGCCACATTCGGGACTTCAAAACCCTGCTACAGGGAACCAACATCTACTCCACACGGGACATACAAAGAATCTTCCCTGACAAACCCATGCTCCGGAGCACACACCAAAAAACCCCATCATCACACCATTCGGCCTATTTGAATATACTCGAATGGGGTTCGCACTCAGGAATACAACTCAGACTTATCAAAGATTTATGAACCACCTACTACGTGACAAACCACAGGAACATGAACAACACCTCCCCATGGCCCTACAAAGGTTCTGCGAGTGCGCTCTACATCTCAACATCGTGAAGTGCATGCTAGAACAAACTACAGTCAAATTCCTGGGGCACATGATCTCAGCAGAAGGAAAGGTAGCGCCAATCACAGAGTTTCCTCGCCCAAAGGACACCACTGGGTTACGCCGGTTCCTGGGTATGGTCAGTTTCTACCGACGCAGCATTCCTCACGCTACCGCCACCTAACAACCTCTGATCGCCTTACTGCACAACACCAAAAAGAACGAGACACATGGACCGACATAACCATATGTTATTGCAAAGGCCGTGATTTCAACTATTTTGCTGAACAAATGGAGAGGAGAATAGACTTCGTCTACAAGAATATTAATTAGGTTAGTTTAGTTACAGTCAGGTATTATTATTACTATTATTATGTGAGTTATGTATATGCAGGATGTTTCAGAAATTCTTTGGCAAACTTCGGGTATGGGTTCCTTACACCACAAGAAGGAAAAAAGTTCATATGAACATATGTGCCATTATCCTTTGTTTTCTCGTTAGGAGGTGTTCAACACAGTGGTACACTTATAACACACAAAACTCATAATAAATGCTCGAAATGTCCTCCTCTTGCTTCTATGCATGCCTGTACTCGTCGAATCATGAAATGTCGCACCCTGTCAAAACCTCCGGGATGGTGTCGAATGGTTTCGCAGGCTTCCAAGACACGTCGATGAAGCGTTTCTGCATCCGGAATGGCTGCTCCATAAACCAATGATTTAAGATGTCCCCAGAGGTAAAACTCCACAGGATTGAGATCAGGAGAACGTGCAGGCCATGGAACTGGTCCTCCTCTGCCTATCCATCGGTCATGGTAGATACCAGTCAGTGCATCTCAAACAATGCGAATAAAATGTGCCGGAGCCAGGCATTTATCACATTTATCAGCAAGGCGACGATAAACAGCGACAAAGGTTGGATGACTCGGTTGTCTTCGGTCTGGAAACTCCATCTGATAGAGCCGTGCAGCCTCGCGTCCATTACCATTCGCGCGACCATACATAAAAATCATGTCTGCCTGTTCACGAAATGAATATCCAGCAATGGTGGAACGAAACACGTGCAGTTAACTCACTACATGTACACAATTGAAACGTTGAAGACAGACTAATGACAAATGACAAACGTAAATGTCTCCATAGCAACACTTCGCCATCTACCGTATGTAATACAATGGGTCAACGCCTTCTATGAATGCATAGAGAAATGAAGTTTTGAGGTTGGACCCCAAAGGCCGTTGAACTCACACTTTAATTGTGACAGGAATAACGCGAAAACCAAGCATTATGGGACATATGGTGTGAGGAACCAACACCCGAAGTTTGTAAAAGTATTTCTGAAACACACTATAAATAATAGTTTCATACAGTTCATTTTATACTCTCGAACATTTTCCAACATGTTCCAGTGTTGATTGATTGATATCATCACATACACATTTAGACACGAGAAAAGGTTGGACAATGAACAAAACTAAACTCTACAGGTTTTCCGCTTCAGAAATTATGTTCTTCTTCTGACGTCTGAAAACAAAATACTATTATAGAAGGTAGGAACTAAAACTTGGAAGAAATATGTTCAGAAAATACAGTTTATGATTTGCAAGCATGTGAGATTAAGCTCTCTAAATCATTTATTTTGTGAAAACAAAGCACAGAATATTAATTTGTTATAAAACCGTGCGTTCTCCACTGAAATTATAACCGATGTTCATTAACGCACAGGTGCGCCGTATAATATAAATGGCAAAATGTTTTCTGCTACCGAAAGGAATAATGCAATAATGATTAACATAATTTAATTTATGCCCGCTTTGGTAGATATATTTTATTGCACGTTTTATTTCTGAATTGCACCAATGCATATGGTTCTGTGCGTGCTGACAAATAAACGCAGTAAACTGAACAAACGAGAAATGATATGCAAAATATTTTGGTTTATATGGTTGTTTTTGTTTACAGACCTTTCTGGTAAATGGTAGAATTAAACCTGCCGTGTAAAGCGTGCTCAATACGAAAACATCACCTGCCGCATCACATACTTACCTACACATACCTACATCACATGTAGATGCAGAGGTAAAGTTGCTGTGTACACGCCTCTGTGGATACAGTCGAATCTACCATCTGCTCGTCACAGAAGTAGAGGTACAGTTGCCATACACATGCTTTTGTGGACACACGTCGAATCTGCCATCTGCTTGTCACAGAAGTAGAGGTACATTTGCTATGTATATGTCTCTGTGGACACGTGTCGAATCTGCCATCTGCTCGTCACAGAAGTAGAGGTATTGCTATAGATATGCCTCTGTGGACACGTGTCGAAGCTACCATCTGCTCTCACAGAAGCAGAGGTATTGCTATAGATATGCCTCTGTGGACACGTATCGAAGCTACCATCTGCTCTCACAGAAGCAGAGGTATTGCTATAGATATGCCTCTGTGGACACGTGTCGAAGCTACCATCTGCTCTCACAGAAGCAGAGGTACAGATGCTATGTATATGTCTCTGTGGACACAAGTCGAAGCTGCCATCTGCTCTCGCAGAAACACGGTACAGTTGCTATGTATATGTCTCTGTGGACAGTGTCGAAGCTACCATCTGCTCTCACAGAAACACGGTACAGTTGCTATGTATATGTCTCTGTGGACACGTTTCGAAGCTACCATCTGCTCTCACAGAAGCAGAGGTACAGTTGCTATGTATATGTCTCTGTGGACACGTGTCGAAGCTACCATCTGCTCTCACAGAAGCAGAGGTACAGTTGCTATGTATATGTCTCTGTGGACACGTGTCGAAGCTGCCATCTGCTCTCACAGAAGCAGAGGTATTGCTATGTATATGCCTCTGTGGACACGTGTCGAAGCTGTCATCTGCTCTCGCAGAAGCAGAGGTGCAGTTGCTATGTATATGGCTCTGTGGACACGTGTCGAAGCTGCCATCTGCTCTCACAGAAGCAGAGGTATTGCTATAGATATGCCTCTGTGAACACGTGTCGAAGCTATCATCTGCTCTCACAGAAGCAGAGGTACAGTTGCTATGTATATGGCTCTGTGGACACGTGTCGAAACTGTCATCTGCTCTCGCAGAAACACGGTACAGTTGTTATGTATATGTCTCTGTGGACACGTGTCGAAGCTGCCATCTGCTCTCACAGAAACACGGTACAGTTGCTATGTATATGCCTCTGTGGACACGTGTCGAAGCTACCATCTGCTCTTCACAGAAGTAGAGGTACAGTTGCTATGTATATGTCTCTGTGGACACGTGTCGAAGCTGCCATCTGCTCTCACAGAAGCAGAGGTATTGCTATAGATATGCCTCTGTGAACACGTGTCGAAGCTATCATCTGCTCTCACAGAAGCAGAGGTACAGTTGCTATGTATATGGCTCTGTGGACACGTGTCGAAACTGTCATCTGCTCTCGCAGAAACACGGTACAGTTGTTATGTATATGTCTCTGTGGACACGTGTCGAAGCTGCCATCTGCTCTCACAGAAACACGGTACAGTTGCTATGTATATGTCTCTGTGGACACGTGTCGAAGCTGCCATCTGCTCTCACAGAAACAGGGTACAGTTGCTATGTATATGTCTCTGTGGACACGTGTCGAAGCTGCCATCTGCTCTCGCAGAAACACGGTACAGTTGCTATGTATAAGCCTCTGTGGACACGTGTCGAAGCTGCCATCTGCTCTCGCAGAAACACGGTACAGTTGCTATGTATATGTCTCTGTGGACACGTGTCGAAGCTGTCATCTGCTCTCACAGAAGCAGAGGTGCAGTTGCTATGTATATGGCTCTGTGGACACGTGTCGAAGCTACCATCTGCTCTCACAGAAGCAGAGGTACAGTTGCTATGTATATGTCTCTGTGGACACGTGTCGAAGCTGCCAACTGCTCTAACAGAAGCAGAGGTGCAGTTGCTATGTATATGTCTCTGTGGACACGTGTCGAAGCTACCATCTGCTCTCACAGAAGCAGAGGTACAGTTGCTATGTATATGTCTCTGTGGACACGTGTCGAAGCTGCCATCTGCTCTCACAGAAGCAGAGGTATTGCTATGTATATGCCTCTGTGGACACGTGTCGAAGCTGTCTTCTGCTCTCGCAGAAACACGGTACAGTTGCTATGTATATGCCTCTGTGGACACGTGTCGAAGCTGCCATCTGCTTTCACAGAAGCAGAGGTATTGCTATAGATATGCCTCTGTGGACACGTGTCGAAGCTATCATCTGCTCTCACAGAAGCAGAGGTACAGTTGCTATGTATATGGCTCTGTGGACACGTGTCGAAACTGTCATCTGCTCTCGCAGAAACACGGTACAGTTGTTATGTATATGTCTCTGTGGACACGTGTCGAAGCTGCCATCTGCTCTCACAGAAACACGGTACAGTTGCTATGTATATGTCTCTGTGGACACGTGTCGAAGCTGCCATCTGCTCTCACAGAAACAGGGTACAGTTGCTATGTATATGTCTCTGTGGACACGTGTCGAAGCTGCCATCTGCTCTCGCAGAAACACGGTACAGTTGCTATGTATAAGCCTCTGTGGACACGTGTCGAAGCTGCCATCTGCTCTCGCAGAAACACGGTACAGTTGCTATGTATATGTCTCTGTGGACACGTGTCGAAGCTGCCATCTGCTGTCACAGAAGCAGAGGTGCAGTTGCTATGTATATGGCTCTGTGGACACGTGTCGAAGCTACCATCTGCTCTCACAGAAGCAGAGGTACAGTTGCTATGTATATGGCTCTGTGGACACGTGTCAAAGCTGCCATCTGCTCTCGCAGAAACACGGTACAGTTGCTATGTATATGTCTCTGTGGACACGTGTCGAAGCTGCCATCTGCTCTCGCAGAAACACGGTACAGTTGTTATGTATATGTCTCTGTGGACACGTGTCGAAGCTGCCATCTGCTCTCACAGAAACAGGGTACAGTTGCTATGTATATGTCTCTGTGGACACGTGTCGAAGCTGCCATCTGCTCTCACAGAAACAGGGTACAGTTGCTATGTATATGTCTCTGTGGACACGTGTCGAAGCTGCCATCTGCTCTCACAGAAACAGGGTACAGTTGCTATGTATATGTCTCTGTGGACACGTGTCGAAGCTGCCATCTGCTCTCGCAGAAACACGGTACAGTTGCTATGTATAATCCTCTGTGGACACGTGTCGAAGCTGCCATCTGCTCTCGCAGAAACACGGTACAGTTGCTATGTATATGG
This sequence comes from Deroplatys truncata, assembly GCA_030765065.1. Lineage (NCBI taxonomy): Eukaryota > Metazoa > Arthropoda > Insecta > Mantodea > Mantidae > Deroplatys > Deroplatys truncata. Next base: position 301,036,679 of record CM060975.1, on the reverse strand, counting down.
CTCTGTGGACACGTGTCAAAGCTGTCATCTGCTCTCACAGAAGCAGAGGTGCAGTTGCTATGTATATGGCTCTGTGGACACGTGTCGAAGCTACCATCTGCTCTCACAGAAGCAGAGGTACAGTTGCTATGTATATGGCTCTGCGGACACGTGTCGAAGCTGCCATCTGCTCTCACAGAACAGAGGTACAGTTGCTATGTATATGGCTCTGTGGACACGTGTCGAAGCTGCCATCTGCTCTCACAGAAGCAGAGGTACAGTTGCTATGTATATGGCTCTGCGGACACGTGTCGAAGCTGCCATCTGCTCTCACAGAACAGAGGTACAGTTGCTATGTATATGGCTCTGTGGACACGTGTCGAAGCTGCCATCTGCTCTCACAGAAGCAGAGGTATTGCTATGTATATGCCTCTGTGGACGTGTCGAAGCTACCATCTGCTCTCACAGAAGCAGAGGTACAGTTGCTATACACACACCTCTGTGGAGATGTGGCGAAGTAAGATTATATAGTTCAGGGATGAGACCTAGAGGACTAACGGTCGGCGGCCACATACCGATTCACAAGGCACTTCTAAAGTTCTAAACAGATCCGTCGCGATTTTACCACGTAGTTAAAGCGACGTAAAATGCAGAAAAAAAATCAATTTGAGTTCAACTTTATGTTTAAAATTTTGTTCTCCGCAAATGCTTTCTGGTATTTTCAATTGTCATTTGTTTTCAACCATTGTTGCCAACCCAAAGGAAGTAGAATTCCGCTACATTACGAAATAACTAAAAAATGTTTTTCGGTTACTATTCTAAGCACCATGAAGTGAAATTTTTTTATTTTTAAAATATAGGATTCAAAATGCCATAAAACGTCGTACAACGTTCGGCCGTTATGAAGAGCCAACATACACTATTAACTAAGCTCGCCTGTGATCGCATGTTAAGTTCTATATAACGGTCTTACATCTAAATAATTAAAGGAGGTCAGAAGGCTACCTGTACAACTCTTATCAGTAACGCGAAAAGTACACCAATATTGCCAACGTTTCCGAGAGTGGCAATGCAGTCGAAATTTAAATAGTGCATGCCTCTGTTTCCCAATTGATCTGAGGGCCGGCCACCAGAGGCAGCGATAGAAAGAGCATATCAGATAAGCTTAGTAATTTGTTCGAAGTGGCATTTCAGTAAGAGCAGTCAATCTGTGGCACAAATCCCTTTAAGTGGAGGGTTTCCTGCCATTAGGAAACAGTAATCGATTCCTACCAAACTTAAATGCAGTGCAGCGGTTCGGTCAAGTATGTACTCCTTTTGACTCATAATTTTTACTTTCTACCATGCGTGTAGTAGGCAGAGGAAGTATTCGATATTGAGAGTTCACCACAAAGGATGTGTCTTCAGGTCCCTTGGGAACAAAAAATGGTATCTCTCAGCAGCGTAACTAAAAAATCATAAAACGAATAAATACCAATGATGTAAGTTGAGACCTTAACCGGGGATTACGATGCTTAACTTAACGCGATGTAAGACTGTGTTAAATAGAGTTACGAGTATTTCGAGTTAAATTGACATAAAGTGAAAGTCTAACACATTGTACTAAATGAAGCTATTTAGAATTAACTTAACGCAACTTAGCGCGACGTAACGCGAAAGTCTAACACATTGTATTAAATAGAGCCACTTAAAGCTAAGTTAAAGTGAAATTCTAACACATTGTATTAAATGGAGCTATTTAAAGCTAAGTTAACGTAAAATTCTAACACAATATATTAAATAGAGTTATTTAAAACTAAGTTAACGTGAAATTCTAATACACTGTATTAAATAGGGTTATTTAAAGCTAAGTTAACGTGAAATTCTAACACAATATATTAAATAGAGTTATTTAAAACTAAGTTAACGTGAAATTCTAATACACTGTATTAAATAGGGTTATTTAAAGCTAAGTTAACGTAAAATTCTAACACAATATATTAAATAGAGTTATTTAAAACTAAGTTAACGTGAAATTCTAATACACTGTATTAAATAGGGTTATTTAAAGCTAAGTTAACGTGAAATTCTAACACATTGTATTAAATAGAGCCACTTAAAGCTAAGTTGAAGTGAAATTCTAACACAGTGTATGAAATAGAGTAATTTGAAGCCAAGTTAACGTAGAATTCTAACACACTGTATTAAATAGAGCCACATAAAGCTAAGTTGAAGTGAAATTCTAGCACAGTGTATGAAATAGAGTAATTTGAAGCCAAGTTAACGTAGAATTCTAACACACTGTATTAAATAGAGCCACATAAAGCTAAGTTGAAGTGAAATTCTAGCACAGTGTATGAAATAGAGTAATTTGTGGTCAAGATAACGTGAAATTCTAATATATTGTATTAAATAGAGTTATTTAAAGTTGCGTTAACGTAGAATTCTAACACACTGTATTAAATAGGATTATTTAACGCTAAGTTAACCTGAAATTCTAACATAATGTATTAAATAAAGTTATTTAAATCTAAGTTAACGTGAAATTCTAACACATTGTGTTAAATGAAGCTATTTAGAGTTGACTTAACGTAAGTTAGCGTGTTAACACGACTTAGACGTAACGCAAACACATAACACACTGTAGTAAGAATTATAACTAATATAATTTTCCGGGCTGTTATGCCGTGGTCTGCTGAAGAAAGATTTCCCAGACGTTTCGTCCACAACTGCGGTGGACATCTTCAGTGGCGCGGACGAAGTCTTCTCGGTGAAAGTATCGCAGCGCCTGATGCGTTGGCCGTTAGTGCCGCTCTCTTTATAGTGTGGACGCTCTCTGCTGATTGGCGCGCTGGTATGAGGGGGCTGGCGCCTGCTGTGTTGGTACCACACAGCGGAGCGCTAACACCAGACTCAGCGAACACAAAAGAAACTGCCGCCTGGGCCATACAGAAAAATCGGCAGTCGCCGAACATGCCATTGAAGCCGAGGGCGAACACATTATTAGATTTCAGGACACCAACATTCTTTCCTCCATAAAACATTACCATACCCGGCTACAACGCGAAGCAATAGAGATTTACAAACATCCCAATAATTTCAATAGGAAAGAAGAAGCATTGAAACTCAACAGTAACTGGCATCTAGTCATCAAAAACAAGAAAGGTCATACAAAACCGAAAAACACTGCGAGCCAATCAGAAGAGAGCAACAACACAGCAGGCGCCAGCCCCCTCATACCAGCGCGTCAATCAGCAGAGAGCGTCCACACTATAAAGAGAGCGGCACTAACGGCCAACGCATCAGACGCTGTGATACTTTCACCGAGAAGACTTCGTCCGCGCCACTGAAGATGTCCACCGCAGTTGTGGACGAAACGTCTGGGAAATCTTTCTTCAGCAGACCACGGCATAACAGCCCGGAAAATTATATTAGTTATAATTGTGACACCGGCCGTGAAAGCCTACGTTCTTACACTGTAGTAAGAGTTATTTATAGTTGACTTAACATCACTTAACCTAACGCGACGTAACTTAAAGTTTGTTTATGTCAATATTTTGCTTCCCATTACGTTAATCTGGATGTCAGGTAACTAATTTGAACCAAGTGGCTTACAGTAATAAAAGAAACTACCAATCAGCATCATTCCGTTACGTTAAGTGTATTCTAATTAGACCTTTAACTTAGCACCATTTCTTAACCTCACTTTACGTGCCGGCACGTTAAGTTCATCATAAACCCGAAAAAAGTTTAAATCAGTGTTTCAACTCAAGTCGAAAAGTTGAAATACCTTTCTTATTGTGCATTTTTACCTTCCCTCCTACATATTAGTTAGAGAAGAAATCTGATACGGAGATCTCAACGGAAATACATATTTTGAGGTCTCCTGAATTCTAAAAAGCAATTTTAGAAAAAGGTCCGTGTGTGTGTGTGAACAGCATAACTCAAAAATGAAAAGTCGGATAAACACAAAAATTTAAGTTCAGTATCTTTCAAAGATGCGACAAGAAGTTTTTCAAGAAAATACCCCCATCCCAAACTACCCTTTACATGGAACATTTTTCGAAACTTTTTATTTTCTAAAAGATGGGCTCTAACAATTTTGATTAAAATGCCATACGTTAAAGATGTTTACATGACAAATAAAATGCATATTTTGAATTTTCTGGGACTATCCTGTGAAGTCATCTCTATTCGGAAGGAACCTTGTATAATCTTGCATAAGTGTAAAGGTAGGCGACAGACGAAAACGTACCAAAGAAAAACACACAATTTATTTAAAATAACTTTTTTGTAGCATCAGCCATTTCGGAGATATTCATTATTAAAGGTTCGATTTGTCCAATACTTTGTCATTCTTTTTAAGTCCCATTAATTTTCAGCTGTTACTCGCGATGTCATGGAAACAGTATGAAATTTAAGGCCAGCATATAGCGTCCAGTTGTTAAACATTTGACTGTCGCTGTTCTCTTTGTATCTATAACGCAATGTGTAATGTAACTGTTTCTACAAAGGTTTGTCTGGATTAAACGATAAGAGGTAGAGCCAGTCATGTAAATGTAAGACATCAGACTTTTTGAAATGTTACTAACCAAATCTGTAAGCATAATGCATTTGGCAGGTCTTGTTATATACTTTTCGATAGTGTAACGGTATTAAGGTTACAAATTGTTTAACATTATTATAGCACCGCGTTTGGAAGCCAATTTGCAACGGTATTACAAATAATGTTACAAATGTTGTGTGTTTACTTCACGCGTTGCCATCTTGTGACGTCATTCTTTGTTTGGTTCGTAGCTCCCTCTGGCGTTAGCAATTTGCATGAATTAGTGTTCGAAAGAATTTAAATTTAGTATATTGTCCTCCGGCTAGCTATCATCTTATCTTGGTAGAACTTGTATCTCTTGCAGGGTGTGAATCGGAAAGGAATCTTTTATCCAGAAATTATACTTAATGAAGAAATTGGTTTTATAACTTTTATTGCCTAACACGTCCACAAACACTTTTACAAATTGATTTTAGATACTCGCCAAACTGAAACTGTTTGCAATAACTTCTTACTTATCACTTTTAACTCGCATACTTCAACTTTGTGTAGAATTAACTTTATAATAATTTAGATTCTCGTAATTCTGCTGCGCGTAACTTGACGTAATGAAGGACTGACGATGAACTGAGAGACCGACGTTTAGTGTATTGAGAATTCCGTTGAACTGGGGACAAGCTCCCTCAGGCCTGGCTTATTTATAGGCCTGCCTCAAGATACGCCTAAAGATTATAAATGAACTGCTATTGGCTAATAAAACGCGCCAACATTAGCGTCTATTTTAATATCCAATGAAAACCACGAATACATATTACTTTAGGAAATGTTCTAGAAGCTTCTAAACGGAAAAAACGCGCGAAACATTACGTAACTTCCTTGTTCCCGGTAATGATAAACAACTCATCCCATCGCTGCATTATTGCGTTATTGTTGACAGTTTCAGTAAAGCCGTATATTATTATTTACCAATAATAATTACAATTAATAAACCTCTGAAATCAATGTCACATAAAAATACATATTCATATTATTATCATTAATTACATCTGAGTAATTTGTGATACAAATTACCGTATCAATAGTCTGAATATTACAGAATTGTGCAAGTTTTTCTTTATTATTCATGTACGTAAAGGCTTATCACGAGAAACAGTATAATTCTTGTGTTGTAGGGGTAGGTTCGAATCTCGGTTAGGGTGAGTTACCCGGATAAGCTTTATCCGGCGTTTTCCCTTATCCTGTACAGACGAATGTAGAATAACTAAGCTCTATGGATCTTGCAGTGGTATTATGGTTTGTTTGTTAGCCCCACGTTGTGGTAGCCAAATATGTGGCAGTATTAATGTTTGTAATTGAAAATGCTACTGTTTATTTGCCGCACGTATAAAAGACAATTTGTCGCGGTCACTTCGTGTTATCTTTTACTGAGCGCCTGTTATTGTATTTAATTTTGGGTTCACTGTCCTCCGGCTAGCTATGATTTCTCGGTCAAGCACTTATCTTGTACAAGGTGTGTAAACGGAAAGGAGTTTTTATCCAAAGATAACACTGATAAAAGAATTTGTTTTACACTTTTATTGTCGTAACACATTATTCACTTTCACCTATTAATCTTGACACTCGCCAAACTGAAACTGTTATAATAACTTCTTTACTGCCCATTATTAATTCGCGTGCTCCAACTTTTTGTGTAATTAACTTTACGACACGAGAGATTTTTCATAAATTTGCTACGCGTAACCTTGAACTGCGTGCGACGCATATTCCATGAATGCCTCCGTTGAACTACGTGAAACTTGACCCTGACACTGAATTTATACTTCCGCGCCCCAATATGCCTAAAGATTACAACCGAGCTGCTATTGGTTAATAAAACGCGCCAACATTAGCGTCTATATTTATATCCAATGAAAATTACGAAAACATATGCTCTGGGGAAAATGTTCCAGCAAATTCTAAGAAAAACACGCCACACTGACGTCATTTGCTCGTCTCTAATAATGATAAACAGCCCACCCCCTCGCTACATTATTGCACGCTATTATTATCAGTTTCAGTAAGGCCGTATAAACCCACTTCTCGACAATGCTTACAATCAACAAACATCTCAAATCAATGTCACACAACAATGCATATTCACACTACAATCACTCTGACATTTACATAATTTGTGATACAAATTACTGCGTCAATCTCGGGCTCATTTGTGCATCATTTCACTTATTCATCGTCCGATATGAACCTCCCGGTTAAATGAGGTTAAGGTATAACAAAAGAAACAATAAATGCTTATGTGTTACATTCACATTAGTTTCTCTACCCATTCTTCAACAAACTAATCTTACAAAAGCTTATTACTTTCTCTACTACGTATAGTAAGTAGGGGAAGTATTGTATTCCACCCAAAAATTCGATACCGAGATTTCACCGGAAATATATGTTTTGAGACCCCCTGAATCCAAAAATAGAGCATTTTTGAAAACATGTCCGTGTGTGTGTGTCTGTGAACAGATAACTCAGAAACGAACACTATTTAGGTTCAGTATCTTCCAGAGATGCGTCACGAAGGTTTTTCAATAAAATCCCCCCACCCCAGCTTATCCTTTACTTGGAACATTTTTCGAAAATTTTAATTTTCTCAAAAATAGCTCTAACTATTTTGATTAAAATATCATATGTTTAAGATAGGCGGCGCCGTGGCCGAGTGGTTAGACCGCTCGCCTCCCACCGAGGCGGCCCGGGTTCAATCCCAGGGACCTGCATGTGGGATTTGTGGTGGACGAAGCGGCGTCTGGGCGGGTTTTCTCCGGTTTCCCCCGCCATTCATTCCACTAACTGCTCCATCATCACCTTTCCTTTCATCCATTTCACCAACATTTCGTTTCATCTACTTCCTTCACCTCATACCACGCATCGGGCTGATCACCCATCCTGGATGCTCTGTCTGATCCATGAGCGTCTGCTCCTCGACGGGCCTCTGACCCCAGGCACCCGCTTGTAAGTCCTGGGGGGTGTAAGTCCTACATAAGAGGAGGGTAAACAGATAATGAATGAATGAATGTTTAAGATACTTTCATGACAAATGAAATGTATATCTCGAATTTTCTGGGAATGTCTCCAAAAGTATTCTTCATTGTGAACGACTTTTGCATAACTGGTAAACCATAAGAGATAGACAAACTTTTACTACACAAAAAATGTAGATCACATTTAAAATACACAATTTATGGCATATACATTTTTTTTTGCTGAGTGAAACATTTTCGAGATATTGCTTGTTATTCCCTTAAATTTTCAATACTTATTTTCTCAAATGGGAATTCGTTATTCATTTCTTTGTCTTGGATATGCAAAGAGTATTAATCTGTGGCAAAGAGAATGGTGCTGCACCTAGCAACCATCTATTAAGAGATATGTATATGCTTAAAGGCTACTGCAAATACAAAACAAGGGGAACATAGTAGGCGTTAAGCGATAGTCAAATGTTTTTAGAACTGGTCGCTATGTATAAAATGTAATTCTCTTTGCATGTCAAAAGATCGTTTCTGCAAATGTTTATCTCAATTAATATGAAATAGATGGAGAATAAGAGTTTGTAAAAATCGTTTGTACAAGAGTAGATAAAGTCATGTGAGTGTAACACATCGGATTTTTTTTCTATCTACTTTATGTTAATCCAAATAAGGATTTGCAGAAATATTTCTATTACATATTTCCTTGTAGGTGCAAGAAGAATATGGGGAAATATGTAGCGATATTTCCGCCTGATTAAGAATACATAAAAAGGAACTCTATAATAATTATAGTTTAGGAATTATTAATAATTAATTAACATTCAGTTTCATAAATTTCCATAATTTTAAAGCCATATAATTAAAAACTGTATCAATCGAAGGCCCTTCAGAACCTGTAAATATGTTTTAAGTCTCATTAATATTGTTAAATAAATAAAGGCGTAATTGCATAACAAAAACTACAAGATTTAGGCAAAAATAAAAGTAGCTACGTTTTAGACTGTCCATTATGTTTTCCGAGCGTGGGGCCATAAAAATCAAAACCGTCTTTTGTACTTAGTGGGGATGAGGCAAGTTTTAAGAGTAAACGGATGCTATGAGGCAACGGACATTTCTTACAGTTAGGCTTTGAATTTTCAATCAGGTAACCAATAAACGTAGAGAATAGTTGTGAGAACCAATGGAAACATAGTAAGACGCAGTGACATGTATAAAATTTGGAGGCGAACAGTCGTTGTTATATGTGAATGCGAGCGTGGTTTTGGGACAGTTTGTCATGATTCTTCGTTGAGGTAACACGTACCACTCCGGGTCAGAAAAGGACGATATATTCCTAAATCTGATAAGTACCGCGCAATTATACAATTATAAAGTGATGTAGGTAGAAAAATTATATAATATGCTAACTGTATTCTTCGATATAATTATATCCAAGCTCATATACGAGTTAATGTTAGTCAAGTGACTATTTCAAGTTCGCGCGAATCTAAAGAACGGTGATAGAGCACCGAGATATTAAATAACTAGCCGGAGCAAACTTTAGTGTTCCAAAAGACATTAGTGCGAAGACAGTGTTAAAAGAATCACATGTGTTAGGGAATACCAATGAATGTTGCAGGATTTCTAGCATAAAGAGTGAGAAAAGTGAAAACAGTGTTTCTTTCAAGACAATATTCTGGTGCCACCACTCCCCCAATCCTACCCTGACAACAACTGTAGGGAATTTCAGGCCGATTCGCCGACAGTTGACCGTGAGATCGACGAGAAGCGCTTCCTGACTGGTATCGGCGATTACGAGTCTTCAAGATTTCACCTGCAACGACGCAGAGAAGAGAACGACTGCGAGGTAAGAGTAACACAAAGAAGTAGCGCGCACTCAAAACGCTACAAATATTAGGCTTAAGTCATAGTCAAATCTCTTAAGAGCGGTAGCTAAATATGGCTTTAAAATTCCGTTCTCTTTGCACGACCATGAGCGACTTTACAGTTGAAAAAGTACGATGTATTTGACAATTCAAATCAATAGCAAATAATACATCGGAAATGGTTAAACTACAAAAAAGTTTATTTGGCATAACTTGTTTGCTTTAACGAGCTCCACCAAAAAATTCAAACATTCCTCTCATTTCTCATGAAACATACCTTAAATATTTGGGTTGGGGAGATTTTTTTTGAAAATCTTCATGTCGCAACTTTGGGAGGTACTGAACTTAAATACGAAACTTGACATTTATTGGAGTTTTCGTTTTTAAATTATGCTGTTCACAAACAAAACATGGACCTTTCCTTAAAATACTTTTTTTTTACTTTCTCTACCATGTACGTATGTATATACTTTGAGTGGCTATTTTTTCTTTCTTTGGTCCACCATGCAAGTAGGATATATAGGAGAGAGCTGGCGCAGTTTTTTGCGTTTATATGGGAAAGGATAGGGAAAACGAGGCTAGATGCGACGGTTCAAGGAGGAAAATGCGTTTATATGGGGGAGATAGGGAATACGAGGACTGACGCTAGGCTAGACAGTGGTAGGAGGGGGAATGCATCTTATATGAGAGAGGTAGGGGAATATGAGGAGAAGTGCTAGGCTAGACAGAGGCTGAGTAATGTATGGTTTATATGAGCGGTATAGGAAAACGATGAGAGGTGTTAGACTAGACAGGGCTTGAAACGTAGTGCATGGTTTGTATGAGAGATATAGGAAAACGAGGAAAGGTGTTAGGCTAGACAGAAGTCGAGGAGTAGAGTATGGTTTATATGAGAAGTATAGGAAAACGAGGGGAGGTGTTAGGCTAGACAGAGTTTGAAAATAGAGTATGGTTTATATGAGTGGTATAGGAAAACGAGGAGAGGAGTTAGACTAGACAGAGATCGAGGAGCAGAGTATGGTTTATGTGAGAGTCATAGGTAAACGAGAGAGGCGTTAGGCTAGACAGAGCTAGAGGAGTAGAGTATGGTTTATATGAGAGGTATAGGAACAGGAGGAGAGGTGTTAGGCTAGACAGGTAGTGTAGCAGTAGGAATATGGACTTATATACAGGAGAGATAGGGAATATGAGGTGCTAGACTTGAAAGCGACTTTAGACGTGAACTTAGCGGAAAACTGTTTCATGTCAATGTTCTAGACATACCCATCACGTAACCTATTCAGGGAAAAGGTGACTCGTTCAGGGGAAAAAGGTGACTGCTCAGGGAAAAAGGAGGTCCACAAAGGGAAAAAGTTGACTAGCAAAGGGAAAAACGTGACCAGCAAAGGGAAAAAGGCGACCAGCAAAGGGAAAAAAGGTGAGCCATAAAGGGAAAAAGGTGACCTGCAACGGAAAAGCTAACCCACTAACACTAACAGGTAAGTAATTCAGCTAGTATTGCAAGAGGTTGACTGCATCATAGCAGTGTATGATTTCACATGTAATTCAGCTAGTATCGTATGTATTTAGGCTAATTCATCTAGTAACACAGAATAGATTCCAGAGGCTAACTGCATCATGGCTCTGCATAATTTCACAGATAATTCAGAGGGTATCTTAGGTATTTAGGATAATTCAAGTAACATAGGTGTTTAGAGTAATTAAGCAAGTATCACAGGAGGCTAGATTCCAGGGTTGGGTATAGCATAGCCTCGTATTTCACAGGTAATTCAGAGGGTATCGTAGGTATTTAGGATAATTCAAGTAACATACGTGTTTAGAGTAATTAAGCAAGCATTACAGGAGGGTAGGTTCCAGGGGCTGGTATAGTTTCGTATTTTACAGATAGTTCAGGTAATATCGTAAGTATTTGGGTAATCAGTATAGTTTCACAGATACTCGTGATAATTTCGATCAGAGATTTGTATCACAGCTATTTAAGGTAAATGCAGGTGATTCAGGTTGTATCAATGGTATTTGAGTCATTTTAACAGATAATTCTGATAGTATCACAGCTGCTCGTACTAATTTAGAGCAGGAATTCGTATCTCAGTTAGTTAATGTAATTTCACTTGATTCGAGTAGTATCACAGGTATTTAAGTCATTTTAACGGGCAATTCAACTAGTATCACAGGTACTCATGGTAATATAGAGAGTAATTAAATTATAAAACATTTCTCATCCAACGTTACAACAATTTATATACTTTTTTCTAAATCTTACAAACTTATTATATGTTAAACAGTTATTGTACGATGCGGAGAGGGATAAACTGCATATTGGTTCACAAATTGAAAAGCTTTACGTCAACATACCTTTATTTTAGTTCTTTGTAGATGTCTCTCCCCTTTTATCTAGGCTTGAGACTAGCACTAGGATTGCTCCTAATGGCAGGGTTACCACCTTCCCTTCCATCTTCTTCTTTCTTCATCAGGCGTCAGCTATCTGCATATACAGCACACAGATAACCTTCTTTTTTAAGATTGTAGACTCACGAGAAAATCTTTATCTTTAACTTACATTCTTTTAAGCACTGTTTGTAATGGCGTAATGTCCATACGCATATGTCGTTATCCCATCCTCAGCAATAATTCTTTTATCATCAAACGGAGTCAATGCAATTTTATTCACTTGCACTGTAGCAAGAGCATGCTTTCGTGATAGGATAAGATTCATAGGTGTTCTGATGATTTCACAGGTTTTAAGACAGTCTGTATAGCTGTCAAACGAAATGTACTGCTTAATAGCGCTACGTTTTATACCTTTAATCTTTTTTATCATTGACCCTTGAATATCTAAGGCATACATCTTAGGACGTAGTCCAACAAAGCGTAGGATGATTTTGCTATTAGCCTCATCTTTAAATTTTCCCAGTACCTTCTTGTTCTGAGTAGAGTAACATATATGGTTGGCAGGGTAATCAGCTGTATCGAGATGCTCAAGAAAACGTAGCTTGTCCTGGTACACATCTTCAGTTGTTACACGATGAATGAACGAATCAGTGTCCATATACATAAGCTTCAGGTTTTCAGCTCCATAATAAGGCAACAAAACGTCGTAATGATAGTTATACATTAATGTCTTGGAGATGTCCAACACACTCATACCAATGTATATAGGCTTGTTGAATACAATCTGACGAGAGGCCATATGTACAGCAGCTAGATTATCAGCATATATCGTCCTGTCGATAAACGTAGGCTTGGCGATCAGCTTCTCTAGAGTTTTTTCATTGGTCACCAGTCGTATATCCATACGGTTACGCAGGTTCTCCATAGTTTTTCCAAACATAGCGTTGTTAAAGAGCTTGTAGAGATCCTTCTCGAAATCATTTGCAGCTTGTTGTCGTAACCTGTTGTTAAATTCCACATAAGGTTTCAACCACTGAGACTGTCGGAATTGTAGCACACGATGGATTTTTGTTAGTCGTAGTCCATGACTAAGAGCTTGCTTCAAAGCCATGTAATGTACTACATACTTCTTTCGAGGTCCAAGATGAGGTATCAGTTTCTTTGTAGATGATTCCAATGGTTTCATACACTCTGGCAGGAAAGGTAGATCGTTGTGTAGATCGTGAAGTTCAGCAGGATACTCGATGTCGACTTCTAATATGTACCCATGAGGATCATCTTCTTGTAGTGTTTCTAAGCTGATTTCTTCAGGCGACACCCACTGAAATCCACCATAAGGGAGAGCGTGACACATTGCCCACCCATATTGGTTATTAGCGTCGTCATATGTGATAAATTGGGTTGGTCTCGACGGATCAAACTTCTCCATATATGTGTTATTAGCCTCTGCATACCGATGGGAAACTTGACATAAACCTCCTCTTATACCAGATTCCACCATGAGTAATTGATCATAATCCTGTAACAGTTCCAGCTTAATTCCAGTATACAGTAACATGGCGTCCCATGTAAGACCTGGAGAGGTAAAATAATGTGCAGGATCAACTTTGTGTGTTTTGAGGGTTTGCTCTCTGAACGTCTCAAAGACATCAGCTAGGAGAAGTACATCCGAAGTTAAGTAGAGATCGCTGTACTCTCCCAGGTTTCTCACATTAAACAGCTCCCATACATTTTTAGCATGATCGTAGTCAGCATCACTAATTTCTTCTTCATTTAATCTATTGTAGAAGGAGTCCTTAGGAGGTAAGCAGGTTTCGTTCAGGGCATCCCATGATGTAACAAAATCATATGGAAATACACCCTTACGGGTCATCAACTTCAATTTGTCTTCTCCAAAGTACTTTAGCGTTTCAGGATACGAGGTTAGATTTTTTACCAACTTATCCAAGCTTGTACTGAGGAACCGAAAACTATCTACAAACCGTAGCTTTATATCTCCAACATACTTGGAGAATGATATATAGCTTTCTTCAGAGCTAGGAATTACTTCCACACGTTCACTTGTACAACCCAGCTCCTTAACAATGAAGTGTGAGTCATATCCACTGAGGTTGTGCATGAAGACAGGGATATATTTAGGTGTTTTACAGGCTAAATTACATTCATTATGAAGACTTCCACGATATTCACCGCTGATGTGATCATGGTCGCGTACTTTATAGTTCTCTTCTGTAAAGGGTTTTCCACACAAGTAGCATACTGTAGAGGCGCTGAAATCCAACTGCTCTTGATCCGTAAGTTTCAGAGGCTTAGCAGATTTGTATATGTCCTCAATCATTTTTGCAAGAGATGTCAGGTACAGCATAAACTTCTGATAAGCATCAGCACCACGATACACATAGGGTTGCTTAGGAAGACCAGTTTCGAGATGTTCAACGTTGGTTGATGGTTTAACGTAAACACAGAAGCTCATTGCTGTGTGCTCTTGATAAGGGGTTGTATAGGAAGTTTCAGGATTGGGTATACACGTATGGCATGGAGTGAGAATACTTTCAAAGTCTGCGTAGATGACGTAAGGTAGTTTCAACATCCTTTCAAAATTTTTAAACTGTACGATTGATTTGTCCTTTGTAGGCATAACTACCCTCGCAACACCATGTTGGTTACAGATTGATGTATGTTCCTGCAGTTTTTCCTGTCCACTTAGTCCATATCGATCATCAAAATGTGTAAAGCAGCGCTTACAAGTATAAACCCGTCCATTATGGCTTGTTTTCTGGCGTCGAACGAGTTTCTCAAAATTCTTTATATATACGTAGTGATGTTTTCCATTGCTGTCATTCAATAGTAGCAGGTCGCGATGTTCAGGTAGTTCAATGTCAACAACCTTTATCGGATACACTTCATGCTTCTCATCCAGCCCGAAAACGTTAATAGATATCTTGTTAAGCTTCTCAAATTTAGGTATTTGAGAAAGTGGAGTAGGGTAAGAAACACAGCTGAAGTCGTACTTATCTTGAAGTTTCTTATATTTGCTCACCCGTTGTGCATCCTTCTCGACGAATTTGGCCAATACAGAGTACATGAAACATAGCTCATCAGTTAAATTCTGGATGTTAATGCAGGCTTTTCTTGCTTCAACAGAGGGGGGTAGGGGTATGTAGCTACTTCCTCGCAACGGGTTGTACTTGTTAATACGAAGGCGTACCCCTTCCACAGTAAGCAAGGCCCAGCTGCTACCCTTAAGCTGAGACTCATCCATTTCAGCAACCAATTTCTTGAATTTCACTTCCAGCATAGAGTCCAGATCAGTTTCTAGGAAAACAGCTTGATTTCTGGTTTTAAATGTCTTGTCACAGGTTTCTCCGATACTGTTAACAAATCTACACTCAGCTAACAGATTAATTTTCAAACTCTTATGAATGCTAAGCTCTTTATGCACAGCCTGGATTATCCGTTGTTTTGCCTCTCGCAGATACATATTCAGGTCCTTAGTCGATTCACATCGTATAAAATACGATTTCAAGCGTCCATGGAATGAAGTTTCGTATTCTTTCATATCACAGTCCTCCATTGTTGACAGTAACTGATGTTTAGTTGGCTCCAATCTTCTTTTCTTCTGAGGGCTGCTTATTTCACATATATCTTCGTGTCGCTGTCCCTTATAACAATCTTTGAAGGTTACATTACAATGTTTACATTTGAAGAGCTTCTTGCAGCTCATCTCGTGTCTTCTCTTGTCATAACCTCGGAGGAACTTCTTCCCACATTTTCCGCATGCATATCCAGTAGCGCTTGGAATAATATCCTTATACGCTGAGTTATTCATCTTTATTCTTGATGTAATAACGTATTAATCACTGATCAATGAAATGTACGCCTTGATACCACTTTAGAAAGCTGATTATTCTTGGAGAGAACACGATGTTAACACCTCAGAGATGATCAACAGAATGAATTTCAATACTCAAGTTCGCTCTATTTATAGAGAAAGCACGAACCTTTTTTAATCAATTATATCCTGATTATTAATACTAAAAACGGTGATGAAGCGTGTAAGCTCTTATATATTTCAATTCGTGTTACACTGATGTTCGAGCGTCTCCGTATAGCTTCGTATGTTTAGAGAGAAAGTGTAAAGTATTGTGAAGATGTTATGTATTGTTCGGCTATAATCGTACAGATTCGGAGAGCTTGACTGGTGAAGGTGATGAACGATCCGTCAACCGAGCAGGAGGCAAGCAGTCCCTTCGCGCAACGAAACCTAGATGCAAAAGAAAGAAAATCGTGTTAGATGAGAAACCACCCAGACATTCGCCTGCAGACCATGGAAAACCATGAAAAAATATGTCAGAGTGAGCGTCCAACGGAACTCGAACCAGCGACTCTAAAAGCACATGTGAAAGATACAGATTATATAGAATGAAAGGAAATCGGTGACGATGAGAAACCACTCCAGCATTCGCCTGCAGACCAGGGAAACCCTAAAAAATATGTCAGAGTGATCGACCAACAGGGAAATCAAACAAAAGACCTTAGAAACATATAGGTTAAGATGTAAATCAAATAAAATGCAATAAAATCGTGATAGATGAGAAACCACCCAGACATTCGCCTGCAGACCATGGAAAACCATGAAAAAATATGTCAGAGTAAACAACCAACGACAATCGTACGAGGGAAACCATCAGATTACTCTAGAAGCAAAAAGTTACAAATGAAAGAAAATCGTGATAGATGAGAACCCACTCAGGCATTCGCCTGCAGACCAGGGGAAACCATGAAAAAAAATCAAAGGGCTGAGCGACTGGCGGATAGAGTGCCTCTAAAAGCAAACGTGAAAGATACAGATTATATAGAATGCAAGGAAATCGCTGACGATGAGAAACCACTCCAGCATTCGCCTGCAGACCAGGGTAAACCCTAAAAATATGATGTCAGAGTGATCGACCAACAGGGAAATCAAACAAAGACCTTAGAAACATATAGGTTAAGATGTAAATCAAATAAAAATGCAATAAAATCGTGATAGATGAGAACCCACTCAGACATTCGCCTACAAGCCAGGGGAAACCATGAAAAAATATGTCAGAGTGAGCGTCCAACGGAAGTCGAACCAGGGACTCTAAAAGCAAACGTGAAAGGTACAGATTATATAGAATGAAAGTAAATCGTGTTAGATGAGAAACCACTCCAGCATTCGCCTGCAGACCAGGGGAAACTATGAAAAAATCAAAGGGCCGAGCGAGTGGCTGATAGAGTGTGCGACCAACAGGAAATCAAGCAAAAGGTCTCTAGAAACAAAAAAGATGCAATTGAAATGGAATCATGATAGCAAATGCCGCTACAGCATTAGGTAGCAGACCGGCGAAAATCATGAGAAACGTAAGGTCAGAGTAAACAATTGATTGAAATCTAACCCCTGAACCCTAGAAATTCACGACAACTGAAAAACGAAACCCAGATGTAGAGGAAATTTTGTACACCCTTGACGAAAAAACCTTGTCCGCTGGGGAAGTAACCTTTAAGTATACAATTGACGTCTGTCATACCGATAAGGGACGGTTTGAAAGGCTTCCTAATTGCTCTACGCAAGTCACCTGAGCAAACACAGGAAATTCCTAAACCAGACAATTACAAGCCTGCTAAAACATTTTTTCCTACAATAAGTAATTTAAATTCTACATGAAGATTATTCCAAAAGTTTCATATCTCTTATTTCCTTCAATAAAATATCGAATATGACTCTAGCACCAGGGAAAAAAAATTAAACGGAGGGAAGCGATATTTTCTTTTTACGCTGAAATTATAATTACATGCATAGCGTTCTTGCATGAAAACCCCGCCCATATAGATTATAGGAATGGATTCTGTTTAAAACACGTATTTTCACGCGGGGTGTATAGATTGTCTCAGTAAGCATTCATGACTATTACAATTATCGCCAAGTATTATTTTACAAAAAGATTGGCTTATTCTCTTAGTAAACATAGATTGAAATCGTTTTTAAACAACTCTCCATTCGAGAGATATTTTTTGATTATTCCAGCAGAGAGAGAGAGAGAGAGAGAGAGAGAGAGAGAGATCGAGCCATATTTGTTTCAAAAAGCTTTTTTTTTCATTCGCAGGAAATCTTCGAGAAAATTCGAGGAATTATTCAGTTGTACACCCTTGCTAAAATAGTTTGTATACCCTTTGAAGAATGTTTACCTGGTTGGCAGAGTCTACCTCTGTCGACAGGCTGTCGCCCACATGCCATCTCGGCCATTTATACATTAGGGAGACTATTGTGCTTTAAAATGGGATAGCTATGTTTTAAGCTTTCCACAACAAATTTTTTTCCCGATAATTAATATAATTCTACATGAAGAATATTAATGATTTAAGTTTTCAATTAAACGTATACTGTATAGATTCTGTACTTAAACATTCGATTGTATCTTTGTCATTATTTAAATACTCGCGTACAAGAATTGCTAGCATATCAAAAATTGTAGAAGTTTTTCCACCCTTATTTAATTAAATTCATGTATATACTCTATTATTTAGCGATTTTTTCAATAATCATGTACATCATTCGTCAAAAAATCAGCGTACAATACGCATTTTTATACGTTTTAATGTTCGTTTATTTTTAAAACCGCTGCATTTGCCTCTAATTACGAACAATTAGATTTCAGATTTACTCAGATGTGTAGCTTGTAGAATCGAATTAGAAAATGTTTTAATAAATGTATTGTATTTTTTAGGTTAAACCATCGTTATTTGTATTCAGCGTAAAGATATTCATATATCATTTTTAAATCCCTCTTCTTAAATATAATGTATCGCAATCCATTTTTAAAATCAAATCATAAATGCGTTTAATGCATATAATAGATGTCTTCATATACCCAATATGGCTGCCATGCACGTTAAACATTCAATATGGGCGCGTCAGGCATCTTTTTCATTGAACATGCTTCCGACTCTCTCCGCTAGGTGGAGCGCATGATGCCTGCTACGAGGATGGAGGGGGACAAAACAGATTTATTTACACCTGCATTGAAGATAGCGTACCAGTCGGCCCACAGGGGTGATTGTGGGATTGGCTAAGTGGAAACACAGGCACTAACTCCCCACATGGACACGGTGTGTCACTAGTTGTACTTTTGCGGGAAATGCGAATTTTCTGATTGGCTGTTTCAAGTTTGGACGTTCGTAACGAACTAAATGGCAGAGGCACGACGAAAGGGACCATCTTGGATTTTTATAGCTGGAAGTTTTCGCCCGAAGTTTTTTCATCAGGAACAAAGCCGAGACGGTAATCATACATTTACGCTATTTCTGATTGAATGTATATTTGTTGTAATATTGGTATTTTCTATTAACTTCAGTGATATTCGTAGAATGAGGTAGAAAACTGATAGGTTACTGTATGTTGCAACATTTTTATATAACGAATTAATTTTCAGATACATTGAGCCGTTCAGAGAGAGGGGATACGCCTACGATTTACATTCCTTCCAGTGTTGTGGTTCGAGTCCCGATTGGTGACATAGAATCTGAAGGTATGTTATTAAGTTTCCAGCATGAGAGTGCTAGATGAAAGGTTAAGTTTTTAAGATCTTCTTAGTGTTGCTGAATTTTATATTGTCCTGATTCCTAATTTTCAGATATTGTGAGTCATCCAGACAGTGGAATATACGATTAATTTTCGTGTTTGCACTTCATAATTGATGGGTGGAGATCACAGCCAAAAGTAGGTAAGGTAAAATCAACCTTTAATGCAAATTAATTAGCATGTTACTGTGCTAATATTCAAACACATAGATGCAGATCATGCGAGTGATACTCTTGTATAATTAAAAAATGTAGGATTATTGGTGGACTGACACACTAACTGTCAAGGATAGCATGCCAATGATACTATAATTCTTTTAAGACAGTGCCCAAATGAAATTTTCTAATACAGAAGGAAGAAAGATATTTGATATCATTCACATATATTTTAGTAATTCACCCTCTTTTGGGCATTTTTATCTAACTGCCACTATGTCCTTTTTTGAACTGGGCATGGTGTATGAAAATAGAAATTCTGGTAGCTTTTTTGACAATTAATGTCCTTGTAATCTGTTATTACAGATGCTCAAAAGCATTTGTTTCCAAGAATAACTGAAGTGTTTGTTTTGAGTGAAATTAGCGGCTTCAGTATGTGTTCTGAGGCTTTGAAATTCCAAAGTGGTTCCAATCTTTCGTGTCTGTTTTCTACCATTTAAACTTTGTAGCAATTTTTATGATACAAAATCCTTCTCTTAAAGATACATTGTGCAGTAGTAATTAAGTTGCAGGATATTATAAGCAATGTATAGGCATTTAAATGATCGTGTTGTTTTTGTGCAAAAATCAAAGGTTTTGAAGTAATGGGCATTTAATATTTTTTAAATGTATTGAAGCCTTTTAAGTTAACACATCTGATAAACATGAAGTTGATCATGATATATGATGAATCATTTGTAGAATACTTATGAAAATAGCTTACTGTGAGTAGAGAAAGTCTTAGATGGCAGAGCAGTGGTATGGCAAGTTAAAGATTGCTGGTTTGAATCCCAGGCATGGCATTGAATTTTTTGTCTGATTGTATATACTCATCCACTATTGTGTATATGCAAACAACCCATGGCTCTTTTCAGTGAAGGTTTCATGAATCTCTTCAATGAATTGGATCTTCTGAATGATCCTTTGATCTGTTATTTATAGTGAACATTTTAACACACTACGTATTTTAAACACTTTTCATATACAGCACATTGCATCCAAGTTACTATGGGAGGTTAGGTTTTTTTTATATAAGCTTAGGTTTCTGAATTTATGGAAGGTTAGCATTAGGTTTGTTTATTTATATATATAAGCTTAGTTTTCTGAATTCACAGAAGGTTAGTAATTTTTTTAATGAAAAGTATTTAAAATTTCACTATAAATAACAGTTCGAAGGATCCTTTGCATATACTGAATTTTATTTTGTTCAAGTAACACAAAGTGGTGGTGGTTTTACAATAAAAAGTGTTGTTTCCTTCTCATTTAGCACTTTATCAACCAAACTTTTTTGCCACTTTTTAACGGTTTCCCAGTTTTGTGTTAAAACAGCTTATTCACACTATGCACTTCTTCCTTTGTCATGGCAACTCAAACACTAACTGATAAAGTCGAAGATTTGACTTGAGCTGAGCATATGAGTGCTAGCGTATTATGAATGACTGTTTGCTTATCATATTTCCTGTGTTATGCAAAGAGTTTATTTGGTACTCAGATAGCAATGCTGAGAATTCATTGCTGTATTTCTCATATAGGCAAGAGAATAGCAGTCATCCATACAGTTGATAATTAACAAAAAGATACTCTTTGATTGTTAATGCAATAGCAGGTAGAATTAAGAAAATCATATTTTGTAATCTCTTAACAGTTACTATATATCCATAACCTTTCACAATGAGTTCTTACGATAATCACAATAAAATGTGTAGTTCTATACCTTTCCTACTCCAATGTTTCATGACACAATACGTTTAAGGAATTATTTACATTGGCATAAGCGTAGTGCTTAGTTTGAAGACAAGAGGAAGCATATGCTTTGTTTACATCAGAGAGAACTCTGGTTTACAGTGGATAGTGTGTAATACAAGGTGTTTGTAACCACAAATTTTTCCTTAATGTAAGTAATTTCTCTTTTCAGAAACCTACTTTTAAGGGTAGTTTAAACATGTGTGTTCTATTTAATTCTAGGATATACACAATGGAAAGTTGGAGTTAAGTTGTGGCTATTTGTGTCCAGTGATGGTGTTTCAAGTCAGAGCACAGAGAGTGACAATGACATTAATAGTGTTAAATGGTGTGGTGAAACTTGCTAATGACATTTATTGCACTGCTAATAGCAATTTAGTGAATGACAAACAATAGCTACACTATTGCATATAATGTGTGCAGAAGTTTCTTTGTAGGAAATGGAATTAAGTTATTCATGTCAAATTGTATTGCGCTATCTAGAGTAGAATAAAATAACAAGTGTCAAACCTGTGTTATTCTTCCAATTTTCCTGTCAAATTCCACATCCTACTGTTGGTTGGAAGTTCAAACAAACCATGGAGGCAGTTTAAGTGCAAAAGATTTTACTATGAAGCATGCAGAAGAAATTATTGCAAGGTGCTGGATCTCATTCACTCTCAAAAATTTAAATGTGACCATTATGTATTATGACATAGAAACATTCAGCAACCACTATTAACCCCAATAATATTATATAAAAAGCAATGTATGTGCCGACTATTGGATAATTTAATAAGTTACACAGGAATAAACAGTTGTGTTTTTCATACTAGCCTAGCTGTGAGTGTTCAACTGATCGTAATTGTGTTCTAATATTGTATTGCTACAGATGACAGTGACAAGTTATTTTATGTGAGCTTTAATCGACTCCTTTAAAAAGAAATATGAATAACTCCAAGTGCAATCACGATTATTGAAGCTCACGTAATTAACTTTGTACGTCGTCAGTAGCGATACAATATTGGAACATATGATCAGCTGAGCAGACAGCTAGGCAGGTATGAAAAATACAGCTGTACTAGCTACGAGTGACGTCATCATCCGAGAGCACGATTTTTCATAGTTAAGTTCAACCCCAGATCACTACTCACGCTGCGATCGCCCTCGTGTTTCCAACGTTTAACACGGGAGTTGCACTTCTAATAGTTTGCTGTTCTGTGAGTCGGCCTGAGAGCCTCGTTCAGGGAGGTCGTATAGTTCTCGCAGCCATGTTAATACGCGTCGTCGTATCGCATGTTCGTTACGTAATTTTTTTTGTTTTTTTGTTTTTACCTTTCTTAGTCATACATTCATCTAAGAGATATAATATTCGCAAGGATGACAGATGTCCAAATATACATAACAAAGAAATTAGTTACTGACATAAATGTAATATCGTATGTTCACCATTTTATTTTAATTACTTTTTTATTTTATTCGGGGGATGAAATTTGTATTCATGTCACTGGATTCAATCCTAGTCCTCCAGCCCGACTTGGAACAACAATCAATAACGAGCTACAATCCAAGGATATAATCGGTAATAATAAATTTTTTTTGGATAAAGACCATCAAATAAAAAGACCTTTAAACGTATGTATTTCCCCTCACTTCCCCTCTTCCCCCCACCACGCAGTAGAAATATAATAGCGACTCTGGCCCACAAAGGATTTGCCGCCATCTGATAAGGTTCTTTGATCTATGCCGACAAGCCCCGCCCCCTCCCTTTGAGGCCTCACATGCCGCCCTGACGGCACGTGCCACTAGCCCCGCCCCCTCCCCCATGTGGTCTGGTCACGTGCTGGCGGCCACCCCTTCCCCCACCCCTTCCCTTGTGACCTCACCCTTAAAAGCTACTGGACACCTGATCCCCCTACCCCATCCTTTCTAATCCTATCCCGTACACTGGGCACGCCCTCTCTTTGGGCTCTACTCCCACACTGGCCTCGGTATTGGAGTAGAGCAGAGAGGAGGGGGTATCATGCTCCAGTAGCTTTTAAGGGTGAACCCACAAAGGTTAAGTGTTTTCACGTGTGCTATTCTTTCACCGCAAATCAGAGATACAGGACAATGCATTATTGTTCTCATCGTAAATGGCGGTGTCGGAATAGCAAAAAGCGGGGGTGGGAGTCGACGGCATAGAAGAAAGGAACTTATCAGTGGTTGATATCGGCTTTGAAGCTGCGTGTCGGCTTAACAATTCTACTGCGTGGTGGGGGGAAGAGGGGAAGTGAGGGGAAATACATACGTTTAAAGGTCTTTTTATTTGATGGTCTTTATCCAAAAAAAATTTATTATTACCGATTATATCCTTGGATTGTAGCTCGTTATTGATTGTTGTTCCAAGTCGGGCTGGAGGACTAGGATTGAATCCAGTGACATGAATACAAATTTCATCCCCCGAATAAAATAAAAAAGTAATTAAAATAAAATGGTGAACATACGATATTACATTTATGTCAGTAACTAATTTCTTTGTTATGTATATTTGGACATCTGTCATCCTTGCGAATATTATATCTCTTAGATGAATGTATGACTAAGAAAGGTAAAAACAAAAAAACAAAAAAAATTACGTAACGAACATGCGATACGACGACGCGTATTAACATGGCTGCGAGAACTATACGACCTCCCTGAACGAGGCTCTCAGGCCGACTGGTACGCTATCTTCAATGCAGGTGTAAATAAATCTGTTTTGTCCCCCTCCATCCTCGTAGCAGGCATCATGCGCTCCACCTAGCGGAGAGAGTCGGAAGCATGTTCAATGAAAAAGATGCCTGACGCGCCCATATTGAATGTTTAACGTGCATGGCAGCCATATTGGGTATATGAAGACATCTATTATATGCATTAAACGCATTTATGATTTGATTTTAAAAATGGATTGCGATACATTATATTTAAGAAGAGGGATTTAAAAATGATATATGAATATCTTTACGCTGAATACAAATAACGATGGTTTAACCTAAAAAATACAATACATTTATTAAAACATTTTCTAATTCGATTCTACAAGCTACACATCTGAGTAAATCTGAAATCTAATTGTTCGTAATTAGAGGCAAATGCAGCGGTTTTAAAAATAAACGAACATTAAAACGTATAAAAATGCGTATTGTACGCTGATTTTTTGACGAATGATGTACATGATTATTGAAAAAATCGCTAAATAATAGAGTATATACATGAATTTAATTAAATAAGGGTGGAAAAACTTCTACAATTTTTGATATGCTAGCAATTCTTGTACGCGAGTATTTAAATAATGACAAAGATACAATCGAATGTTTAAGTACAGAATCTATACAGTATACGTTTAATTGAAAACTTAAATCATTAATATTCTTCATGTAGAATTATATTAATTATCGGGAAAAAAATTTGTTGTGGAAAGCTTAAAACATAGCTATCCCATTTTAAAGCACAATAGTCTCCCTAATGTATAAATGGCCGAGATGGCATGTGGGCGACAGCCTGTCGACAGAGGTAGACTCTGCCAACCAGGTAAACATTCTTCAAAGGGTATACAAACTATTTTAGCAAGGGTGTACAACTGAATAATTCCTCGAATTTTCTCGAAGATTTCCTGCGAATGAAAAAAAAAGCTTTTTGAAACAAATATGGCTCGATCTCTCTCTCTCTCTCTCTCTCTGCTGGAATAATCAAAAAATATCTCTCGAATGGAGAGTTGTTTAAAAACGATTTCAATCTATGTTTACTAAGAGAATAAGCCAATCTTTTTGTAAAATAATACTTGGCGATAATTGTAATAGTCATGAATGCTTACTGAGACAATCTATACACCCCGCGTGAAAATACGTGTTTTAAACAGAATCCATTCCTATAATCTATATGGGCGGGGTTTTCATGCAAGAACGCTATGCATTTAATTATAATTTCAGCGTAAAAAGAAAATATCGCTTCCCTCCGTTTAATTTTTTTTCCCTGGTGCTAGAGTCATATTCGATATTTTATTGAAGGAAATAAGAGATATGAAACTTTTGGAATAATCTTCATGTAGAATTTAAATTACTTATTGTAGGAAAAAATGTTTTAGCAGGCTTGTAATTGTCTGGTTTAGGAATTTCCTGTGTTTGCTCAGGTGACTTGCGTAGAGCAATTAGGAAGCCTTTCAAACCGTCCCTTATCGGTATGACAGACGTCAATTGTATACTTAAAGGTTACTTCCCCAGCGGACAAGGTTTTTTCGTCAAGGGTGTACAAAATTTCCTCTACATCTGGGTTTCGTTTTTCAGTTGTCGTGAATTTCTAGGGTTCAGGGGTTAGATTTCAATCAATTGTTTACTCTGACCTTACGTTTCTCATGATTTTCGCCGGTCTGCTACCTAATGCTGTAGCGGCATTTGCTATCATGATTCCATTTCAATTGCATCTTTTTTGTTTCTAGAGACCTTTTGCTTGATTTCCTGTTGGTCGCACACTCTATCAGCCACTCGCTCGGCCCTTTGATTTTTTCATAGTTTCCCCTGGTCTGCAGGCGAATGCTGGAGTGGTTTCTCATCTAACACGATTTACTTTCATTCTATATAATCTGTACCTTTCACGTTTGCTTTTAGAGTCCCTGGTTCGACTTCCGTTGGACGCTCACTCTGACATATTTTTTCATGGTTTCCCCTGGCTTGTAGGCGAATGTCTGAGTGGGTTCTCATCTATCACGATTTTATTGCATTTTTATTTGATTTACATCTTAACCTATATGTTTCTAAGGTCTTTGTTTGATTTCCCTGTTGGTCGATCACTCTGACATCATATTTTTAGGGTTTACCCTGGTCTGCAGGCGAATGCTGGAGTGGTTTCTCATCGTCAGCGATTTCCTTGCATTCTATATAATCTGTACCTTTCACGTTTGCTTTTAGAGGCACTCTATCCGCCAGTCGCTCAGCCCTTTGATTTTTTTTCATGGTTTCCCCTGGTCTGCAGGCGAATGCCTGAGTGGGTTCTCATCTATCACGATTTTCTTTCATTTGTAACTTTTTGCTTCTAGAGTAATCTGATGGTTTCCCTCGTACGATTGTCGTTGGTTGTTTACTCTGACATATTTTTTCATGGTTTTCCATGGTCTGCAGGCGAATGTCTGGGTGGTTTCTCATCTATCACGATTTTATTGCATTTTATTTGATTTACATCTTAACCTATATGTTTCTAAGGTCTTTTGTTTGATTTCCCTGTTGGTCGATCACTCTGACATATTTTTTAGGGTTTCCCTGGTCTGCAGGCGAATGCTGGAGTGGTTTCTCATCGTCACCGATTTCCTTTCATTCTATATAATCTGTATCTTTCACATGTGCTTTTAGAGTCGCTGGTTCGAGTTCCGTTGGACGCTCACTCTGACATATTTTTTCATGGTTTTCCATGGTCTGCAGGCGAATGTCTGGGTGGTTTCTCATCTAACACGATTTTCTTTCTTTTGCATCTAGGTTTCGTTGCGCGAAGGGACTGCTTGCCTCCTGCTCGGTTGACGGATCGTTCATCACCTTCACCAGTCAAGCTCTCCGAATCTGTACGATTATAGCCGAACAATACATAACATCTTCACAATACTTTACACTTTCTCTCTAAACATACGAAGCTATACGGAGACGCTCGAACATCAGTGTAACACGAATTGAAATATATAAGAGCTTACACGCTTCATCACCGTTTTTAGTATTAATAATCAGGATATAATTGATTAAAAAAGGTTCGTGCTTTCTCTATAAATAGAGCGAACTTGAGTATTGAAATTCATTCTGTTGATCATCTCTGAGGTGTTAACATCGTGTTCTCTCCAAGAATAATCAGCTTTCTAAAGTGGTATCAAGGCGTACATTTCATTGATCAGTGATTAATACGTTATTACATCAAGAATAAAGATGAATAACTCAGCGTATAAGGATATTATTCCAAGCGCTACTGGATATGCATGCGGAAAATGTGGGAAGAAGTTCCTCCGAGGTTATGACAAGAGAAGACACGAGATGAGCTGCAAGAAGCTCTTCAAATGTAAACATTGTAATGTAACCTTCAAAGATTGTTATAAGGGACAGCGACACGAAGATATATGTGAAATAAGCAGCCCTCAGAAGAAAAGAAGATTGGAGCCAACTAAACATCAGTTACTGTCAACAATGGAGGACTGTGATATGAAAGAATACGAAACTTCATTCCATGGACGCTTGAAATCGTATTTTATACGATGTGAATCGACTAAGGACCTGAATATGTATCTGCGAGAGGCAAAACAACGGATAATCCAGGCTGTGCATAAAGAGCTTAGCATTCATAAGAGTTTGAAAATTAATCTGTTAGCTGAGTGTAGATTTGTTAACAGTATCGGAGAAACCTGTGACAAGACATTTAAAACCAGAAATCAAGCTGTTTTCCTAGAAACTGATCTGGACTCTATGCTGGAAGTGAAATTCAAGAAATTGGTTGCTGAAATGGATGAGTCTCAGCTTAAGGGTAGCAGCTGGGCCTTGCTTACTGTGGAAGGGGTACGCCTTCGTATTAACAAGTACAACCCGTTGCGAGGAAGTAGCTACATACCCCTACCCCCCTCTGTTGAAGCAAGAAAAGCCTGCATTAACATCCAGAATTTAACTGATGAGCTATGTTTCATGTACTCTGTATTGGCCAAATTCGTCGAGAAGGATGCACAACGGGTGAGCAAATATAAGAAACTTCAAGATAAGTACGACTTCAGCTGTGTTTCTTACCCTACTCCACTTTCTCAAATACCTAAATTTGAGAAGCTTAACAAGATATCTATTAACGTTTTCGGGCTGGATGAGAAGCATGAAGTGTATCCGATAAAGGTTGTTGACATTGAACTACCTGAACATCGCGACCTGCTACTATTGAATGACAGCAATGGAAAACATCACTACGTATATATAAAGAATTTTGAGAAACTCGTTCGACGCCAGAAAACAAGCCATAATGGACGGGTTTATACTTGTAAGCGCTGCTTTACACATTTTGATGATCGATATGGACTAAGTGGACAGGAAAAACTGCAGGAACATACATCAATCTGTAACCAACATGGTGTTGCGAGGGTAGTTATGCCTACAAAGGACAAATCAATCGTACAGTTTAAAAATTTTGAAAGGATGTTGAAACTACCTTACGTCATCTACGCAGACTTTGAAAGTATTCTCACTCCATGCCATACGTGTATACCCAATCCTGAAACTTCCTATACAACCCCTTATCAAGAGCACACAGCAATGAGCTTCTGTGTTTACGTTAAACCATCAACCAACGTTGAACATCTCGAAACTGGTCTTCCTAAGCAACCCTATGTGTATCGTGGTGCTGATGCTGCTCAGAAGTTTATGCTGTACCTGACATCTCTTGCAAAAATGATTGAGGACATATACAAATCTGCTAAGCCTCTGAAACTTACGGATCAAGAGCAGTTGGATTTCAGCGCCTCTACAGTATGCTACTTGTGTGGAAAACCCTTTACAGAAGAGAACTATAAAGTACGCGACCATGATCACATCAGCGGTGAATATCGTGGAAGTCTTCATAATGAATGTAATTTAGCCTGTAAAACACCTAAATATATCCCTGTCTTCATGCACAACCTCAGTGGATATGACTCACACTTCATTGTTAAGGAGCTGGGTTGTACAAGTGAACGTGTGGAAGTAATTCCTAGCTCTGAAGAAAGCTATATATCATTCTCCAAGTATGTTGGAGATATAAAGCTACGGTTTGTAGATAGTTTTCGGTTCCTCAGTACAAGCTTGGATAAGTTGGTAAAAAATCTAACCTCGTATCCTGAAACGCTAAAGTACTTTGGAGAAGACAAATTGAAGTTGATGACCCGTAAGGGTGTATTTCCATATGATTTTGTTACATCATGGGATGCCCTGAACGAAACCTGCTTACCTCCTAAGGACTCCTTCTACAATAGATTAAATGAAGAAGAAATTAGTGATGCTGACTACGATCATGCTAAAAATGTATGGGAGCTGTTTAATGTGAGAAACCTGGGAGAGTACAGCGATCTCTACTTAACTTCGGATGTACTTCTCCTAGCTGATGTCTTTGAGACGTTCAGAGAGCAAACCCTCAAAACACACAAAGTTGATCCTGCACATTATTTTACCTCTCCAGGTCTTACATGGGACGCCATGTTACTGTATACTGGAATTAAGCTGGAACTGTTACAGGATTATGATCAATTACTCATGGTGGAATCTGGTATAAGAGGAGGTTTATGTCAAGTTTCCCATCGGTATGCAGAGGCTAATAACACATATATGGAGAAGTTTGATCCGTCGAGACCAACCCAATTTATCACATATGACGACGCTAATAACCAATATGGGTGGGCAATGTGTCACGCTCTCCCTTATGGTGGATTTCAGTGGGTGTCGCCTGAAGAAATCAGCTTAGAAACACTACAAGAAGATGATCCTCATGGGTACATATTAGAAGTCGACATCGAGTATCCTGCTGAACTTCACGATCTACACAACGATCTACCTTTCCTGCCAGAGTGTATGAAACCATTGGAATCATCTACAAAGAAACTGATACCTCATCTTGGACCTCGAAAGAAGTATGTAGTACATTACATGGCTTTGAAGCAAGCTCTTAGTCATGGACTACGACTAACAAAAATCCATCGTGTGCTACAATTCCGACAGTCTCAGTGGTTGAAACCTTATGTGGAATTTAACAACAGGTTACGACAACAAGCTGCAAATGATTTCGAGAAGGATCTCTACAAGCTCTTTAACAACGCTATGTTTGGAAAAACTATGGAGAACCTGCGTAACCGTATGGATATACGACTGGTGACCAATGAAAAAACTCTAGAGAAGCTGATCGCCAAGCCTACGTTTATCGACAGGACGATATATGCTGATAATCTAGCTGCTGTACATATGGCCTCTCGTCAGATTGTATTCAACAAGCCTATATACATTGGTATGAGTGTGTTGGACATCTCCAAGACATTAATGTATAACTATCATTACGACGTTTTGTTGCCTTATTATGGAGCTGAAAACCTGAAGCTTATGTATATGGACACTGATTCGTTCATTCATCGTGTAACAACTGAAGATGTGTACCAGGACAAGCTACGTTTTCTTGAGCATCTCGATACAGCTGATTACCCTGCCAACCATATATGTTACTCTACTCAGAACAAGAAGGTACTGGGAAAATTTAAAGATGAGGCTAATAGCAAAATCATCCTACGCTTTGTTGGACTACGTCCTAAGATGTATGCCTTAGATATTCAAGGGTCAATGATAAAAACGATTAAAGGTATAAAACGTAGCGCTATTAAGCAGTACATTTCGTTTGACAGCTATACAGACTGTCTTAAAACCTGTGAAATCATCAGAACACCTATGAATCTGATCCTATCACGAAAGCATGCTCTTGCTACAGTGCAAGTGAATAAAATTGCATTGACTCCGTTTGATGATAAAAGAATTATTGCTGAGGATGGGATAACGACATATGCGTATGGACATTACGCCATTACAAACAGTGCTTAAAAGAATGTAAGTTAAAGATAAAGATTTTCTCGTGAGTCTACAATCTTAAAAAAGAAGGTTATCTGTGTGCTGTATATGCAGATAGCTGACGCCTGATGAAGAAAGAAGAAGATGGAAGGGAAGGTGGTAACCCTGCCATTAGGAGCAATCCTAGTGCTAGTCTCAAGCCTAGATAAAAGGGGAGAGACATCTACAAAGAACTAAAATAAAGGTATGTTGACGTAAAGCTTTTCAATTTGTGAACCAATATGCAGTTTATCCCTCTCCGCATCGTACAATAACTGTTTAACATATAATAAGTTTGTAAGATTTAGAAAAAAGTATATAAATTGTTGTAACGTTGGATGAGAAATGTTTTATAATTTAATTACTCTCTATATTACCATGAGTACCTGTGATACTAGTTGAATTGCCCGTTAAAATGACTTAAATACCTGTGATACTACTCGAATCAAGTGAAATTACATTAACTAACTGAGATACGAATTCCTGCTCTAAATTAGTACGAGCAGCTGTGATACTATCAGAATTATCTGTTAAAATGACTCAAATACCATTGATACAACCTGAATCACCTGCATTTACCTTAAATAGCTGTGATACAAATCTCTGATCGAAATTATCACGAGTATCTGTGAAACTATACTGATTACCCAAATACTTACGATATTACCTGAACTATCTGTAAAATACGAAACTATACCAGCCCCTGGAACCTACCCTCCTGTAATGCTTGCTTAATTACTCTAAACACTTATGTTACTTGAATTATCCTAAATACCTACGATACCCTCTGAATTACCTGTGAAATACGAGGCTATGCTATACCCAACCCTGGAATCTAGCCTCCTGTGATACTTGCTTAATTACTCTAAACACCTATGTTACTTGAATTATCCTAAATACCTAAGATACCCTCTGAATTATCTGTGAAATTATGCAGAGCCATGATGCAGTTAGCCTCTGGAATCTATTCTGTGTTACTAGATGAATTAGCCTAAATACATACGATACTAGCTGAATTACATGTGAAATCATACACTGCTATGATGCAGTCAACCTCTTGCAATACTAGCTGAATTACTTACCTGTTAGTGTTAGTGGGTTAGCTTTTCCGTTGCAGGTCACCTTTTTCCCTTTATGGCTCACCTTTTTTCCCTTTGCTGGTCGCCTTTTTCCCTTTGCTGGTCACGTTTTTCCCTTTGCTAGTCAACTTTTTCCCTTTGTGGACCTCCTTTTTCCCTGAGCAGTCACCTTTTTCCCCTGAACGAGTCACCTTTTCCCTGAATAGGTTACGTGATGGGTATGTCTAGAACATTGACATGAAACAGTTTTCCGCTAAGTTCACGTCTAAAGTCGCTTTCAAGTCTAGCACCTCATATTCCCTATCTCTCCTGTATATAAGTCCATATTCCTACTGCTACACTACCTGTCTAGCCTAACACCTCTCCTCCTGTTCCTATACCTCTCATATAAACCATACTCTACTCCTCTAGCTCTGTCTAGCCTAACGCCTCTCTCGTTTACCTATGACTCTCACATAAACCATACTCTGCTCCTCGATCTCTGTCTAGTCTAACTCCTCTCCTCGTTTTCCTATACCACTCATATAAACCATACTCTATTTTCAACCTCTGTCTAGCCTAACACCTCCCCTCGTTTTCCTATACTTCTCATATAAACCATACTCTACTCCTCGACTTCTGTCTAGCCTAACACCTTTCCTCGTTTTCCTATATCTCTCATACAAACCATGCACTACGTTTCAAGCCCTGTCTAGTCTAACACCTCTCATCGTTTTCCTATACCGCTCATATAAACCATACATTACTCAGCCTCTGTCTAGCCTAGCACTTCTCCTCATATTCCCCTACCTCTCTCATATAAGATGCATTCCCCCTCCTACCACTGTCTAGCCTAGCGTCAGTCCTCGTATTCCCTATCTCCCCCATATAAACGCATTTTCCTCCTTGAACCGTCGCATCTAGCCTCGTTTTCCCTATCCTTTCCCATATAAACGCAAAAAACTGCGCCAGCTCTCTCCTATATATCCTACTCATGCATTTTATCACCGTGGCTATTTATGCATGGTGGGTCATAACAAATTCATATTGCTTTATTTTTCTAAACCATATATTCTCCTATTCTTTTTATATCCCTCTCCTTTTGTATTTTCATTATCCTAAATTTTAAACTTCATTTTTAACACTCTCCCATTCTTTAGGTAAAAACTGATCTCTCCACAACGTAGTTTCTTCACATTCAATTATATAATGCAAGTCATTATCTGCCTCTCCACAAAGAGGACACGTATTCAAATTCGCTCCCTTCCTATCTCCCCTTAGCCTATGTGCACTTAATCTAGACCAGGCCCACCCTTCTCTCACTAACCTATTACCTACATCCACATACTTCTCCCTTCCCCAGGCCACCTTTAATTGTCTATATAGTTCCAAACTTTTCTTTCCTTCCAGACTTTGAAATAATTCTTGTTTCTCTATATCTTCTACTCTGTTCCTCACTTCTTTCCAGAAACCTTTAACTAACCCCTCTCTCTCCTCCCATAAGTTACCCATTCCTATTTCCTGTAAAATTCTCCTTATTTCTTGTGCCCAGTTCATCCCATCACTGGATTTTTCTTGTATTATTAAACATTGCCTCAAGATATTATGCTCGTCCAATGATTTCAATCTATGCCAATATTTAAGTATCCTTTCTACTATCATGTCCTTGCTACCTACTCTTCCCAACTCCAACATTGCTGCTCCATTAGGTGATGAAATAGATAAACCTAACATACATTTACAGAACGATCTATGTACTTTATCAATCATTTCCCATCCTTTGTCACTTCCCCAAATCCCTGATCCGTAGAGCATTTTTGCTTCAACTGCAGCTTTGCAAACCATTTCCAACCATTTAATTTGCATATCTGGTGTTTTCTTTAAGCATATTCTTATAACAGTCATTGCTAATCTTCCCTTAGCTAATGCACTTATCTTGTGATCATTCCATCTCCCATTACTATTATTCTCACTCCCAAATAATCAAACTTGTTTACTATTTGCATCTCTTCCCCTTCCACATACCACTTTTCCTCCTTCAACTTATAGCCCTTTTTAAATACCATTATTTTTTATTTTTTGTAGTTAGAGAAGGTATTCCATTTCACCCAAAAATTCGATACCGAGAT
The DNA here is from genome assembly GCA_030765065.1 of Deroplatys truncata. Classification (NCBI taxonomy): domain Eukaryota; kingdom Metazoa; phylum Arthropoda; class Insecta; order Mantodea; family Mantidae; genus Deroplatys; species Deroplatys truncata. The sequence goes on along the minus strand of CM060975.1, from coordinate 301,002,618 downwards.
TTCTCCGGAAATACATGCTTTGAGGCTCCCTGAATAAAAACAAAGCATTTTTAAAAAAAAGTTCCTTGTGTGTGTGTTTGCGAATAGCGTAACTCAAAAATGAAAAGTCCGATAAACACCAAACTTTGTATTTAGGTTCAGTATCTTCTAAAGATGCGATACGAAGATTTTCAAGAAAATCTCTCACCTCAAACTCCTTTTGCTTGGAAAATTTTTCTATTTTTTTTTATTTTCTAAAATATGGCTGTAACGATTTTGATTAAAATAACATATATAAAAGATATTTATATGACAAACAAAAAGTATATCTTGAATTTTTGGGGAATAGCTGTTGAAGTCGTTTCATTCGGAAGGAATTTTGTATAATCTTGTGTAGCTAGTAAACGTTAAGCGACAGACAAAAACTTACTTCACAAGAAATTTAGATCCTTATAAAACACACAATTTATTCAAAGTAAATTTTAATGTGGCATGAGCGATTTCCGAGATATACGCTATTAATGGTTTGAATCGTTCATTACTTGGTCATTCTTTTAACTCTTTTCACATTCAATTGTTTCTCTCGATTGCAACGGAATTTTATGGCAGCGTGTAGCGTCCAGCTCTTAAATACGACTATCGCACTTCTCTTTGCATCTACAGGCTGGACCATTTGAGTTGAGACTGTACAATATCTCCAAAACTAAACGTTGTAGAAAGAAATGTCTTGAATAAAAGTTGCTTGATATTATGCCATTAGTCGCGTTTTGTTTGAAGGACGTTATGATGGTCATTTTAGAGTCAGTTTAATTTTTTTTAATGGCAATCTACAATTAGGATCAATTTGGAAGGTCGCTCGTCCCTAAAATCTTTTCAAGAGGGTAGTTTCTGAAAGTATGTCTGACAAAAGCTGTGGAAATTAAGTCACCTCATGAATTTCCCAATTTTAATAATAACAATTTATCTCAAAGAACCATTACAAGAAGAGTGAAAAAAACTTTCAAAAAATGTAGAAAGTCAACTTAAACAGTACAGTTGTTTTTGTAGCCCCACTGTTGGAACGCCAAACTTGAAGGTGTTTAATTGTTGTAGTAGTGGTTGCACCACGTTTAGGCACCAATTTGCGGGAGAAATGTTCCTTGGAGTGTTCGCCTCCCGTACAATACAAACCTTCCGGTGGCCTTCGTCCCACGTTTAAAAATCAACTTTGTATTTTGATGTTTATTTAAACATTATATATGTATGCCTCGGCTGCGTCAGTAGTAATTTGTAAAGCACGTATCTCTTAGCAGGGCTGGTGTGGCTAAAGAATGAAGGCTTACACAAATTATAATTGTATTTAACTTTGTTTTATTAATCTTTCACACGATTAAATAACACTTCTCTGGCGTATCCTACTGTAGAGCTGTTAGATTATTGTTAATTGTACTTTGTAAACTTTATATTATTCTCACCGCAATAAAATTTCTGTCTCACACTGAACACGTACCATACCGAACTGCTCGGGTAAGCTATCTTGTAGCGTCTACCGCCTGAATTTGTGTATTTCCTCTATTTCAAGTCTGTGATTGGCTAAGCCTACTCCAATAGAATACTTTTATTTAACTTAAGCTTTTTCTAGTTTTTGATTGCCTATTTATAAACTGTTTTAAATATTACATTATATTGTTCCAAGAATTATTAGTAGCATTATTAAACTTTCTAATTTATTATTGTCTGAAGGTTACCTCATTGTTAGCAATTTTGGTCTTCTACTTTGTAATTCTGTTTGCTGCGGAAAGCAGCTTGCTTCTATTCTCACAGCTCCTACATTATTAAATTACGTAATACATTCACATAACATTATACATGTACATAATATAAACATAATACAATGACTGTTACATACACTTTATATATTATATTATACACACATTGCTTTAAGGCGGGCTGTTATTATATTTTTAATATTATATAATTAGACTGTTGTCATTTAAGTGTTAAAAAATACTGCCTCAACAGAATACAACAGTGAACTAAACTGCTATCAACCGTTACTGTAGGAGCTGTACAACCGTAACTCCCCCTCCCTCACAACAATGCCTTACTTACTTGTTTCTTGCGAGGGTTGTGTTGTGTTTTGTTGTCGGCGTAAAAGTGATTTCTGCCCACCTCTGTTCTATCGGTACGGCCATAATTACCTTCTGATATGATGAAGATGTTTTGGAATTCCGCAAGCCGGTTAAGGCTCCCTTCTTCTCACCTCACGAGAGATTCTCAACCGCCTCCTGGACAAGCTTACTCAGACGACTTTCCAGTTGGTTGGTCGGCCCTCGGTGTTTATGGCCACAGATATTATAGAGGCGATCGGCTCGCACTTCCCCAAGACAGTTCCGCTAAGCAGCTCCTGATCCCGGTTGGTGGCATTGAAGACCCTCACTGGGATGGTCTTCTGAGCAGGCAGCAGCGCCCTCGCGACATAAACCCTCGGTCGAGCCCTCCTCAATCCATAATCATGTTCCTCGTTAAGGGTTTCTCTGCCTGCGCTTCACAACCTCTCACTTTATGCTGCAACCACCTTTCATTCCGTAAGTAAGAGCCTCACCAGTTTCAACCTCTCCTCCAGATGATTCAACAAGTCTCGTTTCGACCAAGGTGCAACATGCCTTGCCCGACATCCACTTTGGCATCTAAGAACCGAAAGGCGGTGATTTCAGCAACGAACACTCGCATTTGTAGTCTGCTCCTACCAAGGGTCAACACCAGGTAAGTCTCCTCAGCAGGGCGCCACCCGAGGTGGTTCATAGCTCATAGCGCCCGACCGGTACCATTTTTGGTAGTCCGCGCATCATATCGGGCCTGGCGATTGTTAGTGAGGCCCAGGGACTGTCCAAAAATCCGTCCGTGCGCTACCAGACCATCCTCATCTTTCCTAGCCACGGGTTCAACGTGAAGCGGGGGAAGGTAATGACGACGCCGACCTGCCCCTCTTGACGTCGACCCTTAGTAGTTTTCTTGATCCTCCTCCGGGATGTGGTCGCTCTCTACCCTTAGATGTCCGGCCTCTCCGCAGCTCCACCACTTACTTCTCCCGCTCTCGGCTCTACGACGGTTAGGTTGTGTGGTTGACACCGGTAATCGTCATTCCGGCTGTGGCCGGTACCGGAGTAGCTCTTCCAGCCGCTGTTGTTTCACCTCCCATTCTCTCAACCCTCTGATGAATGCGTGGTCTGCCTCGCAGGAAACATAATCTGGTGGTAAATCCGTCAGGACCCGGTGAGCCAGCCACTCCAACTCCATAGGGAACCTCTTCCCGGATGATGCACTCTTGCTTTCAGTTGGACTCCGTAAGCGGCGGCCAGGCGATGTTCTCCATGGCGCCCCTCCAACAGTTTAATCAAATCCTCGGCCGAGCCTCCGCCGGAGAAGGTGCAAGATGCTTGCCCCTATATGGCATCCAAAATATGTGTCGTCTTTTCCGCCGGCGTCCAAGCATTATATGTAGCAATGACCTCAAACTGCCGCTTAAACACCGTCCAGGTCGAAGTAGTGTCTGTCTAGTTAAGGGTGTGCAGTTCCGCATCCTTTTTTGAGGAACCCTTATAATTGTTTTACAACACCTTCTCGGCCCCTTCTGCAGAGTTGCAACATCTTAACATCCGCATCTCTTTCTAGACTCGCTTTCTCTAAACAACATTCCGCAAAAGACTGGGCATTCGGAACTTTGGCAACTGAGACTTCGTGGAGTCAACATGAGTTTGTCACTCCCTTAAAATCAGGGTTGCTATTAGTCATGAAGGACAAGACTAGAATGTTTCTCATTTCTGGGTTGTGAAGATGGATTTATAACTGTCATTAGTTGTGGGTAGGGAATTCTTCCTTTGTGAAGCAACTGCAAGCGCGTTTACTAAACAGGCTCTACCGTTGAATTTCGGTGGCTTCACTGTTTTTGCATTACGCGAACTCGTAGTGGTGAGTGGTCGGCCCCTCTACACCTTCGGCAATATAACAGTTTTTTGGGGAGGCTGATTTAGACGCTCTTCCACTGCAATAATCTTTCCCTCCACAATTAGCTATGCCATCTTTCAAATCTTTTACCGTTCAATTATCTCACACTTTATGACAAAGCCAAGTTCAGATCTCATTTTCTCCATTCCTTCCTTAACGCCGTTCATTTCCGTTCCCATCATATACATTCCGGAATCCATTTTTTCTCCATCTTCCCCATTCCAGATTTCATTTCAACTAACAATTCTTTAATGAGTGCCTCCATTCTAGCGTTTTATCCCACTTCTGACACCAGCGTGAAACAGCCATCACCAACTCGCTCAGAAAATCGCTCTTGATCTCGCACGGGAAATTCACCCGCCTTCTTGCTCGCTCAACGACTGACCGACGCAACTCAACTGACTCTCGACCCCCGCTAGAGCGCTCGCTTATATATAACCAATTTAAACCGCCAAGGTGAATACAAAAATCTAATTGGAAGCGGTGAATCGGACGAGATCACCAGATCTAATTTGATGTTCTGTAGAGAACCGATCTACAACTTTTGTATCCCTCCAGCGGACAAAACTAAGCTGTAAACACAGGATGGAGAGCGCGGCGTAAGACTTAGGGATAACTGGAGGTGAATACGATGAAATGAGGATGAAGGTGTATTGAGGCGCAAGGGGTTAATTTAAAATGTTCATTTCTCTACTACATACATACATCTTTTCCGGGCTTGTAGGCCGTGGTCGAACAAGCCCAGAAAAGATGTTATACGGAGGGTTGCCCCACTTAAGCTCGGACAACTTTGAATCGCCCTCCCACTGCTGCCATTGGTCAAACTGCTTATGTTTATTATTGCATCAGCTCACTGCAGTGCCAGCTGTCTGCTGGGCCTGTCTGAGGCAAAGTTTAGAAATGGCTTCAATAATCGCTGACTTGTGGCAGGGGTACCTTGTTGTGCTTTCCGATCCTGGTTACAACCTTTCAATGATAGCGGAAAGGTGCAAACAAAAAGGTGTTACCATAAGTAAGTCGTGTGTGGTGCGTATAATACAGCTGCATAAAAATGGATTCCCACCTGAGGCTCAATGAGCAAAAAAACTAGCAAGAAAAAGGTCACAACCAACACGCAGTAGTAGCTAAGGTGAGTGCAACAGTGACTAAAGAAAACCTAGCAATCCAGAGATGCATTTCCAGCCGCACTGGAATATCCAAAGGGACGGTCTATCGGATAATACAGCGCGTGGACACGCCTTGAAAGAGCGGCACATCAGTGAACGCTTCACAAATGCAAGAAAACTCTATGAACACCACCTGGCAGGTGCAAAGTGACAAGGGGTGTATTTTTTAGATGAAGCATGAAAAAAAAACCGAGCCATTTATTACCATCAAGTGGGCCAAAACGGGCGCTCCAACTTTATTCGGGAGAACAAGGAAACGTTTTCAAAGGATTCATGGTGGATGCAGGTTATTGCTCTCGGGGAAACTCCGCATTCATAAAGTTGCCAACAATGTAAAAATTAATGCAGCGTACTATCAAAGTAATGTTATGGACTCAATTTTTGATGAAGAGATTCCTTGATTGTATGGTGAGGATGCTCCAAATGTTTGGATCCATATGGATACAGCATCCAGCCACACTTCTCGGTCTTCCCAGCATTACTAACACTGGAAAGCTATGGAAACGGGTTTCAATGTGATACAATTTAAAAGGATCTCTATAAAGTCACCAGATGCCTCGCCAATGGATTTTTGCGGATTTGGTTGGCTGAAACAGTACCTTGCTTCTCGGCGTCCCACCACAATTGAAGGACTCTGGAAAGCCTGCCAGGAGGAGTGAGCTTACATCTCCCCTGCTGATCTTAGATGCAGCCTTCTTCAATAGAAATTGCACTACAGAGCCATAGTTAAAGCCTGAGGAAATCACACTGAACACAATAGGTGGTGGCAAAAGGGAATCTCGCCATGAAAAAACTAAGCAAAAACGCCCGAGCTTAAATGGGGCCACCCTACGCATTTTACCAATAACATCGATCGTGAAAGCCTATGATCGTACACACATACAGTAACCAGAGGAAGTACTGCATTCCATAAAAAATCTGATGCCGAGATTTCACCGCAGACATATTTTGAGGCCCCCCTGAGCCCAAAAAGTGTTACATTTTGAGAAAGTGTTTTGCTGTTGTTAGAGTTTGCACCACGCTTTGGTCGTTAATTTGAAATAGATTGTGTGTTACGTAATATGCTGCTACGTATGAGAAGCCGATTTGAAGATGTATTTTTGTTGTTACGCTCCAAGTTTAAAAAAATATATATTTCAACTTCGTTATTAAACTGCTTCTATAGATAGTATTTATGTTTATGTTTGCCTCGGCTGCGTCAGTATTGTTTTAGAGACACGTTTCTCTCAATCAGGGCGTGGTGCGACAAGAATGTAGGCTTAAACAGATTTTAAGTTTTAAATTCACTTCTTTTTATTAATCCCTGACATAAGTTAAATAGCAGTACACTGATATCAAGAGCTGTGAGATTCTTTAATATTTAATACGTGTACTTTGTTATCGCGTATACATAATTTTTGTTTCACACGAATACGTAATATTTCTTTAGAGAACACATCTTCCATCCGGTCACTATCAAGGTCTGCTAGCATCTAAACATATTTCAACCGTCCGAACCCGTAAACTTTTGTATTTCAAGTCTCTGATTGGCTAATCCTAGTCCAATAGAATACCTGCATTTTACTCAAGCTTTTTCTAGCTGTAGATTGCCTATTTTTAAACTGTCACAAAATTTACGTTATCATGACTAGTAACATTCAAACTCTCAAACTCATTATTGCCTCAAGGTTACCTCATTGTTAGCAACTTTAAAATTATTATTCTCACAGCTCTTACGCTATTAAATTACATAATGCAATCACATAACATTATTAAACATGTTTACAATGATATAAGCATATGCAATGACTGTTACATACATTTTAAAAAAATTATTACATACATATTGCTTCAAGGCGGGCTGTTATTAAAATTACATGCTGATCAACAAAGACAGACTGATTTTTTCCTGTAGCTTCCGTGATAGTTTCGTATCTGTAACATAAATATTTGAAAAGAACGGGTTTTTATGTATAATGTTGGTAGGCGGCAGCACTCTCGTATTGGTAGGTTGGTAGTAATGCTCTATTTTGTAGACCCTTCGTGCATTTCGCATACCAGACAATGGAGGTGACGTGAGAGGAGCAGTACAGCGCAATCAAATTCTGTTTTCGTTTAAACCATACAGCCACCGAAAGTTATGAAAAGCTGAAGCAAGCATACAGTGAAGATGCACTACTCGTGCAACAGTGTTTAGGTGGTTCAAGAACTTCAAAGAAGGCCGACTTGTCAGTGTTAAGCAAGGTGGGCCTGGTGTTTCGGCTTCTGCTGTGACTGAAGTCAACATCAACACAGCTGCTGTAATTGTCCGAGAGGATCCGCGTATAACATTACGTAACCTCAGTGAAGTGTTGAGAATTTCATATGGCAGTGTGTTTACAAAACGAATACAAAGGGACGCAGGAATAGCAATAAAGTAAAATGCTTAAAAATCGCTAAACTGATGAGGGCCGCAAAAATGGCCAAAAAATAAAAATTCGAAAAACTGGTGTAGGTGCTAGATATAGCAAAATAGTATACATTAGAACAGTGTAATGCTGAAAAATCTACAAAACTAATACAAAGGGACGCAGAAATGGCAATAAAGTAAAATGCTTAAAAATCGCTAAACTAATAATACATTGACAAAAGTGCTAAAATGGCCAAAAAATAAAAATTCGAAAAACTGGTGCAAGTGCTAAATATACCAAAATAGGATACGTTAGAAGAGCGTAATGCTGAACAATCTACAAAACGAATACAAAGGGATTCAGAAATAGCAATAAAGTAAAATTCTTAAAAATCGCTTAACTGAGAATATTGAAGAAAAGTGCAAAAATAGACAAAAAATAAAAATTCGAAAAAGTTCTGTAAATACAAAATACAGCAAAATAGGTTTAGTAAGAACAACGTAAAGCTGAAAAGTGTCCAAATTGAATACAAAGGAAGCCAAAAATAGCAAGAAAGTAAAATGCCTAAAAATCGCTAAACTGAGAATACCCCATCGACGAAAGCTGCAAAAATGGCCAAAAATGAAAATTCGAAAAACTGGTGCAAATGCTATTATATATAGCAAAATAGGACACGTTAGAAGAGCGCAATGCTGAAAAGTCTACAAAACGAATACAAAGGGACGCAGAAATAGCAATAAAGTAAAATGCTTTAAGGGAAAGCATCTGTGAAAATCGCTAAAATCCATAGTTTTGGTCACAAAGATGTGAAAGCTTGTATGTATTTGTGCCATAGGGTATCTAGTAGGTCTACCAAATTTCACTTTTCTATCTAAGATAGACTTGCCAAAAAAAATATTTATTGTTTTTTTCTGCAGTTTTAGTGTAGTATAACAAATGTTCCATGCAAAACATCATTAGTTATAAATAAACTAAACTCTGACATATGCTTCTTTTGATTATGTCTACAAAACTTGGTATTCTTTTTTAGATATGTCAAATAGTTTTCGAGAAAAAAATTGTTGAATACATAAATGACATTTTTTTCCATATTATTAATAATTTTCAAAATAAAAATTCAATTACAGTTGAACTGCTCCATATAGCTCATTTAAAATACCAAGTTTTATGTTGCAGTTATCTAAGAATATGTGTGCAAAATTTTAAAGAAATATATTAAAAACTACATTGCAAGGAGCATTTTGAACATTAAAAAATGTAGAAAAACAGAAACCGAAGAAAAATGACTTTAAAGTTTTAAATGTATAAGATATATTTACTGCTTTAGAATACCCCTGAACCACATTAAGGTCCTTCAGATAACTGATAACTGTTTAGCTTCCTCTTCTTTAAGCTTTACTACTGTTAACTGTTTTTTTTTTTTTTTTTTTTTTTTTTTTTTTTGCTAGTTTGAATGTACTTAATGTATAACTCGCGCAAAACTTCTGGAATCGTGACCTTGATTGCCACCCCAGCTGCCGAGCCTAGGAATGGTTTATGTTCAGCTTAATCAACGAAAGCGATATAATACCTTTGCTTACTCACAGTGCGTAACACATACAGTCTGCATAGAAAGTGTCTGCATCTTGTTGTAATTTTAAAGAGAGCTGCAGTATCTAAATAGTACTTACTTTATATTTGTTATATTTATAACCATGGCTCCTACGTTTTCAAAGTTAAATGGTAAGTTGTTACACAGTCAAAGTAGGGAAATAATTGCAAATGTCCTCGACTTCATGAAGCAAGAAGCAGAGATGAAGGAAGAAAATATATGTTCATGCTAGTTCCACAAAAGCCTTGAGAGAGTGAAAGAAAGAGTAGTCAAAGCAACTAGTGTTTCACCGAGTTCCGTTTCCAGAGTTCTCAAAGATAAGAGAAAAAAAAACATATGGATGAAAGAGTGGCATTTGACACACCTGGGAAGAAACATAAGGTTCCTAAACGTATTACAGAAATAGACGATTTCGACAAATGCGTCCTTCGGCGCACGATTCACATTTCCTATGTGGAAGAAAAAACTGTGCTAATAAGCAGATTGCTCATCAAGCTGAAAGATAGCAGAAACTTTCAAGGTGGTGCTACAAATCTCAGAAAAATTATTAAAGATTTAGGGTTCAAGTGGAAGAAACCGAAATCAAATAGAAGGGTTGTAACAGAAAAGCAAAATAAATAAATAAAATAAATAATAATAATAAAATAAAAAATAAAAAGTAAATGTTGCCATGATAGCTTAGTCGGTTAGAGCAACGGCACGGAAAGCCTAAGATCCGTGGTTCAAATCCCGGCTATGGCATTGAATTTTTCAGTCTGATTCTACCTTTCCAAATGACTATAATTTTATATGTATTTATATCAGTGTGTACTTATATCAGCATCAATTTTCAAGGTGGTGCTACAAATTTCAGAAAAATACTATAGTGTATAAATATGAGTCATACAGCATCTAAAAGTTGGAGTGACGATAGCGAATTAGGTTTGCAGGCACCTGTCGCCAAAGGGCAAATACTTATTATCTTCATGCTGTTGGAAAGATCGGCTTCGTTCCAAATGCCCTTCTTTTACAAGTCGCAACAAACAACAGGAGATTTTCATCAAGAAATGAATACAGAAAATTACATGAAGTGAATCAACGCCATGTTGATACCCAATATGCCTGCTGGGTCTGTTCTGGTCATCGACAATGCTTCACAATGCGTCAACACTCAAATTCACAAACCACCTACCTCAACTTCCTTGAAAGAAGAAATGAGAGCTTGGTTACTTAGACATAATATAGCTTTAGATGAAAGTATGAGTAAAACAAAGCTATATAACTTAATTAAAGCCAACAAACAGCTTCAGACGTCATACATACGTGACCAGATAGTAATACAACATCGCCATAATGTACTTAGACTGTCATCGTATCGCCCAGATCTAAACCCAATCGAATTAATCTGGGCTGATATCAAAAAATGGGTGGCATGCAGAAATATCACTTTTAAATTAAAATATGTGGAGCAGTTATAACGCCAGCAATTTGCTGAAATTGGAAGGCCAGAATGGGAAAATGTATGTCGACATGTTGAATAAATTAAGAATCATTATTTCGAAAAAATACTTCAAATTTCAAATAGAAATACTTCTCATCCAGGATAACGTTGCAGAAAGTAGTGACAGCAATGATGACGGCAATGATATGAGTGATTCCGCAGATGAGGAAGGGCTGTCAGGTGTGGAAGAATTGGAGGTAAATGTTTGACAGCGTTTTTATATTAAGCACTTTTTACAGCGTGGATTTAAATATACTGTGTATAACTAAGTTTATCAGCGCAGTGTAGTGCAGTGCATAGCCGTGGTGCGTATATTTGACAATGCTGTCCCAGGCACTCCTGCAGCATGCAGACGAAACCGGCAGACACCTGATCTGGTAAGTAACTCGCATCATAGCTGTCATTAAGATTTTCACGTGTCTAGAACTGTTGCGCCAGTTATACTTAGTGCACTCTGCTTTAATCTTCGCCTATCCCTGACACTACTAATTCTTTTGCTGACTGAACTTACTTTACTAGCTGTGACACTTTCCTTTACATAGAGTACTCTCACAACCCATATTGAATTCACTGATAGCTGAAGTCACCGCAATTTGTAATTTCTTTCTAGAAACAAAAACTTCTTTGGGACATTTACTCCATATTAAACTATGTAAACTCCATTTACATTTTGGGTTTTTACTTTTGTACATCTCTCTAATAAATTAGTACTGGCTAATCTCTGATATGCTGGCATAATTATATTGACTACACTGGATGAAAGAAATGTTCTCCTGTTCCCTTCATGTTTAGGATTCCTCACTTTTAGCAACAGCGCAATTATAAAAGCACCAAGATGATTCACCTCCATTTAAAGTGATGTGGCTTCTCATTAATTGACATGCAGTGATAGAGAGTTGCAAATACTGCAGATTTCATCTGATCTACATTTGGAACATTGTTTTTAATTGCACATCTATAATAATTTTGAAGCCTTACAATGCTTAAAGCTTTCAACTGCCTGGTGAAATGCATAAACCATTTTGCTAATTACATCAAAATGTGGCGTAGAAGAATCATTGGTAATTCTAGAACTACAAGCAGGAACGATGGATTTGTGCCGGTGAAGACTGGGTGCGCAATCGTTTAGAGCCCAGTTGCCGAGCCTATGTTCTCGGTCATGCGCAGTATACTGAAATGGCCAGTATCGTGGAGAGCTTTGACCGTGCAACATCCGTCTTCTACCGCTTCGGTGCCAGCACGTTAAGTTTTACAAGTTTTAGAAAGTGATTGTTAATCGCATTCGTGATTAGTGTTTTGTGTCTTGTGTGTATGTGTGTGCATATGTATTTGCTTATTTAGACTAAAATGCCTCCCATTCAAAGCAAACTTGGTGGAAAAACACTGCACAGCCAAACACGTGAAGTTGTTAATAACGTTCATTTCTTCATGAAACGGGAAGCAGCTTCTTGCGATATTCTAATTCCATTGAAGAAAGTGCAAGAGAAGGTGAGTGCAGCAACAAAAGTATCTGAGAGGACAATACGTAAAATAATTAAAGAAGGGGGAACATGTGAGGAACAGGGAACCTCCTTTGGGACACCTGGAAAGGTACATCGTGTACCAAAATGGATCACAGACATTGATGACTTTGATAGGTGTGTGATTCGGCAAACAATTTACAATTTTTATATTCAGGAGAAAACCGTGCCCACTGTCAGAAATCTGCTCCTGAAGCTTAAGGATTCCATTAACTTTAAAGGGGGAAGCACTAGTTTAAATATTATCTTACGTGACATGGGTTTCACGTCGAAGAAAACAAGGAACAATAAGGTCTTGTTACAGGAAAGACACGAGATAAGAGATTGGCGCGTGTCATATTTGCGTGCCATTAAAAAGTTTAGAGACGAAGGAAGGCCGATTATATATGAAGATGAAACATACATGATAGTGAGCTGTCAGGTTTTGAATATTTGCCAGATGATTAGATACCTCATTGATAAAACTGTGTGTGCGTGTTGGAAAAAAGAGAAACGAGCTGTACCACAATATTTAAAATGGTTTATATTAACCTGGTGTTCTGTGAGGAGTGCAATACATTGTTCACCCGCCCGTAGCAGCCGTCATTCTAGGAATGAACAACAATATGGTGAGTCACATGATAGTATACTACTTAGTTATTCTTTTGCCGGTTTATTTTCCCGGGTTTTCTGTTTTATTGTTTGTTTACCGTTTCCATACACCACATTTACAGAGAGCTGCCTGGCGTTAGACATAGACTCGCTTCAGTGCGCGAGGAAGCAAGGTCATCGGCACAGAACTATCGGTATAGTGTATGTATCCACAGAACTTTTATGACAAGAGCACTGTACAATTACTTTACTGGCAAAACCTTTTGTATCACTAAATTTTGCTTACAAACTTGAAACCATAATCTGTGCATGTTAAACTGTTAAATATTGACTCCAAACTTCACTGTGCACAAGTACATAATCTGGACTTGGTAGTTCCACATGCATTTCATTTTCACCATCCCTGGAGAAATGTTGAAATTTTTTACCACTTGAATTTGCTTCCTCAAGATCTACTGTAGGCCTAACTTTGTTTGTTTCCCCCTCAGATTTGCCAGTTTGCCATCTAGACATATTTTATCTTGCTGCAAGAGATTTTTTTCTCTGCCTTCTCTTACTAGGCCTACCCATTTTGCAATAACGTTATATCAATTAATAACAAGAAATTTATGGAAAGTTAGTCCGGTAATGTTGCTCCAGAGGTCGACGTGTCATGGCGGACGATGTAAATGCTCAATGCCAGGTACCAACTGTTAAACGGAAAAAACGCTGCAGTGTTAGTAAAAACGGAAACAGTTTGGTATTGTTAGAAATGTTATACGCTGTCGTAATAGAAAAGCGCGAAATAGTGAATAAATGCAATAAAACTGAATAATAACCGCGAAGCAGTAAAAAAAACTTGTTATTGTCTAATGCTTGGTATTTAGTGATGAAGCCATTAGCGCTCATGCATAGTAAACAAATGTAATACAACTAAATAATTGCCACAGAGCAGTACACAAAAGTAATAGAACTACATAATTACGCGCAGCAGTAATTACGACGACGTAAGTAAGTAAGCACGACGACGTGCCAACCACCGCATTGATAGCTTTCGAGTTGCTAGCTCTTCTGCAAGTTGTATGTCCCAATTTTCCATTAGGACAGCGTCATTATTTAAGATCTCATTCTCCGCAACGATGCGTAAGTTGACCATGTTGATTGTTGACTGCTCACAAAATCACGCCAGAATACATAACCAATTCAATAAATCGCGCCAGAATACATAATCTGAAGTGCTTAAAGAACTTTGGGGCATTTAAAAGGCCAAATGCTACACATTCGCGGAATTTTAGCGATGTTTTTTTCTACAGGGTAGCCTACCTGACGTTGCGCGGCACCCGTCATGACACGTCGACCTCTGGAGCAACCAACTGCTTTAAAATACTTACCTTTCAAGCTCTTCCATTTTTCTTTTCACTGAGCCCTTCTATGAGTACCCAGGTTTAAAAGATTCGTCCCGCCCCCTATGTACACCTACCATTTCATAATTTACATTGCAGGATGGTACAAAACAAATTCTGAACAACAAACCTGTTGCATACAATAACCGCTATTCAACCAAAAGCATTGTTGTGAAGGTTTGCAGTCTTTGCTTTCTTAATTTCACCATTTTTTACTCTGCTTTAGGTACAACATACATCAATGATCGTAACAAGTTGGGGTTATTGTGTTTTCAAGTAAAGCCCAAAATTCGAACTTGATTCAAAGCAACTCCGTATATTGATGCAACCCATCTTTCACAGTACAAAATCTGCTTGAAACTAATTTACGTCCACAAGTAGACTTGCCCATTTTGAAAAGTCACTCCTCATATATCCATTATACAGGATGATTCTGTGACTGTTAAACTTTTAGGGATGATAGAGGAGACAATTATGAACTTTCCTATAAGAACCCATGTCCGGAAATGCTTCGTGCCAGTAATTAACCTAAACCTTTGGAATTTTGTCGCAAACGTTTATTTATTGAATACACTTCTAGGCCATAACACTCATATTACATTTAAAATATCAACACACATTACAAGAACTATAGAAAATGTCCTCCACTAGTCTCAATGCAAGCTTTCCAACACCGTTCCATTGACTTCGCAATCATTCAAAGATTCCTGGTATGTTCCTGTGTCAGGCAGTTAGTAACCTTGCTATTGGGTCCTCTTCCAATTCGATCCGTAGGTCATAAACAAGGGCTTTAAGATGATCCCACAGAAAAAACAATTATTGGTTTCAAATCTGGTGAATGGACAGGTCAAAGAACTGGACCATCTCTTCCAATCCACCTCCCTGGAAAACGTTGATGGCAAAGATTTTGAACATCCCCAGAAAAGGGAGCGGGTGCATCATCTTGCTGTCATCACATGCACTGACAAAGATCATATGGAATATGCTCCATCAGCTCAGTATTATAATCATACGAAGAAAGTTGTGGTAAATTTGCCAATTTAAACGAGCTGACAGCAGATATGGCACTAGACGGACATGTTGACTGTAAATGCACATCAGAAGATTCTCTTAATGTGAATCTTTCCACGACCACAACAATGTTTGAATTTGAATAATTTATTTGATCACTAAGTTATTACATATTTAGACTGTCTTCTCTATTTGGCCCTGGCCACTAAGATGAGCAGTCATAGTGAATTAGTTACATGTTGATACATTTAGTAAGTCTTATATTTAGTTTTATTTGCATTATTTTTCCTCTTTTAACCGTCCATATCCATTTATTTTACTTTCGTTAAGTATTTACCCAGATTTTTACAGTTTTTATCTAAAATTGTATGTATATCTTTATTCATATTCATTCCATACCATAAACTTTCTTTTCTCCAAATCTCTGTTTCTTTGCATTCAAATATAATATGTTGTATATCTTCCCTTCCCCCGCATAATGGACATTCACCTTATGCATAGCTGTTTCACTTCCCTTTTAGCCTCCATATTCCTGCCCTTAACCATATTTCTCTCTTCCCCACCAGTGTTTTTTTATGTAAACATAAAAAATCAAAGATCTCTTCTCAGTTATCTGACTAAATAATTGTATCTCGATGTCCTCAAATCATCTTCTAATACTCTTCCAAAAACCCTTGTGATTTGCATCTCTTTTCCTCCAAACATCTCCCATGCCATTATTCTCAAGGTTATTTCTTAGTTCATTTACCCAGCCCGTATTTTTTAAGCTAGTTTCTTGGTATTTTAGACATTGTTGTAATAGATTATCTTCATCAGAATTCAAGATCCTGTGCCAATATTTCAAGGCTCTCTCCATAACCATTCCCTTTCTTGTTACTCGTCCCATTTCAATTTGAGCCACTTCATTTGCTGTAGCTGTTGGCAACCCTAGTACTTCCTTACAAAATATTCTGTGGACCATATCCACCACTTCCCACCCGTTTTCAAGCCCATATAATATTCGTGCCTCAACACACTGAATTATATAATCTTTCCAACCATTTCATCTCCAACTCTAGCATTTTAAATCAACATTGTCTAACAGCTGTCATTGCTGCTCTGCCCTTTGCCAGAGCTGATCTCTTCTGTTTCTCCCATTTACCTCCTGCATCTATATTTATCCCTAAGTAAGTACAGTCTCGCACCAATTTATATCCATTTCTCCCTTTACTCCATCTCTCTTGTTTACCCAATTTCCCTCCTTTTTTAAACACTACAATTTACAACAATGTTAACATATCAACATATAAATGTCACTTGGGCTACATTAAAGAAGACAATACAATTAGCCTCCCAATCACTTTCAATGAAAAGCTTACTTTACCAATCCGTTAAGACAGTACTCTGACAACACACACTAATGCTTGTACCATCAAACAAGACTTTCTAGACAAGGGTTCCTATATGAAAGTTGTTCATAATTGCCTCCTCTAACATCCCTAAAAATTTTTAACAATCACAGAATCAGCCTGTATATATGCTTAATGATTTTAAATAAAGCAGTAAGTAGTTAAAGAGACAGCATTCAAATGTTTATTCGTAGTAACAAGCTCTTGTGATGAAAAACATGTTACATTCACTTTCTATTGCTTGCAAGTTCTGCAAACTATTCTTACAAACTTATCTATTTCATGTTAATAAAGATAAACATTTGCAGAAATCAATTCAATACCAACGAATATTTCAGAAGTAATTAATGCTACAAAAAAAATGACTAATTGCAAGTTTTAATAAAGTATACATATTTTCCACTTATGGTTTACCTATAATAAAAAATTAATTCAAAATGAAGACTTAACAGACTATTCCGAAAATTCAGGCATACATTTCATTAGCCACTCAAGATCTTTAAAATTTTCTACATAAAAGGTTGTTTAGCACAAGGGGAGGACAGGAATTTCCTTAAGGCCTTCATATTGCATCTTCGGAAGATGAACTTAAATAATAAATTTAGTATTTATCAAACTTTTCATTTTATTTCAGTTATGCTATTTATAGCATACCCTTTTTCTAAAAATGCTCTTTTTTTGTCTTCCTTTTGCTACACAAAAATCTGTTTAATTTTTGGGTGAAAAGTGTTGAAAAAGGAGAATATAAATTACAGTACCTTTCAAACAGGAAGATGTTTGCTCTCCAGCAAATCCAACAGGTAACTATGCATTAAGTTACCTCCACTCTTTTTACTTTCTCTACTACGTATATTAAGTAGGGGAAGTATTGTATTCCACCCAAAAATTTGATACCGAGATTTCACCAGAAATACATGTTTTGAGACCCCCTGAATCCAAAAAAAAAAAAGCATGTTTGGAAACATGTACGTGTGTGTCTGTCTGTGAACAGCATAACTCAGAAACGAAGTCGGATAAACACCAAACTTGGTATTTAGGTTCAGTATCTTCCAGAGATGCGACATGAAGGTTTTCAAGAAAATCCCCCTACCCCAGATTACCCTTTACATGAAACAATTTTAATTTTCTCAAAAATGGTAACAATTTTGATTAAAATATCGTATGTTTAAGATATTTTCATTACAAATAAAACGTATATCTTGAATTTTCTGGGAATGTCTCCAAAAGAATTCTTCATTGTGAACAACTTTTGCGTAACTGGTAAACCATACGAGATAGACAAAATTTTACTACACACAATACATAATTTATGTCATATACAGTTTTTGTGTTGAGTGAACCATTTTCGAGATATTGCTTGTTATTCCCTTAAATTTATCAATATTTTCTCAAATGGGAATTCGTTATTCATTTTTTTTGTCTTGGATATGCAAAGAGTATTAATCTGTGGCAAAGGGAATGGTGGTGCACATAGCAACCAGCTATTAAGAGATAGATTTCACCAGAAATACATGTTTTGAGACCCCCTGAATCCAAATAAAAGCATGTTTGAAAACATGTCCGTGTGTGTGTCTGTCTGTGAACAGCATAACTCAGAAACGAAGTCGGATAAACACCAAACTTGGTATTTAGGTTCAGTATCTTCCAGAGATGCGACACGAAGGTTTTCAAGAAAATCCCCCTACCCCAGATTACCCTTTACATGAAACAATTTTAATTTTCTCAAAAATGGTAACAATTTTGATTAAAATATCGTATGTTTAAGATATTTTCATTACAAATAAAACGTATATCTTGAATTTTCTGGGAATGTCTCCAAAAGAATTCTTCATTGTGAACAACTTTTGCGTAACTGGTAAACCATACGAGATAGACAAAATTTTACTACACACAATACATAATTTATGTCATATACAGTTTTTGTGTTGAGTGAACCATTTTCGAGATATTGCTTGTTATTCCCTTAAATTTATCAATATTTTCTCAAATGGGAATTCGTTATTCATTTTTTTTGTCTTGGATATGCAGAGTATTAATCTGTGGCAAAGGGAATGGTGGTGCACATAGCAACCAGCTATTAAGAGATATGTATGTGCTTAAAGGCTACTGTATTTCTATATTGCCCTTGTAAATATATATTCCCCTTACATCTACAAGAAAATTAGCAATAAGATAGACTCTGCAAATGTTTATCTCGATTAACACGAGGTAGATGGAGAATAAGCATTTGTAAAAATAGTTTGTACAAGAGTAGAGAAAGTCATGTGAGTGTAACACAAGATTTTTTTATAGCCTATTTCTCTTCCTCGTTGCATCTTTTAAAAAAATGTGTATACCTTACAAAACATTGAGCCTAGCTTTGCAAAATACAGTATGGTGACAAACCCAACTCGCAAGTTACTGTCTGCCCACCTAGAAACATAAATAAAAAGAAACAATGTGCCTGTATTAGATTAATTTATTCATTAATTTCAAATCATCATATAAATTAAGCTTTCAGATTTTTAATTCATACATAGGTGTAATGAGCTACTGGACAAATACAAGTCAATTTTGATCTGCCAAAGTGACACATTTCGTTTGATAGACTCTGCAAGAGGACTGTCAATATTCGCATCAACATACATCTGTAGACATTTTCAAACGTAAAGTTAAATCTACATATAAATCTGCTGTGACTGAAGAACATTTAGAATCTGTTTCGATGATAGGCAGTAGCACAAATTTAAAAGTATAAATGCTGGCAATTATAGCACAGAAGTTGGTTGCATCCTTATTGAATACGTACTATCAACATGTCATATAACAGGTGTTTAGTTATTAATAAGCAAATGTAGATTTTTTTTTCTCAAAAAAACGCTGTTTCAAAAAGCAAATTAATCCATGCATCCCAAGCCTGCAAGTTTATCTTAAACTTATTCACTCTTTGACAGTTAATGTAGCCTCCCCATTATGAAACATTTGGCAGCCCCTGCACAAATTCACACCCATTCTATAGGGTGCAGCAGTAGGAATGACAATTTTTGCAGCCCTGTTGAAACACCCGAATGAATTAAAAGAAAACAATAGTAGAAGCTAGTAAATTAGTTTAATAATGTCTTACTTTTTAAAAATGTTTTATAAGTAGTTTCCACAGTAATTAATACATTCCTGCAATGTGGTGTAAAAATTTCGCACAAATCCTCCAACAAAACAGGATCAATATCCTTACAGTTCAGCAACTTAGAAAACAATCCTTGGGAGGGGTAACTCACCTGGTCACGTATATCCCTCTTAACTGCCTTGGGCGAGCAGGCCTGCGAGTCGCTGCTTAAGCACCACACACCATAATTTCTAGTCCAGGTTTTATTTTATTTTCTTCTCATAGAAGTATTTACCACTTAATCGCACCACTGCTGCAATTGTTGTACAGTTGGGCAACTGTAGAGGCAGGACTACACACACATTGCAACAAAAATGCTATGTTTGCAGATTGCCATGACAGGCCACACAAAGAGCAGCAAGTGTGAAAACAAATGTTTCCATTAAACTAGCGATAGCATTTCACATAAATGTGGTATCATCATGGGATGTCTTCCAAAAGTTGATTTACATATTTTAGGATATTTCATAGCATTTACCCAGTCTCTCTTCTAGGAAAAAATCTGATTGATTTTCTTAATACAAATTAGTTTAATTGAAGCTTTATAAAGAAAACTAGCGGCTTTAATATTTTTACAGCGAGACCAATCACACATCTCGAAACTGTGCTCTTAAACATACCTCTTACAGAACTAGAGTAAGGATTTGTTTTTGAATTATCGCGATGTAAACATACTATTCAATTTTTCCACACTATAAAGTTGTTCACCACAGTGAACGTGATGCTTGTTTCCTGCGAATCAGCCCACTTCCTCACTGGTTAACTCAATAGCTAAAGGCAAAAGACAAAATGGGGCAATTTATCCCTCCTGAATTCTCGCGCAGTCCACATACTGAGGGATTTTACTATATCGTTATACTCTAATTTCATTGGGCGATATGAATAAAACGGAGTTTGCTTTTTGCTCCAATTCTGGAGAGATTGCTCACATTCATATCAATAAAGTTTACTCCTTCCACGAGCAATATTCCTCTCCAACAGATGTTGCTCCGTGATCTTGGATTGGCAGCAGTATTCTCCACTTCTGTATCAATAAGAATCATAAGTTGCTTCTCTGTGGGAGAAGTTGCTCTCGAATATTGGAGCTATATCACTAGGTGACTCCTGCTTCATAGAGCAACAAGTTTTAAGTAGGATAGCTGAGTACATGATGGTTGTTCATTACATAAAAGTGTATAAGCCCCGCCGAGATGCATTATTAAACTATAAGCAACTTTAGCGATTTGAAAAGGAAAATGGTTAGCAGAACATTTTCTTGAAGATGGCAATGAAACAAGAGGAGCGTTATCTAAGAAAAGATGAGAATTTTTTGCATTATATAGGAGATCCTGGATTTCAAACTGGTGTGGCTGAAGATGTTGGTGTGTCAGAGTAGTGTCCCTTACAATTTATAGTGTTATGGATGCTATATTAAGAAAAGCACATATTTGGATAAGGTTCCCTAAAGCTACCCATGAACTTGAAACTGCAAAAGCTGAATGGCAGGAGCGTTACATGTTCCCTGCTGCAATAGAGACTGTTGATTGCACCCATGTTGTGATTAAGAAACGCAGTATACATGGAGATGACTATATTAATCGAAAAGGCGTTCCCAGTATTCATGTACAGACTACATGTGATTCTAAAGAAATGTTTACCAGTGTTGATGCTACTTGGCCTGGATCAGTACATGATTCACGTATATGGGCAAATTCAGATGCCTTTAGGGTTATGTGTGGAAATCGTGCAAATGCCTTAATTCTTGATGGTGGTTATGCAATTGCTGTGGCTCATGACGCCCTATCACAATGTACTTACTCACGAACAGAGATCTTAAAATAAGTGCTTGAGTAAGAAATTTGTCATAATGGAAAGGTGCTTTGGCCAAGTGAAACATTTTCCTATTCTCCAAGGCAAAATCAGACCAGCAACATAAAAGATTCCTTCCATTGTCTGTTTTGTCCTGCATAATGTGGCTGAACATCTAAGTGACGAAGATTTCGAAATTGAAGTAAAGAATAATCAGGAAGATGCTTGGGAAGGGGAAGCTGTAGGATGTATCGGAGAAAGAGGGCAGCGAAGAAGAGTCGAGATAGCTGAGATTATACATGGCTTCCAAAATTAAGTGAGTAATATATGGATTTTTAAATACATTGCACATTTAAGCTTTAAAATTATTTTGGTCTTTTACTATAGCAATAACCTTAAAAGCTGTATTTCTTTTGTGTATTTTGTAGGCAAATATTACCACGCTGGGCTTTCAAACAACTTATTTATAAACACTTTTTTTGTTTAAAAAAGCACTTGTGCGACAATTTCTACCAGAATGAACTTAAAATTTGCATATAGTGCAAACACATGTACTTGCTTATACATTTTATTTAAAAGTTTCTCAAGACCATGTTAGTGTGGTGGTAACATGCCTATTTCCCATTTAAGAGGCCCCAAGTTCGAATCTCGGTAACGTGGGTTGTCTAGATAAGATTTTATGTCAGAACCAAATTTTACCACATACATTTTCATTATTTGTTTTAAAGACGTTGCCCTTTTTTTTTTGCCTCAATTCCAGTAAGTGGGATTTTCTAAAGCCATCGGATGTTCTTTTAGGATTTCGACGAAACCTGCTTGAGATTCAACCTCACGTTCTTCGGAACTGCCCATCGTAATAATTAACACCTAAATGTTTATCTTCTCACTGCATGGTCATTCTGGCTGCATCGGTTGTTTGTTTATACAGCTGCGAGTTGGCGATTAGAGAAGCAGAGTAAATTACTAGCACCATGGAGAAAATGCTCTGCACGCGTAAACTGTTTTTATTGATATGAAACAAGAGTTTTGCTCTTGAAAGTTTTCTCCTGAGAGATTGCTCAGTTTTATTGATATCACCCATTGCTTGCATTTTCTTTCAGCTGGACGATGGTGCAAGGCTTGCCGCATCTGTCTTTTTTCAAACCACCCCTTAGGAAATAACCAGTTGCAGTCAGATCAGGAGAGCTTGACAGCCAGGATATGTCTCCTATGCATCCTAGAAATATGTTTTGCACACAACTCATTGAATCACAAGCAGTGTGCAATGTGGCACCATCTTGCTGAAACCATAATTCATCAAAATTAATTTTGACAGAAATTTCAAACACTGATCATTTTAGGTACCGTTGAATGTCACAGTACGACCAATAATTCCAAAGGCATAGATGCCATGCTAGACCGTTACTTTTGGACTATGCAGCGGTTCCTCCCATACTTCAATAGCAAAAATTGTTTATTTACATAACCAGAAAGGTGTAATTGTGCCCTCAACCAATATAATAAATCTTCAGAATAACCAGATTAGAATTTAAAATGTCCGTCTACAAAACTGCATTCGAGCATGTTTATTGGATGGTGCAACTAAACGCACAAAGTAAAATTTGAGGTTGCAAGTTTAGGATGTGGTGAAATTTTATATCCAGCAGATTCCAAGCCATTGACTGATACCTTGCAGTGCAAGTTGGACTTTGCTGCATAGTTTCTCTAACTCTCCTAATGTTCTCAGGCATAGAGACTACCAAAAAATTGACTATAAACATTGCAAGAATTGTGGAATTACTACCCACTTAAAGATAGTGTTTTGGGACAATTCTTCCATGGAATGCAATATTAAATTATTTCTGAATCCTCTCTGCACAAGGCTGATAAATTTCAGCTAAAAAAAAAAGTTCTTACTGCAAACACATGTTCTGCCACAAACCCAACATTGATAAAAACAATTGCATGGTTTAGGGATCTCATTAGCAACACTGCTGGTTATGCCACTAGGAACAAGCATGATCAAAAAATTGTCATACCCCACTGCCGCACACTAATGTTCTACTTAAAGCAACAATTGGTCCTGATATTTAAACTTCAAAGGGTAAACATAAGGTCCACATTGCACTTGGGCATAAAACATGTCACAGCAATCATTCTCCAGATGTAGCATTCTGCTTACCAGGCTAAGTGAGCTGTTTGCTCTTGCCTTTATCAACAGAAAGAGGGGAAAGAAAAAGAAACCTTGGGACTTGTTCCACGTAATTCCTCTAGCACCATCCTGGCAATACTTTGCATGACCGTATTCTGTAATTACAAATATATATTGTACATATATCCCCACCGCTGAATCTTTGCATTTGACAGTTTGTATGGCTTCGCATAAGGTTGGCTATATTGTGGTTGCAACATTGCCAGAGTGGCTAGTAAACAGCAACAACTGATAGTTCTATCATGTCTAAACCCCATACAAAGTGTACATTAGTAGCGAACATCAATGAATAATAACTATTTTGCATTGTTATTGTTAATTGAAAATAACTCTGTTTAAGCATTGCAGCGTATGTAGGATAAATTACGCACTTTTGACAATAATAGAAACAAAATAATGCAAACTTGCCTGCTACAATGAGGAGAAATAAAACATATTATAATCCTACGTATGGCACCTATAATTGGAAAGCATCAAGATTTGTGACTGACGAGGCTGCTTTCTTTTCTTCCCTGGAGTCGATAGAAATACCTGTTGCGTTCCAGATGGTTCAGGAATTTTGTCCTCTTTTCTCTTGGAGTTTCACTCCCATGTGAATAACAGTTCTCGTGCTTAGTCCAAGAGCTGCTGCAGTTCATTGTACGGCTTTATCAGCAGAAATAAAGGGATGGCCGTGAAGCTTCACGTACTCCTTTTCCAGTTCAAAGAATTCCCGGGTCCTCTTAATAGATCCAATGTCTATTAAATGGCATACCTCGGTGCAAAGGATTTTCACTTCATGAGTCATCACTCGGCCATCAGCGTCGTTTTTCAGACATTGTCGCACTTAAATCTTGTATAAATAAATATGAATGAAATATAAAAAATAGATGAATATAAATAAGTATATATGCATAAATGAATAACAAAACTATCAAACAACCACAAATATAAATAACAATGAACTATATGTAGTTTGCAAACAACTTGATGCTCGTGCTAGTGATTCACAGACTGAAGCACGTGCTTGAGAATAGCTACATCCGGCAACAGAGCGGCTTTGTCATTGACCATCCAGAATGCTGCCTTGTGATTGGCTTAGTAAGTCAAACGGTTAACTCTTTTCATCTGTTTTTTTGCGAGTGTATCAACTTATACGTTAGCTGTCAAGTGCAATGTTACAGCGGCAGGGGTATAGTCCGATGGCACTTGAGGACAGACATCTCATATGAAAACCACCTTACAATACCATCTTTACATAACACTGGTCTTGTCAATTTGGGGACTGTTATAAAGGAATATAAACTCATGAAAAATTAATAAAAATTATAGTTTATTTATGAAATGAATATTCTTTTTCTTGTGAACTACAGATGCAGTATGTCAATTTAACAGTAATGTAATTATGAGTGAACTACATTAACTCTAATGAAAAACATGTTACATTCTTTCTGGGGGAACGGTGCTTGGAAGTGTTCATTTTTCATATACTCCTATTTAAAACACATTTTTATTTAGAAAATTCACTGCATTCCTCAAGATGCAATGTCAAATGGCAAACAAGTACTAAAAACAACAATGGAAACTCTTTTGAGATTTGGTATGAAATACACTTATATCTGTTACAAACATCATCTCTACTTGCAACCTAAGTTAACCTCATCAATGGCACTCTCAAATTCATTCTTTTGGAAAGTCCCCAACATTGTCCACACATTTTTCACAAACAGACTGCCAACACAGTTTCCTTTAGTCCTTCTGTACTGGCTAGTGATAAAGCCATTTTCTTCCCCCCTCCCCGTAGCGTAACTGGAAATGCACTTCACAGCTTCAGCAATTATGCCGGTTTCTGTGAGCCCTTCTTTCCAATAAGAGATTTGTGAATGTGTGGGATGACACCTGAAACAAAGAAAAAGGAAATGTAAAAAAAAGTGTACAAGGATAACATGGAGGCATTTAAGTTTGCATAGCAGTGACTTTCCCTTTGTCAAACAGTGTCAAGCATGCAAATTTAATTCCACAAACACTTCTACACCTATACTCAATTCAGGCCAAGAAAGGGCCCTGATTAAAACACGATGTACACCTTTCAAGCAAATGAAAAGTTTACTACATTGCATGTATTATCATTAGGGGCCGGATTTTTAGGTTTTAACCTATATTTTTTCTCAGTATTTAACTAACACATTTTAAGATATATACTCGTTTCACACCTCCTGGAGCAGAATATGCAAATTTCATTACACCTAAAAAAAAAGCCTAAATAAGGGGTTGACACCTAAAATAATAAAATAACCTAAATAGCTGTTTTTCCTTTTTTGAATGTTATTTTCGAATTGAAACTCATTGTAAAATTATTTCCACCAGTAGATAGCTCAAATTACTACAGTTAAATGCAGCACATGTGATATGACACCTGGATGCAGCTGACAGGTCAGGACTTGACTGTCTGCTGCGATTTACTATACTGAGCACTTAAAAAACGTTAAAAGTATAGTCAATGTATTAGATGAAACAGAAGCTTCTTGCATTGCCAAGGCTAAGAAATCGCTCAAGTGCCCCACTCTTGCCGCTTCCCTTGCATGCATGACACATTTTTGTTTTGTTTTATACCAGAAGCTACTCTCCGGTTGGAAAGTACAGCTTTGCCACTGAAACATGCTCTAGATATCATTGGCAATGTTTCCAGTAAAGAAATACCTGGACCAGTGGGAATTGCAGAAGATTCTTGAAAAAAAATCCTTTTGTTAAGGAAGATATGAAAATCATCAATTCAGTATTGCAGGGAGAAAAGCATACAGAACTACCCCTAGAACCTGCTGTACTGTCATCTATGTTCTACGCTCCAATGACATGTTCCGTTTAAAGCAGCTTTTCTCCATACAATAATGTGTTACGTGATAATAGGAAATCTTTTATGCCAGAAAATCTGAAAATGTATGCAATAACAAAATATAAATCTCAGAAAGGCAAAATTGATACCTGTATTGATCCATGAAGCAAAACATAACAAAAACTATTTTAATGAAGAAAAACCTTAAAAAAAAAGATTAACCATATAAGAAACCTAAAATGAAAGTTTATTCTGCCTAAAAAACTGGGCCCTAATTATTAACTTTTTGTACTTCAAATAATAAAGATCATAGGATTTATAAGTTTCATTTGATAACTTTAATTAGCTTCTATTTATCATGGCCATCAACATTTCCATTTTTTGAATGATGCAAAGCAAGTCATGCTAATTAGTATTGTTTTTGTCAGAATCATGGCTGAGAGCATAGCAGATCAGGGCAATGCAGTTATTAAACAGTGGCAATAAGCCCTTAAAAGTGAAGAAAAATGATTATGATAGCCTTGCTGTTAAGAATGTCATTAAATTAACAAAAACCAAATAGTGTCTGTGAATGCTGTGCAACCAATTTGTATATGAGCTCGTTATAAACCTGGAAGACTATTAAAATTATCATGAACTCCGATTCTGAGCTGCAGATCACACTGCTACCTGAGGGCTCTGATTAACATGCTAGTTTTGGCAAATGGAAGACATTTTACTGCCTCTATGGTGTGGGAAAAAAATTAATTTGAATTTTATTTATGGATGCTCAACTACTATGATTCTTAGCGTCCCATTCTAAGACTAGAAATTTTGCTCAGAGACCTCTACCAGGCTTGAGGTTCTTTTACGTGCCATAAATCTACGACACAGGACCACCGGCTTTACTCCCATTCCAAAGGAAACCATGCAAAGGATTTTTACATCTGAAAAAAATCCATTGCCCTCCATCAGATTTGAACCCTTCCTCAACCTCAGAAACTAGAGGTCAGTATGCTACCCCTAGACCACGGAGGACAACATTGGTGTGGGGGTAGCATGTCTGCCTCACATTCACAAGGTCCAAATTAAAATCTCAGGGTGAGTTACTTGGATACGGTTTTTCTTATCCTGAAATGAATACCTGGTAACTCTTAAGCTCTATGGATCCCAGACTCATTAATCATTTCATCTATTGCTTTCATCAACCTGTTAAAGTTACTAAACAAAAAATATAACATTTTTCCATGCATTCTCAAATTAATGCACCCAGTTTAACAAGTATAGGAGTTATACCATTTGGGAGCGAGATACATGGTTAAGATAACAAGAGGAGGTAACAAAGGCAGTTTCTTAGCTTGCAAAAGTAAACGGCTGGATGCATCCACAGGTGTCAACAGTGGAGTGATACATGCACTCTATGTGCAGATCCATTCTCACGCTGGAAAGTTAATGCTTAATACCATGAAAACAAGAGGGTTTTAGATTTTTAAACACCAACTTTTATGAAAAATAAGTCTCTCTGAATAAAAAAAAGCTATTTTCTAACACATCTACATCAGTGATTTTTTTTTAGCTTGCACCAATATTTAGACTCCGTCAATCAAATCTTTGGTTAGAGCAGCTTCTGTATGCATAGTCACCCTCCGTGGACTAGTGGTACCGTGCTAGCCTCTAGTTCCCGAGGTCGTAGGTTCAAACCCGGCGGAGGGCGATGGATTTTTTCGGGCATAAAAATCCTTGCACGGCTTCCTTCGGAAGGGAAATAAAGCCGGTGGTCCCATGTTGTAGATTTACGGCATGTAAAAGAACCTCAAACCTGATAAGAGGCCTCTGAGCAAAATTACCGGTCTTTCACGTTAAGAACCATAGTAGTTAAACAGCGTCCATAAATAAAACTAAATTTAATTTAATTGTACACATAGATCAACGGACTTCGATGCATGACAACAATAGTATCTCTCACTAGAAATATTCTGGCTAATCAGATGTAATTATGCTGCGTGACTCACATGAGAAATGTCTCTTAACTTGTCTTAAGTGCTCTGTTTAAGATAGTTAAGGGTTACCAACATTTTTATATTTTGTTTTACAAGCGACCGTAATCGCACCACTAAGGTAATTTAAGTAAGCAATAACTATAATAGTGCAAAGATTGCACTAAGAATTTATACAGGCATGGTTGAAGGTGTCAGGGTGGGGAGCATAGAGATTTCTTTCTTTCTTTCAGTACATCCTTTTCTTAAAAAAGAATCACTGCAAAGTGTGGAAACCTTCACA
Organism: Deroplatys truncata; assembly: GCA_030765065.1. Classification (NCBI taxonomy): domain Eukaryota; kingdom Metazoa; phylum Arthropoda; class Insecta; order Mantodea; family Mantidae; genus Deroplatys; species Deroplatys truncata. The sequence goes on along the minus strand of CM060975.1, from coordinate 300,973,962 downwards.
TTGGAATTTTTTCGGACCTTCCAGGTGAACTATAAACTAACTGGTTTACAAATTTGTCCTGGCAAATTCCAGTAGAGTAGTTTTACATTTTCCCTTATCCTCGAAAGATGTGTGATAACTAATCTCTATGTTCATGGGCTGATTTGAGCATTTCAGCTGTTTCTTTAAACTTGCTATACTTGCTAACTTCCTGAAATTTAAACCTGTGAAGCTTTCCCTTGTTCAAGAAAGCATAATTTTGCAATGACATTAAATTTAGAATGCCTAAAATGTTCAGCGCAGTAAACGTACAAAAAAATGCATGTAAAATAAATGGGAATTCTATTTTATCAGAATACTTTAAAACCTTGTAGTACTACTGCTTTGTCACACAAGCTGAAATTTTTCCAGATACCACAATTAACAGTATCAAACCAAAGAACAACACTTCCTAAACTATACACAGATTTCTAATCTATACTTTAGGTTTCATAACATGAACTAAAAACAAACTAAACTGTAGGGGGAAAGCGGAGGATGGGACATATATCCTGTAGCCATAGAACAAAAATAAGATAATTTAAGGGAGTTGTTTTAAATTAACATTATCTATTACTGAGTGTTCAAACCCATTTACTGCTCATTAGTTACTAGAGGTCACTAGGGTACAATCAAATTTTATCTCAAATCGGAAAGTGTGCATTAATAGATCAAGTGAAAAAATATATGCATGTAGGATGTGTCAAAATGCCTCAGATGGAAAAGAAACATATTACATTTTTATAACTTCGTAAGCATAAGAGGCTGTTCAGGATGAACCTACTTTCTCTTTATCAAGCGAAGTTTAAAGAATCTTCCAGAACCAACAATGAAGGTGATTGGTAAATGTATACTATGAATTTCAAAAGGACCTATTCTTTGACCATAATACACACATTAAAATTATGTGTTAGTTTAAAGCTTTATCATAGAAACATTATTGTTCCTGAATAAGATTTATTGAATTTTTAGTTCTACAAATAGCTTGCCAATAATAAAATAAATTAAGATATATTATCCATTAGCCATATAATTATTGTATCAAATCTACTTCAGTTTCAGTACAGTCTACACTTACTGGGGAAATACACCTAAATTACTTACAAAATCAAGTCTTGTGAATATCCAAAGTATTCCAGAATGAATGTGGAAGTGTTTTATGCAGTTGTTACCCAAACAAAGTCATCTAGCCCACTCACGATTTCTACTGGCCTGTTATATAGCAGAAACTTACAACATTTTCATGTGGAAGGTAGTAAAAGGTTGCCAGAATGGGCAAAATGTCCCTAAATGATTGTCGCCAACATGAAAATGGAGCAAAACCGAAGTAGGACTTTAGTTTCAAGGAACCTATGGTGATGCTCTGTTGCAGCAACAGCTTCACTCCTCTACTTGCTTGGCTATGCTTTGTGGTCTAGGGTCTCAAATAAGTAGCAACCATCTGCTTCTGTGTTGGCAGGACTGTATTTTCCACCAGGTTTGAATTGCCAAAGTTGGTAGTGGCACAGCACAACCAATGCTCCCATAATGTGTGGTGGGTGTTATGCAACTTATGAAACGAAAGTGATATAAATTTGCACAAATGTATTAATATACAAAGTGTCCATAAAAATACTGTCATACTTTGAACTGGTATTGCATCACTTCGGATAGTCTTATTTGGCTGAAGTTGGCAACATTAAAAAAAAAACTCAAATATTTTTACTTTCTCTACTACATATAGTAAGGGGAAGTATTATATTCCACCCAAAAATTTGATACCAAGATTTCACCGGAAATATATGTTATGAGACCCCCTGAATCCAAAAAACAGCATTTTTGGAAACATGTCCCTGTGTGTGTGTGTGTGTGAACAGCATAACTCAGAAACGAACAGTGGGATAAACACCAAACTTGGTATTTAGGTTCAGTATCTTCCAGAGATGTGACAGGAAGGTTTTCAAGAAAATCCCCCCACCCCAGATGACCCTTTACATGGAACATTTTTCGAAAATTTTAATTTTCTCAAAAATGACCAACGATTTTAATTAAAATATCATATGTTTAAAAATATTTTCATGACAAAATGTATATCTCGAATTTTCTGGGAATGTCTCCAAAAGTATTCTTCATTGTGAACGACTTTTGCATAACTAGTAAACCATAAGAGATAGACAAAATTTTACTACACAAAAAATGTAGATCGAGTTAAAATACACAATTTATGTCTCATACATTTTTGTTGAGTGAACATTTGAAATATTGCTTGTTATTCCCTTTAAAGTTTCCAATACTTATTTTCTCAAATGGGAATTCTTTATTCATTGTTTTGTCTTGGATATGCAAAGAGTATTAATCTGTGGCAAAGAGAATGGTGCTGCACCTAGCAACCAGCTATTAAGAGAGATGTCTATGCTTAAAGGCTACTGTATTGCTATATTGCCCTTGCAAATACAAAACAAGGGGAAGATAGTAAGCCTTAAGCAATAGTGAAATATTTTTAGAACTGGTCGCTATGTGTAAAATGTAATTCTCTTTGCATGTCAAAAGATCGTTTCTGCAAATGTTTATCTCGATTAATATGAAATAGATGTAGAATAAGAGTTTGTAAAAATAGTTTGTACAAGAGTAGAGAAAGTCATGTGAGTGTAACACATCAGATTTTTTCCTATACCTCAGACATTGAATGTGGCTCCATGTGTGACACTACAGAGAAAGGCAATATTCCCATCCGTGCCACACATGTTCCAACATATCTAATGAACTGCACTGGATGGCAGCAGTGATACAAAGTTGCACTTCTTGCAGGTTTTGAGGCAATGAGGGTACATAGACACAATCCTTTAATTACCCTATAAAAAGAAGTCACACTGGCAAGTCAGGTGACCTTGGCAGCCACTTGACATATCCAGCACGTACAATCCATCTTCCTGGGAGCTGCTCATTCAGATGTTCCCAAACATATAAATGCCAGTGAGGAGTTACTCCATCTTGTTGGAAAATAAATTTGCCTTCTTCAAATTGTGGAAATAATCTTCAGTGATCATGTCAAGATAAGTTGGACCCTTGACAGTGGCCTCGAAAGAAAAATGGGCCAGATGGGCCGTTTCAATACGGCACAAAAGGGGAGTATCTTTCAAAATGACGTGTGGATTCTGGCTCCCCCCCAAATCCTAACCCTATGCTTGTTCACTTTTCCACTAATGTGGAATGTTGCCAACAGATTTTCATTATCCTCCATTAGAACCAATAAATATTCAGAGAAAGCTAAACGTTTTGCAGGGTCATCAGGTTTCAACTTATGCAGTAATTGTAGTGAAAACTTCAGTAATGTACAGAGAATCTTAGATATAATGGATTCTGGGATGTTTAACTGATGAATAGCTCTACGGACAGACTTCTTAGGACTACTACAAATGCTTCCTGCACTTGTTCCTCAATTCCCGCAGATGGTCTCCCTGAATTGCTTTCCTTTGATGACACATGCAGTCTCGATCCACAAAATCACAGTATCACTTATACTTGAATTAACGTAACTTCTCAATTCTGACAGCTAGCTCAGCATGCTTTCCGCACATGTGGGTCTGTTGTCATGACAACCAGGGTTGACCTTGAAGTAGCCAATCGCCCTTTAAGCCCCCTCCACACCCTTCACCAAAGCTCAGAAGAAGTGTTGCCACATGGCATTGTTTCATTTGATTTATCAGATACTTGCGTGATTTGTGTATCGTAGTGTAGCACGATATTTTAAAGTTTAAGCATAGAACTATTGCATTGCATATTAACGTTATTTTTCAAGTCCTAAACATGTAGCTGTAGTATAGTGAATGACCAATATTGTGCTGATTATATTTTAAAATATATAGCCTGTGCTGAAATTTCTGTGTGATTAACATATGTCTGATCCTGGGCAAAAGTGTAGGGGAAGACCACGAACTCGTTCCCCAAAGAAAAAATACGCTAAGCTTGGACAAGGTACTGCAATTCACGGCCAAGCTCCCGAGATAGTATGTGCTTTAATGGCATATTTCGAACTGGAAAGAGAAATCTGTGGAACAATGATTGATGTAAATAAAGTCTTAGATAGGACAGCTGCTGTACTTAAAATAAACAGATGTTGTCAATATAGGGAAAGAACAAGAAAGAAAAGAGGAATAAGCTGAGAAATCGCAGTCTGATTCTTCAAAAGTAATATTAGAAACGCCAGGAAAAATGCAAAATCGTCAAAAATTATTACAAGTCTAGGTGCCTTTCAAGTAGATGCTATTCATTGCCATATGTATAGTTATTAAGAAAGAAACACAATTACTTCACCTTTTAAATGCAAAGTTTGCCTTATCTAATTGAGAGTTAAAATAAATATAACAGTAAAAATAAGAACTTGAAATTAAATAAGGTACTAACTTGAATAATCTGTTATCTTAAAGTTTTGCAACAGTATTAAAAATGTTTTGAAATTTTAAAAATATAATGAGTCACAGCGGAAAAATCAGCTTTAAAGCTTTGTTCTATATAGGTAATATAATATTACGTACAGACATTTAAAGCATCACACAAAGGAATTTAAAAGATACAAAATGGAAGACAAGCACTAGAATAAAATATGGGGTGAAAAGGAATTAAAACTATTCATATTTAATATGCGCTTATTCTCACATAGCACGAAAATGAACATAATGCAATAGTTGGCAGGCGTGTTGTACACTGTACCCTTAGAAGTGTACAGAGATGTTTAGTGTAATATATTTTTTCAAAACTATGTCATTTCGTTAGGCACAACAAAGAACTTTTATCTTTGTTTAGCTCTCCTCTCCTACTCCACACAAACGACTGGCAGACGGACGAGCCGACAACACTGCATGTTTTACGCGTGGCGTAGCTGAAACGCAGATGGCAGGAGAGCAACTGTCAGAATTAAGAAGTTACGTTAATTCAAGTATAAAAATTGACGTGTGTGTAGGAGCTTGATGTTGAAAACCTTTGCCTAAAAGCACGCTGTACTTGCCGTGATATTCCAAAACACACCAACTACATCCTTGTGGGTTCACCATAACTTCTTTAATAACAACACAATTTTAAAAGCATTCACATGTAACCTGCCTGCTAAATATCCAACAATGAACCCATATCGACTAATCACAAACTTGAGTGAATTTGTTTGATTTCCACGAAAATTAAATCGAGTTTTATTTACAGACGCTCTGACTACTATGGTCCTTAGCGCCCCATTCTATATTGGGCGTAAAGCACAGGAAATTTTGCTCAGAGGCCTCTATCAGGCTTGAGCTTCTTTTACGTGCCGTAAAACTATGACACGGGACCACTGGCTTTACTTCTTTTCCAAAGCCGCTAAGGATTTTTTACACACGAAACAAAAATCCATTGCCATCCGCCAGGTTTGAACCCATGACCTTGGGAACTAGAGGCTAGCACGGTACCACTAGTGCACGATACAGTCCATTGACATGCACAAAATATGAGTTTTTCTTTCGAATGTGATCAACTTCACCCCAAATAAGACTATCCAAAACGATGCAATACCAGTTCAAAGTATGACAGTATTTTTATGGAACCATTATGTTACCCACCACATTCAGTAATGTGCCTATCTGTATTAAACTTAGTAAAGCAACAAAAGAGCCATATACGATAGAATCTTGTTAGTACATTTTTGCAGGGACCTAAGGATTTAGACGTCATAGGCGAGAAAATGTGTTAACAAAAACACAAAATCTGCAATTTAAGAACATAGTTAAGTAATAAAGTCTCCATGGGTAGTTGAAGTAGATTTCAAGTACACTTTTATACTGAATACGATCCGTGTTTCTATGTTAAATTCAATGTGTTCAAATGGATTTGGATACACAAAACCTGAGAATAAATAATTCAAGCTTTTATGTTGGTCAACTTGGATTTTTGAGGTAATGAATGTTTTTGAGAAAATAAATTGCAAATTATGGAAGCGACAATAGTGGCTTTGCTGTTTTATGAAACATATATAACAATTTCCGCTAAAAAGAGAAAACAAAATTATGTGCATGCATCGTGTTAAGAGTACAGTAGACAATAGTAACTTTGGCGTATTCAATAGGATTTGAATACGGTAGGTGTTTCCATGCAACAAATGTCGGTCCGATCCTCTTCTGATCCCATTTTCCAAGAGGAAAGTTTTGTTTAAGCATTTTTCCCTTCTTAGCAGTTTCAATCAATTTAGGTTTGCTAACAATCTTGTTTAAGGTTGATGAAGGAATGTTTAACTTCCACATTATATCCACATTTTCATATTTGGATTGTGGTATACTTCAAGGATTTTCAGTTTTTCAGTGTTAGTTATTTACTACACTTTTTTTCATTGCAAATGAAAAGTTGAAATACAATCTATGCATGTTTGGTCAATACTCAACGGGAGAAACTATCAGCATTTACCATGCCAAGGTAAAGCATTCTGTATCCCGCTCACATAAATCGTGTCGCACAAATATTTACATACATGCATGTGATTGGCTGCCAGTATCCACCCTGTGACCAAAGATCGAGATTCCACTGTAGATGTGCATGTGCCTACAGCACATCCAACCCATACCAATATATGTATTTTATTCTCTACTTTTAAAAAGTTATAATCTGTGTGTCTAATGCAAACAGTAAAATTATGTAAGAATTGTGTGTCTAAGCCTTGAGACTGTACCTACTCTCACCCAAGTTATTGTCTAATTTGTTAAAGAATGATCTTTAAAAACATACACCCAGCAGAGAGATCAGCATTTCCATTCACCATTAACCGTGAAACCATTAACAGAGAATTAATCATAAACAGGTAATCATGAATTGGTACACCCAAAAATTTCCACATGCATAATGTATTTTCAAAGGCCTGCAATCGCTATACTCACACACATCTGAATTACTTAGGATTAGTGAATAAACACGTGTATTGTTTATACAGTTTTAACACGTTGGAACGCAATTAAATTAATACAAATATGTTTGCTAACGTATAAAATCACAATGAACGAATCACATGGGTGCATTCCTTAACAATGTTTATGATATAAGCTTAGATTTCTGATTTACGGGAGGTTTGGTTAGGTTGAGTTTCTTTTTTAATATAAACTTAGGTGAATTAGCAAACAGTGATTACATCAAAGCACACAATCGAATCAAACATGCTTTCCTTAACATTGGCAGAACCCACCTCAAAATGTCGCCAGATTCTGCTATATAAATGAGGCAACTAGTTTAGCTAGTTGGGTGGGTGGTCCAAATTACCGACAATCTGCTCTTAGTTCTCTTCCTTGGTGATGAAAATGTGTTATATGTCCAACAGATGAATATTTAATGCTGCCAAAGCCAGTAAGATACTCAGCCTCAAGGCACAGCCGAGAGATTGAGGGCCCTCAGCCTCAAAGTGTAGCCGAGGGATGTTTTTAGGAGGAATGCCATGTAGCAAAGAGAACTAAGAGCAGATTTGCCCAAATTACTGTCGAGACATCTCACTTTTAGATTCCTCTACATATTTTATTTCTTTGATTCCATCAGTATGATGCATGTTATGGCCTTACTGACATACAGGGAACTCTTGTCTTTTTTGTTTTGCTTTTTTTTTGGGGGGGGGGGGGGGCAAGGCAAACATTCAAGTATATGGTAGGCAAAGTGTAGCAGTGTTAATACACACACTTGAATAAAATATGCCACTCTTGTATCCCTGTCGAAATAGCTTAAAGTAGCCAAAGAAAAGCGAATAAGTTACCTTGTGAGTGAGTTTAGAAGTAGATGTGATCTGTTCAATAGCTTGTGCCCACCTGCCCACCCCTCGAAGGTGTTTTACTTATAGGCGAATCGCATAAGAAACAAAACAAACGTAGCCATTTTTTCGTTAGATGTAAAGTGGGAACTGCCAACCTAAATGAAAATCCACCAGAAAAGTGATGTGCTGTTGTTAGCTTCTTGTTTTTCTTTGTGCGTTGTTCCTGCTGAAAAAACGCAACGGATTCAAAGACTGGTGCACCATGCACTAATTGAAAGCACCAAAAGAATATGCACCAAAGTTTTAAGTTTGTAATAGGTTTTGTCAAAGTATATTTTATTAAGAGGTTATTTCCACTGTAATAACAGTGTAATAAAGATGTTACTTTACCGCAACAGTGGTAGATAGTTAATGCAAGCTTACTTAAAAGATAATCCTAACCTAAGGCTAACCTTCCGTGAATTCAGAAACGTAAGCTTATATGAACAAAAGTAGTCCTAACCTAACCTCCCGTGAACCAGAAACCTAAGCTTAGGAATGCACGCTTTGATGTAACCACTGGAACAAATTTAAACAAGGTTATATATATATAAGTAAATCAGAAGCCTAAGCTTATATTAAAACAAAAATACACTTAAACTTCCGTGAATTCAGAAACGTAAGGTTATTAAATAAAAAACCCTAACCTAAACATAATCTTCCGTGAATTCATAAACCTATACTTCTGCCGCTGTATCTTTGCACTTGACAGTTCGTGTGGCTTCGCATAAGGTTGGCTACATTGTGGTTGCGACATTGGCAGAGTGGCTAGTAAACAGCTGATTGTTCTCCTTTCTATCGTGTCTAAGCTGCATACAAAAAGTGTACGTAAGTAGCGAACGTCAATGAATAATAACTATTTCGCATTATTATTGTTAATTGAAAATAAGCAATATAAGCAGCTTTGGTATGGTCGGATACTCCTTTCTATGATAATAGGCATAAACGTGTCTACGTATGGCGTCTAATTGGAAAGCATCAAGATTTGTGACCGGACGAGGCTGCTTGCTTTTCTTCCCTGGAGTTGATAGAAATACCTGTTGCGTTCTAGATGGTTCAGGAATTTTGTCCTCTTTCTCTTGGAGTTTCACCCCCTTGTGAGTAACAGAGCCAAGAGCTGCTGTAGTTCGTTGTACGGCTTTATCAGCAGGAATAGAGGGATTGCCATGAAGCTTCACATACTCCTTTTCCTGTTCAAAGAATTCTTGGATTCTCCTTAATAGTTCCAATGCCTGACTATTAAGTGGCACACCTCGCCGCAATGGATTTTCACTTTGTGAATCATCACTCGGCAATCAGCGTTGTTTTTCAGACACTTAAGTTTTGTTTAAATAATATGAATGAATTATATATAAAATAGATAAATATATATATGCATAAATGAACAATAACAAAACTATCGAACAATAACCACAAATATAAATAATGAATATGTAGCTTGCACAGAACTCTACGCTCGTGCTAGAGATTCACAAACTGAAGCACGTGGTTGGGAATAGTTACATCCGGCAACAGAGCCGATTCTAGTTCCGGTTCCGCTTTGTCATCGACCATCCAGAATGCTGCCTTATGATTGGCTTAGGAAGTCAAACGGTTGAAGCTTTTCATCTGTTTTTTTGCGAGTGTACCAACTTAAACGCTAACTGTCAAGTGCAACGTTACAGCAGTGGGGGTATAAGGTTATATAAGATCCCTCGGCTACACCCTGTGGTCGTAGTTGCGGCACTTTGGTTATTCATGTTGCCAGTATTGCATTAGTCAAGCGTACGACAGAGTGACATCTGTTGGAAATATGACATCGTCATCGCTGTGGGGGATACAACTAGAGCAGAATGTCGAAAAATTATAACAACCCTTTTTGCATTGAAAATGCCATCCATATGTCACACCTGCATACATGGAATGGCCCATTTGCTGGACTTAACAGGAAAAGCTAAAATCCTGTCATTCCAATTTTTGTTCTGCAGTTTAATTTTCATTATAACCGAGTTTTGTATTACACAACCTCTTGGGTAAAAAGTCTAAACTTAAAACGGTCTTAGAAACGCTGTATAAATGTGAATGTAATTTTGTTTACCTGCTCCTTTTGTATATTGCATCCATTCACCTGCTGAATTGCTGTGATTAATGCAATAGTACACTACAATGCTAATGACAGCTGACAAAAAAAAAATATATTTCTGAAGCACTCACCTCCTCCTGCAATTGTAGCTTTGATTAAGCTATCCAGTTCTTCATCCCCTCTGATTGCTAGCTGAAGATGTCTGGGTGTGATACGCTTCACTTTCAAATCCTTTGAGGCATTGCCAGCCAGTTCAAGCACCTGGGCACAAACATAACTTATATCGACAATATAACATGCATTTTATATCCAAATGTCCAACTGCATCCGTGTTAACTTGTATGCCAACATTGAAAAAATTCCCGCCAAATTTGATTCACAACCCAAGCCATAACTTCAAATAACTTTATACGATGTTGCATAAGAATGACATCTCCAAATGAGTGTTTACTTGGCTTGATGGTTTCAACACCTTACAAACAACGCGATCTCACCGAAATTTTAACTTTGCATTGCTCGTTATTCATAAAATGCTACTCCGCTGTTACAAGCACAAGATATGTATATAGCAGCCATCTTGCTTGTTACTTACCTCAGCTGTTAAATATTCCAGAATTGCTGCGCTATATACCGCAGCTGTTGCTCCAACACGACCATGACTTGTTGTTCTGTTCTTCAAATGTCTGTGTATTCTTCCCACGGGAAACTGAAAGAAAGATTAACCTGATACAAACAATGCTTACACAACAGTCCGCCGCTTTTACGTGTGTCAGCGTTTCGTATTTCATTCAAAATGTTCCTTCGCAGATCTTCAATAGCTTTTCTATTATGTTAGTAAATTAATTAAACTATACACGCTTTCCAGGAGAAAAGCAAACATGCACTCGTTCTTTAATGTAAGCATAACTTACCTGTAATCCGGCTCTTGCAGATCGTGATACAGCTTTCGCCTTGGCCTTTCCCGAGTCTTTCCCCGCTTTACCACCAGCCTAAAATTATCAAAAAATACGGTTAATTTTCGAGCTAGCAAGCTGAAACTTGTCCAGCATATAGTTCAAATTATGCTGATTAAGGATATGTTAAAAGAAAACTCCGATGCTTAGTATTTACCATAAAAACTTTACGATACTTACCATTCTACACGTCTTCGTACGACAAGTTCCAAGCAACGCTATGCCATACCCGCCAAACAAAACCAGAGGCGACCGTATGAAAGGGAGCACGTGATACGGATGGACCAATGAGAATAGCGGATATTTAAATTTCATGGCGCGGGAAGCCCGCCATCTATCGATTAAAAGTACGTTTACAACCACTGCCGCTTGGCTTGGGTGGGAAGAAAAGATGGCGGGATGGTAGACGTACTAAAAAAAGATGAAAAAGAGAAAACGATTATACGAAGCAAATGAAACAGTTACCACACGATATGGTACCGGCTGACTGTAAACTGCATGTTGCGTGATGAAAAGTCAGTTGTTTACCCTGTCTAACAATAAAGCAGCAGGGATTTTCTAAAAAATATAAGCTTTTAGAAATGAAATATGTGTCCTGTCACAGAACTAAAGTAAAAACTGCTTTCCATACAAATAACTTTTTACCCTTCTTTGTTCTACAACTGGAATATTTATATGCGGTTGTTCATAATAATAACAGAGGTCAAAAGCTACCTTCAGCTCGCTTAGATATGAGCTCAAGACAGCTATTTCAAAGAAAAGCAGAGGCGTAATTTTGCCCAAATTCGGATGCTTTACAGTAAAAGATGAAAAACATAAGCCTACACGCTAAACAAAAATTACTGGTATGCATTATGCAAGCATAAACTAAATATAGTAATTTATCTCCTACTGATAATTATTGAGATTTTTATCCATTCCACTATTTTGCAAATGTATGAGCAGTGACCTTGGTGCTAGTTGCCTTTTTACACAGCACACACATTAAAGCAGGTTTACTTGTGGCAGGAATACGGTCAGTTGTTTGTAACTAAAGGAAAAAATTAAAACTGATATGTGGTTTGTTTTAAGCTAATAACCAGGGTTTAGTTCATTAGTTGATACCAGTTGGTATTGATCCATTCAACAGGTTCTTATATGTGCTTACCTATTAGTCAAATGACAGAAACATACAAGTTTTGTTAATCTTTCATTTATTTAATCAGTAAAATTAATGCAATTTTTTTGCATAATTATAAGAAACCAAACCCACGCGCCAGTCGTGTTTATTTTGTTCGTCCGTGACGCCCAGGTAAGCGGCAAGCCAGCTGCAGTGCAAGCATAGTTACCTAAATATCGGAAACTCACTTCAGTTGTTACGTTGACGCAACACTATTGTGAAGTATGACGTGGCTGCCCATGATACATGCGCCAGAGTGGCACTTTTTACCAAATGATCGAGCCGTCTTTATTTTTATGGCGGTTTTTACTGCCAGTAAGGAAACAATGATGTGTGCTTATTGCATTATTACGTCATAATGACGAACTGAAATGGCAACCAAAGCTGTACTTTTTTCCAGCAGCCAGATCTTACAACTATGCACTAATTTTTTACATCTTAGTTAAAGCGTATTTAACTCGTTTTAGTTTTGCATTGGAACTCAGGAGAGTGTCAAAGATTTTGTTATTTTAACAGCATGGAAGTTTCCCCGTCACCATCCATTTATTTACTTACACAAGCGTTCAGAATCCATCGTGGCTAAAATGCTCTTGAAAACCCCAAACAGGTTTATCTAAATTCTAACATGTTCAAATCCCCCGGCAGTATTCTAAAGAACACTCGCATCCTTATTCCAAGTGTTCCGGAATTCAGCAGCAGAATACAGAAATAGACAATTTCTCTCATTTTCACTATCTAGAAATTTGCTATATCTCACACAAAAGGACGATATCTAGCAGATGTTGCATAGCGTTATTTAACAATATCTACATAATCCGGTACATAATAAAGTGTGTTTAATGAATAGGAGTTATAAATCGTACTGTCTTTGTAGGAAGTTTCATTGATTTCTTTCATCGATCTTTGTATTCAAGCGTATATTTGCAATTTTATTTGCACGCAAAACTAGTTAACTTAACACATGCGATTTTGATCGTTACAGCTTTTCGCGGTGTTATGCAGTGCTTCTCAGGCGTTTGCAGCAGGGCGTGTGTATTGATTGCTGAAACAACGAAACCCATTGCAGAATGGATGCTGTATGCTCAAGTATCAGGGCTTAAATAAGACCCAAAACAATTAACTTCATGTTTATAATGTGTTTCAATGAAGGTAATAATGTGTCGTCGCATTGCGTCATGCTCTCACACACATCACGCTCTTTTCCGGCTTTCCGTTAATAGGCGTAATTTTCGTGCATTCTTTTATGAAGGCCTTGTTTCGGGGCGAAATGCGGCCAAGAAGCCCCTTTTTGTTTACATGGCTTTTCTGCAAGATAGGGAGATTTAGGCTTCGATCAAGAGTGTGCTCGCGAAGAGCGCTCGCTCGCTCAAATTATCAACCAAGAGCTCGATAAACTTAGCTCAAGTGGGCTAGTGTATAATTTTATACATATCCTGGCATAAAATGACAGGAAGAAAATAAGCATAGGTACATGAATAACGTAGAACTAAAAAACTTAAGCATCAAATTGTATTTGCAAACATAATGTGGGAAACAATGCTGAAGTTAAAGATAAAGAGACGTCCAACAAGATTGTAACAATTTCGAAAATATGGCCGGACTTACAGAGTCATCCCAGAACTTCTGTGATTCATACCTTTAAAATGTAGAGATTATAAAATTCTGTTTAATTTAGAATCTCAATAAATACATAATTCATGTCAGTTGAACAGTTTTTTTCTTTCAGTATATTAATGTTACTATTGTCAATATCAGTACCTTAGCTTCTTTTCTTCTTCTTTGTGGAATTAGGCTTTGGATCTTCCATCTGCTCAATGGACAATCAGCATTTCTTGTCTCTGGGCTTATAGTTTAAAAGCAGGGGCCATTCCTTGTGTTGTTGAATTTAGTATGTTTTCAAATAAGTTGAATATAATGTAGGTCCCTTCTTATGGAATAATTAATTTTTTTATCCATTAGAGTATAAGCTGCTAGTGAATGTAGAAATTTCATTTCTGCTGTTAATATGTTGAGTTTCGGTATCCAGTCTATTGTCCCACATCAATGTGGGAGCCACCATTAATTTATAAAATTTAAGCCGTGTGCTTTTTAAAGTTTTATTCCTCAGTGTTCTTATTGTTCCACACATTGTATAAAATTTGTTGTTTATTTTGTTATTTTGGCAGTTGGATATAAAAAAAACTAAATAATTAAAATTAAAAATCTATTTTTACTGTATATTAATAACCTTGCCATAAACAATTAGCTTCCTAACGCTAAATTTACTCTTTTTGCAGATGACACAAGACTTTTAATTTCTAATAAAGACAAACAAGAAGTAAACATCAATATGGCAACATATTATGTAGTAAATTGGTTTATTAACAACAGATTTGTCATTAATAAAAGTAAAAGTGTTGCCTTAGGATTCTGTCATAAAGTTAACAAAAACTTAAATTTTGCTGAAGTTTATTTAGAAAATGAATTGATAACAAGCTCTAATAAAATTAAATTTCTTGGAATCTGGGTTGATAGTAACCTTGACTGGGGAATCCACATTGATGTACTATCTAAAAAATTATCCCAAACATGTTTTCCATTATATACCCTTAAAACTTCAGTTAATCTTGATGTACTTAAAAAGGCCTACTTTGCATATTTCCATAGTCATTTATCATATGGTATTATATTCTGGGGAAAGTTCAGTTATAAAAATAGAATCTTTATAATACAAAAAAGGGCAATCAGAATAATGTTAAACCTTTGCAGCAACACAAGCTGCAAACCTTATTTCATACTGTTAAATATCTTGATTGTTCCTTTGCTATTCATTTTTTGAACTCTGGTAACAATGTATAAGCAGCAAAATAGTTTTAATACAAATGCTGATATTCACGAGTATAATACAAGAAATAAATCTAAACTGCACATTACAGGTCACAAAAGAACCCTTTATGAGAAAAGTTTATATTACAATGGCATTCAATTGTTTAATAAACTCCCCACATATTTAAAAAAAAGTTAAAACCCTAACAGTCTTCAAAAAAGATTTGAAAAAATTCCTAATACAGGGTTGTTTTTATTCAGTGGAAGAATATCTAGAAATGAATTAGTTTATAAGCTTTCTTATGGATTATACTATGTTTACAATTCAAAAATTTAGTTTGGGTACCTACTCACGTAATAAATTAGGATTTCTGTATTTGTGTATTACATCTGATTAGACCTGTTCTTTTTGTACTAATAATTGTATTGATGATGAAGCTAATATTTCTGTATTGAAATCAAATGGTAAATAAAATTTAAATTTGAAAAAAGTTTAAAAATTGAAAATTTTATTAATTGATCATTTAAAACAATTTTACGCATTATATGGTCTGTTCATCTAAAAGCCAGTGTTTTTGTTTCCAAAACTTTCAAATTATAATTAGTTACAACTTCAGTATTATCAAGAGCCCTGTGATACATTCTTGGTGATGTCTACCATTGCAGTGTAAGTGCACAATGTTTGGAGCATGATAAATGGGCCTTTTCTTTCAGTTTGAAGATCTGGTTTATGTATGGTTACCAAATTTCAAAACGAAAAATCCAAAGGGGCTTTCCACACATCCTTTATTTTAATGATAACTGGATTTGTATGCACTATGTTGTCAAAATCTTTAAAGTATGCTCTATAATTTAAAAAATATGCACTAAAATTGTTTTAACTCTAAGCTTATATTTTTTGCTACTTGCAATGTACATTCTTCATTAGGCATCATTGTAGTTGTTGTGATTTGATTTGTAGTGATCATTTTCTCCAAATGCTCAGGTGTAAGTTTATGATATTTATCAGTTAACACAAGTTTGTATGCTAAGAAGGATATTTTGATGTCTGCAGATGTTATTGGGCAACATTTGAAAGCACTCTGGGGAAATTTCTTCAGGAAACACTATTTTCACCTTGAACAGAACACAAAACTTCAATGTCAGGATTTCTCCCTAAAGCACTGCACAATTTACCACTTAATAATTTTCCTGCCTACTTCAAAGGAGCCCTCTCAAGTTTACTCTGAATGTTATTGAGAAATGATATGGGAGTCTCCATAGTAAAGATTTTATTATTTTGTCACTACTGCGTTTAAACATTCATTTTAAAATTAAAAATGTTAAAATATGTTTATTACATGCTCGATGCATGGAAAAATAATAAATATGCAACAACATTAGGAATATGCTATTATATGCACTAGAAAGCTTTACAACTCTGCCATAGCCAGTCCCAAGCCTAGTTGAGGAAGAAAGGGGAGGAGCACACCTCGTTAAAAATCCCAGGTTCAGCTGACTCTGGTGTCACTACCTGGAAAGAGTCCCTTGCCCACGGTGTGGGTGAAGTCCACAACAGGTCAGAAGAGCTCTGACATGCTGGAAGTGGCATCCTTATTCATGAAGGATCAAATTTTGAAAGTCTATGTCTGGAGTAACAGGGATAAAGATATCAAAGGAGTTATACTAGCAGTTATGCTAGCCCTCTTCTTGGGGATGGCACAAGATGAAGCACGATCAAATGCTTGAAGGCAGCAGCCTTGCCAACGATTTCACTCAGCAGTAGGTTGGTTATCTACTATGAGGGCATTTAAATAAACTCAAACTCCCCAAAGAAGTAGCCGGACTGACAAACTTAAGATGACTAATGGCAAGATTAAGGAAAAACGATTTGGAAATCTTGAAAAATGATCTGTAGCAATTCCACAACTTCTTTATGGAGCAGAAACATGGACTCTAACACAGAATGAAAAAAGAATACCTGGAAGCTCAGAAATGAATTTCTAAGATCAGTGCTAGGTAGAAAACTGACAGAATATATAAGAAACGAAGATACTAGACATAAACTCCATAAACAAAACATAACAGAAGGAATTCAAGATTGTCAAAAGAACTGATGGAACATCTGGGAAGAATGGATGAATCCTGCATCCAAAAAAGAACTTTCAACTACTCCCCAATAGGAAGAAGAAATGTTGGTCATGCTAGATTACTTTGGAACCAACAATTCTGAGGGGACTGGAATGGGCCTACAGGCCCAACCATGCTGCTGCTGCTGATGATGATGATAATAAAATTTTACATACAGGCACAGAAATACATGAAAGATATTGCAAAGCTTAATTCCATATCACAAGTAAAAACAAACTAAATATGTATTTGCATACACATCAAATTCTAATGATTACTCTAAGCATTCTTCATGCTTACTTTTTGAAGAAACAAAATTGTCACTCCCTCGAACCTTTCTAAAAACTCATTTCTATGTTTAATACTGCCACAAAATTGACAACTAACACCTTTATAATTATATGAAACAATCAGCAAACTTTTTAAACATTCTATTGATAGCCTATTTTCCTCATTTGACCAGCAAACATCTAATAAGGAAAAAATCTTTTCCACTATGCTTTATGGACTGGAGTGAAAAGAAAAACTGAACAATTTTCAATATTTTAATATATCTGCCATTTGAATGGCTGCTCAAAAAATTACACCACCTATCCGAAACAATCTTTTCTAAAAATAAATATGTAAGTACATAAACCGAGTATTTATCCCATTTTATGGATTTTTAATCCAGGATGCCCATGTAATGGAGAGACTAAACAATTGATCATCTGCTATGGATATGCCCAAAACTCAAACCAGTAATGTAGAACTTTCAAATTGGGAATGCAGATGCAGCAGAAACTGGCCAATAAATTACAGTGATATAATTAAGAAATATTAAAAGCCATTTGTGCACTTTGTCAATAATATAAACTTTGACCAATTATAAGACCACAGCTAAACTTTAGAGAATATAAATATGTATAGTTACAGATTAGAATTTAGAAACTACCTATAGTATTTATGTTAAAGAAGCTATATATAAATCATGTAATATTATGTGTAATGGAGCATGATACTAAAAAAAAAAAGAACAGAGGTTAAAAAATAACATTAAAAACTTGGTGGTACCTGGCTAAATTGGGCGTTTTGGTAACCCTAGGTTTATGAATGCACAGGGCAGCTTCTGTAATTTGCTGTATGCCTACTTTGCAGTTGATATATGTGGAAGGAGATTTTAGATTTCTGATGCACTTAGCCGTGAGATACAATCGATTGCATTTAAAACAATGTGAAATCTTATAAGAATGGTTTTTAGATTCATCCTATTCTGGTGTTATATTTTCTGCTAACTTTATCAGTTTTTTTGATTAATTGGATTTGGTATAAAACAGAATATCAAAGGAGAATAATCTTTAAGTACTTGGTGATCAAGTTTGCTAAACTGTTCTTTTAGTATAGAAAAATTAATCAGATATATTCCATCATTAAACCATAAGAGGGATGAGGAGCCTCTGGTTGCAAACATAAATTCTTTTCATGCTTTACTTGGAGCATTATGAAACCCCTCCCTCTCCTGTTTATAAGCTGCCTTTAATATTTCAGGTCATATCAGCAGCCTTTTATCCTTGGAACAATTGCTCATCAGCAATGATGTTCACTTGTTTTACAGTTTGGCAAAATTACTTTGGGTAATTACATTAAATTCACACTTTCATTCACACTTCTACACTCTAGGGAGTATGGGGAATAATCCAGGCTAAAGGAAACACGCTTTGGTAGAAAATTTACCATGTTTCTGTATTCTTTAATTGTTTTGAAAATTAAGCTTAATGAATTGGTTTATATCTTCTAAATCGCAAATGTACATTAGTGGGGGTTTGGTTTTTCATATGCAATAGTTACATTAGTGAGTCCTCATGAAGTTCTTGTTGAGATACTGATCTGTTGAACAAAGCAGATGGAGAGCCATGTTCTGAACTGCTTTTGTTGATGAAGGTTGCATTTTCCTCTAATTTAATTTTGGAACACACAGTAAAACTGAATTGTTTGTTACTTACCTATTAACCCTTTCAGTTCCCATATCCACATCCAGTATAAAACACACTGAATTATAAATCAGCTTGCATCAAAGCAGAATACAGCTGCAAGAAAATTTTGTCTTTGGATTTATTCTGTATCATTATTGCCATTTACTTTTTTTTTTTCCACTGTGTGTTCCACAGTCCTGTCACACCAACAACCATGCATGTTAATCACCATGTATTTTTTGTGGACCCATCCCATCCTTTACATCTAGCTAGCGATTGAAAGTAAAATCCTGGCCCATGATGTTCAGTACATACTTTAGCTAGCTGAATTACATACCCAAGAACAGTAGCAAAAGCCTTAAAGGTGCAAGTATATGCAATATGATGTCAGATTTGAAAAACTGATTTTGGTTGAAAATAAATTTGATTTGAAGAGGTTATGTTCAAACAATGACTAAAACTCTTTATGCAGCAACACCTGGGACTTTCATTTAGTTTCTTGCTTATTCTTAGCACATTGTTACCACCTACAAATGAAGCTTTAATGCAATACAATACTGTAAATATAATTAGACTGTCATGCACATCTGGCTCTTAATGCTAGGACTGGTTTAAAACCCTTCAAGGATAATTTCTAAAACATTATTTAGGTCTCTAACTTAAATTTTTCTTTCACAAATCATTAATGAATGATCATTATCATGGAAAGGGTTTCTATAAAATCATAACGCAAGACAAAGCTTCAATGCATATACCTTTTGTAACTTGTTCCCAATAAATAATTTTTGGAGTTAAATTATACAAGATACTAATAATTATGCAGGAAAAGAGGACACTTTTTCAATCATAAAGATCCTTATGCATTCTGCTCTCTGCAATTTGTTTCATTACATAAAAAGTATTTTTTATTGTTTGGGCAGTAGCAAGCTAAGTAGGTATGAACAATACCACTGAAGGAAATTAGGTTGGAAGGTAAACTATTCTTTTAGTCCCACAATATTAATAATCTATTACAGCATTGAATTGCTTCTTTACAAAGAAAATACCTGAAGACAGCAAAATAAATGTGAGAGATGAAGAAAACGTACCTGCACAACTTTTTGATTTCAGTTGTAATTAAAATATTACAAACAAACAAAACTCTTAACATTTCAGAACTTTTTGAAATTAAACATAAAATTAATACTGTGATTCATACAGAAGTGGACAGTTTTAGTGACTCTGCATATAAAAATAAGCTCAGTCAATCCTAAAAGTAACTTATTATATTAGATATTCAACAAATGTATTACTTATTGGCACATATGGAGCAGAAAGGAATAAAATGATAAGCACAAGTTAATTATTAAGAAATTTATTGTGTAATTATGACTTTATCAATAAATTCATAAGCTGTAGATGTTATGGATGAAATAAATTGAACTGAATTATTTAGTCACCGAGTTTGAAGGAATGTATATCTCTAATTTACCTTCCTTTTCCTTCACCTTCTATGAAGAACACAAAACATATTGCTCACAAAAAGGGTCTCAAACCCTGCAAGCTGGAAACTCCTTAAAAGTTCAGTTACAAAAGTAATTTTTATAGAAAAAAGAATTCCTGTAATTATAACTACAAAGCTCCGAAATTGGGTGCTTTCTCTTAAAGAGAAGTAATACATGGACTCAGGGCTGCTCAATGAGTCATACTGATGCTCCTGCCCTCCACTTGTCATGATTTGAGGTTAGTCCTCCATTACTTACAATATTTTTAAGATACTTGTATGACTAATAATATGTATATCTAGAATTTCCTTTGAAAAGCTTATGAAGTGACCATTATTCTGCTTGAATTTTGTATAATGCTACATAGCTGTTAAACCATAAGTTAGACAAAACTTACCGCACAAAAAATGTGGATCTTAAACCTTAAACCCAACAATTTATGTCAAACAATTTTTTTTTGGGGGGGGGGCCTTTAACCACTCCCAAGATATTCCTATTAGTTTAAATTTTTCTATACAAAGTCATTATTTTTTGAAGTGTTAAGTCACTACTCTTTTGTTTCTCATGATGTAACATAAAGAGTATGAAATTTCAAAGCCAGCATTATAGCCATCCACTATTTACTATATACAGAAGCCAAGCTGATAATTAGCCAACCTGAAAACTGGCCTACAAACAATAATTTAACCTTTAATGTATATAATGATCAATTTCATTAAAACCTTTGCCCTTAATTAATATATTCAATATCACTATACATAAATGAAGCTCTAAGTATGACTCTTGTGGCAAATTTCTTAGGCATAGCAATTGATTACCGTATAAGCTGGAATAAAAAATTATGAAAAGACTTATTATTGATCCTCTTACTAAATTACTGGCAGGACATCTTTTGAGGACCTATTGTCCATATTCTCAGTTGCTGGTCAACTAAAAACTGATTCCCCAACCTTCTTCTTCCTTGGATATCTGTAATATCATCTGCTGTAAGGTCGGTGAATTTAAAAATTAAACTATCATCTGTTGGACCAAGTGAGGTGGCACTGCGGTAACGCGTGCAACTTGCATTGGGGAGGTCCGGGTTCAATTCCTGCCTACCACCAACTCTGACCCATGGTTTTTTTTCATTGGTTTTCCCGGGTCATCAGGCAAATGCTGGAGTGATTTCTCTTATCCGCTTGAATTTCCTGTCCCTCCATTCGTTCCATTCATCCTTCATCCCGCAAGTGTTCAGCAATGGCATTCCAGTGCGATGTAACAGGGGAAAAGGATGCTCTTTGTGGAACTCATTCCATCCCTCGCCTTTGGCTGGTTGCTGGGAAGTACAGACCGCCCTTTGGGGAGGGGGGGCATTGTACCCTCTGTGTGGGGCAGAGTCCTTGGCCTGCCTATCCAACTGTCAGGGCATCTCAATTTGGAAACTGCAGGGACCCTGTCATTGCTGTGCCGTCACTACTGGTTCTGGTTACTCAGTGTCTCATCTCACCTCATTCCTCTGTTTGGGGCAGAGTCCTTGGCCTGCCTATCCAACTGTCAGGGCATCTCAATTTGGAAACTGCAGGGACCCTGTCATTGCTGTGCCGTCATTACTGGTTCTGGTTACTCAGTGTCTCATCTCACCTCATTCCTCCCTCCCAGGGTGCCGAGTCCCCTCCAATACTCATTCCATTACATCATGTGTTGAAATTTCAAAGTTCATAATTTGATGCTTAAAACTTTTGATATATGTTCTTTCCAATAAGTTCAGTTCTATGGGGTTATACACTGATTTTAGCAACCTGACTTTTTGTTTTATATTGTGATCTGATTGCCAGCATGACAGAAGTGATTGGCTACAGCTGATTTATCTAACTATTCATATATTTATATTAAGTTTCAAAAACTGAATTATGAACTTTGAAATTTGAGATGATAGTTTCATTTTTAAATTTGCCAAACCCCACCAGATGATGCTACAGATACACAGGGTAAAGCAGTATTTTTAACACTTAAATAATTTCAGTCTAATTATATAATATAAATTCAATAACAGGCCGCCTTAAAGCAGTATGTGTATGTAACAATATATAAAAAGTGTATATTACAGTCATTGTACATGTTTATATTATTGTATACATGTAATAATGTTATATGAATGTATTACATAATTTAATAATGTAGGAACTGTGGGAATAATAGGTTAAAAGTTGCTAACAATGAGGTAATAATGAGGTAGCCTTGAGGCAATAATGAATTTGAAAGTTTAATACTACTGGTAATTCTTGGAGCAACAATAATGTAATTTTTGAGACAGTTTAATAAATAGCCAATCAACAACCAGAAAAAGCTTTAGTTAAATGAAGGTATTCTATTGGACTAGGATTAGCCAATCAGAAAATAAAATATAGCAAAATTTACAAATACAGAAGTCAGTTACTTGTAGACAGCGCTCATAACTGGACGCGTTGGTTGTAGACAGTATTCCTAACTGGACGCAAGATGCATCCTCGAGAAATTTAATATGTATTCATGTGAGATGTAAATAGTTTATGTGTTAAAAAGTGCAAGTAATTAATAAAAGAATCTCACAGCTCTCTATATCAGTGAAGTGTTATTTAAATTGTGTTAAGGATTAATAAATGTAGTGAAGTAAAAATTATAATCTGTGTAAGCCTACATTCTTAGCCACACTACTCCCTGCAAAAAAACCCATGTCTCTAACAATAATACTGACGCAGCCGAGGCAAACATAAAATATATAATATTTAAAGAAACAGTCAAAATTACAAAGTTAATATTTTATAAACATTTTTGCGGCAAAGGCCACCGGAAGGTACATTTTGGCGAAGGCTACCAGAAACTTTTTACTATACGTGCGGTTGCAACTACTTCAAGTTCGGCTCCCCAACCGTTGAACTACAATACAACTCCTACTTCAAACTGGCTTTCCATACGTGAAGCAACAACATTACTTCAAATTGGCCCCCAAAGCATGGGGCAAATAACAATAACATAACATTTACTTTAAGGGGAGAAGAAGTAGAGTGGTGAATCATCGTTAGTCAACCAGCAGCCAAAATGCCAGATTATATGCTCCACTGTGTGCAGATTCCATTTATTTTAAATGTAGAGACATTATCATTTTAATCATTATATTATAAAAAAGTTGTATTTTAGTATCCTGAAAGAGGCTACAAAGTCAGAAGTTTGGCATTTGTTGACCAGGATACTGGTTGATTTCTTGTGAAATCATAATCAGTTATCATCAAAGAGTAAACTTCAAATCTTTAATAAGATTTTGTAAAGTTGTAATGGGTAGAGAAAGTCATATGAATGTGTTACATTAGGTTTTTTTTTCATTTTGTTTATGTTGCAGTAATGAGAACTTCAAGGTCAACAGATTTAAGGATATACCTGCAAAATTTTAAAAATGTAATTACAAAATATTACTCCAAAGTTTTATTTGCTGTAAATACAAAGTGGCAATTTTACATAAAGATGGCAGTGTTTATTTGTTAGTTGTGATACAATATCGTATAGTTATTAAGACGTCACATTACACCTACTTATTACTCGTACAATTACTCTGACCGTATAGAGGAGTTGCTTACAACTGTACATCATCACATACACACAGTTTAATGAATACCTATTTATAAAATTAGAAATAAAATTAGCACCACATTGATGATTTCGCATGAGTACTAAACAGTACTGAAGAAAGCTGGCAGAAATCCTTATGCAAGGATTGTGCCACTTTTGAGAAGAGGAGTTGCTGCAGACTAACCTTCTCGTACTTCTTCACACTTCTCATCCAGATCATCCTGCAAAAGCAAAACAAACAACATTTGCTTTAATAATCAATTGTTCTTCCACACATACCATGTGTAGGCTAAAATTCGAAAGACAGGTCAGACTGAAAAATTCAATGCCATAGGTGGGATTTGAACCATAGATCTTCAGCTTACCATGCCATTACTCTAACCAACTCAGCTATCATGGCAACATGTCAGAACAATTTAAAATAAAGAGAGTTGAAGGTTGTTACACTACATCACTAAAATGTTCTTACTTGAACGCATTTCGGGAGACGGTTTGCTCCCATCGTCAGCATGTTTTCAACTGATTTTGCCGGTTATTGTCTGGGGAATGTGTGTGGCTAGGGTGTTATCTGGTGCTAGGCTGATGAACCTCCAAAGGCTGCTGAGTGGCGGCAGTTCAAAATTCATTAGGTGATTCCTGTGTTTGACGATATGTATTTTTTCCCAGATGTCCAATTCATTCCTGCTGTTGATCGGTTTCAACTCTCTTTATTTTAAATTATGACACATCATCACTGTTACTAGCTTCTAAATCTTCAAAATTAATTAATGTCGGTACAACATAAGTTCCCCAACTGACTCACATTTACCTCAGTAAGCCACAAGGCATTCTCAAACTCATTTTGAGATAACATAATCCAATGGCAACTTATAATTTTGTAAGTACTTCAAGTTGATCGACATAATAATGGTTAGCTATGAAGCATGGGACTTAAAGAGAGATTGTAAGTCATTATTGGAGTATGTTATCTCAAAATAGGGTTACTGCTGCCACTAATTTTGCAGACTGTCCATGATTTTATGGTAAATAAAAACATCCAGGCCAAAAAGACAAAAGTCTGCGATTTTTACTACATTTGAACTCAATTTCAACAAAATTAATGTTTTTTTGGGGGGATGCCAAGGATGATGGTTTTCAGAATTTGTTGTCACATAAGAAATGCATAGCCTTCATTCATAATTGCATTTCTAGTGAGCAGCTTTCAGAACTGCTAAAAATTGTGGGATATCATTTCTGCATTCCTGGTAATAACACCAATGTAGAGTTTTTCCCCCATGAGTGCTCAGTGGACAGAAGAAAGAAATAGGTTGAGGCAGTATTTTTAACACTTAAATGATTTCAGTCAAATTATATAACATAAAATATAATAACAGCCCACCTTAAAGCAAAATGTGTATAATATAATATATAAAATGCATGTAACAGTCATTGTATTAATGTTTATATTATTATGTACATGTTCAATAATGTTATGTGAATGTATTAGGTAGTTTAATAATGTAGGAGCTGTGAGAATAATAGGTTAAAAGTAGCTAACAATGAGGTAACCTTGAGGCAATAATGAGTAAGAAAGTTTAATAATGCTACAAGGTATTACTGGAGCAACAATAATGTAATTTTTGAGACAGTTTATAAATAGCCAATCAACAACCAGAAAAAAAGCTTAAGTTAAATAAAAGTATTTTATTGGAGTAGGATTAGCCAATCAGAAACTGAAATAGAGCAAATTGTACAAATTCAGAAGTCAGTTGCTAGTACACAGTGTTACTAACTGGATGCGAGATACGTCCTCGAGAAGTTTAATACGTATTCAGTGTGAGACGAAAATAGTTTACGTGTTAAAAAAATGCTAGTAATTAATAAATAATCTCACAGCTCTGTCTCTATATCAGTGAAGTGTTATTTTAATCGTTTAAAGAATTAATAAATGGAGTGAAGTACAAATTATAATCTGTGTAAGCCTACATTCTTAGCCACACTACTCCCTGCAAAGAAATCCATGTCCCTAACAATAACACTGACGCAACCGAGGCAAACATAAATATATAATATTTAAAGAAACAGTCAAATTACAAAGTTAATATTTTTAAACTTGGGGTGAAGGCTACCAGAAACTTTTTACCATACGTGCGGTTGCAACTACTTCAAGTGTTCGTCTCCCCAACAGTCGAAATACAATACAACTCCTACTTCAAATTGGCTTTCCATACGTGAAGCAACAACCTACTTCAAGGTTAACAGTAAAATCAATTAATGAAATGCTGCAAATACCATACAGGGTTATTCAAAAAGAAGGAACAGACTTTAAATATTTATTTCTAATGAACGACAATAGATGGTGACACATGCGATACATCACTGAATAGAGGAAAGTTCAAAATCAGCACCATTTGTTATGTAAGGACGACCAGTGCTTTTCCGTTTGATTATGCAATCATCTTTTATGAATTTATTGTATCAATTCTAAATTTTTTATGATGAGGTGGCTCTTTGTTGAACTTACAACGAAATGCACGCTGCAATGAAACAAGGGATTCACTCTTTGCATAATGCAGCACACAAAACGATTTTTCCTGTGGTGTCACTGCTTTCTCGTAAACAAACCCAGCGCTGCTGTAGGCACTGAATGGAACTAATAGGTGGGGCTTAAAACTTTGAGCTTTCCTCTATTCAATGATGTGTCACATGTGTCACTATCTATTGTCGTTTATTAGAAATAAATATTTAAAGTCAGTTCCTTCTTCTTGAATAACCCTATACAATATGAAAAATATAAGTTCTAGTGAGTTTCATAAACTTATTATGAACAACAATACCCCATTTCTTTCTTCTGTTCCAGATTCTGAGAAATACGGCTGGTATAAAAAAACCTAAATGTTTATAGTGAATACATTTAATACATTTTTGATAATATGTGCTTACTTAAGGTAAAGTGCAATAAAGCAGTTCTTCCAAAAATCTAGATTATTAATTAAATGTACATTTCTCCTACATTAGAGCTCATTGTTCCTCAAAATTTCATTTCTTTAAATAGATTAAACTTACGGTTTGTCCTAGTCCTAGTTTTGAATTATCAGTTTATGGCAAACCTCTCAAAATGAATTTGAGAATGCTTAGTAGTTTACCAGGACAAATATGAGTCAGTTGGGGACTTCAATGTTGTGCCAGCATTTTGCTATGGTAGCTCAGTTAGAGCAGCAGAAGATCCATGATTCAAATCCTAGCTATGGCATTGGTTTCTTTAGTCTGTTTCTACCTTTTCAAAATTTATTGAAATTTAATAATTACACAGAAGGAGACTAATAATCACAATAAACAACTTCAAAATGTTAAAGTAGACAGAACCTGACAGAAAATCCATGATCAGTGTTACAAGAGATTAACACAGAAACCAGCTTGTTGTATGGCTCATGCACTGAAGAAAATAAAACCATATTCATACAAATTAACACAGCTTCACCAGTTGCAAGAAGTTTACTCTTGCATGCCATGAGCTTTGAAATTGTGGTTTTCTCCCCCCTCTCATTCTGATTCTCCATGGCATTCTGTGTCGCTCTCCATGTCAGTTCTTTGGAACTAACTAGATTGACCACAATGAATTACACTCTCTCTGAAACAATCATGTCATTGATTGAAAGTGACTATAATCATTCCAACATGAGAATGAGTCCTCATACGAGGGTGGTCTGAAAAGTTTCCGACCTAATAAAGATACAAGACATTTTTTCAGAAATTTTTTTTTTATTTTTCAACATAGTCTCCTTGTAACTCTACACACTTCTTCCAGCGATGCTCCCATCTCTGTAACCTGTCCAAATAGTACTCGGCATTTTTCTCTGCAAAATAATTGTTCATGAAGGTGATTGCCTCTTCATTTGACGAAAATCTCTGTCCTCCGAGTGCAATTTTCAGATGAGGGAACAAAAAGAAGTCACTTGGGGCAAGATCTGGTGAGTAAGGCGGATGGTCAAGCAGTTCAAACCGTAATTCATGGATTTTCGCCATTGCAACTGCTGAGGTGTGAGACGGTGCATTGTCTTGGTGAAACAGGATTTTCTTTTTCTGGAAATGTGGCCGTTTTTCCGCAAGTTCTGCCTTCAGCTTGTCAAGTAATGATGCGTAGTATGCTCCTGTAATGGTTTTTTCTTTTTGAAGATAATCAATTAAAATAACTCCATGACTATCCCAAAAAACAGTCGCCATCACTTTCCCAGCCAAAAAAACAGTTTTTGCTTTTTTTGGAACCAGTTCCCCCTTTGCAGTCCACTGTTTGGACTGTATTTTTGTTTCGGGCGTATAATGGTGTATCCAAGTTTCATCTACAGTAATTAATTGGCGCCAAAACTCGGATTTATTGCACCTGAACTGCGCCAACAGAGCATTGGAAATGTTCATTCGAACACGTTTTTGGTCAAACATGAGCAAACGCGGCACCCAATGCGCGAACAGCTTTCTCATGTTTAAATGTTGATTTAATATGTGACAAACATGTTCTTTTGACATGTTGATAGCCTCTGCTATCTCCCTCACTTTAATTCGGCGGTCGTCTAGCACCATTTGGTGAACTTTGGCAATGTTTTCGTCAGTAGTTGCAATTTTTGGTATCCCGAATGTTCATCGTCTCCCAAGCTCTTATGGCCACGTTTAAATTCAGTTGCCCAAAATTTCACTGTGGTAAATGATGGTGCAGAGTCCCCATACACAGAATCCATATCATCTTTGATTTGCGTAGGCGTATTGCCTTTCAAAAACAAATATTTAATGACAGCTCGATACTCAATTTTGTCCATTTTCATAAAAACACTCACATCACCTCACTCAAACGACTGTTACATAACAACTGAGCGTACAAAATGGCTGAAACTTTGGTAAGTAACTGTCAACAGATGAACAATGAAATTCACTAGCTTTTATTTACAAGTGCTGCCATCTTCATGTTGAGGTCGGAAACTTTTCAGACCACCCTCGTATAAACAATTTACGTACATCACTCCGTGCTTTGATGTTTTGTGAACACATGATAAGAGTCCACCTCAACAGCTACTCAGCTGTTTAATTATAGGATTTCAAGAGACTACCATTGTTACTTCCCAATATTATATTAACCATGTGTCTGTTTTATTGCACCAGCACTGAGTAGTAAAGAAATATGTACCCCTATACATGCATTCTTGAATATACTAAATTCAAGAATGGATTAAAAAATGTTATGAAATATCTTTTATTAGCAAAATCTTTTGTTAATCGAAGCCCTCAGGTAATAGCATGACACCAGCTTGGAATCAGAAGTGGTGATACCAATTGAAACATATTTAATGACATTCTTAACAGCAAGGATATATTAATGCTCAAACAAAAAGTTGAACACATTCAAAACTATCACTTTTAAAGGATTTGTCACTTCTATGTTCAATTAAGCTCTGATCTGCTACACACTCAGCCATTTATGATATAAACAATACTGAATTAGCACAACTATTGCTTCCACCAATAAACAGAGCGAGAATACTGATGGCATTATGGACATGACAATAAATAATAGCTAATTATTTAAGTTATGTTTAATTGAAGCAAAAATTAAAATACTATCATTATTTACCATGTTTGTCATTTAAAGTTCATAAAGGGGATAATACATGTAGTGCAGTAACAAACTATTTTTATTTGTTTGAAAGGTGTGCTGTGGCAATGTCATGTGTATTTATTTACACCAGGACCCTTCCTTGGGCTTCATGGAATATAGCAGAAAGTTTTGAATAATTTGATTGCCACTAAAACTAATGATCAAGCCATAGTTCAAGCCAGAAATATAATATTAGTGTATTTAACATCTCTTATTGGTAGTAGCCTGTAACTTCTCCAACTGTATACATAATTATTTTCAATTGATTTTAAAATTGGACCCATATGATAGGTGGATCATTCAGTAAGAGTTTTCAGAGGTTGGTATCAATACATTCCTGTATTTAAAGTCAATAAAATTGCCTGGAAAAATGGTGTAGCTCTCTGTGGAGAGGACCTTTACAACAAATAAATTAATGAATAAACCTTTACGTAAAATTCATCTTTTAATTAAAATTTCTAATAGTGCTTTAATTGATTTACCTATACCTTCTAATATTTCATCATGCTGAAATTTTGGCTCTCTTTTAGGCTAAGGGCCAGTTTCACCAACTGATGATAATAATCTGTTAGTACAATAATGCTGCAGATGCTTACTGCATCTAGGAGAAATGCGTGCATTGAATTAAATTCCTCACAGGATTTCTTCCAGGGTATATCCTTCTCCTTTAATTTAAGTTTGTTTACTTTATTGCATTCAGTAATTCTTAATACTTAGTAACCAGTTCTATAATTGATGTCTTTTATGAACAGTGAAAAATTAGTTCCTCTGCATCTATATTTTCTAGTTGACATTGTGATTATAATCTGAAACAATCAGAAAATAACTGGCAATAAGTGCCTATGAACGTAACTAGTATCTGTTACTGAAACAGAGAGTGCTACAATGTGTAGACAAAATCACATCAGAGGACATTCAAAAGCCATGTAGTTCAGTCACCACTTTCTCAAAAGCGTTGCTTACTAACAATTTGCTGTAAAATCTTTGTGAAGCACAAAAGTATTTTGAGATAATGTTAACAGACAAGATGTTACAGAATGTTTAACATCAGTTGGTGAAACTGGCCCTTAGTGTCAAGCCTTCAGTTTTGTAATATATGAATGATATATACTGGATGCTATTGATACATTAAGGCGCATAAATCATTTAGCTTGATGCATAACTAGGAGCAGCGGATTCACATGACATGCGACACATTGTGAGGTCCATACAAACAAGTTAGTCAATAGAGCAAACATAAGCTTATATCTTAATGTTACGTGTTGTGTATGCTTACCTCATCAAGCTCCAAGCATTTGCCCCACTCTTTGAGTGTGATGCGATGATCATCATTTACATCACAAGAGTCAAGGAAGGGGGCAATGCAGTGCTCTAGAGCCATAAGAGGAGCTCTTATTGGGAACAATTCGTGGCGAGAAACAGACCTAAAACATAAAAATGTATTGGGTTAAATGCTACCAAAACCAAGCATTACTTTACAAAGAATGAATGATTAAAACCTATTGTATGGCTACCATTATGGGGAAATGCTATAAACAGCATCAAAATGTTTAAACTGCAAAAAAGAGCAATAAGAATCTTGGTTGGTATCCCTAGATACGGCTAGATGCAGAAAACATTTTCACAACCTGAATATTTTGACTTTACCGTGTCTGTATATGAAAGACTTGCTAATTTACATCAAGTCGAATGTCTCCGATTATGGTACTAATGGTGAAATACATTCTCATCATACCCAGAATAAGCACAAACTACACCTCTTACTCAACTATTTGAAACATCCTTTAAATATAATGGTCTTAAGGTGTTTAACCATTTACCAGGGTACTTGAAAAATATAACCTCTATAAATAAATATAAGGCAGAAAGGTAATGTTGCTCCAGAGGTCGACTTGTCATGGCGGGTGCCGCGGAACGTCAGGCAGGCTACCCTGTAGAAAAAGACATCGCTAAAATTCCGCGAATCTGTGGCATTTGGCTTTTTAAATGCCCCAAAGTTAAGCACTTCCGATTATGTATTCTGGCGTGATTTTGTCAGCAGTCAGCAATCAACATGGAGAACTTACGCATCATTGCGGAGAATGAGATCTTAAGTAATGATGCTGTCCTAATGGAAAATTGGGGCGTAGAACAACTTGCAAAAGAGCTAGCAATTCATACATGCACGAGTTTATGTACAGGAACAGCTGTCCCAATCGGAGAGTGTTTCAGAATTTTCTTGTGACGCTCTCCAAGAATTATCCTGCGGCATAACATCTTCGCAGCTCTCTTCTGTTCGTCTTCTCCCTCAGAACTTCCTTTTCATATTTCTTTTCTTCCAAAATTTATATTTCTTAATTGTCTATCCTCCAGAACTTATCTTTCTTCTACATCTTCCTTCATTGTCTTCCTTATACACATCGATGCAAAACAGTCTTTATTAAGGCTAACAATTGCATTGTGAAAGAGCATATATGTCCTTGGACATAATTATAGTAGCATTAATTATTATTTAGTTGTATTACATTTGCTTACTGTTGCATGGTAATCCTTCAGTTGTATTACATTTATTTAAGAGTGCACAAGCGCTAATGGTCATTACTAAATGCCAAGCATTAGACAATAACTTTTTTACTTTCTCTACTACGTATAGTAAGTAGGGGAAGTATTGTATTCCACCCAAAAATTTGATACTGAGATTTCACCGGAAATACATGTTTTGAGACCCCCTGAATCCAAAAAAATCATTTTTGGAAACATGTCCGTGTGTGTCTGTGAACAGCATAACTCAGAAACGAACAGTCGGATAAACACCACTTGGTATTTAGGTTCAGTATCTTCCAGAGATGCGACACGAAGGTTTTCAAGAAAATCCCCCCACCCCAGATTACCCTTTACCTGGAACATTTTTTGAAAACTTTAATTTTCTCAAAAACAGCCCTAATGATTTTGATTAAAATATCATATGTTTAAGATATTTTCACGACAAATGAAATGTATATCTCGAATTTTCTGGGAATGTCTCCAAAAGTATTCTTCATTGTGAACAACTTTTGCATAACTGGTAAACCATAAGAGATAGACAAAATGTTACTACACCAAAAATGTAGGTCGCGTTAAAATACACAATTTATGTCAAATACATTTTTTTTGCTGAGTGAACAATTTTCGAGATATTGCTTGTTGTTCCCTTAAATTTTTCAATAATTTTCTCAAATAGGAATTTGTTATTCATTTTTTTTGTCTTGGATATGCAAAGAGTATTAATCTGTGGTAAAGAGAATGGTGCTGCACCTAGCAACCAGCTATTAAGATATATATTGATGCTTAAAGGCTACTGTATTTCTATACTGCCCTTGCAATTACGAAACAAGCGGAACATAGTACGCCGTAAGCGATAGTCAAATATTTTTAGATCTGGTCGCTATGTGGAAAATGTAATTCTCTTTGCATGTCAAAAGATCGTTTCTGCAAATGTTTATCGCGATTGATATGAAGTAGATGGAGAGTAAGCGTTTGTAAAAATAGTTTGTACAAGAGTAGAGAAAGTCATGTGAGTGTAACACATCAGATTTTTTTTACTGCTTCACGGTTATTATTCAGTTTTATTGCATTTATCCACTATTTCTCATTTTTGTATTACGACAGCGTATAACAGTTCGCAACAATACCAAACTGATTTTGGTTTTACTAACGCGACAGCGTTTTTTCAGTTTAACTGTTGGTACCTGACATTGTGCATTCACATCGTCTGCCATGACACGTCGACCTCTGGAGCAACTTTACCCAGAATTGCATAAGTTCTTTGTTAAAAATCAATTTTACTCCCTAGATGAACATGTGGAATGTTGTACAGGGAAAAGTTAAATTTAATTGTGAAGTTGTTTTGTTACATGATCCCTGATTTTTTTCTATCTGCGGGGAATACGTTAGAGCAAGTGACTACCTGAAGACTACCTTCAAGACTGGCCTTGTATTTAACATTATAAGACTAAAATTGTTAATGTATTTACTACATGTATTTTATTGTATCCATACTTTGAGTAGCTTATACTATTGTACATATGTTTTATATTTCCTTTGACAAAACCAGTAAGTCTGTATGATTTCTAATGGTGAATGAATCTGAATCTGAAAGATGTGTAAATAAATATTTGCCTTAATTTCACACTGCTTACTTTCATTGGCTGTATTTATTTTAGAGAAATGGTCATACAGAGAGGAATTGTTTCTTTGCAGCTGTTTTGCACGTGATGAAACAACTCAAAACCAAATGAACAAACAACAGAAACAGTAAGCTGATTCCATAACCTCTTTTAAGAAATATAATTATTAAGAAATCAAAATAATATTGTACGTCTATACGAACTAGACTGAATTAGTGATAAGTGTATTCCCTTTACTGTGCTTACAAACTCTACTTCAAACTACTGACACATACGCAAACCCCTCGTGAGACAAACCTTCTCACAAGCTTCGCAGAAGGGGAATAGAGAATAAAATATTGGTGGAAATTTCTCATCCATATTCGTGATCCACAGAACTCTACCTCAGGTGTTGCTCTTGCAGGATGAGACAAAAAATTTGACTAATTCAAATATTTGAACAGAAAGAAACTAGAGTGAACATTATAAATGTACTGTAATATCTGCCATCTTTAATAAAGTTTACCTTTTATAAAAGAGGCACAATTGCCTAACAAAAACTGGCATTGATTTGTTTACTGTTTCCATTCCTAGATAATTAAAAAATCTAAATATGTTGCATTCTCACAACATTCTCTACTCATTCTTCTACATTATTCTTAGAAAAGCTTACTCTTCTATTTACTTCTTGTTAATTGAGATAAACTTTCATGACACATTTACATGTAAGTATAAGAAGAATACAGTAGACTAAAGTGATGGTAACATTTTTAAAAATCAAATCAATTGATTTGAAATTCCATGCTCTTTGCACGACCATGAGAAAAATGAGAAAAGATATAAGTATTTGAAAATTCAAATCAGTAACAAGGATATCTCTGAAATGGTTAATGCCACAAAAAAATTGCATTCTTTCACAAGATCTACATTTTTTGTTGTAAGATATTGTCTATCTCTTACAGTATATCCATTATACAAAAGTAATTCAGAATGAGAACTTCAGAGGTTACTCCCAGAAAATTCCAGATACAAGGCCTGTCCAAGAAGTACCCGACCTAACAAAGAAAACAAAAATTTTGGGAAAAAACATCTTTATTTCTGTACATAGTCTCCTTTCAGCTTGATACACTTTTCCCAGCAATGTTCAATAGCTTCGATATCCTGCTTATAGTGAGAATAGTCGAGTTCTGCAAAATAGCCATCAACTACAAACTACACCTCTTCATTGTTGGCAAATCTTTAACCACCAAGCCATTTCTTCAACTCTGGAAACAGAAAATAATCAGAGCGGGCTAAGTCTGGCGAATAGGGTGCATGAAGAAGCAATTCGAACTTTAATTTATTGATTTTGGCCATGGCGATAATGGATGTGTGAACTGGTGCATTGTCTTGATGAAACAAAAGTTTCTTTTCCACTAAATGCGGCCGTTTTTACTTGATTTCATCATTCAAATGCTGCAATAAGTTTGCATAATACTCGCCATTGATCAATTTTCCTTTATGAAGATAATTAATGAAAATTATTCCACAAACATTCCAAAAAACTGACGCCATGACCTTGCCTGCAAATGGCACTGTCTCACCTTCTTTGGAGCCAATTCTCCCCTTTCAATCCACTGTTTTGACTGTTTCTTCGTCTCAGGTGTGAAGTGATGGACCCATGCTTCATCCATGGTTATGAATCGACACAAAAACTCCGCTTTATTGCAGCAAAACATCGCCAAACACTCAATTGAAGCATTTTCACGATGCTGTTTTTGTTCCAATGTGGTAAATGTGGCATCCATCTCGTGCATAGCTCTCTCATGTCAAAATTTTCAGTCAGTATGCAATGTACAGCACTTTTTGAAATGCTGATGTCTACTAGCTCATACACTTTCAGTCGATGGTTATCCAATACCATTTTGTGGATTTTCCTCATAATTTCCAGCTTGGTTACCTCATTTGGTCGACCACTGCAATGCTCGTCTTGGCTCCTACGCCCCCACTTAAACTCTGCCACCCAATATTTTACTGTTGTAAATGAAGGAGCAGACTCCCCCAGAGTAGAATCTAGCTCAGCTTTAATATTAGTTGGACTAAAACCTTTCAAATGAAAGTATTGTATCACATAACGATGGCCAGTTTTATCCATGTTTACAAATTCGCTGACAGCTTCACTACTGATGGCTGCCAAACAATTACTAAATGACGTAGCATTATCAGACTTAAGCTTTATAAGGTTGGTACTTTCTACCACAGTCATTTGTTTGCAACAACAACCACTATCTATACACCACGTCGGGTACCTCTGGGACTGCTCTCGTATATATTTCATTTGTCATGCAAATATCTTATCAGAATCATTAGAGACATTTTTGAGAAAATAAAAAATAATGAAAAGTCTTCCATGTAAAGGGTAGTTTGGGATGGAGAGATATTCTTAAAAATCTTCATGTAGTTTCCTTGGAAGATGTTGAAGTTAATTACCAAGTTGATATGTAACAAACTTCATGTTTGCCTTTAGCTGTTCACAGACATACATACAGATGTTCTTCTAATGAAATCTCCAAATCAAATTTCTGGGTGAAAAAAAAATATTCAGAAAATATCTGAGTTTATAAAAGAAGAAAGACATTATAATTACAACTTAATTTCCCACTGTGATGTTTCCCTCAAAAAATCCTGAAATTTGTCATCATTTTGGTACCCTTGTTCCTCATTCTTCCTAGTGTTAACATAAAACAAAATATAAGCACCTATCATGTGGATGTCCATCCAGGTCACACCATTTCCAAACAGCTGCGTTGCTCCAGCGCCGTGTCAGGTTTGTTTCTGCTTCACGTTCCATCTTCAAGTAATGTGGGGTGAGTTCCTGACGGTCAGCAAGGTCACGCATGATGTTGAACAGCCAATCACGCATTCTTCGTGGGAAGTCAGCCATTTCCTCAGGTATGCATTCCTGTCAAATATAGAGCATTCAATAGTTTCCTATTTAGCAATACATAATGAAATAAATAAGCCTCATAATCTCATTAGATTATGAAGGTTTAAGGGGAATGTAGAATAGAATATTTATTTGTACCGAACATCATACAAAAACTTTAGGTACATTTATGTCAAGTCTTAAAGCTACTTATATTCTAATACAATTTGAGTTCTTTCTTTTAAGGGATATCTTGCATCTGGCACTCTGACCCTTTAGCTTTCGATTAGTCCTATTCTTTTCCTTTCCTTTCCACTTACCTGATTCCTACTTTTCCATTATTTTCCTTTCTCTTGCCTTTCCTGCTCACTTTCCCTGCTATTTTTTACGTTCCTTAACCCTATTTCCTTGAAAACTCCCCCATATCTTCAACTCTTTTTTTCATTAACTGTTAATATTTTCCTAGCTAACACTTCCTGTTCATTTTGTTGCATTTTGAATCCAAAACATCCTGTCTCCACTTCTCTAACTCTTTATATTATACCAAGTCTTATTCTAAGCAGAAAGTACAAATTCAATATGACATGAACACCAAATTTTACGAGTTAGACTAATTATTAATTCAACTGTAGTTTACAGAGAGCTTTGTTTAGCAACAGAAACATTAAGATTTAGTTATAATGTCTTATTTTACATTATAATTATGTTTATGAATCATCCTATATCAGAAAATTACAGCTTTTCAGGAGGAGAAGAAAAGAAATTCAATGCATAATAATTTTGTATATGACAGTCCGAAAAAAGTTAATTTTAATCATTAAGAGGTTTTTTACAGCAAAGGATTTAGAGAAGCAGAAACAACAATATCATAATGCCAAAATGGCTAAAAACTTCAAGTAGAAGATTTCATAAAAATATGTCATATTAACTGCTTGTGTATAAACATTTTAAATAATTTTCAAAGAATTTGGTAACTCATCAGTAAGATACAAAGTAAAAATTAAAATTATTACAATTAGAAGCACTACTAACAGTGAAGAGATGTTCATATTAAAACTCACTTATTCATGTTTTTAAAAACTTATTGCACTGATTGTTCTATGTTAAAATTTGAACATTTTCAGGTACATTCGCCCCCATCTTCAACTATTCTATCAAAATGATTACAGTCTACAAACATTCCTTGTACAGTGGTAAACAATCTTAATAGGATTAAGTCAAATGCTCTTTAGTTATCAACAAAGTTATTGACTGCCTCTGTGGTCTGGTGCTTAGCATGCTAGCACTGTCTGGAAGTATGAGTGAGTGTAAATGTGTGTGTAAAGTTAATGTTAAAATAGAAAAACCCAAAGACTGACATTATAGTAAATGAGTGAACATTGTTGCCATTGAGCAATGTTCCAAAGGCAAAACCACTGATATGACCTTAGATGTTAAAGGTGGTATATAATTGGAACAACAAATTTAGAGA
This sequence comes from Deroplatys truncata, assembly GCA_030765065.1. Taxonomy (NCBI): domain Eukaryota; kingdom Metazoa; phylum Arthropoda; class Insecta; order Mantodea; family Mantidae; genus Deroplatys; species Deroplatys truncata. The sequence goes on along the minus strand of CM060975.1, from coordinate 300,935,950 downwards.
AAGTAAAAATACAAGGGGTGTTGCATGTTGATTTAAACTTTATTCTTTTTTACACTCACTAAGAACATCTATGTCTCAGCAGATACATTCATCTTTGATGCAGTAATTTGTATCACAAATTACTTAAATGTAAATAATGATTGTAATATGAATATGCATTTTTATGTGACATTGATTTCAGATGTTTATTAATTGTAATTAATATTGGGAAATAAGTTTATACGGCTTTACTGAAACTGTCAATAATAGCGCAATAATGCAGCGAGGGGGATGAGCTGTTTATCATTATTGGGAACGAGGAAGTTACGTAATGTTTGGTGCGTTTTCGGTAGAAACTTCTGGAATGTTTCCCTAAAAGCAATATGTATTCGTGGTTTTCATTGGATATTAAAATAGACGCTAATGTTGGCGCGTTTTATTAGCCAATAGCAGTTCATTTATAATCTTTAGGCATGTCGGGGAGTGGGAGTATATAAAGCAAAGTCCGAGGTAGATCGCGGTCAGTTCATCAAAATTCCTAGCACATTACACGTCGTCAGTCAGTCCTTCAGTTCGCCGAAAGCATTCATATACTACACGTCGTCTTCAGTCAGTCAGTTCGTCAAGTTACGCGCAGCAGAATTATGAAAGATCTAAAATATGGTAAAGTTAATTATACAAAAGATTGAAGTACGTGGATTAAAAGTGATCAGTAAGAAGTATTATAACAGTTTCAGTTTGGCGAGTATCTAGATCAATATGTAAAAGTGATAGTGAACGTGTTCGACAATAAAAATTATAAAACAAATTTCTTCATCAGTGTAATTTTTGGATAAAAGATTCCTTTCCGTTTCACAACCTGTATTGAGACACATGTTCGACCCAAGCCAACAGGATAATAGCTAGCCGGAGGACATTTAAAATGAATTATTTCAAAAACTGATACTAGGGAACGCAAATTGCTAACGCCAGATGGAGCTACAAACCAAACAAATGAATGACGTCATAAGATGGCTTCCACTCACATGAAGTAAACACAATATAAGATCTCCAAGTTCTAATAATTTACGTAAAAACATATTACATAAGAACCATCTACTCGCATCTTCTAACATAGTCTCCATTAAGCTGCAAACATTTGTGCCACCGATGAGATAACTTCTATAAGCCCTTCTTGAACCACTTTTTTTGGAGTCTGTCACACTCACCACAGGACAGCAAAATGATGTCTGCACAGCGATTTCTGCATAGCCCTGAATAGGTGGTAATCAGAAGGGGCCAGGCCAGGAGAATACGGCGGGTGTGGCAGTACCTGGAACCCCATTTCAGGATTGCAGTCATGGTATTCTGACTCATATGGGGACGAGCACTGTCATGTTGCAAAGGCACTCCTTCTGCCCATCTTCCTGGCCGTTTCTTTTGCATTGCATGGCGCAACCTCCAAAGGGTGTCCACATATGCCGTGCTGTTAATGGTGGTCCCTGGTTCCAGCCAGTCAATGAGGAGGATTCCATCCTTATTCCAAAAGACTGTGGCCATGTGTTTTCCTACTGAAGGCGGTGTACAGAACTTCTTTGGCAGGAAGCTGCCTTTACGCTTCCACTGCATTGATTAGGGTTTGGTCTCTGGCTCATGGTAGTGGAGCCAAGTCTCGTTGCCAGTCACAAGTTTGGGCATGAAACCTTCTGGATCCTGGCTGTGACGTTGAAAGAGATCACTGCACACGGTCTTGCGCTGTTGTGTTTGTGCTGCATTCAGGGATTTGGGAACACCTGGCAGACATTTGCCAAGCTTAAGGTGTTCGTGCACTCTGCAGAGTGATTCTGGCAAGTCCTGTGGCCATCTCCAGTTCTGTGAATGTGATGCACCTTCTCCTGAATATGCTTTTCCAATCTTGAAATGTTGACTGGTGTTACCATAGTAACTTTCCTTCCAGAACTGGTTCTTTCCTCCGTTGATATGAAGCCACTTTTCCAGCCATCCACCCAGTTGCACATGGTATTTTGTGATGGTGCACATTTTCCACATAGTCACCAATCACCTGTGAATATCAGCAGTGTTTACACCCTCCTTCCACAGAAACCACATCATCCATTGCTGTCCTTGATGATCACACTCCATGTTGTCTGCTCACATAATGACAGCAGTTGTACTGTGCAGGGATTACACTTCTAGTGATTGTCCTGTCACCTACAGGTAGACCAAGTACTACGTACTTGCAACTGTAATGATGAGTTAAATGGCGCACCATGAGTGATGGGAAAAAATAAAGTGTAAATCAGTATGGAATGCCCCTCATATATTTCTAAATTCATAACATCTATTTATTCTCCAAGGTGTTTCCATAAAGTCCAGTTTATTTAGTCTTGTAGTTTTTGCTATATTTTATTTTATCAAATTTTATATTTGAATAAAGGAATGCCTTGTAAGGCATTAAGCTGTTTGATTTAGTTGAAATGAGTTTTTATTTACGGACGCTCTTTAACTACTATGGTCCTTAGCGTCCCACTCTATATTGGGCATGAAAGACTGGTAATTTTGCTCAGAGGCCTCTTTATCGGGCTTGAGGTTCTTTTACGTGCCGTAAATCTACAACACGGGACCATCGGCTTTACTTCCCTTCAGAAGGAACTCATGCCAAGGATTTTTACGTCCAAAAAATTCCATCGCCTTCCGCCGGGTTTGAACCCGCAACCTTGGAAACTAGAGGCTAGCACGGTACCACTAGTCCATGGAGGACAACGTTTAGTTTAGTTATTTGCATATTAACTTATAGTCTTTTTGTTTTTTGAGCAAACTTCTAGATGATATCTTTCATATTTCAAGTTGCACTAGGTTCATAGTAGTTCTTGGTGTTGTACATCTTGTGGTGAACACCATGTATCACAAAACAGATTATTATAGGTCTTTGAGGTTGGTTCCCTTTCATCCAGTTTTATTCGCCATGGTGTTCGTGGCATAGAAGTCAGGTCTATTTCTTGGAGATTCCTTTCTCTTTCCACTATAAGTTCTTTGTATAGCTATTTTGATTGCCGTAATTGGAGACTGATGTCTTCAATGTAGAAGATTTCTCTCCAGCTCGCACACTGTCTTGAGGGTGCACTGACTCCTAGTGCACTCCTAGGAAACATATGATTTTCTCTAATCTCTCTAGGTCAGTGAGTGTTAGTTTCTCCCATATGTCACTATTAGTGTGACAGATTGTCTTGAATAACATTATTGCTGTTTCAAGTGATAGCCTGTATAAATCTTTTACATTGTAATATTGTTCTTGTAGCTGCTGCTGTTCTGTCCTGAATGTGGAAGCTGAAAGAGTTGGCTGTCATTTGGAGGGTCACCCTTAGATATTTGAAACAGTTAACTGTTATTTTTGGTTTATATTTCAGCATGAGTGTATTCTGTTGCTACGGTCCTCCTGCCTTTTATGAATGTCATCTGGTGTGTTTTTCCTTCCTTGATGTGAAGTTTGTTCTTTTGTACCCACTCATTGTTTTTTTAATATCTTATTTGTTGGCACTTCCAAGAACCATGTCATCTGCATAGAAGATAAACATGGCATTTGGTGAGTTTTCCATTATTTGGTTTACATCGGCTGTGGTGATGTTATACAGCAGCAGGCTTATGGGATTCCTTTGTAGGACTCCATTTGTTTGTCTTATGGGATTGGATTTTGTTACTCCATCATCTATTATGACATATTTGTATGCTAGAATGCTGGAGATGGTGCCATTGAAGGGATGTGTAACCTCAATTTTATTAAATTTTACTTTATCTTTACAAGCACGGTAAAAAAGTGGGTTGTGATTGTGCTAAAACTTGCTGTACCATCTTCTCAGGCGGACAATCAGCATCATTGCTATATAGATAGGGACAGGCTTTGTTGGTGATTGTGTTTTAAAGAATTTGCATTTCAATTATCATTTTTTGCATTTTTGTGTTAATAATACAACAAAATTTCTCAACAAAAATAAAAACAAAATATATGCATGATTCGTATCCTAATATCCGACTTTGAAATTAATTTGGATAAAAAGGATTGTTATGTATAGAAAATTATTGTATTATTTTAAAACTTAATTATTAATACCACCAACAATTTATGCACGATTTAACAGAGATGCAGTTTATTTTGAAAGGATATTAATTTTTGGTAGGAGATATTAAATTAAATATTATTTATCCCAACTGACACCAGATTGCAACATTCAAGTTGCAATGTTTTCAGGCCATTGAAGATTTCCTCAATAATTACTAAATTCTGGTGCAAAAAGGATCTTTTACTGTCCACATTTTATGCAGATATGAAACCCGGCAGAAAGTGATGGATTTTTTTCAGGGTAAAAATCCTTTGCATGGCTTCTTTTGGAATGGAAGTAAAGCCAGTGGTCCTGTGTCATAGATTTATGGCACATAAAAGAACCTCAAGCCTGATAAGAGGCCTCTGAGCAAAATTCCCTCACGCCCAACATAGAATGGGACGCTAAGAACCATAGTTGTTAAAGAGCATCCATAAATAAAAGTCAATTTATTTATTTTGAACAGATATCTCACAAAATCTATGAAACTGGTTACCTTTAGCTTTAAAAGTCAACAGAGCATGTGATACATGAATTTTATTTTTAACCTGATACAAATTTCAAAGTTGAAAAATTCAGTATAACATAAAAGTACATATATTTTCACTCTGATATTCAGGAAGTCGCTTAAACATAATCTTTATCAAATTGAGATTGATATCAGATTTTTCAATTAATTTTGATGGCTAAAAAAGGAAAATAGGAGTGCTTTGTTTACCTTTATACCGTCATGCAAATTTTGTACTTAATATCTAAAATATGCCGATTTTCGTGTTCATTGTGCAAATAAAGACTTTCATGAGAAAACAAGAAATTTGTGAAAATTGGCTAAAAAAATTACACGTTTAAATTGTCTATATTTATTATTAAACATGTAGTCGAAGTTATACAAAATTTTTCGCATTTATCATTAATAACAAAAGAATATGGTTCTGTATACAGGGTTATGGACATTAACTACCTTTAACTTCCATGATCATTTCGGTGGCTTTCCCTTTCAAAATAACTGCAGGTATTCACAGCTTACCTTACAGTAGGTTTTACGTATTGAGTTACTTTCTTTAAACACTGGAACCATATTTGCACTCACTTGGGGTGATCCTAATCAACAAAAAATTGTTAACTACTACCAGGTATTGAACCTTTGAGCTGACAACAATAGTGTAGAGACATTACCAATAACTTTGTTAATATAGAAATGAATGCATAAAACAAATTTGAGCTAATGTTCTAAGGCAGTATGAAACAATAAGTCAATAACATTGGTGTACTTACAGGCATGTCACGGCAGACACCATAATATTCAATATGAACATGTTTGTATTCCTCGCCTCGGCAGCCGTCCATGCCTCTGTCGCACCAACATCTCATCTGGTATACCTCACAGTCGGAGCCCCATGTTTCATTGTGATTGGAACACACCTAAAATAACAAAGTACCCACAATGATTTTAATACACCTTCCTAACCAATACAATTAAGATCAGACCTTTCACCAGCCCCTTAGAATTTGAAAACACAGGTTTAACAGCACCTAAAATTGCATATTCTGATGATCGGTATCATTTCAGAACTGAAGCCTATGAACGTTGATTTCAGTTTTTTTTAAGTTCAGTATTGGTCCTTTAGTTTGTTCCTTGTTTAAAGAAGATTGTCAGCCAACTTGGAATTTTCTTGAAAACCTTCGTGTCGCATCCTTGGAAGATACTGAACCTAAATACCAAGTTTGGTGTTTATCGGACTGTTCGTTTCTGAGTTATGCTGTTCACAGACACACACACGGACATGTTTCCAAAAATGCTTTTTTTGGATTCAGGGGGTCTCAAAACATGTATTTCCGGTGAAATCTCGGTATCGAATTTTTGGGTGGAATGCAATACTTCCCCTACTTACTATACGTAGTAGAGAAAGTAATTATTATGCATTATATTCGCATGCCTTTCTCTCTCCAGTCTTCTACAAATTATTCTTATAAAAGCATATTCTTCTATGTGCTTCATATTATTCATGCTAAATGTTTGCAGAAATGTTTTATTATGCATTTCATTGCAGCTACAAGGAATACAATAGGTTAAGCGACAGTCATATTTTTAAAAAATGGATCGCTGTGTAATGACTTTGAAATTCCATGCTCTTTGCATGACCACAAGGAAAGACAAGTAGTGACCTATCACTTGAAAAACATACAGAATGTTAAAGAAAAAGTATTCCATATTTTTAGAGGTGGTAGTATGGACCAAAACAAGATAAAATGTCCAGTAAACATGGGCTCTAAAATGCATACCTTAAGAGCTATGAGCACTTGTTCATCTTTGTTACTTGCTACGGTACCCTGTGGCAGCACAGGATTTCAGGAATGGTCCCGGGTTTGATGCTAGCTCAAGGACTTGCATGGATCTTGGATCTAGTGCTGGTGGTTAACATGACTGATTCATTTTCCTGCTCGTTTATTTCCCGTTACCGTTTTAAAATCTGACTACTGATATTACCTCACCACACACACACGCACACGAATTTGTTTACTGCTGTGCTTCATACCATCGCCCTTATCCTTCGACACTCACACTTATTTTCCGAACAACCTCCAAGGAATTACCACGAAGAAGAAGAAGTGTTCACTAAACTCTCCTGTTTCTTTATTTCAAATTTCCTATCTCCCCATTTCATTATCCCCTGATTTCTACCTTCTTTCTTATTGGATGCCTGGGGGTGATAAGAGACTGACCTTTTTCCATACATCTGCTTTTCAGGCGACCTAACGGTACACTAACAACAATTGAGGGAAAAACCAACCCCGTTTCCGGCCTGCTGCTGGCACTGTGTTTTCAACCTATATTCACTTTTATAGCAATACTCACTTCCCGGTCTTATTTAATAATACCATCCCTACTGTTATTAATATTTATTTTCCCTTTGGTTATTTTATATTTAGCTATGCAGAAAGTACTGTCTCATACTGTGAAACACCTCTTCTAGTGCAAGCTCTTTGCTATTACATATGACCTACAGAATGTAGTAAACAAATGAGGACACAATACTCTGTTACTGTGAAACAGCATAACTTCTAATGTAATCTCTTTGTGATTACATATGACCTCACAATTGTGAACCATCGCTAAAGAAGCTGCTCAATATGGTGCGCATTCATAGTAAGGTGTGCCTCTGTCTGACGTCTTAGGGAATCACGCACTCTCACCACTCCAGGTTAGTCCCAAATGCTCTGGCAGGCACTGATGACACTTTCCTGTAGTATTTGTACATCATTAATGGGGGGTTGCATACACCAAAGATTTAAAGATGGTGCAATGTAAAAACCTTTCACTAACTTATCAAAACACAAACTGATTCCACTAAAACTAATAAGAATATGTGTTGCACTTACTCAGAACTGTGAATATAGTTTACAGTAAAAACACTAACTTATGTTTACTGCCTGCTGTAGGTTGTACGTGGTAGCAAAGAGCTTGCAGTAGAAGAAATGTTTCACAGTAGCAAAGATGAACAAGTGCTTACAGCTCTTTAGGTATGCATTTTAGAGTCCATGTTTACTGGATATTTTTTTCTTGTTTTGATCCATACTACCACCTCTCAAAATATGGAAAACTTTGTTTTTAACATCTGGTATAAACATTTGAAAATTCAAACCAATAACAAAGAATACCTCAGAAATGGTTAGCACACAAAGACTTTATTTGCATAAATAGTGTGCTTTGAGATTTACATTTTTTGTGCAGTAAGATTTTGTCTATCTCTTACAGTTTACCAGTTATACAAAAGTCATTTGGAATGAAGAGGACTTCACTTCAGGATCTACATTTTATTTGTCATGCAAATATCTTAAGCATATGGCATTTTAACCAAAATTGTTAGAGACTTTTTGAGAAAATCATAATTAAAAAAATTTACCATGAAAAGAGTAGTTTGTAGTGGGGGGGAGTTTCTTGAAAAATCTCTGTGTCGCCCGAACTTAATTTTTTATTTTCATTTTTGATTCACATACATACATGCACACAAGCACATATTTTTCTAATTTTTTTTTTTTTTTGGGGGGGGGGGGGGTGTTGGGATTCAGAGAGTTGCAAAACGTGTAATTCTGATGAAATCTCTGTATCAAATGTTTATGCAACACTTCCTCTACTTACGGGCCGAACATCTGATCCCCTCCCGATAGGGAGTTGTTTGGATTGGGTTGGACTCGGCTCGGCAGTGGTTCCCGATACCCATGGGTGATTGGGTACGTCTGGCTGGTTTTCCGCCCAGGCGGCGTTGTGAGACGCCTCATTGCTCTCCGGCATCAACCAGGAGTGAGAGTTGGTAGACGGCATACTAGATTGCTGTCGGCCCTACCGAGGTTTTTGGTAGTCACCCTTTTTTAAGGGTGATGCACGTAAGTGGCATATCCACTTCCATTTCCCGTGAAAGCGGGGGGTGGGGGGCTTTTTAGGAAACAAGGTATTGGCCTCATGGGAAACCCCCACAGTTGGAGAGCCGCTTGGATGGCGCTGACCCTGGGTTGTTAGGAGGGGGCTTGGGCTTTGGCTCTTGCCTGGATAGACCTTCACAGCAAATGTAGATAAGTAGTAGAGAAAGCAAAAATGCATTTACCATTACTAATTTAACATTCAGATTGTGCTACATGTCTTCTTCTATGTGATGTGCTTTATTTATTTATTACAAATTTCAATATTAATCACCACTACATAAAAACAATGAATGTAATCATACTGTTTACTTTCCTTACTGCTTAGGTGGCTAAGGTAAAGGAAGCATTGCTTTCATCCAAAAATTTTGTAACCAGATTTTATCAGTTTACTTAACAAAAGACTTTAAAATAAAACAATCAATAAAAATTATAATTAATCCAAGAAATTTAAAATTTCTTTAAATGAAAAGAACACAAGCGTTTGAGGTCTTCTCTATCCAAACAAATATACAACTGACAACTAAAAATTGAGAAAGCAGATAAACACTAAATCAACATCATACATTTTATTCTCTCAAAACATGGAGTTTGATTAAAACATCATGTCTGGATTACTAGAATGGTAAATATAACAATTTATTTAATTTTCTATAAACTACAATGGATAGCCAATAAATTTCTCTTTCTTACTGTTAAATTTTAAATAAATTAGAAATTTACTGCTTTTTTAATTTTTCCATGTTATAGATTTAATTACAGATAGAAGGAACTTACATAGATTTCCATACTTTGTTTTCATACTTAATTAGATCTTACAGCTTTGATGTCAGTTAAGAAAATGTATATTTGGCAGACATTTTGTTGTCATTTCCTCAAATGTAAATTCACAACTTAGAATCCACATGACAAAGATTAACTTGAAGGCTATTACTGGATCATAACCAGTTCCTATTATAGGCAATTTTTATTTTAGTGCCTTGGTTTTGTTTTGGGTAGTGAAGCACATTTGAAATTTATTCTCAAATTGGCCTTCTTGGAGCAGTGCAAAAGAATGACCACTTCATCATTTCAAAGTGTTTTACTTATATGCAACATAACTCACAAATAATAGCAAATATTTTGGAAATTGTCAATAACACAAAGTTTTATTTTTCATTAATTTTATAGGAAATCAACATTTTTTTCCTGTAGTAAGTTTCGGTTTAGTTTTATGATTTTCCAGCTGTTGTATAAAATTTTATAAGAATGTAAACAATTTCACAGAGTTTCAAGATATGATTTTTATTCATAATGGCAATATATCATAATGTTTTAAAAATTGTTTGAACTATTTTGGTTTGGGAGAAATTTTTGCATATCTTTGTGTTGCATTCTTGAAAGATATCTGACATGAGCACAAAATCTGCTACTTTTACAATTTTTCATGGAATGACACACTGACCTTTAGTTAAAACACTTCTTTTTTTAATCCAGGTAGCTCAAAACATACATTTCCAATGAAAGCTGAGTACTAAATTTGGATGCAGTATTTCCTCTATTTTAGCTAATCGATACATATGTGTTTATTAGTCCAACTTTTGGCTCACCTTTCATCCTTTTCAGCAGAGAAAATCTCCACACAGTTACTGTGATTTGGAAACAGATTCCAAGAACTCAGGTAGCCATATCTAATGTGTTACACTCACATGACTTTCTCTACTCTTGTACAAACTATTTTTACAAACGCTTATTCTCCATATGCTTCATGTTAATCGAGATGTTAATCTTATTGCTAATTTTCTTGTAGATGCAAGGGGGATACGGTAGGCTTTAAGCGATAGTCAAATATTTTAAGAGCTGGTTGCTCTTTGTATGTCCAGGACATAAAAAAATGAATAACGAATTCCCATTTGAGAAAAAGTATTGGAAAATTTAAGGGAATAACAAGCAATATCTCAAAAATGGTTCACTCAACAACAAAAATGTATATGACATAAATTGTGTATTTTAACACAATCTACATTTTTTGTGTAGTAAAATTTTGTCTTTCTCTTATGGTTTACCAGTTATGCAAAAGTCGTTCACAATGAAGAATACTTTTGGAGACATTTCCAGAAAATTCAAGATATACATTTTATTTGTCATGAAAATATCTTAAACATATGATATTTTAATCAAAATCGTTAGAGCCATTTTTGAGAAAATTAAAATTTTCGAAAAATCTTCCATGTAAAGGGTAATCTGGGGTGGGGGATTTTCTTGAAAACCTTCGTGTTGCATCTCTGGAAGATACTGAACCTAAATACCAAGTTTAGTGTTTATCCAACTGTTCGTTTCTGAGTTATGCTGTTCACAGACACACACACAGACGGATATGTTTCCAAAAGTGCTTTTTTTGGATTCAGGGGGCCTCAAAACATATATTTCGGGTGAAATCTCGGTATCGAATTTTTGGGTGGAATGCAATACTTCCCCTACTTACTATACGTAGTAGAGAAAGTAAAAATGAATGATTGTCAGAATGGAGTGAAAGGAGGGAAACTAAAGTGCTCCTGAATGCTAGCATAAATTCTGCTTATAAGTTTTCGGATCTTACAGGTACTCTCTCTTTAACTGGAGGCAAGTAGTCCAATGTTCAACATATTTAAAACAAAATATGTTGCTAACTCACGTTGATCCTTACCTTTCTTCTAAGATCTGTTTCTTCAGGGCATGTTCGGATGCAGACACACTGTGCATCACCTTCTTCTGTTACTTCACACACTCGTCCAGCACCACAGTGTTTGTTTGCACAGGCATCTACAAAAGAAATATCAAGTTAGTATGTTTAGACTCAATCCTCTAAGCCCAAATGCACAGTTATCTAAAACTGCTTTGCAAGAATAGTTTAGTGAAGTGCCATCAGTTTGAAATGAAGCTCTTTAAACTACTTGAGAATATATATATACGGGTCTTAGGTTTATTCAGCTGTTGCCACCAAACAGTTGTTCGCACATGACGTCAATACTCTGAAGTATAATAATTGGTAATGTTGCTCCAAGGGTCGACGTGTCATGTCGGACGATGTAAATGCGCAATGTCAGATACCAACTGTTAAACTGAAAAAATGCTATCGCGTTAGTAAAACCGGAAATAGTTTGGTACTGTTGTGAACTGTTATACGCTGTCATAATAGAAAAGAGCAAAATAGTGAATAAATGCAATACAACTGAATATTAACCGCGAAACAGTAAAGAATATTATTGTTACTGTCTAATGCATGGCATTTAGTAATGACCATTGGCGCTCATGCACTACTAAGTAAATGTAAAGAACCTCAAGCCTGATAAACAGCCTGAGCAAAATTACCGGTCTTTTACGCCCAATATAGAATGCGACGCTAAGGACCACAGCAGTTAAAGAACGTCCATAAATAAAATTCAATTTAATGTTTCAACTGAATGATTACCTTGCAACAATAAGCAAATGTAATATAACTAAATGTAAACAAATGTAACAGAACTAAATAATTACCGTGACACATTAAACAAATGTAATAGAAGTAAATAATTACTGCGAAGCAGTAAACGAATGTAATAGAACTAAATAATTACCGCGACGCAATAAGCAAATGTAATATAACTAAATAATAATGAATACTACTATAATTATGTCCAAGGACATATCAGCTCTTTCACGATGCAATTGTTAGCATTAATAAAGGCTGTTTTGCATCGATACATATAAGACAACGAAGAAATATAAAATTTTGGAAGAAAAGAAAGATGAAGTTCTGAGCAGAAGACAAACCAAAAGAGAGCTGCGAAGATGTTATGTCACAGGATAATTCTCGGAGAGTGTCACAAGAAAATTCTGAAACTGTGACAGCTGTTCCTGTACATGAACTTATGCAAATACGAGTTGAAGAGCTTGCTAGCTCTGGAGTTGCTAGCTGTTCTGCAACTTGTTCATGTCCCAATTTTCCATTAGGACAGCATCATTAGTTAAGAGCTCATTTTCCGCAACGATTCGTAAGTTATCCATGTTGACTGTTGACAAAATCACGCCGGAATACATAACTAATTCAATAAATCGCAACAGAATACATAACCAGAAGTGCTTAAACAACTTTGGGGGATTTAAAAAGCCAAATGCCACACCTTCACGGAATTTTAGTGATGTTTTTTTCTACAGGGTAGCCTGCCTGACATTGCGCGGCACCCGCCATGACACGTCAACCTGTGGAGCAACATTACCTAATAATTTATTGTATAATAATTTATTCTGAACTTTGTACAAACATTTCTAATGTTAAGACAGTTCAGCCTTCTATTGTTAGATATGAAAAACAAATTTCAAAATGTAGGACATACTTATGTTGAAGTATAATCATGAAATCCTTAGACTCAGGAAAGCAAGTTTAAAATATTGTATATTACTGCTATTTCAAGTGTGCAGGCAGCAACAAATTTTGCTACTTTGGAATATTATAGTATAATGTAACCGATCTGTAGCAAATTCCGATTCTGCATTTACCTTTTCACCCGTTACTGTTGACAGAAATAAACAGCCTAGGATGCAAATGGCACAGGCTAAAAATAGAAAGTTCCTTAATGTAGGCATTCCTCCAAGTTTTTACATCTATAAAATTGAATAAAAGTTCAAGAATAGTGTTTTTCTTTTTGGCAATATAGTACTTGTTAGTGCATTTCTCATACATCTATCTTTCACTAAAATATTTTATTACAAAGATAGGGTAGCTCATAAAACACAAGAAAAGTAGTAATTTTATGCATAAAATAAACACATTAACATTTTTCCTTCACTGCACCATCTATCTCTGTAACAAGAAGTCAGTTAATCACCAGTGCCTCTTGTAGAGGACTGGCAAAAGATGAATGGAAGAGGTGGATATCAACAGTTTTGAGGTTACCTTAGTGAAATGGGACTTGTATTGTACGTTTCCAGTATTTACATTTGGAACTTCTTTCACTTGCATCTCATAAACCCATAATCTCAGCAAGTAACTCAAATAATTGTACTTTTTTGTAGCATAAAGCGTCTTGGCTTTAATGGCATTACTTTTCCATTACTAAAAAAGTTTGTTCATACTCTTTGCAGCATGTTTTTTTCTCGAGACTTGATGAAATTCTGAGCAAGAATGGAGAAAATCATTCACACAGCGGCTAGTATCATAACGATAGACTCCCCCCTCGTACCCTTCCAATTCGTAAGTAGACTCAACCATGCAAATTCTATGATCAGTGGTCATTTCCATCTCACATGCAAAGAATGCAAAAAATGTCCTAGTGAAACATAGTTCTGCACTGCCGTAGTATATCAACCTGTTTATGAAGTCAGAAATGTATGCAGCCCAAGGTTCAATTCCACACCTCCCATTTGAAACAAGGGACTCACTGAACTAATAATGGTGTCATTCATTTAAAATGACTGTTGGTAAAGGCCAAATAAATCTGAAGACCTGTTATAATACAACACTGAGATCAACAAAAGAGGTAAATCCTTATTTATTTTCCTTTTTCTTTGTGACTGGAAGCCTGTACTATTTCCAGTGCAGTTGCTAACAGTGAAAATAGGATTAAGAACAGCTTTTGTCACATAGCAATGCATCAATCACCTTGCGATTAACTGCAACTTGAAGTTTATGCTTGAGATTCAATGATGCAGTTGAACCTTAGAATGTGAACTGATGTGCATTTCATTTTATCTCAAGTGCCAACGTCACATTTCAGTTTACCAGGATGTTGACCTACTGTGATGCAATAAACTTCATTCTTAGTGTTGTTGCTCCGCATAAGGTCATATATATATGGAGTCCATTGAAATCTGGAAAGTCGTCATAAGCAAGAGCATCTGCAAAGGGAGGCAGAGAAGAGCAATTGATCCCTGTCAACTCAATCATCCTATTCACCTAACTTCCCAAGAAAATAATTTCCAAAAAATTCAAATAATCAAGACCTATGTGAAACATTTCATGTGATGAAAATTTTTAATTTTAACATTTTGCATATTATTTCTTGAATAAGTTCTTTATATTTAAAGGATTAAATGTTGAGTAAAATCTTTACTGGAAAAAAAAAATCTGATGTGTTACACTCACATGACTTTCTCTACTCTTGTACAAACTATTTTTACAAACGCTTATTCTCCATATGCTTCATGTTAATCGAGATATCGAGGTGTCGATCTTATTGCTAATTTTCTTGTAGATGCAAGGGGAATATGGTAGGTTTTGAGCGCTGGTTGCTATGTGACGCATTCCATTCTCTTTGCATGTCCAGAACATAAAAAAAATGAATAACGAATTTGAGAAAAAGTATTGGAAAATTTAAGGGAATAACAAGCAATATCTCGAAAATGGTTCACTAAACAAAAAAAATGTATATGACATAAATTGTGTATTTTAATGCGGTCTACATTTTTTGTGTAGTAAAATTTTGTCTATCTCTTATGGTTTACCAGTTATGCAAAAGTCGTTCACAATGAAGAATACTTTTGGAGACATTCCCAGAAAATTCAAGATATACATTTTATTTGTCATGAAAATATCTTAAACATATGATACTTTAATCAAAATCGTTAGAGCCATTTTTGAGAAAATTAAAATTTTCGAAAAATGTTCCATGTAAAGGGTAATCTAGGGTCGGGGGATTTTCTTGAAAACCTTTGTGTCGCATCCCTGGAAGATACTGAACCTAAATGTAATTATAACATCCCTGAAGTAAAATTAAATAATAAATTAATCTCATATAAAAATGAGACAAACTTTTTGGGCTTGTGGATACAGAATAACTTGAAATGGAAAACTCATATAAAACATCTAATAACCAAACTAAGCAGAAATATATATGCCTTAAGAATTTTAAGTCAAAATGTCAGTCTCCATGTGCTGTTAACAACCTATTATGCACATATACATTCAATAGTTAAATATGGTATCATATTTTGGAGAAACTCACCAGAAACTAAGGATGTATTTATCAAACAAAAACAAGCGATACGAATTATATGTGGTGAAAAAATGTTATGCTCATGTAAACCACTATTCAGAAAGCTTGGCATACTTACTTTGGCATGTTCTTATATATTAGAAACAGTCTTATTTGTAAAAAGAAATAAATTTAATGTTCAAAATAATGACAATGTCCATAGTCATTACACTAGACATAATAAGGATATACACTTAACCTCTGTCTGAACTACAATATGTAAGAATGCAGTACTGCACTCCAGTATAAGGAATTATAATTCCCTACCTAATGCCATTAAAGATATAAATAATTATAATGTGTTTAAAACTAGAACAAAGGCTTTCTTGCAGGAACACTGCTTCTACACCGTAAAGGAATATTTACAGTTTAATAAATCCTTGTTTGCATAAGACATTGTACTAATCCGTTAAGTTATCTAGTAGTATGTCATTCAATTTATAAATATATCTATTGTATATCATAGTTGAACTCAAATTATATATAACTTTATTGTAATGTAATATATAAATTTAACTATTGACGTATCCTGTATCAATGTACTATGTACTGAATTGATGTTAAAGGATTAATAAAAATTAATAAAATACCAAGTTTGGTGTTTATCTGACTGTTCGTTTCTGAGTTATGCTGTTCACAGACACACACACGGACATGTTTCCAAAAATGCTTTTTTTGGATTCAGGGTGTCTCAAAACATGTATTTCCGGTGAAATCTCGGTATCGAATTTTTGGGTGGAATACAATACTTCCCCTACTTACTATATGTAGTAGAGAAAGTAATAATAAAATTTGTAGCATTTTTAATTTTCTAAAATTCAGTTGCATATTAAATTAATAAAGCCCTCAATCAAAAACTATTCTTAATATCAACAGGATCTTTAGAGGTATCTTTGTCCACCTTCAAAGAACAAATTGGAAACAAATATTACATAATAAGGAATACTTTAAAGTGGCAAAACTGTAACAAAACAGGATTACAAGAAAATCACATTCATTCAAACATCGCATTTGGTCACATAAATGACCAGAAGTGGAAAACTGCAATGAGATTCTGATTCTATAATGTTTGAAGATTTTTTTCTATGTAAATGTTTAAAAGGTAGGTTTTTCTCTAAATGACAAAATGTACCCTTAAACAAAGCATAAGTAGTGATTTATACATTCTTACCATAAAGAGGCACTGCATTATCCTTGATTATTTCTCGAGAAGTTTCAGCCTCTTCTTCTAGTGACTTCATCTTTTTCCTTTTTTCATCTTCTTCCTCTTCTGCCTCCTCATCCTGTTCCATCATTGAAAACACATCCTTATTTTCTGAGTCTTCTGCAGATTCTTCCAGGTCAGGCTCAGATTCTGTTGTTGTGGTGGTGCTGGTGGTCTTATGGTGTCTTCTGTACTTCTTGTACTTTCTCTGTAGAGCAGAAATGTTTGTAAATTGATACATACTGATATTACTTGCCAGTGAGTGTTAATGCCTAAGCTACAATAAGATTAACATCAGTAGTGATGCAACTAACATTTTGTTCTGGGCAAGCTCTTCACGGTGAAGAGCATCTACTTATCCATTGCATGTACAGAGCAGATATCTTACACATATCCATCTGAATAAAACAGACAAGATCTCTCTCAAAGTTGATTAAATCAGTGCAAAATTAAGGATAGCTGATATGATGAGCTTTCTAAACGTTTACAATTCTTGGGCAAACTTCTGCACTTATAAAGTTGAAATATTATGTATATTAAGTTTGTGAAGCATTCGTTATATATGTAGAATTTTAAACATTTACAGTTCTTAGATGAGCTGCTGCATCTATAGATCTGAAATCTTATACACAAGGCGGAGAAAAAAAGGTACAGAAAATTGCAGCATAGAAAGGCAGTACCAAACCAGTAGCGTAGCCAGAAAACAATTAAGGGGAGAGGTTATATATAGGGATCCATTTTTTAAACAATTTTTATCAATTTAAATGATAAATGTGAATTAATCTTGAGTTGAAATATTTCAATAAATCAATTGTATATTCATAATTAAAGTGCAGCAATTGGTATTAAAATTAGGATAAGATGTTTTGTGTACTCTAAGAGGCAAATGTGTTGTGGCATGTGAGGCAGTGCTTTTAACACTTAAATGATTTCAGTCAAATTATATAATATGTAAATTCAATAACAGCCCACCCTGAAGCAATATTTGTATGCAACAACATCTAAAAAGTGTATACTACAGTCATTGTATACGTTTATATTATTGTATCCATGTGTAATAATGTTATGCGAATGCATTACGTAATTTAATAATGTAGGAGCTGTGAGAAATAGGTCAAAATTTGCTAACAATGAGGTAATGTAATTTTAGTGACAGTTTATAAAAAAATAGCCAATCAACAACCAGAAAAAGCTTTAGTTAAATGCAGGTATTCTATTGGAGTAAAAATAGCTAATCAGAGACTTGAAATACAGAAATTTACAAGTTTAGACGGTTGAAATCTAGTCAGTTGCCTGCGGACAGTGTTTGTAACTGGATGCAAGATGTGTCCTCGAGAAATATAATACATATTCGTGTGAGACGAAAATAGTTTACGTGTTAAAAAGTGCAAGTATTAAATAAAAGAATCTCACAGCTCTCAATATCAGTGAAGTGCTATTTAATTTGTGTCAAGGATTAATAAAACGGAGTGAATTAAAACTTAAAATCTGTGTAAGTCTACATTCTTGTCGCATCACGCCCTGCCAAAATATCCATGTCTCTAACAATAATACTGATGCAGTCGAGGCAAACATAAATATTTAATACTTAAAGAAACAGTCAAATTACAAAGTTAATATTTTTTAAACTTGGGGCAAAGGCCATCTGAAAATACATTTGGGGCGAAGGCTACCGGAAACTGTTTACTATACGTGCGGTAACCAATTTTAAATTCGGCTCCCCAACAGTTGAACTATAATAAAACTCCTTCAATACAACCTACTTTAAATTGACGCCCAAAGTGTGTTGCAAACAACGTAAAAGAAAACCACCTTCTTCAAATTGGCATCCATACGTGGAGCTAAATAAATAAACAACTCCAACGTAAAGACAATATCTTCTTCACATGAGAATAATTAATGACTATGGAGAAGCGTTTTATGTTATCGCTGTAGGCCATTTTATTTCAAAAATAGGTTTTCTAGTTATCTTCTAAACTGAGAGATATTGCACTCATCTGAAAACCACTCAAATTTAGCATGGAACGAAAACATGCCTCGATATCTTAACTTGGTCGTACCCATACCATCTAAAGTAGTTTCTCTTGCTATCACCTATGGCGATGTTGTCTAAGACATGTGACGTAAATATACTGTTACCAGTGATACGATTAGGAACTATTTCATTCCCGCCAAACTAGAAGGATGCTGTTACTTCAATGAAGCTATTTTTGCTATTAATTTTTACACTTTTTTTTTATAGTAAGGGAGGAGTTCCAAACCCTCCCTAGCTATGCCTTTGCACCAAACTAAGGTTTTTGATGATAGAGGCATGGGGTTGCAGGTTGCAGTAATGCTGCATGAATATAATTGAAATCTGACTTTAAAAAAAAGTCTATATTTGCCAGTCAAATTGACAGGTATATATGTAAGCATTAGTACTCAACTAATGAGTACTGACACACAACAAGAAGCTAACCACTATTTGCACATACTCTGCTGAACAAGACGGTATTACATCAGATACACCTAGGCACAGTGACTATTGCTGTACAAGAGTGCATTTTGTATACATTTGACATGCCACAAACAGGTTTCACAATAGGAGACTCTAACATGATAGATTTAAGTTGACCCATGTAGCACACTGATGGCTAATGTTGAATACAGTGGTAGTGCCAGGAATATCTCCCCGAAATTCTTATATGATACCACCACCACCATTTTTGTATGATAACCTCCAAGCCCTAACCCTTGAGGTGGCAGTTAGCTCTTAACCAAAGGTTGTAATACAAAAATTTGCCCTGACTTCCAGTTAATATCTAATTGGAATCTTAACCGGAGACCGTAATACAGGCCCTTAATGGTAGAGGCACTATTATAGAGCGTAAGTATACATACTAATGAAACTAAGCCAAACACCACAGTTCCCATTCAAATTGCATGCACGAACTCAGAGCAGGTACTGCCTTTAGAGTTTTACTTCTCTTTCAATTGTCTGCTGGACTGCTGGCAATGCAGGCAGCATTATATCTGCAGAAAAGTGCTTTTAAGTGATTAATTATTTGAAAATCCTATGTGATGTCATATAGTTACTACAAAACTAAGTAGAAACAGGTTACCCTACTCAACTAACAAGTAACAAACATTCTTGTTGAATTAAACATCTAATTTGGAAAAAAACTATTTATTTTTTAAAAAACGGCTGATCAAAGAACAAAATGCCATTATACTTTTTTGTTTGTAATATTTCTATGAAGCACATATTAGGAAGAATGAAAGAATTTCCCTTCCAGTGGTATATTATCACTCCAGCCACAATACTTATATTTTAAAGATACTTTAAAAATGGTAGTACATCTACTATTTTGTACTGCAAATTCTACATTACTTCACAAAAAAAAATATCAAAACCCTGCACACTTTGGGGTAGAGAGGTAAACTTTTGCCCATCTTTTTAAGAGGATATTTTTCTCTACAAATTGATACTGCTGTTAAGTGTGACAGCTTTTGTGTGCTCAAGTCACGTGGTTTCTTGTTTGCAAATATGTGCAAATTTGTTTTCCCCATTTTATTCTGAACAGCTTTTTCTGTGGTGGTATAAATGATCTGTTTTCTCATAAACTATTGAGGGCAGCTAAATTAAATTTTAGGATGATAAAAACAACCTCCTAAGTGCTGTTGTGGATCTACTGTGATTAATAACATTGTTATTTTTAAAAAAATAATTGCTGATAAATTTCAATTATAAGATGATATAATTAAGAAAATAATTCTATCTTCCTTTATAAACAAACTTATTATATAAAAAGTATATCAGTGAACTTAGAATATATACATCTACATCCTGTAAAACTTTTAATCTGATATAGGGTTGCCATAATCTGATCTTTAGTTTAATCAATTTAAGGAAATGAAATGTTGAGAAATAAGGAGCACTAATGTAGGAGAAATGTGCATTTAATTAATAACCCAGAGGTTTGCAAGCACTGATTCATTGTACTTTACCTAAAGTAAGTATTAAATATATGCACTACTAACATTCTAAGTCTTTTTTATACCGGTTGTATTTCTCAGAAGCTGGAACAGAAGAAAGGAACTTGGTATCGTGCACAATAATCTGCTCTGCACAATCTGCTCTAGAATTAATGAAGCTATTTAAATGTATGTATATTAAGAACTGACAGTAAATGCTATGCATTACACATCAAATAGAACAAAATGATCAGACTAACAAAGGTAAAATCCCAGTGAATGTTAAAATAACTGTTCTTGCCTATACGTATGTTAACCTTATAACAGTAAGGAGGTATACAACTCTGTAATAAATTACACTTGATTTGTTTCATTTTGTATATAATATGTCCTTATTTTATTTTAAATGTTCTGTATACTATGTAATATTTATGTATATATGTAATTTTATTGTACATTTCCTTAACACGCATATAGTATTTGTATTTTATTTCAAATGTTCCATATTCTATGTAATATTTATGTTTATATATAATTTTTGTACATTTCCTTGACTTGTTCTATGTTCACAAGTCTTTATGGCTGCTAGTGAACTCACAGAATACAATCTAATCTAATCTAATCTAAGTTTATGAAACTCACTACAACTTATATTTTTCATATTGTATTGTATTTGCAGCATTGCATTAAATGATTTTACTGGTAAGTTATTTCTTTCTTCTGTCCACTGAGCACTTATGAGGGAAAAAAATCCCTCTACATTGCTGTTATGACCAGGAACAGGGAAATAATACCCCACAATGTTTAACAAGTCTGAATACTGCTTACTAGAAATGCAATTATGAATGAAGGCAATCCATTTCTTATGTGACAACAACTTCTGAAAACTGTCATCCTTGGTCTCCCGCAAAAAACATTACATTTTGTTGAAGTTGAGTTTAAATATATTAAAAATTGCAGACTTTTGTCTTTTTGGCTTGGATGTTTTCATTTACTATATGATTGCGGACAGCCCAAAAATCCATGGTATATGGCAACCCTAGTCTGATATCTTAAATAGTTTCTGTGTCATAAATTTTGCAGATTTAAATTGGCAGGATATGACCTCTAATTTCCTCTTAAAATGACTTACCACTTTCTCAGCATCAACATCTGCAAGGAGCAGTGCTAGAAGCACAACACAAATAACCAGATGAAGCTTCATCCTGCCACCCACTACTCTGTAAAAAAGCAAAAGTATACATTAAATATTTTGTTTGTGTATTACTTTTACTTGACAGAGGCATACATTAGCAAATTAGATGGCTTTCTTTACTATGTGGTATCAACTTTCTGCATGAGTGTCCAAATTTGCACACAAAATCTTCAGAAAAAATCTGATGTGTTGCATTTACATGATTTCCCCCCCCCCGCCCTGATTACTGGAGGGACTCATAATGTGGAGAGAGGAATTATTTTTTATATGAATACTATATTTACACATATACACATTTATACCTAGGTATAATGTATGTATGCATGTGTACTTGTGTGTACAGGTACATTCCTTATAGGCTCCTACCCTTGCAACAATTTTGACCAAATTTGAAACACATATTCTTTAGGACAAGAATAAAAAAATTGTGGGAGTGCTATCATAAAAACACCCCTAATGGAAAAAGGGGCATAAAGTGTTAGGCTAGAAGCAAATGGCGTGAAAAGCATTCAGGGGGGAAATTTTGAGGAATTCAGCACAAATGGGCCTGTTCACTCAATAATAAAAGGATAAGTGTTACTCTCTTAATTATTTTTGGGTTGGTAAAATTGGTTGGTTGGCTAAAATCCCCCTAATGGTTATGCGTTTGAAAATTTTTTATGGAAGGCAATTTTGAGTATTTTCAATATGAATGGGAAATTTGGCAGAATGAGGATGAAGTAATCAAATTAAAATTAACTAATTGGGTACTAGCAACATTATAGTTGTTTCAACTCATGTGTGTAACTAAACAAGTGCAGTAAAACTTTGGTAATTCGAACGTTTTTAATTGGAATTATTCTTTAATTCGAACTTTTCCTTTGTCCCCTTGAATATTCTACGTAAACAGTGCATAAATATTGTATTTTATTCGAACATATGAACATAATTTTGTTTGATTCGAAGAAAAAAAGGAGTGACACCGAGTTATGGAATTGGCGTGGCTGAGTGAGAGGGAACATTAACTATAACTCAATTCTAAAACTGAAGTGTTGTACAGTTTGGCGCTTCCTTTTCAAGAAGCGAGAGACAGGAAAGATTTACCTCCACTCACGCGAACGTCTCTGAGGAGATTTGTAGAATCAGCAACTACAGCGATATATACAAGAGTTAGAGTACGACTCAGATTCCTATAGAAAACATACGCTCTTGTGCCCGCAGCGCTCTATACATGATGCAGTAATGGTGAACCTGTGTTAGAATGATTCATGACATCATTAGGCCCATCAGTGTGTACTGTTGTTACTACAGAGAGAACCAAAAAACTACGAACCGGATGCGTGGTGTATTACCTGTCCGCATCCTTGGCGCTTGTTACCATCTGCTGCTATCATAGAAAGGCGTGGATGAAACCATACAACATTTTTAAAACTACTTTTAAAGGCTTTACTTACCAACTTTATGAAAGGAGCCACCGTCGTTCATTTTTGGCACCAATTTTTTTTTTCGAGTCAGTAGTTGAAGCCCGTGCATACGTGAATACAATTTGCCCCTGTTTTTGGAGAATTAACAGCCAGGGAGCGTGATTTTGCCTTTTTCCAACAAGACTCTGCAACAGCTCATACAGCCAATATTTCCATGAGAACAATTGAAAGTGTGTTTGAGGACAGAATTATTAGTAGAGATTTGTGGCCCCCTCGGTCCCCCGACCTAATCCCCTGCGATTTTATCTCTGGGGTAACTTAAAACATAAAGTGCACAGACAAACCCACACACCCTGGATTAATTAAAACAAAACATCTGCAAGGAAATTGCCAGCATTTCTCAACGTGAACTACGGCGAGTGATGGATAGTTTCCTAAAGAGGTGTCAAAAATGTATGGACAACAACGGTGGCCAGTTTCAACATTTCCTTTCGTAAAGTTGGTAAGTAAAGCCTTTAAAAGTAGTTTTAAAAATGTATGGTTTCATCCGCGCCTTTCTATAATAGCGGCAGACGGCAACGAGCCCGAGGACGCGGACAGGAAAAACACCGCGCAGCCGGTTCTTAGTTTTTTTGGCTCTCCCTGTACTTTACTGTATGACATACTCTGCTGACTTCAGAATACATGTTACATAGATTGTCTATACTGATTTTTAATTCGAATTCTTGGGTAATTTATATTTCCTTAGGTTTTTCTTCATATTCGAATTATATACAGGTTTCACTGTATTTGGAACCTTGATTTTTTATCAAAAACATCAAAGCTTCGGGCAACGCCGAATGTGCTATTACAGGAAGAAAAGTTTGCTAGAAACGAGCGTTGGACAGTGTTACAATTACCCCACTGTTCTGGACGTGTTAACTTGCGCGCTTGTTACTGACGCCTCAGCGACCTTGTCTCACGGTTCACGATGATGTCACATGCAATAGGTCATATCCTGAACCATCATAGCCGTTAACTCGCTGGTATTCTATTTTGAGAAGCATTGTGATTTAAGGATGGAGGTGCCCTTTAGGTTAACTGGGCATCTGAGTTATTTGCTGTAATAGAAGGGGGGAGTCTCTAAACTGATGGAATGAAGCACAAAAAGTGTGAAGGTTCAATGCTGCAATATTGCTATAGCAAATAACAGTGACTCAGGTCTGGAATATGTCGTCATGGACCATTACATCTGCAAATGCAACTGTTTTTATTGGTTTAATTATCAGCATCTTGGTTCCCTAACACACCACAAAAATAAGATCTCGTTACAGGCTTGTTGTGCCACTAGCAAAGAGTTCATGTATCCAGTTGGCATTGAACACATAGGCGGACGCAAGAAGGCTAAGAACCTCCCCCTTAATTATAAAAATAAATATCACTATTGCTATACTTGAGGTTATGGTGTTTCTTTGCTTTGGTCAAATACAAACCAATTTTTATTTTATTTATTTAAACCAGCTGGGCATCTATACAGTCAATGACTGAATTATTAGAGCGTTGGACTATATTTGACTGTATGAGTCATGAAGTTCTCCTAAAAACGCTTAAGTACTATAATATCAAAGATCAAAAACCTTCATTGGTTTCAATCATACCTATCAAATCGCAAACAAAGAGTAATCATCAAATGCAGTTCGGGAATACCATATAAATCACAATGGAGAAATAATACAAATGGTGTTTCGCAAGGGTCAGTGTTAGGTCCTCTGCTATATGTACTCTATACAAATGACTTACAGTACAAGTGGTAATCCAATAATGTATGCAGATGACACCTCGGTTATCTTACAAAACACTAGTCATCACAAATTACAAACCAATATAAACAACACAATAAATAACTTAGATAAATGGTTTACCTGCAATGGAATAAAACAAAGACTAGTATCCTACAATTTAAAACTAATGTTAATGCAAATTCTGGACAAGACGAGTTAGTAAATGAAATGACTAAAGGCTGCAGGAAAATATTAGGAATGTACATAGATGAATATCTAAAATGGAACATCCATATAGTATACGTAACTAAGAAACTGAACTCAGCCTGTTTTAATGATGTGTCTGACAAACATAATGAATATAGAAACAAAAAAAGTAGTCTACTATAGCTACTTCCATTCGATCTTGACGTATGGCATACTATTATGGGGAAACGCACCCGGATGGGAAACAGTTTTCAAAATTCCAAAAAAATATAATAATAATAATAATAATAATAATAATAATAATAATAATACGCATTATGTTACAAGCCGACTTCAGAGACCTATGTAGACCTTTATTTAAAAATCTTAACTATGCCCTCAGTATATCTCTTAGAGCTATGTACATAAAAATTATGATAATTTCATGGAAAAACAAATCACTACAATACCAGGAGAGAAACTAGCATCAAATTTCCAATGCACAGACTAACACTATATGAAAAAAAAAAAAAACCACTACATGGGTATAAAGGTATACAACAAATTGCCACAACCAATTAAAGATATGAAGATTCCCGAATATTGTTTACAAAGAGAGCTAAAGAAATATTACTGCAAAAATCATATAACTCCACTCAAGGATTTATGGAGACACAATATTATCAACATTACACTAGAAAACTCTTTGTGAATTTCAATATATGACACAAATAATATTATGTATATAATTTGTTAAACGTGTACGTATTAGGATTAAGTTGTTCCATTTCCCTTTTGTTGTTAGAAAAACTAACATGCTTTCATGTTTTCAACCTAGCTTTTAAGCAACTTCTGACGAGTCACCAGTTTACGAGCTTAGGCTCACACTGTAAGCGTTATGTGACAATAAAGAGTCTATCTCAAAACATGTTCCACTAACTCGAGAAGAATGAAATAAAAAAAAAGAAAAAGAAATCAGATAGAATCAAATATGTTTTATATTTACCATTAAAAGCTTCTGAATAAGAATTAAGCTCTCAAATAATGAGGATCAATAACCTATAGTGAGGGGTCCCTGGTTCGATTCCTGACTGGGTTGGGAATTTTTCTCTAGCCAAGATTATTCCCTATCCTCGCCAGAGTCTGGAAGTATAAATGAAGGCGTGAATGTGCGTGTAATCCAATGAATAAAACCAAAAGAAAAACCAGAAATGCAATGACAACAGTACACGAGTTAACACCATTGCCAATAGGCAATTTGCATGAACCAGTGGTAAAGGGCGCTGATATGACTATAGGAGTTAAAGGCACGGCATAATTGGAACAGTAAACAGAAGAAAAAACTTACAGTAAAACTTAGAAATTCAAGTTACTTATGTTTATAAAACGTGTTTACGTAATAAATAATTTCATAAGTTTTCTCAAAATTCAAATTAATCTTTGTACCCAAGAATAATCCGTGGATCAGTTACTTTAGACATGAAAATGTTCTACAGGGAGAGCCAACAGACTACGCGGTGTTTTTCCTGTCTGCGTCCTCGGCGCTCGTTGCAGTCTGCCGCTATCATAGAAAAGCGCGGATGAAACCATACACCATTTTTAAAACTACTCATTCGCCTAGCCAATCAGGGAAAATCGCGAAAACCCCATAGTCAGAGTAGCCGGCCTCAGGAAATGAACCCATGACCTCCCGGATACGAGCCCCGCATGGTATTAAATCGATGTTGTTACTTCACAAGCTGTCCCTAGTTCATCAATGAAGAGTTCTGCAATATCGGGCGCAGGACCGAAGCCTCCCGCGAAACCGGTGTAATTAGCCAGCAGTTGGGGTGGAATGGGTATGCCTAATTTTTTCCTTGATTTCTTTCAGTGTACGGCAAATTAGTTCACAGTTTACGTAAGTCCATATACAAAGCTAGGCGGAAAATTCTGCCAAAATTACCCACAAGTATAGAGAAGGTTCATGATGTTCTGAACACATTAAATGTGAAAACTGTAGATGGAGCCGAGTTGTTGCTACAAAACGATGCTGCGAAGAACGTTGTAATATTTTGTGAATCCGGAAACCTCAGAGTACTCAGTCAGTGTGACACAATATATGTTGATGGAACTTTCAAGTATTCCACAAGGTTTTTTTGCCTGCTATTTACAATCCATGGGCTCGTTAATGGACATTACATTCCAATAGTATTTTCTTTCTTGAAGGACAAGAAAACTTCTTCACATCAGCAGGTATTTTCAACAGTTGTTGATAAATGTAATAAGCTAGGTCTGAAATTCTCTCCATCAACAATGTTTTCTGACTTTGAAAAAAGCATCATGAATGCTGTGAATGCTGGAAGAGAAGTGTGGACCGGTGTTAAAATCCAAGGATGTAAATTTCATCTAACACAAAGCTGGTGGCGAAAGATACAAAACTTGGGACTTGCACATGATTACTATTCCAGAAATGAAATAGGAAAATTTCTGAACTACATATTTGGTTTGCCGATGCTGGATCCTGATATGGTTGGTGACTGTTTTGCTGAAGACAACATGGCAGTGATGCCTGTCTCGGAAAAACTACAGATGTTTTGCGACTATTTATAGGAAACTTACATCGACGAAAATGCACTCTTTCCTCCTTCCATGTCGGCAGAACTAAGTTGCAATAGACAGAGAACTACCAACGCTTGCGAAAGTTTCCACAACAAATACAACAACCAGTTTTACTCCTGCAGCCCAGATCTGTATAGATTTCTTGAAGTACTGAAGCAAATTCAGCTGGATACTAAAATTGCAGTTAATTCATCAACAAATGAAAAAAGGAAAGGTCTTATCCACACTTGAAATTCATGATGCAGCAAGTAGAAAATTTCAAACCTGGAAAAATTTCAAGAATGGAATACGTGAAGTCGATTTCTTATAGAACCAAACCTGGAAATACATGGAAACGTAATCTAAAAAGAAAAATACCGCTTATTTTAAAGACAAAAATACATATTACTGTATGATATAGGTTTAGAATATCAAAATAACGAAGCATCTAAATGTGGATCCATTGTGAGTAAATTACAGAAAATAAAGAAATAATGACGAAACTGATAAATGTGGAATCTTTTGGGGTGTGAGCCAGTTCGCCTCCTCGTGGTGCACTCTGGGTAACGCTAAACGAACTGGAACAACAACCACTAATTTAAATTTAAGCATTAGAGCTTCATTTTCTTTTGGTACTAGAGCGGCGTTTCTTTATTAATCATAAACGCAAAAAAATGTAACATCTTCCACCCGTATGTAATACTTCATCAAATATTATAAACACCAAACTGGAACTGTTGCCTGTTTCGACCGGGAGGCTTTGGGCCTATGTAATTAGGGACTGGTACTGCTACCTGCTTTGGGGAGGCTTGGGGGCTATGTAATTAGGGACCTTTAAGGGTCCGGGAGGCTTCGGGGCTATTTTTCTGACTGCGGGAGGCTTCGGTCCCGCACCCGCAATATCACCTCAACAGTGATCCGTAGCCACGATTTTCAGTGAATACAAAAAATTAAGAAAACAGATGGGTTGAGGGCATGACAGATCAAGTGTCTTACCATGCACTCATGTTTCACAGATGACTCTGGAAACAGTCCAACTTTTAGGATCACGTAGATCTTTGTCCTTCTACTTTAATCTTAGCAAATACGTTGAGATGGGAAGGGGAATTCTCCATAGCCGCTTCTCTAGAAAATAGGCTTTCTTACCTTAAGTGTAAGCATCAATAGGAACTGTTTTTACCTTAAGAGAAGTATAGTTTGTCCTATTTGTGTATGAAATATACGCGTAAAAACTGTTTGCGTATGCTAGGGTTGCCAGATTGAACTCGAGGCAGGCTCGGAGGTCAACCAACGGGCAACAGACATTTGAGTAAATGGGGACACAAGCTTAAAACCAAATTTAGCACAATTATGTAATATATGGCAACAATAATTGGCTTTTATTAAGTTTGCGTTTTCTTCTTTTAATCTAGTAAAGACAGAATTATGTTAACCGAAATGAACTGAAGCATTGTCGGCTGAATAAGAAAATACATTGTTTAGTGATAAACATTTTGCCATAAAAAAGATTTCAGTTTATTTGAAATGGCTTCTGCAGATTCGTTTACATCATAGAAATCAAGAACTTCCTTACATTTTCCTTTATCTTTGGAAAAGTACGTTACAACTATCGGGTAATGTTATTATTGCCGTTATTTGAAGCGTCTGAACCGATTGAAAACGGAACACTTTGCTTTAATTCGCTTACTAGCTTCTCTTTAGCAAGGCAGAAGCACATTTTTACTTTCTCTACTACATATAGTAAGTAGGGGAAGTATTGCCTTCCACCCAAAAATTCGATACGAGATTTCACCAGAAATATATGTTTTGAGACCCCCTGAATCCAAAAAAAGCATTTTTGGAAACATGTCCGTGTGTGTCTGTGAACAGCAAAACTCAGAAACGAACAGTCGGATAAACACCAAACTTGGTATTTAGGTTCAGTATCTTCCAGAGATGCGACACGAAGGTTTTCAAGAAAATCCCCCCACCCCAGATTACCCTTTACATGGAACATTTTTAGAAAATTTTAATTTTCTCAAAAATGGCTAACGATTTTGATTAAAATATCATATGTTTAAGATATTTTCATGACAAATAAAATGTATATCTCGAATTTTCTCGGAATGTCTCCAAAAGTATTCTTCATTGTGTACGACTTTTGCATAACTGGTAAACCATAAGAGATAGACAAAATTTTACTACACAAAAAATGTAGATCGCGTTAAAATACATAATTTATGTCATATACATTTTTTTGTTGAGTGAACCATTTTCGAGATATTGCTTGTTATTCCCTTACATTTTTCAATACTTATTTTCTCAAATGGGAACTCGTTATTCATTGTTTTGTCTTGGATATGCAAAGAGTATTAATCTGTGACAAAGAGAATGGTGCTGCACCTAGCAACCGGCTATTAAGATATATGTCGATGCGTAAAGACTACTGTATTTCTATATTGCCCTTGCAAATACAAAACAAGGGGAACATAGTACGCCTTAAGCGATAGTCAAATATTTTTAGAACTGGTCGGTATGTGTAAAATGTAATTCTCTTTGCATGTCAAAAGATCGTTTCTGCAAATGTTTATCTCGATTAATATGAAATAGATGGAGAATAAGAGTTTGTAAAAATAGAGTTTGTACAAGAGTAGAGAAAGTATTGTGAGTGTACCACATCAGATTTTTTTTTTTTTTTTTACTTTCTCTACCACGCATAGTAAGTAGGGGAAGTATTGTATTCCACCCAAAAATTTGATACCGAGATTTCACCGGAAATACATGCTTGAGACCCCCTGAATCCAAAAAAAGCATTTTTGGAAACATGTCCGTGTGTGTGTGTGTGTGTGTGTGTCTGTGTGTCTGTGAACAGCATAACTCAGAAACAAACAGTCGGATAAACATCAAACTTGGTATTTAGATGCGACACGAAGGTTTACAAGAAAATCCCCCCACCCCAGATTATCTTTTACATGGAACATTTTCCGAAAATTTTAATTTTCTCAAAAATGGCTCTAACGATTTTGATTAAATATCATAGGTTTAAGATATTTTTATGACAAATGAAATGTATATCTCGAATTTTCTGGGAATGCCTCCAAAAGTGTTCTTCATTGTGAACGACTTTTGCATAACTGGTAAACCATAAGAGATAGACAACATTTTACTACACAAAAAATGTAGATCGCGTTAAAATACACAATCTATGTCTTGTTGAGTGAACCATTTTCGAGATATTGCTTGTTATTCCCTTAAATTTTCCAATACTTATACTTTTTCTCAAATTCGTTATTAATTTTTTTTATGTCCTGGACATGCAAAGAGAATGGAATGCGCCACATAGCAACCAGCTCTTAAAATATTTGACTATCTTTTAAAGCCTACCAATTCCCCTTGCATCTACAAGAAAATTAGCAATAAGATTAACATCTCGATTAACATGAAGCATATGGAGAATAAGCGTTTGTAAAAATAGTTTGTACAAGAGTAGAGAAAGTCATGTGAGCGTAACACATCAGATTTTTTTTTCATCTGTCTTCTAAGGGATAGCTTAAGGTAAGGAGTTCGTGAAAATCTTTTGTGCTGCAACCTTGAAAGATATTGGACTTGAATACCAAGTTTGTTGTTCATCCGATTTTTTTTTGAAGGATGGTTGTCATGTAAATATCATTAATATATGATATTTTAATCAAAATTGTTAGAGCCACTTTTGAGGAAATCAAAAATATCTAAAATGCTTCCATGTAAAGTGTTGTTTGGGGTGGGGAGATTGTCTTGAAAATCTTGGTGTCATCTCTGGAAGGTTCTAACTTAAGGGAACAAGGCACTCTGAAATGGTCAAAAATAACATTTTTTGTTTCATGCACTAATAAAACCTCTATTATTTCCAGTTTCAGAAAATATATACTTTTTGGGGGTTAAGAGGTTTTTAAGACATTTAAATACCATTTAAATGCTAGTCTACATTCCTTTAAAGTTGTCATGCAACGCCCCTTTTTAGAACATTTTTGTATCTTTCAACAACGAACGACTGTATCATGCCCAGCGAGCAGTTCAGCAATTAACAAAAGAGGCCAGGACCAAGGGAAGGCAACCAGAAAAGCTGAAGCAATCCAGGAATGAAGGTGCAGATGATTATATACTGAAGTGTGTCAGAATTTTAATGTTCAAATTTTAAATTCAGTTTTCTCAAAACAACATTTTTGGATAATTGTGTACCTTTTTCTCAGAAAGTATGAGAGGTAGAGAGCTTAAATTTTCAGTACATGTATAAACACATAGCTAAACGTTTTGAACCACAATCATAATTTTAAAATGTATATTAGTGATATTAAGAAAGCAACAACATTGCAAATTTTTCACATTTTAATTTTTTTGACTTCCCAAATAATATTTTTTAAATTTCTAGTGAACTGATATACGTAACTAAATAATTGAGGTTCAGAAGATAGCTGATTATACTAAGAACAAGCTTGCAAAAGTGTGATTCTGTATTACAAACAGTATCAGAGAAAAAGGTACAAGAATTCACATGTTTTAAGAGTAAATATTATTATTTTTCTGCTGAATGAAATAATTTTATGGGCTGAACTACATAAGCTATCAACCACTTGCAATAATTTTCACGATTTATAGAATAATGCATAAAAATTTCAGGAAAAACCATTGAGAACTTTAAGAGCAGTGGTAATTTAACACCTTAAGGTGTAATTTCAGTGTGTTCAGACTACCTTGTCCCCTTAAATACCAAATTTAGTTTTATCCAACATTTCGTTTTAGAGTTGTGTTGTTCTCAGGCATTAAAAACACACAGACATTTTTTAAAATGTTTTTGTGTGGGTTCAGAGGGACTCAAAAATATATATTTTCAGTGAAATCTTAACATAAAATGTTTTGGGTGGAATACAATACTTGGAATCTTACCTACTATAGGTAAGTGACAGAGAAAACAAAAAATGCATGGGAACATCGAAATCCGCCAAAATGATCTATATGTAAATAGTAAAAACACTAGAAAAGTCGCTCATCGCTTTTCAGAAAATGTTTCGTGCAACTACAGCCAAAATCTTCCAGATTTAGCGACTTGTCGCTAGGGTTGGCAACACTCCACGTGGAGCGTTACATCTGGAAAGGCGTGCAGCTATTGGCTAGAGAAGTTCCTTCCCGAGTTCTAAATAAAAAACTGCTTAACAGACTCGTTGGAGGGAATGTTTCAATAGTCAAGAATTTCGGAATCGAACTGGGACCTCTGGGTTTAGAAGCCAACAACCTGATCACTAGAATGTAAACACAGCCGTTATTTTCTTGACTGTTACTATTTATATGTCAGCAAATCATGAACTGCTACTTCTACCGCCATGTTTTCGTTTTCTTGCCATTTTGTCAGGGCTACCAAAGGTACCGAATTTGTGCTAAATGCCCTGTGTCCGGAAAGTTCCTAGCCGGGACGGTAACTGTCCCGTGTTTTTTTACTATTTTGAAACGTGAATATATATATAATTTCTTTATACTATTTAGCAGTTGGTAGAACTGGCACTGACCCATTTACAACTGGTTTATTGTTTACAAATTTGACGATTTTTGGAGGTTGGCCAACCTGGCTGATATGGCGCAATAATTATCAACTGCAGTGCCCTTGTTTTTCCCTTTTGGTTGATATCTATCAACAAGGTTTGTTAGAAGTTTGTGAAGTGAACACGTGGTTATTTTGTTGGAAGACGGGAACTAAATTAATAACAGAAATTTGAAATGCAAATGTGATAATGTTGAAAATATCTGAAGTGATACATTCAGATGACTTTTTCTACCCCCTATCTTTATTAGTGGATATACAAATTATTCTTACTAAAGCTTATTTTTCTTCTACTATATTTTAATCCAAATAAACCTTTGCAGAAATAGATACATTACACATTTCGTTATAGATACAAAGAGAACAGCGATAGTCAAATGTTTAACTGGACGCTATATGCTGGCTTTAAAATTCCATACTGTTTCCATGACATCGCGAGAAACAACTGAAAGTTGACAGGACTAAAAGAATGAGCAAGTAATGAACAATTCGAACCAATAATAACGGATATCTCAGAAAACTTATTTGAACTAAACTGTGTGTTTTAAAGAGATATACATTTTTTGTGAAGTACGTTTTCGTTTATATCCATTAAACGTTTACCAGTTATGCAAGAATATACAAAATTCCTTCCGAATGAAGAGGACTTTATAGGCTATTGCCAGAAAATTGAATATATACATTTTATTTGCCATGTAATTATATTTAATGTATGGTATTTAAAAAAAATCGTTATCCATTTTTATAAAATAAAATATTTCGAAAAATATTCCATGTAAAGGATAGTTTGGGATGGGGATTTTCTTAAATTTGTTATTTATCCGACTTTGCGTTTTTAAGTTATGCTGTTCACACATAGACATTGTTCTAAAAATGCTTATTTTTTGTATTCAGCAGACCTCAAAACTCGTATTTCCGGTGAAATCTCAGTATCGAATTTTTGGGTGGAATGAAATACCTTCTGTATCCACTATGTACGTCGTAGAGAAAGTAAAAAGGATGTTAGAAAAAGATATTAAAACAAAAAGATAAAAAGCTTCGAAAAACAAAACTGAATTTAAGAATTAGTTAGTATGCAAGGCGACAATAGGTACAAAGCATTTTGTAAATATTACCGTAAGTTTCTCAGGGGGGGACGAAATGCGCACCTGTCTCTTATTTTTATTTATATCTGCAACGCTGATCATCGTTCTAAACGAAATATCGAAGAACTAAACAGCTTCATCCTCTTTAAAATAATAATTGTTATTATTAGCATTAGTCCTGTTTCTCTCTCTGAACAGTTGCTTTCTAAATGTTTATAATTTGTATTACAGCTTCCGTCTCGTCTCCCTCAGCAACGTGTGCATTTTACTGTTTGCCTCCACGTTGGAAGAGCACGTGACTGGCTGCCACGCTGGCGACCGGAAGCGCATCTGGTAGAATGCCGTCATCGTCGGGCCGCAGTTCACTCGCAAACTGGGACATGCAGGTCGCCGACCCTCCTATCAAAATGTTTTCATTTCCACGAACGGGTCGAGGGCGACCGGCGCAAATAAATCTCGTTACGAAACGTTAATAAGCTTGATTCGCTGATGCTCAGATAAACAAGACTTCTTTTGTTCTTTTCTGTCTAACGTTCAGAATTTCTCAGGTATTAATTGCATCAACTAAAAGCATTTGTCATTGGTTATCCTAAGAGACGTTACAAATTTGTCTGTTGAAACTGTAAACTCAAATAGGATTTATTAAGACTATTTCATACCAAGCGCGAGGCTCGCAAACGGGAGGTCCCTGGTTCGATTCCCGTCGACTGCTCACTCTGCCTTGCGTTTTTCCTGGTCGGTATGCAAATGCAGGGGTGGCTTCTCATCTAGCACGATTTCCTTTCCATTATTTCGTTTTCATTCCGTTTCCTTCTCATCTTTCAGGCGTGTTTCTAGGTTTCGTGGGGTATGGCGGTGCCGGACAGACGGCACAGATGCTTGCTCAAAGGAAAGAGTACCTGCTTCCCATGGACGGGTAATTCATCGCCCTCTCTAACCAGCTCCAGCAGTGGGAGGGTTCTCGAGCCTGAAATTGTTAGGAATTCCCACGCGTCTCTGTGGCCTGTAGCCTCTTGTGGTTCATTCACTTCATCCCTTCCTCCCCTGGGGAATGGTAGCCACAATAGATCTATGTGGATAGCAATGCGTGAGGTGACCCCTCAGTTGTATAACCTATACCTATTCCATGAATAAAACGTAACAATTATATAAATAATAATTATTTCCCTTCTTGTGCTGTAAATCATCATTGTGTCAGCTGTCAGATCACGGCATACTAAATAAATGAACAATCAAATATGTTACGGAACACTAACCAATGTTATTAACAGTGAGAATGAGAAAATATTAACCTCAAAATAAGCTAAGGTTAGAATGCAATCAACAGTTGTTGTTTTTTTCCTCAAGAAAATAATTTACTTGCAAATTGACACTATTTGAATGTGTGTTGATTAATCACACAATTGCACGACATAGGTTGTTAATCACTGCATACTGATACTATTTCGGTTCAGTGTACGCTAAAGTCGCATCCTTGTAAACATATTATACAGGATGATTTATGCAGAACAGGCACATTTATTTCTTTAATTGTTTCAAAACGAGTTATTCTAGCGACAACTTATTATACCTGAAATGCAGAGGAATTTTGGGAGATTATTTACCTGTATAGCAAAAGTTGAAAATGTCCTCCATCCTGCATAAGTCACAACTCAACACGTCGTTCCATGTTACTGGCCACTCATTGGAGGACTCTGTTGTCAATAGCTTGAATCTCCTGTGTAATGTTGTGCTTCAGATCGTCTAATGTCTGGGGACGTGTGGCATAAACCCTGTCTTTTAAGTAACCCCATAGAAAGAAGTCCAGCGATGTCAAATCCGGAGATCTCGGTGACCACAGGTTCTTGGAAATCATCCGGTCGTCAAAGAAACTTGCAATTAGTGCCATGGATTCATTTGATGTATGGCATGTAGCGCCGTCCTGCTGAAAACAACCTTGACTCAGCTCTATATCGTCTAGTTGCTCAGTAAACTGCATGAAAGTCCATCGGTACTCTGCAGTGTTCACATTGTTTAAAAAAAAATTGGCCCCAAACTCCGATTTTAACCGGGTGCATAGCCGGATAAATGGAACCGTGCTTCATCTGTGAACCATGTGATGGACAATACGGCAGGATTTTGCACAATGAACGCCTGAAACCAACGACAATAATTCAGTCGTCTATCCTTATCTGGTTCCTGAAACTGATGGACAACCGTAATCCTATATGGCTTTAGGCCTGCACTTTTCACAGCTCTCTGACACATTGAGTAGCTGTACCCTGCCTCCTGCGACAAACGTCTAAATGCTTTTTTGGGTGACTGATCCAGTCGTGCTCTTACGTCAGCAACAACCGCGGGAAGCCTAGATGAACGAGTTTTGCCTTTTTCACTCACCAGAGATCCAGTTGTTTCCAATTTGTTTACCAGTCCCAGTATTTTGTTTCTTTGGGGAGGATTCCAACCACCTAATTCTCCCTGGTATGCCCTTTGAGTAGCTGTAATTGAATTCGTAATCCAGTATTGCTTTATAAGGAAGAGTCGTTCATTTAATGTGTACTCTATTTTCAAGTTGACTAGAACAAAATCTCGAAAACAGTTGCCGACAATAAAACTAACAATTACGATTAAAACATGAACATCTGCGCATCTAGCGACAGGCAATCGAAACTCCAGAACATTCTGCTTAATTTGGTGCTAAAATTGGGGCAATGAGTGAATTTCGAACAGAATAATTAAAGAAAGAAACGTGTCAGTTCTTTATAATCCACCCTGTACAACCGTGATTGGTCAATATTCGAGTCATTGCTAAACATTATTGGACAGTATTAAAATAATGCACGGTGTTTGAATGGAATATTCATCGTTTGACACTATTTAATGCACAGTTGAGCAAGGAAGGTTAGAAATATTTGTGAACACGACTGCAATGCTGCCAACATTCTTTGTATGGCCTTTTTTGAAGTGACAGCCACAAGTTTCTGGAGCGGTGCCAGCGGGTGGGCTTTGGTGTGCTGGGGCCCAGAGGCGGCGACAGAACCTTGGGGACTCTGGGAAAATAAGTGAGGCGGATTTTACCTGTAGCATTAGTTTTCATGCATAAACATATTACATACCAACGTCACAACCAAGCAATCTATATTACTTAGTAGAGGGAGCTTCGACCGAGCGAAATGGCACCATGGTAACGTATGAGGCTCGCATTTGGGAGGTCTCGGGTCGCTGACCATGGGTTTTTTTGGTGGTTTCCCCGGATCGGTAGGCGAATGCTAGGGTGGTTCTTCTTATACTGTGAATTTTCTGTCCGCATCATTTCCTATCAACTGTTTCAGGGCTGTAGGACTAAGCGGCGGCGTTCGGTTTGTTGCAGCTGAGCAATAGATATGCGCTTTGGAAAGGCTTCTCGTTAGCGCTGGTTGGACTGCTGGCAGACTAACTTTCTGGGGGCATCCCTGGGCCTTAGGAAAAAAAATGAATATAAAGAGTAGGGGATTTTCTTAAATCTTCATGTCACATCCTTGGAAGCTACAGAACTTGGTATTTATCCAAGTGTTTGTTTTTGAGTTATGTTGTTCATACACGCGCGCGGCCCTTTTTATTTAGGGAACTTCAAAATATGTATTTTGGGTGAACTCTCGATGTCGAATTTTTTTACGGAATACAATACTCTCTCTATTTACTATAAGAAAGAGTAGAGAAAGTAAAACATGGATAATCCCAAACATGTGATTCACTTCTAAGCCTCCGCACTTAGTGTGGGCGTAGAGGAGTGGGTAAGGGAAGGAAATTTTTGCTTGTTTTACAACCTACATGGTAATACATGCAAGCTACGAGATGGAATCTCTCTCAGAGTGGGGTGAATTCCCACACTCTTTGTCCTTCTTATCTCTTTATTTTCTCTACCACATACCTAATAGTAGATAGACGGTTCCCCTTGAAGCGTTTGAATCGCCGAGTCAACCATTTTTTTAACACCCTTCATGGATATACTTTATCTTCTAGCATTTATCCTTATTTACAAAAGTTCTGCACACAGAATTTACATAACCAATTCCCTCTCTTTGCGTTCTTCCGAGTGGTCATGAAGCTGGTCTACTTCGTCGACATTGACGGCGATTTCAGCCGATCGCAACGCAGAGCGTCACAGAGTGCAGCATAAACTTGTTGGCGGGGAGGGAAAGTATACTTACTCGCCATGACTACGGACGCGTTTCGTGGCTTGGAACTTTTCCGCATCATTCAGTGTTCTCGATACAGTGCAAGAAAGTTTTTCATCCTTTCTCGTCTATTTAAAACGAAAAAGGTTAGTAAAAATGGCAGCGCTTAGATCTAGTCCGACTATTATCGTTTATATCGGTTTGCATCGTGTGTTAAAATGAGGTTCTCCCCTTAAGTGATTAGTAATTACTATTGTGTGTTATGTGAAAGCCTCATATGTGATTTCACGAAGATGAAAAACAGAAAAATGATCTTGATATATAAGCAGTAAGGTGAGTCGTATTTAATTATCGAATAGCTGAAGCAGTAGTCAGTAGCAACTCTCTCTCTCTCTCTCTCTCTCTCTCTCTCTCTCTCTCTCTCTCTCTCTCTCTCTAAATCTGATGTAGACAAAATTGTCTCTGTATTTGCGTGTATTTCCCAGCATGTCCCCTTCCCTCAGTTCAACTGTCACAACAATCGATTCCATTCACTACTCGTACGTGATCAGTAGGTCATTGACACCTACTTTAAACTGAACTGCCTCTGTGGTCTGGCGTTTACCATGCTAGCTTACAGATCCAGAGGTCGCGGATTCGAATATGAAGGTGAATTTGTAGTTCCACTGTTGGGGAGCCAAAACTTGAAATAGTTGCAACTACGTACGACACAAACTTTCCGGTGACCTTCGCCCTCGCGTTCACTTTCCGGTGGCCTTCACCCCCACGTTTAAAAAATCAACTTTGTAATTTTTTATGTTTATTTAATATTATATATGCATGTTTGCCTCGGCTGCGTCAGTGTTTTTGCAGAAACACGTATCTCTTAGCAAGGGTGGTGTGGCTAAAGAATAACGCTTACACAAATTATAATGTATTTAGCTTCGTTTTATTTATCTTTCACACGATTAAATAACACGTAACTGATATATCCTACTGTAAAGCTGTGAGATTGTTAATTACTTTTTAACACGTAAACTTTATATTATTCCCGCCGTAATGAATTTTCATGTTTCACACTGAATATGTATCGAACTACTCAGGAACGCTGCCTAGTAGCGTCTGCCTTCTACCGCTGAAATTTGTACATTTTTACTATATTTAAAGTCTCTGATTGGCTAGTTCTACTCCAATAGAATACTTCTATTTAACTTAAAGCTTTTCTAGTTTTGATTGGCTATTTATAAACTGTTTTAAATATTACATTATTGTTCCAAGAATTATTAGTAGCATTATTAAACTTTCTAATTTATTGTTGTCTCAAGGTTGCCTCATTGTTAGCAACTTTCGGCTTCTATCCTCACAGCTCCTATATTGTTAAATTACGTAATACATTCACATAACATTATTATACATGTACATAACAATATAAACATAATACAATGACTGTTACATACATTTCATATATTATTGCATATATTGCTTTAAGGCGGGCTGCTATTATATTTTTGTATTATATAATCAGACTGATATTATTTAAGTGTTGAAAATACTGCCTCAAATATTAGTAACAGTTTCTACGGAATGGGGATACTTAGCGAGTCACTGATCAATCCATCCAGAGCCGTGCCTGAGGTTTTGCATAGCCCCTCAAAAATCGATGTCGAGATTAAACTTCGGCATGTTTTGAGGCTACCTGAATAAGGAGAACAATTTTGGAATAACATCCGTATGTGTGAACAGCATAACTCAAAAGTGAAATATCGCATAAATACAAAACTTGGTACTTAATTAAATTCAGTGTCTTCCAAAGAAGCGATACGAATGGTTCAAGAAAATTCTCCACCCTAATCTATTAAAATGATACAACTATAATTAAAATACCACATAATTAATTTGTTTACATGATATTTGCGTGGCATATTTCGAAATTTTTAATTAAACGTATCAAATAGATAGGTACATAAAGAAAAGTTGAATGAATTCAAAATTATTTTCATAAAAGTTTTATGCTTAGCACTACGCCCACTACCTAGTCCTTTAACTATTTATTATTGATAGCTAAAGAAGTATAGAGATCAGAAATACAAAAAGATCCTAAAGACTACGAACCGGCTGCGCGGTGTTTTTCCTGTCCGCGTCCTCGGCGCTCGTTGCCGACTGCCGCTATCATAAAAAGTCGCGGATGAAACCATACAACATTTTTAAAACTACTTTTAAAGGCTTTACTTAACAACTTTACGAAAGTGTGTTTGAGGACAGAATTATTAGTAGAGATGTGTGGCCCCCTCGGTCCCCGACCTAACCCCCTGCGATTTCTATCTCTGGGGTAACTTAAAACAAAGTGTACAAGACAAACCCACACATCCTGGAAGAATTAAAACAAAATATCCATCAGGAAATTGTCAGCATTTCTCAACGTGACTACGGTGAGTGATGGATAATTTCCTAAAGAGGTGCCACAAATATGTGGACAACGACGGTGGCCAGTTTCAGCATCTCCTTTCATAAAGTTGGTAAGTAAAGCCTTTAAAAGTAGTTTTGATGGCAACGAGCGCCGAGGACGCGGACAAGAAAAATACCGCGCAGCCGGTTCGTAGTTTTTTTTTTGTCTCTGTATATGCTTTTAAATTGAATAATGGAAACGATAATGTGCAAACCAAACTGTCATCCATACATCTCGAAGTCTCGTGGTAAAAATGAATGGAAAGCTAAATGAATAAATAAAGTGCTCTTAATCTCAGAGTTTTGATTTCTTGTTCTGTGTAGCAAGTATTTCTTTTCTGATGTGGGAAGCACATTAAATAATCTCGGAAATACACTGTAAACGTTGTTGATTTTCGAGTGCCCACCTGCGTTTTCAGGAACTAAGCCAGTCTGCCGCTAGACTCCGTTGAATGAAAGACTCATTTTCCAATTAACCGCCACTTTCGGCCTTGTGTGAGAAAGAAAAGGCACGTCTCAGATGATGACAACCCACGCAAAGCGATTCTGACTTCACAGATCACTTCTAGGCGGCGACGTTGCCACTTGTTATTTACCCAAAGGCCGCAAGGAAATTCAAGTTAACTCTGCTGCTCTGAATGTTATACCCCAGTCAAATCATTTTTACTTTCCCTACTGTTTATCTATGGGCAGTAAAGAAAAGTAATGCATTCCACCCAACAATTCTATGTCAAGATGCCATTAGAAATAACGTTTTAAGGTTATTTTCTAAGTAAAAATATTTAGAAATGTCCGTGAATGTTTGTGTGTGCGCGCTAACAACATGACTCAAACACAAAAAGTCAGTCAAATACCAAACTTGGTATTTAAGTTCAGCATCTTCCAAAAATGGACACGAGGATTTTCCCCCTACATTAAACTATTTCCGTTATTTTTTATTTTCTTAAAAATGGGTCTTAAGGATTCTGTTTAAAATACCATATTTTTAAGATATTTGTATGACAAATAAAATGTATACCTTGAATTTTCTGCGAATAGCCTTGTAATCCGTAAGATAGGGAAAAAAATCTTACTACTCAAAATGTAGAGCTCGTTAAAGCACACAATGTACCTTAGGCCTCTGACGACAAAACGTTTACGGGGTGTTCTACTCTCCGGAAGAGGATGGGGGACAGTGCCACGTGGCACCTCACGATGTCTTAAATATATCTACTATCTACATCAAAAACATCGCGGAAGTTAGTATTCCAGCGTGTTTCACTTGGAGCACTGTGTAAGGGTTTTCTAGTGATTTATAAAGTTATTTACAATGCCCAGTAAGAAAGGAAGAACTATACACAGTCAAGCCCGAGAAATAGTTGCTAACGTTGTTAAAAATTTGTGACGAGGAGAACAAACAAAGGCAATTGGCAATTCAGCATTGCTAGCACAACAGCGTATGTTTTATATAAGGCCTTAAGCTTTGTTGATATGTTGAAAGTGGAGCCGTAATCTTTCTCAGATGGCAATAGAATCGTTGATGTCAACACATTCCTTACAGACCATTCTCGTGGAAGAACACAGTATGTCAAATACTTTTGTGACGTTAACAATTTCCGAGGTATTGTTTATCGTTGGCTTGAATTTTCAAATACTTATGCCTTTATTAAGTGGTAAATCCCTATTTTTCCCTCGTAGTCATGTAAAAAGCATGGAATTTTAAAGCCATACGATCCGCTTTTTAAAAATCTGACTTTCTCTTTAGTCTACAGCAGCTGTTCCTAAACTTCTTGCACACACGAGCCCCTTTTCCATAAAGAAATTATTGGCGACCTCTCCACTCACTTCGCTGCTTAATCACGTGCTTATTCACCTCATATCTCTGAGAAATTGGATTTTCATCAATGATGAACAACAAGACTAAATCTAGGAATAGATAATGTGTGCAACTAATATACAGCCAGACATTGAACGATTAATTAATAGCAAACAGGCTCATACTTATCACTAATCACCTTGATGTACAGTGTAATAATTAATGGTTTACATAAAATTCTACATGTGCATTTACTGTGAAATTGTAGTATTAATATGCTTTTTAAATACAAAACATTATTCTGTTTAAATGTAATATGTAATAGGTGACTAAATTCCATTTTCCCCGTTGTTTTAAGAATAAAAATTATTTATTAATAGTTCCAAATGTCCATGCGAGTTCCCAGATAGAATACCGCGGCCCCCTTGAGGGTCGCGACCCACAGTTTGGGAACAGCTGGTCTACAGTATACAAAGAAAGGTGTAATGAAAATTTATCCAAATTAACATGAAGTAGATAGAAGAATAAGAATGTGCAGGAATAGCTTGTAGAAAAGTGAGAGGAAAAAGAGAAAGTCATGTGAATACAACACATCAGATCTTTTAATAAAGTGACCATCAAGTACCAAAAAATGTCCTATTCCTAATTCTTTTAAACTACATATCAATAATTTCTACATTTCGCAAAAATTATCTGAAATTGAGAAATGTTAGGTCTCTAACTTTTGAATTA
This sequence comes from Deroplatys truncata, assembly GCA_030765065.1. Classification (NCBI taxonomy): domain Eukaryota; kingdom Metazoa; phylum Arthropoda; class Insecta; order Mantodea; family Mantidae; genus Deroplatys; species Deroplatys truncata. Next base: position 300,892,503 of record CM060975.1, on the reverse strand, counting down.
TAAAATGCTAGCATATTCTCACCACCAGTATTAATGACTAATCTCTAGCGCGACACTGTGGTTGTAATCCCGAAAACATTTCCCCTTGAAATATAGCGATGACATCAGCCTTGTTGCTTGCTTTACTTCCTAAGAAAAGTTCGAACTCGGCACGTTTTACAGTACAGTCGTGTTATGTTTCACCTAAGTGGCAGTAATGTGATATCTATCTGCGGATCCTTCACAACTGACAGGAAATGCACTTTGTGCCCCTCCTGATTCTGATCAGAGTTACCAATTTAAGGATTTTCCCGCTAGATCTAGCAATTTTCACTACTAGTCATGCAGCGAAAAATATATCTGACCAAACGAGAATTTTAACGGCTTTTATGCGGGTTAATTAATTATATACAGTGCGTTTCAAAAGTTCCGCAAAAATTGGAATTGAGTTTTATTTATGGACGTTCTTTAACTACTATAGTTCTTAGTCCCATTCTATATTGGGCGTGAAAAGACCGGAAATTTTGCTTACAGGCCTCTTTATCAATATTCAAATATTATTGATGTTGTAAAACTGTGCCATAAGTAGTTATTAACATAAGTGAATAATACAATCAGAATGATAAGATGAATCAGTAAAAGCAATATAAACCCAAAAATCTGATGTGTTACACTCACATGACTTTCTCTACTCTTGTACAAACTATTTTTACAAACGCTTATTCTCCATATGCTTCATGTTAACCTTATTGCTAATTTTCTTGTAGATGCAAGGGGAATTGGTAGGCTTTAAGCGATAGTCAAATATTTTAAGAGCTGGTTGCTATGTGGCAAATTCCATTCTTTGCATGTCCAGGACATAAAAAAAATGAATAACGAATTTGAGAAAAAGTATAAGCATTGGAAAATTTAAAGGAATAACAAGCAATATCTCGAAAATGGTTCACTCAACAAAACAAATGTATATGACATAAATTGTGTATTTTAATGCGATCTACATTTTGTGAATAGTAAAATTTTGTCTATCTCTTATGGTTTACCAGTTATGTAAAAGTCGTTCACAATGAAGAATACTTTTGGAGACATTCCCAGAAAATTCGAGATATACATTTCATTTGCCATGAAAATATCTTAAACATATGATATTTTAATCAAAATCGTTAGACCCATTTTTGAAAAAATTAAAAATTTCGAAAAATGTTCCATGTAAAGGGTAGTCTGGGGGTGGGGGGATTTTCTTGAAAACCTTTCTATCGCATCTCTGGAAGATACTGAACCTAGATACCAAGTTTGGTGTTTATCCGACTGTTCGTTTCTGAGTTATGCTGTTCACAGACAGACACACGGACATGTTTCCAAAAATGCTTTTTTTGGATTCAGGGGGTCTCAAAACATGTATTTCCGGTGAAATATCGGTATTGAATTTTTGGGTGGAATGCAATACTTCCCCTACTTACTATACGTAGTAGAGAAAGTAAAAATAAGAAACAGGACATTTCAAAGTACGTGAGTATTAGCTTGAAAAAACTTAAGACTAAAATGGATTGTTGCTTTAAAAGCCAAACTTTTAAAGCAACTTTAAATTTATCTAGGCTAGCTGAATGCGCAGCTCTTGGTTATCTGTTGAACATATTGATGCCAATATTATTACACCATTTCTTCGATTTAGTCAACCTTACCTTATGTGTGACAATAAAATAATTATTCCTAGTATAATGTTCATGTTGCTGATGATAAATACTCGATTATTCAAGTTAGTCTTAATAATTACTAAGCAATTGTAATTACTGTCAGGATTAAAAATATTTTAAATATAGCTCGACAATGAGCATCGAACGGTGAACAGGCCTTTTTCTTAAGGCCTTTTCTGCAGAGTTAGTACTTTGTATATATTGGCACCATTACCCCAAATATGGATACCATAAGAAAATATGCAATGAAACAAAACGTAACAAGTTTGCTTAAGATGGTGTCTAGGAATATGATTTTTCAAATGACTCAAAAATAGTACACGAGACAACCTTTTGCAGACAGGAAATGTGACCAGCCCAAGTAAGCTTGGAATCCAAAACAATGCCCAGTAGTTTAGCTTCAGAGGGTAACTATTTTGAAGCTCTTTTACGTGCCGTAAATCTACGATGAGGCAGTATTTTTAACACTTAAATGATTTCAGTTAAATTATATAATATAAAATATAATAACAGCCCGCCTTAAAGCAATATGTGCATAATATATAAAATGCATGTATTAATGTTTATATTTTTATATGCATGTTCAATAATGTTATGTGAATGTATTACGTAATTTAATAATGTAGTAGTTGTGAGAATAATAGGTTAAAAGTTGCTAACAATGAGGTAACCTTGAGGCAATAATGAATTAGAAGGTTAAATAATGCTACTAGTCATTCTTGGAAACAATAATGTAATTTTTGAGACAGTTTATAAAATAGCCAATCAACAACCAGAAAGAAGCTTAAGCTAAATGAAAGTATTCTATTGGAGTAGGATTAGCCAATCAGAAAGTGAAATAGGGCAAATTGTACAAATTCAGAAGTCAGTTGCTTGTAGACAGCGTTACTAACCAGACGCGAAACGCGTCCTCGAGAAGTTTAATACGTATTCAGTGTGAGACGAAAATATTTACGTGTTAAAAAGTGCAAGTAATTAATAAAAGAATCTTACAGCTCTCTATATCAGTGAAGTGTTATTTTAATCGTTTAAAGAATTAATAAATGGAGTGAAGTACAAATTATAATCTGTGTAAGCCTACATTCTTAGCCGCACTACTCCCTGCAAAGACATCCATGTCTCTAACAATAATACTGACGCAGCCGAGGCAAACATAAATATATAATATTTAAAGAAACAGTCAAAATTACAAAGTTAATATTTTTAGAACTTGGGACGAAGGATACCGGGTACCATACGTGCGGTTGCAACTACTTCAAGTGTTCGGCTCCCCAACAGTTGAACTACAACTCCTCCTAAAAATTCATTCATTCATTATCTGTTTACCCCCCTCTTATGTGGGACTTACACCCCCAGCGGGTGCCTGGGGTCAGAGGCCCGTCGAGGAGCAGACACTCATGGATCAGACAGAGCATCCAGGATGGGTGATCAGCCCGATGCCTGGTATGGGAGGAAGGAAGTAGATGAAAGGAAATGTTGGTGAAATGGATGAAATGAAAGGTGATGATGGAGCAGTTGGTGGAATGAATGGCGGGGGAAACCGGAGAACCGGAGAAAACCCGCCCAGACGCCGCTCTACCACAAATCCCACATGCAGGTCCCTGGGATTGAACCCGGGGTGCCTCGGTGGGAGGCAAGCGGTCTAACCACTCGGCCACGGCGCCGCCTCCTAAAAATTCTCCTTCTTCAAATTAGCTTCCATACGTGGGGCAGAAACTACCTTCATCAACGACACGGGACCACCGGCTTTACTTCCCTTCCAAAGGAAGCCATGCTAAGGGTTTTTACGTCCCGAAAAAAAATCCATCGCTTTTCGCCGGGTTTGAACCCGCGACCTCTAGAACTAGAGACTAGCATAATATCCCTAGACTATAGACGACGACAAAAAAAAAGTTCCACATATTTTCTGCTACAGCTAAATGGAAACGTTTTTCAAAAAACGCTCGAACACGTCAACATATTTTAAGACACTTTTTCACAGACATAAACCATTCTTAATATAATTGTGCAAGTTGTGACATTATGTTGATATACGTAAATCAAAGTTCTCTTTCAACTATACCAACTAAACACTTCTTTTCAGGTGTGAGATTACAGTATCAATTGTGCTGAGACTAGCTTTGAAGCCAAACTGGCCTTCGCAGAATAGCTAATAGCCCTCAAAGTAACCCCTTATCTGTTTATTAACAAGTATCTCAAAAACCTTCCATAAAATAGGTAATATGCACACAGGTCCATCATTACTGATTTAATACCTTTCTTATAAATGGGTGTTACCTTGGCAGTCTTAAAGATTTCAGGAAAGTAACACAAATCAAAATAACAGATAATTACATGACTAAAAGGTTCATAAATGAATCAGATGCTTTTTAGGAATATACTTATTTATTTTTAATATTAAATAAATTATTTTAATAATACTACTCATGCTATAGATGCCAATACATGTATTCTTTTTAATTACAATAATTGTTGCATAAACATTTCAGCACCAACGTGTACAAATTTAAATGCACCAATTAGATTCATAGTGCTATTTAACAATTCAGCTGTCTTTACATAGGTAGAGGGTATCTTGTTTAATATTTCATCAATTTTGTTTATAAAATAGTCATTAGAAATCGTCAGCATCGAGATCTGGTACAACCTTATTTGATTTTTAGTTGGTATTCAAAAATGATGATACCAGGGGTTAAGTAAGTTTATTTTTGTTCTTGGAATTTATAAATAAAGATGAGTAACAATTCTTTTTTGTTAAATTAGACAGTTGCTTGTATTGTTTTACTAGTTACATTATGCTTAAGTTTAAAAACTTATAAGGATGATAAAGATCATAATGAAACATACAATTTATTTTCATAACTTAGAGCTCATTGTGTTCCATTTTTACTTTTTCTACCACGTACCTCTGTCCGTGAACAGAATAATACAAAAACGAAAACTCAGAAAAATATCAAACTTGGTATTTAAGTTCAGTATGTTTCAAAGAAAGTTTTTTTTTTAAAATTCCCCCACCCTAAACTAGTCTCTACATGGAGCATTTTTCGAAATTTTCGATTTTCTGAAAAATAGCTCTAACGATTTTATCAAACTACCATATATTAAAAATATTTACTTGACATATAAAATGTATACTTTGAATTTTCTGGGAATAGCTTGTGAAGACCTCTTCATTCAGAAGGAAATTTGTATAATCTTGCATAATAAATGTTAGAATATGAAAACCTACTACTCGTACACAAAAATGTGTATCTCCTTAAAGCACACAAGTTATTTAAAATAACATTTTTTGGCATAAGCCATGTCCGAGATTAATGGTTCAATTGTTCAATACTTAGTCATCCTTTTAAAGTCCTATCGATGTGCAGTTGTTTCTCGCGATGTCATGGAAACAGTATGAAATTTTAAGGCGAGCATATAGCGTCCAGTTGTTAAACATTTGACTATCGCTGTTCCCTTTGTATCCTAACGAAATGTGTAATGTAGCTATTTCCAGAAAGCTTTATCTCGATTAAAATGGAGTAGGTAGGAAAATAACTTTCGTAAGAATAATTTGAATACCCACTAATAAACGATAGGGGTAGGGAAAATCATGTGAAGTGAACGTAACACATCACATTGTTGTGAAGGGCATGTTGGTGCACTTTGTGAAATTCCAGCACGCACAAGAAGTACACCTTTAAACAGAAATAATAAAATTCACACTTCCAGAAATAAATTCATAGGCAAGAAAATAAAACAGTTTTGACATTTGTAGCTTTTATTAAGAAACAATATTCAGTACTTGTTTAATATTTGTGAAATATTTTAGTAGACCTGACGCTAATTTTGTCATTTATTGTGTGTATAGTTACAATATACTCTCCTTGCTGCTTTCTAATTCGATAATGTATTATAAAGCTGTGTAATAAAAGATCCTGTGAAAAAAAACTGCCAATTTTCATCTTACTGTGTCTCCCTAAAAATCTTTAAATGGGACTCCTGTCCCATTCCTCTCTATAGAGGAGGTCAGCCTAGACCTTCAACACCAACACAATTATAAGGCAGTCTGTTTTATACAAAATTGAAGTTGTTATTATTTTCTTTATTTTTACGTTGTTATTTATAAGCCCCAAGCTGGGCATGAATTTGAAGAAACTGTTTGATTGTATTGTAGGCTTACACAGATTATAATTTTACTTCACTCCTTTTATTAAAGCATGACACGATTTAAATAACACTTCACTGATATAGCTGTGAGATTTTTTTAATTAATTACTTGCACTTTTTAACACATAAACTATTTTCATCTCACACTGAATACGTATTATACTTCTCGAGAACGCATCTCGCGTCCGGTTAGGAACACTGTCTACAAGCAACTGAATTGATTTCTATTGCCTAAATTTGTAAATTTCTGTATTTCAAGTCTCTGATTGGCTATTCCTACTCCAATAGAATACTTTCATTTAACTTAAGCTTCTTTCTGGTTGTTGATTGGCTATTTTATAAACTGTCTCAAAAATTACATTATTGTTTCCAAGAATGACTAGTAGTATTATTAAACCTTCTTACTCATTATTGCCTCAAGGTTACCTTATTGTTAGCAACTTTTGACCTGTTATTCTCACAGCTCCTACATTATTAAATTACGTATTACATTCACATAACATTATTGAACATGTATACAATAATATAAACATATACAACGACTGTAATATACACTTTTTATATATTGTTACATATACAAATTGCTTTAAGGCGGGCTGTTATTGAATTTATACATTATATAATTAGACTGAAATCATTTAAGTGTTAAAAATACTGCCTCAAAACCGAGTATATTCTGAATGTCCTGCAGTCGGTGATTCAGTTATAGTATCCCAAGGCAAGAAAACGGAAAAGCAATATTTTACTTCATCCTCATTTCTCATTATACATACACAACCGTCTATATTCATACACTTCCTCTCCTTACATAGAAATACGCCAACTGTGTGAGTCATGTGCCAAAAGAAAAGAAAAGTAACCAACCCAAGTTAGCAGTTACGCAAGCCAGTCAGTCATTCCGCGAGCTGCAAAGGCGTCGCTGATGGATAAAACATACACACATAAAGCCTGACGTCATCCATCCTCTCCCATCTGTATACTAACTCAAAAGTTTCTTATGCCATCTGTCCACTCCTTCACATTAATCTTATTAAAGGTCACTCCTTCAGGTCTCTCCAGTTATAGTTAATGTGCTTATAAATAAAATTGCATGCTTGCTTTGCATATTCCCCCAAACAACATTGTGATGCTATTTTCTCGAGACGCGAGTTCCTTTCTCCAAAAATCTGAAGTGATACATTCACATGACTTCCTCTACCAATGATAAACTCACACACATCTACGCTATCCGTATAAAAAGTGATCCTTCTAACCAGTTACTTTACTCAAGATATATTACCTTTTTACCACATAATAGTAGATAGAAAAGGTATTGCATTCTATCTTAAAATTGGATTACGAGATTTCACGTAAATGCACGTTTCGAGGACCCCTGTATCTAAAAAAAGGATTTTTACGAGGGCTGTACCAGAAGTACCCGACCTAACAAAGAAAACACAAAAATTTTGGGAAAAAACTCTTTATTTCTCTACACAGTCTCCTTTCAGTTCGATACACTTTTTCCAGCGATGTTCAACAGCTTCGATACCCTGTTTATAGTGAGAACCGTCGGGTTCTGCAAAATAGCCATCAAATGCAAACTGCGCCTCTTCATTGTTGGCAAATCTTTTACCACCAAACCATTTCTTGAACTTTGGAAACAGAAAATAATCAGAGGAGGTTAAATCTGGCAAAGAGAGTACATGAGGAAGCAATTTGAACTTTAACTCATTGATTTTGGCCATGACGATAATGGATGGTGAACTGGTGCATTGTCTTGATGAAACAGAACTTTCTTTTTCGCTAAATGCGGCCGTTTTTGCTTGATTTCATCATTCAAACGCTGCAATAAGTTTGCATAATACTCACCACTGATTGCTTTTCCTTTTTGAAGATAATAATCAATGAAAATTATTCCACGCGCATCCCAAAATACTGACGCCATGACCTTGCCTGCAGATGGAACCGTCTTCACCCTCTTTGGAGCTGATTCTCCCCTTTCATTCCACTGTTTTGACTGTTCCTTCGTCTCAGGTGTGAAGTGATGGACCCATGTTTCATCCATGGTTATGAATCGACGCAAAAACTCGGCTTTATTGCAGTAAAACACCGGCAAACACTCGACTGAAACATCCTCACTATGTTGCTTTTGTTCCATTGTGAGTAAACGCGGCACTCATCTTGTGCACAGCATTCTCATGTCTAAATTTTCAGTCAGTAGCAATGTACAGGACTTTTTGAAATGCCTACGATGTCTGCTAGCTCGTGCACTTTCAGCCGACGGTCATCCAATACCATTTTGTGGATTTTCTTCACAATTTTTGGCGTGGTCACCTCATTTGGTCGAACACTGCGATGTTCGTCTTGGCAGCTCGTACGGCCTCGCTTAAACTCTGCCACCCAATATTTTACTGTTGTAAACGAAGGAGCAGACTCCCTCAGAGTAGAATCTAGCTCAGCTTTAATATTAGTTGGACTAAGACCTTTCAAATGAAAGTATTGTATCACATAACGATGTCAGTTTTATCCATGTTTACAAATTTGCTGAGAGAGTTCACTATTAATGGCTGCCAAACAATTACTAAACAAGTAGCATCGTCAAACTTCAAACTTAAGCTTTATAAGGGTGGTACTTTCTACCATAGTCATTTGTTTGAAACAACAACCGCTATCTATACGTCAGGTCGAGTACTTTGGGACTGCCCTCGTAGAAAGAAAAAAAAAGGAGTTTGGGTTTTATGTTTCAAGAAAGTCCCCCAACCCCAGTTACCCTTTACGTGGAACATTTTTATAATTTTTTTATTTTCTAAAACATAGCTCTAACGATTTGGATTAAAACGCCGTATTAAAGATATTTACATCACAAATAAGAGGTATATCTTGAATTTTCTTGGAATGGTTATTGAAGTCCTCTTCATTCGGAAGGAATCTTATACAATTTTGTATAATTTGTAAATGTTAAGTGGTATATGAAAACGTGTTATATATAAAAATGTAGATCTCTTTAAAACATATAATTTATGTCGAATACCTTCTTTGTGGCTTCAGCTATTTCCGAGATGTGCGTTAGAAATGGTATTATTCATTAATATTCTTTTGAAGTTGTATCGACATTCAGCTGTTTCTCACGACTGCGTGGAAAGAGTATGGCCAGCATATGGCGTCCAGTTCTTAAACATTTGACTGTCGGTATTCCTTTTATATGCACGAGTATAACGAAGCGTGTAATGCAGCTGTTTATCTCGATTAAAATGAAGTAGATATAAAAATAAATTTTTGTAAATGTAATTTTTATAACCACCAATAAACGATAAGGGGTAGAGAAAGTCATGTGATTGTAACACGTAAGATTTTCTTATTTATTTGGCCTTGCTTAGGAATGATTTCAAATTAAACAAGATGTGCTTAGTCACAACATGCTGAAATACAGGGAGAGCCAAAAGACTACGAACCGGCTGCTCGGTGTTTTTCCTGTCCGCATCCTCGGCTCTCGGTGCCATCTGCCACTATCATAGAAAGGCGCGGATGAAACAATACAAGATTTTTAAAATCACTTCTCAAGGCTTTACTTACTAACTTTATAAAAGTGTGTTTGAGGACAGAATTATTACTAGAGATTTGTGGCTCCCTCGGTCCCCCGACCGATTTCTATCTCTGGGGTAACTTAAAACACAAAGTGTACAAGACAAACCCACACACCCTGGAAGAATTAAAACAAAATATCCGCCAGGAAATTAGCAGCATTTCTCAACGTGAACTACGGCGAGTGATGGATAGTTTCCTAAAGAGGTGTCAAAAATGTATGGACAACGACGGTGGCCAGTTTCAGCATCTCCTTTCGTAAAGTTGGTAAGTAAAGCCTTTAAAAGTAGTTTTAAAAATGTTGTATGGTTTCATCCGGCCTTTCTATGATAGCGGCAGACGGCAACGAGCGCCGAGGACGCGGACAGGAAAAACACCGCTTAACCGGTTCGTAGTTTTTTGGCTCTCTCTGTAGTATCCATTGTTTATTGTGGTAAGAAGCTCTCACAATGGAAACAAAAGTGGGTCACTGTATGCTGGCTTTGAAGTTCCATACTCTTTCCTTGACATCACGAAAAAAACTGAATTGCGACAGCACTCTCAAATAATGACAAAAGTATTAAAAATTCAAACTGTTAATAATGGATTTTTCTGAAGTGGCTGATGCAACAAAGTTACTTGAAATAAATTGCGTGTTTTAAAGAGATCTACATTTATTGTGTAGTAAAGTTTTTGTTTATGTAATGGTTTATACGATATACAAAATTATTCAGCAAAATCTGCCTAAAACGCATGCGATCGTTCCGGTATCTCCCACGCCGCTTTCACAGGTTTCCGTCTTACAAAGGGATGTAATACCGCGGAGAATTACAATGAGGGAATAATTTAAAATAAAAATCTGAAAATATATATATAAAAATTTCAAACGTAGGTTTTGCTGTATTTTCAACTTACTCGTACATACAACAATTGCAGTTTGTCTGTCCCCACATAACTTGTGCCAAGTTAATTATCACATAACGGTTCTAAAAACTTCTGTGCAAATACAGTCGCGCTCAAAATTAATGGCTATCACTTTAAAAACTTAGCACGTTGCTATGTACAGAGAGAGCCAAACAACTATGAACCGGCTGCGCGATGTTTTTCCTGTCTACGTCTTCGGCGCTCGTTGCCGTCTGCCACTATCATAGAAAGGCGCGGATGAAACCATACAACATTTTAAAAACTACTTTTAAAGGGTTTACTTACCAACTTTAAGAAAGGAGATGCTGGAACTGGCCACCGTCGTTGTCCATACATTTTTGGCATCTCTTTAGGAAATATCCATCACTCGCCGTAGTTCACGTTGAGAAATTTCCTGGCGGGTGTTTTGTTTTAATTCTTCCAGGGTGTGTAGGTTTGTCTTGTACACGTTATTTTAAGTTACCCCAGATATAGAAATCGCAGGGGGTTAGGTCGGGGGACCGAGGGGGCCACAAATCTCAACTAATAATTCTGTCCTCAAACACACTTCTATAAAGTTGTTAAGTAAAGCCGTTAAAAGTAGTTTTAAAGATGTTGTATGGTTTCATCCACGCCCTTCTATAATAGCGACAGACGGCAACGAGCGCCGGATGCGGACAGGAAAAACACCGCGCAGGCGGTTCGTAGTCTTTTGACTCTCTCTGTATTACGCTTATGATAATACATCTTAGTCAGGTTATTTACGCAAACAGTACCAGAAAATTATCCCGTTTCCGGTTTAGTGTACTTCTAACATAAATAGCTCCGTTCCGAGATTTATTTTCGGTTATCCAGGTTTCCGGTGCGGTTTGAGCAGGTTATACTACAAATTTCCTTCTGAACGAAGAGGACTTCACAGACTATATCCAGAAAATTCAAGATACACATTTTATTTGAGATGTAAATATCTTGCAAGTTTTTAATGAAAATCGTTGAGCCATTTTTGAGGAATTAAAAAATATCTAAAAATTGTTCCATGTAAAGACCAGTTTGACCGGGGGATGTCTTGAAAATCGTGTTGGTATTTACCCGACTTTTCGTTTTTTACTTATGTTGTTCACAGACACGCCCACGCGAGCGTTTTTTTTTTTTTTGGGGATATTTGCTGCGAAATCTCGGCACCGAATGTTTGGGTAGAATATATTCACTGATCATTATACGATAAATGAAATTATAGCTTTGAAGGAATGACCTTACTAACTTTAAATGCGGGAGGGGGGAATTCAGAACAGAAAATTGCTTAACTCATCTTATGGCTGCCGTAATGACTTAAGCGCAAATTAGAATAAACCTGATTTATTCATGAGTTTTCACCTACTTATCCCTTTGTTAGTTGAACTGAAAAATAAATGCCAGTTATTAAAATTAACATCACTGCGTTAAGTTAGGTTACAGAAGGAATATAAAAAAGCAAAATAAAATTACTTTTAAATTATGTTAGGTTATACCTAATGATATATGGTGACATCTGAAGGTTAAATTCCACAAAATGTCTGCGATAAATCGGAGTAGAAAAAAAGCTGTTACAAAAACTGCATATGTTTAGATTTTGTATGTATTTATTCATACACTCGATTAAAAACAATTAAATTCAAATTGCTATTTTGCTTAAGCACATTAGTCCAGTTTCTAATATTATAGATACATCCCAGCGCTGAACATAACCTCACACAGCACAATACTGATACACAATATATAACTCTGTAATGTACATCTATAAACTTCATTGGTTACTTAACAATTACGTCTTTAGGGCCAACATTTTAATACAGATGCATATTTCTTCTCTGCTGCCAGAAACTATGCACATTTGGTAAGTTAATTACTAAGTTTCCAACGATTTAAACAGTATTTTGTGTTGCATATAATGCATATTTTCCCTGTTTTGTTAATGAATATAATATTTCATACATAGTTTGTAAATTACATTGTATATCTGGTTGTTTTACATGTATATTTTATAAATATATTTTTATTTTATCAATTTTATCTTCAAAGTTGGCAACACAATGAATACCTCATGTTACATCGAAGAATTCCTCATTATCTGGTCGTAGCCGTTCCCTCACAGTGGCAGTTAAGGTACTCTCGGAATTGAGTTATAAAGAGGATTGAGCGGTTATATTTTTACGTAATATTAAATTTAGTTTGAATCTTATTCTTTAGTCTTGCTTAGCGTTTATAAAAACGTAACCTACCAATTTACACAAAGGAAAGCAGTTCAAAATATTCAACCATTAGTTTTAGAAAGTCAATTCCGAAAATATTCCTGCAGGTTCGCAATCATTCTCCAGTTGAAAGTTCAAGTCATCAATTCAGTAGTGTAGTGCTTGTATATGGTGAAGGTCTTGTTTTCGTGTAATCATTTGTTCACAGAGAGATTACATACAATTCCCTTAAATTTTTATTTTATGTCAATATGCTGTCTTAATACTTTTTATGTCGTCCTCCGTGGTGTAGTCTAGTTCCCGAGGTCGCGGGTTCAAACCCGGCGGAGGACGATGGATTTTTTTCGGGCGTAAAAATCCTTAGCATAGCTTCCTTCGGAAGGGAAGTGAAGCCGGTGGTCCCGTGTCGTACATTTACGGCACGTAAAAGAACATCAAGCCTGATAAAGAGGCCTCTGAGCAAAATTAGGGTGGTTAAATTATATTCGAACCCACTCGCGGCCTCTCTCTTCTGCGCGAGACAGCCGGCCGTCGCCGGGGAAATTACGTCGGCAGAGGCGGACTAAAATCCTTACCTTATAATAGACGCTGGAAATGTTGACCTTCTGCTCTCAAACAGGCAGCATATCTCGTGTAAATACTCTCGCTCACTCTCCGAAGCTCAGCAGCAGGAATTCTTGTGATTTCTTGCACAATGTTTTCTCTAAGTTCCTGTAGCGTGCGAGGATTGGAACGATACACTTTGTCTTTTAAAGAGCCCCATAAATAAAAATCACAACCCGTTAGGTCAGGAGAATGAGGGGTCACAAATCAACACTAATTATTCTGTCATCAAACACCTCTCTTATTGCATGTAATGATTCGGCAACCTTATGTGCTGTTGCAGAATCATGCAATAAGAGTGAACGAGAATATTTACACGACTGCCTGTTTGAGAGCAGAAGGTCAACATTTCCAGCATCTATTAAAGGTAAGGATTTTAGTCCGCCTCTGCCGGCGTAATTTCCCGGCGACTTCCCGCTGTCTCGCGCAGTAGAGAGAGGCCGCGAGTGGGTTCGAATATAATTTAACTACCCTATAGAATGGGACGCTAAGGACCATAGTAGTTAAAGAGCGTCCATAAATAAACCTCAATTTAATTTTTAATACTTTTTATATTGGTGTGTTTATATGCATGTTACGGAAGTGCATAAAGTCACAAATGTATACACATTAAAGGGATTATTAGAGCATAAAATTCCTGTCCCTAATTATAACGCCTAACCGAACACAACCGTACTCATTGTTGTAGCTACGACTACGCTTATACGGATGCCAAACGAACGAAATCATGAGGTTGTTGCAGGAACTATCGTTTAAAAATCGATAGTGTAAAACATTCCAAGCCTGCTAATAGAGAGAGCTCTAGCGGCTGTTCATGAATCACGGACTCCTTGATTATCTTCTACAATGAAGTTATTAGCAATAAGGATACATTATGATATGATTGGGAACGGGAACGACGAATGTGAAGCTTGCATTTGAAAAAGTTTGACTGTTTCTGGCTTCCGTTCCCGTTCCTGGGCAATTGTGCACCGGGCATTACTTGCTAAAAGATTGCTTCAAATAATGCAAGACTTTTATGCAGAGAAACTTGTTGGTCCGACAATGCTGCTAGTATTTCAGGCTGGTTCACAATAAGCCAGTATCGGGAGGCGAAATCAGTAAGAGAACGAAAAGCAAAAAAGACATGAGTGAGTTTGATTCACAGTACACACACCTGCACTACCGGTAACAGGATCGATAACAACGTGGAAGGTCGATTTTGCGTATTTGGGATACCATTTTTACTTTCTCTACCACGTAAAAAGTAACTAGAGAAGGTATTGCATTCCACCCAAAAATTCGATAATGAGATTTCATCGGAAATACATATTATGAGCGCCTCCTGAATCCAAAATAAGCATTTTAGAGGACTGTGTGTCTGAACAGTATAACTCAAAAACAAAATGTCGGATAAATTCCAAACTCGGTCACTACCTTCTAAAGATGCGACACGGAAAGTTTGAAGAAATTTCCCCTACCCCAAAATACCCTTTACATGTAACATTATTGGAAAATTCTAATTTTATAAAAAATTACAAACGATCTTGATCAAAATACCGTACATTAAGGATATTCGCGTGGCAAGCAAAATGTATATCTTGAATTTTCTGGGAATAGCCTGGGAAGGCCTCTTCATTTGGAAAGAATGTTATATAATCTTGTATAACTGGTAAACGTTAAGTGATAGACGAAACCGCACGACACAAAAAAAGTAGGGCTCTTTAACGCACACAATTTATTTCAAATAACTTTTTTTTTGTTGTTGAGGCACCAGTCATTTCCAAGATACCTATCTGTCATTAATGATTCGAATTGTTCAATACTTAGCAATTCTTTTAAAGTCCTGTCGATTTTCAGTTGTTTCTCGTATAGTGTCCTGTTCTTAAACATTTGACTATCCTGTTCTCTTTGTATCTATAACGAAATGTGTAATGTACCTACTTCTGTAAAATATGTTTATCTTGATTAAAATTATAGAAGAATAAGCTTTCATAAGAGTAGTTTTATACCCATAAATAAATAGCAGAAGATAGCGAAAGTAATGTGAATATAATACATACTGAGTGACGTGGCGTCGCGGTAACGCATGCTACCCGCATTTGGTTCGATTCCCGGCGACCGCTCACTCTTACCCATGGATTTTTTCAGGGTTTTCCCGGGTCGTCAGGCGAATGCTATAGTGGTTTCTCTCACCCCCCGAATTTTCTGCTCCTCCATATTGTTCTATTAATCATTTCATTCGTCTTTCACTTCGTTAGGTCTATTTCAGGGTTGGAAGTGTCGGGGATGGTGTTTCGGTGCGGCGTGGCAGGGAAAAAGGATGTTTTTGTGAACTTTCTCCGTCCCTCGGCCTTCGGCTGGTTGCCGGGAAATAAAGACTGTCTCTTAGGAGGGAGTTGGACCCTCTATGTAGGACGCGGTCCTCGGTCTGACTGACCTGGAATCGGTAGGACCTTCTCATTGCTGTGCCGTCACTCCTGGTTACGGCCGTCCGGCGCCTCATCTCACCTCATCCCTCCCTCCGGCGACGCCCCCTCGTAGGGCATACGTACAATATCCGCATTCCCTGGATCGGTACCAGTTCCCTTCGGATACACATTCCATTTCATGTAACACATCAGATTCTTTTAAGAAACCAATGAGAGTTTCTCATCTACTTGCAATGCAACCAAACATAAAGAAGGTTAACAACTTCGAAATCCGTTATTAAAGTAAACATTTTCTAAAAGTCACAGCATTTCTCTCACTGATTTCTATTACGAAACGAGCATCCTAATACCCTTATAATGATTTACGTGATATTAATTTAGTTGTTCTCTGCTGTTTTTTGTTGTTGATTGACCCGGTATTGTTATTCCGAGTTTCCGACTAGAGAGAACTCTACCGGTGGTTATAGTTCATGGGCTCTTTGAATAACATCTACCACAGCTACTGTGTTCCTCTGACAATTTGGCTGTATGGAATGTGTTGACATAAACAATTCTAGCGCTATCTGAGAAAGATTACGGCTCTACTTTCAACATATACCAAAGGCTTAAAGTCTTTTAGAAAACATACCTCTTAAGCTAGCAATGCTGAATAAAATTGAAGATTCATAAGGCGAACGAATGGGCGGAGATTACTTTGTACTTCTTTTATTACTGGGCATTGTAAATAACTTTATAAATCACTAGAAAACACTTACACACTGCTCGAAGTGAAACATGCTCCGGAAAGCTTTTCATTATTGTTAACTACTTACCTAAGGCAATAGAGGAGGTTTGCTTTTCATCCAAAAATTCGATATGAGTTTTCGCTTTAAATACAATACACTGAAGCTCACTGAATTAAAATAGTGTTACGCAACAAGGCTATAACGATAATAATTAAGACGCGAGTTTCATCATTTTCATACGAGTGTCTTAATTACCATTATGAAGCTGCATGCGACTGTTTTTGATGAGCACACTATAATTTCAAAACTTTGAGTTTTTACACAAAGATTACTTTGTTAATTTATGTAATTAAATGCTGATCGGATGGCACTTGGGCGTGTTTGCGAGTAGTGCAACATATGGCAGCACTGTTGAGTCCACCCGTATTTATTGATTTTTTTGCAGGTAACGTGAAAGCAACACATGTTGAAGCAAAGGAAATGAACTCAATGTATTACAATGTTAAAATTACAACGAACAGAATTTGTTTTACTTTAAACACACATATTTCATTCTTTATCTGGGGAATAGTTCCCAGTGGACCACTGCTTTGAAGGTATGGGAGAGGTGCGCGCGCCGCCGAGTAAAAGATAATGAGTCGCTGAAGTATTATGGATGCTGTAACAATTCAGTTACGTCACATGTAATCACCGTATTAGAGTATAGTCGACCAAAAAAGTAAGTTAGAAACTGTGTACTGCCATTTCCTACCCCAATTATCCCTGTCACGTGAACAATACAAGACTGCCTCTGCGGTGCCAGTGGTCAGCGCTCTGACTTCTCCATCCAGAGATCCCGGGTTCATTCCTGGCTGGGGCCGGGAATTTTTCTTTAACCAGAATCATTCCCAATCCCTCACAGAGTCTACAAGTGTGAATGTGTTAATAGTAAAAATCTGATGTGATACATTCACATGACTTTCTCTACCTTCTATCGTTTATTAATGAGTATATAAACTATTCTTACTAAAGTTTAGTTTTATATCTGCTACGTTTCAATCTATATAAGCCTTTGCAGAAATAGCTACATTACACATTTTGTTATAGATACAAAGAGAACAGCGACAGTCAAATGTTTTTGAACTGGACGCTATACGGTGGCTTTAAAATCCCACTGTTTCCGTGACATAGCGAGGAACAACTGAATGTTGAAAGGACCTTAAAGAATGACCAAGAAATTAACAATTCTAACCATTAATAACGGACATCTCAGACATGGCTTATGCCATAAAAAACTCATTTGAAATAAATTGCCTGTTTAAAGAGATCTACATTTTTGTATAGTACGTTTCCGTCTATCGCGTAAAGTTATACAAGATCATATAAAATTCCTTCCGAATGAAGAGGACTTCAAAGGCTATTCCCAGATAATTCAAGATATACATTTTATTTGTCGTGTAAATATCTTTAATAGGTATATATTATTTTAAGCGAAATCATTAGAGCAATGTTTTAAAAAATCAACATTTTCGAAAAATGTTCCATGTAAAGGGTAGTTGGAGTGGGGGATTTTCTTGAAAACCTTCGTGTCGTATCCTTTGAAGTTGCTGAACTTAAATACCACGTTTGGTACTTGTTCGACTTTACGTTTTTGAGTTATGCTGTTCAGAGACACACGATCTTTTTCTAAAAATGCTTTTTTTTTTATTCAGGGAGCCTCAAAATATGTATTTCCGGTGAAATCTCGGTATCTAATTTTTGGGTGGAATGTAGTAGCTTCTGTTATGTACGTGATAGATAACACCAATGTTAAGAAAATCCTAAATTCAGCGAGCTATAACACTATCAGTTGTTTCCGAAGTCAAAGCCCCCGATATAACCAAAGAAGTTAAAAAACAAATGAAACAATTCAATATATACTATAAATGAATCCAAATAATTGCTAGTTTAGCATAGATGTGTATTTATGACGTAAGTTTCAAAACAAACACTTGTGGCGATGTTCCTTATGAACTGTTTATTTCACCGATGTTAGAAAACTAAATACAGTAGCAGCTGCCAGTATAGATCGATGCGCCAGGACACAGATGATAGACATTTCCTTTGACGCTTAATCCCTTATCGGCTGTCCGCCGGCATCATTATCTCACCGGAAGTCACCCCCGCGAGCACTAGACGAGGCCATCTTGTTATAACGTAGCACGAACAATATGCGATGTGCAATTCGCTACCTACTAACTTCTGCCCGTTTCCGCTTCCTTCATGCATATTCTATAAGTGATTCGCATAAAACTTTATTTGTCTGCCTTATAGATGTAAAACTCTAAAATCTGAACATTTAATCGGCTTTTATTTGTGTGAAATATAAATCCACATTGTTGTTCTGACTTCAACAAAATTATGCACAGTTAACTTTTGCCACAAAATAACTACAAATGTGCTGTATTCACGTGACTTTCTCTACTCGCTCTTCTATAAAATTTATTGTTAAAACGTACAGATAAACGTTCATCGCACATTTCCATGACTGTATTGAGAAATTTACCGTGACAATCGATATTTTTTAATACTGTAATTTTTTTTCCAGATATCATTTAGTGTATTTAAATCAGAAGGTGGTGATTTTTGAAGTTTAAAGGAAATAACTAATTGACACTGTGTAGTTTTGGTTCCTTGATATATATTTTTTTTTAAATCGGCCTGCACCAATCCTATCACAGGCGTAGCTAGGGAGGGGTTTGAGGCCCCCCCCCCGCTTACTAAAAAAATGTAAAAATAGCAAAAATAGCTTCGTTAAAATAATATCTTGCTGGGTTGGCGGGAACAAGATACTTCCTAATCATTTCAATATTTACGCCACATGTCTTTGACAATATCGACAAAGGTAACAGCAAACGAAACTGTACTTTAGGTGATATTGATACACTCGCTTCCATTTATGCCGCGAGCAGGCACCTAATCGCAGCTGCTGGAAGAACTCTGGCTCTAAATGTAAATGTTCCTACATTTCATGACAGTGTTCCCAGAGGACGACGAGTGATTCAGTGCCTAAGCGGCTAAATCAGGTATTGGACAAAAGTGCAGATTGGATACATTATTAAAATAATGTCTAGTAAATTGTCCTCTTTGAGAGTAAAAAGTATAAGTATTGGAAAATTTAAGGGAATAACAAGCAATATCTCGAAAATCGTTCACTCAACTAAAAAAATGTATATGACATAAATTGTGTATTTTAACGCGATCTACAGTTTTTATGTGGTAAACTTTTGTCTATCTCTTATGGTTTACCAGTTATGCAAAAGTCGTTCACAATGAAGAATACTTTTGGAGGCATTCCCAGTAAATTCAAGATATACATTTTATTTGTCATGAAAGTATCTTAAACATATGACATTTTAATCAAAATCGTTAGAGCCATTTTTGAGAAAATTAAAATTTTCGAAAAATGTTCCATGTAAAGGGTACTCTGGGGAGTGGGGATTTTCTTGAAAACCTTCGTGTCGCATCTCTGGAAGATACTGAACCTAAATACCAAGTTTGGCGTTTATCCGACTGTTCGTTTCTGAGGTATGCTGTTCACAGACATACACGGACATGTTTCCTAAAATGCTTTGTTTGGATTCAGGGGGTCTCAAAACATATATTTCCGGTGAAATCTCGGTATCGAATTTTTGGTGGAATACAATACTTCCCCTACTTACTATACGTAGTAGAGAAAGTAAAAATCTGATGTGTTACACTCACATGACTTTCTCTACTCTTGTACAAACTATTTTTACAAACGCTTATTCTACATATGCTTCATGATAATGGAGATATCGAGATGTCAATCTTATTGATAATTTTCATGTAGATTCAAGGGGAATATGGTAGGTTTTAAGCGATAGTCAAATATTTTAACGCTGGTTGCTATGTGGCGCATTCCATTCTCTTTGCATGTCCAGGACATAAAAAAAATGAATAACGAATTTGAGAAAAAGTGTAAGTATTGAAAAATTTAAGGGAATAACAAGCAATATCTCGCAAACGGTTCACTCAACAAAAGAAATGCATATGACATAAATTGTGTATTTTAACGCGATCTACATTTTTCGTGTAGTAAAATTTTGTCTATCTCTTATGGTTTACCAGTTATGAAAAAGTCGTTCATAATGAAGAATACTTTTGGAGACATTCCCAGAAAATTCGAGATATACATTTTATTTGTCATGACAATATCTTAAACATATGATATTTTAATCAAAATCGTTAGAGCCGTTTTTGAGAAAATTAAAATTTTCTAAAAATGTTCCATGTAAAGGGTAGTCTGGGGTGGGGGGATTTTATTGAAAACCTTCGTGTCGCATCTCTGGAAGATACTGAACCCAAATACCAAGTTTGGTGTTTATCCGACTGTTCGTTTTTGAGTTATGCTGTTCACAGACACACAGACAGACACACAGACAGACACACACACGGACATGTTTCCAAAAATGCTTTGTTTGGATTCAGTGAGTCTCAAAACATGTATTTCCGGTGAAATCTCGGTATCGAA
Organism: Deroplatys truncata; assembly: GCA_030765065.1. Classification (NCBI taxonomy): domain Eukaryota; kingdom Metazoa; phylum Arthropoda; class Insecta; order Mantodea; family Mantidae; genus Deroplatys; species Deroplatys truncata. The sequence continues at coordinate 300,871,761 of CM060975.1, read as the reverse complement.
ATTTTTGGGTGGAATACAATACTTCCCCTACTTACTATACGTAGTAGAGAAAGTAAAAATGTGTAACAAGCTTACTAGAAGGCAGAGTTGTGTCAATACAGTTATAATAGTACCATGTTATAACTAGAGCCCGGAAGTTAGTCAAAATGCCTTTTCTATTTGAATGGATACAATAAGAGTTAAATAGAGATAAACATGTTTCCTTATATTTAGGGACGGTGAGGCCAGTTTTTATTCTGCCTTTTTTTTTTTTTGCCTATTTTGGCTTGTGTTGTCTATTTTAAGGTATAAAGCCTTTTTCACCTGTTTTGGTGTGATTATTTACACATTTTAAAATGAATTTATTTGTTTTCAAGCAGTCGAAAATTTACCTCCTCAAACGATTCAATTAAGCTCTTTAAATAAAGAACCTATGAAAGGAATGCAAGCACCTTACATGAAAAAGGCAACCAAAGTCTTGAAAGTTCTCTTCCTGAAAATGTTCTGTCTAAGCCACGGGTTGCACAGAATCGTCGAAGAAGTAAGAAGTTTGTATCCTCTTGTGGGTAAATTGGTTTCCAATACCAAGAAGGCCTAAACTAGCCTTCCAGAAAGGGATTATTTAAGGACATAGCACCAGAGCTCGCTTTATCTCCACGACTAGTTCTCACCAGATGGGGAACTTGGAACTCTGCAGCCATATATTACAGCAACAATTTGGACAAGATATGTGAGGTATTTGATGCTCTATCAGAAGACGAAGCTGCTTCAATTCACGAGGCAAAGAAGTTGTAAAATGAAGAACTCAGCAACGATCTGGCACTTATAGCAGCACATTATAGTATGCTACCATAAGCAATCTTGAAGTTGGAGAAAATATATATGTTAGTTTCATCCATGGTGACCTTTGAAGATGCAATAAATCAAATACTGCAAGTATCAAGAGAGAAAGGAAAAAGTGTTAGTGAAAACTGTAAACGTGTTGAGTGTTAAGTCTGAAAATCCTAGAAAAACTTACTAACACACGTGATATCCTGAAAGACGAAAGTCCTGTTGTAACTGGTATGAGGCCTTCCGAAATTCTCCAGTTACTTCACTAAAGGAGAACGTTACGTGCTCTCTGACAGGTGGCTGATTATGATACTTGACACCTTTAAAACATATTGTTGCTTGTTTGTAATCAAGTAAAGTAAGTACTTTATGTAAAAAATAAATCATTAAGTATCCTAGCTATTTTATTCATAAAGAGTGGCATTACTCTGTGTTTTCACTTTTAATAAATGCCTATTTCAACCAAAATAAATGCTCTAGTTCCAGGCTCTAGTTATAATATACATACTAGTATTCCAACCCAGCTGATGTCACTAGACAATTACGAGAGATATTTTAAAAGTAAGGTCCTTTTTTAAATAAAGTACAAACTACTAAATGCTTTTCGGTAATTTATTTTTTACCCAAGCATAAGTTTTTTAAAACCTCGCCACAGACTTCCGCCGCCAGTACATCTAAGAAACGTATAGCCGTTTCTGGAGTTACATTTTTCTGTATTCAAAATGAACTGTGATAATTTCTTAGGGTACATTTGCTGTACATGTACGAAAGCTTCTTGAAGGACCTAAATAATGAGGTTTTCTTCCAACTACTCTCTGAAACCAACGATACCAATAACGCAATTTCTTCTGCCATAGAATCTTAGACGCAGAAAAATGCATCCCAGAAATTGTGTTATTATTTTATGGATTGGCGTCGAGCTTCTATTGGCTCCTGAGGAGTCACTAAAATGCATTCTACACCAGAATGAGAATTTAATTGATTGTAAAAACTGCGTGGAGAAAAAGCTTACGCTATATGCAATGGAGTAAAAAGAATCTGATGTGTTACACTCACATGACCTTTTCTACTCTTGTACAAACTATTTTTACAAACGCTTATTCCCCATATGCTTCATGTTAATCGAGATGCTAATCTTATTGCTAATTTTCTTGTAGATGCAAGGGGAATTGGTAGGCTTTAAGCGATAGTCAAATGTTTTAAGAGCTGGTTGCTATGTGGCGTATTCCATTCTCTTTGCATGTCTTGGACAATGAATAACGAATTCCCATTTGAGAAAAGTATTGCAAAATTTAAGGGAATGACAAGCAATATCTCGAAAATGGTTCACTCAACAAAAAAAAATGTATATGACCTAAATTGTGTATTTTAACGCGATCTACATTTTTTGTGTAGTAAATTTTTGTCTGTCCCTTATGGTTTATCAGTTATGCAAAAGTCGTTCACAATGAACTTTTGGAGACATTCCCAGAAAATTCGAGATATACATTTTAATTGTCATGATATATATCTTAAACATATGATATATTAATCAAAATCGTTAGAGCCATTTTTGAGAAAATTAAAATTTTCGAAAAATGTTCCATGTAAGGGTAATCTGAGGTGGGGGGATTTTCTTGAAAACTTTCGTGTCGCATCTCTGGAAGATACTGAACCTTTGGTGTTTATCCGACTGTTCGTTTCTGAGTTATGCTGTTCACAGACACACACACACACACACGCACATGTTTCCAAAAATGCTTGTTTGGATGCAGGAGGTCTCAAAATATGTATTTCCGGTGAAACCTCGGTATCGAATTTTTGGGTGGAATACAATACTTCCTACACGTAGTAGAGAAGGTAAAAACTAGTTAACTAAAATAGTCAGTAGTTCTTATTTTATTGCATAACGGACCCTACTTTAAAAACATCCCTCGTAAAAGCAAGCAACACTTCCAATGAGTCTGCACCGTGTCCTCTTTTTTGCAAAACTCATAATAAGAAACTCCATGTTATAATTTCCTGATATTTTTCTCAAAACTAGCTATTTTCCTGACATCCACATATTTGAAACAGGTTCCCTGACTTTCCAGTGTGATGAACCATGGTGTAGTTTACATTAACAGCTTATTATTATGATCATCATCATTATAAACAAGACTGTCTAGTGCTAAAAACTTGCACGAATGCAACACGCCCGGAAGAAGGGGAAATTCCAGTTAACCGAGGATACCTGGAGGGGAATGCAACAAAAGGTGCAGTGTTATGTCTCCCTCACATTCCACAGACAGGTTCAACCAACTTCCAGTCACGGCAACGCAGCTTATATGCACCTCATCAGTGGCGGCTCGTCACTATCAAACCTACTTATGTGTGGTCACTAGGGTGAGGACGTACATGACCAGCTCGAACATTGCTATACCTCAGGACTCCAAAATCGAAAATTCATTGAAAATACATGTTTTGAGGTCCCCTGAATAAAAGAACAGCATTTTTAGAAAAAGGCTCGCTCACATGTGCCTATGAACTGCGTAACTCAAAAACGAAAAGTCGTTTAAACACCAAACTTGGTATTTAAGTTCAGCTTCTTCCAGGGATCTGACACGAAGATTTTCAAGAAAATCCCTCACCCCAAAGTACCCTTTACATGGAAAGTTTCGTTATTTTTCTCAAAAGTGGCTGCAACGATTTGGATTAAAACTTACCACACAAAAAATTTAGATCTCGTTAAAACACACATTTAATTTCACATAACTTTTTTCTGGCATAAACCATTTCAAAGTTATCGCTGTTATTGGTTTGAATGTTACAATACTTGTGTAATGTTTTCAAGTGATGGAATCATTCAATTGTTTCTCGTGTTGTCATGAAAGAGTACGGAATTTCAAGGCCATCATATAGCGACCGGCTTTTAAACTTCTGGCTATCGCTTCAGATTCCTCTATCTACCTACAACGAGATGATTCTTGATTAACATGAAGTAAATTAAAAATCTGCGGTGTTGCACTCACATGACTTTCCCTACTCTTGTACAAACTATTTTTACAAACCTCATGATCCCTACTTCATGTTAATCGAGATAAATATATCCAGATGTTAATCTTATTGCTAATTTTCTTGTAGATGCAAGGGGAATTGCTAGGCTTTAAGCGATAGTCAAATGTTTTAAGAGCTGGTTGCTATGTGGAGTATTCCATTCTCTTTGTATGTCAGTTCAATATTGCAAAAGTCATTAGAATGAACAGTACATTTGGGGACATTTACAGGAAATTCAAGGTATACATTTCATTTGTCATGAAAATATCTTAAACATGTGATATTTTAATCAAAATAGTTAAAGCCATTTTTGAGAAAATCAAAATTTTCTAAAAAAATGTTCTATGTAAAGGATAGTCTGGGGCGGGGAGAGTTTCTTGAAAATCTTCGTGTTGCATCTTTAGAAGATATCTTTTCATTTACCTTTTTCTAAAAATCATATTTATGGATTTAAGGGGGCCTCAAAGCATGATGCATTTCCGGTGAAATCTCGATATCGAATTTTTGGATGGAATGAAATACCTTCTCTCCTACTACGTATTACACGGTAGAAAAAGTAATAAGCTGTCATAAAAGCGATATAAAAATAAACGATAGTGGTTAGAGAAAGCCATGTGAATTAGTGCAATCCTTTCTGGCCTTGCCGCCTGCATACAATGGCAGTGTACACAGAAACCTTCGTCCGACCTGCTGGTTGGTTTTCCCTCACCACATCAAAGGAACGTTTGTGCTGCATTTCCCACATGCATAATTTATATTGTTCAATTTATATGCTTGGTTCTCTGTTATTTTCTACAGACCTTTGATCTAATTCACTCATAGAAACAGTCAAGCGGACGTCATGAACAATTTAATAGAACCTATTCTTGCTTTCTCTACAGCTTAAGTGTGATGATAAATAAAGGAAGGATTGTATTCCACCCAAAAATTAGACATGGAGATTTCAACGAAATACAGGCTACTGGATCCCCTGAAAAGGCATTTTTAGAAGGAACGGTGCCATGGGTGTCTGAAGAGCAGGTAGCACGAAGATTCTTTCGAAATCTGGCACACCAAAATTACTCTTTAGTGTTTATACAGCAAATGTCACGATTTAATTCACGTTGAAGCCAATTTTGAAAAATACACCTCATACTGAGCAAAAAAATAGGTGTTGATGTAGACAATCAAAATGGGATATACATATTGCAAATGCATCAACAAAGTTATATAAGGTTTTTTACCTAATGAAAAATTTAACATACTGGAAAGGTAGAATCAGACGACAAAAATTCAATGCCATGGACCGGATTTGAACTACGGATCTTCCGGTTTACACCCGGTTGCTCTAACCTACCGGTAGGGCATTAAGATCCCCAGCTGACTCGCATTTTCCCCGGTAAACCACAAGGAGATCTCAAATTTTTTTGAAATGACATACCCCAATGGCGACTTACAATGCTGTAAGTAAATGAAATAAATAAAATTATGTTTTGTATTCTGTCAATAGTCCGTGAAGTCCTCTTCATTCTGATTGAATTTGGCATAATTCTCTCTTTATAACTGGGAAGCTGTAGGAGTTAAATAAGAACTTAATATAGGAAAAATGCATATGTGATTTAAACACACAATTTATCTAACAAAAAACTTTTTTGGGGGGGCGAGGATCGCTTAACAATTTCCGAGAAATTCATTACAATTGATACGCATTTTTTACTTCTCTACTACGTATAGTAAGTAGGGGAAGTATTGCATTCCACCCAAAAATTCGATACCGAGATTTCACCGCAAATATATGTTTTGAGACCCCCTGAATCCAAAAAAAAAGCATTTTTGGAAACATGTCCGTGTGTGTGTCTGTGAACAGCATAACTCAGAAACGAACAGTCGGATAAACACCAAACGTGGTATTTAGGTTCAGTATCTTCCAGAGATGCGACACGAAGGTTTTCAAGAAAATCCCCCACCCCAGATTACCATTTACATGGAACATTTTTCGAAAATTTTAATTTTCTCAAAAATGACTCTAACGATTTTGATTAAAATATCACATGTCTAAGATATTTTCATGACAAATAAAATGTATATCTTGAATTTTCTGGGAATGTCTCCAAAAGTATTCTTCATTGTGAACGACTTTTGCATAACTGGTAAACCATAAGAGATAGACAAAATTTTACCACACAAAAAATGTAGTTCGCGTTAAAATACACAATTTATGTCATATACATTTTTTTTGAGTGAACCATTTTCGAGATATTGCTTGTTATTCCCTTAAATTTTCCAATACTGGGAATTCGTTATTCATTTTTTTGTCTTGGATATGCAAAGAGCATTAATCTGTGGCAAAGAGAATGGTGCTGCACCTGGCAACCAGCTATGAAGAGATATGTCTATGCTTAAAGGCTACTGTATTTCTATATTGCCCTTGCAAATACAAAACAAGGGGAACATAGTACGCCTTAAGCGATAGTCAAATATTTTTTAGAACCGGTCGCTATGTGTAAAATGTAATTCTCTTTGCAAGTCAAAAGATCGTTTCTGCAAATGTTTATCTCGATTAATATGAAATAGATGGAGAATAAGAGTTTGTAAAAAATAGTTTGTACGAGAGTAGAGAAAGTCATGTGAGTGTATCACATCAGATTTTTTTTTTTACCCTAAGCCACCATTCTTTTGCTTCTCGTGTCATACAAAGGATACAGGATTTCAAAGTCTATTTCAAAGATTCCTTTAAAGATTTGCTTTCGCTTCAGCCCTTTGTAACCAGAACAAATATGGAATGCCGCACAAACATTTACGTTTATGTGCATTAACCTTAAGTAGATAAAAGAAATGTTTTGTAAGAACTGTTTATAGAAGAGTAGGTACAGAAAGTCATGTGAATGCAACACTCAGCTTTTAATTACTAGGTGTTATATTTTGGGCTTAATCTAGCTAGTGTTTAATGTTGTGCTGGTTGCTTAATAGTTGATATTTTACTTGCTCTACTACGTATAGTAAGTAGGGGAAGTATTTTACTCCACCTAAAAATTCGATATCGAGATTTCCCGGAAATACATGTTTTGAGGTACCCTTAATGCAAAAAAAATTAGAAAAAGGTTCGTGTGTGCGTCTGTGAACAGCATAACTCGAAAAGTGGGATAAATACCAAACTTAGTATTTAGGTTCAGTAATCTTTCAAAAATGCGACACGAAGATTTTCAAGAAAATTTTCCCACTCCAGACTACCCTTACATGGAACGTTTTTCGAAAATTGTATTTCTCAAGAATGGCTGTAACGATTTTGATTAAAACATCATATATTTAAGATACTTTTATGACAAATGAAATGTATATTAGAATTTTCTGGGAATGTCCCCAAAAGTCCTCATCACTGTGAATGACTTTTGCATAACTGGTAAACCGTAAGAGATAGACAAAATGTTACTACACCAAAAATGTAGATCTCGTTAAAACACAGAATTTATTTTTGTGGAGTGAACCATTTCCGAGATATTCCTTGTTATTTGTTTGAATTTTCCAATACTTATACTTTTTCTCAAATGGGAATTCATTGTTCGTTTTTTTAATATTCCCCTTGCACCTACAAGAAAATTAGCAATAAGATTAACATCTCGATATGTTTATCTCGATTAACAAGAAGTAGATGGAGAATAAGCGTTTGTAAATATAGTTTGTACAAGAGTAGAGAAAGTCGTGTGAGTGGAACACATAAGATTTTTTGTTTACGTTTTAACTGATTAGAATACTGATAGAGGAATAATGGAATTTGGGAGACATGTGACTTGTGATTTTTCCCGTGCGGCTGGCGAACATGCCTAAACCGAGACCGGTGGCATTTCGCGGGGACCATCTGGTCGGATCGCCTTATAAGGAAGGTTGCGGTGCCACCGAGCCTAAACAAGATGGCAACTCCAGCTTTCATGGCTCATAAACACTCTCCTCGTAAAACTGCGTTCTCTTGTGGTCTAGTTTTGTTCTGGATCATAAACACTAGCAGCCAGATCTCTCCTTTACAGACATACGAGACATGCAAAGCAGCTTCTTCATCTCCTCAAGACCATATGATGCTGTTAATCCTTATTCATCTTCCTTTGATTTCTATGCTACAGTCGTGGATTTCCATTCTCTTCTTGTCTTTCCTTTTTAATTCTTCTGCTCCTTTACCTTAAGCACCTAAGACAAGAGATAGTGTACCATTTCAATTGACTCTTTATGACACGCGTGCCAGTAATACCAATGACTAATACCGGTATTCCAACCGAGCGGGTTGGCTGAGGCGGCAACGTCTGTGGCCGGCATTCGGGATGCTCCGGGTTCGATTCCCGTTGATTCCGATTCTCCACGATTTCTCCTTTCCTCCATTTCATCTCTCCCTGTCGTGTTTCAAGTGTGTCTTCGGGTCCTGCGGTGATGGCGTTGTCGGGCAGATGGCTAGTTGCTTGCGCATTGAAAAGATTTCTACCTGTGAACGCCAGGATGCGTTTTCTCAGCCGTTTTGGTCGCTTCGCCGCCCTCTATCGGGATTCTTCGCCTCTACTGGTGCGCGGATGCTCAAGCAGGAATTATTAAGGACTTCTGCAGGTCTCTGTTTCCTGGGGGTAGGTGTAGCCACAATAGATCAAGCTGGTCGCAGTGGCGAGGTGTCCCACTCCGATAAACACATCCTGCATCTTACCGGTATTGCAAGTTACTGCGGCTTATAGAAAGAATATGAAACCATTTGGAGCAATGAAGATACAAAAACATCTGTATATTATTAAATGCAGAATAATTAATATCTGAGCGTATAATTACTTACAATGCTATGCTGATAATACGCAATATCACAGTCCGTAGCAGCTGCTCACTTCTCTCCCAAGAAGGGAATGCATGTAAAATACTGTCTTGCTTATCGGTTCAATGCGCCAGGTAATAACAAATAAAATTCTGAGAAAGAAGCTAACGTGCGATTTACGAACATACAAAGACAATCTGATTTATGTCAACTATGGATGCCGAATTATTTCATTATTTATTTCCTACAATTAGTGATGGGACGATATCACTATTTCTTGATACTCGATACCCACTTTATAAAAAAAAGCTGTAAAGGCGACAGCTTGTTCACTAAATTACTTTGCATTGTATGCTTATTCCGAAATTGTTCCTGTTTGACATTCTCCAATTGGCAGAATTTTTTTGTTGTTTTTTTATAATGCCACATGTGTACTTTTTCATGCGGTAATAAATAATTAGCCATGCAACACTCGGAAACATAATAAGTTTGTGGGTTTAACCTTTGTACTACCCACCCTCATACATTAATATATACATGTTTAATACAAAGGTATATTTGACACAATTGGCACTTTGAAGAAAAAATCAAGGCAGTATTATATGAAATGCAGAGATATACAGGAATCAAAGATGTTTGTTTAAGAACACGAGCTTCAATGAAAGTATTATCTCACGTCCTACGTGATTTGTTTCTACTGGATTCACAGATTTTGGTCACCGGAGTAGGTAAATGTAAAGACTGAGAGTGAGTCACCAAGCCAGGCTATTGCAGAAACGTGATTTAGTGCGGCAGCTAAATCAGCTTCATTCACAACTCAGTTAACGCTGCATGTTACATGAGAACCTCACTCCTTCCCGCATTGTTTTGCATGTTTTTATATAGAAACTACAGTCTATGGAATGTTGCAGTCATCGCAGTCAAGATCTATCAAGAACTATAGTCCAGCAGCTCTTTGGAGACATGTGCGAGCCAACGACATGAAGTCTCGACTCCAAATAGTCATAAATATTGGTGTATATTTTTAATATTAATTCTATGGAGAAATTTTAAATGGCAAAATTGCCAAAAACATTATGCTTATAAACTATTGTTATGAAACATTTCTCAAGAAACAATAATAACCGAGAAATTTGGATTTTTTTTAAATTTCATGTCCCATTGGAATCCCCATTGCTTGCAAAGAGTAATTAAGAGGCACATAGCCTGCTTTCGAAGTCACACGTTAGGTATGTTATAATTGCTCCTCGTATTTTAGGCTAAATTCCTATTTTTATGTGAGTGAATAAACTAAAACTAGTTAAATATCTTCACATTTTATATGAAATTCAGATATCTATATGGAACGGGTTTTATGGTGCCTAAAATGTCTATTTTGACCATTGAAACCTATTTTAAGCTTTCAGAGCCTAAAAGTGCCTATGTTAGCATTTGTGCTGTTTCATTAGTATTTTTTACTTTCTCTACTACGTATAGTAAGTAGGGGAAGTTTTGTATTCCACCCAAAAATTCGATACCGAGATTTCATCGGAAATGTATGTTTTGAGACCCCATGAATCCAAAAAAAGCATTTTTGGAAACATGTCCGTATGTGTGTCTGTGTGTGAACAGCATAACTCAGAAACGAACAGTCGGATAAACACCAAACTTGGTATTTAGGTTCAATATCTTCCAGAGATACGACACGAAGGTTTTCAAGAAAATCCCCCACCCTAGATTACCCTTTACATGGAACATTTTTCGAAAATTTTAATTTTCTCAAAAATGGCTTCAACGATTTTGATTAAAATATCATATGTTTAAGATATTTTCATGACAAATGAAATGCATATCTCGAATTTTCTGGGAATGTCTCCAAAAGTATTCTTCATTGTGAACGACTTTTGCATAACTGGTAAACCATAAGAGATAGACGAAAGTTTACTACACAAAAAATGTAGATCGCGTTAAAATACACAACTTATGTCATATACATTTTTTTGTTGAGTAAACCATTTTCGAGATATTGCTTGTTATTCCCTTAAGTTTTCCAATACTTTTTTCTCAAATGGGAATTCGATATTCATTTTTTTTATGTCCTGGACATACAAAGAGAATGGAATGCGCCACATAGCAACCAGCTCTTAAAATATTTGACTATCGCTTAAAACCTACCAATTCCCCTTGCACCTACAAGAAAATTAGCAATAGGATTAACATCTCGATTAACATGAAGCATATGGTGAATAAGCGTTTGTAAAAATAGTTTGCACATGAATAGAAAAAGCCATGTGAGTGTAACACATCAGATTTGTTTTTAATATTAACCCTATGGAGAAATTTTAAATAGCAAAATTGCCAAAAACATTACGCTTATAAACTCTTGTTATGAAACCTTTCTCAAGAAACAATAATAAGTGAGAAATTTCGATTTTTTTGTTTTATTTCATGCCCCATTGGAATCCCATTATTTGCAAAGAGTAATTAAGATGGCACACAGTCTACTTTCGAAGTCAGACATTAGGTGTGTTCTAATTGGTTCTTGTATTTTAGGTTAAATGTCTATTTTTTATGTGAGTGAATAAACTAGAATTAGTTAAATATCTTCACATTTCATAGAAACTCAGATATCTATATGGAAGGGGTTTTGTGGTGCCTATTTTGAACATTGGAACCTATTTTAAACTCTCACAGCCTAAAATTGCCTATGTTAGCATTTGTGCTGTTTCATTAGAATTTCTTTCATGCAGCAATGAAAGATAAAAATATCGATATCATGGGATTGGTTTGTTTCAAATACTTTGTAGTAGTTTAGTTGTAGGAATGAGACATTCTGGGAAAAAGACTGGTTTATTTTAGCACTTGAGCAGGCAGATTCATTCGTTTTGCAGAAAGAGAAACGATTACTTCCCCACCTCTCCGTCTCTTTGTCATCCTCTGGTATTGGTGGGTGACTGCAGTACGGCAGGAATCCCTTTCAAATGGCGCATTTTAACTGTCAATATGCACACATTTGCAAGATTTGTCCATGTTTTCTCTGCTTTTCAAATGTATTTCAAACAGTTCTTTAATATTACTATCCATAACAACGCATTGCGTTTTGCAAACAACATTTTGGGGATGGCTTCTTATCAGCTCTAGAGCATTTAGGACACAAATACACATTGGTATATTTGTAGCGTATGACGCTTTCCATTGTGATTTATTCAGTTAGTTTTGAGAGGTATTTTTTTTAACTTTATAAACTCATATTACGTATTAGCAAAATAAATTAATAATTTAAGACATAATAAAATGTTTCTAGCCATAGTAACTTGGTAAATTTAGTTTTTGTTATTGTATAATTAATTGCATTTTTAAACTTTTAGAAAGAGAAAATACATTTTAGATATATAAAATCTTATGTTTAACTCGTGAATCTAATTTTTTGTGTCTAAAACTGTATCTTCAGTGCAGATTTTTATAATTTGAGAGCATATTCTAGGTGCCTAAAATTTGGTATTTAAGGGCCTAAAAATCCGAGGTCTAGTTATAATACTATTACGTAAGGATAGGCTTGACACCCTCTCTCTCTCTCGCACACACATACAACAAACACTTTTAAAATGCTATTTTTGACTTAGGGTAGTCCATTATTCGCGTTAGCATCAATTGTTCGAAACCAAAATCGAAAAACCCCAGAGCTTCATTAAGTCGCCTAAATACTCTCTGAATGTTCTAAAACTACGAAATTTACTATGGGAAAAATGAAGACCTCGTTAACACAGAGTTTGTATCAAAATTGTCGTGGCATAAACTATTTCCGAAATATTGGCTTGCTTGTTAACAAGCATTTTACTTGCACTTGTTATTATGGAAAATAAATGTTACTGTGGAAAAATGAGAATGCCATGTCAGGCTAAACATTGTTCAAAATTATATTTGAAGGTGCGGACATTGAGTAATGTAATGTAACAACTTATATCTGTCCGTTTTGGGGATGATATTTTGTAACAAAGAGGATAATTTGAAAACGAATCAAATTTCTTGCGGTATTGCAACTAATCCATGTTGAAATGAATGAAATGCTAATTATTTGATAGATATACAAAAGATACGCAAAGAATTCACTTAACTGTAAAATCAACAATGTTTTGACTCCAGCAGTTTTTGTAACTTTGCTTTTTTACTTTCTCTACTACGTAAGTACCTATAGTAAGTAGGGGAAGTATTGTATTCCACCCAAAAATTTGATGTCGAGATTTCACCGAAAATGAATGTTTTGAGGCCTCCTAAACCCCAAAAAAGCATTTTTAGAAAAAGGTCCATGTGTGACTGTGAACAACATAACTCAAAACGAAAAATAGGATAAATACAAAACCTGCTGTTTAAATTCAGTATCTTCCAAAGATACGACACGAAGGTTTTCAAGAAAATCCCCCACCCCAGACTACCCTTTACATGGAACATTTTTCGATTTTTTTTTTATTTTCTAAAAAAATGGCTCTACCGATTTTAATTAGAATATCATACATTAAAAGATATTTACATGACAAATAAAATGTATATCTTTAATTGTCTGAGAATAGCCTGTGAAGTCCTCTTCGTTCGGAAGGAATTTATATAATCTTGTATAACTGGTAAACGTTAACGATAGACGAAAGCGTACTATGCAAAAAATGTAGATTTCATTAAAAAAAATCTGATGTGTTACACTCACATGACTTTCTCTACTCTTGTACAAAGTATTTTTACAAACGCATATTCTCCATCTAGTTCATGTTAATCCAGATAAACATCTGCAGACCCTATCTTATTGCTAATTTTCTTGTAGATGTAGGGGAAAATATGTTTACAAGGGCAATATAGAAAAACAGTAGCCTTTAAGCACATACATATCTGTTAATAGCTGGTTGCTAGGTGCCGCACCATTCCCTTTGCCACAGATTATAACTCTTTGCATATCCAAGACAAAAAAAATGAATAACGAATTTGAGAAAAAGTATAAGTATTGGAAAATTTAAGGAAATAACAAGCAATATCTCGAAAACGGTTCACTCAACAAAAGAAATGTATATGACATAAGTTGTGTATTTTAACACGATCTACATTTTTTGTGTAGTAAAATTTTGTCTATCTCTTACGGTTTACCAGTTATGCAAAAGTCGTTCACAATGAAGGATAATTTTGGAGACATTCCCAGAAAATTCGAGATATACATTTCATTTCTCATGACATTATCTTAAACATATGATATTTTAATCAAAATCGTTAGAGCCATTTTTGAGAAAATTAAAATTTTCGAAAAATGTTCCATGTAAAGGGTAGTCTGGGGTGGGGGGATTTTCTTGAAAACCTTCGTGTCGCATCTCTGGAAGATACTGAACCTAAATACCAAGTTTGGTGTTTATCCGACTGTTCGTTTTTGAGTTATGCTGTTCACAGACACACACACAGACACACACACAGACACACACACAGACACACACACACACAGACACACACACACAGACACACACACGGACATGTTTCCAAAAATGCTTTTTTTGGATTCAGGGAGTCTCAAAACATGTATTTCCGGTGAAATCTCGGTATCGAATTTTTGGGTGGAATGCAATACTTCCCCTACTTACTATACGTAGTAGAGAAAGTAAAAATTCTGTGTTACACTCACATGACTTTCTCTACTCTTGTACAAAGTATTTTTACAAACGCTTATTCTCCACCTACTTCATGTTAATCGACATAAACATTTGCAGACTCTATCTTATTGCTAATTTTCTTGTAGATGCAAGGGGAATATATATTTACAAGGGCAACATAGAAAAACAGTAGCCTTTAAGCACATACATATCTCTTAATAGCTGGTTGCTAGGTGCAGCATATTCCCTTTGCCACAGGCTAATACTCTTTGCATATACAAGATAAAAAATCTGCTGTGTTACACTCACATGACTTTCTCTACTCTTGTACAATCTATTTTTACAAACGCCTATTCTTCATATGCTTCATGTTAATCGAGATATCGAGATGTCAATCTTATTGCTAATTTTCTTGTAGATGCAAGGCGAATATGGTAGCTTTTAAGCGATAGTCAAATATTTTAACGCTGGTTGCTATGCGGCGCATTCCATTCTCTTTGCAAGTCCAGGACATAAAAAATGAATAACGAATTTGAGAAAAAGTATAAGTATTGGAAAATTTAAGGGAATAACAAGCAATATCTCGAAAACGGTTCACTCAACAAAAGAAATGTATATGACATAAGTTGTGTATTTTAACGAGATCTACATTTTTTGTGTAGTAAAATTTTGTCTATCTCTTATGGTTTACCAGTTATGCAAAAGTCGTTCACAATGAAGAATACTTTTGGAGACATTCCCAGAAAATTCAAGATATACATTTTATTTGTCATAAAAGTATCTTAAACATATAATATTTTAATCAAAATCGTTAGAGCCATGTTTGAGAAAATTAAAATTTTCGAAAAATGTTCCATGTAAAGGGTAGTCTGGGGTGGGGGGATTTTCTTGAAAACCTTCGTGTCGCATCTCTGGAAAATACTGAACCTAAATACCAAGTTTGGTGTTTATACGACTGTTCGTTTCTGAGTTATGCTGTTCACAGACACACAGACACACACACAGACAGACACACACACGGACATGTTTCCAAAAATGCTTATTTTGGATTCAGTGAGTCTCAAAACATGTATTTCTGGTGAAATCTCGGTATCGAATTTTTGGGTGGAATGCAATACTTCCCCTACTTACTATACGTAGTAGAGAAAGTAATAACGAATTCCCATTTGAGAAAAACTATTGGAAAATTTAAGGGAATAACAAGCAATATCTCGAAAATGGTTCAGTCAACAAAAAATATATATGACATAAATTGTGTATTTTAACGCGATCTACATTTTTTGTGTAGTAAAATTTTGTTTATCTCTTATGGTTTACCAGTTATGCAAAAGTTGTTCACAATGACGAATACTTTTGGAGACATTCCCAGAAAATTCAAGATATACATTTCATTTGTCATGAACATATCTTAAACATATGATATTTTAATCAAAATCGTTTGAGCCATTTTTGAGAAAATTAACATTTCGAAAAATGTTCCATGTAAAGGGTAATCTGGGATGGGGGGATTTTCTTGAAAACCTTCGTGTCGCATCTCTGGAAGATATTGAACCTAAATACCAAGTTTGGTGTTTATCCGACTGTTCGTTTCTGAGTTATGCTGTTCACAGACACACAGACACACACACAGACAGACACACACACGGACATGTTTCCAAAAATGCTTATTTTGGATTCAGTGAGTCTCAAAACATGTATTTCTGGTGAAATCTCGGTATCGAATTTTTGGGTGGAATGCAATACTTCCCCTACTTACTATACGTAGTAGAGAAAGTAATAACGAATTCCCATTTGAGAAAAACTATTGGAAAATTTAAGGGAATAACAAGCAATATCTCGAAAATGGTTCAGTCAACAAAAAATATATATGACATAAATTGTGTATTTTAACGCGATCTACATTTTTTGTGTAGTAAAATTTTGTTTATCTCTTATGGTTTACCAGTTATGCAAAAGTTGTTCACAATGACGAATACTTTTGGAGACATTCCCAGAAAATTCAAGATATACATTTCATTTGTCATGAACATATCTTAAACATATGATATTTTAATCAAAATCGTTTGAGCCATTTTTGAGAAAATTAACATTTCGAAAAATGTTCCATGTAAAGGGTAATCTGGGATGGGGGGATTTTCTTGAAAACCTTCGTGTCGCATCTCTGGAAGATATTGAACCTAAATACCAAGTTTGGTGTTTATCCGACTGTTTGTTTCTGAGTTATGCTGTTTACAGACACACACATGGACATGATTCCAAAAATGCTTTTTTTTGGATTCAGGGGGTCTCAAAACATGTATTTCCGGTGAAATCTCGATATCGAATTTTTGGGTGGAATACAATACTTCCCGTACTTAATACGTAGTAGAGAAGGTAAAAAAAGTAATTTATTTCAATATAGTTCTTTTTGTGGCATAACACTTTTCTGAGATATCCGTTGTTATGGTTGGATTGTTCAATACTTCATTCTTTAGTCTTTGTTGATTTTCAATTGTTTCGTGTAACAGTATGGAATTTTAAGGCCAGCGTATAGCGTCCAGTTCTTAAACATTTGACTATCGCTGTTCCCTTTGTATCTATAACGAAATATGTAATGTAGCTATTTCTGCAAAGATTTATTTCGATTGAAATGAAGTAGATAAAAAAAAATAAACTTTAGTAAGAATAGTTTGAGTACCCACTTAAAACATACAGAGGTGAGAGAAAGTCATGTGAATGTAAAACATCAGAATATTATATTCTAAAGTTCCTAGGATATAATAGCTTAAAATCCTAAATTTTATATTAGTTATTCATTCTGGAATAAGAACACACTTCTTGCCAGTTTAGTTGTATATAATTGGCAATAACGTTTACTTACAATTAGTAATTATATCAAATATCCTACAAATATTAATTTTATGTTTATTCAGTCTAGTTCGTTCACCTCTACGGCCCCTCCCCAGCTCGCGGGTTTTATTCCGTGCCCTCCGTGAAAAATGTGTTGATATGTAAAACCCGACTGGCTGGCCATCAATTTATAGTGCTAAGGAGCTTATTCCGCAGTTGAGTGTATGGCGTTCCCTTTCCATTTTAAACAATAACATTAACGCCCAACTGTTGCTCTCAAAACAAAACCAACATGAACTCTCAAGTTACCAGAGCATCAAATGAGAACATTACAAAAGATTTACTCACCCTCCCGGTCCCAAATCAGCTGGAAGAATCTTTTCCAGCAATGGTACCTCCTCTTAAAGAACTTCAACAACAGCTGCTGTTGCTCCTTGCTGACTATGAGTATGCTCTTCGCCTTTCTTCACTTCTCCCGCCTCTCCTTTACTTCCCCACTCTGTTCCAGGAGGTGGAGGAGGAGGCGATGCTTGCCTCGCATGACCCCGTTCGTTTGTAATGCCAGCCAAATGTTTCATTATCGAAATTATTCGTGTTCTCATGTCTACGCGTTATTCGATACAACAATAATATCGAAAAAGTTGAAGCATAACGTAATCGTTTCCTTGGCAACAGTAAACAATCGCGTACGCGTGAAGCAACAAAGAAACACACGTAGCATGGCCTTAGTTAACTCGATGGAGATTGTTTCACAAAACAACAAAGGCGAAAGAACAAAACGAAGATGTTTTGGTTGTTCTGTGAAGCAAAGTAAAGAAAGAAAGAAAAAACACAAATGAAGCCGTTATTACTACCATTTACATATAATAAATAGAGGGCACATAGTATTTCACCGAAAATACAGTTTTGAGATCCACTGCACACGAAAAAAGCAATGTTATAAAATTGTCCACATACTCGTATGTCTATGAACAGCATAACTCAAAAACAAAACGTCGGAAAAATATGAAACTTAGTATTTAAGTTCAGCACCTTCCAAGTGTGCGACCAGACGATTTTCAAGGATATACTCGCCAAACTACCTCTTTTATATAGAACATTTTCGTTACTTTTAAGTTTCCAAAAATGATTGTAACTGTTTTTATCAAAATATCACATGTTTAAGATATTTGCACGATTAACAGTATTTACTGAATTTATGTGAATAGGCTGTGAACTCCTGAATTAATATTGTACAGCTGGTAAATCATGAGAGAGAGAGAGAGAGAGAGGGAGAGAGAGAGAAACTTACTGCACAAAAAAGGCAGAGCTCATTGAAATAAACGATTTGTCAAAAAACTATGTTTGCGCATTAGCTATTTCAAAAATATTGTTGTCACATTATTTAAGTTTCCCAGATTGAACTGTTATGCAACACCTGTAAAGCATGTCTTACGGGATTCTTCTTTTTTCCCCACACTGTTTTATCAGAAACAAAAGACAGGATAATTGTGCGAACATTTGGGTTTTGTTTTCCTTATCGTGCACATAACTGAGTCATATTGTTTAATTTGAGATTATTTCTACTGAAAAATTATTTTGGGACGTAACGTAAATAGTAAAACTACTTTTTATTACAATACTACAGAGGGGAGCCATAGACTACGAGCCGGCTGCGCGGTGTTTTTCCTGTCCGCGTCCTCGGCGCTCGTTGCCGTCTGACGCTATCATAGAAAGGCGCGGATGGAAGCATACAACATTTTTAAAACTAATTTTAAAGGTTTTATTAACAACTTTATGAAAGTGTGTTTGAGGACAGAATTATTAGTAGAGATTTGTACCCCCCCCTCGGTCCCCCGACCTAACCCCCTGCGATTTCTATCTCCGGGGTAACTTAAAACAAAGTGTACAGGACAAACCCACACACCCTGGAAGAATTAAAACAAAATATCTGCCAGGAAATTGCCAGCATTTCTCATCGTGAACTATGGCGAGTGATGGATAGTTTCCTAAAGAGGTGTCAAAAATGTATGGATAACGACGGTGGCCAGTTTCAGCATCTCCTTTCATAAAGCTGGTAAGTAAAGGCTTTAAAAGTAGTTTTAAAAATGTTGTATGGTTTCATCAGCGCGTTTCTATGATAACGGTAAACGGCAACGAGCGCCGAGGACGCGGACAGGAAAAACACGCGCAGCCGGTTCGTAGTTTTTTGGCTCTCCCTGTATAATATGTAAGGGATAGAGAAACCCATGTGAGCGTAACATCCACTGCAGGACATATCAAGAGTAGTATGGATCTGCGGCGGAACCCCTTGAATAAAATACAGCATTAGTGATATTGCCATTCCTTTAGTGACGTACGTTGTGTGGAGTGTGTCCTTGTATACTTGGACTTAGGCACGATGTGAGGAAAACTCACTGAAAGCATATAACACTCGGACATGGAGAAGAAAGGAGAGTAAAACGAACAGATAAATTAAGGTTTGAAAACAGTGGACAAAGGAAGAAAGATACTGAATCTGATCAGGAAACTGGCTGCTTCATTGGATAAGAAAATACTTGCTAAGAAGTGCACTGAAGCAGAAGGGTTATCAAGACGATAGATAGCATTAAGATAAAGCAGACAAAGTCGAAAACGAACAAAATACGAAGCAAGCTGGATTTGCAGAGAAAACCCTTCTTCTTTGCACTAGAAACTCAATGGCGCGATAGTTCAAGAGTGCCATGACCTACCGCAAGACCGCTGCAACATCTGCTTCCATCCAAACATAATACATGTCATTGTGTATGACAAACAAACGTCATTCATCTGTTCAGTTGCCAGGCGCGAGGTAGATGGTAGTAAAGGTTAATATCACTTGTAAGGAATTGTGTACGTTTATAGCCTGCAGTGGCGTAGCTTGACACTGTGCTCTGGGCGTACTAGATTTTAAAAATTGAGTTTAGAATTTTTTTAATTATGCATAAATTCCCCTACATTAGTATTTCCTAAAATAATATGAATTTTCCTTATTTATTAGATTATTATTATTAGGTAGTTGTTTTAGTAGTCATTAGTAACACTACTAATTGCTGAAATTGACTTAACATACATTTTAAACTAAACTAGATTATAAAATATAGCGTTAGGTGTAACTTTACAAACTGTTGACAAAGGAAAACAAAGTAGGTACTCACTCAGATTTTCTTGTATGTAGCCTCCAGTCGGCGATTTTTCTTCTCCGCGAAGATGTCAATCACACGTTCTTTAAAAGTATGGTCACCACACATTTCACTTAAACTGTTTATCAATTGCTAATGTCGCTAAATAAGAGAGTCTTTGGTTTACCATAAAGTTCCTCAAATAAGTTTTAATTCTTTTAAGCGTGCTCAAACTACATTCACTGTTGGCTGTAGTGACAGGCAATGTTAAAACTAGTCCCAATAATTTAGTGGTCTCTGTGTACACCAAAGTATTGTTCACCAAGTAAATCTAATCCAATAACTCTAAAAAAAAACTGCCTTTGTTGCTGAGTTTTTAATAAGTAATCCACTAAACCGATGGAATTATCTATATTTCCAAAATCATAAATAATGATTTTAGAAGTATGGATAATGAAAACAATACCAGGTTAACACTTTACTGCTCTGCACGCACATAATGCTGGTTCACCAATAACTGAAGAATGAAATGTTTGTTACACTGCCTTGCCCTACCCTTGTCTCCAGCCCCTAATGTCCTGTTTCTGGACCTTGGAGAGAGCAGGTACACAGAGACTAAACACCTCATTAAACGTGTTAAGTTTCTGCTGCTGCCTTTGTGCCCTTAATGCACAACAAAACATAGGCATATCTTCCTACAACGAGAGCTCGAAATTTAGTGGAAAAAGCTATACAACTTCACTCTTGATGAGACTTTCATCCCAGTCTCAACTCGACTTTGTTGCCCCATCATGAGATTTCTAAGCTGCCTAAGTACACAGCACTACAATCTGACAGCAGTAGGGGTTAAGGCGTTGGGGTTAGTTTCATCACTTGTTTGAGGCTGTCTTTATTTTGCGTCAGTATCTTGTCTTCTCTGATTGTTTCGAAGACCGCGCCGTTGATGGTAGTCCCGGGTTCGATGCCCGTTCGGGTTGGAGTCGAACGGGGTGTATGGTAGAGATAGAAGTAATGCTAAAATTCACTGTACCTCCATCCGACGTGGCTTCGTCTTGTTGTCCTTCTCGCTGTTACCCTGGCAGTTGGTTCTCAGCGGTGATGCGTGCATGGACTCTGCCTATCATGATTGTTAATAAGCTCGTCGATCTCAGTGGTGGTACTAGGAGCTCAGAGGAGAATTTGCTACTCGCTGTAATGTTTGGTTTATGATTATTTATTGTTACTCCTTCATTCTAACACTACATAATGTTCCTGTTCACTTATCACCATTTTTGCGCGCCAACTTCGTTTGACGGAGTATCGTGGATTCTTTGTCTGTATCTAAAAGTCAACTCTTCAACTCCTTTAACTGTTTAACAACGTTTCAACTGTTTAATCTAAAAGTCAGCTGTGAACTGAACTATTTTGGGGTGAATCTCGACTATTTAAAGAACACAAAATCCCACCTAAAATTTTGGTATCGGATTTCTTATTGTTTAGTTTGTATATATCATGTGACCTTTTTCCCGGGCTTCTCTTGGTAAAACTGCCGTTCTGTTATATTTCCCTCATTCCATACTTCCGGAGCGGAAACAAATAAAGTCATAAAACCTTACCCTTCGATTCTAACACAAAAGATCCCGTTTTCACTGCACATGCGAACAGCATATTTCTACCCTAACTGCAGAGTCAAGACATTCTAAACTTAGTTAAACAGGAACATTATGTACACGACAAATATTACATTATAAAAAATTACTATTTACATAGTTTTCACATTGTACGCATATATCATTTAGTATATATCAAATTATACACTGAATAAATTAGCACATAATAAAATTAATTCGGGCACATCTGTCTCAATTTATATGCTTAAAAATGTACTTATTTTCTTGGCAATTTATTTAGGTAGGTCTCAAAGTCCACCCTTACGCTACGCCACTGATATCCTGTGGAACACTGTGAAGTGTCATATAGGTTATTTATTTAACAGTTTACATAAATGTTTATAGTAATGGGAACAGAAGCTAAGAAGAGACGTAAACTAAGAAGAAACGCAAACAGTAATGAATGTGTTAGATTATTCAAGTAAAATCAGTGTTAGTAAGCTAGTAAAAGAAACAGCTAAGTAAAGCCTTTAAAAGTAGTTTTAAAAATGCCTTTCTATGATAGCACCAGACGGCAACGAGCGCGGAGAACGCGGACAGGAAAAACATCGTGCAGCCGGTTCGTAGTTTTTTGGCTCTCTCTGTATATTGGCAAGATTAATGCTTATGCCGGTGATTAAAATCTAGTCCATACTATGCTAATAATAATAATAATAATAGTAATAATAATAATAATAATAATAATAATAATAATAATAATAATAATAATATGTGGTACGACAGCACTGACAAACCATATCCGACCAATTTGACTGTCGGCCTCACGCCCACAGCAAAATGGGTGATCAACCAATGATGTGGTTAGCATCATGCTTTTTCCAGATACTCACAGTAGCTCCTTATATTCTTCAAGGTGTGAGTGGGCACCGCTCCTATAAAGGGACCAAAAAATCCGCACCTCCATGGGTGGGCTGAGCCCATGAGTATTCCGGGCAGGGAACCGAGCATGACGCTTCAAACCATTCGCTCACTCTCTCCTTGTTGCAAATTTAATGCAAGTAAAGGAGTTATAACACAAAATGAAACAAACTAATGAAAAATTCAGTTTTTACCTTTATGTAGTTCCTTGGTGTATTAGAAACCTGATAACGTGTGAGGCTCGCATTCGAGAGCTCCCGGGTTCGATCCCCGTCGACCGTCTACTCTGACCTGAACTTTTTTTAGGTTTTCCCTGGGTGGTAGGCGAATGCTTGGTCTTATCTACCACGATTTCCTTTTCATAATTTTCCTTTCATTCTCTTTCCTTCTCATCTTTCAAGTGTGCTTTTAGGTTTCGTGGTGTATGGCGGTGCCGGACAGATAGCGCGGATGCTCGCTCAAAGGAAAGAGTACTCCCGTGGACACTAGAGGGCTGAAACTGTTAGGACTTCCGCGGTCTCTGTGGCTTGTAGCCCCTGTGGTACCTTCACTTCATCCCTTCCTTTTAGAGAGTGTTAGCCTCAATAGATCTATGCGAGATGTCCCCCTCCGTTGTATAACCCATAGGTATATCCTTACAGTTAGATCTCTCTCTTCAACAAATGTTAAGCTATGTAGATGCTTTTGTGCATGTTCTTAAAACCATAAAATTGTTTCCCTCTCAAAAGTAATTCGGTTAACCTGAAAAAAAAGTTATTTCAGAAAGTAAAAAAAAAAAAAAAAAAAAAATCGCAATAACTGTGCATTCAACAATTCAATTTGTGTATGCGTAAAATAGTACAAATCTTTAGCAATTACGAAAATAAAATTGAATCGAAACAAATTTAAAGGGATTGGAACATTTGAAAGTGAATAAAATAAGGTGTAACCAGCGTATCTGCGAATGCACTGAGGCAGCATAACTGGATATCTCAACAAGCCTGCACAGGATTACACTTCTAGCTTTAGCAGTTCCAAAAATGGTAGGTACCGAGGTATATTTAGGTATACTTCCACAGCACTTATCGGCCGTAAACAAAAAGTATGACATGAAAGCGCAAAGAATGCTGAAGGTACTCACATGAAAGGGGAAAGAAAATCCTTAGGAAAAAACCATGTCCGAAGTATCACAGAATACATGGAATTTACTCCCACCCCTACGATGGCTATGTTGTTAAAGGTAAAGATACGAGGGCAGAGCACCACACGCAGGCCAGTCGGCCCATTGTCCTTACAAAGTAACCCCTGGGAGGGATGAGGGGAGAGACCCGAAGGGCGACCAGATCCAGATGCCGACGGGCGCAAGCATGGACGGGGTTCCTAACGTTTCCAGATAAACGCATCTGGAACACCGTCGCCTGGTCCTACAACCCTGAAACACATGACAAGGAAGATGATGGGTACAGGAAATGAGAGGAAGGAGAATCGTGGTAGAAGATGAACCACCCCAGTATTCACCTGGCGACCCGGGGAAACCACGAAAAACCCAGAGTGGGTGGTCGCCGGGACCTCCCGAATGCGAGCCATTCCGCTCGGTGGCCATATTGTTACTTCATCACCTGTGGTCGGTGGAGCAAGTATTCCATTCCACCTTAGAGTTCCCTACCAGACTTAACCGAAAATAGGTTTTCAAATCCACTGAAACCAAAACAAAGCATTAATTTTAGAAAAAGGTTGTATGTGTGTCTGTGAACGAAAATTTAGATAAATAGCACACTTGCTATGAGACTTCAACACCTTTCAAAGATGTGACACTAAGATTTTCAACAACAAAAATTCCCCTTTCCTAAGCTACCCTTTACATGGAAAATGTTTCGTTATGTTTTTTATTTTTAAAAAATGGCACCGACAATTTTTTTTATAAAATACGAGTACCATATCTGTGACAAAATATGAGAATAAAACACATATCTTGAATGTTCTGTGAATAGCCTATGAAGAACCCTTCAAACTGTTTTTTACTTTCTCTACCATGTACATAGTAGGTAGAAAAGGTATTGCATTCCACCTAAAAATTCGATACCGAGATTTCACCGGAAATACATGTTTTAGGAGCCCCTGAATAAAAAAGATGCATTTTTAGAAAAAGGTTCGTATGCGTCAGCATAACTCAAAAATGTAAAGTCGGATAAATACCAACCTTGGTATTTAGATTTAGTACACTACGTGATCAAAAGTATCCGGAGACCTGGCTGAAAATGATGTACAAGTTCGTGGCGCCCTCCATTGGTAATGCTGGAAGTCAATATGGTTTTGGGCCACCCTTAGCCTTGATGACAGCGTTCACTCTCGCAGGCATACTTTCAATCAGGTGCTGGAAGGTTTCTTGGGGAATGGCAGCCCATTCTTCACGGAGTGCGGAACTGAGGAGAGGTAGTGATGTAGGCCGGTGAGGCCTGACACGAAGTCGGCGTTCCAAAGCATCCCAAAGGTGTTCTATAGGATTCAAGTCAGGACTCCGTGCAGGCCAGTCCATTACAGGCATTTTGTTGTCGTGTAACCATTCCGCCACAGCCCGTGCAGTATGAACAGGTGCTCGATCGTGTTGAAAGATGCAATCACCATCCCCGAATTGCTCTTCAACAGTGGGAAGCAAGAAGAAGCTTAAAATATCAATGTAGGTCTGCGCTGTGATCGTGTCGCAAAACAACAAGGGGTGCAAGCCCCCTCCAGGAAAAACACGACCACACCATAGCACCACTACCTCCGAATTTCACTGTTGGCACTACACACGCTGGCAAATGACGTTCACCGGGCATTCACCATACCCACACCCTGCCATCAGATCGCCACATTGTGTACCATGATTTGTCACTCCACACAACGTTTTGCCACTGTTCAATCGTGTAATGTTGACGCTCCTTACACCAAGCGAGGCGTGTTTGGCATTTTCCTGCGTGATGTGTGGCTTATGAGCAGCCGCTCGATCATGGAATCCAAGGTTTCTCACCTCACGCCTGCCATAGTACTTGTGGATCCTGATGCAGTTTGAAATTCCTGTGTGATGGTCCGGATAGATGTCTGCCTATTACTCTTTACGACCCTCTTCAACTGTCGGTGGTCTCTGTCAGTCAACAGACGAAGTCGGCCTATACGCTTTTGTGCTGTACATGTCCCTTCGCGTTTCCACTTCACTATCACATCAGAAACAGTGGACCTAGGGATGTTCAGGAGTGTAGAAATCTCGCGTACAGGCTTCTGACACAAGTGACACCCAATCACCTGACCACATTCGAAGTTCGTGAATTCCACGGAGTGTCCCATTCTGCTGTTTCACAATGTGTAATGACTACTGAGGTCGCGGATAATGAGTACCAGGCAGTAGGTGGTAGCACGATGTACCTAAGATGAAAAATGTATGTTTGTGGGGTGTCCGGATACTTTTGATCACATAGTGTACCTTCCAAAGA
This sequence comes from Deroplatys truncata, assembly GCA_030765065.1. Classification (NCBI taxonomy): domain Eukaryota; kingdom Metazoa; phylum Arthropoda; class Insecta; order Mantodea; family Mantidae; genus Deroplatys; species Deroplatys truncata. The sequence goes on along the minus strand of CM060975.1, from coordinate 300,845,673 downwards.
TGCGACACAAAGATTTTCAGGAAGTACCCCACCGCAAACTACTCTTTACATGGAACATTTGTCGAAATTTTTTATTTTCTAAAAAATGGTTCTAACGATTTTGATTAAAATACCACATTTTACGCAAAATAAAATGTATATCTTGAATATTCTGGGAATAACCTGTAAAGTCTTCAACATTCGGTAGGAATTTTGTATAATTTTATTTTACTGATAAACGTTAAGCGATAGACGAAAACGTACTACACAAAAAATGTAGATCTCTTTAAAACACACAATTTATTTCAAATAGCTTTTTTTTGTGGCATTAGGCATTTCCGAGATATTTGTTATTAGTGGTTCGAATTCATTAGTTGGTCATTCTCTTAGTCTTTTTAACATTCAGTTGTTTCTCGCGATTGCATGGAAACAGTAGGTAGAGAATTTTAAGGCAGCATATAGCGTCCAGTTCTTAAACATTTGACTATCGCTGTTCTCTTTGTATCTATAACGAAATGTGTAGTGTAGCTATTTCTGCAAAGGTTTATTTGTATTAAAACGAAGTAGATAGAAAAATAAGATTTCGTAAGAATAATGTTTATACTCATTAATAAATGATGGGGTAGAGAAAGTTATGTGAGTGTAAGACATAATTTTTTTTAAATATTATTAATTTTCTACGGTTCCCTTATATATCCACGAGATCCAGTGCGTTAAAACGTTGTGGAAACACTGCATTTATCCAGAAAGTAATGTTTTGCTTTGAGAAAGCTGCAAAGAAAGCATCTCTCAACATCTCAAGGCTGAGAACTCGAAGTGCAGAGAGGCAGGCGTCATTTTGCATGGTGCTTGGAATGTGTTCGCCTTCCCAGCAACCGGAAGATCTTAAATGGCGAGGCGAGAGAGAGGGCAGTGACGTAATGATTATGTGGATAAACTCTGCCATAAACTGCTGCAGCCTACTTCATTACTCTTAATAAACTCTCTGGTTTCCTCACTCAGCGTCATAAGGCAGAAACATCACCATGAAGATTTCTAACGGCTTAAAGGAACTGCGTATAAAAAGCATCTTATATTTAACACACTGCTTCCAGAATGTTATCAGATAAAACGACAAGGCTCCCAAGGACTCCTAAGCATGCTTGAAAACTCATTTGTGCGAATAAATAGTTATTCCGGAGGGGAATCCAAATAGCGCGTTTGTATTTGTCTCAACAAAACGAATATCTCGAATTAGGTTGCCAAATTAAGTTGAACAAGATCAGCGAGTAATGAATTTTCTTTTATCTAATGTGTTTAGTTCTAGGGAAATAAAGTTCAATACAGGAATTCTTAATTATTATATGTACAAGCAATTTTCCTACTTTTTTTTTTTAAAACCCTCCAAGCTCGTTTGCTTTTTGTTAACTAAAATATTCGGACCTTTCAAAACTCGAAGAAACAGAACACAGTCAAGGATAGTCTCAGATACACAAACATTAAGGGGGAGGGAAGTACACAGACCATGATAATCTGAAATTTATAAATATTTGTGATGTATAAAAATTCCCAAGGCAAGGGTTATATGAGACGGACAAACATCTGGGATATTTAAAAATTCTAAAATCAGTATGAAGCAACGACAATCTGAAATCCGCAAATATTTGGGATACAACTTAAAAATTTCAACCGCGGGATGGCTCAGGCAGTAATGTATGTGACCCGCATTCGGGAGGTCTTGGGTTCGATTCCCGTTGCCGACCTTCCTGATCCATGGATTTTTTCGGAGGTTTCCCTAGGTCGCTAGGCGAATGCTGGAAGGAGTCCCCCGAATTTCCTGTCACTCCATTTCACCGTCATTCTATTTCACTTCACCGCTTGGTTTATTTCAGGGTTGTTCGTATCGGCGTGTGCATGGCAGGGGAAAAGGATGCTGTGTGGAAACCTTCGTTCCTCGGAATGGGGGCGGTTTCTGGCTCCCCAGGGGATGTGTAAGCCCACAGAGGGAGGGGAGGCGGCTGCACCGGTACCCATTCGGGGAGTTTAAATGTGTGAATGGGAGGGACCCCTCTGGTCCCCCCGTGGGCCAGTTAGTGTATCTTCAATGAGAAAGCAGTACAAGGAACAGTTACGAGTTTTACATTATCTAAAATAGAGATGCAGAGGAATGTGCAGGGCTGCTAAGAGGGGGAGGGGGGCAAGTGCATAGAACTCCATGAGCAATAAGGGCCCGTCAGATTAAAATTAAATGATTCATGACTTTTTCTTGCAAATATTACATCATTCCGAAAGTAATGCCTCTTATTTATTTTCATTGAGATTATGACAGATACAGAAAGCAGAATAGCACAAATATTTCAGCTACATGTTATTATTTTCCCACACAATCACCATCATTCGTTGTGCATTTTTACCAACGATGAACAAGAGCATCCGTGCAATGCTCGTAAAAATCTGAACCAGCTGAGGCTAGCCACTGGCTTACAGCTGTGATAACAGCATCTGAGTCTGAAAAATGTTGGCCACATAGTGCATCTTTCATAGGCCCAAAGAGACGGAAGTCCGAACGTGTTAAATGTATGGTAGATGTGGTAGGACAGTCCAATCAAATTTAGTAATGAGCTACATGGTTGCAAAACTGGTGTGGGGCCTTTGGTCTTGTGAAAGCATTCGCTGGACCCATCTCGCACACACTTTGCGATAATTAAAGTTGCGTAACATGTTGTCTAAGGCATTACAGCTCTACACACAATTCCTTGGTCGTAATCCACCGATCAGTATGGATGAGTTGATCGAGATGCTGTTCATTATTTGCTATGACAGCCGAGCAGCGTCGACCAGGGCGTGGCTTGTCCTGCACATCCTTTTCACCACTTCTGAAACGCTGTACCCGCCGCCTCACATCTAATGTAACGTCTCCACACACCTTTAGCAAATGTCGATGGATTTCAATTGGCGCAATAAGGAATTCAGTCACACATCTCTGTTTTGTACGCTCCCCTGCTGCTGGACAACGAAAATAACAGGATACTAGCGGGAAAGTTCAACAGTTAATACTGCACCAATATAATCTGGCTCGGACAATCAAAGGCAACACAAAAAATGGGAGCATTACTTTCAGATTACCTTCTATATTCTTCTCACACAAAACTGATACTATAAATTGCATAAGGGCATAATTTATTGATGTTAATATTCCCACTTGCAACTAATGAGATATAAAATGCAGCAGAGAGCCGAACATCGTTTACCCCGCGTTGCTCGCTGTGTTAATCGACCAGCACCTCTAGTATACTTAAGACTCTCCCAAGGAGCCAAACCAAATCAGCGCCGTCAGTTGTAATAATATACCATCCATTGTTGTTCCAGTACCTACTGTTATGGTGTTAACAGCCTTTTAGTGTTTTATCAGCACATTTATTTCATTGTAATCCTGTGTACCGTTAATTAATTAGTGTTACTGTTTAAATGAAAAACGAACAATGAGGTATAAAGCATAAGTCAGGAGCCGAGAAGATAGTGAAGGCGTAAAAGATGAACTAATGTCAAGCTCGTCTGTTCTAGTTAAAAAAAAAGATGAAGAAATTTCATGTTCAGTTTGGAATGGTGATTGTGGTTATACAGAATGTTTACGTGATGATACAAAGTTTCAGGGAAGATTAAGGACAAATGCATGTATTTGATATAAGGAACCCCGGTCCGGAAACAACTCCGTCTCAAGTTACAAGCGAAAGTTGTTTTGGGGCACGTGAAATTATGCGAACTTACGAATATCTGTATTTTAATTCGCTGTACTACTTACGCAACAGGTGTTCAAAATGACTTCTTTCAGCTCCAATGCAGACATGACGTCAGACGAAGTTCTCTCCACAGGCAGTGAGAATTCGGTCCATGTGTGTGTGTACTTTTCACCGATGAAGCCTGTTTCACCAAAAACGGCATGCTAAATAGTCGAAATAGTAATGTGTGGGACGATGAGAATCCCCACACTACAGTTGTAAGGTGCCATCAAAACAGATTTGCAGTGAACGTATGGGCGGGCATAGTCAATGATGATTTAATAGGTCCATTTCTTCTTCTACTCCAATTAACTGGAGCAGTGTACACTTTATTTTTGAGAGACATACATACCTACCTACTCCCCAGATTCTTGGAACATATCAAGTATGTGGTTTCAACATGATGGAGCCCTAGCTCACTTTTCACATCATGCTCGAGAACACCTTAAGCAGACGTTCCTTGAAAAGTGGATAGGAAGAGGAGGTCCTGTTCCACTTGATTTTTTCTTGTGGGGTCATGTGAAAAGTTTTGTGTATGAGACACCAATACCAAAAAAAGAGGAGCTACTAGCACGAATTCTCACTACCTGTGACATCGTCAGAGCGACTCCAGAGTTGCTCACCCAAGTACGACAGAACTTCGTCCGACGTTATCATGCCTGCATCGGAGCTGAAGGACGCCATTTTGAAGTAGTTGTATCACGGCTTGTGCAAGTAATACAGCGAATTAAAATACAGATATTCGTAAGTTCGCATAATTTTAGGTTCATACGTATCCCAAAACAACTTTCGCCCATAACTTGCGACGGAGTTGTTTCCGGACTGGGGTCCCTTACATCAAATACATGCATTTGTTCTTCTTAATCTTCCCTGAAAGTTTGTATCATCACTGAAACATTCTGTATATACACATTTCTGAAGACAGCAAATATTATATTGGAACAAGCAGGCAGTAGTAAAAATCAGGTACATTCTAAAAGCTATGATTATGGAAGTGAAGATCCGAATTCTGAGTCATGGCAAGAGACATGCGACCTTGGAAAATTAAGAAGTGGTAGCCTAAGTGTGTTATTGAAGATGTTGTTCGAACAGGTCTCCCTGTTATGCCTAATAACCTTCCAAGTGATGGAACTAGAGCCTAGTGTTATTTTCCAAACTAAAGAATGGTGAATGCACCCATAGAGACTGGTTAGTGTGGATGAAACAAATCAGTCCCTACATTGTTTTCCTTGCGGATTATGTTTTCACAACTCTGAATCCCAGAAGCCTCTTTTAGCTAGTGACAAATGCTGGAAAAAAAAATTATTCTTGGTGTAAACTGTATAATAAACTGCCAATTCATGAAATGAGCGCAATCCCAAAAAAAAACTACATTGAATGGAGAGGATTAAAAAGAAGACCATCTTGGAAGTGATATTCAATCTCAATTGAATTGTCTCTAAAGTGAAATGTTGAGGATCTTATTTCTTAGTGAGAGGGGTCTGGTATTTCAGGTTTCTTCCAAGAAAACAGGATCATCGGACAATGGAAACTTCCTTGGAATAATTGAGTTGCTTGCTCAATATGCTAAGAGAGTATGTAATGAAAGTTCAAGAATCTCAACAAAAGCAAAGAATCTTCCAAGCACACTACCTTTCAGCAGATTCCCAAAACAAGTTCATCAAGGCTTATGGCAACAAGGTTCTTCAGACTATTCTCAGAAAGAGAGAAACCAAAGTATTCTGCAGTACTTGCTGATGTTACCCCAGTTGCATTGCATAATGAGCAAATGATATTAATTTTAAGACACGTTCTAGACTGTGATTCCTGATAAAAATTTATGGAGAGGTTTACACATTTTGTAGAGTACAATAAGAAAGCTGGAAGAGATCTGCTAGTGTAATAATGAAGAATTAGATAAGCGCAAAATTCCTTTAAAACACTGCAGGGGGCAGGAATACGACAATGGAGTCAATGAGGCTGGTGCAAAGGCCATTATAAATAATTCCAATCCATTTGCCATATTTTCCAACTGCTGTGCACACAGTCTAAATTTGTGTGGTGTGAACCCTGCTACGTGCTGTGAAGATGTGGTTACTTTTTTATTTTCTCTACCACATACATAGTAAGTAGAGAAGGTATTATATTCCACCCAAAAATTTTATGTCAAGATTTCACCGGAAATACATGTTTTGAGGCCCCTGAATAAAAAAAAAGCAATTTTAAAAAATGTCTGTGTATCTCTGAACTGCATAATTCAAAAATGAAACGTTGGATAGATACCAGACTTGGCATTTAGGTTCAGTACCTTTCAAAGATGTGGCATGAAGCTTTTCAAGATCCCCCCCACCCCAAACTACCCTTTACATGGAACATTCTTCAAAATGTTCGATTTTCTAAAAAATATCTAATGATTGTGATTAAAATACCATATATTAAAGATATTTACATGACACATAAAATGACTATCTTGAATTTTCTAGGAATATCCTGTTTAAGTCCTCTTCATTTAGAAAGAATTTTGTATAATCTTGTAAAACTGTTAAAACGTTAAGCGATAGATGAAAATGTAGACCTCTTTAAAACACGCAATTTATTTCAAATACCTTTTTTATAGCATCAGCCATTTCCAAGATATCTGTTATTAATGGTTTAAGCAATACTTTGTCATTCTTTTTAAGTCCCACCGGTTTTCAGTTGTTTCTCGTGATTCCATGGAAACAGTATGGAATTTTAAGGCCATCACATAGCATCCAGTTCTTAAAACACTTGACTATCACTGTTCTCTTTGTATCCTAATGAAATGTGTATTTCAGCTAAGCTTTAGTAAGAATAATTTGTATACCTATTTATAAATGATAAAGGGGAGAGAAAGTCATGTGAATGTATCACATCCTTTTTTTATTTAGTATGGTTCAAAAACTGCATAACTTCTTTTTGAAAAGCCCTCAGGGATGGGAGATACTGGAGGATAAAGTAGGTTGTTCCTTGCACAGCCTATCAAAAACAAGATGGTCAGCTCATGTTAACAGTGTTAAACCATTTGCCAAACACCTATCACTCATTAAGCATGCAATAAATCAATGTGAAAATGAGGCAGTATTTTTAACACTAAAATAATTTCAGTCTAATTATTCATTCATTATCTGTTTACCCTCCTCTTATGTAGGACTTACACCCCCCAGGACTTACAAGCAGATGTCTGGGGTCAGAGGCCCGTCAAGGAACAGACACTCATGGATCAGACAGAGCATCCAGGATGGGTGATCAGCCCGCTGCCTGGTATGGGATGAAGGAAGTAGATGAAACGAAATGTTGGTGAAATGGATGAAAGGAAAGGCGATGATGGAGCAGTTGGTGGAATGAATGGCGGGGGAAACCGGAGAGCCCGGAGAAAACCCGCCAGACGCCGCTTCGTCCACCACAAATCCCACATGCAGGTCCCTGGGATTGAACCCGGGTCGCCTCGGTGGGAGGCGAGCGGTCTAACCACTCGGCCACGGCGCCGCCTTCAGTCTAATTATATAATATAAATTCAATAACAGCCCACCTTAAAGCAATATGTGTATGTAACAATATATAAAAAGTGTATATAAGTCATTGTATATGTTTGTATTATTGTATCCATGTGTAATAATGTTATGTGAATTGTATTACGTAATTTAATAATGTAGGAGCTGTGAGAATAATAAGTTAAAAGTTGCTAACAATGAGGTAACCTTGAGGCAATAATGAATTTGAAAGTTTAAATGCTACTAGTCATTATTGGAGCAACAATAATAAAATTTTGAGACAGTTTATAAAAATAGCCAATCAACAACCAAAAAAGCTTTAGTTAAATGAAAGTATTCTATTGGATTAGAAATAGCCAATCAGAGACTTGAAATATAGAAATTTACAAGTTTAGGCGGTTGAAATCAGTTCAGTTGGTTGCAGACAGCGTTACTAACCAAATACAAAAAGTGTCCTCAAGAAATTTAATATGTATTCGTGTGAGATGAAAATAGTTTTACGTGTTAAAAAGTGAAAATAATTAATAAAACAATCTCACAGCTCTCTATCACTGAAGTGTTATTTAAATCGTATCAAGTATTAATAAAAGGAGTGAAGTAAAATTATAATCTGTGTAAGCCTACATTCTTAGTTGCATCACAACCCTGCTAAGAGAAACGTGTCTCTGACAATAATACTGACGCAGCTGAGGCAAACATAAATATATAATATTTAAAGAAATAGTTAAATTACAAAGTTAATGTTTTTTTAAACTTGGGGCGAAGGCTACCGGAAAACTGTTTACTATACGTGCTGTTGCAAAACTACTACAAGTTCGGCTCCCCAACAGTTGAAATATGATACAACTCCTTCCTAAAATTAACGTTTCTCAAAAATTTAAATCTCTCAGCTGAGTGCAAAATGAATTGATAGGAATACAGTACGTTAAATCATTTAAATGCACTTTGATGCTGGTTTAAGATTCTCTCAGCAATTGATATTCTCAACAAAGTACTACAAGCTCATGACGCAACTCTTGATGTAGAGGTTAGTGATCTGAAACTACTTTGAGATAAATGACAGCACATATTAAATGAAGCACAAATAGTGGCCACCTCTTTAGCAAGTAACCTTCCTGCAGAGCCTCCGAAGATGAGAATTAAGAGAAGGAAAACTTTTTTTGATGAAAGAAATGAAGTTCCAGAATTTTGTGGGAATGGAGGAGAAGTAATGAAGAATGGGGGTTCGGAATAATTGCGTTTTATAGAATAAGTGACTTTGTTGTTTGTGAAGTTACTAATTGTTTCACGGTGGCAGGCAAATTAAACAACACATTTAAGTGTTTATGGCAGTATCCAGACATTGAAGAATATGCATTGAAAATATGTGTTGCTTTGCATGAAAAATATTATAAAGATATTAATAGAGATATCAGCGATGAGTTGAAATATCCAAAATCAATTCAACCAGGCACATTAAAACCTCTGAAACTTTTGAATCGTCTTGGAGAATTAAAACTTGACAGTTGCTGATGCTGAAAGATCCTTCAGCTAAATGAAGGAAATAAAAAATGTATTCAGAACAATAATGGGTCCAGAAAGACGGAGAAACCTTGGTCTGCTTACAATGGAAAGCGATCTTGCTAGATCTTTAAATTATGATATTGATGATTTTGTATCAATGAAGGCAAGGAGATTTGTTTGTTGAAATTTACCTGTAAGTTACAAATTAACTGCTTATGTTAATGTGAAGTTTAATAATGTTACCTCATTTTAATATGTACTGACAATTGGAATTAACACTTACAAACTTGCGTAGCTTTACTATAGATTCTCAAGCCTTTTGTGTGTACCTGGCAAAATTTGTTTTAATAAACACTAGAAACTTTTCTGCAAATAAAATGTGTATGTTTTTGATGAGTGACTGCACCAGATTTTTTTTTCTCAGGATGTCATTAATGTGTTCAGAATAGCTGATAATGATAAGTTGTATAGGACGGGGGAGCCCAAGGATAATTTTACATAGGGGTCCAAAAATGCTGTCGGCAGCCCTAGAAATGTGCATGCAAAATTAAAGAAAGGAGTGTATCTATCCTGAGGTTGGGTTTTAAATGGGAAATTATATATACGAGGGTTGGAACTTAAATAGTGGCAACACTGCTGTAAAGAGGCTATGCAACAGAATCTAATATTGTCGCTGATAGCACACATTAGTTACATATCTACCTTACCTCAGAGCAAATGGACTCTCCCTTCCCACTTCACCTGCGTGCGCACAGTCGAGAGAAACAGAGTCACTTGTGAGCTAGCGGTCTAACGTAGTGTTGTCATGATGTTTTCGAAACAGGAACAACGGAGTTGGATCAAGATTGAATGTGCCAGAGGTCGTACTGCAGGACAGTGTCATCAAGGTCTTCAAGAGGCTTGCAGGGAATCTGCATTGCCTTACAGAACAGTGGCACGTTGGGTAAAAGCCTTCAACGATGGTCAGCAAATTGTGGCAGACATGCATCAAGAAGGTCATCCTAGCGTCAGCATAAAGCACAAGCTGTGGCTGATTTGTTCGGTCAATGGGACTGGGAAGTCTGTACCATCCACCATACTCCCCGGACTTAGTCCTTGTGATTTTGATTTGATTCCAAAGACGAAGGAACCACTTCTTAGCATTCGCTTCAGAACTGTTCCAGGGATTAATCAGGCAGTAGACCGCTCCATTCGCACTATCAGCAGAACAGGCTCTGCTAAAGATATACTACGACTTCCATGTCGCTGGTAACGGGTTATACACAACGCTGGTGACTACATTGAAGGGTAGTAAAGGTTGCTAACATGTAACTCTTTTGTATTGGCTGTAAATAAATAGTTGCCACTATTTAAGTTCCAACCCTCGTATAAGGGACAGACTAAATGAGCACCATGACATCAAAGCTGGGTGAATGCATTTTCTCACAAGGATAAAGCAAATACAGAAGAGGATCATGCTCTGTGCTTGATTCACAGACTCGTATGTATTACACTGAAATGCCAGCACTTCCAGATTTACTTGCAGATATCCTGATAGCAAATCCAACATCTGATTATATATAAGATGGAGACATATTACTCCAATATGCTTGGAGTGATGACAGCATTGAACGAATGCTAGCACCTAAATTCCAAATTTATCATTCATGTGAGATGGGAGAAAAGGGTTTATCTCTAACTTTAATCCATAAGACACTATTTAGTAGAATGCAAGTAACTGAATCACTGGAGAGAAAAGGTATGGGAATCTAAACAGGACAAAATGGAAAGCAAAATTGTGGCTGGAAAAATGTTAACAGGGAAGTGAACAAAGGGATAGGAAAAATTTTAAGGAAGATTAAAGAAAAATGGATCAGGGAACTAAGGGACAAAAGAGCAGAAAGAGGTGAGGGAGAAGAGAGACACAGATTTAGAAAGAGGGGAGTGCAGAGGATAAGGTAAAACTAAGACATATGTAATTAAAAACTTGTAACAGAACTATTTGGTACAAATAAATATATCATAACTTGAATCCATGTTAAGTCCCACCAAGAACCACAGTGATATGAACTACATAAATTATGAGAATTGGGTGAAAAATTGAACCCCAGCCCTTGTTCAAACTCTGCCCTAATCACTGAATACACACAGTACCAAATGCAAGTTCTAGAGGAAATGCAATGGTTACCTGGCCGAAGTGAAACCTTCCAATTGAACAATGCAATTCCATGATTTCCTCCTCTCATCATGGACCTGATATTTCCCCTCCCCCTAAAAACCACCTTTAACCATTGTTTTATGCTTAATGCCCTACCTTTCTGTGCTAAACCCAACTGAATTAATATGGGCTACTGCAAAGAACTGTGTTGCAAATAGAAGCATTACTTTTAAAGTAGATGGCATAATGAAACTGGCAGACAAGACCTTTGCTGACATTTCTGTAGAGAACTGGCAGAAAAGGTGTAGCTAAAAAGAAAAGAAATTCACGTGTGGTGAGAGATTGCTGGACTGAGCAAAATTTAAATTTTTATTGCTTCAATTTTAGAATAAAAAATTTAATTATCTTTTTTTTCTTTTCCCGGGAGGGGGATAACTAAATCTGGAGGGTACTGTCCCTCTCCCCCCACAAAGAACACTGCATATGAAATAATCTGATGTAGGCAAATATAGCATTGCTTAAAGAAAAACTCTAACTGCACAGTTCTTGCAGGATAATTCAGTTAGACAAATATTCAGATTATTTAAAAGCATGAATATGATATAATTTTGACAATTTTCTGAAAAATGGTATATTGATATTCCGGTCAGGTGTAACACCGAGTGGTCGTGAATAAAATAATTGATTGGTTTAAAGTCAACAAACTGCTTGTAAATGAAGAGAAAACTGTAGCTCTAAATTTTCAACATAAAGCTTGTAGAAAATCAGGGAATCCCAGCATCAAAATTGGTTCTAAATTGGTCAGCTTTGCGGGTGAAACGAAATTTCTAAGGCTGTGGCTGGATAATAATTTAAGTTGGGACTTTTCACATTGAAAAACTATTAGGCAAGCTTAGCAGCACCTGTTTTATTCTTCGTCAACTAAAGCCTCGTGTACCAGCTAAAGTTCTCAAAATTTGTTACTTTGCCTACTTTCACTCGCGACTGCTCTATGGTCCACCCATATGGGGAAATACTACAAATAGTATCAAAATATTTAAACTTCAAAAAAGAGCACTAAGAATACTAGTGGGAATCCCAAAAACGGAAAGCTGCAGAGAATATTTCCACAGCTTGAACATTTTGACCTTACCCAGTTTGTATATGAAAGAATTGCTAATATAAACCAATAAGAATATTTCAAATTATGTCACAAATGGTGAAATTCACTCACATGATACAAGGAATATGGACAAATTACACTTGATCACTCACAAAATCAAATTGTTTGAAACATCCTTTAAGTATAACGGCTTAAAATTATATAACTATTTACCCAGGTACTTTAAAAATACAACCTCGTCAAATAAATATAAGGTAGAATTACATAAGTTCTTTAGAAAAAATCAGTTTTACTCTTTAGATGAATATGTGGAATACTGTACGAGCAAAACTTAAATATTTACATATGTTGTGAACTCATTTGTTTCATGGGTCCTGTTTTCATCTGAGGGGGCCAAGAGGATGTCTGCCTTCGAAAACATTGTATAATTGCTGTTCTCTTCAAGATTGTCTTAAATGATGACATACATGGACTGACAAGAGCTTGTCTACCTGCATATTGTTTTTCTTAATACAACTTGTACATATGTTTTCCTTGTATATACTTGTGGACGTAACCAATAACTCTGTATGATTTCTTATGGTGAATAAATATATATGTATGTATGTATATAATTTGAATCTGCTAAATTAAGCCAACGTAAGTGATATACACATAAATTGGTCTTGGTCAGTTTAAAAACATAAGAGTTTTTTATACAAAACATTTTCTTTTTTTTTACTCCATAAAATAAAGGGTAGAAAAATCTGACACGATGCTAGCACTCATGCCCACCCTCCCCAATGTTACATTGTGTCACACTTGGTCCACAAATGAGCAACGTAATATATGAATGCTTTGTAAATATTTTACGGTGTCTAAAGTGATTATTTTTAGGCTTTAAACAGGAGCATAATTTCGTGGGGGCAAGATTGCCTGAAGTAGTTTCCCGAATTTTTATAACATATTTAGCCTAAAAGAAAATGTTTTACTTCTCAAATGTGAAATGTTTGTACTAAAAGTACAGTTGTTGTAATTTTTTCTTTTGGTAGAGCAATAATAACCAGTGGCCTAATTATTCCTTGTAACCTGGGGAGGGGGGGGGATTGACCTGCCCTCCCTAAATGATACCCCTGGTTTCAAAAACTTTAGAACTATTTACCCTTATTCAATTGAGTTTAAAGATTATACCGACTGAACCAAAACTCCAGTGACAAACTTTCAGAGGTGTTCAGGGATACTTTCGGAGTATTTTGGTATAAGGGACCCATGGTCTCTGGTGGCTCGTTACAGAGTAATTGAATTTCGTTTGGTTTCTTGCCCTGATTAGCTTTGTATCTATATTGCACAACAGTGCAAATGTGTTCTTGTTTATAAACAGTTTCCATTCGCTCACTGTACCTGCTGTTGACAGCAGTAATGCCCTCTTTAACTCGTAATCCTCAAGTTTGCATTCAGTACTGCTCAGTTCTGTCTAGGGTTTTGCTTTTCCAGCAGTGTTAGTTGTGTGTTAACAGTGATACACAACACTATGGATAGGTTTACTGTTGAAGAGTTGGCCGATATGGGCCATTCACTGAATGCATGGAAGAGCGGCACAGTGCTATGTTGAGCTGTTCCCACACCGACGGCAACCGCATCGCAGTACTTTTGCATCTGTACATAGACGCCTATGAGAAACTGAATCCTTCAGTGTTAGAATGGAAGATATTGGCCGTGCAAGGTATGCCAGAACACCCGATCTGGATGTGAATGTGTTACACATGATTGGCGACAATCCTGCTGCTAGTAGTTGTTGCGTTGCACGAGCTCTGAACACAAGCCAATCAACTGTTTTGAGAGTCCTAAATGAACACCTGCACTCGTATCATCCACAGAAGTGGCTGTCATTGCAGCCACCAGACTTCACATTTCAAGTGGAGTTTGCAAATTTGTTCCTACGGAATGTGCAGAAAACCACAATTTTCCTGCTTTGGTGTTGTCTACAGACGAGGCCATGTTCAACAGTGGGAATTACAAAAATCCACATACCAACACTGGTGTGTAAATCCTATCAACAGCAGCTTGCTGTGAATGTATGGGCTGATAATATAAATGATTTTGCGATTGGACCTCATGTACTTCCTACTACACTGAACGGAATCCTGTACAAAACATTCCTTCAACATATCCTCCCAAAGTTCCTAGAAAATGTGCCACTGAGAATTCACCAGCGTATGTGGCTTCAACATGACAGGGCGCTGGCACACTTGGAACTCAATGTTAGGAACCACATTGATGTACAGTTTGGATGATGGATTAGTCACAGTGGTCCTGTTCCATGGCCAGCTCACTCACCAGACATGACACTAATGGACTTTTTTCTTCTGGGGGCATGTGAAGAACCTAATTTACGAGACTCTGGTCGATACTTACACGGACCTGACTGCTATGATAACACTAGTCTGCATTTTCAAACTTTTTGTCAGATGATTTCTTAAAAGCAGGTGTTCTTGAATCAAGTTTTTAGGCTGATTCCAGAAATAACTTCCGTTTTTTTCTATTACGTCAAGTTTTCACACAAAATAAGAAGTAATGTTTTGACAATTTCACTAAAGAGCGTAGAAAAGTATTTAAATACCATTTCACACAAGGTAAGTTTTTATTCAAGAAACATGTTAAGAATACTCTCAAGAACTCCCCTAATTTATTTCATGACTACATTTTAACAAAACAAGAAACCAAAGTGTTTCATTTAAATTTTTTCAAACTTTCTCTTCTTTGACCTCCTTGAAGCTGACTGTCCCTCCTCAACATCCAACATTAGTCAGCCATCATAGTTTCATTCCATCTGCCCTGGTACCTCCTCTCCATTTCCTTAATATCTTGGTGAAAACGTTCACCCTGCTCTTCACTATAATGTCCCAGATTTTCTGGAAAGTAGTCGATATGTGAATGCAGAAAATGCACCTTTACACTCATGTTACAACCCATCTTCTTGGAATTTTCCAACATTGTTTCGACAATAGCCTTGTAATTAGGATCTTTGTTATTGCCTGAGAAGTTTTCAGTAACTGATCGGAAGGCGGTCCATGCTTCTATTTCTCTCTCATTCATTGTCTTCTCAAAATCTTCATCCTTCATCAATTCCAGCCTTTAATGAAGGGAAATTTCTTGGAAAGGTACTTGAAGCAGGGTCCATCCTGTGGTAGAGCCCTTACAAATTGTTTCAAGCCCAATTTTATGTGTAGTGGCGGAAGCAATATCTTTATATCTCTATATTTTTGAAGTGAAATTGTGAAAAAAACTGTATGTGATAGAAAAAAACTAAAAGCATTTCTGAAATCAGCATAAAAAAGTGAGTCAGACTCACGTATTAGTTTTCAGTCATCCGATATCATGCAGAGTAGTGTTATCACAGTCATAGAAGTAGTACACCAAACTCTTGGTGCTTGAGAGTGTAAGACAAGTCGATGGTGTGTCGCTGTACACTCTACTGTGATTATGGTGGTCAACATTTTGAATACCTATAAGGGAACAGTTCTGCATTTGTTATGCACCGTACTGTACACTGCCAGATCAGATTGAACACACTGTGATAAAAGTGTACATCTTTCGTCTGTTGCATGTTTTGGTTATTGAACATTATACAGGCTTCTTCACTGTTGTGAAGGTATTTTCACAGAAACATGGGCGACTGTGATAACAAACCAAATAAATCATAATTACATTAATACTCTGAAATGAGCTAGCGGTGACCATGGGTCCCTTATATGAAAATACTCAGAAGGTATCCCTGAACAACCTTTTTTTTTTTTCTGCCACGTCTGTACATCCGTTACTTCAGTATACATGGGAATGTCTTTCTAGTTATAAAATGGTTCTGTGTAATAACAGGCAAAATTTCAAAACAGAACATTTATAACCTGTTTTGAGAAGTATACATTTGGCAATTTCTATTCCTTATTTATCATTTTCAATGTTTTTACTTTCTCTACCATGTACCTGGTAGGTAGAAGTATTGTATTCCAAATAAAAGTTTGATAAACGTCAAACTTAAAGTTCAGTATCTCCCAAAGATGCGACATGAAGATTTTCAAGAGAATTTCATCACCTCAAATCGCCTTTTAGATGAAGAAATTTTTTATCTTTTCAATAATAGCTTGTTTGAAAATATATTTAAAATATTTATATGACAAATAAAATGTTATCTTAAATTTTTAGGAATAGCCTGTGAACTACTCTTCATCCGGAAGGAATTTTGTGTAATTCTGTACAGGTGGTACACGTTAAAAGATAGACAAAAATATACTACACAAAAATGCAGATCTCTTTAAAAGACAGATTTATTTAAAATATGTTTTTGGGGGGCATCAGACATTTCCAAGATATCAATTATTAGTTTGAATTTTTTTTAAAAGTGCTATCACTATTCAGCTGTTTTTTCAGGATATCGTGGGAAAAGTATGACAATATACAGCCACTCAGTTTTAAGCATCTGAGTATCAATTCAGTTTCTTCTATCCCTCTTGTATGTACAATGTAATGAAACTATGTCTGCAGTTTGTAGATACCATATAAAAATGAGAGTGAAAAGAGAAAGCCATGTGATTGTAATACAAGAGATCTTGTTTTCTTCCAGCAATTTACTGTTTTTAATAATATTTACAACAGAAGTGTCAATACTGTTTTGAGACATTCTCCTAATAATAAAGAGCAATTTCTTTTTGATTTGAGATTAATTTAAATGAATTGCTATGTGAGAATAATAATTGAGTTTTATTTCTGGACGCTCTTTAACTGCTGTGGTCCTTAGCGTCCCATTCTATATTGGATGTGAAAGACCGGTAATTTTGCTCAGAGGCCTCTTTATCAGGTTTGAGGTTCTTTTATGTGCCATAAATCTACAACACGGGACCACCGGCTTTACTTCCCTTCTGAAGGAAGCCATGCTAAGGATGTTTACGCCTGAAAAAAATCCATCTCCCTCCGCCGAGTTTGAACCCATGACCTCGGGAACTAGAGGTAACCACTACATCACGGAGTACAACATTGCTATGTGAGAATCTACCATCCTTAATGTCTTAATAAACTGCTCATATCTACCAGGTTTGTAGCATATAGTTATAAAATTTTGTACAACTTGTAATAATAATAATGCAGTGATTAATTATTTTTCCTCTCTCTACTAGTTACCTATAGTAGAGGAAGTATAGCATTCTATACCAAGATTTTGCCAGAAACACACATTCTGAGACTCCCTGAACCCAAAAACAGCATATTTAGAAAAAGGTCCATGTGTATGTGTGAACAGCATAACTCAAAAGCAGTCAGTTTAACACCGAACTTGGTTCATAGGTGCAGGATTTTCCAAGGATGTGATGCAAAAATTTTCAAGAAATTTTCTCCCCCAACCTAATCTGCTCCACATGGAATAATGTTCATTATTTTTTTATTTTCTCAAAATCGCTCTTAACAATTTTGATTAAAATACCAAAAGTTAAAGATGTTTGCATGATAAATGACACGTTTATCTTAAATTTCTTGGGAATAGTCTGTCAAGTCCTCTTCATTATGAATTACTTTTAAGTAGCTGGTAAACCAGAGAGATAGACATCTTAGTACACAAAAATTGTTAAAGGATACAATTTATGGCAAATAAAACGTTTTGAAGCTTTAACCATTTCCGAGATATTCTCCGTTATTGGGTGGAATTTTCAAACACATGCTTTCTCAAATTAAGTTGCTATTCGTTTTTTGTGGTCATGTAAAGAGCATGGAATATAAAAGTTATCACACAGTGACACAATTTAAATCTTACTATCGCTTTACTTACCGTAATCTTACATTTATAACAAAAGTTTATTTCAATTAACAAGAAGTAGGTGAATAAGCTTTTTTAAAGATTATTTTGTGGAAGAGCAAGTAGTAAAACTCATGTGAATGCAAGAATTAAAATCTTTAACAAAAAAAAAAAAAAATGAGTGGCTGTATCAAAATTCTGTGCACACTTCTTATACAGACATCTGGAAAATTTGGTGAATTTAAGGGGATACTCAGAAGTTATTCATAACTTATTTCCTATTTGACCAAATCTTTAGAATATATTCAGACTAAGTTAGTGATTGATACTACAAAGTTTCAGAGCTCTAGAATGAATTACACATTAAAAAAGATTTGATGTGATACATTCACATGACTTTCTCTACCCTCTTTCTTTATTAGTGGGTGTACAAATTATTCTTTCTCAGCACATTTTTCTATCTACTAAATTTTAATCCAAATAAATAGCGATAGTCAAATGTTTAAGAACTGGACATTATATGCTGACCTTAATATTCCATACAATCGCAAGAAACAACTGAATGTTGAAAGGACTTTAGGAGAATGACCAAGAAATAAACAATTCGAACTTTTAATAACGGATATCTCAGAAATGGCTTATTTATATATATATATATATATATATATATATATATATATATATATATATATATATATGTAATTTAATATAAGTAACGTTTGCCAGTTATACAAGATCATACAAAATTTCTTCCAGATGAAGTAGACTTCTCAGACTATTCCCAGAAAATTCAAGATATAAATTTTATTTGTCATGTAAATATCTTTAATATATAGTATTTTAATCTAAATCGTTAACAGCCATTTTAAAGAAAATAAAAATTTTCGAAAAATCTTCCATGTAAAGGGTAGTCTGGGGTGGGGGGATTTTGTTGAAAATCTTTCTCTGCCATCTTTGGAAGGTACTTAACCTAAATATAAACTTTGGCATTTATCCCACTTTCCATTTCTGAGTTACGCTGTTCACAGACACATACATGGACAGGTTTCCAAAAATGCTTTATTTGGATTCAGGGTGCCTCAAAACATGTATTTCTGGTGAAATCTCAGTGTTGAATTTTTGAGCGGAATGCCCTTTACATGAAACATTTTTCCAAATTTTTTATTTTCTAAAAAAATGGTTCCAATTTTCATTAAAATATTAAAGATATTTACATGACAAATAAGATGTATATCTTGAATTTTCTGGGAAGAGCCTATGAAGTCACTTCATTCAAAAGAAGTTAAATGACAAACAAAAACATACAATACAAAAAAATGTATGTCTCTTTAAACACACAATTTATTTCAAATAAGCTTTTTTGTGGTATTAGCCATTCTGAGATATCCGTTATTAAAGGTTCGAATTGTTCATTTCTTGGTGATTCTCTTAAAGTCCTTTCAACAATCAATTATTTTTCGTGATTGCATGGAAACAGTATGAATTTTAAGACCAGCATATAGCGTCCAGTTCTTAAACATTTGACTATCGCTGTTCTCTTTATATCTATAACGAAATGTGTAGTGCAGAGTAATAAGCCTTGGTAAGAATAGATTGTATACCCACTAATAAATGATAGAGAAAAGTCATGTGAATGTATCACATCAGATTTTTTTAAAATGTGATGCTTAAGAGTTATTTACATAAGTGAGCTATATATGCTGTAAAAAGTTTAAGACAGACTGGATAACATTTACTATAAAACTAGGGGGGCAAACTGAAGAAAAAAAGAAACGTCAGAAATTAGGTTCACTCATACATTGGCACATTAATTGAAGAGTAACCAAATGTAAAATAAAGTTTTTGACAAAGATCAATTTGTAAAGTCCTGAGTGTCCCCTTAACTTGAATAATTTCAGTGCAAAGATTACTCAAAGTTTGAAAAAATATTAATTCTGGAAAACCACATTTAATTATATAAAACAGCTGATTAAAAATTAAGTATAGTAACTTCATTATTAGTTCAGCAAGCCCCTTGTCTCAAAGGGGAGGTGCAGAATTTAACCCCAAACTGCATGAATTTCCAACCTCGCTAACAGGTTGCTGTACTACAGCGGTGCAGAAATGTTTTCACTAGGCCATTTTGTGCATTATTTGCATGCAAGATGGAAGTGACCACCAATCACAGAATATGCATGGTTGAGTGCTAAGCCAAGATAGTCTATACTACAAAATCCATCCAATTATTTGAGTTACCTATCAGTATACCTACTGAGACGCGAGTTAAAGAGCCACAAGTGAAAGACATTCCACATGTAAATACTGGAAAGGTACAATACAAGTCCCATTTCACTAAGCTGACCTCAAAACTGTTGACATCCACCCCTTCCACTCATCTTCTGTGAGTCAAATAAATCTGAAGATCTCATATAAGCTGAGCCCACCCCATCCAAGTTCTATAGTTAAGACAACAGGATCATCTATACTCCACCAACAGCATAAATCCAGCTGTGAAATAGAGGTCGCCCTATGGTAGAGAGCAGCTCAACTTGTACCAAAAAAGCTTGTATTTCTCGGCCAAGATGTTAACAATCTCTCTACCCATGGAAAAAGTGTACATGAGCATTTATGTTATAGAACTCTTAACATTTGCCATTTCTTTGACCAAGTAAATAAACATGTAGGATAGCATAAAAAAAGTTTTATGTACAAAACAACTGGTATTAATATTGAGATTTATAGCAATTAAACCAAATGTAATATAGAACAAAAATACAGTAAAACAGGTAACTCCGTCGTTTTCAAAAAATGCTTTCAGAGAATAAAACCTAGTTGTCAGTTAAAGTTACTGCACTAAAAGTAAAATTAAAAAAAATCAATGTTTTTAAAAATGTTCACATCCATCCCTCTCCTTAACATCCTTTTTAGGTCTCTTTGTATGTTTTTTTTTTTTTTAACTATTAATTTGTGTTGGTATTTATCAATAACAAATTTAATAGTTTTGTATTACAGAGTACTTTTATTCTGTTTAGGTACTTAAGAGAATATCACTTGTATAATAAAATCCATCTTCTCCCCTATTTCAAACAGAAAGTGTAAAGGAAATACTCAAGTACGAGGGCTGATCAATAAAGACTGAGATTCCTTTTTTCCTGTAGCTTCCTTGATAGATTCCTGTCTCTACCATGAATATTTGAAAAGAGTGGGGGTTTCATGTATAATATCCATGTGTGGCAGCACTCTCGTATCGGTAGGTTGGTAGTAATGCTGTATACTGTTGACCCTACTTGAATTTCACTTACCACAAAATGGAGGTGACACAAGAGGAGCAATATGGCGCAATAAAATTTTTGTTTTCGTTTAAATCATGCATCCTCTGAAACTTTCAAAAAGCTGAAGCAAGCATACGTGAAGATGCACTACCTCGTGCAACAGTATTTAGGTGGTTCAAGGACTTCAAAGAAGGGTGAGTCCTCTGTGCTAAGCAAGGTGGGCCTGATGTTTTGACTTCTGTTATGACTGAAGTCAACATCAACACAGCTGCTGTGATTGTTGTTCCCCCTCACACTACGGTTACAGCAGCGTACTACACGTCAGTATTGGCTACACTGAGGAAGCATATTGCAAGGAAACGTCCAGAACTTCATCAGAATGGGTGGCGACATCATCACGACGAGCGGCCTCACATCGCAAATTAAGTCCAGGAATTTTTGGCTAAATTCAACATTACCTGTCTGCCGCATCCGCCTTATAGCCCCGATCTTGCGCCCTGTGATTTCTTTTTATTCCCATCACTAAAGGCAAAGCTCTGGGGCATTCAATTTGAGAGCACTGAAGCAGTGCTGAAGAAAAGTGAGGCGATTCTCAAAGACCTGACAAAGAATGGCCTGCACCATGTGTTCGAGAACTGACAGAGACGCTATAAAAAGTGCATTCAAGTAGATGGGGACTACTTTGAAAAAGATGTCAACATTGAAGTGGAGTAATAAACCAGTCTCAGTCTTTATTGATCAGCCCTCGTATATTCATTTGCAGTAGACCAGGCCTTTAGTAAGAATGCCTTAGCGTGTTTATTTTTTCTAGGTTGCCAAATAACTATCCTGTTGCAGTGTGAGCTGTGCCTGGGAGAATTTGGAACCCTTTCCAATGTGCTTGGTTTCTGTCACCACAGTGAAAGCCTTGTCATTATAAAGTTAGACAATTCTCTCCAGCGAGTTGGATATATAACTCGTGAAGAGGTTTCAGGAATTGCTATGCAAGGGAATACTCAGCATACTGATATTATTACCTTAATCTGGCTCAGAAACAGGATATATATTTGTCCAACTATATGCTTAAAAGTCAGCTGATGAGAAGAAAGCTATTTATCAAACAACAACTCCATATTATAAAAACAAATATCTTCTTGAAGACTTTTAAAGTTACTGGGCTATTAATAAGTACTGTGGAACAATTCTGAAACTCTTGTCTGACAGAGAGCCAAAAAGTTACGAACCGGCTGCGCTGTGTTTTTCCTGTCCGCATCCTCGGCGCTCGTTGCTATATGCCGCTATCATAGGTGCGATGAAACCATACAATAATTTTTAGAACTACTTTTAAAGGTTTTACTTACCAACTTTATGAAAAGAGATACTGAAACTGACCACCGTCATTGTCCATACATTTTTGGCACCAATTTTTTTCGAGTCAATAATTGAAACCCGTGCATACGTGAATTCAATTTTGCCCCGCTTTTAGAGAATTAACAGATGGGGAACATGATTTTGTCTTTTTTCAACAAGACTCTGCAACAGCTCATACGGCCAATATTTCAATGAGAACAATTGAAAGTGAGTTTGAGGACAGAATTATTAGTAGAAATTTGTGGCTACCTCGGTCCCCCAACCTAACCCCCTGCAATTTCTATCTCTGGGGTAACTAAAAACATAAAGTGTACAGGCAAACCTACACACCCTGGAAGAATTAAACCAAAATATCCACCAGGAAACTGCCAGCATTTCTCAACGTGAACTACGGCAAGTGATGGATAGTTTCCTAAAGAGGTGCCAAAAATGTATGGACAATGATGGTGGTCAGTTTCAGCATCTCCTTTCATAAAGTTGGTAAGTAAAGCCTTTAAAAGTAGTTTTAAAAATCCGCGCTTTTTTATGATAGCGTCAGACAGCAACAAGCGTCGAGGATGTGGATAGGAAAAACAGCGCAGCCGGTTTGTAGTTTTTTGGCTCTCCCTGTAATTGGACTATCAGCTTCAAAAGGCTCTGTGGTAACTCTCCTTAACCATTTATATAGTTTTTAATTGTTCATATATTTTTTAGTCATGCACATTTTTATATTAATTAAATACCTTCCTTTCTGGATATTGTTATTGTGTATCCAAGTTGTTATTTTTGTTAAACTTTTCTGTGAGGCAGCCTTTAATTAAAGGTTTACAAATAAACATTTTTCAACCGTTTCTTTGAGAATGAACAATGGATGATTTTCAATTCAGAACAAAGTACTGGTATATACAGTCAAATTTCAACATCACTTGGAAATTTCCAGTACTCATTTTGATAATATTTTGAACTGCTGGTACTGTGTACCAGCCAAGGCAGACCATAAAATATTAACACACAACGGAGATATTATTTTATCATTCTACGCTACGCTATAAGAGGTCCCAGAATTTATGTGGGTGGCCCTTGTGCCCACCCATCTAAACCCTGTTGCTTAATAAAGCTACATGGCTTTATTACCCATAGCTTCATACACTTCCTTGAGCATTTGGTTTTATAAAATAAACTCTTCTCAACTACAAAAATAATAAATTAATGTTGCTTTAAATTGTCTTAACTGTACTTTAAAAAAAGGTGACTGATAAATGAGTTGCATTACACTCCTCAAATATTCATTTATTTGAAGACCAAACAAAACAACAGTAAAAAGTTACTTTTTTAGTAAAATAAAAGTATCAGAAATGGCTTCAAGTTATTAAAACACTATTAATATTCTCATTTGTATTATACTTCATATATAAAGGAAAAAAATTTTGAATTTGATTTCATAAATAATGAAAGTATTATACTTTAACCAGTTTCACGTGTTAAAGCAAGCATACATGGTCTGACAGATTTTCTTATTTTCAAGAACTCCACAATTGCAATTAAAATGAAAGTCATTTCAAGTTATGTACATGAATTTTACTGAACATTTAGGTAAGCAAATGACACAGGCACTTATAGTTTTAATTATACACAAGTAATTCATTTCCTTGTTTGGTATGTTATTTGAATCAACATTCACATTAAGTATTGCAGCTAAAAAATAAAAACATATTTACATTATGGTATGATCTTCATCTTAACAAAAGAATAACACAGGTATGAAAGGATGCAAATATTTTGATGTTAAGTATTACAACTCCCTTCTGAGAAATAATGTGATTATTGTTTCATTATTTCATATTTAGTCTCCATTTCATATATGCTGTCGTTACTAGTAAATTATGTCCCAGGCTTACTTTTGGCAGATGATTTAGTTGCAGTATCAATTAAAGCAATAGGTAATTGTAATAATCAGGACCTAAAGTCTTAGGATAATATTAGAAATAAGCATAAAATGGTTAAAAAGTTGGGCAATGCCTGATACACTAGAGCTGTATGATGTAGAAGTATGGGGAATAGACAATAGATACACTAAAATAGACAAAATTTATAGAAATTTTGATGAATCAAGTTTACATGTAGAGAGAACCTCATTAAATGGTGTCGCCTTCCTAGAAATGAGAAGAGTGTAAATAAAGGTAAGGTAATTGAAAGCATTTTGAAATACTGACTTTATATTCTGACAAACTGGTATAAAAATTAAGAACAAGCACAATTGGTAGCAAGGATTATAAAATTCTAAGCAAAAACTAATAGCAGCATGGTCCTATATCCTTGAAACAGAATTAATGGTCAAAGTCACAGACGAGGTGTCGGCAATGTCTCTGATCAAGGCAAGACCTGTTGTTATATTTGTGGCATGCTCTTAAAGTAATGCTTTATTAGTAGAGCCTGGATGTTAGGCAAAATGTCTTTTTTATTGGGTGGTAATAAATCAAAAGTTATGCAGATATAATTGTTTTTGAGGTATTTGGAACAGACATAACCAGTTTTTATTTTGCCTATTTTACCTTTTTTTTTAAATCAACTTTGCTTTCTATTACATACAGGGAACTCTTCTCTCTGAAAGTAGGTTCCCTAGTATTGTAGGGTAAACATTGTGATCTGTTATCACGTGAAAGCAGATATAGCATCATTCAGTTATGATAGTGAATCTTCGTGCCCATGTGTTTTCAACAGCAGTTTCTGCTGCATCACTTTTTTTCCCCCCCAGCTTTTGATAAAACAAAAATGTGTTAGATTATTTTGCCAGATTTATCTTATCTACCTCAGTTGAAAAAAATTGCAGTTTTGATGACATGAAGAGCGATGTCATAGTTGAGGGCGCTATTTTCTCCAAGCCTTCATATTTACAGATCCTGTGAATTATCCAATAGATGCATTCAAAGAACTGTTCGTGCAGAACTTTAAGGAATAAAATTCGTTTGTATGAAGAATTCATTCTTGTTTACAGACCTGAGTACTGATGGGCAGTACATCACACTGGAGCAATTTGCAGCCAGTTTAAATGGCATCCATTGGCACATTTAATAAAATTTCATCTGCCTCTTGGTCAAAAAGCAAAATCTTTTTAATAAAGATAGCTACTATAAGGCACATTTTGTCTACAAACTATATGTTTCTGTTTTAATACCTGGGACACAAGACGAAGAAAAGGAATGCCACTAAAAGGTCTACTTAGGATGCATTTAATACAAATGAATGGTGTGTATATACTTTT
The DNA here is from genome assembly GCA_030765065.1 of Deroplatys truncata. Classification (NCBI taxonomy): domain Eukaryota; kingdom Metazoa; phylum Arthropoda; class Insecta; order Mantodea; family Mantidae; genus Deroplatys; species Deroplatys truncata. Next base: position 300,820,100 of record CM060975.1, on the reverse strand, counting down.
GATTGGCAGTTCTAATTAGAAAACAAGGCTGCTAGGCTCCATCTGGCCCTAACACGTTCAAGTGAAAAAACTTTATTAGGTTACACCAGAAACTCTATTTCCTGCAAGATATTTACAAAACCCAAGAATGGAGGCAAAACCATGTATCATTATTCACTTGACATTAACAGGAAGGAAGAAATTGGCATTGACAAACTCTTATCACATTATGTCAACCCCAAATAGCACCATTTAATACAGGCTAGACTTTTACGTCATGTCAAACCAAATAACATGACATGACATTTAAGCTAATCCTGGCTTAAATACAGAGGTATAGGCATAAAGCTGTAATACTCTCTCACAATCACCTGGAAAGATTTGGTTTTTATTTTTTAACTGCAAACTTGTGCTTACTTAAAATTAGGACATTTTTGTCAGATCCATGCATTCAGTTACTTTACCACATCTAAAAGAAATAGCAGAACTGTATTTTCTGGACCACTTATCACCTCTGCTCTGATACCAAGTTTCATCCCAGTTTTGCCTCGAGCATTGCAAAATAGAGCTGCTTTTAATAGAAAATGAAGAAAACGACAACAATGAAACACTACAGAATTAAGAATAAAAGACATGGGAAATAGTGCTATTGCATTTTAGCTTCCAAATGTTCAATACAAAACTGTTTGGAAACAGTACACAAGGAGCGAGGTTTCTGAATTATTCGTTTTTTTTTTTAAATTGAATATAATATTATAATAATAATTGTTTACTAAGCTATTCCCTGAACTTCAGTTATCAGTCCTTAAATTCCGTTGTTTTTATTTGGAAATTTAATTAAATCACAATTCTTAGAAAGTCAGCATAGGGCAACAAAACCTCTAGTACTCTTCTATCTAAAACTATATTAACAGTCTTGGCAAGTTAAAATAAAGAAAAGTAAAAACAAAGCACCTGAAAGATAGGCTATGAACTGAACAGTGTTTTACCATCTTTTTATATTCTAAATGGCTCCTGTTACAATGTACATCAAGAAACTTCAGTTCATATCCTATTGAAAATCAGCACAGATGCAAAGAATTTAATATAGAAAAACATATCTCTAGCTTACTTTTACCCATTTTTACTTTATCCCCAATGTCATATATGAAAGAACAACACACATAAAAATATTTGCATTCTTTAGTTTCAACCTTTATGGAAAAGAACATCACTAAAAAGCAATTATTCTTAGTTTTCAACCTTTGATAACGTTTTAGTTAAAGATATTCACAAAACACATGAAAAGGCAGCCAGATTGCAAATGTTTATGTCAGTTTAACCCTGGAACAGTCAGGTTTTAAATTTCATGATGTCCACAATGAAATGTTGATCCACTTTTTAAGATTTTCCATTTTCTCTGACCTTCAAAAGCAGTGGCACAGCCAAAAAAAATTTAAGAGGGGGGGTTATGTATAGGGATGCATTTTTTTTTAAACAATTTGTGTAAATTCAAATTACACAGATTAAGTTGCAGCAATTGGAGTTAAAATTAGGAAATTTGTTGTGACATGAGAATTAATGACCATTGTGAAGTATTTTATATTACCGCTGCACGTCATTTTCTTTCACTACAAAACAGTGTTTTTGGTTATGTTCTAAACTCAGAGATATTGCATTCATTTGGAAACCCTCCAATTTAGCTTTGGGATGAAAACATGCCCTGATATCTTAACATGATTGTATCCATGCCATGCAGTGTAAACATAGCCCTACCTGTGACACAATTAGTATTTTATTCCCGCTAAACTAGAAAGACACTACTGTTTTAACAAAGCTATTTTTACTATTCATTTTTTTAGTAAGGGCGGAGCTTCCAATCCCCAAACCCCTCCCTGGCTATGCCTCTGTTCAAAACAATTACCGAGAATTGCATATTTTTGGATTAACTTTTATTTCGGCTTGCACATGCGAAGAATTCACCTACCTGCTCCATAGATTAAACATTTTACATTCATGAAAAAATCTCTTGTGTACAAAATACAATATTTTCATGCGATTCCCCACCCCTCATGTCATGGGGAAGCACCAAAGTGTGATATTTATGTTACTCTTGGTTGCAATACTACTGTGTTTCAAGCTGAAGTTTATGCAATTGAAACCTGTGTTAGCAAGTATCGAAAATGGGGCTACAAAAGAAGTAACATTTGGATTTTCTCTAACAGTCAGGCTGCGCTAAAAGCAATTGCAAGTTATCAGGTAACATGTAAGTTAATCTGGAAGTGTCTAATAAACCTTATGTCAATATCATGCAAGCAAAGGATCTGAACAAACATTTAGTGGACCTGAACCAGTTTTTGGCACACCCTTAAACCCTGTTCGAAGAACCATTGCCAAGTGTATTAATCATAACTACCAATTGCAATGGACTCAAACAGAGGGATAAATTAAATTGAGTTTTATTTATGGACGCTCTTCAACTACTATGGTCCTTAGCGTCCCATTCTATATTGGGCATGAAAGGCTGGTAATTTTGCTCAGAGGCCTCTTTATCAGGCTTGAGGTTCTTTTACGTGCTGTAAATCTATGACACAGGACCACTGGCTTTACTTCCCTTCTGAAGGAAACCATGCTAAGGATTTTTACGCCTGAAAATCCAATGCCCTCTGCTGGGTTTGAACCTGTGACCTCAGGAACTAGAGGCTAGCCAGCAGAGTAAGAGAATGAGCAGTAAATTCTCCTCACTCACTGAAGATGTACTTAATCTCAATAGATCTGAAATAAACCTGATAACATCACATTGTAGATTATGGAAATACACACCTACAATGGGAATCAGTATGCAGGCTAGGTAACAAAGAGGATGAAACTGCCTCTCATATAATCTTTAAATGTGAAGCTCTGGGTATGAAAAGATACGAACTTGTCTGATAAAATAAATAATTTTCCTAAAGACTTAGTTAATAAACTACTGTCCCTATTTAAAGTTACAGGAGTACTTAACTAAAACAATAGCGATAGGAGATAATACAACAAACCCTTACCTTACAGTGTTAAGGGTAATCACAACCTGATTCCATCACTATGATAGTTAAGTCCCCCCATTTCATAAACCCATCCGTATACACTAATAATTTTGAGCTTAGTATAGCATATCAGAACCTTTATCAGTTATCTTAAGATAACATGGATGCAAACAAACCTACACAGCATACATTCATGTGCTTTTCTCTAACCACTCTTCTTATGAAAACTGCTTCTTCTCTGCTTGTTAAATGTTTCCAGTAATGCTTTTGTTAAACATATTTTCGATACAAGAGGGATGCAGTAGGCTTAAACGAGTCAATCTTAAAAAAAGCGGGTTGCTATGTAATGGCTTTGAAATTCCATGTTCCTTGCACGACCACAAGGAAGAAATGAATAGCAACTTAGCACTTTTAACCAATAACAAAAAATATCACAGAAATTGTTAATGCCACAGAAAAATGTTGTTGTTGTTCACCAATAGCACTAGGGATTAATTGATCTGCATCATTTTCCCTCTGGCTTCCCAATATAAAGTCTGTAAGTTATCACTTTTAAGGCCTTTGCATTTGGCGAGATGTTTGTTCAGAATGACATCATCTTCATGGAGAGTGCATTTGGGTGAAGGTAAGCATCGTATCTTGTAGAAATGTTCTGCGAGGCAATCGTGGCCAGTTGCCATCCTAAATAAGGCCACTGCAGTCTTTCTTGGCATTTTTTGTATATCAACTCTATCTTTAATATTCTTATAATCTTTTAATTTATCTTTATTAAGTCTCTGCTTTCTTTTGAAATGTTGCTTAATGTTATTTAATTGTTTATTTCCATTTGTCCTACAGGTTTTATTTGTTGTATTGCACCTTTCTTTGCTAATTGATCTGCATGTTCATTGCCCAAAAGTCCGACATGAGCTGGGATCCATTGTAGAGTGATAAGGCTGATTTTGAGTCTGATAAGATGACTATTTTTGTTTTATGTATGGTCTACATAAAATGTTCTGTAATGTTGCTTTTGTAGCTGTTAATTCTCCATCATAGTAGTTTGACGTTTCATCTAATGTTAGATACTGTGCAAAATGTTTACAGTAGACTCCTGCACCGGCATTTTTTTTTATTGAGGAGGGATCCATCTGTATATATTCAGAGCCATTCTTATTCTGGGTATCTTTCATTTTCCGTAGGTATTGCTATGGCTCTCATTTCATCTGGTGTATTGTTTTGTTTGTGTATTGTATATATCAGGTCATTATGATATTGTATATCAATGTATTCTATTGAATTCGTTACCTCTATTGCAATTATATTTAACAGAGAAATGTATTTTACAAAAATTTTGTTTTAACAAGATATAAGTTCCTTGTGAAGTTTATATGTAACTATTATGGCTTACCAGTTATACAAAAATTCATTCAGAAGGAAAGTGTCTTCACAGGCTATATGCAGAAAATTCAAGATATACATTTTCTTTGTAATGCAAATATCTTAAACAGGTGGTACTTTAATTAGAATCATTAAGAGCTATTTTTGAGAAAACAAAACAAACTTTTTTTTCCAAGGAAAGAGTATATTTAGTATGGTAGAATTTTCTTGAAAATCTTTGTGTCGCATTCTTGGAAGATGCTGAACTTAAGTACAAAGCTTAGTATTTGCGAGACCTTTTCTTTCAGAGTTATGCTGTTCACAGATGTGCATGCAAACCTTTTTCTAAAAATATCTTTTTTTACAGCAATGTAATACTTCCTCTGCTTTTATAATTACTTATGCATTCACCTCAATTCAATTCTTGCTTCTTCAGTGAACAATACGTAATTTCTTAAAATTAACATTTTTAACCAAAATTAAAAGAATAGAAATATGAGGAAAGGCTTTTGGGGAGGTTTTAAGACAATTTCAGGACATGGATAGTTGGTATTTATCGGCAATTACTGAGAAAATCTCTTTAATAGTATTAAAGAATCCAAATATTGGATATAGAAGATAAATGTATGTAGATAATTTTAGAATATTAGAAAAGAAATGTATAACTTAGCTGCAGGGGCATAGCAAGAGAGATTAGGGTTTAAATCCCACCCCAAAATAAGGTTTGTTTTCCATTTATTTTAGTCCTTAGTCTTGATAATCATCAAGGACACAAAAAAAGCAATTAGGAATTTAACTTATGGCATCAATATTGGTATTTAAACTCTAGTGTTAGCGAATTGTACATTAATGAATGGACATGGACGATTACGTCCAATAATATATCGAGTTGATAATAATACAAATGAGTGACAGAGAAAGCTTCAGTTCATGGAATGGCTTTTTCTGATTTTGACAAAATACAGCGGTCAAGATGCATTACAAGCTATTTAGAGTGTTAGCAGCCCTACTCTGAACTACAGCGCTGTGTGAAACACATGGCCAGCTGACATGTAAAAAAATTTTGAGGAGCACATAAATATACAACATGCAAAAAATGATAGTGGAAATAATGGATTAAAAAAAAAAAAAAAAAGTTGAAGCAGATCTTAATGCAGAGAATGGATGAAATCAATGAATAACTATAGGGTAATGTGGCATTGTAATGCCTGCAACATAGCTAGATACAAAGCAACGGCATTACCACACTTAATAGTCACCTTTTAACACTATAATTTCAGACTCCGCAGTAAATATGACATGTGATTTTAATAATTAAGCTGCATAATTTTACATATATGGTTCTACAAAGTTATTACTGCATGAACTTGACAACTTAACCTTCCTTAGTTTCTGCCTGTACACTAGTGTGGTGAGATTAAGATTTTCAAAATTTAAAGGTTTTTGGAAAAACCATAAAACAGAAAATACTTCTGTGCGGGTACAACGATGTAAACTAATGCTTGATTTGAATCGCAGTGTAGGGTTAATTGCAGACAAATTGTGTAAAATTACAAATGTGATAGCACAATCAAAATGTTTGGTAATAAGTCAAAGAGTTAGTGGAATATTTAAATAAGGTTAAACTGAATTGGTTTGAATGCATATGACAACATAGTAACTGAAATTGTGATTAACAGAGGGGGAGGAACAAAATCAGTGCCGCCCTTCCCCTGCCAACAGAATGTAATTATCTTCATACTTCGTAAACATTTACATTTACTAAAACCAGAGATCTTCTCTAGCTATTCTCATTATGTATGATAAATTTGTGGGAGAAATGCAGTGAAACATTTAAAAGCTTTGAAGCTCTGAGGTTTATTTGAACTTTGTGTGCCTATAACTACCTCCCGGTGTTATGTTAATGAAAACCTTGATTTTTAACTATACTATAAACATACTTTCTCGTCATTTCTGGGACGTCGTACTTTGTTCTTAACTAAAGAGGAAGTTTAACATCCTTCAATCTGGTATGTCATATCAGACAATGAATGATTGAAATGATGCTCAAATGAGTACTTAGAGCTAGTTGATGTGTCTACTTATTATAAGGGAACCCCCCCCCCAAAAAAAAGTTATCCAGGTAACTCACCCTAACCAAAATTCGAACTTGGGACCTCTGAAACGTGAGGCAGACATGCTACCCCCACACCACAGAGCTGGGCTAATATGTTTGTGTTTCACATGCAGTTCCACAAAATTTTACCTGCTGTTTATTTTCCCTCTCAGTAGTACCTACACATTCATTCATTCACTGTTTAACCTCATCTTATGTAGGACTTACAGGCAGGTGCCTGGGGTCAGAGGCCGTCGAGCAGGAGACACACTCATGGAGCAGACAGAATGCCCAGGATGGGTGATCAGCCCAATGCATGGGATGAAGGAAGTAGTTGAATCGAAATGATGGCAAAATGGATGAAAGGAAAGGTGGTGATGGTGCAGTCGGTGGAATGAATGGCGGGGGAAACTGGAGAAAACCCGCCCAGACACTGCTTTGTCCACCACAAATCCCACATGTGGGTCCCTGAGATTGAACCCGGGCCGCTTCGGTGAGAGGTCTAACCACTCGGCCACGGCAGCGCCGTAGTACCTACAACTAATAAACCTTGTACTATGCGAGTCTGTACACTGCTCAGGAGCTAGGCACATTAATATTATGTATGCCAAAATAGGAGAAAGTTTCTCTCATAGCTTAATAAATGACTTTCTTTCACCACGTCTAAAAGAACTTTCATCTAAAAATGAGAGAAGAAATGACAGCCTGGAAGACAAAAGGACTATAACAAAGATTGCTGATGTTTGTAATGATAATTGTTCTGAAACAAAGGTTTTCATTGACATTTCTGGTTTTGCTACTGTCCTCTATGCCAATATCAGTACCAATTATAATATGCATTCTAACCCACCTGCCCATCCCTGCATCAACACCAGGTATCCCTACTCTTACAAACAAGAGAAACTGCAGAAGATTCATACTTGCCAACTGCCAGAAATTAAAACCTGTAAAACTTTCCCTTGTTAGCAAAGCATAATAATTTTGCAATTACATGAAATTTAGAATGTGTAAAATATTCAGTGGAGTAAATGTAGAAAAATTACATATAAAATAAATGAATTTCATTTTATAAGAAAACTTGAAGGCCTGGTAGTACTGCTTCTTTCTGTCACACATGCTGAAATTCTTCCTGGTACCACAGATAAATTTTAAATGGTAGCAAGGAACACCCTAGTATGCACAAGTTTCTAGTCCTATGTTATGCTCCATACCATGAACTATAACTAAAACCTGTCACAAAATCTGAAACTTTGTCCTGCAGCAGTTGAATTCGAATATGATAAATAATTAAGGCAGGAGAGTTGACTTTACAAATTACATGACTCCTACTGAATGTTCATCCCCTTTACCTCTAGAGAGCACTAGTAATACTATCAGATTTTAAATGCCACAAAACAAAATATGCATGCACTCCATTTTTGTAGTCCAGCAAGGGGGGAGCATCATGAACGATAATTGCAGAGATAAGTTCTGGCCCTTCACAGCACTGTATATTATTACACTTGAGAAGTCTCACATTACTACCATAAAAAAATCTTATGTGTTACACTCACATGACTTTCTCTACTCTTGTACAAACTATTTTTACAAACGCTTATTCTCCATATGCTTCATGTTAATCGAGATGTTAATCTTATTGCTAATTTTCTTGTAGATGCAAGGGGAATTGGTAGGCTTTAAGCGATAGTCAAATATTTTAAGACCTGGTTGCTATGTGGAGTATTCCATTCTCTTGGCATTAACAGGACAAAAGAGAGGAAAAAAAAAAAGAAAAGAAAGAAAAAAAAAAAGAATTATCATTTGAAAAAAAGTATAAGTATTGGAAAATTTAAGGGAATAAGAAGCAATATCTCGAAAATGGTTCACTCAACAAAAAAATGTATATGACATAAATTGTGTATTTTAACACAATCTACACTTTTTGTGCAGTAAAATTTTGTCTATCTCTTATGGTTTACCAGTTATGCAAAAGTCGTTCACAATGAAGAATACTTTTGGAGACATTCCCAGAAAATTTGAGATATACAAATTCATTTGCCATAAAAATGTCTTAAACTTATAGTATTTTATTCAAAATCGTTAAGAGCCATTTTTGAGTAAATTAAAATTTTCGAAAAATGTTCCATGTAAAGGGTAATCTGGGCTGGGGGAGATTTTCTTGAAAACCTTTGTGTTGCATCTCTGGAAGATACTGAACCTAAATACCAAGTTTGGTGTTTATCCGACTGTTCGTTTCTCAGTTATGCTGTTCACAGACACACACGGACATGTTTCCAAAAATGCTTTATATGCATTCAGTGCACCTCAAAACATGTATTTCCAGTGAAATCTTGGCATCAAATTTTTGGGTGGAATGCAATACTTCCCCTACTTACTATACGTAGTAGAGAAAGTAAAAATCTGATTAATACATTCACATGACTTTCTCTACCCTCTATCATTTATAAGTGGGTATAGGAATTATTCTTACTAAAGTTTATTTTTCTACTTAATACATTTTAATCCAAATAAATCTTTGCAGAAATAGCTATATTGCACATTTCATTTTAGATACAAAGGGAACAGCGACAGTCAAATATTTAAGAACTATATGCTATAAATTCCATAATGTTTCCATGCAATTGCAAGAAACAAGTGAATATTTAAAGGACTTTAAGATAATGACCCAAGAAATGGACAATTCAAATCTTTATTAACTGGTATCTCAGAAATGGTTTATGCCACAAAAAAACTTGCTTTGAAATAAATTGTGTGTTTTAAAGAGATCTACATTTTTATCTATCAGTGTTTACCAGTTATACAAGATTATACAAAATTCCTTACGAATGAAGAGGGCTTCAAGGCTATTCCGCAAAAATTCAATATATACATTTTATTTGTCTTATAAATATCTTTAATATATGGTATTTTAATCAAAATCATTAGAGCCATTATTTAGTAGTTTGGGGTGGGGGGATTTTTTGAAAGTGTCGCATCTTTGAACCTAAATACCAAATTTGGTATTTATCCGACTTTTCATTTTTGAGTTATGCTATTCACAGACACACACAAATGAACAAGTTCCAAAAATGATTTATTTGGATTCAGGGCACCTCAAAACATGTATTTCCAGTGAAATCTCGGTATCAAATTTTTGGGTCAAATGCAATACTTTCCCTAATTACTATATATAGTAGAGAAAACAAAAATTACAACACAATGCAATAAAAATTAATGCTTTTGTTATGTCCATGGTGAAAATCTACTACACTTTGAATTGGCCCAGAAAAGGAATCCATTGCTTCAAGTTATAAAAAAACCTCCACCCTGTAAATTTTATGGACAAACTGTAAAAGTTGGCAAGTATGAAGGTTGTTTTCAATTTTATGCTCTTTCACGGCATATCACATCTAAAAAATTACACACATGTGACATGCATGGGTAGAATACACAATCACTTTTTATATAATTTTATTTGGGATCTTTAAACCATTTTATAATGCATTTTTGTACAAATAACATTATCAATTTTGTGAGTTAAATCTCCCTTAATTTTTAATTAAATGGAGTGACCTGAAGCAAGTTCTGGATTCATAGTATCTAGAACTATGCATTTGAAATTAACAACCAATATTTTACCATCTGCACAGTTTCATGCGCTTTTTAAGATAAATATTCCAAGGATACTGGGCACTTAACTAAAATAAAAGTTAAAATAGCATTTTAAGATTAAAGTATATGATGTATCTACAGCAGAAACCCTCTTTTACACTTTTTGTTGAAAAAATAAATGGAAGGAATATGTGCATTAAGGAAATGCATCTTTTTGGACATGTTACATTCTGATATGCACAAAAGGCTTAATATATTGTAGCAAGTATAAAACACCGTTGAATATGGAGTACTCAATACCACTATTAGGAAGAAGTACTGAGGAAACTAGTGCTTCCAACATACTCATCAACACCCTGAAACACATGAAGTGTTACTTAAAGCATGCTATGAATTGTGCAACGCTGAAATGAGATTGAAGCCTGGGATTTCACAGGTTTGAAGTGCACATTAGCTAATGCTTCATATGTATGGGAATATGGTAAAACTTGTCAGAAGCACAACGCTATGACACAAAACTCAGGTGTGCGACTTCTATACTTGTTTTACCCTGAGATTGAAGTGAACCAAAACAAACCTAAGCACGCAAATCAGCCATCAGGTTGCACGTATAGAAATAGTAACAATTAAATTGCTAATATAGGTTAAAATAGCACAATATTAACACAATGCTAAAGAATATGAATTAGGATTGAAGCAAAGGGACATTAACAATAAGAGAATTACGGTTAGGAATTCCCTGCACAAGCCATCTGTTTTGCTGCAATATGGCCAACATTACATTCAAATCAGCCCAGTGCTTGTGTGACGAGAATGGTGCACCTTCTGCAGTAGCAAAACATAGAAAAGGAAATCCTTTAAACACTATGAGAAGATAGTTGTGTTCAATTAGTTTTGTGAGAAATGTCCAACCTCTTCCGTAGATGACATTGAGACATTTACCTCAGAATTTACTGGTGTCTCTAAGACGAGCATTTACAGTGAAAAGAACAAACTGCAACGGTAAGGTCTGTGCCCTGTGCAAGAAAAGGAAATATGTGAGAAAGGTTGTGGATGTGACTTGTGGTCAATTGCGAGATCTGAGGTGTATTGCAAAGTGCACGCATTTTATGTAAATAATAAACTCCCCACTTCAGTGATCCTGATTTGCCAGACTTGAAACATTTTTCCCTGTACAATCTATTAAAAGAAATAGGGTTTGAATTGTTACGCAGAAATTGTAAAATATGATTATTGATAGGGACAATATTGTGCTGTGGCGTAGATGATATTTACGTAAATTAGAACTAAGGTAAAAAGAGAATAAAATATACTATTTAGATGAGACCTGGGCCATTGAAGATTACACAACTACTGTCAAAACAAAGAAGCAGGCATTTTTGAGTGGCCAATCATGGGATTTTAAAAATCCAAGTGGGATAAGCACCTCCATATAGCAATTCTGGTTTTGTGGAAGATGGGGAGTTAGTTTTTGAATTAAAAAAAGTGGGGACTACCTTAAAAGCATGACTGGTGATTCAGATGTTGGTTCCAAAGTTACTTCTTAAATTGGAGCCAAACAGTGTTTTTATTGACAATGCACCATACCATACTGTACAATCAGAGCATGTTCAAAATAAATTGAAAATAAAATTATATAACTTGGCTGCAAAACAAAGTCATTGAATGTAACAAAAGCTTGGCGAAGATTGAATTAATGGAACTTAAAAATGCATATCAAAGGTATGCTGTAGATGATTTGGTGGAAAGAGCAGCACATAGACTGCCGCCTTATCATATAATGCAAAGTTTGCACAACCTCGTCCATATGCTTGCCATGTGCGTGACGGAGTGATACTTTACTTCATAGTTACAATAAAACCAAGTACAAATTTATTGTTTTTATTAACTCCTCCCCTGTTTTTTGCTTTTCATTTCCCTGTGGTTGTGTGTTTGGTTTTCTTTAAATTATACATACAGATTTAACTCCTCTTGGTTGGAATGCAGGTATAACCACAAGCATCTGTAGGTGGCATAAACTGAGAATTCGTGGCTTTAATGCTTTGCGCAGTTGTCAGCAGTATGCAAGGACACTATTCGTGGCCTGTTAAAACATGTTTAAGGAGTTTTTACATTAATATTATATATATAAATAATTAATTCAATTAATTATCTTTTTACAGACCTTAACCTGTCTTGGCAAGTTGAATTTTTCAGTTGACTTTATATTAAAAAAGTTTAAGGAGGATTACCAGCCACAAGTTTATGAGGCTGTACATGTGTGAGTAGCTGCACTTTTCTTTTTTTAATGTTTTCTGAGTGATATGGGAAGATGGATCGAAATTAACACTGACAGATTATGAAGTAACGTCACTGTTCAATGAATTCAGTAACGATTCTTCTTACTTCAAATTATTTGGTTCAGAAGAAGTAAGCGATATAAAGTTGCTCCACAGCAAGCTCAGTGCAACAACAGCTCAAGTGACTCGAATGATGTCAGTAAGGAGTGTCCAGATGTTACATTACTTTGATTGACAAGCATGTAGTGTTTTAAACTTTATCTCACAAAGAAAACCTACTTAGCGTGAACCTGTGAGTATGCAGTACCAATGTTTTTACGCACACAGAACATTTTGCACCCGGCATTTTAGTGAATTTTTAAAAATCACCATAAAGTCACGTATGATCACTTACATTTAGCCAATATTAATTATAACGTGTATGAATAACTGTAAACAGCATATCTTAAATTCTAAAGCCATTTTAAACTTGGAATACCATGCCAGAGGTGGGGGTCGAACTGTGATGAAGCCCCAAAACCACAAGGAATGTCCAATGCAGCAAGCAACCACTTCTGTGATTCTGAGTGTCCTATGGCATCTAACAGCTCACACTTCACATCTACCAGTTCTATGTAAAGAATGCATGCAACAAGCACATTGCTACCTTGTAGACAAAAATGAAGACTGTACCTTTCTACCAAAGACTTTATACTGTAACACAGTGGAATTACAGAGTACCTGGTTGTACAGAAATTGCAGGGAGTGAAAAGGCTGAGGCCTTTGCTAAGAAAGGTGCAAATATTTCCTTCATTGGCCCTGAACTCGTCTGCGGATTAGGTTTATCAAATGTTGAAACTGCAGTCGACTGGATTTCTTATGAATCCCAAGAGAGATGGAAATCCATCTCCAATAATTAATTCTACAGCCAAATATAAAAAAATAAAAAATCTGCATAAAACCACACAATTACTTATCAGAACTAAAATAAGTCTTCATTAAGAAGAGCTATAAGCAGACATGGGAACTCTGAGTTATCTACACTCAAACCATTACCACTACTGTCCATTCCAAACCAGAGTGCCTTTCACTGAAAACAAACTCTTTGTATTATCCGCGCGAAAGTAGTTCGCAATCCCTGCCCATAATGGCTGCTTGTTGAACACTATTTAATCTATAAAAAGGCGCCCTGCGTGAGAATCATAGTTCAAAATGCAACCTGAGGTAACAATCGAGTTTATAAGTATGCGGCAATGAACATTTTACTTACGTTGATCACAATCCTCGGGCAAAAGTGCAACACCCAAATCTGAATCCTCCGAAAATAACTCAGCTGCCATATCAGAATCGGAACTACTCTCCAAAATAATGACAAGCTTATCCACAATTCCACAGCACTGTCGCACTTAAAACAAGTTCCCACATTTTATCCTCTTCTATGTTGTATTATGTCTGTTTATATTCCCTGCTTTCGTTACACTTCTCACTGAAACGCCTGTAAAATCCGATATTAGTTTCGTAATATGCAATAATGCAAGTGTCGGGTATTTTTGTAATAGTGAGTTGAATATATGAAATATTGTTTGTTTTTAGCCACTTTTTAACTGTTTCCCACTTGTGTGTTTGAACAGTTTATTTGCACTACACATACCTTCCTCTGCCATGTGAGCTCAAATACCAACTGACTAAATCACAAGATTTGACCTGAGCTGAGCATATGTGTATTAGTGTATTATGAATGACTGTTTGCTTATCATATTTCCTGTGTTACGCATAGTGTTTATTCAGTACTCAGATAGCACCTCTGGGAATTCATTGCTGCATTTCTTGTATATGTAAGAGAGTGACAGTCAACATACGGTTGGTATTAACTAGCAAGATGCACTCGGCGTTAGCGCAATAACAGGCAAAAATCATATTTTGTAATCTCTTAACAGCTAGTATATATCCATTACCTTTAACGATCAGTTCTTATGATAACCGCAATAAAATGTACAGTTCTATACCTTTCCTGCTCTAATATTTCATAATACAATACATTTATTAAGGAACTATTTAAGTTGGCATAAGAGTATATTCTTGGGTTCGTGACAAGCCGAAGCACGTGCTTCTGTTTACATCAGAGGGAACACTTGTTTGGAATGGACAGTACAAAGAATGCAAAACAACAGAGGCCAAGTTCCTGATAGGCAGGTAAAAACTGGTCTGAGTGCTGTTTGCAAATGCCAAAAGACTGTATGAGGTATGATTTATTTGATACATTCCTGCCTAAAGTACAGTGACAGTTCAACCTTATTTCCTTTTGTCCTGTCTTTAATGCTTAGAAAATCCTATGCCTGGTTACAGGTTTTATAACTCAACATGGACCATGCAGAAAACCATCTCAAGACAATGGTACTTATTCAAACAGAACCAATTTGTCAAACTCATTTAAAAGCTGAGAAACAAATCCAACTAGAATGCAAGGCCTTTGGAGCTACAAAGATATCTTGCTAAATATAGTGCAAACTAACCAAGTAAATAACATTCTGCAAGCAATCAAGGAAGTAGATCTTTACCTCTAGGTTAGAAATAAGGAAAAGCACAAAAAGCCTTTTAGGATGAGGTGCTTAGGATTCCTTTTCTAATTTTAATGGCAAACAATGGTTCTGTGACTTTGTGCCATGTTAAAAACATTTTTGGATGCTTTGAAATTATACAAATTTTGATAAGTAAAATTACGTATGCATATGTATGGGATTAAGATAAATGTAAGCTTAGGAAAATTGAAGGGATCATAAAATAATGCTACAAATGACAAGAAAATTTTCATTCTAGAAATGTAAAAGTAGATTTCCACTGTATTTAGTAATGAAAGAAAAGTTTTTTTTTTTTTTATACTTCAATGAATGGTTAAGTGATAAGATTAACAGCCTGTTCATTATAATTACGTTGTACACAAAAATGCTCACTCATTCAAATGTTTCCCAGTACAACTTTATTTCATGTATTAAAACTATTCTTGAATGCGCATAACCTGCATTTATGTAATACTGATTTAAATATTTGTAAAACAACCCTTAAAAAAAGTATCACAGAGAGGGATGATAAGCAGCATAGCTTGCAGTAGGCTGTTCTTTCAGACTGTACCAGCACTTGCAATGGCACAGATATCCTGTCCAAACAGGACGGAATTAACATGCATATAACAGAAAATTTCAACGAGTATGGGACAATGGAACCCGATGCTGCAAAACTCTAGTGGCCATCTAGCATTATGCATGCGTAAATTGCTTAGTGTAGTTTGAAAACCAATTCACAACCCTTGGCAACCTTTTCATAAAAATGTGAATTTCTCAACATCAACTCAATATACTGAACCAGTCTGTTTCATGCCAAAGTAAAAAGAGAACTGCAGGGAAAAGGCGTGATGATTAAACATCTATGGAATTACATCCATTCAAGTCTTCTCTAAGCATTGTTATAGAAGATATTATATTGAACAAATGGTGCATATGTTTCTGAGCAAACCTTTTATCCTGTATTCATTTCTGGAATTAAGCTTTAGTGCACTTGTTCAATTTAATATTAACTTTCAAATGCAAGTGGATGCCGTATTTACTTACTGAGGAGATTTTGAACTTTAGTGCACTTATTCAATTTAATATCTTTCAAATGCAAAATGGATGTCCATTTACATATTATGGATATTTTGAAAGGAGGATAAAAACTTCTGAGCAGGAGTAAAGAGGAATTCCATGGGAATTAAGCGACAGTTAATTGGTAAAACATGAAATCATTTCATTGTTATGCACTTGTTTTCCACTATTGTACGGCTGCTGACCTTTTTTTTTTCTTTCTCTCATTTCATTAAACAATATAATACTGTAAGAATGCCAAGATATTTTCATGTATTGACTAGCGGAAAATTGTACAACAGTTCCTTTTTGATACCTTGCAGTTCCTTAAGGAATGACGATCTGGCACTTATGTTTGGTTTTAAAGAAAGAAATAAGATAAATATTTAAAAAGCTATACCAACTCTACAGAAAAGAACTTACATGAAATTAACTTAAAAAGGGAAGCATTTTTATTTCTATCATTACTTTAAAGTTATTATCACAGGGAATACTATGATTGTGTGATGACCAGGGGGGATGCATTGTAAATAATTTAAAAAGAAATGACACACAAAAAAGACAACCAATTTCCAAATTGGACGAAAATTACACTGTAACAAAAACCATACACTATTAAGGCTGTGTTAAATTTTTCTAGCATGATCCAGCTTTTAACAGAAAAACAAAACAAAAGGAGAAGAAATATATGTTGGTTTTCCATTTTCACGCAGTTATCCCTTCCACTTAACACATTTTATTACTTTTATCATTAAAAAGTCTTTTTTTTTTTTTAGTTCCAACTTCACACACAATTCTTGTCCACTAATGACACGTCACTCAAGAAAGGAAGAAGAGGAAATAATAATGATAAAAAAAAAAAAATATTAAAGAAAGAAAATTAAGAAAAAAATCTCTCTGCAACACCACCAAAATATTAAGAAGAATCAAGTAGTCCACCTAAAACCTTGTAGATGTAAATAATAATAAGTTAAGGTACCTCAATAATCGAGCAATCTATATTTAAAGTCTTGGCCGGTTGCTTAGAGAGATTTTTTTATCCCCCCTATCCTTCTTCACACACAATTGTTCACTTTTGAGAATGCAGCTTGAGAAAAAAGTCATTTCACTTTCAACCTTTGGGAAAAAAATAACAAAAAGAAAGACCAACATCTTCTTTTTACTTCCTTTTCATGCCAATACGCAATAAATGGGGGTAAAAAAAAGAAAGAAAAAAATAACAGCACCAACATTCAGATATTTCCAGACATAACTTTTGGAAAAGAGCTTTCTAGCAACTTATTTCGCTCTAATTCCATATTTGCATACCACCTGCTAAAAAGAACACGGTCATGGCTTCCTTTGCTGATCCCCAACTGGCATCGTCCCCTTTAAATTTAAGGTTTCTTTCTGAAACATAATCCATCTGGTAGACTGGAAATTCAGGCCACATAATAAGTGAGTAATTTACAGTATGTGAATCCCAAACCCACCAAAATTTTAAGTTTCATTCAACTTAACTTTAAAGGGGAAATGACAATGGCTCTTATTAAGGAAACCTGTTTGTCTTCAGTGAAGTCTTGTGTTATAGCATATGGATTATGAAGACTGTAACAAATGGCCACGCGCAATTTCAATTTTTAAACATCTTACTTACAAATAATCATTATTTGATAAGGAGCAGTTGGCTTAGAGGTCCAATATTCTGACAACACCTCCCTATTTCCAATATACTGAATTTCGATTTTCTTTCTTTTTTCCCATTTTTTGCCTTTGTTTAAATTGAAGAATTGCGCGTTTTACTTTAGAAACACACACATTTCTCGGTAGGGACTAATGTTATCGAATCAATGCGTGTTAAGGAGTTTCGTTAACGTCGTGCGTAGGTACCACCCCTGTGCAACACACCGCCACGCCCATCCCCCCGTGACATGCCTCTTCCTCCACCACGATGATGCCCCATTCCTGGCCCGCCCCTCATCATGCCACCTGGCCCAGTTGACCGCGAGCCACCTAACCCACTGTTTGGACGACCCATCATGTTATCGCCCCCAGAACCCATTCTTCCTCCATCCACTGACGGGCGAGGACGAGTCTTCTTTTCTTCCACATTCAATTTCTGACCTCCTTCACTTGGGAAATAGATTGGCTGCAAAAAGAACATCAACAAAAATCAATATTTTGTTTTGGAGTGTAATTTTAAATACCTGAGAGAAATGAATACGCAGCAGAACTTTGGCTATAAAGAACACAGGGAACAAGGTACTCTGAAGTGGTCAAAAATAACATAAATCTCTTATTATTTCCAGTTTCAGAAAATATATACTTTTTGGGGGTTAAGAGGTTTTTAAGACATTTAAATGCTAGTCTGCATTCCTTTAAAGCCGTGATGCTCTTTTAGAACATTTTTATACCTTTCAACAACAAACGACTATATCATGTCCAGCAAGCAGTTCAACAATTAACAAAAAAGGCCAGGACCAAGAGAAGGCAATCAGAAAAGCTGCAGTAATCCAGGAATGAAGGTGCAGATGATTATGGCCCTGCAATGTACTGAAGTGAGTCAGAATTTTAACGTTCAAACTTTAAATTCAGTTTTCTCAAAACAACATTTTTGGATACTTACGTACCTTTTTCTCAAAAAGTATGAAAGGTAGAGAGCTGAAATTTTTAGTACATGTATACAACACATAGTTAAACTTTCTGAACCACAATCACAATTTTATAATGTTATTAGGGTATTAAGAAAGCAACAGCATTGCAAATTTACTACATTTTTACTTCACAATTAATTTTTTTTCAATATCTAGTGAACTGATATACATAACTAAATAATTGAGGTTCAGAAGATAGCTGATTATACTAAGAACAAGTATGCAAAAGTGTAATTCTGTATTGCAAGTAGTATCAGGGAAAAAGGTACATGAATTCACATGTTTTAAGAGTAAATTTTATTATTTTTCTGCTGAATGAAATAATTTTTACGTCAACTACATAAGGTATCAATGCAAACAACCACTTGAAATAATTATCATGATTTATAGGGTAATTCAAAAAAATTTCAGGAAAAACCATTGAGAATTTAAGAGCATGGTAATCTAACACACTTAAGGTGTAATTTTCATGTGTTCAGACTACTTTGTTCCCTTAAATAACACACGTGACAGCGCATGTAGGTTATATGCCATTATTTCATAGAAAATATTGTTCACTGAAAGCAAAACAAAATGGATCTGTGCTGTGTTAACGGTAGGATGCCCATTTGGCAAAAGTGAATTTTTAGCAGCAATTTTTTTCACTCACTAGACTCTGTAACAATACAATGCACCTGAATGCAACTGTTTACGTGAGCAATTCATTGGTTTCCAGAGAACATTACCGTATACATATGCATACTTGCCAACTTCCTAAAACTGAAACTCGTACAACAAAGTGTAATAATTTTGTTATGATATGAAATTTACTTAGTTGCAATTCAGTGCAGTAAATGTACAAAACTTACATATAAAATAAATGGAAATTCTGTTTTATAAAAATCCTCAAAAACCTCGTAGTACTGCTCCTTTCTGTAACACATGTTGAAATTCTTCCTGGTACCACAATAAGCATGTATTAAAGCAAAGAACCCTTTTCCTAGGTTATACACAGATTTTTAGCCCATATTTTATACTTCGCAACATTAAATATAAAAAAATGGGAAACTTATATCTTGTAGAATGTGAATAAGATAAACATTTTGCATGAGGGAGTTGACTATACAATTCACATTGTCCATTACTGAATGTTCATGTCCACTTCCTGCTGGTTACTAGTAGTGCAATCAAATTTTAAATCTGCATACTATGCATTTTGTTTCACCCCGAGTGAAGGAGGACCATGATCATGATGAATTATAGAGACACAGATAAGCTCTGGTCTATCATAACACTGTATACCAATTAGCATGATACATCCAGTCTGTAATTTTAAGTTACAATATAATGCAATACAATTTAATGATTTTCATGTTCATGATGAAAACCCAACATTTTCTGCCCATAGCTATAAAAATGCCTCCTTTGGGTAAAACGACCTCCACTCCTGCACATTTTAAGGGCAAACCATAGAAGTTTTCATGCATATGCAAAATTTTTAAATTAAATTGAGTTTTATTTATGGACGCTCTTTAGCTACTATGGTCCTTAGCGTCCCATTCTATATTGGGCGTGAAAGACCGGTAATTTTGCTCAGAGGCCTCTTTATCAGGCTTGAGGTTCTTTTACGTGCCGTAAATCTACGTACCGGCTTTACTTCCCTTCTGAAGGAAGCTGTGCTAAGGATATTTACGCCTGAAAAAATCCATCGCCCTCCGCCGGGTTTGAACCCGCGACCTTGGGCAAAATTTTTGTTGTGGCAATGAAGCGCAATTATACATACAAAACAGCAGAAGCCAAAGATTTGTGGTTCGAGTCCATCCATGGCATTAAATTTTTTAAAAGTGATTTAACTTTGCAATTTAGTGTCTACAGAAGGGCAGCATGAAAGAAGAGTTATCAAACACAAAACTAACCCTAATAGTGGTCAACTATAAAGCCTCAAAACCAAACGCATTTGTATTGCCTTTTGAGATATAATTCTTGAAGGTTTGAGTTTGCCTTTCAGATTCATTGAGAAACCCCTATCAGATAAGAAGTTTTAATGCAGCTATGTGCATCTTGCCACTGTAGCTCAAGCAGTAAGAGCTTAGGTATGGAGAGTCAAAGATCTGTGGTTAAGTCTTCCAAAGCATTACATTTTTCAAGTCTTATTCAGCTTTTCAACTTTGCACCTGCACACAGCTAGTGTGAACGAACAATTATTGTCAAACATAAAGCATTATTAAAGAAGTAAAAATGCAAACAAGCAATTCAGGCTTTATCTCACTTTATTCAGTTTTTTTCTGCTGTCTTCAGGTGCTAATGTCTTAATTATTACAAAGCACATACACGAGCTTACTTCATTTAAGCTGCAAGTCCTTCTTTACAGGCTACAAATTACGAACTTGTGATTTATGACTGAAATTATGTTTCATAAAATAGTAATATAAATTATGTTTTACATATCACAAGTGGATTTCTACAATGTTTTACATATCACAAGTGGATTTCTACAAAGGAATTTTCAGTTTAATTTCATAAAGTTTGTTTCACAAGCACAAATACAATACAGTGGAATCTTGTTAGCATGTTCCTCATTAACATGTTTTCCTGTGTATTACATTTAATTATAAAACTTCCAGCACAAAATGCATCAAATCTATGATGCAGTAATTTGTATCACAAATTACTTAAATGTAAATAATGATTGTAATATGAATATGCATTTTTATGTGACATTGATTTCAGATGTTTATTGATTGTAAATATTGTTGGAAAGTAAATTTATAAGGCTTTACTGAAACTGTCAATAATAGCGCAATAATGCAGCGAGGGGGGTGAGCTGTTTATCATTATTGGAAACGAGGAAGTTACGTAATGTTGGCGCATTTTCGGTAGAAACTTCTGGAATATTTCCTAAAGCATATGTATTCATAATTTTTATTGGATATTAAAATAGACGCTAATGTTGGCGCGTTTTATTAGCCAATAGCAGTTCATTTATAATCTTTAGGCGTATCTTGATGCAGGCGTATAAATAGGGTAGGTTCGAGGTAGCTTGCGTGCAGTTCATCAAAATTCTTAGTGCAATACATGTCGTCTTAAGTTCGTCAGTTCGTCAAAATATTTGTATGAGATACGTCGGCTACAGATTCACAAGTTACGAAAATCTAAAGTATTATAAAGTTAATTATACACAAAGTTGAAATACGTGAATTAAAAGTGATCAGTAAGAAGTATTATAACAGTTTCAGTTTGGCGAGTATCTAGATCAATATGTAAAAGTGATAGTGAACGTGTTCGAAAATAAAAATTATAAAACAAATTTCTTCATCAGTGTAATTTTTGGATAAAAGATTCCTTTCCGTTTCACAACCTGTATTGAGACACATGTTCGACCCAAGCCAACAGGATAATAGCTAGCCGGAGGACATTTGAAATGAATTATTTCAAAAACTGATACTAGGAAACGCAAATTGCTAACGCCAGATGGAGCTACAAACCAAACAAATGAATGATGTCACAAGATGGCTTCAACACTGATGTAAACAAACATTTGTAAGTAATACCGTTACAAATTGGCTACCACAACGTGGGGCTCAAAACATATTACGTAAACATATATGTTACTCTCGCATCTAATACATAATGTTTGTTTAAAACGTTTTCTTGATCCTGCTTACTATGTTCGAAGTTTGAAGTGCTCATTCGCTGTTTTGGCCAATCCTTTGTCAGTCCAGTGGGAGTAAGTGCTTAACACGTTCAAAGTTTGAAGTACTCATTCACTACTTTGGTCAATCCTTGATCAAAGAGTGGAGACCGACAGCCAATGACATGCATATATGTACATTTGTGTGAGCAGAATAGCAAATGTTTTAGCTTGGCATGGTAAACACAACAACAGTTTCTATGGTTGAATGTTGACCAAACATACGTAGGTTGTATTTTAACTTTTCGTTTGCGGTGGAGAAAAAGAAAGTGTGGCAAATAACCAACAGAGAAAAAATGAAAATCCTTGAAGAAGTAGATCATAATCCAAATATGAAATGTGTGGATATAGCATGGAAGTTAAACATTCCCTCGTCAACCTTTAACACAATTATTAGCAAATGTAAACTGATTGAAACTGCTTTTGAAGAAGGGGAAAAAAATGCTCAAACAAAACCTTCCTCTTGGAAAGTAGGATAAGAAGAAGATTGGATCAAAATCTGTTGCATGGAAACACCTACCTTATTCAAATCATATTGAATACGTCAAAGATGCTATCTTCTACTGTACTCCACATGTGTAATAAATCACACAGCACAGCCACTTTTATCGCTTCCATAATTTGCAATTTATTCTTCTCAAAACCATTCACTAACTTCAAAACCTGCTTAAATTATACAGAGAAACTAACATATGTTTAACAGGTTCACCAATGTAAATCCAAGCTGACTGACATAAAAGCCTAAATTATTTATTCTCGAACTTTGTACATCCAAATCGATCTCAATACATATGGAATTTAACATGGAAACATGAATCGTATTCAGCATAGAATTCAACTCAAATTGTTTCAATTCCCCATGGAAATGTAGTAATTATTTGATTTTATTACATAATTATGTTCTTAAATTGCAGATTTTGTATTTTCGTTAACATTTTTTCCTGTCTATGACATCCAAATCCTTGGGTCCCTGCAAAAACGTACTAACGGGATTGAACTACCGTACCAACTTCACAAGTGTTGATAGTACAGCAGAACTATTTTCAAACATTTATTAAACATAATGTGTAAGTATTAGTACATACTGTAGAAATATTACAAATATATTGTATTTAAGAATATATTAGGATGACATTATGTGCAATAAAATTCTTATGTATTCAATACTTCTGCATTAAAAGCTCTTAGTTTCTGGCAATGGATGTATTTCTACATGATTCATTAGATGAAGAGGTTAATGATGGAAGATATGGGTTAATATGGACTTTGTATATACTTAAGTACATACTAATAAGAAGATAAGATGTCTTATTTGTCTAGTGTTATTGCAACCATTTACAAATCTGATTTGAGGCAGATATATGAAATTAATCTTGTTCTTTTCATTCTGATGAGGTTATGTACGAGGGGGTATCACAAAGTTTTAATTAACACCTTTAAACAAAATTGACAGAATGTTTTTTTTGGATTTGTAGTTGTTAACTCTTCTCTACATAGTCACTATCCAGGTTTACACATTTTTCCCAGCATTTCTTGATCCTCCAAATACTGTTACGTAGAAGTCTGCAGTTTGAATCTTAAACCACTCTTTCACTTCATGAATGACATCATCTGTGTTGTCAAATCGACGACCCCCTAACTGATTTTTCATTTCTAGGAACAAGAAAAAGTCACTTGGTACGAAATTGGCAGAAAAGGCAGATGCTTCAAGACCTCAAAGCCACATGCCTTTGTTTTGTCGACTGCAACTGGAGATGAGTGAACTGATGCATTGTCAGATAGGAGACGAGTGCCTCTGGAGAGCACACCATGGCGTTTCTGAATCAGAGCATTTTAAAACTTATCCAGAAGATTGCTATAGTATGCACCAGTGATGGTTTTACCATTTTCAAGGTAATCTGTGAGGATGACTCCACAACAGTCCGAAAAGCTGAGAGTATGATGAGGCTGGTCTGAAAAGTTTCCGACCTAATAAAGATACAAGACATTTTTTCAGAATTTTTTTTTTTTTTTTTTTTATTTTTTTTAACATAGTCTCCTTGTAACTCTACACACTTCTCCCAATGATGCTCCCATCTCTGTAACCCGTCCAAATAGTACTCTGCATTTTTTCTCTGCAAAATTAATTGTTCACAAAGCTGATTGCCTCTTCATTTGACGAAAATCTCTGTCCTCCGAGCGCAATTTTCAGATGAGGGAACAAAAAGAAGTCGTTTGGGGCTAGATCTGGTGAGTAACGCAGATGGTCAAGCAGTTCAAACCGTAATTCGTGATTTTTGCCATTGCATCTGCTGAGGTGTGAGACGGTGTGTTGTCTTGGTGAAACAGGATTTTCTTTTTCCACAAATGTGGCCGTTTTTCCACAAGTTCTGCCTTCAGCTTGTCAAGTAATGATGCGTAGTATGCTCCTGTAATGGTTTCTCCTTTTTGAAGATAATCGATTAAAATAACTCCATGACTATCCCAAAAAACAGTCGCCATCACTTTCCCAGCCAAAAAAACAGTTTTTGCTTTTTTTGGAGCCGGTTCCCCCTTTGCAGTCCACTGTTTGGACTGTATTTTGTTTTGGGCATATAATGGTGTATCCAAGTTTCATCTACAGTAATTAATCGGCGCCAAAACTCAAATTTATTGCACCTAAACTGCGCCAACAGAGCGTTGGAAATGTTCCTTCGAACACGTTTTTGGTCGCGTACACCCAATGTGCGTACAGCTTTCTCATGTCTAAATGCTGATTTAATATGTGACAAACATGTTCTTTTGACATGTTCATAGCCTCTGCTATCCCTCTCACTTTAATTCAGCGGTCGTCTAGCACCATTTGGTGAACTTTGGCGATGTTTTCGTCGGTAGTTGCAATTTTTGTGAACTTTGGTGATGTTTTCGTCGGTAGTTGCAATTTTTGGACATCCCGAACGTTCGTCTCCCAAGCTCTTACGGCCACGTTTAAATTCAGCTGCCCAAAATTTCACTGTGGTAAATGATGGTGCAGAGTCCCCATACTCAGAATCCAACTCATCTTTGATTTGCATAGGCGTATTGCCTTTCAAAAACAAATATTTAATGACAGCTCGATACTTGATTTTGTCCATTTTCATAAAAACACTCACATCACCTCACTCAAACGACTGTTACATCAACAGATGAACAACGAAATTCACTAGCTTTTATTTACGAGTGCTATCTTCATGTTGAGGTCGGAAACTTTTCAGATCACCCTTGTATAACCTTCCCTGCTGACTTTTGCACCATTATCTTTTTTGGGGGAAGGGGAATCAGCATATTTCCACTTCTTGCTCATGGTTTTGGTCTCTAGATCATATTGATTGATCCAAGATTCATCCATGGTTACCAGACGATCAAAAAATTCTCTTCATACTATTTCAACAGCTGTCGTGAAAGGTCACGATGTGCTTGTTTCTGTAAAGGGATTAGCTAATATGCAACCCACCATGCAGATACCTTAGACATGTGCAGTTTGTCATGAATACTTTTCCACACACTCCCATAACCAGGACCAGTTTTGTTCATGATCATTTGGATGGTTTCTCCCTGTCTTCCAGGATTAAACACTCCACTTTCTTCACTATAGCCGCATCGTCCTTCAATGATAGTCTTCCAGGTCTTGGTTTACCTGTGAGGGTCATGTGACCAGTTTGGAAATCTGTTTTCCACCTCACAATAGTGTCATAAGAGGGACAATCATTTCCATAAACTGCCATCTTATCATGAATTTCCTGGGCAATATTACTCTTCAGATGCAGGGACTTTTATCATGCTGCGAGCCTCAATCTTCTCCATTTAAACACTTTAATCACTTAATGCACTACCAGTAAAAAAAAATAAAGGACACAATGAGCTGATTTTCTTAGCATCATGCACTTAGGGCCAATGCTAACACTGACAAAATTTCATCAATATACCATAAAAACTTCCAGGTGATAATTAGAACTTTACATTACCTCGTATTAAAATATTTATTTAAAATCTTTTTTAGTTAGTGATGTGTTTTAAAAATTCCAACTCGTCTTTATAAATCCTGCAATAGTTTTTGCTGATTTTCTCAGCCAGAAGTATAAGCACACATGTTGGATACTGTTCATAAGAATCTTGATATCGACATAGTACATCTAGATAACTTTTTCTTTCATTGTATTCTATTTACAATTCCTGTGCCCCCTTATTACCTTTCTTGCATCCTACACATACTGGTAAGCTTTCTACCCCTTCTGTTTATTTGCTTTATGCATTCATGAATACAATTAATCTTGTTCTGCAAAGGCTATTATCTCATTTGGAGATTGTTTGGTTATACTGAATTAATGAAAACAGTTTCCACATGGTCTGACCCTAATCATCTGACCTGTTAAAATGTTTTTACAAGCACAGTTGCTTTATGAAACAGACCTCAGACATAGGATTAAGGGTCAAATTCATAGCCGTTGCGATGATTAAGCAATAAGGGTCAAATTCATAGTTGTCACATATGTGAAAAGGAGACACTTAAGCAATAAGTATTACTTTGTGATAAGGAAACACTTATTACCATTTGGTATACATAGATGGTACTTATATGCTCAGCGCTAAATGCCAGCCGAAGCACATATGCAACATGGTTAAGCTATTTCACAGCCACTCAGATGTGCGAGGAATGTGTATATGAACATGCAGGTGACCACATAGCCCGCCGCCATTTTCATTTTCGTTGTTTTGTTCTAACAGCTGTTGAGCACGTGGTAGAAGTTTGTGAGTTTTATATGGTACATTAGCTAACTTTAGTTTAAAATCAACTAGATTGTAAATTTAGTTAAGGGTTTGTGGTAATAGCTATACAATTACATTAGTTAGGTCGAAAATATATCAAAAGGAAAACATTTCAGTGAGCAGGAAACCAACTAATTGAGTTGGTACTGAGGTACAAAGACATCGTACAATACAGGCAATCGGACGTATGTGATGTACTGGCCGTAAGTGGTATTTATTCATGGACTGTTTTAAAAATGAAAACCTGACTTTCTAGTGTAAAGTGTTAGTAGGCAGAGGTATTTACAATATGCACTCTGTGTATATGCATGCAAGGAAGCAAATCACAAATGCAATTACTACACCATCTAGCCGTAATCAGAAAAGCAAAAGTACTAATAATTTACAATATTTGGCTTTAACAGCAGTTTTACACACAAAATTGGTAAACCTCTGTTCAAGATTTTTATAACCCAATGTATATTTGCGAATTAATGGTAAAGACGTGTGACTTGTTAAGTAATTCATTGCGGCGGTAGTGATTATGCAAAATAGGCAATTTAATCGAGAAAAGCACTGCAGAGATGTACTTTATATATTGCAGAAATATTTCCGCATTTTATTTTTAGGA
This sequence comes from Deroplatys truncata, assembly GCA_030765065.1. Lineage (NCBI taxonomy): Eukaryota > Metazoa > Arthropoda > Insecta > Mantodea > Mantidae > Deroplatys > Deroplatys truncata. The sequence continues at coordinate 300,792,522 of CM060975.1, read as the reverse complement.
TTTTATCAAATGATTCTGAATAACTGCAGCAGAATCTTATTTTCTAGGAACCTAAGAACTTTGGACAACATAAATGGGAAAACGTCTGAACAGAAAACATATGGATGGTGTTATAGCACTGAGATTATATACATTATCTTTACAAGTAAACCTGTCTCACGCTGCGACTTCATAACCTGTGTTTGTTAAGGTTACGTTGTTTAGCAGAGGCATTAGATTTATTACAACAGTGGCTTTGGTAAACTGATATTGCTTCTTATGCGTTTCAAGTGAATTCTGCAAATCACGCAAATTCGTTTACTAATGCGCAGGACAATTTCGTTATGAAATTCTATATAATCCACGAAATTGCTATTATCATTAACTTCCGTTGTAGGCAGTTGATGCAATATGGCGTCGGCTCTCCTTACTGCATATAAGTGGAAGTCAGAGCTTCCTTATATGAATAAGCATTTCCTTATTCGTCTGAAGGAGTAGCATCTATGTATTGAAAATTGCTGCTTAAGAACTTCCTTAAAATATGTGACGACTATGAATTTGACCGTAAGAGATGGCACTTGAACAGAAAGAAATCTACAGTCTATGCAAATATCAAGCCCATTCTTGTGGAATGGTTCTAATGACATTTAAGATATTGGTACACTTACCCTACTACTTAAAACAAGCTGTACAGTTGTGGAGTCCTCAAAGATGATGAAGCCATAATTCGGCACCCTCCCACCAGCCATGCTCTTTGCGTTCTGTTTACTATGGATCCTTAGATCGATGATGGCTCCAAATTTGCTGAATAATTCCTGTGAGAAATACCAAAGAAGTTATTTGCTTTACTCTTTTCAATATTAAGAATTAGTTTGCCCTTTTTCAATATTTAAGTCTTTACTTCACTGCAAGCCTGAGATTTATCTTTGCTACCATCACTTAACATCAAATGTTAAGCTATAGACACTTTTACCCTTATCTTTTATAAAAACAGTTTTTACACATGGCTTCACCTGCGTGGATATTTGTCTGTATAACATCAGTATGGCAAATTTTATTCACAGCAACAATTGGTAGATTTTTCCATGATGGAATATTTGTAGAGCTACATTCTCTGATTTGACATAACTTATGATAATAACTATTTCAAATGCTACATGCAGTACTGTAATGCAATACAATTAAAAAAATCCGATGTGTTACACTCACATGACTTTCTCTACTCTTGTACAAACTATTTTTACAAACGCTTATTCTCCATCTACTTCATGTTAATGAAGAGTAACATTTGCCGACTCTATCTTATTGCTAATTTTCTTGTAGATGTAAGAGGAATATATATGTCATTAACAAAAGCCGAAAAATCCAGAATTAAACCAGATTTTCCCATCATACCTAGGTTATATGCACTACCAAAAATACACAAACTCGGCAACAAAATGAGGCCCATAGTGAATAACATAAACTCTCCCACATATAAACTAGCAAAATGGCTTTCAAATACCTTCAACTCCATGCCTATGTTCAAAAGTCTTAGCATAAAAAATTCTTTAGAATTAACCAGTCACCTTTCAAATATAAATATATCACCCACAGACATGATGGTATCATTTGATGTCACTGCACTCTTCCCAAGCATAACAAAAGAAGAATTATTACCACTCCTAGAAAATTGGATATTAAACAATGGCACACCTAGAGCACAAACAGAAGATTACCTGAAACTAACAAAATTATGTCTGGACCAGAATTTCTTTTCATTCCATCACAAAATCTTTAAACAAACCTCAGGCCTAACTATGGGAAACCCCCTTTCACCATTTTTAGCAGAACTATATATGAGCCATTTTGAATCCCATATTACAAAATCTTTCCCACATCTATTTAAAACCTGGTATAGATATGTAGATGATATTTTTGCTATTGTTCCAAAAAAACTTTCAGAAGATGCTTTGAAATTATTAAATTTACAAAAAAGATCTATAAAATTCACAATGGAAAAAGAAGAAAATGGCCAATTACCTTACCTAGACATCAGGATCATCAGAAATAATGCACACAACAAACTAACGTTTGGCATTTACAGAAAACCAACGCACACAGAAAACTACATTAAAAATAATAGCTACAATCCTACAAGCCACAAACATGCAATTTTAAATAGTATTACAAACAGGTTAGTACATATACCAATGGAGAAAGAGGAATACCAGAAAGAATACCAACACATTATCAACATAGCCACTATGAATGGATACCAGAAAAAAACAATAGATAAGAAGATAAAAAGGTTTGAAAGACAGAAATACATCCAACAAATGACTACATTACTCAGACAACAAAAACCACAAGCATATAGAAAATTCACTTATCACCCTTGGACACATCATAAATTTCAAAGGATTTTCAAAAAATACAACATCACCCTGTCTCCACAGAATAACCACAACATACAGAAACTACTATGCAACAGAACAAAAGATCCTATCCCCAACGATAAATCAGCTGGTATATATCAAATTGATTGTAATGAATGTAACCTGGTATATATAGGAAGAACAAAAAGAAATCTTGAAATAAGACTTAAAGAGCATATGAGATGCATTTACCAAAAGCAGCAAGATAAATCAGCAGTAGCACATCACTTCTGGTCTTCAAACCATGATATCACTCCAAACATAAAACTCTTAAAACCGATCAACAGCAGCAATGAATTGGACATCTGGGAAAAAATACATATTGTCAAACACAGGAATCACCTAATGAATTTTGAACTGCCGCCACCCAACAGCCTTTGGAGGTTCATCAGCCCGGCACCAGAGAACACCACAAACCACACACATCCCCCAGACGATGACCGGCAAATATCAGTTGAGAGAGAATGCTGACGATGGGGACAAGCCGTCTCCCGAAACGCGTTCAAGTAAGATTATCATAGTGATGTAGTGTAACAACCCTCAACTCTCTATTTTAAAATACACCAGGTTGTAAGACTCACACAGGACATTAAAGAAAATTTCAATAATAATAATAATAATAATAATAATAATAATAATAATAATAATAATAATAATACACTAGCACTGTTTGTCTACTTCAAAGATGCATTTAACACAGTATGGCGAGAAATGCTACTGCACAAGATGAAGACATATGGCATATCAGGCCACATGCTAAACTGGTTTCAAACCTTCCTATCCCAAAGATGGTTTGCAGTACAATACAAAACAGCCACTTCTAAATGGAAACAAACGAGAGTTGGACTACCTCAAGGGTCTGTTACAAGTGCTATTCTGTTCAATATATATATATATATATATATATATATATATATATATATATATATATATATATATATATATATATATAAACGACCTAGTAGATGTACTAAAGAAAATAGGTAACATAAAAGTAGGAATGTTTGCTGACGACGTGGTAATATTGACTTCAGAAAAAGAACATAAGATCTGGGAAACATTACAAAAAAACTAATGGAGAATACAATCATAACCCTAGAACAGTGGACTAATGATAACAATATGGAAATAAAGACAGGAAAACTCAATATCAACTATTCACAAAGCAGCATAAAACAGAAAATATATGCCTGCAAATAACGTATCTAGGGATAGAATTAGATCAAAACTATCAAGGAAAGAACATGTAAACAATGTAACGAATAAAATCAACAAGAAGAAGTACATTTTAAAACATTTAGCAGGAATAAAATGGGGTGGAAACATGAACCTCCTTAATAATACATATAAAACAAACATAAAACCTAACCTATTGTATGGAGGAGAACTACTAGCAACAGTAAACAAGAGACTTAAAAGTAAACTGTAAATTTCACAGAACAATACACTAAGAATAATAACAGGAGCTGTAAAAACAACACCAATCGCAGTACTACAAAGCTTCACAAAAAGCATGGCTATAGAATTGGAACATGAGTTGAAAGCAATTACTCTAGCACAAAAACTGCAAGTCAATAGAAACAGATACAAGTGATACCACACAGCAGATACTATAAGTAATTTAAAAACTCAAATAAGCTTCAGAACATATATTAATAACTTAAACTACAAGAATATGAGACGGTAATTTGTATCACAAATTACTCAGATGTAATTAATGATAGTAATATGAATATGTATTTTTATGTGACATTGATTTCAGAGGTTTATTAATTGTAATTATTATTGGTAAATAATAATATACGGCTTTACTGAAACTGTCAACAATAACGCAATAATGCAGCAATGGGATGAGTTGTTTATCATTACCGGGAACCAGGAAGTTACGTAATGTTTCGCGCCTTTTCCGTTTAGAAGCTTCTAGAACATTTCCTAAAGCATATGTATTCGTGGTTTTCATTGGATAGTAAAATAGACGCTAATGTTGGCGCGTTTTATTAGCCAATAGCAGTTCATTTATAATCTTTAGGCGTATCTTGATGCAGGCCTATAAATAAGCCAGGTCCGAGGTACCCAGTCCCCAGTGCAACAAGATTCTCAACACATTACACATCGTCCCCAGTTCAACGGAATTCTCAATACTATATGCGTCGGTCTCTCAGTTCATCAAGTTACGCGCAGCAGAATTACGAGAATTATTATAAAGTATTATACAGTTAAATATATATAGTTGAAGTACGCGAGTTAAAAGTGATAAGAAGTTATTACAAACAGTTTCAGTTTGGCGAGTATCCAGATCTATATGTAAAAGTGTTTGTGAACGTGTTCGGCAATAAAAGTTATAAAACCAATTTCTTCATTAATTATAATTTCTGGATAAAAGATTCCTTTCCGATTCACACCCTGCAAGAGATAAATGTTCGACCTAAACAGCTAGCCGGAAGACATTTAAAATAAATTATTTCAAAACTTATACAAATTGCTACGCCAGAGGGAGCTACGAACCAGATAAAGGAATGACGTCACAAGATGGCAACGCATGAAGTCACACAACCTTAATACCGTTGCATATTGGCTCCAAAAGTGGGGCTACACTAATGTTAAATAAATACAACATTAATGCTACTTCAAATTGGCACCCATAACGTGGGGCTCGAGTAACCAGGAAAGGATCAGGATTAACCAGGAAGAATTGAGATGACCAGGAAGGGGAGAACGCAGCAGCGAAATGATCTACAAGACGCAGATTCCAGAAACAACAGGAATGACGGACTACATAAATGATTGGACATCGTAATTCCGAGATGACACAGCAACAAGGAATTCAACTACAAAACGACAAGATTACGCAGATTCATCGAAGCGATACACAAATTTAGGAGAATGGGGCAGAACGCTGGACATCAAAGTAACAGCAACATACAGCATCACAAAGGTATCGTAATTTTTTTTTAGAAAACAAAAACAATGGCTACTAATAATATTGAAGAAACAATGATGGAAGGGGATAGTGTAATGGTTAGCTGTAATTCAATACAGGTTACAAAAAAAAGCTCAAACAATGTAGTATTGGAGGGAGGAAATGTTAGTGCAGAAAATAAGAATAGAATAGCAGGAAATATTACTATTGATGCTGGTATGATGAAGGAAATAATGGAATTGTTGAGGAATCTTGGTAAAACACTAGATCAGAGTTTTGAGAAAATGAGAGAAGATATGCAAAAGAGTCATAAGGAATTGAGGGAAGATATGCAAAAGAATAATGAGATATTAGAAAAACTAACTCAGAGTAATGAGAAATTAAGGGAAGATATGCAAAAGAGTCATAGGGAATTGAGTGAAGATATTATTAAGAGTGTAGAACAAAAAGTAGATCAGAGTTTTGAGGAATTGAGAGAAGATATAAAAAAGGATCATAGGAAATCAATTGAAAATGTTGGTAGGAGTAATGAGGTATTAGAGCAAAAAGTAGATCAAAGCAGTAAAGAAATTGAAAAGAAAGTTATGAAGCTAGATAGTAGTATGCCAGAAATGAGAGATGAAAATGAGGAAGTAATAGTAAGTGAGATAGGAGAAATTGCAAAGAAAATGCTAGACATGAGCAGGGAAAGAGATAACAAAGAAAGTGAGGTTAATACTAAAAGTGAGGTTAATGTAGAAGGTACAGAGTTAGGAAGTCAAGTGAGTAATATTTCAAGTGAGCTAAGAGAGATAAATGAGGTTAGGAATGTAGATGTAAATGAGGCGCAGGTTAATTTCAGAGGGGAAATATCAGAAATACAGAATGAGACAGTAATGCAAAGAAATAAATTGTACCAAGATGTTCAAAATGAAAACTCCAGTCCAGTACAGTTTAGTACAGATTTGTCAGAGTATTCTAAGATTAAAGAGATAGTAGAAGAATTGAAAATGACAGTTATTAAAGGATTTGTTGTTCAAGAAACTGTAGATTGTTTTCAAATGTTATCAGGAGACGAAATGTCAAATGAATACAAGAGGTTATTCATGAACAACAATTTGAAGGTTAGGATACGGCTACGAGTAATATTTAGCCACACACAATTTGATCCAGGAGGGTAAATAGCGATGAGATGTAAAGTAAATGCTGGATAGGTAAAGATGACTTGCAGAGAAATGTATTGGAACGTAAGAGGGTTAACTATTTATATATATATGTCATTTGAAAAGAGAAATAAATTATAAAAAAAAAAAAAAAAAAAAAAAAAAAATTTTTTTAGTAACTGTAACAATATTTGAAAATTAAGAATGCAAAGATTGAAACTTAATATGATATTAAATTAAAAGTACGTAAATACAATTCAGAGAGTATTGTTAAAATAAAATTCAGAATAACAAAAATTGGTAAAAATAAATAAAACAAATACTTATGTAGCAAACAGAAAAGGTGAAACATTGTCAAGATTTAAGAGATGTAAATATATTTGTAAAGTACAAAATAACAAAAAAAAATTGGTAAATATAATTAAAAATAATTGAAACAAATACTTATGTGGAAAACAGAAAAGGTGAAACATTGTCTAGATTTAAGAGATGTAAATATTTGTGTAGAGGGTGAATATTTTGGTAAATATGTATAGTAATTACAAAAAAAAAAAAAATTCTTGAATTGATAAATTTTTGGTAACAATATAAGAAAGTAAACCATTTTTTGTAACACTAATTAAATAATTTAGGGTAAAGCATTTGCTATAAAAAAAAAAAAAAAAAAAAATTTTTGTGATGTCAGATTAATATCTAAATTAATTAAACCAGAGCCAGTAAGTAGTGGCGAGATAGGGGAAAAACATGTCGTGTGTTAAATGCGTGTGAAGTGTAAAGTGAAAGTGATAGCGTGTGTTCCAAGATTTAGGAGACTAAAAACACAATTTTAAAATTTCTAAACAAGTTATAAATATTTATAATTATGTTTCTAGTGGGGCATATGAGACGGTAATTTGTATCACAAATTACTCAGATGTAATTAATGATAGTAATATGAATATGTATTTTTATGTGACATTGATTTCAGAGGTTTATTAATTGTAATTATTATTGGTAAATAATAATATACGGCTTTACTGAAACTGTCAACAATAACGCAATAATGCAGCAATGGGATGAGTTGTTTATCATTACCGGGAACCAGGAAGTTACGTAATGTTTCGCGCCTTTTCCGTTTAGAAGCTTCTAGAACATTTCCTAAAGCATATGTATTCGTGGTTTTCATTGGATAGTAAAATAGACGCTAATGTTGGCGCGTTTTATTAGCCAATAGCAGTTCATTTATAATCTTTAGGCGTATCTTGATGCAGGCCTATAAATAAGCCAGGTCCGAGGTACCCAGTCCCCAGTGCAACAAGATTCTCAACACATTACACATCGTCCCCAGTTCAACGGAATTCTCAATACTATATGCGTCGGTCTCTCAGTTCATCAAGTTACGCGCAGCAGAATTACGAGAATTATTATAAAGTATTATACAGTTAAATATATATAGTTGAAGTACGCGAGTTAAAAGTGATAAGAAGTTATTACAAACAGTTTCAGTTTGGCGAGTATCCAGATCTATATGTAAAAGTGTTTGTGAACGTGTTCGGCAATAAAAGTTATAAAACCAATTTCTTCATTAATTATAATTTCTGGATAAAAGATTCCTTTCCGATTCACACCCTGCAAGAGATAAATGTTCGACCTAAACAGCTAGCCGGAGGACATTTAAAATAAATTATTTCAAAACTTATACAAATTGCTACGCCAGAGGGAGCTACGAACCAGATAAAGGAATGACGTCACAAGATGGCAACGCATGAAGTCACACAACCTTAATACCGTTGCATATTGGCTCCAAAAGTGGGGCTACACTAATGTTAAATAAATACAACATTAATGCTACTTCAAATATAATTACAACAAATATAATTGCAACAGAGGTAATGAGTCCAATAGAATACATTGATATACAATGTCAGAATGACCTGATATATACAATACAATATACCAGATGAAATGAAAGCCATACCAATAGCTACGGAAAATGAATGATACCCAGAAAAAGAATGGCTCCGAATATATACAGATGGATCCCTCATCAATAAAAAAAATGCTAATGCAGGAGTATACTGTAAACATTTTGCACAGTATCTAACATTAGATGAAACGTCAAACCACTATGATGGAGAATTAATAGCTATAAAAGCAGCATTACAGAACATTTTATATAGACCATACATAAAACAAAAAATAGGCATCTTATCAGACTCAAAATCAGCCATAGATAGAATAGTAAATTACAATAATAAAACAACAAGAAATATTAAAGAAATAAGAAGCTTAATTAAAGCAGTTGAAACTAGAAATCATGTTACTCTACAATGGATCCCAGCTCATATCAGACTTTTGGGCAATGAACATGCGAATCAACAAATAAAACCTGTAGGACAAATAGAAATAAATAAACAATTAAATAACATTAAACAACATTTCAAAACACAGCACAGACTTGATAAAGATTATAAGAATATTAAAGATAAGTGTCCATATACAAAAGCTGCCAAGGAAGACTGCAGTGGCCTTATTTAGGATGGCAACTGGCCACGATTGCCTTGCAGAACAACTCTACAAGATATGATGCATGCCTACCTACACCCAAGTGCGCTCTCTGTGAAGAAGATGTCATCCTGAATAAACAGCATCTCGTCAAAGGCCTTAAAAGTGATAACTTACAGACTTTATATTGGGAAGCCAGAGGGAAAATGATGCAGATCAATTAATCCCCAGTGCCATTGGTGAACAACAACAGTTTCTCTAAATGAGTTTCTGGTTTTGTAAAAAAAAAAATTCAAACCTTTTTAAAACAGGTGTGGAGTGAATTTCATTTTGAAATTTGCAAATTTTTTAAGGAACATTTTCAATAATTCAAAAACTAATTGACACACAAAAATGACACACTGCCAAATAGTTCCACATAACACCCCAAATATGTGTACAAAAAATTAAATATGTAGCTTTAAAATTATACAAAATAGAAACTTTGGGTAAATTGCCTTTCTTGGGCCCGCAATAGCGATGGAAGTGATGTCTTATAAGTCCATAAGATGTCACTGTATGTCATTCTCTGGCTTTAACGCAATGCTGGCAACATATGAATAAGTAATGCCGCCAAAGGTGGAGAAACACATCCCTAATAGAAGCTTACGTTTCTGAATTCACACAGATTTCTCGACAATAGCTAGACCAGTTTACTACGGTATACGAGTTCGCATTCATCTCGCACATTATTGTGCTAGTTCTGGGATTATCTAGTATGCACCACATTATACAAAAATGTATTATTTGTTGTGGAGAGAGATGTGTGTCACCAATAAAACTACCTTTTCTTGCACTTAGTTTCCTACTTCGGTGACCGTTTTGGCATATGAAAAACATGTCTTCCTTTCCTCCATTTTAACCCTTTGAAGCATAGTGGCGTTCAGACGTAACCACCTTTTAATGCAGCGTTTTCTTCCTTGCTGCATGATGGTCCCACTTCACTACCACCTCGCTATAATCAGTGACCATTTACAAACACATGGAAATTTTATTACTCTGCTTTTTGTATGACCAGCCTGTATAAACTAAGTTGTCAGGTGTTGAATGCAGCTTGCTTTGTTGCGGGAACAGCAGTAAACATTTTCATTTCTGTTACATGCTCAAATATTGGATCTAGGTATGTTTTTATATGGTTTATTGTTTCTTCGAAACGTTCTGAATGTACTTTGATTACTATAAATGCATATACATGAATTGCAGTGCCATTATTATTATAAATATTACGTGGTTTCTTGACGTAACCACCATGCAAGTAGGGTAGGCAGACACCATAATCTGTAAAATGTTTGTTTTATTTCAGCTCAATTGAAATGGCTACAAGGAGAACTTGGGATCATCTTGGTCATTTGATATGGGATAATTTGGAGAATAACATAAATGACATACTGAATGAAATCCCGAGTGATCCTGAATCTGTTGATTTTTTATAATAGTGACAAAACTGAAGTGGCAGCTACTGTCAATGAACCTGTTTGTGCAATTGAAATTGAAGATGAGAACAGTGGTGAACCTGATGAGTGTGTTGAAGATAGTGATGATGAGAAACCACTGAGTGTTAGACTCAAATATGGATGGAATATGGGAAAAAAAGTGTTGTATACTCGAGAATGATGTATTTGTGAAAGATTATGGTCCTAATATTCCTGAAACTGTGGAATCTCCTATTGATATTTTCTTGCACCTATTTACTGCAGAATTGCTAGAGCATATATTATATCACAATAATTTGTAGGCTACCCAGTCAGGTAAACAATTTGAACCTGCAACTTTGGATGAAATAAGGGTTTTCTTGGCCATAAATATTCTAATGGGAGTAAAAAAAACTGCCCTCATACAGAGATTACTGGTTAAGTAATCCACAACTTAGGGATTCATATATTTCAATGCTAATGTCTGTAAATAGATTTGGCAGATTTCTGACAACTGCCATCACCTAAAGGAAGGAAACTTCTTCCAAGCCTGTGAGTTATTTCAAGCCCATTGTCCCCTATGAGAAAAGATTTGACAAGGTGGCGCATATGCCTGTGCGTGGAACTTCAAGACGCTGTGCTCAGTTCAGCACTAAAGATAATCCACACAGAAGTAAATGGACTTGTGGAGTAGCACTCTGTCTAAATGAGATAAAAAGCTGTTTCTTTAGTTTCCACTCAAAATGAGTCAATGTTAATGCTGTAATGCATAGTGGTTTCACCATGACACCACCGTTTTTTTTTAGTTATAAATTAAAAAAAGTATAATATTAACACTTTATGATTTTTCTTACACAAATATAAACAAGATTTTAGTGTTAAATATATTATCTACAATTTTTCCTAAATGCGTGCTTCAAAGGGTTAATGGAAGAATTTCATCGCATATACATACTTCGTTGATAATTCCATGCTGCACCAGGAATTCCTGCAGTAACTGCAAGTTTTCACCACCTATGTACTCTTTCATAACTGTATTTACGCTATTTTGACAGCCTGTGCACACCATTAATATTTGTGCACAGCTTGCTCTGAATGCGAGGCTCTTTTTTTTAGCGGCTATACCATATGAATAATAATAAGTAACAACACATCCCATACTTAGCAGATTCCCAGATTCTTATTTCAGTTGGCACTTCTGAATGAGCGTCAGTATTACCGTGAAGATGACCACGTTTTTCCTAGTTCGTTTCCCAATTTCCCTATATCAGTAAGGCACAAAAAAGTGGCATGCAGGCGGGCGCCTGATGTACAACAGTTCTCATTTACTCACATTCACTCATAAGGTAATTTATTCCATTATTTTTCACTTCCTTCAGCCTATCTAGGTGGGACCAAGAAAGGCAATTTAGCTGAAACTTTACCCATCACCTCCCTTAACACTGTTGATTGCTCTTTTTTACTTTGCCATGCAAGGTAAACAAATCCAAAGGTGCAGTGCTATATTTGCAAATCTTTAAATGGGCTTTACGAAACAAATTTTTGAAAGTTTGCATTTCTTGAAGTGATCTATAAAAAACCAATGTGCAGAAATTAGGTAACTCTGAATTTTCACCAATAAAGCTTAATTTTAGCCATTCATTTTTAAAGAAAGAACTTATGCACATTCATTCACACAGAATTATCACACTTGCCAAGTATTTGTTTTTCTACTGCAAAACATGTTCTTTATATAACTAATATAACGTTAGATCTCTGGAGTTTGAGTTCAGCTGCACCTAATACGTATTGGCCATTGCGAAGAGGTAACCTCCGATTTTGTCCTTATGCATCAACTACATACAGTGCACAAAAAACTTGTACCTGCACAAAAAAGTGTTTGATTGGCACATTAAGTTTAAGAGTGGGTGGGGAAATGTGGAAAATGAAAGATATGATCAACGCCCAAGAACAAGTCTCACAGATGACATCCATGCAGTTTGCGATTGTGGAAAGCAACTGGTGGTTTACCATTTACGAGATTGTTTCAGAGGTGGGTCCTTCTCCATGACAATACCAGGCCTACATAGCAGTTCTAACAAGGATAAACTGGAGAAAATGCATTGGGAAACACTTTGAACACCCTCCCTATGACCCAGATTTGTCTCCCTGTAATTATTTTTACTTTCTCTACTACGTAGAGTAAGTAGGGAAAGTATTGTATTCCACCCAAAAATTTGATACCGAGATTTCCACCGGAAATACATGTTTTGAGACCCCCTGAATCCAAAAAAAGCCGTTTTGGAAACATGTCCGTGTGTGTGTCTGTGATCAGCATAACCCAGAAACGAACAGTCGGATAAACATCAAACTTGGTATTTGGATTCAGTATCTTCCAGAGATGTGACACGAAGGTTTTCAAGAAAATCCCCTCACCCCAGACTACCCCTTAGATGGAACATTTTTCGAAAATTTTAATTTTCTCAAAAATGGCTCTAACGATTTTGATTAAAATATCATATGTTTAAGATATTGTCATGGGAAATGAAATGTATATCTCGAATTTTCTGGGAATGTCTCCAAAAGTATTCTTCATTGTGAACGACTTTTGCATAACTGGTAAACCATAAGAGAGACAAAATTTTACTACACAGAAAATGTAGATCGCATTAAAATACACAATTTATGTCATATACATTTCTTTTGTTGAGTGAACCGTTTTCGTGATATTGCTTGTTATTCCCGTAAATTTTCCAATACTTATACTTTTTCTCAAATTCGTTATTCATTTTTTTTGTCCTGGACATGCAAAGAGAATGGAATACTCCACATAGCAACCAGCGTTAAAATATTTGACTATCGCTTAAATACTACTATATTCCCCTTGCATCTACAAGAAAATTACCAATAACATTGACATCTCGATTAACATGAAGCATATGGAGAATAAGCGTTTGTAAAAATAGTTTGTACAAGAGTAGAGAAAGTCATGTGAGTGTAACACATCAGATTTTTTTTGTTTGCATCTTGAAAGAAACACTGGGAGGGGAACAATATGAGAACAATCAAGAAGTTGAAGATCACATATGCAACTGGTTGAAGTCTCAACCTCAAAGTTTCTTTGAAGGAGCAATCTTCAAACTTCCAAAATGGTGGAGAAAGTGTATGGTGTGTGCAGGAGACCACTTTGAGAAAAGTTACAGGTTTTATTTGTATTTTTATGGCCAATAAATATATATAAAAAGAAGTCCTGTTTATATTTGACTTACCCTGTTATGTTTTTTAGATTCTTTGAATATTGGTATAAATTTAAATAGAGATTTATTTGTATTGCAACATATGGTTACACATCTAGGAGCCAGTAAGAGAAGACTAAATACAGACATGCTTTTGTTGACATGTGGAGTGAATAAGGGTTTACATAACTATACCTTTTTCACTATAAGCTGAAAGGAGAAGTAAACAAAACTTAAATCTATCACTCCGCCGAGAAAATGGTAGCACCACATGGAGGATGACAGGAACTAAGATCCGTGAGAGGAAATTGCTTCATACAGAATGTGAATACAATGTACTGCGCAGCTTGGGGATCATTAGCTTTTAAACATTGTGTGCCTTATTCCTTTATTTTGCCTTACATCCTAAATTTCTAACACATAATGCTAAGAGTAGACAAATAAAAAATGTACCTGAACAGTTCGGCATCTGTGATTAAAGGTACTGGATTAGACTGTTCTTAACTTCAGGCTTTAGAAATCACTCATTTAATGACTAATATCAGTATACCACTTTTGCTTTAACCTTTTATGAGTCAACAAGTTAAAAAAACGATTAGTATTATAGGTTAAAACATAACAGAAAACAGCTGCGACCCAAGCTATCCGAGGTAACACATCACTAACAAAGAAGTTCAATTATTGCTACACAATGGCCAACCATATTCACTGTCGATTAAAAGTGGGTACTTTTCACAGAATTTGTTAAAAGCATTTATCACAATTGTCTTCTTTCCATTTCCTGCATTTATGTTTTCCACATGGCAGAGGATTCTCAGCCGGAAACGAACTGCAGCGCCTGCGCATAGCCTCTTAATCCCTCTGCTGCAACGGTTCATATAGTTATAGGTGAATCTGCACAAACACATTTAGTTTTATAAATTGAACTCTTACAATAATGAGTTTTTTAAATTTCTCTGCACGAGAATAACCACAAAATGTTATGATCTGAACCGAACTGTTTTTTGTAGAGGAAGAGATGAGAAAGGTTGTAGTTGTCCATCGGCCAATGAGGTGCTGTCTTGTCATGTGGTTTTGTTTACTTCTCCTTTCAGCTTATAGTGAAAAAGGTATAGGTGTACATAAGCTGCCAGCTTTCAGCAATATGCCATTTACAATGACTATATGCCGGTCTTAAGAGCACTTGCGTATGAATCGAACTCCTTTTACTTTTTTTTAAATTCAGCAATCAAATTATTTATAAAACACATACTTAAAAGAACTAAACTTGTACCTTAAGATCATCTTCAGTGGCATGGTGCGGCAGATTCCCCATGAAGAGTTGTTGACTGTCAGAATACTGCTGCATTACGTGGTTCCCCATGCGCCTCCTATCACCATCTCCAGCAACACTTCCTGTTAGACAATTACAATCTGCTTATTATGTGCCCTTCAGGTGGTATTTATAACTAAACATACAAGTGGTCGAGTCTGAGTTATGGCAACTAGCTTTACTTTCCCTTTTACTTACCTATAGTATGTAAGTAGAGGAAGTATTGTATTCCAGCCAAAAATTTGATATTACCATTTCACAAGAATGATGTTTTGATCTCCCCATTTCCATTTTTGTTTTTAAATAGTGTTTAGCACCCGCTCTTACTAAATATGGCACCACAGATGGTGGACACTAGAGATACATGAAGTGAAGTAATTGGGAAATGAAATTTGGAAGGAAACATTCCAGGCCTAACTTTAGAATACCTCCCCAGCATTTAACAGTTATGAAGATGGAGGAAAACCTTAGTCAAGGTGGACGGTCCTGGCAGGATTTCAACCACAGACCTCCTATTCATGAGTACATGCTTTAAAGACTTTGGCTACCTGTGTTGGTTTTAATGGCCCCTGAACCCCCTCCCCAAAAAAGTGTGTGTGTGTGTGAATAGCACTCAAAAATAAAATGTCAGATAAATACCGAACTTGATATTTAAGTTCAGTGTTTTTCCAAAGATATGATACAAAGATTTTCAAGAACATCTTCCCAATCCAAAATACCTTTCACATGGAAAATTTTAAATTATTTTTTCGAAAATGATTAGTTACTTTGATTAAAATATAATACCTTTACAATATTTGCAAGACAAATAAAATGTGTCTTGAATTTTCTGGGATTTGTTCGTAATGTTCACTTCATTCTGAATGAATTTTGTATAATTTTGTATACTTGTAAACCACAGGAGGTACAAAAGAAAACTTCTTGCATAAAGCTGACTATAGGGAACGAACTATAGTGTTTGCATGGCTGTAG
The DNA here is from genome assembly GCA_030765065.1 of Deroplatys truncata. Lineage (NCBI taxonomy): Eukaryota > Metazoa > Arthropoda > Insecta > Mantodea > Mantidae > Deroplatys > Deroplatys truncata. The sequence continues at coordinate 300,776,630 of CM060975.1, read as the reverse complement.
GAAATCATAGGCATGAACTGACATGCTAAGTCAGGCCTGTCTGAATAACAAATAGACTGCGAACCAACTCCCCAACCCTAAGGTGTTATGTGATCCATGCCGATGGAGGGCATGGCACATGGGAAGACGTGTCACTAATGGAGTCTCTGAGATATCTGACGACCTCTCAGAGTATACAGTCTTACACAGTTATGGGGGCTCTGTCTGGGTGGACATAAGTTATCCCTAGCAAATCATGGGAACTATAGTAGATCCAAGTTACATTAAAGCAGAGGGCTCCTTATTAGGGGACCTTGTGAGTATTAATAGCAAAGTTGAGGTGGCTGGGCCCTCGAAAGAGGACCTTAACATTGAGACCAACGTAAAGAATACAGAAACTGTTACTCCCAGAGATGTGGAAAAGCAGGCCCTGTACCTAAAACTGGATGCCCCATTTAGGGACACCACAGCATGGAGGCTGGGCCCCAGTATGGAACCTTGCCCCGCGAGACATATAGCCTAAAAGAGGACCTGGGGATCTCAGGAAAACCAGACTCTAGGGGAAACGGTTCAAGTGAGGAGGGCAAGCCAAGATGATTTTGTTCATTCAACCTAATCTGCAACTGCCTCGTGAATTCTCTCAAGTAATGTAATGAGGTATGGAATAGATGTCACCATGATACAAGAACCCTGGCCTCTACACAGTCGTATCATGGGACTAAATATTAAAGGTTTTACTATCTTCAGTGCTTTGTCTTGAAGTAAAACCTAGGCATTCTTACAAAACTTAGTAATACCTGGTCCTGCCAGGATTTCTTATTTAAGACCTAGTAGCAGTCCTATACCCCTGATGTTGAATCTTTGCACTTGACAGTTTGTGTGGCTTCGCATAATACTGGCTATATTGTGGTTGCGATGTTGCCAGAGGAGGCCAACAACAACAACAGCTGATTGTTCCTTACTATCGTGTATAAGCCGCATACAAAAAGTGAACGTAAACAAATAATAACCGTTTCGTATTATTTTTATTATTAATTGAAAATAATCCAGCATAAACATTGCAACGTGTGTAGAATAAATTACACACTTTTGACAATATAGAAACAAAATAATACAAACTTGCCTGCTACAATGAGGAGAAACAATACAAATTATAAGCTGCAATAACAAAGTTATTTTCACTCATGCTGCGTTCCAGATGGTTCAGGAATTTTGTCCTCTTTCTCTTGGAGTTTCACTCCCTTGTAAATAACAGTTCTCGTGATTAGTCCAAGAGCTGCTGTAGTTCGTTATACGGCTTTATCAGCAGGAAAAGAGGGATGCCCATGAACCTTCATACACTCTCCTGTTCAAAGAATTCACGGGTCCTTCTTAACAGTTCCAATGCCTGACTATTAAGTGTCACATCTCGACGCAAAGGATTTTCACTTTGTGAAATCACTCGTGATTGGTATCTTTTTTTGAGAAATTGTCGCACTTCAATTCTTGTATAAATAATATGAATGAAATATATATAAAAGTATATAAACGAACACCAACAACAAAACTGTCAAACAATAATCACAAATATAAATAACAATGAACAATACTAGCTTGCAAAGAACAACTCGATGCATGTGCTAGAGATTTACAAACTGAAATACATGGTTGGAAATAGCTACATCTGGCAACAGAGCCGCTTCCAGTTCCACTTCCGCTTTTTCATTGACCACCCGGAATGCTGCTTTGTGATTGGTTTAGGAAGTCTAACAGTTAAAGCTTTTCATCTGGTTTTTTGCGTGTGTACCAACTTAATCACTAGCTGTCAAGTACAACGTTTCAACAGCAGGGTATAGTGAGGTATGAGAAGGGTGGAGTGCCATGCCAGGTGGTAGCCTGCTCGGCATATTTCCCCTATGACTCCGAGGAGCCAACACCTTCTCAGGAACTCAAAGACCTTGTGATTTATTGCAAGGATAGAAACCCGAACCTGTTGATTGGCTGTGACTCCAATGCCAAACATAGCATTTGGGGTAGCATGGACATCAACGGTAGAGGAGAGAAGTTGGAGTATCCAAGTTCTACAAATTTTGAGATTGTGAACCAAGGGGACATTCCGACCTTTGTTGATTATCAAAGGGAGGAGGTCCTAGACTTGTCACGAGTGTCTTTAGGGATGCTAGAGAAGATAAGGGACCTGGAAGGCGGGCTGAGGAATGGACCCCAGACCAGGCTAAGAAATGTGGAGGACCTGGAGGGGTATGTGGGTTCTTCACGAATGCTCTGGAGTCCTACTATGAAAAACTACCCTCTCATAAATGAGGTTTGGGCTAAAGATAAACTCAGATGGAGTTCATTTTTAAGGTCCATTTGGAAAAAGACACCGAGGCTATACAATGCAAATAGGGCCAACAAGTGTCGGGCAACTTGGAGCTCCTACAAGATGTCCCAAAGAATTTACAAAAAAGAAATCAGGAAGGCCTCAGAGGAACCTTGGAGGCTCTTCTGTGATAATAGACACAAGCAGTTGAGTGCTGCTGGCCTGCAGAAACTGCTAGTCTCCAGAGCTAGCGCCAGGCTGGGCTCAATAGAGGATCCCTGTGGTGCAGTGAAGCAGTTGGAGGGGGAGACTTTGAGGCAGTTGCTTGAGCTTCCCTTCCCAGAGGCTTGTATTACAAATTGACGCAGTAATTTGTATCACAAATTATGTAAATGTAAAGAGTGATTGTAGTGTGAATATGCATTATTGTGCGACATTGATTTGAGATGTTTGATGATTGTAAGCATTGTTGAGAAGTGGGTTTATACGGCCTTACTGAAACTGACAATAATAGCGTGCAATAATGTAGCGAGGGGGTGAGCTGTTTATCATTATTAAAGACGAGCAAATGACGTAATATTGGCGCGTTTTTCTTAGAATTTGCTGGAACAGTTTTCCTAGAGCATATGTTTTCGTAATTTTCATTGGATATAAAAATAGATGCTAATGTTGGCGCGTTTTATTAACCAATAGCAGCTCGGTTATAATCTTTAGGCATATCGGGGTGTAGGAGTATAAAAAGGGCTAAGTCAGAGTCAGATTCCTCCAGTCCATCGGAAACATTTGTACATTACACGTCATCTCCAGTCCATCGGAAACATTTGTGCATTACACGTCGCCGAGTTCAAACAGAAACATTGATGGAGAATACATCGCATAGTTTATCGATTTGCAGGTTACGCGTAGCAAAGTTATAAAAAATCTCTCGTGTTGTAAGTTAATTACACAAAAAGTTGAAGTACGCGAATTAATAATGGGCAGTAAAGAAGTTATTATAACAGTTTCAGTTTGGCGAGTGTCAAGATTAATATGTGAAAGTGAATAATGTGTTAAGACGATAAAAGTGTAAAACAAAATCTTTCATCAGTGTTATCTTTGGATAAAAACTCCTTTCCGTTTACACACCTGTATAAGATAAGTGCTCGACCGAAAAATCATAGCTAGCCGGAGGACAGTGAACCCAAAAATTAAACACAATAACAGGCGCTCAGTAAAAGATAACACGAAGTAACCGCGACAAATTGTCTTTCATATGTGCGGCAAATAAACAGTAGCATTCTTTCAAACAAACACTAATACCATCGCAAATTGGCTACCACAACGTGGAGCTAACAATCTTAACAAAGAATACCGTCGCAAATTTGGCTCCCAAACGTGGGGCTCAATAAATAAATAAACATAAAACCGTCGCAAAATCAAGAACCAAACTTGGGTAGGGCATGCCGGCCTTCATGGGAAGGCTGGGTAGTGGCCACCGAGATTGTTACTTTTAAAAAACTTAAATGGTCCATTTATACTTTTGAGCCCTATAAAAGTGCAGGTATGGATGAGGTCTTCCCAGCTCTCTTTCAGGAAGGCTAAGAGATCAGTTCATTCTACTTTGTGTGAACATTCAGGGCCTCTCTGGCTATGGGGCACTTTTTCGCCTCTAGAGGCAGGCCAAAGTGGTGTTTATACCCAAGCCAGGTAGGCATTCCTACTGCTGACCTACGGATTTTTGTCCTATCAGTCTAATATCCTTTCTGTTGAAGGCTCTGTAAAGACTGGTAGATAGATTTCTAAGGGATGATGGTACTGGTGGACAGAACCATACACCCTCTCAGTATGCCTATTGGCCGGGAAAATCCATAGATACGGCACACCATCAGCTTGTGGTGAAGCTGGAGAGGGTGCTGGACTGTGTAGAACTCGCCATGGCAGTTTTCCTGGACAGTGAGGGTGCCTTTAATAATATGACTTTAGGCATATTATTGCCTGGAAATACACTGTGATCAAAAGTATCCGGACACCCCCACAAACATATGTTTTTCATCTTAGGTGCATTGTGCTGCCACCTAATGCCTGGTACTCATTATCCACGACCTCAGTAGTCATTAGACATTGTGCAACAGCAGAATGGGATGCTCCGTGGAACTCACGGACTTCGAACATGGTCAGATGATTGGGTGTCACTTGTGTCAGAAGTCTATACGTGAGATTTCCATACTCCTTAACATCCTTAGGTCCACTGTTTCTGATGTGATAGTGAAGTGGAAACGTGAAGCAACATGTACAGCACAAAAGCTTACAGGTCGACCTCGTCTGTTGACTGACACAGACCACCAACATTTGAAGAGGGTCATAAAGAGTAATAGGCAGACATCTATCCAAACCATCACACAGGAATTCCAAACTGCATCAGGATCCACTCCAAGTACTATGACAGTTAGGCGTGAGGTGAGAATCCTTGGATTCCATGGTCGAGCAGCTGATCATAAGCCACACATCATGCAGGAAAATAACAAACGACGCCTCGCTTGGTGTAAGGAGCGTAAACATTACACGATTGAACAGTGGCAAAACATTATGTGAAGTGACGAATCATGGTACACAATGTGGCGATCTGATGGCAGGGTGTGGGTATGGCAAATGCCCAGTGAACGTCATCTGCCAGTGTGTGTAGTGCCAACAGTGAAATTCGGAGGTGGTGGTGTTATGGTGTGGTCATGTTTTTCCTGGAGGAGGCTTGCACCCCTTGTTGTTTTGCGTGGCACGATCACAGCGCAGACCTACATTGATATTTTAAGCACTTTCTTGCTTCCCACTGTTGAAGAGCAATTCGGGAATGGCGATTGCATCTTTCAACACGATCGAGCACCTGTTCATACTGCACGGGCTGTGGCGGAGTAATGGACTGGCCTGCACAAAGTCCTGACTTGAATCCTATAGAACACCTTTGGTATGTTTTGGAATGCCGACTTCATGCCAGGCCTCACTGACCTACATTGATGCCTCTCCTCAGTTCCGCACTCTGTGAAGAATGGGCTGCCATTCCCCAAGAAACCTTCCAGCACCTGATTGAAAGTATGCCTGCAAGAGTGAACACTATCATCAAGGCTACGGGTGGGCCAACACCATATTGACTTCCACATTATCAATGGAGGGCGCCACAAACTTGTACGCCATTTTCAGCCAGGTGTCCGGATACTTTTGATCATGTAGTCTATCTGAAGAGCAGGGGAGTTGTCCGGTTGTCATGGACTGGATTGTGACCTCGTCAGAAGGCCCACAAGCTGTGGCGACTCTGGGGATTGTGTCCATGAGGGCAACAGTGCACCTAAGCTGCCCACAGGGGGAGTTTTGTCAACTACCTTGTGGTGTCTGCTGGAAAGACTTAACAGGGGAGGAATTCATGCTCAAGGCTATGCTGATAGCATATGCCTTTTAGCAAGTGGAAAATTCTCAAGTATTGTTTTGGAGCTCATACAGGGATCCCTACAAGCTCTAGAGGAATGGTGTAGAGAAACAGATTTGTCCGTTAACTCCGACAAAACTACAACAATGATCTTTAAAAGGAGGAGGAAGCTGCCAGGTTTGGTAGATCCCAACCTGATTGGGAAGAGGCTGAAGCTTTCTGGAGCTTTGTGGATGCTGGGCTGAGCTGAAGAAAAGCATGCTGATTACAAGGTTAAGAAGGCCTACAATGCTTTGCAGGCCTGTTGAAGGTCTATAGGACTGAGGTGGGGTCTGAGACCCAAGGTGGTCATATAACTATATACCTCGGTTATAAAACCGTCAGTAACTTATGCGGCACTGGTTTGGTGGCCTGCCTCCCAAGTGAAGGCAATGTCTGCCAGGCTGGCATGTATGATAAAAGGAGTAGTGTGGACGACTCCTCAGTCTGCCTTAAGGAATTTTGGTGGACCTTCATCCTCTGCGCTTGTTTGCGGAGGAAGTAGCCAGGATTAGTGTGTACTGTCTCTGGACTGTAGGGTGGTGGTGTTTCAAGCTATCCCACAAAGGACACTCACTGATCCTTTCTGGATTACAGGAAGAATGTCCTATAACCCAGATGATTGGGGATTTGATGGGGACTCGGTATAACCTAAGTCCACCCTATACTGCGGTAATACCTTCCAGGGAGGAGTGGGACCCAGAGACAGGGTATCTCCCGAAGGCAGGGGACAGGATGCGGTTCACGAACGGTTCCCACCTCAAGGCAGGAGGGAGGGCTGGGGCCAATGTTCCTAGAACCAGGCTCGTCATTCCCCTTGGGCGATTTGCAACAGCTTTCCAGGCTGATAGACATATTTACACTATGCCATGCAGACGAGCAGATGTGTACATCTGTTCGGATAGTATGGCAGCTTTGAAAGCCCTTAGGGCACTTAAAACCACATCCCGACTGGTGTGGCAATGCCAGAGGATGTTGGATAGACTATGTACCAGCTGCCCAGTTACACTTCTTTGGGTTTCCGAGCATGCTGGTATTAAGAGGAAATGAGATGGCAGACACTCTTGTGAAGAGAGGATTGGAGCTCGGTTTTATTGGGCTTTTGTAGAGTGTCTGCTAGTAATTTATTTATTGTGGCAGAGCTAAGGCCATTTGGCCTTCTCTTCTGCTCAATCACTTAGAAAAGTCCTGAATACAATATCCTGAACATACTGATGGTAGATGTAAACAATTAAGTTAATTGAAAATATAGAGAAACTAAGTTAACAGTAACGACTATCTTAAAACTATGGTATACACTACATATACAATGAAAATGAGGATATTTCCTCTATATTAACAATTATTTTTAACTAAATCTGCACCCTATGATGAAAAGCATATAAAGTTTGACAGCCCCTGACATCATGTCAAGTCATGATCATTCTTTATTGCACAGCCCTCATACATCTTTTTCCACCATACATTCTAAAAGCCCTTATAAGATTTCAGAGATTTCTTTTTTTCCCATCATTGCTCATAGATTCTGTCTATCCACATCTTCCATCTGGCATCTATCCTATTTTACAAAATCCTTTAACCATATTCTTTTTTCATAACCAAATATCACGCATGCATATATACAATGTTCCATGTAAAGGGTAGCTTGGGGTGGAGAAAACGCTTATAAGCTGTTTTATGAACCAAATCATAGAGAGTACATAGTTTTCTTATAACTTTAAACAGTCTTTCAAATATATGTTGTCCTTGTGATAGTTGATAAATTCTATACCAAAATTTCAACTCTCTTTCCAAAATCATCCCTAAATTTTTAGTCTAGCATGAAACCTTCCCCTGCATATTATATGGTACTCTTAATACCAATTTATGAAACATTTTTAATATGATATCCATTTTATCCCTTCCTTCTTTTAATCCTCAAATTTAAATTCCATTAAGCCACTTTGATTTAAAGCTTAGTAAATCTATTCGTCATCTCACATTTAAATTTTATACCTAAATAAACAAAAGCCTTAATATTTGAACTTCCTACCAGTATTTATAGAAACCTATATAACCATAAAATTTACCTTCCACTTTGCTCTGTATTTATATAGGGAAATTTACCTGTGTCTTCATTAAAGCTTCCTCGCCCAGGCCCGCCTCGGTCATTTCTCGTCATGCCACGAATGCTGGAGCCTCTCGCACCTCCTCTGCCTCGTTGACCTTGCGACATCATACCTGGACCACTACTCTGCATTCCAGAAACTTGTACTGGGTCTCGTGATTCAACATTGCTGCGCTGTGCTACAGGAGGCTGCAGAGTACAGAAAAAACAAACTAAAAATACTTCGAGTAAATGCATCAAAACATCTTGTATTTATATCCACTCTCTCACCTCCCCCAGTCTGCAGGACCACTTCACTTCCATCCTGTATACAGCAAATTTTGCACTTGTCATACACTGTTTAAACATGCCAGGTGAACACTTTCAAGATCTCCCCAACTAACCTTTACTTACACCTCCATCCCTCTTCTTTAAAAATCTGATGTGTTACACTCACATGACTTTCTCTACTCTTGTACAAACTATTTTTACAAACTCTTATTCTCCATTTATTTCATATTAATCGAGATAAACATTTGCAGAAACAATCTTTTGATATGCAAAGAGAATTACATTTTACACATAGCGACCAGTTCTAAAAATATTTGACTATCGCTTAAGGCGTACTATGTTCCCCTTGTTTTGTATTTGCAAGGGCAATATAGAAATACAGTAGCCTTTAAGCATAGACATAGCCAAATTTGCAGCCGAATTAGATGCATGGGAGAAGATCACCATTCTAAAACACAACACACATCTAATGAATTTTGATTTGCCGCCACCAAATCCTCTCTGGAAGTACATTTCTCCACCACAAGATGCCACCACAGGATCCAGTCCAAAAAACGGAAACACCAACAACACGGGCCAGTCGAATTAACCTTCTGAGGATGGGAACAACGGTTTCCCGAAACATGTTAAGTGAGTAAACTTAAGTGATGTTAGTGTTACAATTCCGACTCACCTTTAAATAAATAGACATATCTCTTAATAGCTGGTTGCTAGGTGCACCACCATTCTCTTTGCCACAGATTAATACTCTTTGCATATCCAAGACAAAAAAATGAATAACGAATTCCCTTTTAAGAAAATAAGTATTGAAAAATTTAAGGGAATAACAAGCAATATCTCAAAAATGGTTCACTCAACAAAAAAAAAGGTATATGACATAAATTGTGTATTTTAATGCGATCTACATTTTTTGTGTAGTAAAATTTTGTCTATCTCTTATGGTTTACCAGTTATGCAAAAGTCGTTCACAATGAAGAATACTTTTGGAGACATTCCCAGAAAATTCAAGATATACATTTTATTTGTCATGAAAGTATCTTAAACATATGATATTTTAATCAAAATCGTTAGAGCCATTTTTGAGAAAATTAAAATTTTCGAAAAATGTTCCATGTAAAGGGTAATCAGGGGTGGGGGGATTTTCTTGAAAACCTTCGTTTCGCATCTCTGGAAGATACTGAACCTAAATACCAAGTTTGGTGTTTATCCGAATGTTCGTTTTTGTGTTATGCTGTTCACAGACAGACACACACACGGACATGTTTCCAAAAATGCTTTTCTTGGATTCAGGGGTCTAGTTTCCTGAATAGATTTATTAGTAACAAAAAATGACAAAATATGCAAACAGGCATTTTTTTTTCACGTCAGGCATGCAACTTAATTCACATTACTTAATTTGAGATTATTTCTAGTCTAACATTTATCATGAGTAATGTAACAAATATAATACGAATACTACATGCTTTTCCCCCTCACAATATGGCTACCGCATGGCATTTCACACGCAAACCATCTCGGCTCAGTCTACCACCCAAAGAGCTATAATGTCCCTGCAACTGCTTCACATTCTCATAGTTATAGTTACAATTACAATGATGATAAGCACATACCTTATCATAAGGGATGTTGGAAATGTCCTCTGATATCTGCATATTTCTGACATTTTCTCACAAAAGTTTTATTCACACTGGAGAGTTCAATATCCAAAATTGAGTGAATTTATCCCCTGATGTTCTCTTGTAGTTCTTACAATGTATGGGGGTTCGTTGCACACACTTTAATTTTCAAGTTTCCCCCACAGATAAAAATAGCATACAGTTAAATCAGGGGATTGTGAGGGCCATAATTCTTTACTAATTATCCTATCTTCAAAAATTTCCTGAATTAAATTTAATGACCCATCAGCTTATGCGCGGTAGCAGAGTCTTGTTGGAAAAATCCAGATTGACATTTGTCAATCAGCTATTCAAAAATGCTTTGAGTATGACATTCCTGCATTTGTTGTTTGTTCAAAAAATATAGGTCCTACTATTCTGTATGCATTTACTGCACATCAATTTAATGCAGCAGCAAGGGAATCTCGTGTGTAAAATCAGGTTTTTCTGTATCCCAACAACTGTTATTTTCTAACTAAACATAGCCATATGAATGAACTATACTTTGTCGGAGAAGAATACTAAGCATGAGTCAATTATTCTATCATTTCGCAAAATCCAATTACAGATCGACTCCGATGATCACGTGAAAAATGAAGTATGTGCAATAAATCCCATACATTGTAAGAAGTAAAAGAAAATATCATCAGGTGAAAAATTTTCTCAATTTCGGGTATTGAACTGTCAAGTATGAATAAAAATTTCCTGAGAAGATAACAGAAACATGCGGATAGAAAAGGATAATGTTTCCAACATCACTTATAATACGATATGTGCTTATTATCATTGTAATTGTAATATGAAAGAGTGAGGCACTTGTGGGGATATTAGACTTGTTTCAGAGGGAGTCTGAGCTGTGGCAGCCAGCGCATGAGCAGTCATGCAGTGTGAAGGAAAAGCACTGTATAATATAATGGGATTATGTGGAGTTGCAATGGTAGAGAGTGAGGCAGTATTTTAATAACTAAATAATTTCAATTGTATTTTACAATAAGTAAATTTAATAACAGCCCGTCTTAAATCAATATGTATGTAATAATTATTAAAATTATATGTAACAGTCATTGCAAATGCTTATTTTTATTGTAAACATGTTTTATTAATGTTATGTGAATACATTATATACTTTAATAATGCAAGAGCTGTGAGAATGTTTTAAGTTGCTAACAATGAGGTAACCTTGTAGCAATAATGAGTTTGAAAAGTTACCAGTCATGATTGTATCAAAGATAAGGTAAATTCAGTAACAGTTTAAAATTAGCCAATCAATAGCAAGGAAAAAGTTTAAGTAAAATGCAGATATTCTATTGGACTAGAATTAGCCAATCAGAGACTTGAAATACCGAAGCTTATTAGTTTTAACCATTGAGGGTTGTTCAGTTGCTGCCAAGCCTTGGTAGTGAACAGATGGAAGATGTGTTCTCTACAAGTGAATCGTAAAATATGTATACGCGCTAAGTGAAAGTATTGAAGATTCTCACAGTTCTTAAAAGGTGTAGTGCTTTATAAAAATGTGTAAGAATTAATAAAAGAAATGAATTTAAAAAAATTAAATTCTGTGATGTCTACATTCTTGTTGCACCGCTCCCTGAATAAGAGAAACATGTTTCTAAAGTAGGACTGACACAGTCGAGGCAAATTCAAACATAAATAATATAGAAACAGTTTTAATAACAAAATTAAATATTATAGTTTTAAACTTGGAGTGTAATAACAAAAACACATCTTGAAATCAGCTTCTCGTATGTAGCAGCATATTGCGTAATAACAGTAACGATTACGTAATCAACAAATTCAAACCGACGCCCAAGGCGTGTTTTAGGAACTCCTTAAATGCAACTAAATAAATATTATGTAAAATACAATTACGTAAGCATACCAACTTCTTCAAGTTCTAAACATATATATTACGTGAAGCAAATAATAATCTTCAAGTTTACGTAAAAACAAAAAGCAGCACAACATAACCTTCTTCAAGTTAAACATATTACGAAAAGCAAAACATCTACTTCTTCAAGAGTAGTATGAATGTGTCATATTCATACAACTTTACAACTTGTGTTTTATTTTGCCTTGTACCACATGTTTGTTGATTATATATAACAGCAAATCAATTACTTATGAGAGGTATATCCTCCCAATTAATGGAAAAATGAGTTGAATTACAGAACAGTTTCTTAGTGCAAACTGGTTACTGATATAAGAGCACTGCTGCTACTTTGGAAAGTTTTATTGTTTACATATGCAGCCCTCTTAAATAAACAGACATAACACAAAGTACAGCTGACAATGGAGAACTTTGAAACATGTTTTGAGTGAAAACTTAGGGAAACTCACAATTTAAATTATGCTATTGCAAAGTATTTTCACTCTATATAGGTTTATATAAATCTAAGATTTTCCAGAACCAAATTGGGCAGTTTTTGTTTCTACCACTTTGCTTCCCATCCCCCACCAGACACACATTTCGTAACAGTACAAAAAGGCTGAGAGCACACGAAACTGTCGGAGAACAATGCATCACAGACAAAATATCTCTGGATAAAAATATTGGATTTCCTTGTTTTCTACAGTCTGGGTTTTATTTTCTGACCACATTATTCTGGGCAACCATAAACACTTGCACATTATTATTATTATTATTATTATTATTAATAATAATAATAATAATAATAATAATAATAATAATAATAATAATAATAATAATAATAATAATAAACATTGGCTTATACAGTCCTTAGTTTATTGAGCTGTCTATTACAACCTGTTTTAGTGTTATTGTACTCTTTAGTAAGATTCTTTATTGCAATTTTGCATGATCTTAATATGTTTTGTAACACATATCTTAATGTTCTTCTACAGATGCACTCATCATCCAAACTGAGAGTTTCTAGTTCATAATTCTCCAATTTTAGGCAACACATTTTAAATAAGATTGAAAGCTGGTTTGAAACACCAAGGAACATATCTGAATTGAGTTCTAGAATTCTTTTTCAGCATAAACCATGCTAAAGCTAATGCTTTAAGAGCATTTTCTTTGGAAATTGTTAACTTCCCATGGTCGCATTCCAGAATGAATTCTTTTGGCAAAGATATGGCACGAGAAGAAGAGGTGCCTGTTATTTTATACAGGGTTCCCAGCAAAAATGTGAACCTAACTTTCCTGACTAAGATGTTGTATTTCCCTGACCACAATTTTGTATTTGTACGATTTTTAACAGCCTCCTCCTTCACAACATTAGCTGTCCAATACAAACATTTTAAACAGTATTTAATACTAGATCGATACTCAAAAGGAAAATACAGTATGTTGAATAGAATGCATACAATGAGAATATGCCAAATAAAATTTAACTACTCGACTATATGGGCTGTCTCAGAAGTACCTGACCTAACAAAGAAACACAAAAATTTGTAGAAAAAATATCTTTATTTCCCTCAGTCTCCTTTCAGCTCCATCACTCTTCCCAGCAATGTTCAAAACCTTGTTTATAGTGAGAACCATTGAGCTCCGTAAAATAGCATCAATTTCATCACTGAATTTCGAACTGCCGCCACCCAGCAGCCTTTGGAGGTTCATCAGCCCAGCACCAGAGAACACCACTAGTCACACACATCCCCCAGACAATGACCGGAAACATCAGTTGAGAACATGCTGACGATGGGAACAAGCCATCTCCCGAAACGCGTTCAAGTAAGAATATTTTAGTGATGTAGTGTAACAACCCTCAACTCTCTTTATTTTAAAAAAACCTTATCTCTATAACATGTACGAGCATGTGTCAATTCCTCTGCACTTAATTTTAAACTCATACTTCAAGGTTTGGAGGAGAAAATGTAATCCTCCTTATACGTAGTTTTTCATCAGTATAAATTACCAGACATGATAACTTTGAATCAATTTCCCTAACACACACCAATTTTTTTAAGTATTCCCCAGACTTTCAGGTCGCTGGGAAGCCTGGTATATTGTATGCTCTGTTTGAATAAAAAACAAATTCTTGTTTTGGACAGAAGCTATCAATTAGTAATGGAAATTTACTATGTTCTTGGATGCATGGAATTAATTTTACATGAATGAGTAATGTAATGTAATATTTATTGAGTGCCAAAATAATTACAATCATATTGGGAGTGACTGCTTCTGGCCCTGGCCATTTTATAGTCATCTCCCCTCCTTTGGTCATAATAATAATATATTAATCTATTGAGCATTAAGTTGTTACTTATTAAATGTCTTCTCGGATTACTATTACATGTTAATACAATTAGTAATTCTTATATTTATTTGAATTTACATTATTTTCTTCTTTTAACCACCCATATCCATTTATTTCTATTCATTCCATACCATGAACTTTCTTTTCTCCTAATCTCTATTTTTTTAGATACATAATTTTATACCCATCCATATTTTACTCACATTATTTTCTGTAATAATTTTAGTTACTTTCTCTGCTTGTCTCTTTCCCCTATTCTTACATTAAAGTCTCCATTATTATAATTTCTATGTTTGTATATTTATCCTTTAACATTTATATATCTTTCTCTAAAAGATGGTACAGTCCAAGATTGTGAAATTGTGAAGCAGCCGGTTAGGCCTTCACAATTCCAATCTCCTTATTGGCCGCTATTGTGATCCCATTCTGTTACGGAAAGGCGTAAACCTCTCAAAGTTTTTTTACTTCTCAGTCTGATTCCCTCCACTGATTTTTGCATTTCTTTCTGGAGCACCAATATACTTCCATGCAGAGATGATATGTTTTCTTCCCCTTTTTCCTCCGAATACTCCCCACTTTTCCAATGATTCTCTCCCCTTTCCTTCCCCGCTATATGCTTTTTTGCACTGTCACTGCACACTGTTGCCATGCCTCTTTCCTCTTCTCTGCAAGGACGTGTACGGCTTCCCTCTCCTCTTTCCCCAGTGACACAATAATGTTTTCTTCCCCTTCATCCTCCGAATACTCCACGCTTTTCCAGCGATTCACATCACTTCCCTTCCATAAGCTTTTTTACATTACTCACTACACACTGTGGCCACGCCTACAAATGAGTATATACAATTTAGTTATGTATTGAGAAGCAGGACATGCTGTAAGAGGAATGTGAGAGCTGCTGATAGTGCAGCAAACAAAAGCAAGAGGATGTGGAAAGTCTTGGTTTGGTTCAGGTTAAGATTTAATTCCAGACACCTCTTATTCAGTCTGACAGCCTGTAACAAGTGTCTTGCCTTGTAACCGGCTGACTAATAACAAAGAATCCTAATGATTGAAGATTAAAAACAGAAGTACTATTAACCGTGAAGTATTCTTCATGATGATAGATTGAGTCACACTTTTTGACACTCACCTTCACTAATTAAATGTTGTATAAAACAGAAATGTTTTCGAGGTCATTCGTCCTCATCGTCAGTGACTGGGTGACTAAGGGTCTCTTTCTCCTGTATGCTCTTCTTCCTCTTCCTGTGGATTCTGAACCTGTTGCCATCTGGTGTTAGGGGCAAAAGTTTTAACACATAGTTCACAGGCGGATTTCAAAATTAATGACATTGCCATTTTTGGTGATGTGTATTTTTTCCCAGATGTTCAATTCTATTGGCATGGTGAGGGGTTTTAATAATTTTATACTTTGACCAATGTTGTGGTTTTCTGTCCAAAAATGGTATGATACAGCAGATGTTTCTATTTGTTTTAGTTTTATGTTCCTTTGGTGTTCCTTAAGTCTGGTTTCCAAGTTTCTTTTTGTTTTACCTATGTAGTATTTCTCACACTAATACTACTAACTTCACGAGGCAATCTCAAGTTGCACTTTCCAGTGTGCATCCAGCCAAAAGTGATTATAATACTTAAATCATTTTTTTTTAACTGTTACAATTGCTGCAACTAAAGCGACAATCTATCAATTTTTTTGTTAATCTTGACTGCATAGCAATCAATAAAATCAATTTCACGAGTCAAACCAGAATTTCTTTCAAACCTAAAAATTTCAGATAAAAACACAAATAGCTAAATAAAACCTCAAATGAGAAACTCACCGGAGAAGTTGTTGGTTTTGTTTGCGCATTAGGACTTGTTGACATTGTTGAACCAAATGTGTTTATGCTCACTCCAGTTCCACCAGATTTCACCAACGTAGCGTATGTTTTTGGCTCATTGGAAACTGCAAAGAAAACATGGCAATCATTTCTAAAATTAATGTTTCTCCAAAAACAAAAATAGCACTCTAATGCATGTGGGGAAAGGAGATAATGCTCTAAGGAAGGAATTATATGGGATAGAACTGGGTTAGTGAAATTGAAAGGTGTAAGAGGGAGAACAGATTTACATGAATGTCCAATGTGTGGAATGAAAGTTAATTATTGGCATGTGATTCTTGAATGTAAGAAATTAACGTAATGAGAGGAAGAGTAAGTTCTGGAGCAATGGACTAACTTACCTATAAATATAATGGAAACAAAATTGTTAAATTTAAAATCAGATAAGGAGGGATTAGTTAAAGGTTTCTGGAAAGAAGTGAGGAACAGAGTAGAAGATATAGAGAAACAAGAATTATTTCAAAGTCTGGAAGGAAAGAAAAGTTTGGAACTATATAGACAATTAAAGGTGGACTGGGGAAGGGAGAAGTATGTGGATGTAGGCAATAGGTTAGCGAGAGAAGGGTGGGCCTGGTCTAGATTAAGTGCACATAGGCTAAGGGGAGATAGGAAGGGAGCGAATTTGAATAGGTGTCCTCTTTGTGGGGAAGCAGATGACTTACATTATATAATTGAATGTGAAGAAACTAAGTTGTGGAGAGATCAGCTTTTACCTAAACAATGGAGAATGTTAACAAAGTAGTATTAAAAGTTAGGATAATGAAGATACAAAAGGAGAGGGATATAAAAAGAATAGGAGAAAAATGGTTTAGAAAAATAAAGCAATATGAATTTGTTATGACCCACCATGCATAAATAACCACGGTGTTAAAATGCATGATGGACCAAAGAAAGAAAAAAATAGCAACTCAAAGTAATGTATTAAAAATTGTGTAGGGACCCCAGATTGTCTGTAAATAAAATAATGTAATATCGGTGTAAAAATATTATAGTGAGCGGTGTTTTGGGTGGTGAATAAAACTGCTTAACGGTGTTATCTCGTGCAAAAAAAGGGAAAAAACAAAAACACAGTTTAAACTATTTTACTGTGGAACAAAGGGCACCTTACATGTAACTTAAAAAAGAAGAGCATGAAAATATTTACATAGTATACACGTCGACTGATTTACTTTGTTAGAGACAAAGCCACCATAAGTTCGGTGTTCTCTGGCTTAAGATTTGTTCTTAAGTTTGTCATGATGTTCCCATATGCAAGGAAAAGTCTTTCACTGTCTACATTGGACACGGGTACCCACAATAGTTTCATACACTTCTCACTGAAACACAAGTGATCACATTGAAGTCCAGAAAGTAAATCCATATGTTCACTTCAGCAGCATCATCTAATTTCTCACACACTATGTTCTTCAGAGCAGCATATCCCTCCTCGAATGTCTTCTCTGGCAAGTCTCGCAGAAAAGGTAACATTCTTCTTGTTTTTTCTATAGTTATATCAGTAGATGCCTCATTTGATACTATTTTTTGTACATCAAACAATTTACCTGCAGAATGAATATCATCATCAGCTGGATCAGCTGACATTAAGGAATTCAGCTTGGTAACTGACTTTATGCCCAATTGTTTGAACTGACTGATAACATAAGACTTCTTGAGGGTTGGCAGTCTCTGACGAAGACTTAAAGTTTTCTCTCCAAACGAGCCCTCAGTTACTATTGTGAAGCCATTTGATATATCTTTAAGTTTGCTATATAGTTTATGAACAAATGGATATTTAGATCCCTCAAGCACTTCAATAAGGCAAATGGTGTCTTTGCAGTGTTCAAGAAGGAAAGATGCCTGGCAGTTTATTATATTTTGAGACCGCATTGAAATACTACTGTGGAATCGGTTTGAATTCCCGCGTGCCGCAAAACTAAACTGACCTGGCAACGTCTTGCACATGCTGTCTGTACGGCGCGCGAACAGCACGTTGCCAACTCTACCGTCAGCTGAATTGTACATGCGCAAGCTTAATTTGAAATGTGGCTCCATCAGCATAATTCCTTTTCTTTTTCAGAGCAGAAGGTAAACAGACTCCTTGCGCTAAATTGTAACGTAATTTAAAGAATATAACTTGACTCCAAACGAATCTTTCAGTATAACGGACACAAAATATACCTAGACATGCGTTCACATTATCGCAACGTCGCGAGACAGCAACAATTTTCGTGCGAGGGGTACAGGAAACGGAGACAGTGATTGGTAGAAGAGGCTGTCCACTTTCAGAATTGACTTGAACCAGACTTAGAAATTCATGCATTATTTAACGATACTTTTGCGACAGTCTTTTCCAGCCGGCATGAGATGGGGCGATGCAAGCACAAATCGTTAAAATACGGCATTAGAGAAGAATTGCAGGTAGTATTGTCATTTAAATCCAAAGAATAACTTGAGTGAAATGAGAAATCCGTCACTGATGCGGTGTTGCCGAGTTCCGATAAACATGGCATTCCTTTTGTTGTGCATGCGATAGGTGAAGAGTGAAGGGGACGGGGTAGTCGAAGCAGTACCGATGTTTGCCGAAGCTCTGGTTAAATCACAGTGCAGTTTGGTGTTCTGTGCCGTGCAGCATGGCCGTAGCGAAGACAATACACGTATCCGTAAATGATTGATAAGCCAAATATCTGATTGTTTATGTGAAAAGGAGAGACAGATGCCCAAAAAAAAAAGGAGAGAGAAAAATTTCGGGTTATTTTGCACATTTTTTTTCATAACGGTGTTATTTCGCGATATAGAACTAATGTCACGTTATTTCGCGACTCAGAATGGATATATATGTGGAATTTAAAAATAAATGATTAAAGGTTTTCCTTATTGTTAATTTTCGGCCAATTTCGTGAATTAACTACTCGCAAAAAGTCGGGGTCCCTAATGATGTGTTCAGGATTATTTTATCAGCTGTGTTTCAGTTGCTGCTTTGTTTTTTGTGCTGTAGAGAGATTTGTACATCTCAAAGCTGAAAGTTTATTCAAGACATGTGTTGTGTGTGATTGCTTAAGAGGGTTAATGTCTTGTTATTAGCCAGCTGTAATGCCTGCCAAAAAATTCATGCTTGAATAAGAAATTCTTATGTACAATACATGTGTAAAAACTGAATCATGTAGACAACTTCAGGAGAAATTTCTGGTATTCCAGTTCCAAGTAGAGAAACTGTAAAACGTCTGGTTAATAAGTTTAGGACACTGGGATTGCTAAACGCTAAACCTAAGAAGCAGAAACAAAATGTTCTAATGGACGAAAAGATTGACGAAATTGGTGCATCTATTTGTAGGGAACTCTAACAAAAAAAAAACAGATGTGTTACACTCACATGACTTTCTCTACTCTTGTACAAACTATTTTTACAAATGCTTATTCTCCATATGCTTCATGTTAATCGAGATGTTAATCTTATTGCTAATTTTCTTGTAGATGCAAGGGGAATTGGTAGGTTTTAAGCGATAGTCAAATGTTTTAAGAGCTGGTTGCTATGTGGAGCATTCCATTCTCTTTGTATGTCCGGGACATAAAAAAAATTAATAATGAATTCCCATTTCAGAAAAAGTATTGGAAAATTTAAGGGAATAACAAGCAATATCTCAAAAATGGTTCAATCAACAAAAAAAATATATATGACATAAATGGTGTATTTTAACGCGATCTACATTTTTTGTTTTTCTCTCTCTTATGGTTTACCAGTTATGCAAAAGTCGTTCACAATGAAGAATACTTTTGGAGACATTCCCAGAAAATTCAAGATATACATTTTGTCATGAAAATATCTTAAATATATGACATTTTAATCAAAATTGTTAGAGCCATTTTTGAGAAAATTAAAATTTTCAAACAATATTCCATGTAAAGGGTAATCTGGGGTGGGGGGATTTTCTTGAAAACCTTCTTGTCACATTTCTGGAAGATACTGAACCTAAATACCAAGTTTGGTGTTTATCCGACTGGTCGTTTCTGAGTTATGCTGTTCACAGACACACACATGGACAGGTTTCCAAAAATGCTTTTTTTGGATTCAGGGGGTCTCAAAACATGTATTTCTGGTGAAATCTCGGTATCGAATTTTTGGGTGGAATACTTACTTCCCTCTCCTTAGTAGAGGAAAAAAGTTTATAGGAACAATCCCCACAGCATAGATGAACTTTAAGGACAATATAAAAACAGAAATTAAGAGCATTACCAAGAATTTATGAATGTAATGGAAATTTTATTTAAAGATGCCAGGAATGTCTTCACACAGATGGACACCATTTCCAACAAAGTTAGTACTTATTATAGTGCATGTTACCATCACTCGCGAGTAAGTAACGCGGGTGTTACGAAAAATCCCCAGTGTAATAGACGGTCCAATCTGTAGCCTCACTATAAAACGATTGCACCGTATTTAGGGAAGATTGAAAAAGATGAAATCAAGGAAGATGAAGTAGATTGTGTGGAAATGGATGGTGGATAAATATTCTTTGTATAGAGTGGTCCCGGTAGCAAGATAACCACAATGTTAAAGTCAATTAAAACCATTATAGTAGTCAGCAACTCGCAAGAGTGGGTTACAATTGAGGCAGTATTTTATATCACAACACTGTGAATGCCAGAGTGATTGTAGTGTAAATTAACATTATTGTATGACAATGATTTGAGATGTTTGTTAATTATAAGCATTGTTAGGAAATAAGTTTACACGACCTCACTGAAACTGACAATAGGAACGGGTAACAATGAGCGAAGGGGTGAGTTGTTTATCAATTATAAGAGACAAATGACGTCAGAGTAGTGCGCTTTTCGTTAGAAATGGAGCGAAAATCTTCCCTAGAGCATATGTGTTTGTAATTTTGATTGGATATAAAAATAGACGCTAATGTTGGCGCGCTTTATTAACCAACAGCAGCTCTGTTATAATATTTAGGCATATCGGGGTGAGGGAGTATAAATTATGAAGCCAGAGACAAGTATCGCGCAGTTCAACAGAATCATCCACGAGTTACACGTCACGCAGTTCTACAGAATCATTCACGGGTTACACGTTGCGCAGTTTAACAGAATCGTTCACAAGACAAACGTCGCGCAGTTCAACAGAATCATTCACGAGTTACACGTCGCGCAGTTCAACAGAATCATTCACAGAGTACACGTTACGCAAATCTACAGAATCTCTCGCGTCGTAAAGCTAGTTATAAAATGTGAAATACGCGAATTAATAATGTGCGGCAAATAAGTGATTATAGTTACATTCGAAAATATAACAGTTTCAGTCAGGCGTGTATCAAAAGTAAATCTGTGAAATTAATAAAGTGTGACGGCAATAAAAGTGTAAAAACAAATTCTTTTATCAGTGTTATCTTTTAGTAACAACTCCTTTCCGTTTACACACCCTGTTTAAGAGATTTGCTTGACTGAGTAATAATAGCTAGCTGGAGGACAAAGAACTCAAAATTCAAAATAGTAAAACATTAACAGGCGCTCAGCAAATAAGATAACACAAAAGTTACCGCGACACAATGTATCCAGTTATTAAGAGTTGCCTTATTTAATAATAACTACACTAAACTGCCTGGTCTGGTGGTTAGCATGCTAACCTCCAAATCCAGAGGTCCTGAGTTCGATTCCCAGCTGAAGGGTGGGAATTTTTCTTTAGCCAGGATTATTCCCCATCCTCCTTAGTCTGGAAGTATGAATGAGAGTGTGGATGTGTGTGACAGTTTAACCAAAAATAATACCACCCCAAAGATTAATGCCACTGTGAACTTGCTGATGAGCAATCGATTGCTCCGAAGGTAAAAAGCTGTCAACTGACCTTAGAAGTTGAAGGTAGCATATACATAAAACACTAAAAAGGTAACTAAACTAATGTGTAGTAAAGTTACCCTACTGAATATTAATAAATATATATGTATGTATGTATGTATGTAGAAAAAATAATTTATCAATCACTTCTGATAAAAAAATTAAATTGAGCTTTATTTATGGACACTCTTTTAACTGCTGTGGTCCTTAGCATCCCATTCTATATTGGGCATGAAAGACTGATAATTTTGCTCAGAGGCCTCTTCATCAGGCTTGAGGTTCTTTTACATGCTGTAAATCTATGACACGGGACCACCGGCTTTACTTCCCTTCTGAAGGAAGCCATGCTAAGGATTTTTACGCCTGAAAACATTCATAGCCCTCTGCTAGGTTTGAACCTGCAACCTGGGGAACTAGAGGCTAGCATGGTAACCACTATACCACGGAGAACAGCAATCACTCATGCACGCGTATTTCAAGCTAGGTAAAAGCGAAGCTACATATAAATGAGAGTGGAATGTATCAATTCTATTGCTTGTCATTATGATAAATCGAGAATTTCATTTCATAATACTTTTATAGTTTTAGGTCCAGCTCAAGGAGAGTTTGGCAGATTTGTAAAAAAATAATTATACTACCAGATGATATTTTCCTAATTTAATTCTTGATGTTTTCAACTTGTCTACAGCCTAAGGAATTTGGCATCCATCCATTTTTAAGAAAAATTTACACTCATTTTAGCAAAATTAAATGCCAAATTAGCTTATCTTTAAGAAAACAATAAAATATTTAAAAAAAAATGGGCAGGTACGTTTTAAAAGGTTTACAATAAAATAAGTAAGTAAATCGACCTTGGTAGCACCCAATAAAGTTTTAGGAAACTTTATGCTTTAATGCCTACAAAATGTATTTGATTTTCAAACATACACACAAAATTATGCATATAGTGCTCACTGTTCAACACAAAATTTGGTTATTCAAAGTGTTCTCAGGCTTTCAGCCAGAGCATCAATTGCTGAAGCACCAACGTTTCAATAGTATTCATACATGCCAACTTCCTAAAATTGAAACCAGTAAAACCTTTCCTCGTCCAGATAAAGCAGAATAATTTTGCAGCGATATGAAATTTAGATTGTGCAAGATGTTCAGTGCAGCAAATGAACAAAAATTACATGTTGGTTTGCTGGATAGTATCTCATGTTGGACAGTTGGCAATGGAGCCATTTGCTCTTCTGTACTCCAGTATTTTGATGAGAGGTTGGTATGTTGATCGAAAGCTGGGTAGAGGAACAGGTGGTTTCTCTCCATATCTTTAAATTGACAGAAAGGGCATATAGGAGATTCTGCTATGCCAATTCTGTGTAGAAGTTTATTGAGGCAGTTATGGCTTATTAATAATCTAAAAATTGCTATGGAAGCTTTTCTTGGTAGTGTAGTAATTCTAGTCGTGTTATGTAGATTTTCCCATTGTTTTCCTTTGGTTTGTGATACATATTCTTTTTTAATTTTTTATTGTGTATTAATGTAATTTTACTATCTTTCTTGGCCAGAAAATCAGCTGTTTCATTACCATCTATTCCACAGTGTGCTGGTATCCCTTAAAGTACTACTCTTTTATTTAAATTAGTTAGTTTATAATTTTTTGGCATTCTAGGACATTTAGACTTTTGGTTGTAGTATCTGATGCTATTGATTTTATAGCTGCTTTGGAGTCAGATAATATTACAACTCTCTTAAATTTGTTTATTTCATATAGAAGATTTTGTAAGCTGAGAAGAAATGCTAAAATATCACCATCAAAATTTGTAGAATTTGAACTTAATCTTCTATGAAAAGAAATGAGTGGGCATACTGCATCAGCACCAGTGCCACCACTATTTGGTAAACTGGATCTGTTAGTGTAGACATGTAGCCATTCATTAGCAGGATATTTTAAATTTTTAAGTTCTTCTACTAACTGTAGATAGCGTTCAATATCAAATAGGTCTAAAGGGTTGATTTTTGTTTGTAAGTTTTCTTTAAGTATGGGAGCATTAATTTCTGTTTAGATTTTTTGGACTTTATTAAGAAAGCTTTGTTGAATTTTTAAGTTCACTTGTAGTTTTCCCCCCCCCCCCCAATTGCTATGGAGTAATTTGATTAATTTTTCATATTGAATGATAGCTGCTTTTTCAATGTCAAGATTAAACAAAAATTGTGTAACATAAGCCATTTACACTGAAATAACTATAAAACATATCTTTTTCAAACAAAAGACAATAGTACACATACATATGCTGCAGATTGTGAACATCAAGTTTGTCCATTACTGGAATGTTTGCACTCATTTACTGCTCATCAGTTATACTACTGTCCATTCCAAACCAGAGTGCCTTTCACTGAAAACAAACTCTTTGTATCCCCGCCCATAATGGCTGCCTGTTCCCTTCCCACGAGCTTTTTCAACACTAAACACTATTTAATCTACGTTGATTTTGAAAAGAAGCTAGAAACAGTGATGAGTATTAATTTATTTAAAGGTGAGTCAGAATTGTTACACTAACATCACTTAAGTTTACTCACTTAATATGTTTCGGAAAACAGTTGTTCCCATCCTCAGAAGCTAATCCAACTAGCCCGTGTTGTTGGTGTTTCCGTTTTGTGGACTGGATACTGTGGTGGCATCTTGTGGTGGTGAAATGTACTTCCAGAGAGGATTTGGTGGTGGTAAATCAAAATTCATTAGATGTGTGTTGTGTTTTAGAATGGTGATCTTCTCCCATGCATCTAATTCGGCTGCAAATTTGGCTGGTTTGACTAATGTAATATCGGGTTTGATGTTGTGATTAGTGATCCAAAAATGGTGTGAAACTGCAGATTTGTCCATTTGTTTGTATTTAATACATCTCATGTGCTCCTTTAGCCTAGTTTCTAGGTTTCTTTTTGTCTTACCTATATATCCTTTATTGCAATCTGAACAATTGATTTTGTAGATTCCAGCTTTTTTGTCTTGTGGGATGGGGTCTTTTAACTTGTTACAAAGTAATTTCTCTATGTTAAATTTGTTCTGTGGAGCTAGGCTGATGTTGTGTTTCATGAAAATCTTCTTAAATTTCTGAAATGTTCCTAGGTGGTATGTGAATTTCTTGAACTTTAGCTGTTTATCTTGCTGGCTGAGATTTGTTGTGTTTTTGATGTGCTTCTGTCGTTTGAATTTTGCAATTTTTTTGTCGATTGTTTTGTTGTACACATTATGTATTGCTGTGTCTACTATATGCTGGTATTCTAACTGGTATTCTTGTTTATTTAAGGGGGTATATACCAGTCTGTGTGTTAGGCTGTTTAGTACTGCATGTTTGTGTGTGGTTGGATTGAAACTCTTATTACTTTCTCTACTACGTATAGTAAGTAGGGGAAGTATTGCATTCCACCCAAAAATTCGATACTGAGATTTCACCGGAAATACATGTTTTGAGACCTCCTGAATCCAAAAAAAGCATTTTTGGAAACGTGTGCGTGCGTGCGCGTGTGCGTGTGCGTGTGTGTGTGTGTGTGAATAGGTCTAAAGGGTTGATTTTTGTTTGTAAGTTTTCTTTAAGTATGGGAGCATTAATTTCTGTTTAGATTTTTTGGACTTTATTAAGAAAGCTTTGTTGAATTTTTAAGTTCACTTGTAGTTTTTTTCCCCACCAATTGCTATGGAGTAATTTGATTAATTTTTCATATTGAATGATAGCTGCTTTTTCAATGTCAAGATTAAACAAAAATTGTGTAACATAAGCCATTTACACTGAAATAACTATAAAACATATTCATTAATCTTTTTCAAACAAAAGACAACTAGTACACATACATATGCTGCAGATTGTGAACATCAAGTTTGTCCATTACTGGAATGTTTGCACTCATTTACTGCTCATCAGTTATACTACTGTCCATTCCAAACCAGAGTGCCTTTCACTGAAAACAAACTCTTTGTATCCCCGCCCATAATGGCTGCTTGTTCCCTTCCCACGAGCTTTTTCAACACTAAACACTATTGAATCTACGTTGATTTTGAAAAGAAGCTAGAAACAGTGATGTGTATTAATTTATTTAAAGGTGAGTCAGAATTGTTACACTAACATCACAAGTTTACTCACTTAATATTGTGGCATGTGCACAGATTATATTAATGGTAATACGCCCTCTGGTTACCGAGTCGAAGGTTGGCAGTTTATCTGAGAGTAGGGGCAAATGAGGGGAAACTGTCATTGGGGGGGATATGGCGTCAGTGACGCTAAGCTTAGCGTGGGTTTTCTTAGCATTCTGTGACTAGTGTCCGCGTGAGCTGGACGGATAACTGTCTACGACATGGCGTCCTCGCCCGGCAGACACATGGGGTAAGCATTTGTTATAATAAATCTATTTGTCATCCTTTCTTTCAACTTTTATTATGGTAGAATAGAATCCTTGCCTCTCCCTTCAGCCAGGAATTATGTTAGTGTAATTATGTTGTGAATCTAACTTTAGCTGCGTCCCTTGTCGATACCTCGAGTTTAAAGTTCTTTGTTTGTTCAACGATCCCTCTCATAAGCGAGTCGCCCTCCTCTGAAGTTAAATAATTACTAAGTTTGTGAGGTATACGACAAATTGGTGTGAGGCGCCGAGCAATTGGTTTGATTTGTTTTGAGATTTTAAGTGCAAAATTTTTTTTCCCTCCAAATTTAACGGTTTGTGCTCCACGTGGTCATGAAAAATGTAAAGTTCTTTCTGGCTAAAGGGTAAGGATTTTTATACTTTAATTTGTGATTCTCTTCTTCTAAATTTTGTTTCCATCATTTCTGAAAGTCTGGTGTCGAAATTTCAATTTTGAGTTCATTTTTGCATTTTTTCCCATTGTCTGTCGGGTGACGCTAAAACTTCTGACTCCATTTTCCCCTTGTGTTGGCTTCATTTCCTTTAAATTATATCACTGTGTTCCGTTCTTCGTGCTGGTTATTTTCAAAAAAATGTTTTTGTGAAACTTGAGTTGTGAAACGAGCGAGATAGTTGTTGTTTCAAAATGTGCTCGTCACGTGTTGGCTATCTGTTTGCAAATCTTGTTTTTGTGCTTATTAGCAGTGGTTTGGAAACGTATAACTTTATATTCCAGTGATTGTGATTTCTAGCTATTTACTGCACTTTTCTGGGTCATTTTTCGTGTAACTTTTATGTACGCACGTGTGTTGTGTAATTCCCGCGTGGTCATGCATTTCAGCAATAATTTTAGCTTGTGAAACCAGTCTTCTTCAGCACGTGTTTTGGCGCGTTTATTTGCGTGTGCATATCAGATTATATACATTTGATTTAAGTAAAAAAAAAAGAAAGAGAAGTTTAGTGTGCTAGTATAAATTACAAGTCTGTATTCTGCTCCTTTTGAGAATATTAGCGGTGGTCACAGTAAGTGTGACGTAGTTTTTTTAACTTCCAGTTCGAGGTTTCTCACTGAAGCTATCATTTTGTTTTCTTCCATGTGTTCATTCTGATTCAAAAATCTTGGTATTGTGTCCAAGTGGCTTGTGTAGCCGTGTGTTAGTTTAATTTTCTGATATTTCACCGCGGGCGCCTTAATTGTATTCTTTCTGCAACTGTTTTATTTGGCTCTGTTCTGATCTTGCTACTTACATTCATGTGATGTTATAAGTGTTTAGTTTGGTGTAATCTGTATTGCTTGGTCCTACTGTTTGTTTATTGGTTGCGTTATCTTTTGTGCTGCAATCATGCCTAAGCGACGTACTGCACAGAAATCTGATATAGTAATTGCTCCAGTTAGCGAGCTCAGTGAAGTAGAATCTGTCCAGTGTTGGTACGCCTGTTGCAAAGCAATCAGCTGTCTGCCGCCCGGTCATTGACCCCTCTCACGTGAAGAATCCCAGTAGGATGTCGGCATATGAGTTACTTTAGAATTTTGAAATGTTCGCTACTACTGCTAATGGCCGCTCTGAGAAAATCATAATGATGATAATTTTGCTTCACCGTTACCAAGTTTGGTTCATTTACTTCCGCAATGCATATTTTTAAGGGAAAATCTTTCGCAGTTACTCATGTAAGTAAAAGTTTCAGGAGCTACCAACCTTGCCAGTATCTGCACCTAATTAGGTTTGATGTGCTTCTAATATGGACCAGTACGATGTGGATGTTGATGACCAGCTGTACGTGTGTTACCAGATTTTGGACAATTTGCACGGGAATTTTGTGGTAAATGAGTAAGAGAGAAAAAAAATCACCTGTAAGTATGTAATCATTGTGAGTGCTAAAGTTTGGATGAATGAAACAGTTTTACGACTCACACAGGTATGCTAAATTTTTATTGTTTCACTGACTGATGCTTAATTAAGCTTTGTTTTTCAGGAATACTGTGCTATGAATGTCTCTGCTAAATTACGAGTGTATTATTATTGTGGGTGTAATTTAAATTTTGAATTATGTTTTAGGAACTGCAAATCATTTGTTTGTTGTATTATGCTGCAGGAATGTGTTTCAGGTGTACTATATGCTTAATTGAGCTTTCATTTTCAGGAATGTTATGTGACAATATTGTTTTGAGTAATGATGTGATGTTGTTTTGTTGCATTCGATTTGATTTGATATGATTTGATTTGACTTGACTCGATTTGACTTTGGGTTTCATAATGATGCTGTGATCTTTATTTGCAGAAAATTGTTGCATGAATAGTGTTTGTATGTATGTGTGTATTTGAGGTTATGTGGTATAGGTGAGATTTGCCTCGGTGGGAGTGCCAAAGTGTAACCCCGATGGCGTAGTGTGAGGTTATGTGAGGAATAAGAGTTGAGATTTGCCTCGGTGGGAGTGCCAAAGAGTAACCCCGACGGTGTTAATGAGATGAGAAGAGACGAGATGATGTCAGCTTCGGTGGAAGTGCCACAGTGTAACCCCGACAGTTGTCTGATTTCAGAGATTTTGCTTATTGGTGTTGCTGTAACGTGCCCAGTATAGCGTGTGTGATGAATTCACACGAGAGATTAAATGGATGGAAGTGAATGTAATGAAAATAATTTTTTTTTCTCTGTTTATGCAACAAGGTTATTACCATCTTAGATAGCAAATGTTAATACCACCTGTTTTCCAGCTTAAATTTTCATTTTGAGGATGTAGATGCAACATTATAGTGTCATGTTATTTGTGTCGTTCCTGAATTGTTAATGTGATTTCTTGAAGGTTATGCCTATGTTAGATGTTTTGAATTTGCAGCATGCTAAATGAGACACGTAAGTGCAGATGTTTTGTTTTGGAGAGAAAATTGAAAGATGATGATGCTTGAAGTAATGATCGAGATTGCACTATTACTGCTGATGATGTTGATGTTGATTATGATTGAGTTAATGCTCATACTGCGATGAGAAAGATAGTGATGTGGACGAGAAGTTGTATTGGTGACAAGAGTAGGACACTAGTAGTTGAAAGCATGTCACGTGGCGTAGTTTAGAAATGTATTGGATGTAGCTTGTAGTGATGCATACACTAGTTTGAGTAGATAGTTAAGTCAGTGTTGTGTGTAATTTGGGGCCATGGTCAGTGTGAATGAGTTCATTTCATCGTCATGTGTGATTGTCTTGTAAGTGCACTTATGTTCTTTTGTTAGTGATACCAGCTGGTTATTGAGATGTAATATTGGGATCCCAAAACAAGGTTATGTTTCATTTCTGTCATGTTCATGTATTTTGAGTCTGTTTTACTGTTATTTGGATTGTGCAGTATTGTTAGTTAACTTTTGGATGGCAACTCTGTAAAATTTTGTTCTTATGCCAATTTGTACTAATTTTTTTTTTCTCTCTCTTTCTTTGCCCCATGTCATAAGAATTCTTTTAGTGTACACTTTTCATACTTTAAAATCTTTCATTGTAAATGACATACCCTTCTTTTATGTGTGATTCTTTGTGGGAGCAGCCTGTTTATTGTGTGGTGGTTTTGTTTTAGTCTTTCGCTGTGGCAGAGAGCGAGAAAGTGCATCAGCATCCCCAGGGCACACCAGAAGTCAAGAAACACCACAAGGAAGCTGTCGGGCAGCCACTACACTGCCGTGGCATAAGGAGCCACCATGTCGGGGGGGCAGTCCAAGCCAGCGACTGCCCACCCTGTTGTCATCACCAGAGACCTGCGGTGCTAATTCTACACCAGGACAAATCGTCGTTGTGGGCACTGTCTAAATCCACCCACAAACAGTTACGGCAGACCATCACCATTTTGCGCAGTGTAGTGTGCCTGTGAACTAAGGCAGCGTGGTGTGTGCGTGTGCGGGATGCTAAAGATCAGTGCATTAACAATACTAAGTCGACAGCACTTACGTCTCTCGCCTCTCCACATCACCCAGCACCATTGTTTCGTCAGCTGGGTGCTTACCACACACATGTCTATTATTATATTTTACTTCATCACACATTTATATGTCATTTTTGGTATGTCTTTGTTTTGTTTTTTCATGTTTATTGTATTTATTTTCTTTCTGTCGACGAGGACGTCGACTTCGGTGGCCAGGGGGAGATGTGGCATGTGCACAGATTATATTAATGGTAATACGCCCTCTGGTAACCGAGTCGAAGGTTGGCAGTTTATCTGAGAGTAGGGGCGAATATGGGGAAACTGTCATTGGGGGGGATATGGCGTCAGTGACGCTAAGCTTAGCGTGGGTTTTCTTAGCATTCTGTGACTAGTGTCCGCGTGAGCTGGACGGATAACTGTCTACGACATGGCGTCCTCGCCCGGCAGACACATGGGGTAAGCATTTGTTATAATAAATCTATTTGTCATCCTTTCTTTCAACTTTTATTATGGTAGAATAGAATCCTTGCCTCTCCCTTCAGCCAGGAATTATGTTAGTGTAATTATGTTGTGAATCTAACTTTAGCTGCGTCCCTTGTCGATACCTCGAGTTTAAAGTTCTTTGTTTGTTCAACGATCCCTCTCATAAGCGAGTCGCCCTCCTCTGAAGTTAAATAATTACTAAATTTGTGAGGTATACGACAATATGTTTCGGAAAACAGTTGTTCCCATCCTCAGAAGCTAATCCAACTAGCCCGTGTTGTTGGTGTTTCCGTTTTGTGGACTGGATACTGTGGTGGCATCGTGTGGTGGTGAAATGTGCTTCCAGAGAGGATTTGGTGGTGGTAAATCAAAATTCATTAGATGTGTGTTGTGTTTTAGAATGGTGATCTTCTCCCATGCATCTAATTCGGCAACAAATTTGGCTGGTTTGACTAATGTAATATCGGGTTTGATGTTGTGATTAGTGATCCAAAAATGGTGTGAAACTGCAGATTTGTCCATTTGTTTGTATTTAATACATCTCATGTGCTCCTTTAGCCTAGTTTCTAGGTTTCTTTTTGTCTTACCTATATATCCTTTATTGCAATCTGAACAATTGATTTTGTAGATTCCAGCTTTTTTGTCTTGTGGGATGGGGTCTTTTAACTTGTTACAAAGTAATTTCTCTATATTAAATTTGTTCTGTGGAGCTAGGCTGATGTTGTGTTTCATGAAAATCTTCTTAAATTTGTGAAATGTTCCTGGGTGGTATGTGAATTTCTTGAACTTTAGCTGTTTATCTTGCTGGCTGAGATTTGTTGTGTTTTTGATGTGCTTCTGTCGTTTGAATTTTGCAATTTTTTTGTCGATTGTTTTGTTGTACACATTATGTATTGCTGTGTCTACTATATGCTGGTATTCTAACTGGTATTCTTGTTTATTTAAGGGGGTATATACCAGTCTGTGTGTTAGGCTGTTTAGTACTGCATGTTTGTGTGTGGTTGGATTGAAACTCTTATTACTTTCTCTACTACGTATAGTAAGTAGGGGAAGTATTGCATTCCACCCAAAAATTTGATACCGAGATTTCACCGGAAATACATGTTTTGAGACCTCCTGAATCCAAAAAAAGCATTTTTGGAAACATGTCCATGTGTGTGTCTGTGTGTGTGTGTGTGTGTGTGTGTGTGTGTGTGTGTGTGTGTCTGTGAACAGCATAACTCAAAAACTAACAGTCGGATAAACACCAAACTTGGTATTTACGTTCAGTATCTTCCAGAGATGCGACACGAAGATTTTCAAGAAAATCCCCCCACCCCAGACTACCCTTTACATAGAACATTTTTCGAAAATTTTAATTTTCTCAAAAATGGCTCTAACGATTTTGATGAAAATATCATATGTTTAAGATAATGTCATGAGAAATGAAATGTATATCTCGAAATTTCTGGGAATGTCTCCAAAAGTATTCTTCATTATGAACGACTTTTGCATAACTGGTAAACCATCATAAGAGATAGACAAAATTTTACTACACAAAAAATGTAGATCGCGTTAAAATACACAACTTATATCATATACATTTTTTTTGTTGAGTGAACCGTTTTCGAGATATTGCTTGTTATTTCCTTAAATTTTCCAATACTTATACTTTTTCTCAAATTCGTTATTCATTTTTTTATGTCCTGGACATGCAAAGAGAATGGAATGCGCCACATACCAACCAGCGATAAAATATTTGACTATCGCTTAAAAGCTACCATATTCCCCTTGCATCTACAAGAAAATTACAAATAAGATTGACATCTCGATATCTCGATTAATATGAAGCATATGGAGAATAGGCGTTTGTAAAAATAGATTGTACAAGAGTAGAGAAAGTCATGTGAGTGTAACACATCAGATTTTTTTTATGTAATTTGTAGAGTGTGTTGGCTTCCTGTATATGCCAAAGGTTAGGTTCTTTTGTTCTCTGATGATTTTTAGGTCTAAAAATGGTAGCATGCCTTCTTTTTCTATTTCTATGGTGAATTTTATTGATTGGTTCTCTAGGTTTAGTAAGGCTAAGGAGTCTTGTATGAACCTATTAGGGACAACAGCAAAGATGTCGTCGACATATCTGTGCCAAACTATGTATGGAAAGGAAGTTATGTGTTTCTAAGTAGCTCATAAATAAATCTGCAAGGAAAGGTGAAAGTGGGTTGCCCATGGTTAGACCTATTGGTTGTTGATAGAACTTCTTATTGAAACTGAAACAATTTTGTGTAATGCACAAATTGGTAAGTTGTATGAGGTCTTCTATTTCTTCTTCCGGCATGTTAGTCTGCTGTAGCCATTTCTTTAATTGATGCAGGAGTTGATCTGTAGGGACACTTGGAAATAGTGCAGTGACATCAAAGGAAACTAATCTGTCTTCTGGTTCGAGTTCCAGGGATTTTATCTTCTGTATTAAATCTTCTGAATTCATTATGATTTTGCTATTGAATTTTTAATCTATAAAAAGGCGCCCTGCGTGAGAATCATAGTTCAAAATGCAACCTGAGGTAACAATCGATTTTATAAGTATGCGGCAATGAACATTTTACTTACGTTAATCACAATACTCGGGCAAAAGTGCAACACCCAAATTCGAATCCTTCGAAGATGACAGCTGCCATATCAGAATCAGAACTACTCTCCAAAATAATGACAAGCTTATCCACAATTCCATAGCACTGTTGCACTTAAAACAAGTTCCCACACTTTATCCTCTTCTATGTTCTATTATGTCTGTTTATATTTCCTGCTCGCTTTCGTTACACTTCTCACTGAAATGCCTGTAAAATCCGATATTAGTTTCGTAATATGCAAATGTCGGGTATTTTTGTAATAGTGAGTTGAATATATGAAGTATTGTTTGTTTTTAGCCACTTTTTAACTGTTTCCCGCTTTTGTGTTTGAACAGTTTATTCGCACTACACGCACCTTCCTCTGCCATGTGAGCTCAAATACCAACTGACTAAATCACAAGATTTGACCTGAGCTGAGCATACGTGTGCCTGCATATTATGAATGACTGTTCGCTTATCATATTTCCTGTGTTATGCAAAGTGTTTATTCAGTACTCAGATAGCACCTCCGGGAATTCATTGCTGCATTTCTCGTATATGCAAGGTAGTGGCGGTTATGCATACAGTTGGTATTAACAAGCAAGGTGCTCTCTGCGTTAGCACAATAGCAGACGAAAATCACATTTAGTAATCTCTTAAGAGTTAGTATATATCCATTACCTTTAGCAACGAGTGCTCATGACAACAGCAATAAAATGTGCAGTTCTATACCTTTCCTGCCCTAATACATCATGATACAATACATGTATTAAGAAACTATTTACGTTGGCGTAAGAGTGTGTTCTTGGGTTCGTGACAAGCAGAAGCACATGCTTCTGTTTACATCAGAGGGAACTCTGGTTTGGAATGGACAGTAGAGATCATTAGTGGCGCAAACAAATTATAAATCCCACAAAACAAAGTCTGCATACTAGCACTTTGTTGCAGCCCAATGAAGGGGGACCACGATGGTGATGAAGGATATATGCAAAATTAAGATCTGGCTATCATAGCACTATATACCAATTAGCACAGTACATTAGCTAGTGAGAATCCTTGCATTATCTTTATCATCACAATGTAATAGAATTGAATGCTTTGTCGTGTATGTGGTGAAAATCTGTAACACTTTAAATCTGCCCACAAAGCCATGAAAATGCCTCCTGTGCTGTAAAGAGACACCTGCTCCTGAAAATTTTACAGGCAAACCATTGAAAATTGACAAGTATGAACATTCAATGTCCTTGTCTTCAGGATGAACTAATTACTGTGGGTGGATAGGTCTGACTAGGGAGCCGAGATGTAAACGGCTCAGCTGTTTCAGCAAGTGACACCTGTAGCTGTTTATATCATCCATCTTTGGCATGAACCTGTAGGAAACTCTGTTGACAAATTCTCCCATATTCTGCATGTAACTGCAGATCCTTTTTAAGACAGAATAGCCTATCTGATAAAGGTGAGGAGGGCATGGAACACACGCAATGGTAACCTTCAGCATTTCCCATATGCTTACTCTTCTCAACCCAGACCAGCTAATTCTGAAGCTTAATTTTTGGTGTGCACTATTATATAAGTATGCATCATGAATTCAAGACAATATGTAGTTTTCAACAACAATGTTTGATTATTTCTAATAATAAAAAATTATACTAACCAGTCTCATTATGATGATGCGAGTCCTCATTATCTGGTGGAATGCCTTTATCATCTTCTTCACCAGTACCTTCTTGTTCATCTACTTCCTGCTCCTCTTCATTTTCCTCGCCACCTACATCTTGCTCTGGTTCATCCTCCTCCTCCTCCGATTTTATCACACCTGGGTGTCCCGGTGGAGGAACGATAGCTGGGGCTGCTGGTTGTTGCATTGGGATCTGGGCCTGTGGAACTGGCTGAATTGTTTGCAAAGATGCCTGATTTGGTATCATGGGAGGCTGTTGAGGGATACTTGGCGCAGCTGGTACTGCCACTGTTGGTATCACTGGAGCTGCAATTGTGGTAGCAATTCCTTCCTCTGGGTGAACTGTACCATTCACAATAGCAGGTGCAACTGGCTGTGTGGGCACCACAGTCGGAGGGGGTACCATCTGCTGATGCGGGGGCAGGGCAGTTGCGGCAATCTGTGGTGGTGGGGGTTGCTGCTGCTGTTGTGCAGGCTGGGGTTGTGGCTGAGGGGGCGGTTGTGGTGTAACAACGCCGGCTGCCACTGGTGGAGTGTTGTTGCTTGCGGCAGTGTTTGCACTGTTGTAGTAGGCCATGGTCTGCTGTGGTGCCATTGGTTGGCTCTGATACAAATATAATTAACAATGTTTATCACTTTATTCATTACAACATTCATAATAAAATTATGTATAGCATTTAGGTTTGTCCTCTACAGCAGAGATATTGCCTTACCTCATAACAATTAAAATTCAAGTGCCATGAGAATATCCACGACATGGAACACAGTATTTTAAGTAATCAATTTCACATACACCCATATTTCGTTAAACATACCAAATCCACTCTTGCCTGTACAATAATATAAGGCTATTGCACCATTGTATTTAGTAAAAACAGTGCATTAACGTGAAATGAGGACTTTCCTAATGTTCTCACTTTGAGCGAACATTACAAAAAAGCTTATAGGGATACTTCCAACTTTGCCACTTCCAAGTGTGGTTTTAAAACTTTCTTTCCCTCTTAATTTACAACTCACTACATTGGAATTTTCTACGCTAATACTTAAAAGCTCTTCTTTAATACCTAGATGAAGCATATTTAACTGTAGTTCAACATTTATAATCTTAAGACCTGCATAGACATTTATAATGTTCCTAAATTTTTATACTTGATTGAATAATTCTTTTTATATTATAGACAATATGCTATACACAGAACCTCAATAGCTAAAATTTGGGCATGTCAGTGTAGAGATTTTGCTTTCCAAAACTTGACTTTTAAGCCTTTTTGTAACACTAAACTATTTTAGATTAAAAAAAGAAATATATAGTTTGCTTTCAAAGGTGGGGGAAGGGGTGGAGTTTATAAGACATCTTGAGTAATCACGTTGGGAATTTTGTCACTTTTAAAATATTTTATCAGCAACACAAAACTATAAGTTTGTTTTAAATAACATGTAAAATAACGAAAACCTTTTTTTGAAACTCCTTAAAGATGTATATGCCTGCATCTATATTGTGACAGTCCAGTTTTTCAACTTTGTCACTTTTTCTAAGTTCTCACTATCACTGATCTAAGTTCTTATCTGTTCAGCTTCACTGCGAGTTCACTTCACCAATGTCAATTCACTCAGGTGAACTATACCTTTTTCACTATAAGCTGAAAGGAGAAGTAAATGTATCACTCCGCCGAGCACATGGCAGCACCACGTGGGACCCGTGAGAGAAAATTGCTTCAGAAAGAATGCTAATACAGTATATTGCGCAGCTTGGGGATCATTAGCTTTTAAACATTGTATGTCTTAGTCCTATATTTTGCCTTACATCCTAAACTTCTAACACATAATCCAAAGAGTAGACAAATAAAAGTTTTACCTGAACAGTTCGGCTTCTGTGATTAAAGGTACTGGATTAAACTGTTCTTAACTTCAGGCTTTAGAAATCATTCATTTACCACTTTTGCTTTAACCTTTTATGAGTCAACAAGCTTAAAAAAAAGATTAGTACTATAGGTTAAAACACAACAGAAAACAAGCGCGACCCAAGCTATCCGAGCAATAATTCTGCATCACTAACAAAGAAGTTCAATTACTGCTAAACAATGACTAACTCTTATAAAGTAGGATTGGATCGAAATTTGTTGCATGGAAACCCCTACCGTATTCAACTTGTTTTGAAACACCAAAGATACTATCCTCTACTATATTCGTTTTAACATGCTGCACGCTTGTCATTTTGTTTTTATTAGCAGAAATCGCTAATCACATGTGTAATAAAACACATAGCAAAGCCACTTTTATCGCTTCCATAATTCGCGATGTATTCTACTAAAAAAACCTTCACTAACCTCAAAACCCACTTAAAATATACGAAAAAGCAAATTAACATATGTTTAACAGCTTCGGCAACCTAAATCCAAGTTGACCATCATAAAAGTTTGAATTATTTTATTCTCGGACTTTGTGTATCCAAATCGATCTCAATACGTATTGAATTTAACATGGGGATGCCGATCGCATTCAGTAAGGAATTGGACTCAATTTCAATTCCCCATGGAAACAGTGATTTTCTCAACACATTGCAAAAATACACTGCGGCTCATCCGGAAACCGGAAATGAGCTGCAGTGCCTGCGCATAGCCTCTTAAACCCTCTCCTATAACGGTTCATTTAGTTGTAGGTGAATCTGAACCAGCACATTTAGTTTCGTAAATTGAACTGTTACAATAATGTTTTTTTTTTAAATTTCTCTGCATGGGAATAACCACAAAGTGTTACGATCTGAACCGAACTGGTTTTTGTACAGGAAGAGACGACATGTTAAGCGAGAAAGGTTGCAGTTTGTCCACCAGTCAATGAGGTGCTGTCTTGTCACGTGGTTTTGTTTACTTCTCCTTTCAGCTTATAGTGAAAAAGGTATAGTTCCATTATCTGTAAGTTCACTTCCTTCGTGATGCAGCCTCTTCACGCTGTATGCTCACTTCACTCAGGAGTTGAACACAAGTCCTCCACAACAGTTACTCTGTGGTAATACTCACTGCACATCACAGAAGCCTTCACCAACTCACTCGAGAATCACTCTTGTTGTCGCATGGGAATCTCACCCGCCACTAACCAACATAACTCACTCTGTCGCCAGTCCTCACTGGACACAAACATACTAACTAAATTCCACTGTCGCACTTGACTCGCTTTCAACTCACAATTGACCGACTTCTCACCTCGCACTGACTCAACTTGCCTCCACTGGCCGTGACAGCACTTGCTTATATAGGCAGTGGAATCTTCCACAGACGGTTCTCGAACCTTCTAGAGCTATTTTGACGCACTTTCTGGAGGAGGGAGGGAGATAAAGCTTCCAGAAAGTTCTAGCGCACCCAGTGTTTATGCTGGCAAGCGGCCTTATCGTTGTTTACTCCGACTGTTTGGTGTAGACCTCCCTATAACCTTGCGCCATAGCTCCTGCTTCCCAATATGCTGGTAGTCTTCATATAAATTAAAATCCACTAGTTGTATGCCTATGCACAATATGGACCTTTATCATGTGAGCCAATGTAAACAACTGTTGCTAATATGATTGTTGGTAGGAGCTCCAAGACCCCATAAAACCTCAGCATAAACCTAAAATGAGACCAATAACAGCATAACTTCCACTAAACCTACCACTCTGTATTTACTCTTAGGTTGATCCGCGTCAAAACAAACCCCAGGTGACCAGTGCAGCGCTATAATGTATCCTTCCGCCATTCGCACTAGAAATACTGTCACACTTTCAGACCACGTGGCGAGTACAAGCGGCACGTAGTGCAAAAAGGAACAGAGTCCTTATTTCGACAACTGAAACGGTGACTAGCATATTCTGTTAAGGGTTAGATGATAAGATTGATAAAATAAACGTTTGCAGATATAATAATAGTTCATTCTAAAATAAATGAGCGAAAAATAAAGTAACAGGTATGCGATAATCTAATTCATTCGCTCTCTGGAAGCGGCACTTTATTAACTGTTGGCGGCTCATTTTAAAAAAGAAATTGTGCACTGTTACGCGAATTGCATTCTTCTTAAAATCATCTTGCATCGTGTATTTCATATGCTTTCTTTTTTTTCCGGGTGTAACCACTTTTCTCATTTCAGATTTTTCTGCACAAGCACTGCTTATACTTGTACTCGAAACACCGGTGAACTCAGAAGTTAATTTCACCATTTCTTTCGCAGAAAGTGTTGGATATTTCTCACGTAACTTATAATAAAGATTTAACACTATTGTTTTTTCACCACTAGTCAACGGTTTGCATGGCAAAGCTTTACGTAATTCGACGAAAATGCGAGAGCAAATTCACCGTCCGCCATGATACTAAACACAACTGCTGGTTTCTGGCTGTATACAATATTCTGCACCTACCCGGATGTCAGGTGACTCATACGAATTGCGTCATGGGACTAGTAGTTCTGTTTTACGGTATAAATCAGCGTTAAATAAAACCTTTTTTTTTTAAGGATAAATTGATTCTAAAATTCAGAGATTAGCATGGGACTACTTTCCTGGGCACATTGCTATCGTGTAACTTAAACATCCAAAATATTCAGAAAAAGGAAAAAAATATTCATTATTTGAAAATTTGCATAGCCTACTATGAAAAAATGCATCAATAAGAAAAAATTTATATTACTTGATTTTATCTATGGAACGGGGTCAGACAACAATGGTTATTGATCGTAGCCATAGCAACGATGACTACTATGTAAGCCTTTTCTGAAGAGAAGGGGCAAGTGTGGTGTCAGTTGCACTCAAAACTGTGGATAGGTGACTTCGACAGCTATTCCAGATGTGCATCTCAAGTTATAAAGACTTGTAAAATAGGTTAGCGGGTCAGAAAACATTTATTAAATATGATTGTCAACTAATCAATTGCCATTTTTGTGCAAACATTTGTATTTCAAAATAAATTCGAATTTTCTGAACCTCTACAGAATCATTTCACAGTATCTTCCCGTACCTCGATCCAAGATAAATATTGAGTACTCATAGCTTGTGCTAAACTAATTCTATGATGCGGCAAGAGAAGGCAACAGAGATGTAAACCAAGAACCCAATAAGAGAATCATTGCAGAGAGATATCAGTACTTCTAGATCTCCAAAATCATTGAGTACATTACATTTAAAACTACTGCGAAACCAGCTTCACAATGTGCAGCAAATCAAAAAATCGAAACAGCTACATTTGGAGCCAGATTGTATGGAGAGACTTGTCAAACAAACGCTGTCATCATTTTATTAAAGCCACGTTACATTTGGAGCAAGTTGTTATTCACAACAGTTCATGCCATAACTTCTCTCTCGTTTATTTAACTGATGGGAAGAAGATGCTCTGCTTTCTACATTATCTGCCATGAACTGGAACACTGACCAAAGTGAATGTATTAATGCAACAGTGGCAAGGCAAGCAACAATAGATCACGTAGGAGTAACTGTCAAAGTTCAAGAAATAAATACTCAGTACAATGAGTCTTTCTAAATATTAGGCTGCACATATAAGCTGACTTAGTTTTAAACACTGTCTTATATTCGGGCCTATATGACAGGTTAAGTACAGGTATATTGGAAAATATCCAGTGGTTATTTTGATAGCCATATGAACAAGAAGAGCAGATCAGCTGCTATCATGTGTTAGTGTAATGTGTATTATGCAACTTCACTGAGCTTTGGTTTATGCGTCTTATTGACATCAGGCAGAACAACTTTACCAGACTTCACTGGTGTAAAATCTAGGGCATGGATCCACTCAGAAAACAACAGAAGGCTCTAGGCATTTACAAACCTTAATTCACGTATCTCAGATAAAACTAAATCCAGATTGGTCAAGATGCCTGGCAACCATCAAGTACCACTATTCCATATTTCTAAGCACCAGGCAAGCTTCAACTTGCAGCGCTTTTTTGCCCTGAGGACAACAATGCTAGAAACACTGGCAAAGAAAGAAATGTTGCAGCATGAACGGATAGCCTAGCCAACATTGAATCTGGATGCAGAAGCCTTGGAGAACTCAAGGGAGCTGTCTCCCCAGCTTTCTCACTATTAACAAAATAGTTGACTTGGTTGGAACAGAGACTTTGTTATTATCCAGTGTGTTTTCAGCAATAAAACATGGTCTGAAATACACAGTCAATATTACATAGAATTATAATTGCACCAGTGGCACCAACATACGTTCTTTCATAGCCAGAGATATTAAATATTTTATAGTAGCGTATAGTAACAAACATAGAAGTACATGGTCATGACACAAGGTGTAAATTGGACTTGCACCAAAATAGTTATAATTCAAAATCTATAAACAAAGATCCCTTTATATTTCGTTTATATATGCACAACAGACTACCAACTGAAGTAAAATGTAAAAGCAACAGCTTTAGATTTTCTTCTCTGTACTTAACAATGCTTGAAAGAGCCTGTATACAATATTCATACTTTCAACTAAGTGTAAACAAAACATATATTTTCTAAACTGTAATTTAAGTTTTTATCTTTGTACTTGACAATGCTCGAAACTTGTAATTGAGTCTATAGGCAATAAACTTATCTATCTATAAATTATAGGTTATAAAATGGTAAAGTTTTATATGGAATGTAGGGTACATAATCATTGAAATTTTTAACATACTGCAATGTTATGATTAAAATCTGTAACAAATACTGATTATTAAGCCCTGTAAAATCACTTAAAAGCTCAGGACAACTCACAGGAGGTATAGAGTCAGTTGTTGGAGAGTGCTCAGGTTCTGCATCTTCCTCAGCATCAGAGCGTCCAGATTCTTGCTCCGTTTCCTCGTCGCTACAGATCATATCCTTTAAAAGATAAAAAAACTGTTATAATACTCAAACTGAAACTGCAGAAATTTTAATACTGAAGTTAAAAGGATTGTCTTGTCAATAAAAACATAATCAGCTATGCTTGCTAATTTTCTTCTTTATTTATTTACCACATAGTGATCAAGGTCTATGAAAAACTCCATTTTTAGACTTTAGACAGAACACATGTCTCTCGGATTGCAGACGTGTTGTACTCACATGCATTTGCAGATATTAAACTGAATACAGCTATCAGTTCAAAGATGTTTAGATTATTCAAATAATTGATTGTTAAAGACATTGTCAATTAATTACCAGTGAATAAAAATTTTGTTAATTGCTGCATGAATCTCATAAAGATAGTCGGTCATAGAATCTTTAAAGAAATTTTATTTCATTGAAAGAAATATGATAAATTTGGTGCACATCAAAATGAGCAAACAATTCTATTTGAAGTGTAACAACTGAGTTAATGAAAAAACAACATTCATTTTTAAATTTTCTTTGAAAAAGTTTGTAGACTACTTTCCTCTACTGTCAAATGGATATCGAGGAAACTAGCCTCCAAAATATGTTTCGGGAAACTTAAAAAGTGAACATTGCTTCATT
Organism: Deroplatys truncata; assembly: GCA_030765065.1. Taxonomy (NCBI): domain Eukaryota; kingdom Metazoa; phylum Arthropoda; class Insecta; order Mantodea; family Mantidae; genus Deroplatys; species Deroplatys truncata. Next base: position 300,734,514 of record CM060975.1, on the reverse strand, counting down.
TCCGAACCTCTCCACCTGACAAGTTCTTTGAATATCTCTTTTTTTTGCTGTGCTGCAATCATCAAACCAACCAATGTTCATTTGTATCTTTCCTTGTTTTAATTCCATCACTGTCCCTGCTCTCTTTACTAGTAATTTTAGTAGCTCTACTGCTTTTTCTGATTTTCCCTCGTTAATTGATACCATTATTTCACATTCTATATGATCTGTCATACTTTTGAATTTAAATCTTTTATGAAACTTTTCTTTTAGCTCCTCCTTCCATTTATACAATTTTCTTTTCTTTATCTGTGTTACTTCTTTTTCATTAACTTCTTGTTCTCCTACCTTTATTTCCATTATTAATGAAAAACGACTACTGTTTACTATTTTATTTTTTAGCAGCCTCTATTTACCATCAGTCGCTAGATAGCACTTGCCATGCATGTGTTGCACGGAGTTATACAAAAGTGTGTTTGTTAAAGCAGACTCTGTGTTACTGTAATAAAACACACGGATTTCTTGTTCTTTGAGAAAATAATTCTCTTATGATTTACCTGAACCCCTATTTTAGGTTTGCCTCAATTTTAGGCTTTAAGCCTAATGGTCCCTAAGAAAAAATGTTAAATAGAGGTTTCCTGTATCATGTTTCATTTATTGCAGAATGACTAATATAGCTTAAAATTATGACCAATATTTTTGATCAGCAGTCAGGGGAGGGAGAGGGAAGAAAAAAGGTTCAGTTACTGACAGTGCCTGCCAAATTCTCATAGCATGTAATTCATTAGACATACCTGGTAACGGAAAATATCATTGTGCACGTAGTATTTTTTGGGAGACTGGGCTGCCAAAACAAAAGTTTGAGTAAAGCGACGCATAGGTTGTCCACTGTTAGAGAGTTCGCCGGTCACCTGTAACACATTGCAGAGAAAAATGTTTGATTTGCAGCAACTATAAAAGCATAAAGGACCAGATACTGGGAAGGAATCTATATCAGGAAACATGAATCACATATAATGAATTCCAACACTCTAGTAGCGTTCAACCATCTTTTTATATATGAATATATATATATATATATATATATATATATATATATATATATATAAAAAAAGGAAGCAAAGCCCCCCCCCCAAAAAAAGTATATAAGTCAGGGTTTAAGTTACAGTTGCATTTAGCTACCTGAGGTTAACCGCTTCAGCGATGGCCTATTAAACTCTGCAAGGGCCAGGAATGGATAGCCAATAAACAGCGCAAGACATTTAAATTGTAATATCTTCCGTATTTTATTAAGTTATTTTAATGAAACAAAAACTGGTTTAAAGCTCATTAAAGGTAGTATACATCTACTACGGTATCAACAAAGTGTAAACTATTTTAAAAAAACGTTGAATTATCACTACTTTGTTTCTCTGTAGCAAAAGCCATTTGTGCGTCAAACGCACCTAATTTGTGAGTCAGCTTCTTGTTTCTGCGTACGAACGATATAGCTGCCTCAGCGATGTGTTCTCTGGTTCAAGGTTTCATGCTTTCGTTTATATTACAATGCGATAATGTACTTCTGTGTATTGAAACATGTCAGCTACAAACAAAGCAAACCTGTCTGTCAGCATTTGTATGTGCCTATGTCTTAGAATATTACACAACCAAAGTGTATGGTAGAAGATTGCAGTGATATTTTCATTCAGTCTGGAAAGCTTTCGTGTTCTGTACTGAAAAGCACATTTGAAATGGTTATATCTCAGTGCTAACCATGGCTTCAACTAGCAATGTAGCAAATTCAATTAGCTCGCCTAGGAAGTGTACAGGTTTCTGAAATTACTTCAGAAAATGTGGAGGACTTTTTGCTGTGTGATAGTGGTTTGGATATAGACGGCGGGTTTTCAGATTTTGAAGGGCATATTGAGGATATAGGTAGCAGTGAGGAAGAAAATGACACTGTTCCTTCAGGTGTTCGTGAAGAATCAACATTGTAGAGTGGTCAAAATAACTCCAACACAAATAGACATATCTTCACGAACACAGCCTCTGGTGTACAACCCCAGGCTCAACTGACAGCCAACCAATTGACATTTTCCAAAAAAAATTTTACTGCTGACTTAGTGTCTCTCATTGTTACGGAAACAAATGTATATGTGAGTAAGGTGAAGGAAAACCTGACCACTAAAGGCAATTTAGGCCCTAAGAGTAGAATTCAGAAGTGGACAGAAGTAACACTGAATGAGATTTACAGGCTACTTGGTCTAATTACGCTCATGGGTGTTATTCGTAAACCTACATTACACATGTACTGGTCTACAGATGACATGCTAGCTACTCCATTTTTTCAGAAATGCATGTCAAATAACAGATTTACTTCCATTTTGCGGTTCCTACATTTCACATGCACAGAAAATGTAAATGATAACCTACACAAAATCAGGCCGGTTTTTGATTATATTATTTCAAAATTTAAAGAAAATTACGTGCCTAGTGAAAAAGTCACTGTTGATGAAAGCTTATTTCTTTGGAAGGACCGCTTAGGTTGGAAGCAATACATCAAAACCAAGAGGGCCAGATTTGGCATAAAGAGTTTTGATCTTTGTGAAAGTAAAACGGGATATCTTTATAATAGTTGCATATACACTGGTCAAGGTACTGATAATACGGAGACAAAGATTTGGGGTTATCTGGCTCCATAGTAATGCACCTGATGGAACCTCTACTTGATCAAGGTAGGACTGTATATTTAGATAATTGGTACAGCTCCCCAAAATTATACATGGGCTTATACAAAAGAAAAACAAATGCAATTGGAACAGTACGTTCAAATCGTATTGGCTTGCCAAAGGACGTGAATACAAAGGCTCTAAGGAGAGGAGAAATGCAGGTGTGTCAGCTCCCACCTTTGACCTACATTGCTTGGCAAGACAGGAGGGTAGTTACCGCATTATCCAATTGCAGCTCTAAGATTTTGATGATTGACACTGGAAAAATAGATTCTCACACCAAAGTGTCAATTTTCAAGCCTGATGTTATTCAGGAATACAATATGCATGGGGGGTGTGGATCTAGTAGATCAGCTATTGCAAGCATATCCCTCTTTACGAAAAACAGTTAAGTGGTATAAAAAAGTATTTTTGCACCAGTTGGATATAACCATATACAATCGTTTGGTAATTTGGAGAGCTCTAAACCCACGCAAGACAATAAAATACCTGGACTTCTGCATATCAATAGCTCGTAGCCTAATTGAGCAGTATAATATTCAGAGGCCTCTTCATACTGGGGGTAAGAAATCCACAACCCCTGCACCCCTCAGACTTCAAGGAAAACATTTTCCTAAAAGTAACCACCCACCGCAAAAAAAGTCGCATCCATTTCGAAAGTGTCTGTGTGTCGCAAAAAAGGTGTTCCAAAGGAAACCAATATGATTTGCCGTGAATGTGATGTGCCCTTGTGTGTTTATCCATGCTTTGAGGTATACCATTCAAGAAGAAACCTTTAAAGGTAAGCCTTGATATCTTATAGAATTTATTTAAATTTATTATAAAAGAATAAAATTATAATAATTAGGGTTAAATAAGCATTAAATGCATGTATACACAGGACGTCTATTGACGTCCATATCCTTTCTCCTGCATTTTAACATGGATGTCATGACAACACATTTCATTTGTCATGAAAATATCTTAAACACAGGATACTATAATCAAAATCAATAGAGCCATTTTTGAGAAAATAAAATTTTTTGAAACATTTTGCATGTAAAGGGTAGTTTGGGGTGGGAATTTTCTTTAAAATCTTTGTCGCATCCTTGGAAAATACTGAACTTAAACACAAAGTTTGGTATTGAACTCACTTTACGTTTTTGAGTTATGCTGTTCATACACACAAGCAGACCTTTTTCTAAAAATGTTTTTTTTTGTGGGGGAGGTTTCAGGGGTCTCAAAACGTGTATTTCTGGTGAAATCAATATTGAATATTTGGGTGGAATACAATACTTCCTCTTCTTAGTAAATATGTAGTATAGTGACAAAGTAAACAAGCAGGAAAGAGAGGGCATAGCATGGATAAGAACTAGAGTGTGGAAGTTAAAAGATCTGAGGAAAAGTTTTATACAGGGGAAGTGCCCATTATGTGGAGAGCAGGAAGACCTAGAGCATATGTTTGATTGTAAAGGAACTAAATACTGGAGGAAAGAACCTATTAATCACATGTGGTTTGAAAAAGAAAGACCAGTTTTAAATAGAATATTTGGAAAAGCAAGCAAGAGTGTGGGTCAATGTTTATGTGAGGTATAAAATAAGCGGAAATCAACTATGAAGACAGAGAAGTCAATTTAATTGTGGGTAATAATATCTAATTATTAAATTTATATAAATTATAGTACTTGTAGTTGTTTACCAAATGAATGGCCAGGACCAAATTTCAGCAAACAGAACAATTGCAATTTTTGCTTAGCACTTTAATAAATAAATCAATGAATAAAAAACTGGAATGCACCATGTAAGTATTTCCTTCTCTCTCCATGCAACACAGTTATACCTACGCTGCTGTAACTCCGGCCCTGACGTTTCACAAGGGTAAAGAAAGAGAGAGGCATATATCAGAATGGCCACCTTTAGCAATACTAGCGCTGTGAATTTCCATACTAAAGGAAGCTATTCTGATTCACTTCAACAGATAAATAGGGACTGTAATTTGATTTCTTGTAAGTCTGTAATAAATGTAATCTACTGTCGTCGTTTAGAGCTTTGCTGCACGTAAAACACATCACGAAAGAAAAGAACAAACAATCCAGCAAGGTTTGCAGTACTGGGTTGACTCGCACAGCAAAGGGTGGAAGTTGTCTGCTAGGACCAATTACACGCTCCCTCTCTGTGTGCATCCACTGCAATTTGGGCTGTGTTGCCGATTCTCTTATAAGTGAAGCACGTGTCGTCAGTAGCTGTTTGCTTTAGTCCAGATGGTTTGTTTTTTGTGCATATGCGATTGCCCTTGTTTAAGTTTCCTGTAAATTCTATCTCCATACTTTAAATATTCTAATATAGGCAAGTATTTCATCGTTTGCATTTTACGAAGAGATGGCACAGGTATGTTCACAGTAGGGGTAAGAATTGACAACACTACCTCTCGCTTGCGCTAAATGTCAGAGCCAGAGATAACATGGCGGTAGTATAGGTTACCAGACTCTCTTGAGGAAGGGAGTAAGCCAACAGATGGTGAATTTATTTAAAGCTCTATACAAGGAGAACACATTTTGTGTGAAAGTAGGATTGGTGACAAAAGAAGTAAACCAAAGGAAGGGGTTAGGACAAGGATGTAAGTTAAGTCCAGTGTTATTTAATCTGTATATTGATGATATCCTCACTGAGATAGGAAGGAATAATAATTGGTTGCCTGTGATAAATAAGGTATCAATCCCCGGGTTATTATTCACTGATGATTTAGTGATAGGATCATTTCAACAATTGGTCTGAAGCAGTCCCTACAGCAAATGAATAAATACTGTGATGGATGGAATCTGAAAGTAAATCAAGAGAAGACTCAAATTATAGTGTTTAAGAAAGGTGCCAAACTGGGCAAGTATGAAAAGTGGAAGAATGGAGAGAAGGAATATAAAGTGGTCAGAGGTTGTATATATTTGGGGGTGGAAACTGGGAGAAACAGAAGAAACTGGTATTGACAAAGGAGAAGGGGGCAATGTCAGCGATTAGAAGGGTGCAAATATAGAATACCAGATATAAATGTTAAATGGCTAGAGAAAATATATAACACAGTAGTTGAAGCAAAAATGCTATATGGAAGTGAAATATGGGGAGTAGAATGAGGCTGGGAAGAGATAGATATGGTACATAGGAGTTTTTGTAGAGAAGCTTTAGGCCTGCCAAATGCTACAGTTAAGGAATTAGCTCTAATTGAAATGCAGAGAGTGGGGGAAAAGGGGTAATAATGGAGAGAGCTCTTAAATATTGGTACAGACTATTAAATTTAGAAGAGAAGAACTTGTTGAGGCAGTGTTTGGAATTCCAAGAAAGGAGCTTAAAGAAAAATGTGTGGAGTTATAGTATACAAACTAATTTGGAAAATAGTGTCTGGGAGAAATTTGGAGGAGGGAAAATAATGTTAAGAGTTTTTGGAAAGAAGTTAGGCGGAGGTTTGAAGATTAGAGATCCAAAATTTATTCAGTAACATTGGAAAGAAAAGTTCCTTGGAATCATATATATTAATAAAAAATGTATGGGCTAGAGAACAGTATGTGGATAACTCAAATAAGGAACAAAGAGAAAGTATAGCCTGGGTACGAGCAGGTGTATGGAGACTAATAGGAATAAGAAATGGGTTCCCACACAACCAGTGTCCAATATGTGGGGGAAGAGAAGATTTAGAGCATATCGTTTTTGATTGTAAAGGTACACAGCATTGGAGAAAACAAGCTATAAATGAGAAATGGTTAAAACTGGACAGGAAAGTAAGCAAGATTTTTAACAAGGATAGTAAAAAGGTAGGAGAGTACCTGTCCAAAGTAAAAAAGAAATGGTTATGGACAATAAAAAGAGATGTAAATTAAATTAATCATGTGATGTTAAGTTATGTAATTATATTATTATTATAATATTAGTATAATAAGATTATTATTTTGGTATTACTACTATTATTATTATCATCATTTTTATGTTATAATTAAAGAATGTAATATGGGTAGAATATGGCAAGATACAGCTTGGGCTGATGTATAACCATATTCTAAGGAAAATTGCTAGCACAAATAAATAAATAAATAAATAAAATAGGTTACCAAACAAATAAGTCAGAGCTCCTCAAGAGGTGTAAAACTGTTAACATGAGCAGATACTCTCTCTTGGTCCCTCACCCCCGAGAAGTAAGACAAGATAAATCAGAATTGCAACAGAAGTACAAATGTACACTTAAACTATTATGGACTTCCACAAACTATGGTTCTTATATTTATCAAGTTATACAGAATCTGCCAAAAAAATTGTATACACACTTTAGGAACTACTTATGAATGTGTTTGCTTTACATTTAAATACTGATCACACTAGTACTGACTTCAGTTAGCATGGTTACTTTAGATGTTCAAAATGTTTGTCGATGGTGGCCAGACATATAACGAATGGTCACTGCAGCTACATCGGTCAGTGTTTTAATGAGATAGCTGAACATGCTGCTATAATCTCCTGGTAAAGGTCCTCCAGCATGTACGGCTTACATCAATAGACTTGATGTTGCACAGTTCCCCACAAGTAAAAGTCCACAGGGGTTAGATCCGGTGACAGTGGAGGGAACTCAATTGGCCTGTTTGAACAATCCAATGTCCCTGCAGATTCTCATCCAGGAAAGCTCATATGCCTTGGTGGTAGTGTGGTGGCGCCCTGTCCTGTTGGTAGAAGACATCATAAGCTCCATAAAGCACATGTACACCTGGTAAAACTAATGTGAGTAACATTTCCAGTGACAGCATCATCAAGAAAAAGGTTCCTTCTAAGCCCCTACATGATAGTCCACACCACACATGGAACCCTGGTAGATTGACTGTCTTATCCACATAACACGTGGATTTTTCTGCACCCAGTAGACACAGTTATGCAGATTCATTGTTCCATTAAGTTTAAACTGGGCCTCATCAGACCACACTACCTTCGTCACAAATTCTCCATCTTCAGTTACTGATACCATTCGCAAAATTGTTGCATTCGACATTCAGGATTATTATCATTAATCATGCGCAGCAATCGTGCGATGTACACTTTCCACTTATACCACCGCCGTTGAAACATTGCACTTGACAGCTAGCGATGAAGTTCGTACACTCACAAAAAAACAGATGAAAAGCTTCAACCATTAGACTTCCTAAACCAATAACAAGGCAGCATTTCGGGTGATCTATGACGAAGCGGAACTGGAAGCAGCTTTGTTACCAGATGTAGCTATTTACAACCACGCGTTTCAGTTTGTGAATCTCTGGCACATACATAGAGTTATTCTTTGCAAGTTAATATTGTTCATTGTTATTTATATTTGTGGTTATTGTTGGTGTTCATTTATACATATATATTTATCTTTTTATATATATTTCATTCATATTATTTATACAAGATTTGAAGTGCAACAATGTCTCAAAAACGTTGCCGATCACCAAGTGATGATTCACGAAGTGAAAATCCTTTGCATCGAGATGTGTCATTTAATAGTCAGGCATTGGAACTGTTAAGAAGGAAACTGGAATTCTTTGAACAGGAGGAGTACGTCAAGGTTCACATGCATCCCTCTATTCCTGCTGATAAAGCCGTACAACGAACTGCAGCAGCTCTTGAACTAATCACGAGAACTGTTATTTACAAAGGAGTGAAACTCTAAGAGAAAGAGGACAAAATTCCTGAACCATCTGGAATGCAGAGTGAGTGAAAATAACTTTGTTGTTATAACTTGTTTTATTTCTCCTCATTTTAGCAGGCACATTTGCATTATTTTGTTTCTATACTGTCAAAAGTGCTAATTTATTCTACATACGTTGCAATGTTTATGCTGAGTTATTTTCAATTGACAATAACATGAAATAGTTATTATTCAATGACGTTCGCTACTTAGTACCTTTTTGTATGCGGCTTAGACCGATAGAAAGGAGAACAATCAGCTGTTGTTGTTTACTAACCACTCTGGCAACGTTGCAACTACAATATAGCCAACGTTATGCGAAGCCACGTGAACTGTCAAGTGCAAATATTCAACAGCAGCGGTATAGCAACTTTCAGAATTCGCCGTACACTTGTACTGCTAAATTAAATTAAATTGTGTTTTATTTATGGACACTCTTTAACTACTATGGTCCTTAGTGTCCCATTCTATATTGGGCATGAAAGACCGGTAATTTTGCTCAGAGGCCTCTTTATCAGGCTTGAGGTTCTTTTATGTGCCGTAAATCTACGACACGGGACCACCGGCTTTACTTCCCTTCCGAAGGAAGCCATGCTAAGGATTTTTATGCCCGAAAAAATCCATCGCCCTCCGCTGGGTTTGAACCCGCAACCTTGGGAACTGGAGGCTAGCATGGTACCACTAGTCCACGGAGGACGACTTTGTACTGCTAATCCCCACTTCACATACACATTGCGTAGCAGACTTCTGTGGAGAAGCAAAAAACTTTTTCCCACACAAGAGCCAACAAAGCAGGACTTGTAGCTGTATACGGTCTTCCTGATCTTCCTTTGTGAATATCACAAATTGTTCCATGTGTCTCAAGCTTGTCAATAATGGTTTAATTGTTAGGCAGGTTGGGGGCTCATTTCAAACTCCTGCCTCCACTAACGCTGCACTTTAACGGCATTATCAAACCTGATAAACCACTTCAGAATGCATATTCACTGCTCAAACATCAAGCATTCTCCAGCCATTTTGTTTTCTCACTATCGTGATAAAAGTACCAACATCTGTTGAGCAAAAGACCATACTACAACATACTCATAATTCAACTGACAATATCAATATCCCAATACAGTCTGACAAAAGGGTGTATGCATTTTTTTGGTGGACTCTGTTAAAATGGTTGAGATACCTGCTAAAATTGCCTTGGGAATTGCAAGAATAACCTTATAAAAATACAATACAGCAATTTATTTTTATATTTCAAGTATTACAACACATTGCTGAAAGCATTCTATAAACAACATATTTTAACCGAGTTGAATCTTTAAGCATATAAAACAAAAAACTAAAAATCAAAGCAATTTGATAAGGCAATACCAAAATGAGTAAAAAATACTGTTAAATAACAAACACATTGTAATTGAAACATGGTGTATATCTAGCATTAGAATGCAAAGGAATATTTGTATACCACAATGTGTTATGCTTGTTCAGCTCAAAATTATAATGTTCAGTTAACGCATATAGCACAAACAGGGATAACGTCTGAAAATAAATTTGAATGTATGTTTACAAGGGTTTACTATGAGGGACATTATAAAAGATTACAGCCTGGGCAATGAAATAAAAAATTTAAGAGAAACACTGTTTTATTTTTATTTTTCAAACAAGGTAACCTTGTAAATGAATACATTCCGACTTTCCAACTTTTTAACACCCTCAGTAATATAGATTTGTCCAACTGTGCAAAATAAGCATCTGTCTCTCAGCTCCAACCTTATCATTTGATGTGAACCTTCGTCTACCCAGGCATCTCCTCTGGTTTGGGAACAAAAAATCTGATGTGCTACACTCACATGACTTTCTCTACTCTTGTACACACTATTTTTACAAACGTTTATTCTCCATATGCTTCATGTTAATCAAGATATCGAGATGTCAATCTTATTGCTAATTTTCTTGTAGATGCAAGGGGAACATGGTAGGTTATAAGCGATAGTCAAATCTTTTAAGCACTGGTTGCTATGTGGCACATTCTATTCTGTTTGCATATCCAGGACCGAATTTGAGAAAAAGTATAAGTATTGGAAAATTTAAGGGAATAACAAGCAATATCTCGAAGATGGTTCACTCACCTAAAAAAATGTACATGACATAAATTGTGTATTTTAACGCGATCTACATTTTTTGTGTAGTAAAATTTTGTCTATCTCTTGTGGTTTACCAGTTATGCAAAAGTCGTTCACAATAAAGAATACTTTTGGAGACATTCCCAGGAAATTCAAGATATACATTTTATTTGTCATAAAAATATCTTAAACATATGATATTTTAATCAAAATCGTTAGGGCCATTTTTGAGAAAATTAAAATTTTCGAAAAATCTTCCATGTAAAGGGTACTCTGAGGTGGGGGGATTTTCTTGAAAACCTTCGTGTCGTATCCTTGGAAGATACTGAACCCAAATACCAAGTTTGGTGTTTATCCGACTGTTCGTTTCTGAGTTATGCTGTTCACAGACAAACACACAGACAGACACACACACGGACATGTTTCCAAAAATGCTTTTTTTGGCTTCAGGGGGTCTCAAAACATGTATTTCCGGTGAAATCTCGGTATCGAATTTTTGAGTGGAATACAATACTTCCCCTACTTACTATACGTAGTAGAGAAACTAAAAATGATCACTGGGAGTAAAATCTAATGAATATGGTGGATATGGAAGCAAAGTTCATGCAGTTTTGCAGCAACAATCTTAGACATGTGTGAAGGCACATTATCATGGAGAACTTTCTTTTTCACAAGATACAAATGTTTAGCCTGAATAGCATCCTTCAATTGTTCCTGTAATGAAGTGTAATATTCCCTGATGATAGTTCTGTCCTTCTAGAGGTAGTCTATAAGCATCACACTGTTAGAATCCCAGAAAACCATAGCCAAGACTTTTCCTCATATGGAAACATTTTTGCTTTCTTTGATGCACTTTCATCACTCACTGTTTGCACTGCTACTTTGTCTCTGGTGTGTAGTGATGAATCCATGTTTTATCTACTGTTATTAAGTGTCAGAGAAATTCACTACAACTGCATTTAAACAAGTCTAAATACACTTGAGAAATGTCCATTTGAACAAGTGTTTGTTCATTGTTAACAAATGCAGCACCCATCAAGCAGAAAGCTTTGACATACTTTGTGTAAACTGTAGTGGGCATGGCCATTTGAAATGTTTGCTATGTCAATAAACTTGCATACATATAAAACTAATAATTAAAATGAAGTGTTTAAAACAGTGGAGCATGATGATAAGATGTTAAAACACTGGTCAGCAGATTAAAAACACTTGTTGCTCCACTTAAAATTCTATTCAGACATGTTTCAAAGAGATGTGCTCTTCATCCTCAGCGACCTGGCCGACTGATGTACATGTCAGGTAACTTCTTCCACTTCCTTGTTGCCTGGTGTGCCTCTCTTTCTATAGGTCAGTCGTAAGATGTCGTCCATCACTTGTGTTTCAAAATTCATGGCTAGATTTATGTTTTTAATAATGTGTATAATTTTCCCCTACCGTTAATTCACTATGGTTCTTGACTGATTTTAAAAGTTTGATTTCGTGACTAATATTATGATTATGTGACCAAAAATGATGGGCTATGGCTGATTTATCTATCTGTTTATATGTTATATTTCTGAAATGTTCTTTTAATCTTTTAATATAAACAGACAGATAAATCAGCCAAGCCCATCATTTTTGGTCACATAATCATAACATTAGTCACGAAATCAAACTTTTAAAACCAGCCAAGAACCATAGTGAATTAACGGTATGGGAAAATATACACATCATTAAAAACATAAATCGAGCCATGAATTTTGAAACACCAGTGATGGACGATAACTTACGATTGACGAATAGAAAGAGAGGCACACCGGGCAACAAGGAAGTGGAAGAAGCTACCTGACATGTACATCAGTCGGCCAGGTCGCTGAGGATGAAGAGCACGTCTCTTCGAAACATGTTCGAATAGAACTTTAAGTAAGTGGAGCAACAAGTGTTTTTAATTTGCTGACCAGTGTTTAACTCGCATTCCTTCAATCAGTGGTCACCAAGTATACAGCTTTGTGAACTTTTGTCACAATCTTGTCAGTCGTAGCGGTTTTGGGATTCCCTGAGCGCTCATTGTTTTGAATGGATGTGACCACATTTCAACTCAGTAGCTTACTTTTTAGCCATTGAAAACGAAGAGAAAGAATCCTTTAATGTCAAATTTCAACTCCTTTTGTATTTCTGTTGGGGCTAAACCTTTCAAAATGAAGTACTTTATCACAGCTCATATTAAAGTTTTATCCATTTTGTACAAAAGTTAACACTAGTCGGTTTACATGATTGTCACAAAGAACTATACTTACATGTCTGAAACTTTAAAGCGTGCCATTTATAGGATACTATCATAGTAATTTGGCTAACTTCATGGCATCTGAGTCAGCCCAAAAACTTTTAGAATGCCCCTTGTATACATATTTGCTGACTACAATGTTTGGAACAATAAATACATAATTCAACGCCTTACTACATATGCAATATTATCAAACATTGATTTTGTTTACAAAAGAAAAGTGCATGGTTATTAAAAACACAGGAAATTATGGAACAGATAGGTACAGGAGATGCATGGATAAATACAGAATATCACATTAGAGGCTTTTGGAAAGAAATATAATTAAGGCTAGAAGATATTTACAGACAAGATATTTTTGGCAGTACAAGAGTTTTAAGCTCCTTGAGGTAATATAGGGACATAAAAACCGTATGGGAGAGGGAAAAGTACATAAAGATATGCAATAAACTAGAACGAGAGGGATTTGCATGGGCGAGAATGAGAGTTAGGAACTTGAAAGGCAAGAGGAGGATAAAGGTGTGGTGAAGTAAACATGGATTTTCACTGTATATTGTACTGTAATCAAACAAAAACACAGAGAACAATTTTGGCACGAGAAATGGAAAAACTTGGATGGAGAAGTATTAATAAGGAAGATTCTGACTGTAAAAAGGAAAAATCTGATGTGTTACATTCACATGACTTTCTCTACTCTTGTACAAACAATTTTTACAAATGCTTATTCTCCATATGCTTCATGTTAATCGAGATGTCAATCTTATTGCTAATTTTCTTGTAGATGCAACAGGAATTGCTAGACTTTAAGCAATAGTCAAATATTTTAAGAGCTGGTTGCTATGTGCAGTATTCCATTCTCTTTGCATTACCAGGACAAAAAAAAAATTAATAACGAATTTGAGAAAAAGTATAAGTATTCGAAAATTTAAGGCAAGCAATATCTCGAAAATGGTTCACCCAACAAAAAAAATGTATATAACATAAATTGTGTATTTTAATGCGATCTACATTTTTTGTGTAGTAAAATTTTGTTCTATCTCTTATGGTTTACCAGTTATGCAAAAGTCGTTCACAATGAAGAATACTTTTGGAGACATTCCCAGAAAATTCAAGATATACATTTTGTCATTAAAGTATCTTAAACATATAATACTTTAATCAAAATCGTTAGAGCCATTTCTGAGAAAATTAAATTTTTTTAAAAATGTTCCATATAAAGGGTAATCTGGGGTGGGGGGATTTTCTTGAAAACCTTCGTGTCGCACCTCTGGAAGATACTGAACCTAAATACCAAGTTTGGTGTTTATCCGACTGTTCGTTTCCGTGTTATGCTGTTCAAACACACACACGGACATGTTTCCAAAAAAACATTTTTGTATTCAAGGGGTCTCAAAACATGTATTTCCTGTGAAATCTCAGTATCGAATTTTTGGGTGGAATACAATACTTCCCCTACTTACTATATGGAGTAGAGAAAGTAAAAATATAAAAGCCATGAGCAACTATTTAGATAAGATCAAAGAGAAATGTTTAAGAATGACTACAAAAAAGGTGGGGCTAAGGCAGACAAAATAGATGAATAATGTATGCAAGTAGACAGTGGGTCATCAATACACGGAAAACCAGAAGTTGTGTGTATTGAGACTGTAGATTAGCATAGGCGGGCAACCAAGAAGTGAACTATAGCATAAACAACCTAATATTTTCAAATATTATTATAGTTCAAAATGTATGTAATTGTGAGTACTGAGAAATATATATTCATTCAAAATACTACATATATTGCAAAATTAAATTTCCTTTTCTTTTAAGTATCAAATACGACATTCAGAACAGAAATTTAAAGAAGGAAGCAGAGAGAAGTATAGTCAAACGTATAATACTAACAATTTTGGAATCAGTTCTCCAAACAACAATATTAAAACAAAAAGAGGTACAGGAGAGAAATATGCTAACAGCAAGTATGGAACAATGGACAAGTATAATATTAACTTACCTGAACCACCACCCCATCACCCAGTGTTGCCTGAGAATCTACCTGGCTGATCTTAGCATGACAGTCTCGGAAATTTAATTGTTGAATTTTCTGATGTATTTGCTTCTGTCCAACCACAGGTTTAGTTTCCCGATTTGGAGCATCAAGACCACCATGAACAAATGATGAATTGTTGTTATAAAATCTGAAATAAAAACCAAAAGCAAAATTAATTTTAAGTATACTGAAAAGATACACAGTACAGAATGCCTCAACTTAAAGAGAAACGCAGAAATGTTCACTGAACACAGGTCACATTTCTGTGGAAATGGAAGTCTCGTTAAAACAAAAAACACACAAGCAACAAATAATAATTGGTAACAAGTATCATTTACTAATCTGGAAGTTATGAGACATTTAAAAGTGTTTGTATGCTATGGGTTTTTATACCTTACACATTTGTTACTAGCAGAAACCATACCTAGATTCCATTAAAGATACCCCTCTTTCTCTCATTGTTTCCCTTCCTTTCTCCCACTCTGTAATTCTCTCCCCATTTGTTTCCCTCTGCCTCTTTTCATTCTCTGTGCAACATATAAGCCATGTAATTTTTTGAAACCAGTAATAAATGTTTTCTATTCTGTTGATGAAAATAAAATATGAATTAAAACTTGAATAGGGTGCAAACTTGTGGCAGTTATTTATGTTTGTTTGCAGTCAGAACTATACTGTTTCCCATGATTTGGCTTATGTAATGAATAAAGTATTATTATAATTATAGAAACATTATGCTCCTTAACCTTTTTTCCTCAAAAGCTCAAAAATTAAGAAGAGAATTTTCAGTTTTTTTTATTTTGCTCAGTATTAGGGCTAAGTAATTAGTCATTCCATAATTATTAAGTAAAAGGCACCCTCATGAGTGCTCGCAAAAAAAAAAACACAGGAGAAATGCAGTTTTTTTGCTACAGGGCAGCCTATTACACATCTTAACATGATTTAATTCAGAATCAAAAATCAACAGAAAGATCCCAGTTCAAGTTTTATTTTATGTATAGACTTTCCAGAAAGCCCAATATAAATTATGATAAGAATAAATTTTTAGTTAGCAGACTATATTACACTTTCCATTTGGCCATTAAATAAATTGTATTTTTGGCCATAATGTACTATTAAGAGTAGATTAAGAAATAAAGAATTCGAGTTAAAACAACTCAGCTTACATTTATTCCTGTACTAAGTGCATCAGTCACAAAACTTAAATAGCAAGTTTGTTATTTAACCAACTTTTCATTTTTGAATTATGCTGTTCACAGGCACACGGATCTTTTTCTAAAAATGCTTTGTTTTGTATTCAGGGAGATACCTAAATGCAGTGAATGGGGGAGAATGGGTTAAACCTGGAAAAAAATGAGACCCTCTCTGGTATACTGATGGCCCTAAAGCCAGATTTGGAACAGCGGGTGGATTTTATGGCAATGGTACCAAGCTTTCATTTAGCTTGGGTGAATATGTCATGAGCTTTCAGACTGAGATATTTGCTATTTCACCTAGAACTTGGGAGAGTGTAAGAAGAGGTTAGAGGAATAGATTGGAAGCTTATATTCTTAGAATGTCAAGTCTGCCTCCTGAAGGGCCTTGATAACCAGTTGCTAAAGTCCAAGTTGGTTTTAGAATGCCTCACAGAACTGATTAACCACAATTCAGTTCAACTGAGGTGGGACATGTGGAGATTCTGGGCAACAAAAGAGAAAATGAAGCAGCTAATTGAGCCTGAACTAGCACTTAGTCTGTTATCAGGACAGGGACTGGTTGCTCAGAGAACAGGAAAAATACTGGAGCCAATCAGTAGTTTAAGAGAATTGCTAAAATTGAGCAGGGAAAAGCTCTCATAGGCAATAGGCTCTTTACAGGACGTTGTCCCTTTAGAGGGCACTGCACAGAAACGGGGCAGCAAGTGAATCCGACCTGTAGAAGGTGTCAACAGGCAGATGAGACAGCTGCACATTTATTGTGTGAGTGCCCAGCACTTATTCACCAAGGAGCCCTGATTTTTGGGAGTCAGTTTCGAAAATTACAGGAGATTTCGATCATTATGGTTCAGATCTTCATTCAGTTCATTATGAATGTCAGGTTTCTGGATTGGCGTAAGATGGGGGATGTACAATAAATCTGCAAAGGTCGCAGTACAGGGCAGTGTTGCCCCCTATCATACTAAACTAAAAGGTATTGCTAAAATTATCAGAAATAAAACTGTTGAATTCATGCATGCTGCAGGTACACCGTAGCTTAAATAACTCAGGCTTAAACTGGTCAGCTGGTGTGAGCTATGAACAAACATAAGGCTGGAGATATTATTTATTAAATGAAAAGCTGTGAACGTAACAGGCAGAATCCCCAAACTAAACAAAGGAATAATAAAACAGAAGCTATAAACAGGAAAGCAGAAGGCGTATTCTAGTGTACACGCTTAAGCAGAGGGTATACAGCACTGCATGAGCTGTGGACGTTCAAAATCAACTACTTCATGTGAACCCTTTGCAGTAAATACTTTCATTAGCTATGAATATTGAGGGAAAAGTTTGCATAGATTTTTAACAAAGGAGGAAATTTTATGCTACTGATTTTCTTTTTTATACTAGCCATCATTGCATCGGTGGCTTTTTAAACCTTGAATCACAATTTAGCTTTATTTACCTCTCTCCAAATTGTTTATGAAATTAATATACAATGAAGTAGAAGTTTTTAATGGTAATACTTACAACTGTAATTTCATTAAGTTCTATAATATTCCTAATAACAAGGTATGCCCACAAATGGTTTGTAATATTGATAGAGGCTGCATTTCTGATTTCCCACCCCTTCCATGTTCAATAGTATTCCAACCTCAGGAAGGGTTATAAAGCCTGTAATATGTTTTAGCAGTGAAAAAGTTATTGGAATGGTCAAGTAAGTTGTAGATAATTTACAGTAGATGAAATTTGAAACTTTTGTTATATATAGGTGCAATATATTGGGGATACAGGAGGCTGCAGGAATATTCAAAAGTGGGACCCTATATGCTGGCTTTCAAATTCCATACTCTTTACATAACACAATAACAAAAAGAAAGAGGCATTAGCACTTTGAGGCAGTATCTTTATCACTTAAATGATATCAGTCTCATTATATAATATAAAATATAATAACAGCCCACCTTAAAGCAATATGTGTATAATATAATATATAAAGTGTATGTAACAGTCATTATATTGTGTTTATATGATTATGTACATGTATAAAAATGTTATGTGAATGTATTACGTAGTTTAACAATGTAGGAGCTGTGAGAATAGACGTAGGCTGCCTTCCGTAGCAAACAGAATTACAAAGTAGAAGCCGAAAGTTGCTAACAATGAGGTAACCTTGAGGCAAAATAACAATATATACACTCTTCTTACACTACATTTCTAATATAAATACATTTTTACAACAAAAAAACTGCACGCACACACTCTCTCTCTCTCTCTCTCTCTCTCTCTCTCTCTCTCTCTCTCTCTCTCTCTCTCTCTCTCTCTCTCTCTCTCTCTAATGAACAATACCTTAATAATAACATTTCCTACTACAGAGTATATTTACATTTTTTCTACATTAAATTTCCGATATAAACACATTTTACAATATATATACTCTGATTTTATTTTGTACTTAATTTAAACTCTTCAATCCTGTAGAATGCATTTTTTATTAAATATTTCTTGATGTTTATGCATATTTCTTTTGGTAATGCATTGTAATGTTCTTTCCCTAAAGTTTCTAATGAGGAATTATTTAATGTTCCCCTAAGTGCAGTTCCGTAATAATCAACTTTATTTCTTACATTATAACCATGTATATGACTATTTGTAGCTATCTTTTTCTTGAATAGCACATGTTTGTTACTCTCATATATGTATATACATGGAACAGTTAGGATTCCATATTTTTTGTATGTCTTCCTGCAAGTATGTTTTCTTTCCAGTTTCCCTATTATTCTAATGGCCTTTCTTAACTTGTTTCATGATGTATAAACCCCTATTTATCTTTTCTGTTACGTATGATACACGTGGTTGCCAGTTTAAATATTTATCTATAACAACACCTAGAAAATTTGTGCCTTGTGCTTCAGGAATACTTTTTCCATCTACTTTGAGGTCAATAGAATCTATATGTTGCTCTTCTAATGTGAAATTTATCCATGCAGTCTTTTATTTTGAAAGTATTCTTTTAGAACCTTCATGATATCATTTGCCTTAATTTCTGCACCTATTGTGGTATGATTCCTAATTATTATTGTTGCGTCATCTGCATAACCGATTGCCATACCTTCATTTCTTGCTACTACTTCAAAAAGCTCATTTACATACACCAAAAACAGAAAAGGACCCAATTTTAAACCCTGTGGCACTCCTTGTTTAATCAATTCAAAGCTTGATCTTACTTTAACATACCCTTATTATTTTTATAACTTATTTCTACGCACTGCTATTTTCTAGATATGATACAATCCACTTTAGTGCAACCCCTCAAACTCCATATTTTTCTAGTATGTTTATGAGAATGTTTATATTTACACTGTCAAACGCCTTCAACAGGTCTAAAAATATGGCTATCACAATTTCACAATTATGGAGAGCATTAATAATTAATCGTTTGCTTTATTCATTGCATCTGTTGTGGATTTGTGTTTCTGAAAACTGTATTGCAACTCCGATAAATTTTTTTTGTTTTTCAGAATATTTCTGTAGTTGCTTCAAATACACCCTTTCATCACCTTTGATACTGCCTAGCATAGTGTGATTGGTCTTTGATTTTCTATGTTGAATTTACTTCCTTTTTGTTTGTATATTGTTCTAACAATAACTTTTTTTAATTTATCTGGAAATATTCCATTAATTAACGCAGCATTTATTATAAAATTTATGATCTGTTATTTCATATTTTATATGTTTTAGCATTTCATTTGATATTTCATCCAGACCTGCAGATTTCTTTAATTTTAGTTTATTTATTTCTCTGAAAACCTCCTCTTCTGTCACTTCAAAAACCTCAATAGAATTAATTTGAGCCCAGTCTGTTACTAATTTTCAAACCAACCTTATTGCTGTTTGCTTCGAGGCTAGTTGTTTTGCTACATTGATGTAATAGTAATTAAATGGGTTACATATTTGTTTTGAATCTTTTATCTCATTACTTTTATGGTTTATTTCAATATTTTCTATTTGCATACTACTATTATTTTATGTATTTTATTTATGATTTTCCATACTGCTTTATCTTTATTTTCTGCTTTTTCAATTTGTTCTTTGTTGTGGTTCATTTTAGCCTTTGTAATTACTACATCTAGTATTTTATTATCATCTTCAATATAATTTAATGATTTTTCACTCATGTTTGGCTGTTTTATTGGGTTTAAAAACCTCATTCTATTGCATGATAGCTTTATTGCCTTTGTTATTCAGTTTTCAAGATCATTACCCTTACCATCTACATTTATTTTAATCCTTCTAAAAGGAATTGTCATTTCTAACCCATTTTGAACTGTTTTATTGAAAATCTCATATTTTTTATTTATTCCATTTGTGTCATATCTCTCTTCCCAGCTTACTTCTGCAAGATATTTTTTAAGGTTATTTAAATTTTCCTTGTTGATCTGCCTCCTGTACTCAGAATTAATTTGTGCAATATCCCTGCCTTTATGACTGAAGTTTTCATTTCGTTTCTGGGAGGTTAATGAAAACATCTATACAAGTTTCAGAGTACTTTGTTACTCTTGTAGGTTTTTCTACATCAATCCTTGAATTAAGCCTATCCAAGATTTCTATAAGTGATGATTTATAGTTACTTTCTTTTATCATCCCAATATTTAAATCACCCATTAATACCTTTATCTTTTTCTCATGTATTGCGTTTAATGAGTTCTCTATTATTCAATTTATTTATTGTAACCAATAGAAATATTTACACAGTTTCTGGCATTGTCATTTAACATTTAAAAACTAAAATTAACAATTGCTTATTAACATTCATGTCATAAAATGCACAATTTAAGAGGTAATTCCATAACTCTTTAATAAATTTGGAACCTGTTATTTGTATAATTGAGGAAAGTAATTTATTGCATAATACTTTACCAATCACATAAGCATTTTTTTCAAAAAATTTCTTACTTTTCCCTTCCCTATACATGTTATTTTTTGTTCTTGTGTCATATGTATGTACATTGCTATTGATCTTTATATCGGACTTTTGTCTGAGTAAAACAATAACTCTAAAAATATATAATGAAACCACAGTTAAAATACTTTTTTACTTTCTCTACTACGTATAGTAAGTAGGGGAAGTATTGTATTCCACCCAAAAATTCGATACCAAGATTTCACCGGAAATATATGTTTTGAGACACCCTGAATCCAAAAAAAGCATTTTTGGAAACATGTCCGTGTGTGTGTCTGTGTGTGAACAGCATAACTCAGAAACGAACAGTCGGATGAACACCAAACTTGATATTTAGGTTCAGTATCTTCCAAGGATGCGACACGAAGGTTTTCAAGAAAATCCCCCCACCCCAGAGTACCCTTTACATGGAAGATTTTTCAAAAATTTTAATTTTCTCAAAAATGGCGCTAACGATTTTGATTAAAATATCATATGTTTAAGATATTTTTATGACAAATAAAATGTTTATCTTGAATTTCCTGGGAATGTCTCCAAAAGTATTCTTTATTGTGAACGACTTTTGCATAACTGGTAAACCATAAGAGATAGACAAAATGTTACTACACAAAAAATGTAGATCGCGTTAAAATACACAATTTATGTCATATACATTTTTTTAGTTGAGTGAACCATTTTCGAGATATTGCTTGTTATTTACTTAAATTTTCCAATACTTATACTTTTTCTCAAATTCGTTATTCAATTTTTTATGTCCTGGATATGCAAACAGAATAGAATGCGCCACATAGCAACCAGCGCTTAAAAGATTTGACTATCGCTTATAACCTACCATGTTCCCCTTGCATCTACAAGAAAATTAGCAATAAGAGTGACATCTCGATTAACATGAAGCATATGGAGAATAAACGTTTGTAAAAATAGTTTGTACAAGAGTAGAGAAAGTCATGTGAGTGTAGCACATCAGATTTTTTTTTAAATACCTCCCTACAAGAATCCTCGGATTTTAATGAGCATACAATTCTTAGACACCTCTTCTGTAGTACTAATAACCGCTTTAGATTATCTTTATGCGTTGTGCCCCATAATTCAAATGAGTATGAATAGTTCAATAATAAATCAGTTTACACTTGGTTTTTCCAAATAATGAGCCGTATAGTTCAACAAATAGACAACGTTGCCAATTTTATTAGATATATAATTTACATTCCTTGTCTATGATAAAGTTTTGTCTATGTAGCCCTAGAAATGAGTGGTCATCAGAGGTGTCAATTTCTTCATTTCCAATTTTAATTTTCATATTCCTATAGAGAAATTTATTAATTTTAAATTACACTTGTCTTATCTAGATTATTAATTAAGTTATTATTAGCAAGAAATTTAAGTATTATCTGTACCTGAATGTATATTAGTGATTAAATTATCGAGTGTCTTTCCCCAACAAATGATTGATGTGTCATCAGCGTATGACACTGTTTTAACATTAACAGCTAAGTCATTAGTATACAATGCAAATAATAATGGAAACACAGGCGCTTGTGGGGACCCCATAATTTACCACCACTAAAGAGGATTCATATTTTGTCCCTAATTTATTCATTTTACATACTGTTTCTGTACTTTGAACCCGTCCTTGCAAATATGTTTTGACATGCAATCCCCCTTATACCATAATTCCCCAATTTTTTAATATTTGATGATCAACACTATCAAACAACTTAGATAAATCCAAAAAAATTCCCATAACTTGATTATCACTTTCCATTTTGCTAATTAATTCATCTATAAATTCTACTACAGCAGTAATAGTAGAGTAGCCCTTTCTAAAACCACGTTGAGATTTAGACATGATTTTCTTTTTGTCCAAAAAACTTATAAACCTTTTTAATACAATTTTTTCAACAAGTTTAGCAAAAGTTGGCGTCAATGTTATTGGCCGATAATTGCTCACGTTGGTAGCATCACCCTTTTTGTACAGTGGTTTTATAACCCCCTTTTTTAAGCAGTCTGGAAAAATACCTTCAGATATGTTGGCATTTATCAAATGTGCCAGGACATCAACTAATTCATCCTTGCATTGTTTAAAGGTTTTAGACAAAACTTCATCCCACCCACTTGAGTTTTTATATACTCAATCATGAGAAACAACTGAAATTCGATGAGACTTTAAAAGAATGCAAGTATTAAACAATTCAAACCTTTTAATAACCGATATCTCAGAAACAGAATACGACAGAAAGACTTATTTTAAGTAAATTGTGTGTTATAAAGAGATCTAAATTTTTTGTAGGTACATTTTCGTCTATCGCTTAATATTTACCAGTCATACAAGATTACACAAAATTTCTTCCAGATGAAGAGGACTTCACAGGCTATTAACAGGAAAATTCAAGATATACATTGTCATGTAAATATCTTTAATATATGCCATTTTAATCAATCGTTAGAATCATTTTTTAAAATAATCAAAATTCTCAAAACATGTTCCATGTAAAGGGTAATTGGTGGTGGGTGGGCATTTTCTTGAAAATATTCGTGTCGCAACTTTGGAAGGTACTGAACCTAAATACCAAGTGTGGTATTCATCTGGCTTTTCATTTTTGAGTTGTGCTGTTCACAGCCACACATTTTTACTTTCTCTACTACACATAGTAAGTAGGGGAAGTATTGTATTCCACCCAAAAATTCGATACCGAGATTTCACCAGAAACATATGTTTTGAGACCCCCTGAATCCAAAAAAAGCATTTTTGGAAACGTGTGTGTGTGTGTGTGTGTGTGTGTGTGTGTGTGAACAGCATAACTCAGAAACGAACAGTCGGATAAACACCAAACTTGCTATTTAAGTTCAGTATCTTCCAGAGATTCGGCACGAAGGTTTTCAAGAAAATCCCCCCACCCCAGATTACCCTTTACATGGAACATTTTTTGAAAATTTTAATTTTCTCAAAAATCGCTCTAACGATTTTGATTAAAATATCATATCTTTAAGATATTTTCATGATAAAATGTATATCTTGAATTTTCTGGGAATGTCTCCAAAAGTATTTTCATTGTGAACGACTTTTGCATAACTGGTAAACCATAAGAGATGGACAAAATTTTACTACACAAAAAATGTAGATCGCGTTAAAATACACAATTTATGTCATATACTTTTTTTTTGTTGAGTGAACCATTTTCGAGATATTGCTTGTTATTCCCTTAAATTTTTCAATACTTATTTTCTCAAATGGGAATTCGTTATTCATTTTTTGTCTTGGATATGCAAAGAGTTTTAATATGTGGCAAAGAGAATGGTGCTGCACCTAGCAACCAGCTATTAAGATATATGTCTATGCTTAAAGGCTACTGTATTTCTATATTGCCCTTGCAAATACAAAACAAGGGGAACATAGTACGCCTTAAGCGATAGTCAAATAATTTTAGAACTGGTCGCTATGTGTAAAATGTAATTCTATTTGCATGTCAAAAGAACGTTTCTGCAAATGTTTATCTCGATTAGTATGAAATAGATGGAGAATAAGTTTGTAAAAATAATTTGTACAAGAGTAGAGAAAGTCATTTGAGTGTAACACATCAGATTTTTCTAATTTTTTTTATTCAGGGGGCCTCAAAACATGTATTTCCGATGAACTTTTGATATAGAAATCAAGAACTCTCTGAACTGTTTAATGATATAAAACATATTTAACATAAATTGTTACATTTTTCTGCATAGTAAGCTTTTATTTGTCTCTTATAGTTTAACAAAATTACATAAAGCTCATCGAGAATGAAGAGGATTTTACAGGTTATTTGCAGAAAATTCAGATACATATTTAATTAGTCATGCAAATATCTTATTATATGTAGTATTTTAATCAAAGCTGTTAGAACCATTTTGGAGAAAGTGAGAAATGACTATACATTTACCTATATTAATTTTTTCTGGTAAGATTTCAACATCAACTTTCATAGTTAAATGGTGGAGAAAGTAAAAAGTAAGCTTTTACATTACTATTTTGCAGAATAGCTGAGAACAAATAAGAGATAATGAAAGGCATGGAATTGCTACACATCAGATTTTTTTCTTCTAAAGAATAACCTTCAGTAGGATAACCAGGAACTATGCAATATGAATAGAGAAGTTGCAGATAAGATAAGAGTTAGTGGAATACTTCAGGTCAGAATGTAGCTCAATAAACAGTGAGAAGATAATGGACAGCTTTCAAAGACATCCAAATACACAGCTTCTTTGTTAAACTGCCATGTGTGTCTACCTTCTAGAAGTTTTAAATTATCTATAGCTCCATATAAGACACACAAATATAATGCACTGAGGTTTAAGTTTCAAAAACAGGGATATTTTAGGATTCTGAGAGGGAGACAGCATGTGTGAAATCTACTATTAATACTATTTTCTCTAATAAATATACAAATTCTTTCAGTGCACAGATCTAATTTCACATTTGTCCATTAGAGCATGCTAATAAGAACATGTACACAAAATCACAAAAGAATGAAATTACTATTTTAACTGCTGGCCTAATAACGCATTTCAGAAATATTAACGGGACTAGTGTGTGTATAAACAAAGCTAGCTAAATAAAATTATGCTCATAATTTTAAACAAGTTTTAATCATAATCTGATACGAAATATACAGCCTTATAAATGATCTTTATGAATATTTTAAAATATGAAATCTAACATTTTCCAAAATCTAGTATCCCTTCCTTATTTAGGTGTACTATCTAAAATAAAAGAACAGCCAGTTGTTAAATTTACAAGACCTTTTTTACCCACTATTTATTTTTATATATCTTCTAAACACTAATGAATACAAAAGCTTAATTTTCTATCTACATAATGCTACAAATAAAGGTTTGCAGAAATGGTTTCATTACACATTTTGTTGTAGGTACACAGGACATACAGGAGGCTGAAGCAATAATCAAATCTTTAAAAAGTGAGCTGTTATATGCTGCCTTTGAAGTTCCACGCAATTTTCATATCAGAATAAACAAAAGAACTGTAACTTAACACAACAAAAAATGTACAATAAACTATTGAAAAATTCAAAACAATACTAAAGTAAAGAATATCTCGGAAATGGTTGCTGCCACAAAAGATGTGCCATAAACTGTGGTTTTAATAAGTTTTTCATGTAAGTTTGTATCTCTCTTATGATTTACCAGTTATGACAGAAAAAAAAGAAAGAAAAGAAAAAAGAAAAACTCTGAATGAAGAGAACTTTACATTGTCCTCCGTGGTGTAGCGGTACCATGCAAGTCTCTGGTTCCCAAGGTAGTCGCAGTATCAAACCCGGCAAAGGATGATGGATTTTTCCGGGCATAAAAATGCTTACATGGCTTCCTTCGGAAGGGAAGACTTTATACCCAATATATAATGGAGGGCTAAGAACCATAGCAGTTAAAGAGCATCCATAAATAAAACTCAATTTTTTAAAGATGTTCACAGAAAATGCAAGATATGCATTGCATTTGTTAAGCAAATATATTAAACATATGTATTTTATTCATGACTGTTAGCGCCATTTTAAAGAAATTAAACATAACATATAAAATGTTACTGTTCTCTCTCTCATCTTTGTCTATAACACTTTTTTTATTTATTCGGGGGACCTCAAAATACGTATTTCCTGTGTAATCTTGATATATAATTTTTGGATGGAACACAATAATTTTTCTATCTATCATAGCTAAGTGGTAGATAAGCAAAATTAGCTGAGGCAGAAAACCGGTATTTTATATGGGCTTTTAGAGTAGTGTATTTTATTGTACTAGTAAATTTTAGAGTAGTATATTTTACTACAGGTTAAAAACTGTAGTCTTGGGTGCCGGAAAAATGTTTGTAAAACCGGATATATATATATTACTATTAGTATGACATCAAACCAACCTCTTGTAATTACATTTAATATAATAAATTTACAGTTAACAAAAAATTTTGTATATTTACTTAAAATAAACTTATAATTACTTATAATTCCATTTATACATTCTTTTTTAAGTGACATTAGTTGTAAATTTATGTAACTGAAATATTAGATGTTATACATATAGCATCATAGGATTTTTATGGATCCTCCAATTGATTATTACGATATCACTTGATGTTTTTATAGGAAGTTGGAATCGCTTCCAGGCATTGAAATGCCATGGTATGGCTCTGCATGCTCCCATCATTAAACCTATCACTTTTATCTTCTGCAGTATAACTAAGAAATATGTTACTTTTACAGAAGTTATTAGGTTTAGTTTACAAAAATTTTAGTTGTGAAGGAAATGAACTGTATCAACACAAGTTAACTATAGTAACACTACTAAGACTGTGTTTAAAACAAATAGAAAAAAAAAATTGAAGAGCCTAAAACAATTTATGTTTGAGTTGCATGCACCAAAACCCGAAATGGGCCAAAATAATTGTTTTTGTTCCACATGATTCATTGCTAATCAGAAAAGCTTTCCAGCCAAGAGTTGTGAGTTATTGATGTTCTTTTAATGTTTGTTTCTTTCTTTCTTTCTTCCATGTACTTCCTAATTTCCTTTCTCTTAACACAGCCTTCATTAGAGCTATAGCTACAGCCATCATAATCACTTTCTGCATCCATTTTCATAAAGTCACAATTCATAACAGTCCATATCTGTGCCATTAATGTACAAATGCTCAGCATTTGACAAAGTGATTTTCCTTCTAGCTTCCCAATATTTGGGGACAGTATCTGGTTACATGTTCAAAGCGTGGCATGATTTTAACCATTCCATATTCATGATCTCTTCCGTTGTACACAACGGACAACTTGGTGATGGCTGCTCAAACAATCGTGACCAGTAATGAGACAATTTTCGTGATAATTTTGGGATTATTCTTGGATTCCATGCAATCTATATCCACTTACAGCCTTTATTTTCTTGTGCTGTTTTACAGGTACAATTACAGCTTATTTTACTTTTTATGACAAGTTTGTTTGATTTTGATGGGAATTTTGTAATAGTTGTTCAATTTGGGTTTCTTTATTTTCCAATAAATCAGCCTTTTTTACTTTCTCTACTCGTATGATAAGTAGGGGAAGTATTGTATTCCACCCAAAAATTTGATACCGAGATTTCACCGGAAATATATGTTTTGAGACACCCTGAATCCAAAAAAAGCATTTTTGGAAACATGTCCGTGTGTGTGTCTGTCTGTGAACAGCATAACTCAGAAACGAACAGTTGGATAAACACCAAACTTGGTATTTAGGTTCAGTATCTTCCAGAGATGCGACACGAAGGTTTTCAAGAAAATCCCCCATCCCAGATTACCCTTTACATGGAACATTTTTCGAAAAATTTAATTTTCTCAAAAATGGCTCTAACGATTTTGATTAAAATATCATATGTTTAAGATATTTTCATGACAAATAAAACGTGTATCTTGAATTTTCTGGGAATGTCTCCAAAGTATTCTCCATCGTGAACGACTTTTGCATAACTGGTAAACCATAAGAGATAGACAAAATTTTACTACACAAAAAATGTAGATCACATTAAAATACACAATTTATGTCATATACATTTTTTTTGTTGAGTGAACCATTTTCGAGATATTGCTTGTTATTCCCTTAAATTTTTCAATACTTATTTTCTAAAATGGAAATTCGCTATTCATTTTTTTGTCTTGGATATGCAAAGAGTATTAATCTGTGGCAAAGAGAATGGTGCTGCACCTAGCAACCAGCTATTAAGAGATATGTATGTGCTTAAAGGCTACTGTTTTTTTATATTGCCCTTGTAAATATATTTTCCCCTTACATCTACAAGAAAATTAGCAATAAGATAGACTCTGCAAATGTTTATCTCGATTAACATGAAGTAGATGGAGAATAAGTGTTTGTAAAAATAGTTTGTACAAGAGTAGAGAAAGTCATATGAGTGTAACACATCAGATTTTTTTTTTTACCACCCACTTCACAATAAGGAGAAATTCACTGTAATGTAACCTTTTTTCTTAGTTTCATAATTTATTGGATAATCTTATAGGTTTTTCTTTTTCTATTTTGGGATGTGCTGCTATTGTTGTATAGCAGCTTGTGGATCTCATAGAATAACTATGTTTGCATTCTTGTAGCCAGGGAAATATATTTTGTAGTGCTATGTAAACAGCTTCTATCCCTCTGTCAATTTTTGTGGTGTTTTTTTTTCAACACTTTTATATGAGGAAAACAACTGGTATATGCCTTCTGCTCTAGCCTCATCATCACTAACAAGAGGGAACCTCTGTGTGTGTATCCATATTTGTGTTGCATATTTTGGTTTTAACGTTTTCAGCCTTGTGGCTTAGCTACATTAGAGCTGTCATTTTACTTTCCCTACTTCGTACTTACAGCAAGTAGAAGTACTGTACTCCACTCAAAAATTTGATGCCGAGGGTTTACCAGAAATACATGTTTTGAGGCCCTCTGAACCCTCCCCACAAAAGCATTTTTAGAAAAAGCCCCTGTATGTGTCTGTGAATAGAATAACTAAAAAACAAAAGGTCCAATAAATACCAAACTTGGTTCAATATCTTCCAAAGATTTTCAGAAATTCCCCACATATCAAACCACCCTTACATGGAAATTTTTTCGAGTTTTTATTTTCAAAAAAAAAAAAAATACAATTTTTATTAAAATACTGTACATTTAAGATATCTACATGATAAATAAAACGTGTATCTTAAATTTTCTGGAAATAGCCTTTGAGGTCCTCTTCATTCTGAATAGCTTTTGTATAATCGGTAAAATATATGAGATAGACAAAATCTTACTGCACAAAAAAATGTAGATCTCGATAAAGCACACAATTTATGTCAAAATTTCTAACTGTATCTTGTTAATGGTTTGAATTTTCAAATAGTTACACTTTTGAAATTGTTATTGCTTTTTTAATTTCTCTCTCTCTTTCTTTCTTTCTTTCTTGTGGTCATGCAAAGGGCATGGAATTTCAAAGTCATCACATTGCGACACACTCTTTGAAAATATCAGTATTGCTTTACCTACTGTATCCTGCAACGAAATGTGTAGATGTGAACTGAACATTTATTCTGATTAACAAGCAGATTAAGCTTTTGTAGGAATAGTTTGTAGAAGAGCGAGTAAAGAAAGTAGTGTGAATGCAACACATTAGATTCGTTTTGCTGAATTTGTAATCTGGATTCAGATGGTGCAGATCTCAGTAGGGTTGCTGCAAATGATTAGGTTTTCACTTTATGATGGTATTTTTAAGTCTTCTTCTAGTTATTTCTTGAACGAATCCTGGGTATGTTTTTAAGTTACTTAGAACATATGAACTCCTGTTCCATTTATTGAAATTTGAAAAGAATATCTTTTTTACTTTCTCTACTACGTATAGTAAGTAGGGGAAGTATTGCATTCCACCAAAAAATTCGATACCGAGATTTCACCGGAAATACATGTTTTGAGACTCACTGAATCCAAAAAAAGCATTTTTGGAAACATGTCCGTGTGTGTCTGTCTGTGTGTCTGTGAACAGCATAACTCAAAAACGAAGAGTCAGATAAACACCAAACTTGGTATTTAGGTTCAGTATCTTTCAGAGATGCGACACGAAGGTTTTCAAGAAAATCCCCCCACCCCAGACTACCCTTTACATGGAAGATTTTTCGAAAATTTTAATTTTCTCAAAAACGGCTCTAACGATTTTGATTAAAATATCATATGTTTAAGATATTGTCATGACAAATAAAATGTATATCTCGAATTTTCTGGGAATGTCTCCAAAAGTATTCTTCATTATGAACGACTTTTTCATAACTGGTAAACCATAAGAGATGGACAAAATTTTACTACACGAAAAATGCAGATCACGTTAAAATACACAATTTATGTCCTATACATTTCTTTTGTTGAGTGAACCGTTTGCGAGATATTGCTTGTCATTCCCTTAAATTTTCCAATACTTATACTTTTTCTCAAATTCGTTATTCATTTTTTTTATGTCCTGGACACGCAAAGAGAATGGAATGCGCCACATAGCAACCAGCGTTAAAATATTTGACTCGCTTAAAACCTACCATATTCCCCTTGCATCTACAAGAAAATTATCAATAAGATTGACATCTCGATATCTCGATTAACATGAAGCATATGGAGAATAAGCGTTTGTAAAAATAGTTTGTACAAGAGTAGAGAAAGTCATGTGAGTGTAACACATCAGATTTTTTTTTTTCCATTTTCCAAAGAGCTTGTGTATCAAGTACTAAAGTGATTGGTGCAAGATGCAACCGCCCTATCTACTGGAACTTCCAATTCAAGCAGTATCATGCAGCTCTGGGCTGAGTTGCATATTACAGGTACAGTAAAACCTGTCTTCAGGAGAATTGTACGGGGCTCTCGAACATTTCCGTTAAAGATAGGTTTCCGTTTAACGAAGGTAGGCCTAGGCCATTAACAAAATTAAACCATAAACACACACGTATTCTCACGTTTTAAACACAATGATTTATTCGGTAACGCGCGGAAGAATAGCCCCAGTTCGTTGTCGTTTGCTATGTTTTCAGGTTCGTATCCTTCGATTATTGCAGGTAGTCTAGCAATCCAATCAGCGATGGTTTCAATATTAACGTCATTCGATTCACCACAAGGTTTGTTAAAAATTATCTCATATCTTTTGCGGAAACTCTCCAACCATCCATTAGATGATTTGAATTCAGTCTTACCCAGCTTTTCAGCTACCTTTTTAGCATATTTCTGTAAAATAGGCCACGATATGCGATGATTTTTTGGCCCTATCACTAACAAACCACTCCCACACTATTCCACTATGTCCTGGTTTTCAGGTTTTTTAAGTTCTCTCTTTTATTTTTCCATTAGCACAATTTTCCCACCGCTTCAGAATTTCTGTTTTCTTCTTTAGAATCTTGCAAACTTGAGTTTTGCCTACGTTGAAAATCTTCATGATTTGCTTTATACTCAATTTATCACATTCACTGGTATAAATCACTCACTCTCGTGTTAAGATCTAGCACAACTCTTGTTTTCGAAACCATGGTGACTATTGCTGAACTAGATCACCACCACCTATGCAAGTCTATGCTTAGAGCCGACACATTAGGGCAGGAAAGGGAAGAGACAACAATAAAAGACAATCAGCTGTGCTTATTGTTAATTTAACTATGCAGTGAAGGATGAGTATAACATCTCTCTCAATATTCGGACCGCCATTAACGCACCCCCCTCCTAGACTGGTCAGGTAGCAGCAAAATGGTCATGTTTCAACTTAAACATCTCATACTTAGAGCAGACAACGCAGACTTTCACAGAGTGCCTGAAAATTTACTACACCCTGCACTCCAGAACTGGAAAGTTTCTGTTAAAAGGCGTACTTTGATTTCCACTGTCTGCGTAAGACAGTTTCCGCTTAATAAAGAGAATTTAGCATGTTTTTCTTCTTCTTCTTTCTCTGTTTAACCTCCTCGTATGTAGGACTTACAGGCGGGTGCCTGGGGTCAGAGGCCTGTCGAGGAGCAGACAGAATATCCAGGATGGGTGATAGGCCGATGCCTGGTATGGCAGGAAGTAGATGAAATGAAATGATGGTGGAATGGATGAAAGGAAAGGCAATGATGGAGCAATTGGTGGAATGAATGGCGGGGGAACCCGGAGAAAACCTGCCCAGACGCCACTTTGTCCACCACAAATCCCACATGCGGGTCCCTGGAATTGAACCCAGGCCGCCTCGGTGAGAGGCGAGCGGTCTAACCACTCAGCCACGGCGCCACCCGTAGCATGTTTTTCATCACAAAATTCATGGGACCATGAAATATATCCGTTTAAGACAGATTTCCGTTTAACAAGGAGTCCATTGAAGGCAGGTTTTACTGTGTCTCACTTCAACATCAACATCATTCCATGAAAATTTGATTCTGAGGAAACTTCCAATGGTTAAACGGGTGAAATTAAGAATACTTCTATATTAGAGAATATACGTTTAAGCATGCTTCTACTATTAAAAAAATCACAGAATAATGCCCTGATAAATGCCTATACAAGCCAATATTTTATGACGAATATAGAGTTCAAAGAAAAACAGTTATTATAACATTTCATTCAGTGAAACACGTAAAATCACCAGTTAAGGTACTGACATCTCTACTCCTTCCACCCTGTATATGCCAATTACTTTACTCTACAGTATCATATTTGCTGAAACCAAGGGTGGACAAATGTCTCTGTAGTTATATATTATAATGTTGTGTTTTAATTAGAATGATAACATTCTAGTAGTGCAACAGCTATCTGATTTATCTATGCAAGTTGTTTTTAACTTAATTTAATTTCAAAGATGTCAAGGAAACAACATAAGACTATTTTATTCAGGTTATTCATTATTAATGCATACTTGCCAATTTCCTGATGTTGAAACCCATTTCATTTTTTCTTGTCCAGCAAAGCATAATAGTTTTACGATATGAAATTTAGACTTTGTAAAATGATCTTGTACTAAATGCACACAAATTTCAAGTAAAATAAATGAGAATTCTGTTTTATAACATCCTCAAAGACCTGAATTGCTTCTTTCCATCATACATGCTGACATTTCTTCTGGTACAATAATAAACATGTATTAAACCAAAGAACACCATTTCCTAGGCCTTACTCAGATTTCTAGTCTATATTTTGCACTTCATAACATGAACTATAAAAACAAACTATCACAAAAAAGGGAACCTTATATCCTGCAGTCATAGAATGTGAATAATAAGATAAATAATTTACATAAAGAGTTGACTTTACAACTGTCCATCACTGAATGTCCATGCCCATATGCTGCTGACTATTAGAGGTCACTAGAGGTGGAATCAAATTTTAAATCGGGATGCTATGCATTTTGTTGCAGCCCAGTGAAGGGGGATCTGATCGTAATGAAGGATACACACATAGATAAGTTCAGACCTATCATAGCATTACATGCCAATTAGTCTGTAATCTTAAGTTACAATGTAATGCAGCAAAATTTAATACATTGCCATGTAAATAGTGAAAATTTGTAACACTTTGAATCTGCCCACAAAACCGTAAAAAGGCCTCTGCTCCTGTACATTTTAATATGCGGACAAACATAAAAATGGGCAAGCATGTTGATGTTAGGATTCTGCATGAGTGAATGATGGGTGATATGCCCACCATGGGTAGCTAAAATGGCTTCCTCAGAGGCACACAGCAATGGTCTACCACTGCCTTCTATAGTATAGCAACGAAGTAATATCATATATACCACCGAATTCAGGATGCAACTTTTCCCAGTCTGATATAGCTTCTCCCTTCAACTTGGAAATGAATCTGGAACCCTTTTCATGTTGGTCAGCATCCATGACCACTATGACCCAGGTATTTGCGTAACTGCTAAATTTTTTACTTTCTCTACTCTAGTAAGTAGGGGAAGTATTGTATTCCACCCAAAATTTGATACCGAGATTTCACCGGAAATATATGTTTTTGAGACCCCCTGAATCCGAAAAAAGCATTTTTGGAAACATGTCCGTGTGTGTGCCTGTGAACAGCATAACTCAGAAACGAACCGTCAGATAAACACCAAACTTGGTATTTAGGTTCAGTATCTTCCAGAGATGCGAAACGAAGGTTTTCAAGAAAATTCCCCCACCCCAGATTACCCTTTACATGGAACATTTTTCGAAAATTTTAATTTTCTCAAAAATGGCTCTAACGATTTTGATTAAAATATCATATGTTTAAGATATTTTGATGACAAATGAAATGTATATCTCAAATTTTCTAGGAATGTCTCCAAAAGTATTCTTCATTGTGAATGACTTTTGCATAACTGGTAAACCATAAGAGGTAAGACAAAATTTTACTACAAAAAAAAAAAAAATGTAGATCGCATTAAAATACATGTCATATACATTTTTTTTGTTGAGTGAACCATTTTCGAGATATTGCTTGTTATTCCCTTATATTTTCCAATACTTATACTTTTTCTCAAATGCAAATTCGTTACTCCTTCTTTTATGTACTGGACATGCAAAGAGAATGGAATGCGTCACATAGCAACCAGCTCTTAAAATATTTGACTCGCTTAAAGCCTACCATATTCCCCTTGTACCTACAAGAAAATTAGCAATAAGATTAACATCTCGATTAACATGAAGCATATGGAGAATAAGCGTTTGTAAAAATAGTATAGAAAGTCATGTGAGTGTAACACATCAGATTTTTTCAATTGCTAATGAAATATTCACCCACGAATTTTAGCTGTTTTGATGTTCTTTCAGATATATTACTTTGGTGGTGCATGTTTCTGGTGATTTTTCTTGCAGAAAAACAAGAATAGAATGGCATAAAATTCAGAAATATTAACAAATAGTAATGCCAATACTATATGACCTTGCTAATGACTGTATTTGTAATCAGTATAGTTCAAGACAAGCCCTGATAACCTTGCCTCATTCCTACTTAGTGCTGTGTTTGTTATTTGCTATCAGTGAACAGCTTAGTTTGAGGGAAAAAGGGCTTGGCCAATTACATAACATTGGCACAATCAGAGTGAAACAGCTAAGCATTAAATTTTAAGTCATTAAGGGCTGTGTATATATAAATGTGAAGTTGAACGGGACTACCTCACAAGGGGACATGATCAATTTCAAACTTTGCAAATATCTTGCAAAATACCTAAACATATTGAGAGAATATTAGATGTAAACATATTACTACTTCCCATAAGTGCAGTTTTAATTCTGTATGATGTAGCATACACACTATGTTATGCAGTTGAGAAACTCCTTATAAATGTATGTAATTGTTAACGAGGGTATTTCAATATTTAGTATTCTTTCTCAAAGTTGAGTTGTACCGGTATCATACTTTTTATTTTCTCCACTACATACATAATAGGTAGAGAAGGTATTGCATTTCACCCTAAAATCTGACACCGAGATTTCACTGGAAATATGTTTCCAGGCCCCCTGGATGATGATATGTGTGTGCATGTTTACAGCATAATGCAAAAACGAAAAGTCGACTCAACACCAAACTTGGTATTTAAGTTCAGTACCTTCCAAAGATGCAATACAAAGATTTTCAAGAATCCCCCACCTCAAACTACCCTTTACATGTAACATTTTTTCAAAATGTTTTATTCTCTAACAGATGGCCCTAATGATTTTGATTAAAATACTATATATTAAAGATATTTACATGACAAATAAAATGTATATCTCGAGTTTTCTGGGAATAGCCTCTGAAGTCCCCTTCATCTGGAAGGAATTTTGTTTAATCTTTATAACTTGTAAACGTTAAGTGATAGATGAAGACATACTACACAAGAAATGTGGATCTCTTTAAATCACTAAATTTATTTCAATTAAGTTTTTTTGTAGCATAAGCCATTTCTGAAATATCCATTATTAATGGTTTGAATTATTCATTACTTCGTCATTCTCTAAAGTCCTGTCAACATTCAGTTGTTTCTCACGATTGCATGGAAACACATGGAATTTTAAGACAGCATATAGTCTCCTGTTTTTAAATATCTGACTATCACTGTTGCCTTTCTATCTATAACAAAATGTGTAATGTAGCTATTTCTGCAAAGCTTTATTTGGATTATAATGTAGTAGATAGAAAAAAAATCTGATGTGTTACACTCACATGACTTTCTCTACTCCTGTACAAACTAACGCTTATTCTCCATATGCTTTATGTTAATCGAGATATCGAGATGTCAATCTTATTGCTAATTTTCTTGTAAATGCAAGGGGAATATGGTAGGTTTTAAGCGATAGTCAAATCTTTTAAGCACTGGTTGCTATGTGGCGCATTCCATTCTCTTTGCATGTCCAGGACATAAAAAAAATGAATAACGAATTTGAGAAACTGATAAGTATTGGAAAAATTAAGGGAATAACAAGCAGTATCTCGAAAATGGTTCACTCAACCAAAAAAATGTATATGACATAAATTGTGTAGTTTAACGCGATCTACATTTTTTGTGTAGTAAAATTTTGTCTATATCTTATGGTTTACCAGTTATGCAAAAGTCATTCGCAATGAAGAATACTTTTGGAGACATCCCACAAAAATTTGAGATATACATTTCATTTGTCATCAAAATATCTTAAACATATGATATTTTAATCAAAATCGTTACAGCCATTTTTGAGAAAATTAAAATTTTCGAAAAATGTTCCATGTAAAGGGTAATCTGGGGTTGGGAGATTTTCTTGAAAACCTTCGTGTCGCTTCTATGGAAGATACTGAACCTAAATACCAAGTTTGGTGTTTATCCAACTGTTCATTTCTGAGTTATGCTGTTCACAAACACACACACACGCAGACATGTTTCTAAAAATGCTTTTTTTAGATTCAGGGGGTCTCAAAACACGTATTTCCGGTGAAATCTCGGTATTGAATTTTTGGGTGGAATACAATACTTCCCCTACTTACTATACGTAGTAGAGAAAGTAATAAGCTTTAGTAAGAATAGTTTGTATGCCCACTAATAAAGATAGAGAGTACAGAAAGTCATGTGAATGTATCACATCAGATTTTTTTATACTGATATGTTTTTATTTTGCTACTTGTATAAAGAAGTATATTTTGTTGCAAAATGTGTTTAAGAAATAAAGATGAGACATCAAATCTAACCAGATGAAAAAATATGATACATTCACATGACTATCTATGAAAAACTTACATTTACCTGTTATAAATTATACAATAGAAGGCGAAATAAGCCAACAAAAAGGACTACTTGAAACTACATGTATTTCACAGCAGCTGCACCTTGTCCTTCAATGCAGCATTGTGCGTGCCTTAACACATCATACACTTTGTGCTACCCAGTATCTATATTACTTTAGTTACAATATATTTTTGCCCAGGAATGATTTCATATTAAGCAATAAGTATTTACTTACTTAAAACATTGAAAAACAGCTTCAAATACTTATTCACAGTAAAAATCTATTGAATGGAAGCATAAAATCTGTATTTTAATGAGCTCTATAGATTTCCTGAAGTATGTTTTCATCTACTTCTTATAGTTCTACAAAATTCAATCACATAAAGTGGTGGACTTCAGACTATTCAGAGAAAATTCTAGATATACTCTCCTGTTTGTGTGTTAAACTATTATGAGATTTTAATATCATTAAAAGCTGCCTTTTTAGTAAATAAAAAGAGAAATTTTTCCTGTAAAGGATAGTTTGGGGTAGGGGTGCATTTCTTAAAAATTTTCACGTCGCAAACTTAGATGGTGGTGGACTTAAATACTAACCATAATATTTATCCTGTTTTTTCTTTCTTAGTTATGCTGTGCTCTCACTCCCATATGCACATCTGCTTCTTCTCCCATCAAATATTTTTCGATCCCATGGACCTCAAAATACATAACCCAAATTAAATATTTATGGCTGAATGCAATACTTCTACTTACCATAAGCAGTAGAGAAAGTAAAAAAGAGCAATAAAAAGATTTCCCAGAAAAAAGCAGCACAAGTTTTATTTTAAATATTCAAAATACAGTTTTAAGAGAAAGCTATTTAACCACTCTCCCTCAAAAAATTCTATAATTCCTAGTAATATCATTTAAGAGTTATGTGCTTCACATCAAATCTTATTTTAGAAATAAAGCATCTTGCTTAGCATCTGTTTTTTGTATTGGTGACTTAAGTTATACAGAGCAGTCATTTTTGGCTTGGCCATGATTGTGTGTATGCATGTTTTGCTTGCATTGCAGTGACCTCAGTATGTTCTGCTAGCTCACTAGCGGGGAATGAAATGCTCAAGGCTACACATTTATCAGCTGTGAATGTCAACTGTCAGTTACTGCCTTCTGTTCATGCTATAAAGACTAGTGTCCATTCCAAACCAGAGTGCCTTTCACTGAAAACAAACTCTTTGTATTATCCGCGCGAAAGTAGTTCACAATCCCTGCCCATAATGGTGCTTGTTGAACACTATTTAATCTATAAAAAGGCGCCCTGCGCAAGAATCATTGTTCAAAATGCAACCTGAGGTAACAATCGATTTTATAACTATGCGGCAATGAACATTTTACTTATGTTAAACACAATCCTCGGGCAAAAGTGCAACACCCAAATCCGAATCCTCCAAAGATGACTCAGCTGCCATATCAGAATCAGAACTACTCTTCAAAATAATGACAAGCTTATCCACAATTCCACAGCACTGTTGCACTTAAAACAAGTTCCCACACTTTATCCTCTTCTATGTTGTATTATGTCTGTTTATATTCCCTGCTCGCTTTCGTTACACTTCTCACTGAAACGCCTGTAAAATCCGATAGTTTCGTAATATGCAATAATCCAAGTGTCGGGTATTTTTCTAATAGTGAGTTGAATATATGAAGTATTGTTTGTTTTTAGCCACTTTTTAACTGTTTCCCGCTTCTGTGTTTGAACAGTTTATTCGCACTACATGCACCTTCCTCTGCCATGTGAGACTCAAATACCAACTGACTAAATCATAAGATTTGACCTGAGCTGAGCAAATGTGTGTTAAGGTATTATGAATGACCGTTCGCTTATCATATGTATATCCTGTGTTACGCAAAGTGTTTATTTGGTACTCATATAGCATCTCTGGGAATTCATTGCTGCATTTCTTGTGTATGTAAGAGAGTGGCAGTCATACATACGGTTGGTATTAACAAGCAAGATGTTCTCAGCGTTAGAGCAATAGCAGGCGAAAATCATATTTTGTAATCTCTTAAAGCTAGTATATATCCATTACCTTTAACGATGAGTTCATATGATAACCGCAATAAAATGTGCAGTTCTATACCTTTCCTGGTGTAATATTTCATAATACAATACATGTATTAAGGAACTATTTACGTTGGCGTAAGAGTGTATTCTTGGGTTCGTGACAAGCCGAAGCATGTGCTTCTGTTTACATCAGAGGGAAATCTGGTTTGGAATGGACAGTAGTTGGTTCATTGTGCATCTCAAAAACAAAAACTTATTCAAATATTTGTGATGCGTATGAATTACTTTCGAGTATTCTTATTATTGTTGCTGTTGTCTTGTTATTAGTCCACTGAAATGCCCACCCAAAAAATTCACGCTTGAACAACAAAGTTTTATGCACAATACATGTGTAAAAACCAAATCATGCAGAGAGGTGTGTGGACAAGTTCAGGTGATAATTCCTGGTATTTCCAGTTCCAAATAGATACTGTCAGATGTCTGGCTAATAAATTTAGGGCAACAGTGTTGCTAAATCTAAGAAGTCAAAATACATGTTCTAACAGAGGAAGAAACTGGTGCATCATTCGAACACTCTCCAACAAAGTTTCAAAGACATGTTGTACAGAAAGTGAATGTTTCAAAAACCTCTGTTCATACAGCTATTTAACTTTTAAAATTGAAACTACAGAGCGACTATTGTTCATGAATTACAACCTCATGGCAACGAGGAACGTCTCAATGCATATGGACACCACCTTCAACACCACCTATAACAAGACTAGTATTCAAAATAGTGTATTGTAATGTAATGTAATATTTATTGAGTGGCAAAATAATTACAATCATATTGGGAGTGACTGCTTCTGGCTCTGGCCATTTTATAGTCATCTCCCTTCCTTTGGTCATAATAATAATAATATATTAATCTATTGTGCATTGTTATTACATATTAGATGTCTTCTCAGATTAATATTACATGTTAATACAATTAGTAATTCTTATATTTATTTGAATTTACATTATTTTCTTCTTTTAACCATCCATATCCATTTATTCCTATTTATTCCATACCATGAACTTTCTTTTCTCCTAATTTCTATTTCTTTAGATACATTAATTTTATACCCTTCCATATTTTACTCACATTGTTTTCTCTAATAATTTTAGTTACTTTCTCTGCTTGTCTCTTTTCCATATTCTTACGTTAAAGTCTCCATTATTATAAATTCTATGTTCATACATTTATCCTTTAACATTTATATATCTTTCTCTAAAAGATGGTACAGTCCAAGATTGTGAATTTGTGAAGCAGCCGGGTTGGCCTTCACAATTCCAAAATGCCAATCACCTTATTGGCCGCTATTGCGATTCCATTCTATTACGGAAAGGTATAAACCTCTCTAAAGTTTTTTTTTACTTCTCAGTTTGATTCCCTCCACTGATTTTTGCATTTCTTTCTGGGGCACCAATATACTTCCATGCGGAGATGATATGTTTTCTTCCCGTTCTTCCTCCGAATACTCCCCACTTTTCCAACAATCCTCTCCCCTTCCCTTCCCCGCTATATGCTTTTTTGCACTGCTCACTGTTGCCACACGTCTTTCCTCTTCTCTGCAAGGATGTGTACGGCTTCCCTCTCCTCTTTCCCCGGCAACACAATAATGTTTTCTTCCCTTTCTTCTTCCGAATACTCCACGCTTTTCCGGTGATTTACAACACTTCCCTTCCCCGCCACATGCTTTTTCACATTACTCACTACACAATGTGGCCACGCCTCTTTCCCCTTCTCTGCAAGGACACGTAATAGTGTGTTACTACTACTCAACTAAATGTAACACAGGGAATTTAGAATAGAAAATGGTGTAGTAGACAATGCACAGAGCAGGCATGCACATGATATGGGCCGGGCTATAAAATGACCACTCTGTATAAATGCTAAATTCACAAACCAAGATACTAACCAACCCCTAATTATAAACAAAAAGGGACATTCCAGGAGAAATCTTTATTTAGGTAACTCAAAATGAGATTCCAACTTGGGCCCTCAATATTGGAAAGCAGCTATAGCTATAGAAAATGAAAGATACCCAGAAAAACAATGGCTCTGAATATATACAGATGGATCCCTCATCAACAACAAAAATACCGGTGCAGGAGTATACATTTTGCACAGTATCTAACATTAGATGAAACGTCAAACCACTATGATGGAGAATTAACACCTATAAAAGCAGCATTACAGAACATTCTATATAGACCATTCATAAAACAAAAAATAGTCAACTTATCAGACTCAAAATCAGCCATAGATGGAATAGTAAATTACAATAATAAAACAACAAGAAATATTAAAGAAATAAGAAGCCTAATTAAAGCAGTTGAAACTATAAATCATGTCACTCTACATTGGATCCTAGCTCACAGACTTTTAGGCAATGAACATGCGGATCAATTAGCAAAGAAAGGTGCAATACAACAAATAAAACCTGCAGGACAAATAGAAATAAATAAACAACTAAATAACATTAAACAACATTTTAAAAGACACCAGAGACTTGATGAAGAAGATAAATTAAAAAATAAAGATTATAAGAATGTTAAAGACAATTGATATACAAAACATCTGATGTGTTAAACTCACATGACTTTCTCTACTCTTGTACAATCTAATTTTACAAACGCCTATTCTCCATATGCTTCATGTTAATCGAGATATCGAGATGTCAATCTTATTGGTAATTTTCTTGTAGATGCAAGGGGAATATGGTAGCTTTTAAGCGATAGTCAAATATTTTAACGCTGGTTGCTATGTGGCGCATTCCATTCTCTTTGCATGTCCAGGACATAAAAAAAATGAATAACGAATTTGAGAAAAAGTATAAGTATTGGAAAATTTAAGGAAATAACAAGCAATATCTCGAAAACGGTTCACTCAACAAAAGAAATGTATATGACATAAGCTGTGTATTTTAACGCGATCTACATTTTTTGTGTAGTAACATTTTGTCTATCTCTTATGGTTTACCAGTTATGCAAAAGTCGTTCACAATGAAGAATACTTTTGGAGACATTCCCAGAAAATTCGAGATATACATTTCATTTCTCATGGCATTATCTTAATCATATGATATTTTCATCAAAATCGTCAGAGCCATTTTTGAGAAAATTAAAATTTTCGAAAAATCTTCCATGTAAAGGGTAGTCTGGGGTGGGGGGATTTTCTTGAAAACCTTCGTGTCGCATCTCTGGAAGATACTGAACCTAAATACCAAGTTTGGTGCTTATCCGACTGTTCGTTTTTGAGTTATGCTGTTCACAGACACACACACACACACAGACACACACACACACACACACACGGACATGTTTCCAAAAATGCTTTTTTTGGATTCAGGAGGTCTCAAAACATGTATTTCCGGTGAAATCTCGGTATCGAATTTTTGGGTGGAATGCAATACTTCCCCTACTTACTATACGTAGTAGAGAAAGTAAAAATGCCAAGGAAAACTGCAGTGGCCTTATTTAGGATGGCAACTGGCCACGATTGCCTCGCAGAACACCTCTACAAGATACGATGCCTACCTACACCCAAGTGGACTCTATGTGAAGAAGATGTCATCCTGAACAAACATCTCGCCAAATGCAAAGGCCTTAAAAGTGATAACTTACATACTTTATATTGGGAAGCCAGAGGAAAATGGAGATGAACTAAAGCCCAGTGCCATTGGTGAACAACAACAACATATTGGAAGGCAGGCATGCCATTCCCTCCCCCATTAGTGAAATAGACTCTGTGTTGCTTTACACATAATCTGGTACATGTCTGAAAGAACACTGCAACTTATTCACAGGAGAACATAGTAAATAACGTCATAAAAATTATTATACTTCATTGTATGTATCTTTTGCAATTCATCATGAAAGTGGTTTTAAATTTTGAAGCAACAAGGTCCTGTATTTTTATATAAGCATCAGGCAACAAAAGAACAATCTGCTCTTCCCTTTTCTGCTATAACAGCTGCCTGTTAGGTTTCAGTTCTAGTTAATATAAAAACAAGAGTCAGTAAACCTGGTGTATTATACTCTAAACAGGCTTGTTAGAAGCGAGTTATATGCAAAGAAGTGCCCTGCAAAGGGAGGGGAGTGTTTGCCCTCTGCTTCAATGGCATGTTGGCAACATCATTAAATTCCAGGACACCAACATTCTCTCATCCATGACACATTACCATGCCCAACTACAGCGTGAAGCCATTGAAATATACAAGATGTTTCAGAAATACTTTTACAAACTTCGGGTATGGGTTCCTTACACCACAAGAGGGAAAAAGGCTCATATGAACATATGTTCCATAATCCTTTGTTTTCTCGTTAGGTGTTCAACACAGTGGTACACTTATAACACACAAAACTCACTTATAACACACAAAACTTGTAATAAATGCTCGAAATGTCCTCCTCTTGCTTCTATGC
The DNA here is from genome assembly GCA_030765065.1 of Deroplatys truncata. Taxonomy (NCBI): domain Eukaryota; kingdom Metazoa; phylum Arthropoda; class Insecta; order Mantodea; family Mantidae; genus Deroplatys; species Deroplatys truncata. The sequence continues at coordinate 300,690,421 of CM060975.1, read as the reverse complement.
ATGCCTGCACTCATCGAATCACGGAATGTCGCACCCTGTCAAAAACTCCGGGATGGTGTCGAATGGCTTCGCAGACTTCCATGACACGCCGATGAAGCGTTTCTGCATCCGGGATGGCTGCTCCATAAACCAATGATTTAAGATGCCCCCAGAGGTAAAAATCCACAGAATTGAAGTTGGGAGAACGTGCAGGCCACAGAACTGGTCCTCCTCTGCCTATCCCTCCATGCTGTCACGTGTGATATACCAGATGCCACAGCCAATTGTCTTGTACTGATACCTGGATCGTCTTCGACACACTTTAACATCTGTTCTTCGCGTTCCGGCGTACGAACAACTCTTGGTCTTCCTCGATCAATAGTCCATGGTGCAACGGTTCCTGTCTCAGCAAGGCGACGATAAACAGCGACAAAGGCTGGATGACTCGGTTGTCTTCGGTCTGGAAACTCCATCTGATAGAGCCGTGAGCCTCGCATCCATTACGATTCATGCGACCATACATAAAAATCATGTCTACCTGTTCACGAAATGAATATCCAGCCATGGTGGAACGAAACACGTGCAGTTAGCTCACTACATGTACACAATTGAAACGTTGAAGACAGACTAATGACAAATGACAAACCTAAACAAGTCTCCATGGCAACACTTCGCCATCTACCGTATGTATCATAATGGGTCAATGCCTTCTATGAATGCATAGAGAAATGAAGTTTTGAGGTTGGACCCCGAAGGCCGTTGAACTCACACTTTCATTGTGACAGGAATAACGCGAAAACCAAGGATTATGGCACATATGTTCATATGAACTTTTTTCCTTCTTTTGGTACGAGGAACGCATACCCAAAGTTTGTAAAAGTATTTCTGAAACATCCTGTATAAGCATCCTAACAATTTTAATAAGAAAGAAGAGACTCTAAATCTCAATAACTAGCATCCAGTCATTCAAGGCAAGAAACGTCATATAACACGAAAAAACAAAGCAAGCCAATCAGAAGGGAAGAACATCTTTGAGGCAACTGGGCCCCTCCCACCAGCCCTCTTAGTATAAATATAGCAGCACGAACAGCCAGCATAACCTTCTCCTAGAAGGCTTTGACAGCGCCACTGAAGATGTCTACCGTAGTTGTAGGCGAAACGTCTGGAACATCTATCTCCTGCAGACCACGGCAAAACGGCCCGGAAATAACTTCCAGTTATACATTTCATTTCAGTTAGATGTACTCTATATATACTGGTAATGTTAACTGAATAAAAATCATTCATGTCTTACAAATAATGTACACATGATGTTCTGAAGACTTTTGCCATATCCAAAATGTGAGAGGAGTCTAATATGTGCGTTGGAAAAAGCGGTAACTTACATAATGTAGGGGAGATCTATGTAGAGGTGTTGTTACATATCTTTAGCCTGTACGTTATTGTCCTTAATGTGCGCATGTATGCGCTCACGCACACACGAGCAAATAAAAACTTTTTGTTTCTTCCATTATGTAGCAATTCCACAGAATCGCTACAAATATACTGGATTAAATCTTTAAAATAAACTTGCACTAAACATTAGAAATCTGGTTAAGACTCCCTACAGCAAAATTAAAAAAAACTTTTTGATTACCAATGTTATCTACACTTTAAGTGAATGTGAAGAAATTTTAGGCACTTTATAATAATTCATATAGCCACTTGTGCTACATGTGAACTTTTTTTTAGTTTTCAGAGTACGTGGCAAAAGGCACGTGGTTCGAAAATTCAAGATTACCACCTGCCCAAGTGCTGCTTCTTACTTACAGTTTTGCAAGTAAATTAACTTACGACAAACTGTAGTTCAAAGTTCTCTTGGTGATAACAACATAAACCACACAACAACAGCCGATTGGTTTAGTTACTGCTGAGAGGTCTGTATCTCCTCAATGGACAAGTACGCCAACAAGGGTAAAATAGGCAGTGCCGACCACGTCGTACAAATCGACAAATACAAGATTGGGATAAGAAAATACCATTGCGGCCGTATCATGGAAGGAAACTGGATCCTCGGGATGATTGACGTGGTCACCAATGAGGTGCGAATGACAGTGTGCCCAACAATAGAAGAGATAGTGCCACCCTCTTCGCATTAATTGAGGAACACTGGAATTCGCCAGCACAATTCACACCGATTGTTGGGGCGGATACAATGGATTAATGGCTGGGGGTTTTGCAGCGCACCTGACGGTGAACCACAGCGAGCATTTTGTGGACCCCGTAACAAATGTCCACACGAACAATATAGAGTCACGATGGCGATCTCTCCGGCATCGCCTATCCAGGAGCGGCATCAGAAAGGCTCAAATGGATGTCTATTTATCAGAATACCTGTGGCGGCAAAACGTGAAAAACAGATTAGCTGACCCCTTCCAAGCACTGATCGAGGATATTGGAAAAGTTTATCCTATTGTTTAGTGTATCAGCTCCAAACTGTAAATAAACCTTTGGATTAGATTAGGTATTAGGCAACAAAAACTAGTGTGATTGCAAAAGCAATGTGGCAACAAAAACTAGTGAGATTGCAGGACCAATGTTGGCACCAATGAAGGTTGTCTGCTACTCCTCAGTACCTTTGGACTTATTTATACAGGAAAAAGTTGCGGGACGTAATCTAAAGAAGAGCAAAAATTTTATGCTCGACCATGCCAAAATGTAGTATTTATATGACTGGTAGCAGTACTTTAATGGACCTCATTAAAGTACACTTGTTCATTAAAGTATTGGTATATGAACCAATCAGAAGTAACACTGTGAAAGCGCAAGTATTGATTATTCTGCGTAGTACGTCTCACATTGCTAGCAACTTTAACACAGGTGCTACAAGATCATTGTATTGTAACCATAGATAAAGGAATAACGATTGTAACACATCACTCAAACCAGAAAAAATTCTTATGAAACATTTAATTTAGATACATGGTTGAGCATAAACAGCCATATGAAACTTGGCTATAATGGTGATTAAAACGCTTATATGATAATTATTAACCGAGCAAGCGAAGCGAGGTTAATAATAATACTCGCATTTTAATTACTACCATTAAAGTCTCGTTGCATAATATACTAATAATAGACATATATACAGATGTTTAAATATTAAGATTTAAAATCTACATTTCTGTACTTCCGGCCATATTTACATTGGGAAGCGCATAATTATCTAAACTTTGATCTGTCCCATGTTTTTTCCCAATGTTCCAGGTTGTTTGTAAGAATTTTGCAAAAATGCCTCCTTTTTAACACAGACCTAATGGGAACCTTAGTACTATTCTATTCATGTTTACTTCTAAAACTTTTGGGTGTTATTGACCCTGTCTTTTTTTTAATTGCTTTCTAATTTTATTTGTGTGTATGATTATTTTATATTTAATATTTTTTTCCATTATGATTTGTAACAAAGCTTGATTGTGACATGTTGGTTGTATTAGGCTAACTATTAACACGGCCATTTTATTATAAGAATGTTATGTCTGACTTGTATTTGTGTAAAACTGGATTTACTTTATTTGTAATTTATCAATGTTATATTATTATTCTCTCTTGTCTGTATGCATTTTTATACTATTCTCTATTTTGTTAGTAAGTTTTTTTTTTTAGTAGCATGTTTATCCTTTGTGGTTCTGCACGTTTATTTTCTATTATATTACATTATCACATTGACCGTTACATCAATTTAGTTCTATGTGCCTAAATAAATAATTGTATTTCCAGTAAAACATCATATTTACCTTATCCTTAAAAAGTTGTAGTTGTAAACACTTTCAACTGCTGTAAACCATTTGCCCTCCCTTTTTAAGGCACTTTAGCAGCAATATTGTGATATGTCAACAAAAAACTCCATTTTGTTATACTGCACATGTGCAGAAGAAACTGCCAACCCAACGGTATTAGTGTAATGTGAGAATATTTATGTTCTTACTTCTTTTAAATACACATATAAAGAATTGATGTGAATGCATCATTAAGTGTAAGATTTTGGTAAGCATCTAAAGTTTGCTCTCGGTTCCATTACTGCTCATTTTCTGATATAATACCTGTTATTTGAATCCAATTCATATACACAAACTAATCTAACTCTAACTTTGGGCTAAATTTGGAAACCACAGGACCTTTTCCTTTCACTGCGGCTTACTATGCCATAATGGCCTCTGCTAACCTCACTCATCTCTTTCTTTGTTTCTTTAGTTTAATGACATTGTTGGGTATATAAAAGTTTAAATGAATTGGCACTAATAAACAAATGCAACCAGTGGTGCTTTAGTGTAACCAGTTGTGACATTGCTAGCCAATTTCAGTCTTGGCTATTGTCGCTCAAAAGTTGGCAACTTCATTATGAACTTCATGAATTACGAGAGCACCAAGGCACCCACTGCAAACTAATCCAAGAAGATAAGGCAGTTTGTCAGCATTTCCTTTTTATATTGAGTGTATATTGTTTGTTTCTCTTTTGCTAACATGGCTGCTACTATACTGTTGGTTTTACAACTATTTTGATTAATATTTACTATGTATGGCTTTTAACAATATGAGTATCTCATTTATTTTATTTACAATTGTCATGTATTTATGAATACATTTCTATGCTAAAAGTTTTGCTATATTACGCTTTATAGCTATATGCACATATTCTGTGAATGTGATGGCTTATTTATTTATTTCTTTATTACTTTAGACACATGTAATGTATGAAATAACTGACACAAAAAAACTACAAAATCTATTGCAACAACTGTTTGCCTAATGATGAACAAAGCATTCTTATTCTGTTTATTAAAGTCAGAATGTGTGAGTGTACTACTTTTGGGCACTCAGAAAAAAACAGTGAAGATGCTGAAAGTGTGCTTAATGACCACTATACACACTTTGAATAATCTGATATGAGTAATACTGTTGCGGATATTCATTAATAATTTGAGTGATATATGGAAAGAGAAATACATTGCAGTTCTGATGTAAACCATAAATAAACTGAAATGCTAATCCTCTGCACGAGGATAACTGTTCTAGCATTTTCTTTTGAATTTCACTAGCATCTCCTAGACCCAATAGTACAATCATTTGCTTGTAATGTGTCCAACCTTACAACAATTCATTTGATAGCTACTCCCTGGTTAAAAGTTGGTTCCATTAATTCAGTACTGAATCTTCTTATGCAATGTAACGAAGTCAAGAGGATATGATCTGGACTTCAATGCTAGATGTATAAAAATGATAGTGAGTGGACATAATGATGACAGATCCATAATTAAATTTGCTCCTAGCATAGGTTTCCCTTTCTCTCCCAACTCCTCTTAAGTTAATCAAATCAAATTTGGTTTTAGAAAACTCTGCAGCTTCAAAGTCCATTGAAGTGATAAGGTCTGCAAAATTAAATGTGAAAAAAGATACAGAAGTTTAGAAAAATTTCAAACAAAACAAGAAAATGTTTCTAAATGGAGATACATATCATACATGACAAGATTCACACAAATGCTGAAACAGAATGTTGCATAAAAATTACACCAAGCCAATATATAAACAAACATAAAACTTGTATATGCCCATACTTACATGTGCTCTTTACTTATTGACTAGATATTCGTCACTACATTTAGAAAACTCTGCTTTTTTTATGCCACACTTTAAGGCATCCAACCAATTTCGTTACTTACTAAAAGCAATGTTTCTTACAATGCCCATAGTGGTGCTGATTATAATCATACATATGAATTTGCTGACAATGTGGCTAAATAACACATTGGTAATGAAACTTTTTGGGTTCTAATGTACCCGTGTTTAGCACGAAAATATAATTTGACTCGAGTGCTTCTTACTCACCTATGAAGATGTGCTGGTGCTTGATTCAATAAGGTGTAATACTGTCGCACAAATTCCCGGCCTACACACTGGGGACTTGGGGGGGCTTCCATGACCATTTCCTAACCAATAACTTTGTGCTTTCGACAAGGACAGATAAAAATATAAAAGGAGTAATTTAAAGTAATGTGTGACGAAGGATTTGTTTGTATAATATGAAGCTGCAAATTAACACCTGAAACAAACAACAAGAGTCATAATTAGGCGTTTGTACCAAACATCTAAAACTATTGCATTGAGTTTGATTCGCGCAAGCAACGGAAAAAAAAAAAACAACAGTGAAAAGAAGTACACTGATAGGTTATTTTCAGTTTCAAAATAGCTTATGTCGATAGCATTGGTTGTACACAAATCATGACTAAAACCACCTTAATTTAGAGCAAACAATACGCGCATTATTTGCTGCAATTTGATCTCAAAAATACTAAATCTGACATCAAAGAACAATGAAACACATGATCTCAGTTGCAAAAGCATGGACGGCGGTTGGCGGGCAAATATAACAGGTATATTTACTGAAACGTTTGGGATGTACATTGCTATTGTTCTCTAGGTCTCAATATAATTTCACTGTTATTGATTAGATCAGAAAACGAAGAATAATACTGCGTATACACATATTAAATAGACATAGTACTTTGGAACATACCAGCAAACCCACCCTAAAGATCTCCGACCACGGGTGTTGTATAAATCACTTTTTTTCTACCATAATATTGGAAACTCACCAACAAAATTTGTTGCGTTCTCACAAAAGTTGGAAAAAAATTTACTTTTGAAGAAAATATTTAACTCTATACAAATATTAAGTGACAAATTTATTAATGATACTATACAAGATCTTTTTGTGAGAACTTCACGCACTCTGGTGTCAAATTATACAACTTTGCGCAAGATGGATGCGCAATGGCAACAAATCTCGTATCGCAGAAAACGAGAGTAGGTTTGAGATTAAAAACACCTTGCGTCAACTCTTGGAAACCCCGTAAATCCATTTCTCCTTCAACTCAAACGACGATCGTGAAGCGCCACTGGGCCCTAAAGATGGCTTGGCATCTTGACAAGTTTTTATCATGCTGTTTCAATACATCCTAAATAAAAAGAAGTTACACATCATACAAACAGGAATAATACTTACCAGAATCAGCTATGAGATTATACACCTTAATCTCATGAAAATATGGAATCTCTAATGTTAACCTTTAGTGTTTATTTTCGGTATGTTGTCGTTCTGTGAAACTGCAATCTCAAAATTCGAATGTTTCGCTTATGAAAACCTATTCATAGACGAAAAAAATGGTTTTCCGCCCACGTTATACGAACTATTCAGAATAGAAAAAGATACTAAACGAAAATAAGATATTAAAGCTCTTATTACAAGTTAAGCTTTCGTTTTACGAATCCTTGACTTGAATGTCCTGAGAGAACTAATTGGAATTTAGCATTGTGAAATACACTTTTGTTTTTCATTCATTATAGCCAATCGCGTGATTCAAAACTATTTCAAAAATTGTTTTTTATATTTAATTGGTCCAGAATAAGCTGTAAATGACATGTGGACCAAGAAAAAAAGAAAAATACTTATTGTAGATAAATTAGATGATTTGGATCGTAAAGAGACTATAAGCATTTTGCTGAATTTTTGTACATGGAAAAGAGTTCCCCCCGATTTTCAATAAATCGTTTAAATATCCTGAATGATGATCAGTTATTGCATTTCAGTCGGAATGCTAGCGCCACGCCGTAGACAACTTCGTGTACTGCTACTACAAGAACTAGCCCCAAAGAGAACAATGATCGTATATTATGCACAACACATTAGATGCTGGTACTAACGTCATAAGTAAAACTAATTATTAAGATTTTCAAACTACATCGTTAAAATCAATGCATTAAAGAGTTATGTGATTTTTTGAGAATCCACTTGTCAAGGTTTTTCTTTATTTTGTTTTGTCGCGCTCTCATATCTTTCATAAATTTATAATGAACACAGAGAATCTGTTGCTGTAACTGAGGAAGTGAATGAACTGATTTTGTTGCAAACCGTAAAGAGAAAAATTACCAACATTTTATGACTTAATGTGAAACACATTTTAGAATAAATAAATAACCCAGCCATTATAAAGACTTTGAACAGGAAGCAAAAAATTGCTATACCACTTGTTTCTTACAAAAATGGTTATATTCTTCCACTGATATCAAATGTTTTAATTGGTTATTCTTGAAGGAAATCTCAACTTGGGATGGGCACATAGAAGGCACTGTTAAATGCATATTGAAGCATGGTTACAAAGTTGATGACTCATTAGAATTCAACCAATCAATGTGTGTTTAAACTTTGTAAAAGAAAAACTGAATGAGCCCGCCTATGTCGCTAATTTTACGCAATAACTAGCTATTGACAAATGGGTGGAATTTTTCATATGCATTATAGCAAGGTAAAATAAAAACAAAAGAAAACAAATGAAGTCTTATAAACAAACATTCTAAAATTAATATGGCAGGTGTTCTTTTGTTTGTAACAAGAGCATATATAACCCTTTCCAACCCAATGGTGCCATTTGGCATCACTTGTATATTTGTTGTAGGAAATGGATATAGAGCTGGGACTTGGAAGGAATAACTTTCAATACTTTTTTTATTGCTACATATTTCTGTGTTTTTGTTTAATTTGTTGCTAGTATCATAGCTTAAGATAAATAAAAAATAGGAAGAAAAAAAAGTTTGATAATTTTTTACCTTCTGTACCATGTAACCAGTAGGTGGAGGAAGTAATGCATTCCACCCAAAAATTCAATATTGGGATTTAATTGCAAATACATGTTTTGGGACCCCTGAGTAAAATATGGCATTTTTAGAAAAAAAATTGCACATCTGTGAACTGCATAACTCAAAAATGAAATTTTGGATAAATACCAAACTTGGTCTTTAAGTTCTGTAGCTATCTTCCAAAGCTATGACAACAATTTTCAAAAAAATATCCAATCCCAAGTTACTATTTACATGCAAAGCTTTTTGATTTTCTCAAAAATGGCTCATACAAGTTTGATGAAAACACCATGTATTTAAGCTAGTTACATGACAAATAAAATGTATATCTTGAATTTTGTGGGAATATCCTGTAAAGTCCCTCTTCATTTAGAAATAATTTTGTATAACTGGTAAACCATAAGATCTGTGATTTCTGTTGCTTATTGATTTGAATTTTTCAATGGGTACTTCATTTTTTAAAAGCTTTTGTAAGAATAGTTTGTAAATGCTATATAAAAACACTAAAATTGAGTAGAGAAACTCATGTAAATGTAACACAAGATCTTTTTCAGTACTATCGAAGTTCTATAAACATATATGCATGCCAATCACCATTTATTTTAGGTGGGCTCACCCTGTTCTTAAACAGAAGATTTGGTAATACTGCAGCAAGGATTTGAAGGTTCCAATACTTCAGCCAACTGAGCTATGAATCCAAAATCAAGCACATGTTTCTAAGGGCACAAGTATCAACCATATGCTTTACAGTTTCAGCTGAAAATAAATTGGAAAGGGTTACTTGTAATACATAAAATCTTATATGGTGCTTACTATACCATTTGGGTAAAGTATTTTTGTATCTATTGATTTGGGTTTATTATAATGTACCTGGTCGTTTCTCTTTGTCCTGGCCTTAAAACATATGAGCACATAATGGAATCTGATTATTCTATATACACAAAATCATGTTTTCTATTTCATGTATGCATTCACAGAGGCAAAAATATCTAACAGGTACAATAACTGCAGTGTAAGTTTATGTATTATGATCAAGTATCCTCTTGATATAAATTAACACAAACATAGGTTCATTAACTGAATAATACATAGTCACAAACAATTGTATTGTTTACTAATTTTCTTTTTTACTTTCCAAAGAGCTCCCTACAGGCGCTATGTTCTTACAAATTATGGTAAGAACTTGCTGCATCTCCTAAAATATTAAAATTAGGATCCATATTTGTAGGACATTTTACTTTCTCTAGCTCCTACTTACATGTAGTACATTGTTAGAGGAAGTATTGCATTCAACGCAAAAATTGGATTTTAAAGATTAATAACAATAAAAAAAATCTGATGTGTTACACTCACATGACTTTCTCTACTCTTGTACAAACTATTTTTACAAACGCTTATTCTCCATATGCTTCATGTTAATCTTTATTGATAATTTTTTTGTAGATGCAAGGGCAATATGGTAGGTTATAAGCGATAGTCAAATATTTTAAGTGTTGGATGCTATGTGGAGTATTCCATTCTCTTTGCATTACCAGGACAAAAAAAATGAATAACGAATCTGAGAAAAAGTTAGGTATTGGAAAATTTAAGGGAATAACAAGCAATATCTCATAAAATGATTTACTCAACAAAAAAAATGTGAATGACATAAATTGTGTATTTTAATGCGATCTACATTTTTTGTGTAGTAAAATTTTGTCTATCTCTTATGGTTTACCAGTTATGCAAAAGTTGTTCACAATGAACAATAATTTTGGAGACATTCCCAGAAAATTCGAGACATACATTTCATTTGTCATGAAAATATTTTAAACATATGATATTTTAATCAAAATCATTAGAGCCATTTTTGAGAAAATTAAAATTTTTGAAAAATGTTCCATGTAAAGGGTAATCTGGGGTGGGGGAGATTTTCTTGAAAACCTTCGTGTCACATCTCTGGAAGATACTGAACCTAAATACCAACTTTGGTGTTTATCTGACTGTTCGTTTCTGAGTTATATTGTTCACAGACAGACACACACACGGACATGTTTCTAAAAATGCTTCTTTTGGATTCAGGGGGTCTCAAAACATGTATTTCCGGTGAAATCTCGGTATCGAATTTTTGGGTGGAATACAATACTTCCCCTACTTACTATACGTAGTAGAGAAAGTAAAAAGGCACATCTTTAGAAAAAGGTCTGAATATGTATGTATGTGTGCCGTTCATGGGTATATGCATATTCCTCTATTTATTATAGGTAAGTAGTAGAGAAAGTAAAAATTGAAGTGAGTAAAGCACAGGTTTCTCTGTACATTAAAATTTATTATGTGGCTGATAACTTCAAAAGCTAAATTAATTTAACTTAGTTTAGCCAGCAGATCTTCTTATGAATGTTCCATTTGAAATATTCAGTAATCCAAGGATCTCAAACATTTGTAGAAAAATCATATTGTACAACTTTTCTATTGTTATCTGCAGTTTATTGGTAAGTAAGTAAGTAAGTAATTTTATTAACCCAATTAATTGTACAAATTTACAACAATTTTACAAATTTATTCTTAACCCAATTTCTAAAAATAACAATAAAATAAAATATAAAGAAAACTAACCTCATAACTACTGGTATCCAGCATTCCTCCTAATCTAAAAGTACAATTATAATTTTATTTAATCTCTAATCTAAGTCTAACTCTACCTTGAGTTGGTCTCCTTAGACCACAACAAGCTCAAACCTTGAGGTTGTCGAGTTGTTGGGTCCTACTTACAACATATCAAATATACACTACTGTAATTTAATTTAATACGCATTTGTCTCTTCCTTGCTAATTTTCCTCATCCATTTTGCTCTTACTCTGCCCAAAAAGTTCCCTACTTCTATTATATTTTTCCTTGATTTTACATTTACTATCTTTTTAGCTTGGATTTCTATTGGTAAATTTAACCATTCTCTCTCCTCTATCCTCTTTCTAAGTAACTTCCTTTCTTCACACTCTAAAATTATATGCCACTCTTTAACTTTCCGATGGCATAGTGCGCATTTCTCCAGATCAATCTCTTTTTTCAAACCTTTCAAATTCACCACCCCTGTTCTAGCCCATGCAAATCCTGCTCTTGCTGTTTTATCACATATATCAACATACTGTTCCCTGCTCCATACTACTTTCATTTCTCTGTATAATCTCAGTGAGCTCTTAAAAGTAAAACTCGCTAATAAATCTTGTTTTTCCATATCCTCTATTCTCGTCCTAATTTCATTCCAGAAACCTATTTGTAATAATTTTTTATATCTCCAAATCTCCCCAAAACCTATCTTCATCAAGGTTTCCTTTATCTTACCTAGCCAAGACTCTTTATGATTAAGCCTTTCCTGCACTATCAAACATTGATGTAAAATGTTCTGATCATCAAAATTTCTAATTCTATTCCAATATTTTAGCACTCTTTCCACAATTCTTTCTTTAATTCCTATTCTTCCTAATTCGGCTTGCGCCACTCCATTGGGTGATGATCTTGGTAAGCCCAATATTTGTTTACAAAAGCTCCTATGGATCATGTCTATATTTACCCACCCTTCTTCCAGGCCCTAAATCTCTGCTCCATATAGCATTTTTTGCTTCTACTACAGTAGTATTAATATATTTTAATTGCAAGTTTATTGGTATTTAGCTGTTGCCTGTGAAAAATGAAATAGTTGTTGCACATGTTTCATGCTGATGAACAGGATTCTTGCTTTTTTTGGGGGGGGTGGTATAGTACACATAATTAGTGTGTTCTATATGATCCTAAATTGCTACAAATGTATGTTATTAATGGAAAATGTGGACACTCTTTCACTGTATCCATTTTATGGTGTTATATTATGGGGTAACTGTAAAACTACTAATATTATATTTAGGATACAAAAGAGAGCTATTTGCACAATATTAAAGGTCAGCAAAAGAACCAGTTGCAGAACACTTTTAAATAAATAATTAATGTATTGTCTCTACCTTGCTTGTATATCCAGGAATTGGTTATCTTCGTCACTTCAAATATTCATATTCCATAAACATACAAATACATGCCCATTATACTAGAAGGAGAGAGCAAACAAGCATAATCCTCCATAATACTAGTTTGTTGGGTAAAGCTTCATTTATACAGCACTTTGCTTACATAATGGTCTACCGGAGCACCCAAAAAACATGTCCACACATCATACATTTACATATGTTGAAAAAAATGTCTTGTTGGAGCATTGTTTTTATAGTAGGTGAATATTTTGAATGTGTTAAATATAAATAATCAACTGTAATGTCAAATGAATCTTTGTTTACAAAACTTTGTAACACTGTTGAAATGCTTTATATATAATTTTGAATTAAGCAGAAAAATAGACCAGAGCTATAGAACATTCTGTAAAGAGGTATTGGGGTTACCAAGATCAGCATCAGGAGAAGTAGCATTAGTGGAATTAGGAAGAACAAGAAGAAAGGGAGTGATACTGGAAAAGATACTGAAATTTTGGTTTAGATGCCTGAGAAAAGATGAAGGGGAAATTTTAAAGATATGCATGGAACAAAAAAAGAGTATGAAAAATCTGATGTGTTACACTCACATGACTTTCTCTACTCTTGTAAAAACTATTTTTACAAACGCTTAATCTCCATATGCTTCATGTTAATCGAGATGTCAATCTTATTGATAATTTTCTTGTAGATGCAAGGGGAATATGGTAAGTTTTAAGCAATACCCAAATATTTTAACGCTGGTTGCTATGTGGCGCATTCCATTCTCTTTGCATGTCCAGGACATAAAAAAATGAATAACGAATTTGAGAAAAAGTATAAGTATTGGAAAATTTAAGGTAATAACAAGCAATATCTCGCAAACGGTTCACTCAACAAAAGAAATGTATATGACATAAATTGTGTATTTTAACGCGATCTACATTTTTTGTGTAGTAAACTTTTGTCTATCTCTTATGGTTTACCAGTTATGAAAAAGTCGTTCATAATGAAGAACACTTTTGGAGACATTGCCAGAAAATTCGGAGATATACATTTTATTTGTCATGACAATATCTTAAACATATGATAGTTTAATCAAAATCGTTAGAGCCGTTTTTGAGAAAATTAAAATTTTCGAAAAATGTTCCATGTAAAGGGTAGTCTGGGGTGGGGGGATTTTCTTGAAAACCTTCGTGTCGCATCTCTGGAAGATACTGAACCTAAATACCAAGTTTGGTGTTTATCCCACTGTTCGTTTCTGAGTTATGCTGTTCACAGACACACACACGGACATGTTTCCAAAAATGCTCTTTTTGGATTCAGGGGTCTCAAAACATATATTTCCGGTGAAATCTCAGTATCGAATTTTTGGGTGGAATACAATACTTCCCCTACTTACTATACGTAGTAGAGAAAGTAAAAATAAAAATAGCTGGAGAAAATAAAAATTATGGAGAAGATAGGAATGGGAGATATTTGGAGAACAGGAGAAAGAAATAGCAACGGCTTCTGGATAACAATAAGAATCAGAGTGGAGGACATAGACAAGAGATTTGGGGAAGCTTAGAGAATAAAAAAATCACTAGGGTTCTATAGATTAGTAAAAAGGAAATAGGAAGAGAAGGGGATGTGGTTTATTGTAATAGAGTAGAAAAAGAGGCATTTGCATGGATGAGAACAGGATCAATGTACCTGAGAGGGCTAAGAGGCAGAAAAAACGGAATTTGTGAACTATGTGGAGGTAGTGAAGCACAGAGCATTATATGACAGAATGCAAAGTATTAGCAGAATGGAGACAAGAAGCATGGGAGGAAAAATGGATAGAAAAATAGTAGCAATTAAAATGTTAACATGAAAAGAAGAAAATAAAAATAAGAATATGGAAGAGTTCTTAAACAAAGTAAAAGAGAAATAGATTAGAAAAGTAAGAGAGATAAGAAAGGTAGAAGGGCAAACGGAGGAGGGAGAGGATGGGCAATAGGGATTAAGGGTAGCAAGGGCTCCTCAGCTGAGCCATAAGACCAGGGTGCCAGTCCAGGGCCATATTTAGAGGGGGGTTTCTAGGGTTCAACCCCCCCGGAAACTTCTGGCAGTTTTATTTATTTAAATTCAAAGCAAACCAATATGGGAAAATGTCATTAGATAACAATAGGTGTATTGCTAGTAGCACATTTACAAGAAAAGGGGAAACTTAATATCGTCGACTTACATAGGTAAGGTGACCATACATTCCGGTTTTCGAAGCAGTCTCCATGTTTTGTGCTGTAAGGTGGAATATCCTCATTCTGGTGAGGTTTTCTTGTCTATATAATGTCTCCAAGCAATTTTCTTATCCATGTAACATCTATATACTATGGAGTAGGTACATGGTAACTGTGTGGAGTACTGTTTAAATCTACTTGTGGAAAACCTTCCCTGAAATTTTTTTCTGGGAACGGGCATGTGCCAGTCAAAAGGAGCAACATAGCTGGCAAGAACATTTGTACATAGGTTCAGTTAGTTTATAAGGGGAATATTGTAAAAAGGATTGTGTATATAAAAAATCTGATGTGTTACACTCACATGACTTTCTCTACTCTTGTACAATCTAATTTTACAAACAGCTATTCTCCATATGCTTCATGTTAATCGAGATATCGAGATGTCAATCTTATTGGTAATGTACATGTAGATGCAAGGGGAATATGCTAGATTTTAAGCGATAGTCAAATATTTTAACGTTGGTTGCTATGTGGCCCATTCCATTCTCTTTGCATGTCCAGGACATAAAAAAATGAATAACGCATTTGAGAAAAAGTATAAGTATTGGAAAATTTAAGGAAATAACAAGCAATATCTCGAAAACGGTTCACTCAACAAAAGAAATGTATATGACATAAGTTGTGTATTTTAACGCGATCTACATTTTTTGCATAGTAAAAGTTTGTCTATCTCTTATGGTTTACCAGTTATGCAAAAGTCGTTCACAATGAAGAATACTTTTGGAGACATTCCCAGAAAATTCGAGATATACATTTCATTTCGCATGACATTATCTTAAACATATGATATTTTCATCAAAATCGTTAGAGCCATTTTTGAGAAAATTAAAATTTTCGAAAAATCTTCCATGTAAAGGGTAGTCTGGGGTGGGGGAATTTTCTTGAAAACCTTCGTGTCGCATCTCTGGAAGATACTGAACCTAAATACCAAGTTTGGTGTTTATCCGACTGTTCGTTTTTGAGTTATGCTGTTCACAGACACACAGACACACACACAGACACACACACACACACAGACACACACACGGACATGTTTCCAAAAATGCTTTTTTTGGATTCAGTGGATCTCAAAACATATATTTCCGGTGAAATCTCGGTATCGAATTTTTGGGTGGAATGCAATACTTCCCCTACTTACTATACGTAGTAGAGAAAGTAAAAAAATCTGATGTGTTACACTCACATGACTTTCTCTACTCTTGTACAATCTATTTTTACAAACGCCTATTCTCCATATGCTTTATGTTAATCGAGATATCGAGATGTCAAACTTATTGGTATTTTTCTTGTAGATGCAAGGGGAATATGGTAGCTTTTAAGCGATGGTCAAATATTTTAACGCTGGTTGCTATGCGGCGCATTCCATTCTCTTTGCAAGTCCAGGACATAAAAAAATGAATAACGAATTTGAGAAAAAGTATAAGTATTGGAAAATTTAAGGGAATAACAAGCAATATCTCGAAAACGGTTCACTCAACAAAAGAAATGTATATGACATAAGTTGTGTATTTTAACGAGATCTACATTTTTTGTGTAGTAAAAATTTGTCTATCTCTTATGGTTTACCAGTTATGCAAAAGTCGTTCACAATGAAGAATACTTTTGGAGACATTCCCAGAAAATTCGAGATATACATTTCATTTCTCATGACATTATCTTAAACATATGATATTTTAATCAAAATCGTTAGAGCCATTTTTGAGAAAATTAAAATTTTCGAAAAATGTTCCATGTAAAGGGTAGTCTGGGGTGGGGGGATTTTCTTGAAAACCTTCGTGTCGCATCTCTGGAAGATACTGAACCTAAATACCAAGTTTGGTGTTTATCCGACTGTTCGTTTTTGAGTTATGCTGTTCACACACACACAGACACACACACAGACACACACACAGACACACAGACACACACACGGACATGTTTCCAAAAATGCTTTTTTTGGATTCAGGAGGTCTCAAAACATGTATTTCCGGTGAAATCTCGGTATCGAATTTTTGGGTGGAATGCAATACTTCCCCTACTTACTATACGTAGTAGAGAAAGTAAAAAGTACAAATAAAGTTATCTAGGTATATATATTGTAGATGTAATTAATTGACGTGTCCAGCATCATGTATTATATCAAATGGACAAATAAATATCATCACTATAACGGTAAACAGTTAATTTCCCAAATTAACCCAGTTTGTGGTATCGGCATACACATCACAGTACTATATTACTATGTTATTTGGAAAATTTTTATGTTCTAATATATGAAAATGATGCACATGTGGAAGAAGTAAAGTTAAAAATTGTTATTTTAAATAAAAAACAAATAGTTTTGTAAAACATACTGCTTTTATTAATAGTAGAGGTAGGTACAATAAGAGGAAAAAGTTGCAAAAATATAGAAGTTATTTTCCCAAAATATGAAAAACAATCCCAAAACAGTAAATACATGCAGTTTTAGTGGTAAAAAATCTCCAGCATCATCACTATTTTATGGAAAATTGCCTTTGTAGATCAAGTTTCATATAGGTAGAATGATGCAATACCAAATAAAGGATAATAAATCATAATGATTCTGCACTGTTTCAGCATCATAAAGCCCTAGCACTGGGAGAATATGTATGTATATATTTATTTCCATAATGCCACACAAAATTCTTACAATTTTTAATATATTACTTTAAGTTGCTATTTTTTCTTTCTTTGGTCCATCATGCATTTTAACACTGTGGCTATTTATGCATGGTGGGTCATAACAAATTCATATTGCTTTATTTTTCTCTCACTCTCCCCATATATTTTCCTATTCTTTTTATATCCCTCTCCTTTTGTATTTTCATTATCCTAACTTTTAATACTTCTTTGTTAACATGCTCCCATTCTTTAGGTAAGAACTGATCGCTCCACAACTTAGTTTCTTCACATTCAATTATATAATGCAAATCATTATCTGCCTCTCCACAAAGAGGACACCTATTCAAATTCGCTCCCTTCCTATCTCCCCTTAGTCTATGTGCACTTAATCTAGATCAGGCCCACCCTTCTCTCACTAACCTATTACCTACATCCACATACTTCTCCCTTCCCCAGTCCTTTAATTGTCTATATAGTTCCAAATTTTTTTTTTCCTTCCAGACTTTGAAATAACTCTTGTTCCTCCTTCTTTCCAGAAATCTTTAACTAACCCCTCTCTCTCCTCATACCCATTCCTATTTCCTGTAAAATTCTCCTTATTTCTTGAGCCCAGTTCATCCCATCACTGGATTTTTCTTGGATTATTAAACATTGCCTCAAGATATTATCTGGTCCAATGATTTCAATCTATGCCAATATTTAAGTATCTTTAGATTATACTGACGTGTCCTTTAAAAATATGTAAAAGGATGAAAATAAATGAATATGAATACTATCATGCCCTTGCTACCTACTCTTCCCAACTGCAACATTGCTGCTCCATTATGTGATGAAATAGATAAACCTAACATACATTTACAGAACGATCTATGTACTTTATTAATCATCTCCCATCCTTTGTCACTTCCCCAACTACAGCTTTGTAAACCCTTTCCAACCATTTAATTTGCATATCTGGTATTTTCTTTAAGCATATTCTTATAGCAGTCATTGCTAATCTCACTGAGAGAATAAGTAAATCACTGGTTACTTTGCTTGGACTTAACAAATATTTACAATACACTATAACCAAAATTGTTTGGCAGAATGTTGCATTTTCTGTCCATCAGCGTTTTGTCTGTTCAAAAAGACTGCTCACAAAAATAGAATAATGGGAGCATGTATGTATTGTGCTATATTTAGTAGCTTAATATTTGCTGGTATTTCATTAATCCTGTCCTCAAGTACCTCACCATCTTGATAGAGAGTGGAATATGATGGAATGTTTGCTAACAGTAATTCTGATTTTGTAGAAGCGGCTTTTTCCTGAAACTTCAGCCAATTCTTTCGTATTTATTAGGGAGCAATATGAAGATTTTCTGGAAAACTCTTAGTACATTACCTGGAATGGAAATATTGATGGACAAAGCAACAATTGGGGAAAATATACCATAAAATCTGCTTTTACTTTCTCTATAACTTATTTATAGTAGATAGAGGAAGTATTTACATTCCACCCAATAATTTTATATCAAGATTTCAATGAACACATATCTTGAGACCCATTAATCCAGAACATGCCTGCATATTCTCTGAAATGCATTATTCAAAAACAAAAAGTTGTAGAAATATAGAACTTGGTATTTTAAGTTCAGCATCTTCCAAGAATGCAACATGATTTTTGGGGAAATCCCTCCTACTCTTTACATGGAACCATTTTCTTTCTTCTTTCTTTTCTCAAAAATGGTGCTTAAGTATTATGATTAAAATTCCATATGATGTTTACATGAATAATAAACTGCATATCTTGTCCTCTTCATTCAGAGTGAATTTTGTATAATTGGTAAGCTGTGTGAGAGAGAGAAAAACTTATTGCATGAAAAATATAGAACACATTAATACACACACTTAATATACTACATTTTTTGTGGTATTAATTATTTCCCAGATATTCATTTCTATTGGTTTGAATTCTCCACCTTATCATATACTTTTTAAAGTCATATAAGTTGCCATTCCTTTGTTTCATATGAATGTCATGCAAAGAATTTAATTTCAATGCCAGTATATTTTTTAAAGATTTGACTATCACTTTAGCCACTTCTATCGCTCTTGTACATGCAATGAAATGTATAATAAAATGATTTCTGCAAACATTTATCTCAATTTATGTGAAGTAGATGGAAAAATACGTTTGAATAGTTTGTATAGCACATATACAAATCTGATGTGTTACACTCACATGACTTTCTCTACTCTTGAACAAACTATTTATACAAATGCTTATTCTCCATCTACTTCATGTTAATCGAGATAAAGATTTGCTAAATCTATCTTATTGCTAAGTTTCTTGTAGATGTAAGGCGAAAATATATTTACAAGGGCAATATAGAAAAACAGTAGCCTTTTAGCACATACATATCTCTTAATAACTGGTTGCTAGGTGCAGCACCATTCCCTTTGCCACAGATTATAACTCTTTGCATATCCAAGACAAAAAAATGAATAACGAATTCCCATTTTATAAAATAAGTATTGAAAAATTTAAGGGAATAACAAGCAATATCTCGAAAATGGTTAACTCAACAACAAAAATGTATATGACATAAATTGTGTATTTTAACACGATCTACATTTTTTGTGTAGTAAAATTTTGTCTATCTCTTATGGTTTACCAGTTATGCAATAGTCGTTCTCAATGGAGAATACTTTTGGAGACATTCCCAGAAAATTCAAGATATACATTTTATTTGTCATAAAAATATCTTAAACATATGATATTTTAATCAAAATCGTTAGAGCCATTTTTGAGAAAATTAAAATTTTCGAAAAATGTTCCATGTAAAGGGTACTCTGGGGTGGGGGGATTTTGTTGAAAACCTTCGTGTCGCATCTCTGGAAGATACTGAACCTAAATACCAAGTTTGGTGTTTATCCGACTTTTCGTTTCTGAGTTATGCTGTTCACAGACAGACAGACACACACATGGACATGTTTCCAAAAATGATTTTTTTGGATTCAGGGGATCTCAAAACATGTATTTCCGGTGAAATCTCGGTATCAAATTTTTGGGTGGAATACAATACTTCCCCTACTTACTATACATAGTAGAGAAAGTAAAAATGGGAAAGTTATGTGAATGACTTTCAGATTTTTCATTGTACTTCTTGTTAATCATGATAAATATTTACCAGAAATAGTTTCAATACATGAGAAACAAATGAATGATTACAGAACAATCCAAAATGCACTGCTAAAAACACTGGAAAATTAAATGAACAACAGCAAACATTTTGGATGCCACAAGTATGCTTATTTACATACAATGTATATTTTATCAAGAGCTGCATTTCTTTCCTTGTAAGTTTTGGTTTACACTCATGGCTCGCCTGTTATGGAAAACTTGGTAACAACTAAGAGGCCCATCCCCTCACACACACACTATGGCCAAGCAAAAAGTTTAAACTACTACACTGCCAATCAAAGATGGAGAAAGATTATACAAAGCATAGGAAGAGTTAAGCATGGTAGAAATTTGGGAAGTGTTAAAGATTGGTGCATTGCAAGAAACGTTACAAAAAGAAACTCTAGTCTCACTGATGGAGCAAGTTTGACAGACCAATAAATAGTTAGGCTAGGGCTACCAGATTTTCAGGAAGTCAATACAGGACCAAAGAGAGCAGAATAGCTTTCATGTGAGCAGCCTCATATGTAAGTAAATATACCCCTTTTCTCTACCCATACAGAATGTCCACAAATTCACACACCATCTCTACAAGACCCTATTCCATGGATGTGTGTACAAGTGTAATAGTTCACAAGTTATAGCCATATAAAAGCTTAGCACTACGCACTTGCAGCCTACTCCTGCTAGCATTCATTTGGGCTGGCCCTGTTGATAATTGAGGACAATGCAGGATTGTAAGGGAGGGGAGGAATAGTTGAAGTTGACCTTTAGCCAGGTAGCTGGGACTGCCGGCATGGATATTAGCAGCAGCAAGCTGGCAAATGCATATATTATATTGTGATACAGCCTTTCATTGGTTAGCTTTTTACAGCTGTAACTTGAGAACTATTACACTTAGAACCTACATTCTGTAAACTTTGTGTCTACAATTAATCACAAAACAGGATCCTAGAGTGTCGGTGCACAAATTCATGGACATCCTATAAACCAAAGGGATCTTGGAAAGGTAGAATCAGACTGAAAAATTCAATGCCATAGTCAGGATTTGAACCAAGGATCTTTGACTTTCTGTGCTGTTGCTCTAACCAACTGAGCTATCATAACAATATGCTGCTACAATATTAGATTCCCCAAATGACTCACATTGACTTTTGTCTCATTTTATCTTTTCAATCTTAGCTTTCACATAGAATGTGTGGAAGAACCATTTATTATAATTGACCTCATAGTGGTTAACTATCAAGCCTGTGACTTAAAAAAAGAAATTGTAAGTCACAATTAGGGTATATCATCTCAAAACGAATGGAAAGTCAAAGATTTGTGGTTCAAATCCTCGCTGTGACATTAAATTTTTCAGTTTTAACAACTTGTTGGAAAAACAGTTATTATTTATTTGGTTCAATATGATTGTATATACTGTAATTATGTTAAGCTTAAACCTTAAGATACTACTGTACTCATATACTTGTGATGTTGCCCAAATCATGTAAGATGATCAATTGGGATGAATAAAGAAATGAAATGAAATGACAACAACAATAATGATGATGAGTAAAAATGAATGGACCTAGTACTCAAATTTCACTATTGTGACTCAAGCTGTTGATGGACTGAACTGAATGGTTCAGACAATAGTGTCTGAGGTCACATTTGGGAAGCCCTGGGTTTTATTCATGTTGGACGGCCATCCCAACCTTGGAGTGTTTTTGTGGTTTTTCTCACATCAGCAGACAAATGCTGTGATGGATTATATACTACCGCACATTTTCCTGTCCCTCATTTCCTCTCATTTTGTTTCCTTTTATCTTGCAGGATAGAGAGTCAGGGCTGGCTCCAAGAGTTTTGTCACCCCATGCAATAACTTGTGGCAGTAATTTGCATCACAATAATGTAAATGCCAGAGTGATTGTAGTGTAAATAAGCATTATTGTATGACATTGATTTGAGATGTTTGTTAATTATAAGCATTGTTAGGAAATAAGTTTACAGGGCCTCACTGAAACTGACAATAGGAGCGGGTAACAATGAGCGAGGGGGTGAGTTGTTTATCAATTATAAGAGGCAAGCAAATGACGTCAGATTGGCGCGCTTTTCTGTAGAAATGGAGGGAATATCTTCCCTAGAGCATATGTTTTCGTAATTTTTGATTGGATATAAAAATAGACGCTAATGTTGGCACATTTTATTAACCAATAGCAGCTCGGTTATAATGTTTAGGCATATTAGGGTGAGGGAGTATAAAAAGCAAAGCCAGAGGCAGGTACTGTGGCAATTACATTCCGCCCAGGTGAACCTGGGTGACCTGTTCTCGATTGCTGGATGTATTGCCCATTTCAACAAAAGCATCCATGCGTTACACGTCGCTGAGTCCAACAGAATCATTCAGAAGTTAAACGTCGCTTAGTTCATCAGAATCGTTTGCGGGTTACACGTCGCGTAGTTCAACGGAAGCATACTTAAAGTACACGTTACGCAATTCTACAGAATCTCTCGCGCCGTAAAGTTAGTTATAAATGTGAAATACGCAAATTAATAATGTGCAGCAAATAAGTGATTATAGTGATATTAGAAAATATAACAGTTTCAGTCTGGCGTGTATCAAGAGTCAATATGTGAACTTAATTAACTGTGACGGTAATAAAAGTGTAAAAACAAATTCTTTTATCAGTGTTATCTTTGAGTAACAAATCCTTTCCGTTTACACACCCTGTTCAAGAGATGTGCTCGACCGAGAAACAATAGCTAGCCGGAAGACAATGAACCCAACATTCAAAGTAGTAATACAATAACAGGCGCCCAGCAAAAGATAACACGAAGTGACTGCGACAAATTGGCTCCCATACATGGGGCATATAAACATGAAGCATCTTCCAACTTCCTACAACTACTAACAAATATTTGACTTCAAACTGCAAGTGTCGTTTCTCCCTCCACTCAAGCTTTCAGACAACTAATTTGTATCTGCAATGTTAGTCCTCAAGGATAGTTATTAAATATATATTTGCAGGGGTAATCCATAAATAAAACTCAAGAAGATATATATTTATTCTGAGTGAAAGATAAAACATGCAGTCACACAATAAAAAATGTTCAATATTTAGGGTTAACCTGTTCATTAGCAGATTAAAAGACACGCACACACAAAATGAAAAGGTCAACTGCACTGATTAATAATCCACAACGTATTTGCCCAGGGCTTATTTACATTTGAATAACAGAAGTTAATAAGTTCCACATTATTGTAATGTTGTTGCTGTTGTTCACTAATGGCACTGGGGATTAATTGACCTGCATAACTTTCCCTCTGGCTTTCCAATATAAAGTCTGTAAGTTATCACTTTCAAGGCTCAGGATGACATCTTCTTCACACAGAGTGCACTTGGGTGTAGGTAGGCATCGTATCTTGTAGAGGTGTTCTGCAAGGCAATCGTGGCCAGTTGCCATCCTAAATAAGACCACTGCAGTCTTCCTTGGAATTTTTACTTTCTCTACTGCGTATAATAAGTAGGGGAAGTATTGTATTCCACCCAAAAATTCGATACCGAGATTTCATCGGAAATACATGTTTTGAGACCCCCTGAATCCAAAAAAAGTATTTTTGGAAACATGTCCGTCTGTGTGTCTGTGAACAGCATAACTCAGAAACAAACAGTCGAATAAACACTAAACTTGGTATTTAGGTTCAGTATCTTCCAGAGATGCGACACGAAGATTTTCAAGAAAATCCCCCCACACCAGACTACCTTTTACATGGAACATTTTTCGAAAATTTTAATTTTCTCAAAAATGGCTGTAACGATTTTGATTAAAATATCATATGTTTAAGATATTGTCATGAGAAATGAAATGTATATCTCAAATTTTGTGGGAATGTCTCCAAAAGTATTCTTTATTGTGAACGACTTTTGCATAACTGGTAAACCATAAGAGATAGACAAAATTTTACTACACGATAAATGTAGATCGCGTTAAAATACACAATTTATGTCATATACGTTTTTTTTATTGAGTGAACCGTTTTCGAGATATTGCTTGTCATTCCCTTAAATTTTCCAATAATTATACTTTTTCTCAAATTCGTTATTCATATTTTTTTATGTCCTGGACATGCAAAGAGAATGGAATGCTCCACATAGCAACCAGCGTTAAAATATTTCACTATCGCCCTACCCCCTTGCATCTACAAGAAAATTAGCAATAAGATTGACATCTCGATTAACGTGAAGCATATGGAGTATAAGCGTTTGTAAAAATAGTTTGTACAAGAGTAGAGAAAGTCATGTGAGTGTAACATCAGATTTTTTGTATATCAACTCTATCTGGGGAAGCATGCCTGTGTTGTAGTCCATTTAGCATTACCCAGGGAACACAACGTGGAGGCAGACTACTTTGTTCCCCTAGAAAGGGTGGCTGATGCCAACAGCACGTGGTGTTCCCAAGCGATCACCCATCCAAGTACTGACCACGCCCAATGCCACTTAACTTTGGTGATCAGACAAAAACCAGTGTTTTCAGCATGGTACGGCCATTGGCATTGTAATGTTACATGCCACATAATGCAAATGAGCCACTCTACAATTTGTACTTAGTTTGCACTTATTCATTTAGGCCATGTGGTAGGGGGCCTTGTCCATAACAATAACACGGTATGTTAAGGAGAAACTGATCCTTAAACCATCTGTAGAAATGGTTCATGGTTAATATCTTCATGGTAATTCCCAGATCTCAAACTGAAGAGCAATAGTTGGTCATAAAAAATGAGATGTTTCAGTAAGGGTAAAAACAAAGTTCTGCAGGTGACTTTATGGAGCATTCAATTCTGTTTTCAGTCCAGGCCTTTGATGTGTTTGGTGGCAGTTAACATGTTTCAGCCAACCATACTATTTCTCTCAAATTCTAATTTTGTATTTATTTTAAAATAATGTTTTTAGGGCTTCAGTATCGGATTATTCAAGTATAATTTTTACTTTCTCTACTACGTATAGTAAGTAGGGGAAGTATTGTATTCCACCCAAAAATTCGATACCGAGATTTCACCGGAAATATATGTTCTGAGACCCCCTGAATCCAAAAAAAGCATTTTTGGAAACATGTCCGTGTGTGTGTGCTTCTGTGAACAGCATAACTCAGAAACGAACAGTCGGATAAACACCAAACTTGGCGTTTAGGTTCAGTATCTTCCAGAGATGTGACATGATCACCCTTTACATGGAACATTTTTCAAAAAATTTTAATTTTCTCAGAAATGGCTCTAACGATTTTGGTTAAAATATCATATGTTTAAGATATTTTCATGACAAATAAAATGTATATCTTGAATTTTCTGGGAATGTCTCCAAAAGTATTCTTCATTGTGACTAAGTTGGTAAACCATAAGAGATAGACCAAATTTTACTACACCAAAAATGTAGATCGCGTTAAAATACACAATTTACATCATGTACATTTTTTTTGTCGAGTGAACCATTTTTGAGATATTGCTTGTTATTCCCTTAAATTTTCCAATACTTATACTTTTTCTCAAATGGGAATTCATTATTCATTTTTTTTGTCTGATATGCAAAGAGTATTATTCTGTGGCAAAGAGAATGTTGCTGCACCTAGCAACCAGCTATTAAGATATATATCTATGCTTAAAGGCTACTGTATTTCTATATTGCCCTTGCAAATACAAAACAATAGGAACATAGTACACCTTAAGCGATAGTCAAATATTTTTAGAACTGGTCGCTATGTGTAAAATGTAATTCTCTTTGCATGTCAAAAGATCGTTTCTGCAAATGTTTATCTTGATTAATATAAAATAGATGGAGAATAAGAGTTGTAAAAATAGTTTTTACAAGAGTTGAGAAAGTCATGTGAGTGTAGCTAATCAGATTTTTCTCTTAATTATTGTCTTGAAATGAAATCTGAGATCATGGAGGACCTTGTTAAAAGGGCTAAAGCTTCCCTGAAATAGCTCTGCTTATTTAAGTGAAGAAATATGCTTGCATGTGGTAGGTTATTCATTTTGGGTGTAATAGCCATATATTGCCTTCATGTTGCATTTAATTCCAAATTGTCCAATTTAGTTTCTCTGGAGTTAAAAGAGTATTTACTAACAATGTAGGCTAATGACACAAGAAGTAATTGAAAACACAAACTGCAACTTTCAAGATACCAATAGGGTGATAACGAACTTGAGAGGTTCATAAAAATTAAATTGAGTTTTATTTATGGATGCTCTTTAAGTGCTATGGTTCTTAGCACCCCATTTTATACTGGGCGTGAAGGACTGGTAATTTTGCTCAGAGGCCTCTTTATCAGGCTTGAGGTTCTTTTGCGTGCCGTAAATCTACGACACGGGACCACCGGCTTAAGTGTAAGCAAATAAACTAAAGCTAGTGGCTTGATGAAAAACTCCTGGTTATAAACGTGATGTTTATCATTGAGCACCTGATGCCCACAAGATGTTTTGGGTGATAATTATCAATAAGAGTCTCATACTAATCGCTATGGCACTTCATTTGTCACCTGTTTCATAACAAAAAAAAATCTCCAGAAAGTTGCTAGAATTTAAGCATGATTTTTAATTCTGTCACATTTTCACATATCTTGTTCCTGTTTTAAGATTTTGCCACCAGCTCGACCCCCTTGAGTTGGCCCTAAGCAGAGTTAGGAGAAGAGGGAGTGGTGTGCAGCATATTGATGCATGTGCTTTGAGGAGAGAACTGGCACAGAGACTACTGCCCCAACCTGTTCATGGAAATAGGGGGGGGGGGGCAGTTGGGGATGTTAAATCTGGAAACATTACAGATCCACTGCACTGTGTCTGCCACATTCATAGTCTTTTGCCTTATCCCATCCTCCCGGAGCTTTAGTAGGCATATTACACCTAGTCACAATGCTAAACTCCTCCTCCATTACCAATCCCTATTCCTAAGCTAATGATGGAGGCAATATGTTAATTTGCTGCAATAATGAAGTTTGAGTGTTAGAATCATTCATTGTGACTCTTCAGTGCCTCATTACTTTCTCTACTATTTAGGTATAGTATATGTATGTATTTATTTCCATAGTGCTATATAAAAATCTTACAATTTTTAATACATTACTTTGAGTTGCTATTTTTACTTTCTCTACTATGTATAGTAAGTAGGGGAAGTATTGTATTCCAACCAAAAATTCAATACCGAGATTTCACCGGAAATACATGTTTTGAGACCTCCTGAATCCAAAAAAAGCATTTTTGGAAACATGTCTGTGTGTGTGTCTGTGAACAGCATAACTCAGAAACGAACAGTCGGATAAACACCAAACTTGGTATTTAGGTCCAGTACCTTCCAGAGATGCGACACGAAGGTTTTCAAGAAAATCTCCCCACCCCGGACTACCCTTTGCATGGAACATTTTTCGAAAATTTTAATTTTCTCAAAAATGGCTCTAATGATTTTGATTAAAATACCATATGTTTAAGATATTTTCATGACAAATGAAATGTATATCTCAAATTTTCTGGGAATGTCTCCAAAAGTATTCTTTATTGTGAATGACTTTTGCATAACTGGTAAACCATAAGAGATAGACAAAATTTTACTACACAAAAAATGTAGATCGCGTTAAAATACACAATTTATGTCATATACATTTTTGTTGTTGAGTGAACCGTTTTCGAGATATTGCTTGTTACTCCCTTAAATTTTTGCAATACTTATACTTTTTCTCAAATTCGTTATTCATTTTTTATGTCCTGGACATGCAAAGAGAATGGAATGCGCCACATAGCAACCAGTTCTTAAAATATTTGTCTATCGCTTAAACCCTACCATTTTCCCGTTGCACCTATAAGAACATTAGCAATAAGATGGACATCTCGATGGAGAATAAGCATATGGAGAATAAGCGTTTGTAATTCAGATTAAGCAAGATAAATAGTTACATTTATCAGTCATTTATCAATAGATTGCAGAAACAATTATATTATATATTTCATTACAGATACAGGAGGGATAAAATCTGCATGTTGCTATATGCTGGCTTTGAAATTCCGTACTTTTGGCATGACATCATGAGAAACAGAAGAATGGTAGCTAGCACTTCAGAAAATATCAAGTATTGGAAAATTCATACCAAGAGCAAAGAATATCTCAGAAACGGTTAATGCCATAAAATGTTCTACATAAATTGCATTCTAGTGAGAGCTACATTTCTATGGGGCGAGTTTTAGTCATCTGTTATGGTTAACCAGTTATATAAATTTTGTTCAGAATGAAGTATGCTTAGAAATAAGTCCGTGTATTTAACTGTGAACAAATTAATTAAAATACAAAAAGTGAGAAAATATCAAATTTCTTGTTATGTCCAATATATTTCAAGGATGGAACAATGATTCTCGCAACATTCTGCCAAACTAGATACCCTTTAGAAAGGAAAATTTTCATTATTTTAAATTTTTTTCCAAACTTTCTTTAGTTATGTTCATTTAAAGTTCATATGTTTGAGATATTGACACAAAAATAAAATGTACTCTTGAAATCTTGATTCTGATCACATTTAGTATAACTAGGAAGCAAAAACTATGAATTAAAATATGAATCTGTGTCAAAATATTTTGTAATTAAGTCATTTAGAAACTTCCATGATGAATGCTTCAAATGTATGTCATGCTTCAGGTGTTAACGTTAAATGCTGCGTCTGATATAACTAATATCATCTTAATTAAGAAATGTTTTGTAAATAATGTAATTCACATACAGTACTATAATCTGTAATGAACGAAAAAAGTTGTGTGTGTAAATCAGAGTTTTTGTACCATTTACCCACAACAAACAGTATGCAACACTTCAGTGTACTACAGTGGTAGTACTGATGAGTGGAAGGGAGCCCCTAAACCGGGACAGAGCACTGCACACAAGCTATTTGGCCCCTTGTGCTTCCACCGTGACCCCTGGGAGGGAGGGATGAGGCCTGAAGGGCAACCAGATCCGATGACGGATGCAAGTACCGATGAGGTCCCTAATGTTTCCAGATTGAATACCTCAAACATCGCCAAAACCCATCCATTGGGCACCAAGCTGGGGGGTTCTTGATGGAGCACCTGCCCTAAAGCACCCAGAGGCGGGTATCAACAGAGTGGTCCCTGGACATCAGGAAGAAACCACTACAGAGCGCAGTCACCATCCAGCACAACCCGTCCAACACCGTTACCTGGTGCTACAAAACTGAAACAGATGACAAGGAAGATGATGGATACAGGAAATGAGGGACAGTAGAGTCATACCACTCCAGCATTCATCTGGTGACCTGGGGAAACCATAAAAAATCCATGCTCCAGAATGGGCAGTTGCCGGGGATCGAACCCAGGATCTCCCGAATGCAAGTCACCACTTTGCTAGGTTTGTAGCTGGTAAGCTGAGGTGATCACTGCAATTTTGTGCTTTAGTTTTATGCACTGATGATGTAATTTTATTTATTGTTGCTATAAGCAAGTGAAGAAGAAATTGACCAAAAAAGCATATGGAGTATAATAATTTGATGTAAGATACAGAATACACTGTAATATGTATGTATATTTATTTCCATAATGCTATACAAAATTCTTACAATTTTTAATACATTACTTTGAGTTGCTATTTTTTCTTTCTTTAGTTCATCATGCATTTAAACACCGTGGTTATTTATGCATGCTGGGTCATAACAAATTCATATTGCTTTATTTTTCTAAACCATTTTTCTCTAACTCTCCCCATATATTCTCCTATTCTTTTTATATCCCTCTCCTTTTCTACTTTCATTATCCTAACTTTTAATACTTCTTTGTTAACATTCTCCCATTCTTTAGGTAAAAACTGATCTCCCCACAACTTAATTTCTTCACATTCAATTATATAATGCAAATCATTACCTGCCTCTCCACAAAGAGGACACCTATTCAAATTCGCTCTCTTCCAATCTCCCCTTAGCCTATGTGCACTTAGTCTAGACCAGGCCCACCCTTCTCTCACTAACCTATTACCTACATCCACATACTTCTCCCTTCCCCAGTCCACCTTTAATTGTCTATATAGTTCCAAACTTTTCTTTCCTTCCAGACTTTGAAATAATTCTTGTTTCTCTATATCTTCAACTCTGTTCCTCACTTCTTTCCAGAAATCTAATCCCTCTCTCTCCTCCCATAAGTTAACCATTCCTATTTCCTGTAAAATTCTCCTTATTCCTTGAGCCCAGATCATCCCATCACTGGATTTTTCTTGTATTATTAAACATTGCCTTAAGATATTATGCTCATCCAATGATTTCAATCTATGCCAATATTGAAGTATCCTTTCTTCTATCATGCCCTTCCTGCTTCATTAGGTGATGAAATAGATAAACCAACATACATTTACAGAACGATCTATGTACTTTATCAATCATCTCCCATCCTTTGTCACTTCCTCAAATCTCTGATCCATAGACCATTTTTGCTTCAACTACAGCTTTGTAAACCCTTTCCAACCATGTAATAAGGAGGATAAGATAATGCTCTGAGGACTCATGCATTATTTTATACACTAGGTACCCCAAGCGAAGTATATTCAAAAGATACCTTGTCACCTCCTCGAGCTGTGGCTTGCAAGATCAGAACCACTACTTTTCCATCAAATGGCTCCTCAGCTACTTAAGGATCTCACTGTACTTCATACATACCTCTGAAGGGAGGGAAAATTCCCCTTGCAAAGCAGGCAACATATCACAAAACTATAAAATGGGGTCATTTGCAATCCCTCTATCTTGAAACCCTAAAGATGGAAACATTTTGAGTGATTTGCTGCTCCAAGCACACTTTCACCCGTAACCCATAATTCTATCTTTTGCAGTACCTACATGGTTATGTGGAGCTTGAACTGAAGATCATATTGCTATGCTTCTGCAGCACTCCAAATAGCTGCTTTATCAACCTATTATAATGTAATTACAACTGCCAGTTCACTAGATGGCAACTAGATGATCATTCCATACACTAGCTGCTGACTTTTCAAATTTCAGAAAATACTGACATAAAACACACGCCAATTAGATCCCAGTCTTCTGTTAATCTTTGTCCTTTCCTTTTAATGTCAGACATCTACTGTGTGTCTGACTGCATAGTAGCTCACAATTCCAATACAGGGAAGGGGATATATGCTAATAAAAGATCAAGCAAGTAGTGCAAGAACTTCCAGACACCAATAAACATTATGCAGGTATTTTATAAATTTTAGAACAAATTTTAGTGTAGAACATTTTGGGAATTCTTTTTTTCTGGTCACAGGATTAAAATGTAATACATATGCTGGAAATTTAGGATGTCTGGTCACCCTACTGGCAGATAGAAACCAAAACAGAGATTAGCAACTTATGATCTCTAAGTTTCTTGATATTTCGCTAGATGAGAATTCGACTGGTAAGTTCATCAAAAGTCCAGCAAATGGAAATAGGATCATTAGCAATGAAGCTGAAGTAGTAAATTTGCAAAACATGTACTGGTACTAGTGCAGTAGGAGTGATAGTGTAACTTGGCAAAACAATGGGTGAAGCAAGTAAAGATCCAGCAAATGCTAGTAGTATAAAGAATAAGAAAAAACAATTATTTCCTAGCACTTAGAGTTAGATAGATACCTTATTTGTACATTTTTTTCTACACCATTCTTTTTAAAATATTCCACTTATATACTAACTTACCTAACAAATTTCCTTGCAGCTATACTGCTCTTTTTGCCTGGCACCCTGGCCTTCTGGCTCGTCTAAGCATTCCTTGCTACCTTTAATCCCTAATGCCCATCTTCTCCTTCCTCCGTTTGCCTTTCTACCTTTCTAATCCATTTCTCTTTTACTTTCTTTAAGAACTCTCCCATATTCTTATTTTGCTTTTCTTCTTTTCTCGTTAGCATTTTAATTGCTACTATTTTTCTATCATTTTTTTTCCCATACTTCTTGTCTCCATTCTGCTAATTCTTTGCATTCTGTCATATAATGCTCTGTGCTTTCACTGCCTCCGCATAATTCACAAATTCCATTTTTTTACCTCTTAGCCCTCTCAGATACATTGATCCTGTTCTCCTCCATGCAAACGCTTCTTTTTCTGCTCTATTACTATAATCCACATACCCTTCTCTTCCCCATTTCCTTTTACTAATCTATAGAACCCTAGTGACTTTTTATTCTCTAAGCTTCCCCAAATCTCTTTCTCTTTCTTTGTCCTCCACTCTGTTTCTTACTGTTATCCAGAAGCCATTGCTATTTCTTTCTCCTGTTCTCCAAATATCTCCCATTCCTATCTTCTCCATAATTTTTTCTACCCCTGTCCACCAGTTATTTATATTTTTCATACTCTTTTGATGTTCCATGCATATCTTTAAAATTTCCTCTTTATCTTTTCTCAGGCATCTAAAGCAGAATTTTAATATCCTTTTCAGTATCACTCCCTTTCTTCTTTACTTAGCACTAGCAATACCTTATTTTGATGTGATTAATCCTTTACTAATGTTAGTAAATAAATGCTGGAAAATTAAAGCATTTGTTACAAAGCAATGGTAGGGGGAATTCACGAGCAGAGTAGTTGATTGTTGAGATCCTAACTGGTTCCTTTGTATCTGCCACAGAATTTAGTATCGTTAATTACACCTTCCAAATGTGCATACACTGGAGATTTGACCAACACACAGTTGAAGTTTGTATCAATTTCAAAAAATTTCAAGACACCTAAGGTTAAACTGGAAAAGAAAAGGCATTGGAAGCAGTTGAATATCAACCATTAGGGAAGATAATTTCAAAGAAGCAACTAAAAAAGAAAATACATAACATGGAAAGTGAAGTAAAAAATCTGATGTGTTACACTCACATGACTTTCTCTACTCTTGTACAAACTATTTTTACAAACGCTTATTCTCCATATGCTTCATGTTAATTGAGATATCGATATGTCAATCTTATTGCTAATTTTCTTGTAGATGCAAGGGGAATATGATAGGTTTTAAGCGATACTCATTCCTTTAAGCGCTGGTTGCTATGTGACGCATTTCACTCTCTTTGCATGTCCAGAACATAAAAAAAATGAATAACGAATTTGAGAAAAAGTATAAGTATTGGAAAATTTAAGGGAATAACAAGCAATATCTCGAAAACGGTTAACAACCAAAAAAAAAAAAAAAATGTATATGACATAAATTGTGTATTTTAATGTGATCTACATTTTTTGTGTAGTAAAATTCTGTCTACCTCTTATGGTTTACCAGTTATGCAAAAGACATTCAGAATGAATACTTTTGGAGACATTCCCAGAAAATTTGAGATATACATATCATTTGTCATGAAAATTTCTTAAACATATATTTTAATCAAAATCGTTAAGAGCCATTTTTGAGAAAATTAAATTTTTCGAAAAACGTTCCATGTAAAGGGTAGTCTGGGGTGGGGGGATTTTCTTGAAAACCTTCGTGTCGCATCTCTGGAAGATACTGAACCTAAATACCAAGTGTGGTGTTTATCCGACTGTTCGTTTCTGAGTTATGCTGTTCACAGACACACACACGGACATGTTTGCAAAAATGCTTTTTTTGGATTCAGGGGGTCTCAAAACATGTATTTCCGGTGAAACCTCGGTATCGAATTTTTGGGTGGAATACAATACTTCCCCTACTTAATATACGTAGTAGAGAAAGTAAAAAAGTGACAAAACAGCAACAGGAAATAGATTACTCTGAAAACCTGGGAGAAGAAATTCTGAATCTCCAATTCAACAAAAATGCAGTATTTCACACTGGCATAGCATAAGGGCAGACTTTGAGACCGAGTCAACCCAAATAAATTGCCAAGAAACTAAGTAAATTTTTAAACAAATACAATCACCTTCACAGCTACTTACCCCTACTGCTGTCAGATGTAGTGCTGCATACTTAGGCAGCTTCGAAATCTCATGATGCGGCAGCAAAGTCGAGTAGAGACTGGGATGGCTGAGCAAGTGCAAGTCTCATCAAGAGTGGACTTATATAGATTCCCCCACTAAATTTCACCTCTCGTTGTAGGAAGACATGCCTATATTTTGTTGTGCATTAAGAGCACAAAGGCAGCAGCAGAGACTTAACACGTTTAATGTTAACCCACTGCAATTTCTATCTCTAGGGTAACTTAAAACAAAGTGTACAAGACAAACCCACACATCCTGGAAGAATTAAAACAAACGTGAACTACGGCAAGTGATGGATAGTTTCTAGATGTGCCAAAAATGTAAGGATGACAGTGGCCAGTTTCAGCATCTCCTTTCCTAAAGTTGGTAAGTAAATCCTTTAAAAGCAGTTTCAAAAATGTTGTTCACCAATGGGACTGGAGATTAATTGATCTGCATCATTTTTCCTCTAGCTTTCCAATATAAAGTTAATACTTTTAAGGCCTTTGCATTAGGCGAGATAGTGTTTGTTCAGGATGACATCTTCACAGAGTAAACTTGGGGGCAGGTAGGCATCGTATCTGTTTTGAAAATGTTGTATGGTTTCATCGGCACCTTTCTATAATAGCAGCAGACGGCAAGCGCCAATGACAGGAAAAACATCAACCTACAGTGCTCATTATTCTAACCCGACTCAAAAAACTGTTAAAACAAAAGTGGTATACTGACATTAGCATCAAATGAACAATTTCCATAGCCGAAGCAGTTTATTGCAGTATCTTTAATCATAAGTAGAATAGTAGACAGGTAGGGCAGCCGAACTGTTCAGGTATTACTAAAGTGCTAAAAGTTTAGGGTGCAAGACAAATGTATAGCAACAAGACCCAAAATGTAAGCCAGTGAACACCAAGCTGCCATATCTTCATTCTGCCTGGAGCAATCTTGCAGTAACTTACTTACCATCCTCCCATATGGTGCCACCATGTGTTCAGCAGTGATAGACTTAGAGCCAGTTTCACAGTTAACTGTAAGCCAAAGATTTAGTAAGCTATGGGCGCTGCTAACGCTTGTGAGGTTCACAGTTGGACAACCAGGTTCAGCTGAACAATGAAGTTGGTAATGCTTGCACAGTGTGAATTCCATGTTTAGACAACACTGCTCTTATAATAAACTTATGTAGCTTATCCAGCAACGTAAAATTAAAACAATTGAAGGAGTTTACTTCTGAAGAAATCAAAATTATCCTAGAAATTGTGAAGCAGCATAAGCATGTAATTGAGTGCAAGCAATTAGTGAGGGTTTGTTACTAGTAAATAAATTGACGCTCTAGAAGTTAAATCTCAAGTTATATGCAGATGTGACGGCAATGAATAAATTTAAAAGCACGGGCATGCCAAATTGCTTTGCTTATCAAAATGGTTTTATGTTTAATTGTATCAATTAATGGCACCATCATTGCCAACTGTTTATTTAATCAAAATCTCTTGCAAACATTAAAATAGTTTCACACATTCTAAAAATACAGAGTGAGCCAAAAGACTCCGAACCGCTGCACAGTGTTTTTCCTGTCCGCGTCCTCAGTGCTTGTTGCCATCTGCTGCTATCATAGAAAGGCGTGGATGAAACCATACATTTTAAAACTACTTTTAAAGGTTTTACGAAAGGAGACGCTGAAATTGGCCATCGTCCATACATTTTTGGCATCTCTTTAGGAAACTATTGTAGTTCATGTTGAGAAACTTCCTGGTGGATATTTTGTTTTAATTCTTCCAGGGTGTGTGGGCTTGTCTTGTACACTTACCCCGGAGGGGTACTTTATGAACAATATTACCGGCTGCACTGTGTTTTTCCACTGGGCATGCGGAAATATGATAAAAACATAACGCACTGCTGCTATAAACGAAGTCACACTGCTGTGCAGTGTAGTATTGAGTTGACGGTGATTTGATGTAGTTCAGTTATTATAAGTTATTTATTATTTTGTCCTGTACTTAGTCACAAAGTATATTATGTGCTTTTCTACTGCACAGTGTGTATTTATGTATGATTTGTATGTGTTAACTCAGACAGCTTGCCAAGTGAAGTACGGTTTGCCGAAAGATTACCAGGTGTAAAAGCTCCAGGCTGTACAACAATCCATGAACTTTACAGTAAATTTCAGGCCAAGAAATCTAAAAGACGGCGCTCGGTTCTCACTGAAGAAACATTGGACATCGGCCATGATGGATAGATTCCTAAAGAGGTGCCAAAAATGTATGGACAACGGTAGTCAGTTTCAGCATCTCCTTTCATAAAGTTCGCAAGTAAGTCTTTAAAAGTTGTTTTAAAAATGTTGTATGGTTTCATCCGTGCCTTTCTATGACAGCAACGAGTGCTGAGAACACAGACAGGAAAAACACCGCACAGGCAGGTCGAAGTTCTTTGGCTCACCCTGCACTAGACCATTTGTTGTGCATATGTTAAAATAATTTGCATTTCCTTATCAATCACCATTAGCATCTTCAGATAGCACTGACTCTAGTTTAAACTAAGCCACAAAAAGGCTCGGCTTAGTGCTTGTGCTATGCACCGTTTCAAGCTCAAATTTTAAAAGGATTCATTGTACAGTATATAATTACTATAACAAAACAGGCACATAGTATATACACTTCTCATTCCTAAAAATGGCAACATTGTTGCCTAACCTCCTAAATTATTTAACTTGATGCTCTATAATTAGTAACAATAGCATGTTTTATTTGGGGATATTGTTCAATTTCGGCTACATTTCAAGAATAATTTTGTTTGAGGTCTGCCAAAGTAATAATACTTCTGATCTTTTTGAAAAGGGAAAAGAAAAGAAAGCTTCAAAAAGTTCAGTTTTGCCTAGCATAAAACTGCTACTGTAATCGTAGAGCAACAGAATTTAATAAAACACAAACATCCCAACAGGACACAAAGAAAATGAGATCGTGGAATTTCAAAATTCAATATAGCTTTAGGGCCTTTGACGGATATCAAATGCCATGCATCTATTCAATTAACTGTTTAAACACACTTGATATATAGGGTAGTTAAATTATAATTGAACCCACTGGCAGCCTCTTACTGCGCGAGAAAGCTGGGAGTCCAGGGAAATTATGCCGGCAGAGGCAGATTAAAATCCTTACCTTATAATAGATGCTGGAAATGTTGACCACCTGCTCTCAAACATGCAGCATATCTCGTGTAAATAGTCTCGCCCACTCTCCAAAGCTCAGCAGCAGAAATTCTTGTGCTTTCTTGCAAGTTTTCTCAAAGTTCCTGTAGTGTGCGAGGATTGGAACAATATCCCATAAATAAAAATCACAACTAGTTTAGGTCAGGAGAATAAGGGTGCCTCAAATCTCGCTAATTATTGTCATTAAACACCTCTTATTGCATGTAATGATTCGGCAGCCACATGTGCTGTTGCAGAATCTTGCTGGAACCACAAGATTTCTTTTGTCAAGCGATTGCAAAATGGCCTCAGAATTAACCTGATATTGCTCTGCATTTATTGTTTCATTAAAGAATATGGACTCTATTATTCTTCTAGCACACCACACTTCTGATCATAGAGAGGCATTTCATCATTAGAATTCCTGCTGCTGAGCTTCGGAGAGTGAGAATATTTAGACTAAACTGAATTCACTCTTAGGTTGATCCATACTAAAACAAAACAAAGGTCTGTTATAATGTACCCTTCTGCCATTCGCGACAGAAATACTGTCATACTTTCACGACCATGTGACAAGAGTACAGAGTCCAACAACTTAAATGGTGACTAGCATACCTGTCAGGGTTGGTGATAAGATTAATATTTGCAACAAAATAAATGTTTACACATACAATGGTTAATCCTACAATGAGCAAAAAAAAAGGAAAGCAACACATATCCTATATCTTACACTTATTCGCTCTCTGGAAGCGGCATTATCAACTGTTGACAGCTCATTTCTAAAACAGATATTCCATATTGTTACATGAATTCTATCATCACATTCTTGCATCACGTATTTTAAAACGCTACTTTTACTCGAAACACCGATGAACTCAGAAGTTAATTTCACCATTTCTTTCAACCCTATTGTTCTCACCATTACTCAAATGGTTTACTTGCTTTTGCTTTACGTAAGTCGAAGAGGCAAGAGCAAATCACCATCCGCCATGATACTAATGAACAGTACAAATTACATTACCGTGCACTGGTCACAGGCATTTGTTTCAGCGCAGATCAACCTAAGAGTGAATGCAGAGTAGATATGCTGCCCATTCAAGAGGTCAGCACTTCCAGCAGGTAAGGATTTTTAGTCTGTCTCTCACAGATGGGCCTCAAGTGGGTTCAAATATAATTTAACTACCCTATATGTGCAAGTCCTCCATTTCTCTGTAGTTAGTCATTTCAAAATCCTTGCAGCTTCTTCGATTGGTTTTTTCACTTTTATGCAAAATTTATGTTTTACAATTTTTATAGGAATCTGGGTTTACAGACATTTAAATGTGCATCTCTCATGGTTTAAACTACATAGAAGTAAAAGCCTTATATTAAATAACACAAAATACCTAGTTTTAGCCTTTTCATTTATGAAATTAAGGGCAGTTTGGAAGCAAAAGGCAAAAATAATAGCTGCTCCTCATGCAATGTTGCTATTTATCTTGTGTTGTATACAACCAAAATGCAGTCAATTTTAGTGTATTCAGATTTGTAGTGTGATCCTAGTCCATTCATATTGCAATTATAGAGTTGCCACTTTGCACAAATAGACATTCATGCATCTTGGAGTTTAACACGCTTTCGTGTGATATTGTCCTCGCTGCAGTCATCAGTAAACTTGTATCCTTGTTCCACAAATTGCAGCTTAAGGCAACATTATTGCACAGAATGAAAAGAACCAGCATTTTTCCAACACCCTTCTGATCCAACTGAAGTGCCACCAGTATTAACAGCAATGTTAGCAAAGAGGGGTTGTGGTAAATTTATGGATTTTCAGACAAAAAAAAATAATCGAGTTTTATCAGTATAAAGAATATTGCAACCATTATCAATTTCTTTTCCTCCTCCAGCTGTACTTGTAAATCACTGCGAGCATACTTCAATTAAGTCTTAAATGCCTCAATCAAATTTTAGACCTATTTTCAAGCAACAAATTGCCCTCCAAAAAGCTGCACAAGATTTTGCAATACCAAGATCTTTTTTAAACTACACAAGCAGCTCTTACAGGAGCTGATAAGGGAGGCTTTGCCTATCTCTGCAATATACACTACTGGATTATAGTATCCTTTGTGTGAGGTTCCTGAAGTGTTTACCACCAGTGAATTAAGTTTGTAATGCAGGTAATTGTCTTCTGGTTAATTTACAGAGTTTAGGATTTCAAACAGTAAAATTACCTTAGCTTTTAGTGACGCTGGAAGTATATCTGGGACTGGAAAGGACAAGGGACTACACAGGAAGGCAATCTACAAACCTGAAGTCTTGCCCTTCAAGTTACACCAGGCTGAACATCCATATTAAGGAGATCATGTAGTTTGCATATATGAACATTTTAAATAGCATTTACTAATTCTCATGGATGTCCTTAAAAGTCTACACAGGGTTGAAATACTTTTGCTACTTCAGTAGCATGAATTGTAACATGCTAACCATCCTCCACACACCTTTGTAGCACCCTGCTTTAACTTTTGCATAATAGGGTAGTAAGGGTAAATGGACCTGAATGAAATTTAACCCAAAACTAAAGATAATTACAGCTGTATTGTATCACATCCTATGGTTGTCCCTATGCCCAAAATTCAGACTTCACACAAAAACTGAAACAACTTTTCTAATTGATAAAATCAGTAAATGTCCATACTCCAGAATGTTAAGTGTATACACTTTCCAGAAAACGTAATGCTAAAAAAAAAAAATCTACTCGAAAGGTGTTTAACGGTGGGCAAATATAAGACAAGGGTCCAGCAATATCAAAGTACCTGGAGAGTGCCTCTTGCCCATTTAAATTGTTGCCACATTCATCAAAACTTGGTCCCCAAAACCTTTAATAAGCATTAGCATATCTGGAGCATCAAAATGCCAATCTCACAGGAGCATTGCAGGAAGGGCAAACTCATAAAAAAGCAACACATCAGAAAGAAAAATTTTAATCAGAAAATGCTATTTACATGCTCTCAAAAATACAAACATGAGCAACTTAAGTTTGCAGAACTTTCACTTTGGGGGGAAAACCAATAAATTGGGTTCCTTGCATATTCACTAATGGCTTGGTCTTGTGCACATTTTAGATTGAAAACAATTATGTAATAAAATCCATGCAAGCAATTGCTATAAAATAAAAGGAATGATCAGGAGTTAAATAGGATAGGTGCTGACTACTGGCCCTAAATTACAATTACAGAGAGCAAGAGATAGTTTAACACAGGTTAATTAGAAAAGTCTTACAAGTACCACTACAAAGAGGGTCAAAATGCTAAGAAAGTCAACGAATCAACATTATTAAAATTGTGTTCACTGTTTATTGATCTTTCAAAGTGGTGCTTCAGTACAGCAACTATCTATAGATGTAAAACTGGTGCCACAAATCAGCACTGCACTTCTTGGAATGCAATCCAAGATGATGTCGCTGTTTCACTTTGCAGTCTTTCCTAAATTAACACAATCTTGTTATTCAATAAAAAAAGACTTCTCCGAAATTCACGGTATGGCCTCAACCATCATACTGCCACACTTACACTACATATGTTCATTTGTAATTCCTTAGTTTATGAGAATACGATTAACTTCAATGTTCAATGGAATGATGCAACGTACGATGACATGGCTGATGATAAAGAGACACCACGTGGACTAATCTGCTGCTGGAAAAATAGAAACAAAGCAGTTAAACATGAGAATGACTACAAAAATCAGTATGGAAATGCTTAGCATAAATTTGAAAAGGGAACAGGTTGCAAATTAAACTCTATAGTCTAATAACATTCAGATAGCCATTCACAGCATTAACAACTAAAATACAGCCAAATGCTGTATCTTGGATGCCAAAGCTAATTCAGTTCAGGTGATTTTGTCCCATTATAATGCAGTCAAACTTTTCTCCTCCCCAAGTCTCCAAAAAAGCGTGTGAAACTGGAGGGCATGAATTAGTTTTTGATCACAATTGCATTAAACAGAGCCACCCACAGAATTCGAACTGGGAATTTAACCCTAGTTGTAGTGCAAGTGGCAGTCATATCAAAGGGCAATTAAGATCTCACAAAATTTTAATTAAATTGTGGATGTTAAACCATGCACAGCATTTACTTACCAAGACAAAACACAAGAGACATGGACAGAGAATGGACTTAATATGGCTGGTGCCTCTGGGTCTGGCTCCTCCCACCCCTCTGCTTACCACTGTAACCACCACCTGCACTGCCTGCAACATTCAAACTCAATTCGTTAGTGACCCACCCAGACTAGTCTACATTCCCTGCATAATCCTACACATGCCAAAAATCAAGGACTAAATCATTACAAAATTAAATTTTTGAAATATGAAGCAAGCATCAAGAAGCACTAAAGGGTTAAAAAAAACTGTATACATTAAGCATCTACAACTGTGTTGAAAGCTTTTTCAATGTAAAATTTGAGAAAAAAAATTTTAACTTGTCTTTGATGGTTACAAACTCCCGTCACCTTTGGGAAATGCAGCCTCTTCCCTCAAAAATTTATACTAAGCACAAATAAGGGGAAAATAAACAAAACATTTCAAAGAGAAATTAAACACCTAGGTATCCATGCAGCTATACATGCTTAAAATATTGTCAACTATATACTTGACTTATGCCACAACTGCACTGCTATGACATATTCAATGTTTCTGAAGTTCAGTGTCAGCAGGCATGCAATTAAAATGGGTTACGAAAGTAAATAAGCAAAAGTTTTACAGAGAGTGAGAGTGGTGACGTCTGGCAGGCTACAGACCTATAGGAACTATCTACAGCTAAAACGGCAAAGTACAAGTCATTGATATAAATGTACCTTTCCCACGGCCACCACCTCTTCCACCACTGTATCCGCCATCATAATTATTGCCGTAGCCTCCGTAGTCTGGAGGGGGAAACAACATATGTTAAGGTACACTTTAAATGATAATAAAAACCTTGGCCCCAACCTCGTTAAGATACTTATGCACTTATGTGGAATAACCAAGAGTTAAAGAATATTGTTTCAAAGAGTAATAATTCAAGAGAAGTTGCGTAAGTCAGCATTGCACAATGCAATGTGAAACAGAAGGCATGTGAAAGTTTGAGACCTACTTTAATACTTTTCAAAATAAAGGATGGCAATCTGCTTCTGAACTTCTGTAAATCCAATTGATTTCTTCAGAAAAATTCAGATGTAAATCTAATGATGAAAGCCTCTTCACATGCCTTCCAACTTTCGCAGTGTATACAAGGTAGTAAACCAAGTGTAACTTAATCTAACTTTTAGCCCTTAACATGCTTTACAGGAAACCCTCCGAAACATACATTAAGCAATATCCCTAGAGCAGTGAAACTGAAAAACCAAGAGCAAGTGTCCAGCCCATGGCATGAATCAAGCCACACTGAATGACAAATTGCAGAATTTAAACAGAAGAGGACCAAAATATCACAGCACTTGAAACTGCATCAAGCATGCTAATACTAGCATGCAGCAAGTTTTAATATAGGAGATTACACTGCAAACAGATGTAATTACCACATTAAAACAAATTACTATTTATTTTCAATGTTATCCCCGAAATTTGAGACTAAGAAACCTCACCAAAGGTAAGCAGAAAGAGATTCCAGGCATGCAAGTAACATAACCAACCTCCCAACTTGAAGTTATGTCTTGGCATCATAATATACTACACACCCTTATGCTAATTGAATTAAACTTCAATTACTATCTCCCACCCCTGCAAGTGACAACTATTGGCTTGAATACAAAATTCATATATAGGTACATATAGGAAGTGGTTAACCGTAAGCTTCAAATTTAGGGAGACTGGCCCCACCAGTGATAAGACTAGCAGCAAGCAGCTCAATTGTGCATGCTGCACAAAACTACTCGGAAACAATGTTTAAGAACTGAAAGTGGTTAGCCTTCCATAGGAAATCAAATTTGTTAACATGCCTGCTTAGTATTAAGTGCTGCTCTCAAGTAAAGCTTAATGTAAATGCAAAAACTGAATGTTGTTACAATGAATTTACTTGGGAAAACAGGAAACTATATTAAAAGGATCATAGCCTTTACAGTACACCAACCCTAAAAAATTCTCATCTACTTGCCAGTTCAGTATGCCAAAGGAATGAATGGGAATTTGGACTTTTAGTGCTAATGAACCCTCACAGTCCAGGCTTCTGGTA
Source organism: Deroplatys truncata (assembly GCA_030765065.1). Lineage (NCBI taxonomy): Eukaryota > Metazoa > Arthropoda > Insecta > Mantodea > Mantidae > Deroplatys > Deroplatys truncata. The sequence goes on along the minus strand of CM060975.1, from coordinate 300,646,494 downwards.
TTGCAATTAAAGACAACTCTAAAATACCTTAGCATTAGAACTAGACTGTCGCAAACTAAGCGAATCCTACACAGCTCCTGTCAACTTCTGAGAAGCCATTCCTTCAAATCACTGATGGTGCATCAACTTTTTTGTTTCAAGTTATATAGGTACTTTCTTGTGGAGAATGAAGATTTCAACTGCATTATGATCCAGTTTCAACCAACCAATGTTACATTTTATTAATGTTAAAGTGATCTGTGAAATTTTAACATTAATTTACTATTAAAATTCAGTTTTATTTACGGATGCCCTTTAACTATGGTTTTCAGTGTCCCATTCTTTATTGGGCGTGAAAGACTGGAAATTTTGTTCCGAGGCCTATATCAGCCTTGAGGTTCTTATAACTGCCATAAAGGATTTTTATGCCCAGAAAATACATTGCCCTCTGCCAGGGTTGAACCTGCAACCTTAGGAACTAGAGGCTAGACCACGGAGGACAATATTAAGCAATTTAACATTAACATGACAGTCTACTTTACTGAATGCCAGCAAGAGATTGTATTAAATGTTACAGCAAATAAACATTGCCTTAACCTTCAGTTAAGCTATGACAAACGTCAGAATTTGGGAAATGGCTGCTGCAAATCCAAGCTGTTGATGCATTTAGATTCATTTAAAAAAATGTTTACTTGAACAGGTACACTGTACACCAATGAATTTAAAAACTTGTGAAAGGAGTGATACTGCAGAATACTACAAAAGATTAGAATACTATCAACAGAAATGTGCATCTAAGCTTCATGTATTATGCTAATGGCACATTTCCATTAAACATATTTGCAATTATGAATGTAATGGTTCCACCACATGTAGATGCCTTCACCCATTATGGACAATGGTTCTGCATGTGGATAACCATGTTAAACCGTTTTGCCATAAACCTTTGGTCAATATCATTGGTTACACATGTACTATAAGTTAAGCACGTGAAGGAGCTTTACCCCTGCAAGCATAAGGTTTCATATAATTTCACAAGGTATTGAAATTTAGCTCCTGCTGATTATATTCTACTTATTCTAATATATTGCAAGTCAAAACCAATTAGAAAGGAGGATCAAGTAATGCGTGGCCTTAGTGTAGCCTGCTGAGTTTGAAATCTTGCACTTGAACTCATCACAGCAAGGTTTATTAAATTCAGGAAAGTATGCGTTCGTTACATAGACTTTACACGTGGAACACTGCTGAATCACATCAACTTCTACTGAGGACCAAGATCACTCGTAACATTTTAATTCATAGCTATACATAGCAAGGTATTTATGGTAAAACAGTATCTCTCATACAAAAATGAATAAGTGCCACATCAGGAAATACTGGCCACCGCAACTCTCACCAGTAGTAGTATCCAACAAGCTTCTGATTATTAAGACTGGGTTACATACAAATTTCTATTGGGGGGAGGGCTTTTACCTCTACTAGGTTTATCATTGTTCACATTTCAGAAAATGTGAGTTTTAAAACCATTCTAAAAGTCTTTGCACTAGGGAGATTTTTTTTTGCTCTCGATTCCTTAAAACTTGGTTAACAGTACTATTAACACAGGAAGAATTACATTGAAATTTAAACATCTGCATCTCACTGAAACAAGAGCTTTGCAATGCAAAGGTAAAGTGCATTGTAGCGCACCACAGTTTGGTCAGTCTTAGTTGTCTTAATGCAAAATGTTAGCTAACAATTTACCGCAAAAGCTTGACAAAACTGAAGAGTAAACAATGTTATCCAAAATGTGATGGTTGCGATTGGTGCAAGTTGATGAAACCAGTCCTAGGCAAATGCTTGTCAAGTACCAGAAAATATTGAGCCAGAATATTCTAAATATTAGATAATTCCCACTATCAATTGAGTGACAGGAACTTTGTGTTATAAAAGCAGGCAGTACTCAAAATATTGGAAGAAACTGAATCAGCACTAACAAAAGAAATCTGTCATTCCTACTCGTGACATTTGCTACTGATACTGTTATTTCAAGGCTTTGTCTTCTTAATGGCCACTACAACAGTTTTAATGTCCATTGTGTGCAGGTATAAGAATATACACAACCAAAAGGCCAATGCAGTGTAGTATCTGGAAATTTATGCAATACATATTTTCCTAGTGATTGGATAACCACTATCAACCGTGCACATGAACCCATTCCATTAAACTGGACAAAATGCACAAAGCCATTCTTTTCAACAGCCAGGTAGTCATGTATAGCCTAATATTTGAAGATATTAACTTTTGTGAAGGACTGCACTAGCTTAGACATTTGGATTGCAGCAAAACTCAAGGGCTGATTAATCCAAAATTTAGGTAACAATTGCTTCTGTTGAAGACCCTTTTATTTTAGTAGGACAAATTTTCACCATTATATACTTCCTTTACCATTTTTGAATCAGGCATTTTACTATTGTATTTAAAAATAGTTTAAGGTATTGAAACAATTAGAAATTTAATTCGTCCTGGAACTCAATCCATTATTGCTTGGCACTGTTGCACTAATACAATCTATGTTCCAGTCAGCATAGAAAAAAGGCGGACACTTCGGTGCTTTTAATGTAATATTTAACATCGGTAGAAAGATGAGAAGTTCAAAAATGCAGGCATGTGCATAAAGCATTATTGCACCATGGAGAAAGAAATTGATATGTATCACCCAATTTGCTAAGAAACAAAAACAGCTGTTCAAATGCAATAATGACTATCAGAGTGGTCAGGTTGTGCTTACAGGTCAATAATGAAGTTAAAATTAAATTGAGCTTTATTTATGGACACTCTTACGGTCCTTAGCGTCCCATTCTATATTGGGCGTGAAAGATCGTAAAATTTGCTCAGAGGCCTCCATCAGGCTTGAGATTCTTTTTCATACCGTAAATCTACGACAGGACCACCGGCTTTACTTCCCTTCTGAAGGAAGCCATGCCAAGGATTTTTATGCCCAAAATAAACATCGCCCTCCGCCAGTTTGAACCCACGACCTCGGGAACTAGAGGCTAGCATGGTAACCACTACACTACGGAGGACGACAGGTCAATAATGAAGTATTGTATAGCAAGGATAAAAATGAATACATGCCACACACAACGAAGGCACTGCAAACCAAGTACTGATATGGCAAATATTGACATTAAAACTATTATCCTCAGTCACTTGTAACAATGGTCTGTGAAACTGAACTTCAATGTCAGTGAGAACTTGCTTGTCAATTGAAATGTGACAATTCCGAGCAACACATTTCACTGTGCACATTGATTACAGACTTAGTATTAGCTAAAATAATCTACAAATCAAGTTCACTAGCTCCATCACCCATGGTGAGGGGGGCCATTTGATGCAATGTGTATTTTGAAGCCATTAAATTTTGTTGAATATTATGTTAACAGATTTAACACAAGTTATAGGACATTTCTGAAATAGTTCTTTAGAGACCAAAAGGATTAATTTTAACTTTCTACAACGCAGTCTTATTATAACCATTATAATTTCAAATACACTATGATTACTAAGGCCGATACATAAGTGTACAACTGGAAGTTATTTACGTTTCACATCACAGGAATTTTTGCATATTACATGTCCTGCTCAAGTAAAATTTAACTTCAAAAGCAAACACTGAAATTTGTGATAGGCACTTATTTGCAGTTTTGATTCTTGGGTAATTTTGAAATGCCAAACACCAAACCATTCACTATGTGTCTTTACAAATGTCTGCATATAACATACCTCATTATCATCTGACAAGTGAGAAAATTTCCAAGGATTGAAAGGAAAGTTAATAAGGGGCATTGAAATGCCAGGTTATAACTACAGCTTTGAAACTGTTAATGGTTTTCTAACTTGAAACAGTTCTTACCATAGTTTCCATATCCACCATATCCAGTGTAGTCATAACCACCATAGCCTCCATAGTTCCCATATCCACTGCCGTAGTAGTCATAACCTCCATAACCTATTAACAAGTTTATATCATTTCTCTCATTGCTTGTTCTCTAATGCAGTTTTCTACTGATAATTCAGAATGGAAATTAATGAAAAATATTAATAAGTACTTTTAAAGCCACCTGCAAGAACATTCATTCATGCACATGTTTAACAGCAGAAATTGCTACTTTCTTGCACAATTTGGCACTACACAAATATCCTGAGATAAAATGCTAGTAATGTGCATTTTACAGAATCAGGAACTGAAAGACATGCATCAGAATTCCTCCTTGTATGGTACATCAGAAGGAAGTGTTAAATAATTTCAACCATATAATCCAAAGTCTGCCCATCAGTGTTTCCATTATGGCTTTTAACCATTAACGGATGCAAATTTTGAAAAAGGTGGACTTGTGATATTAAATATGAAGTTCTGCATTTGGCTTTCCCAGAATTATGAAAACTTGGAGAAAAGCTAGCACTCCTACCTCCTCCATAGCCTCCTTGGTCATAGCCGTAACCTCCATATCCACCCTGGTTACCCCAGCCTTGACCGCCATAACCTAACAAAAGTAGTATAGTTTTATCAGCAGAACTTTACATGTCTTAACAATTCCTATGGGCTGCTTAACAATGCTCAGATAAAAATCTTTTACTAATCACTGTCATCAGTGGTGTCCTAAGAAACCATCATTGCTACTTCCCACCTTCCCTTAAGCATGTCATTGTATGAAGATATATGCATATATATACCTCCTCTGCCTCGTCCTCGCCCTCCTCTGCCCCCTCGTGCACCTCGCATTCCGCCCATACCATCAGGCTTTGGTGTGGCTTTCTTTACGTCAACCTGGAAACATTTCCAAAAGATTTTGTTTAATTACCCTTTGTATTTATTTCTGGTGGTTTAGAAGACCTGAGGCCTAAAGACCACCAAAATGTAAAATTACATTACACTCAAACTGTAAACATTTACTCAAGTTACGTAAAAAAAACTTTCCTTACCTCTTTGCCATTGATTGATTGTTTTGGCGATTTCAGGAGCTCCTGTACAACCTGCTCTGATTCAAATGTGATGAAGCAGAAACCTTTCCTCTGGTTCTTTGTCTTGTCAAATGGCATTTCAACCTCAACAATCTGCAACAAACACATTAAACAGTTTGAAAAACCACTGCAACTTTTTACAAAATCCCAAACCATGCCACATCTCGCACACTTTCTTAGAAACAAATTAGAAATTATCACTGCAAATAGTATAATGCATTTTAAACCGTATTAATCCTATTACCACATGGAAAGGAAATTTTACATTCACTTATGCTCCTGTGCTAAGACAGCTAGATCGCCAAAGCTTCATTTACATTCCAATAGAAGTAACAGTAGCAGGAAATTTTTGTACCCAACTGGTCTATGAGTTAAGAAAATGAGCACTAAAGGTTAAAAAGTACAACAGAAAACGTGATGTAAAATCAAGAGTACAGATCTGCATCAGAAACCAAGTAAAATTTTTCCAAACAATTAAACACTTCATCAACTAAAGGTGGCTACATTTCAAAGTATTTGTTAAAAACTCTCGGCCAAGACTTCTCAACACATGCAGCATTGGCAAAGAATACTCTTAGAAGTTAATCTACAACTTCATACAACCTCAATCCCTAAGCTATAATGGTTCAGTTATAGAAGAATCTTAACACATGGTTTCATAATTTGAACTAATAATGGACTTACTAAACTTGTCTGCACAAGAGTAACTACAAAGTGTGATCTGAACTGTCTTAGGTAAAGGGAGACAAGCTAAGCAGGAAAAGCTAGTGACCACTAGAAAAGGAGGCAGTCCCTTTGTGATTTTGTTTAAAATACTTTTAACTGCTTTTGTGATGCAAGCAAAACAAAGTAAGCACATGTAGCAATTGATTACAGCCCAGTGAAGGGAAATCATAAGCTTTGCCCTAATCATAGCAATATAATTGCCCTCTCCCCATAAGGAGCAACTGCTGCTGCCAGTCTCCCTCCCATAAATTTTACGAACAAATCCTACAAGTTGAGCAAATTTGGTTTCCTACTGCGACATTTTATATTTCAGCTCTTTCTTAAATTGTTAGCCCTTGGCTACATGCAACTTTTTGAATTTTTTAAAATTGGGTGTCTGTAATTTCAACATTCATTTACATGTCTATTCTGCAGTTTCAAAATTCAAGGAAAATTCAATGCAACTCTGAAGGATGTGAAATTTTGAGCCTGCAAGAAGCCTTTGAAGAGTGCAAACAGTTGCAAAACATTACTCATTAAAACCAATGCACGACGATAATGGTTCCAAAACTTGCCTGTACATCTTCACAGAAATTGGTGATAAAGAATTCTGGGGAAAAGAAAAATGTCATGAATTGGGATGTGTGTCAGGTTGTTCAAGATGTCCCTAACAACCCCAGCACATATGGTAGCTAAGGCATACAATGCTTAGTGTTAAAATTTTTATTTGTCAATTGGATATGCAGATGGTAGTATTACACAAAAACAAATGCTAAGATTTCAACATAAATGCATGCTTTAAGGTACCCAGAAACTGTTGCAGAAAAGCACTTGAAACTGTGCAATCATAACTGATTCAGCACCTTTGAGGATGACACCAAGATTAGAAAACCATGTCTTATTTTCCCCACCCACTCTAGCAGGTAATGACCTTTATTAAAATGTTGTAGGTTACAAGATATTTTCATGGTCAATAAAATGAACATCCAGGATTTTCTTCTTTAATGGGGATAAATCTTATGTAAATGTCAATTCATGCAAACCTGTGTGGTGGTTCTCTAACCCAAATGCTTGTTGGAAGCAATTTTCAGGTTAGGCTCTATCAAACTTCTAAGTAATATTTTGATTGGAGATTCATCCAAAAACTTACTGTGCCATACTGTGCGAAGAAGTTCTTGATGTCGTCATCGCTTAGTTCAGGTACAAGTCCTCCAACAAATATCTTCCCATGCCTTGCCTTTGCCTTCTTTGGATCAACTTTCTTGTTGTTGATAATGTGATCGCCAGCTGACAGGACCTAAACAGCAGGGAAAAAAAACGCCATTAGCTCATTTCAATCAGGAGTTTGGCACTGCTAACCTCACGTGTAGCAAGTACTCTCACCTTATCAATTGAATCTGCTTGTGAGAAGACAATGAATGCAAACCCTCTTGATCGTCCTGTGTTAGGATCAGTCTTGACATTTATACTTTCTATTTCACCATACTGTTGGAAATGTTCCCTCAATTCCTCTGTAAAAGAAAACAATATTTAATTCCACATTGAAGTCTTATACTTGATACATAACACTAATGAATTTACTTCTCAGAGCAAAAAATTAACATCCCAATGTTTCAGTAGCAGAACTGACATTGCTTACATCATGGTAGAAATTACGGCATGCTTACGTTAATTCATAACAGTCCAATTAGAATAAGCAATAAAATAGCACAGGATCCTAGTTTTATTCAACTGCTTTTAAAATACTATTAATGAAACCAGAGTACAAGAGCCAGAGTCAATCAGAACACTGACACCATTAATCTAGGCTAAATGTGTTTTTAAAAAGTTTGCAGACATTTGAATTAGAAGATAAAAGAAATGAGATTCACTCATATAAGGCAGAGCTTTGTGGAATGCATGGGAGGTTAATTTTCGTGTTTAAACTTGACTTAGGTAGCATGCACACTTAATTGCCACTGTCATCCATTGATTGCATGGTCTCCATGGCAGGAAATGCACACTATAAGGGCCAAAATGTGGACATCAAGTGCATGCAGAATTTGGTATGTTTAAATGCAGAGTAACCTCAAAACAGGTACAGGACTGCCATTGCCATATAGTGAATTTGCTGAGCAATGAACCCCAAATGCTAAACTGTCTTTCTAAAGTTTGTGCATAAGTGTCAATGCTGCCCTTCAAAGCAAAATGTATCTTAGCATTTCACATGCCATCAATGGCAGTTGGGATTACTAAATTACACCTGGCTGTAAATTCAGCTTTTATCATTTACGCATTTGCTAATATGCCCTTTCCAGTCTAAGCCATACAATTACTCCAAAATTGGCGAGATATTGGATTAATATGGAAGAACAGCTGGCAGCAGTCTTCTCTGCAGCCTACAAAAGTAAACAGGCTCTCAGGCCACACACCAGTGGTAGACAATGTTAGCTTATACATGTGAATCCTTTATGTAACTTCGTAAGGCAACAAGAATTATATATTTTTATTCTTTAATCTTAAAGAATCGCTAACAAATGTGCCACTATTTGGCACTTGAAAATTTGCTCACTGGATATTAGCATTTTGTTTTCACATTGCTGCCAGTATCAGAATACCGACTAGTGTATTTGCTACTTTTCCTCGCCAAGATGCGAGACAAAGCATGCTATGAGAATGTTGCACAAAAAATACAAAATGTTCATTTTTAAAATTCACACACATTGCTAAGAACAGCAACTTACATCTCCAAATAATTTTTTTTAATGGTGAAACTTGCCAAACTTTGGTATTGACCCTGTAAACCAAGTTTAATTTTTTGTTACAAAATAGACAAAATGATGAACGCAGTTTCATATTGTTTTGAGGTTTCATTAATCCATATTAAACCACAATATAAGATTTTCAGTATGGGTTTTGCCTTTTAATTATACTCGTTTAAAGATACCCATTGTGCAAATTTTTTGAAATTTTAATGTATACCATCAAGCCTAAGCTATTCATCATTTGGCAATGTTCAACTTCAGTTATATATTATTGCATCTTAATCTTTGAATGAAAATCACATTAATTCAGGTATTGGTTAACAATACTTCCCCTACTTAGTATACATAGTAGAGAAAGTAAAAAGGTTAGTTTCATTAGTTATCTGGGTAAATGTTACAGCTACTAGTATTTTAGCCATTTTTCTCATGTGCAAATTTTTATAACCCAAATGACTGCCTTCTGTTATGTTCTTCCTCTTCCAGCAGCATCACTATAAATACAATTTCCTATAGTTCCAACTGATAAATAGCTTTCTTCTAGCCACTTATATTAGCAGATTGGAAATTATCTTAAAGTAACTCATAACTCAGGGAATCAAAGTGTGTTGCTGTACTATCCTACAGCTCTTTTGCTCCACTCCTAATCGGAACCTAAAAATCTGATATGACACACTTGCATGACTTTCTCTAGAATTTTACACTATTTTTTACAAAGGCTTATTCTCCATCTACTTCATGTTAATTGAGATAAACCATTTGCAGAAACTATCTTATTGCTAATTTCCTTGCAGGTACAAGGGGAATATGTTAGGCTTTAAAACGACAGTCAAAGCTTTTAAGGGCTGGTTGCTATATAGAGCATTCCATTCCCTTTGCATGTCCAGGACAAAAGACAAATTAAAAAAAAAAAAAAAATCGCTTTGAAGAAAAGTATAAATACTGGAAAATTCAAACAAGGAATATCTTGGAAATGGTTCAACCAAGGGAAAAAAGTATTATACAAATTATGTACTTTAAAGAAATTAAGATTTCTTTGTGTAGTAAAATTTTGTCTCTTCCATTTGCCAGTTATGCAGTATCACACATAATGAAGAGGACTTAGGGGACATTCCAAGAAAATTCAAGATACACATTTCATTTACCATGAGAATATCTTCAACATATGATAGTGATCAAAATTGTTGGAGCTACTTTTGAAAAAATCGAAGTGTTCCCATAAAGGGTAGTATAGTGGGGGCCGACCTACCTCTGTTTTCATTTGAGTTATGCTGTTCACATGCATCGACTTTTTTTTCTAAAAAGAGCTTTTGTTTATTCAGGGGATATCAAAACATGTTTTTTCATAGCATTCTTGGAATCAAATTTTTGGGTGGAATGCAATACTTCCTCTATTTACTATACATAGTAAAGAATGTAAAACCGAGGAAAATTTGTGAACGAAGCTAATGAACACAATCACTATTTGAACCCAAAATTCTTAAAATAACTTTGTTTTTAATAAGATACTAGGTAATGCAACATTTACCTTGCTATTAAAATTTCTCTTAAAAGTTATGTTGGTAGCATTATTTACCAATGCTATCAGATGGAACATTGCTTACTCCAGTGTAATCAGCAATGATGGGATCATATTTATACTTTCTCTACTACGTATAGTTAAGTAGGGGAAGTATTGTATTCCACCCAAAAATTCGATACAGAGATTTCACCGGAAATACATGTTTTGAGACCCCCTGAATCCAAAAAAAAAAAAGCATTTTTGGAAACATGTCCGTGTGTGGACACCATAACTCAGAAACGAACAGTCGGATAAACACCAAACTTGGTATTTAGGTTCAGTATCTTCCAGAGATGCTACACAAAGGTTTGTAAGAAAATCCCCCACCCCAGACTAGCCTTTACTTGGAGCATTTTTCGAAATGTTTAATTTTCTCAAAAATGGCTATAACGATTTTGATTAAAACATTATGTTTTTAAGATATTTTTATGACAAAATTTATATCTTGAATTTTCTGGGAATGTCTCCCAAAGTATTCTTCATTGTGAACGACTTTTGCATAACTGGTAAACCATAAGAGATAGACAAAATTTTACTACACCAAAAATTTAGATCGCATTAAAATACACAATTTGTCATACATTTTTTTTGTTGAGTGAACCGTTTGAGATATTGCTTGTTATTCCCTTAATTTTCTAATACTTAAACTTTTTCTCAAATTCGTTATTCATTTCTTTATGGCCTGGACATGCAAAGAGAACGAACGGAATGTGCCACATAGCAACCAGTGCTTAAAATATTTGACTATCGCTTAAAACCTACCATATTCCCCTTGCATCTACAAGAAAATTAGCAATAAGATTGACATCTCGATATCTTGATTAACATGAAGTATATGGAGAATAAGCATTTTTAAAAATAGTTTGTACAAGAGGAGAGAAAATCGTGTAACACATCAGATTTTTGTTTATGTAGTATGCATAGATCAGAAGTATTTATTTATAAACTAAAAATAAATGCATATTCGATCAGTGGACCAATCATGTACATGTTAGGAGTCTGCTTCTTAGCTATACTATACATATTGCTGCAGCAAGCAATTCTGCAACTTCCGTGTCTGTGGTAGTTTATGTAAGGCATGCGAAACTAAGGTATCAGCCAAAGAAAACTTACTGTTAGGCAACATATGGGTTACGATAAACATATACAGGCAGTGCAGCTAGCAAGTAAGAAAACCAGACAACTTTTACTACAATAAAGTATATCCATGAAGGAGAATATATCAGATCCTTTGAGAATTTTTTGAAGCTTTAGTTTCTAAAAACATCCCATTTTGGACATTCAACAATGCAAAATTAAGTTCCCTAGACTACTATTCAGACAACCTATCCCAGACAAATTAACTCTTCAGAAGAACTACCTTCACAATGGTACACCACCACTAGCATGATACAGGGGAGAAAGATTTTTATATAGACAAAACAAGTTACGTAGAAGATTGTTACGTGGCTAACAATCATTGATATATTGGAGATCAATGGATCAAATTTTGTTTCTGCTTACAAGCAAGGTATAATGTGCTGACTCTGAAAAAAGCTTCGGTGCACATTACTTGCCTAGCATATGCTATGCATAGGGTAGCAGAGGAGGTTAGTATATCTCAAGTAGATTGCTTAGTGTCGTACAAAACTTTTGCCAAGCCTCCCCCCTTCGTTAAAACTTTTTTTTATGCTTCGTACGTTTCGACATACCATTGTCCTTAATTTTATTAACCAGATGGCTATCAGTTTCTCTACTTGAAACTGGAGTATCAAGAAATTTCTCCTGAAATTGTCTACACCTTTGAGATGCACAATGTCAACATCCCTTGCAGCATGATAAAGCAGTGACTGAAGCACATTATGGCACAATGTCAACATCCCTTGCAGCATGATAAAGCAGTGACTGAAGCACATTATGCCAGTTGAGATTTGAAAAGTGCCAAGGTCACTGCAGTACAGCTTGCTATGTACAATAGAACGTGCTAAAAAGGTAGCTGAAAAACTGGATAAGACTGAATTTAAAGCATTTAATGGATGGTTGGCCAAAGCCATAAGATAGCTTTTTAAAAGAACTTTGTGGTGAATCAAATGACATTCATATTGAAACTATCGCTGATTGGATTGCTAAACTACCTTCAATAATTGGATAAGCAGAAAACAGCAAATTGTGACAAGGCGGGATTACCCTTCCGTGCATTGCCAAATAAATCATTGTGTTTAAAAGGAATCTTCCTTAAACAGTAAGCTATGTTTAGCGGAAATGTTCGACAGCCATGTTCAATTCCGCTGAAGACAGGTTATACTGAATATAGCCGGTATGTGACCTCGCCTTAAAATGCTAAATGGAAAATGAATTTTTGTGCACTCCATGTCATTTGTAACAGGCCAATGTTTTTCTTTTCCCCCTCTCTTTAACTGCTTCCAACTAAAACATTTTGCAAGTTAACATCAAAATTGAAAAGAATTAACATTCTGTAAATGCAGATCCATTTACTATTTCAGGTTCCTCTAGACCCGAGCATCACTCCTTTTTAATAGTATGTTTGTAGCATTTGCTTGTTAAAGGCAATAGCTAGTTTTGAGTTGCCTTGTCTCTGTGAGCTTGTGACCAGATAGAGCTTTAGTGGCTGTTTAGATCACAAATTGTTTCTACAGTGATGCCATACTGGCAAACTTGTGGCTGAGGTAGTTTATGGTGCATATCAGTTATGTGACAAGGTCAAGGCTACAACACTTGGCATTGTTCATCTCATTGTGAGGAGACTGCTTATTCAAGAGTCATATTGGCCACTTATTTTAGTCATAGCCACCTTAGAGGTGAACCTCTTGCCTGTCTCCATTGCAGTTTGCCCTTAATGGTGAAGCATTTCCTCACCCAGTGTCGTTACTATTAAATCTTTTGTGAACTTGGATTTTCTCATTTAACTATGGTTTTAGGGGAGACTGCCTCTATCATAACCTTTATCGCTATGTTAAATTCAGTGGTTTGCTTGCAAAGATTTTACCGTGTAATTTTTGGTGTCAAAAAACAGATGAAAAGCTTTAACCATTAAGACTTCCTAAACCAATCATAAGGCAGCAGTTTGGGTGGTCTATGACAAAGCGGAACTGGAAGCAGCTCGGCTGCCAGATGTAGCCATTTCCAACCACGTGTTTGTGAATCTCTAGCACGTGCATCAATTTGTTATTTGCAAGCTAATATTGTTCATTGTTATATTTGTGGTTATTGTTCATTTATACATGTTCATTCGTATTATTTATAAAAGGCTTATAATGGGACAATGTCAAAAACCATGTCGATCACAAAATGGAAATCCTTTGCATCGAGATGTGCTACTTATTAGGCATTGAAACTTAGGACATGAGAATTCTTTAAAGAGTATGTGAATGTTCATGGGCATGCCTCTATTCCTGCTGATAAAGCTATACAACGAACTGTAGCAGCTCTTTAACTAAGCACGAGAACTTATTTGCAAGGGAGTGAAACTTCCAGAGAAAGAGGACAAAATTCCTGAACCATCTGGAACGTAGCGTGAGTGAAAACTTATCGCAGTTTATAATTTGTTTAGTTTTTTCTCAATGCAGCAGGAACATTTGCATTCTATTTCCATATTGCCAAAAGTGCTAATTTACGTTACAATGTTTATTGCAGAGTTATTTTCAATTAGCAACAATAATAGCTATTACTCAATGACATTTGCTGCTTGTGTACACTTTGTGTGCAGCTTAGACACGATAGAAAGGAGAACAATCAGCTGTTTACTAACCACTCTGGCAACATTGCAACCACAACATAGCCATTACGCAAAGCCACATGAACTGTTAAGTGCAAAGATTCAACAGCGGGGGTATAATAAGTGTGTTTAGGTTGACTCCACCTTTCATCAAATGTACTTGCTTCATTGAGTGTGATTCCGCCACTTTTTGGAAGTAAAATTAGTTAAATATATCCATATTCAAAACAATACATTGTTTGTTAAATGCATGGAAAATGCAGTTATAAATCGTGAAGCTATTCAATGTTAATCTTAAACATCGCTATCATTACTACGTAATTCTAGTAGTAATAACAGCTGTTTGAGTAGCGCAAAACTAATGACCAGTGCCACTCTCTAGCTATAGATTTATCCATGTTGAGTACATAAGAAACACAAAGGAATTACAGGGTTAAGCAAGCAGGATTAGTGGAAAAAACAAAAAAAAAATAATTAAATCACTATATACTCTAATCCTCAGCAAACAAGCAGTTAAATCAGTACTACAGTTTTAAAATCAACACCAGAAACTACACAATTAAATGTTTGTAAGGAAACCACCAAATTTAACAAAACAAAACAAAAAAGGGTTACGACAGAGGCAGTCATCTCTTAAAACCATAGTTAAATGAGACAATCCAAGTTGATCACAAAAGGTGGAATAGTAACACTGGACAAGGAAATGATACACCATTAAGGGCACACTGCAGTGGAGACAGCAAGGCAGGGGTTCACCCCTAAGGACGTAGCTAAGACTAAAATAAGTTGCTATGAATGAGAACCTCACTATAAGATGAAACAATGCCAAGTATTGTAGCCTTGACCTCACCAAGTAATTCTGATTCGCACCATAAACTACCTCAGCCACAAGCTTGCCAGTAAGACATCACTGTAGAAACAATTTGTGTTCTGAACAGCCACTCAAGTTCTCACAAGCTGCAGAACCCGAAGAAATTCCAACAAATGTGAATCCCAAATACCAATTCACTGAGCATTGGCTCATCTAGAAAAAGCAACATTTGTCCACAGGCAACTCAAAACTGGCTATTGCCTTTAAAATGCAAATACTACAAAGAAAACACACTTATTAAAAATCTGATGTGTTACACTCACATGACTTTCTCTACTCTTGTACAAACTCTTATTCTCCATCTACGTCATGTTAATCGAGATAAACATTTGCAGAGTCTATCTTATTGCTAATTTTCTTGTAGATGTAAGGGGAATATATATTTACAAGGGCAATTTGGAAATACAGTAGCCTTTAAGCACATATCTCTTAATAGCTGGTTGCTAGGTGCAGCACCATTCCCTTTCCCACAGATTAATACTCTTTGCATATCCAAGATATAAAAATGAATAACAAATTCCCATTTGAGAAAATAAGTATTGAAAAATTTTAGGGAATAACAAGTAATATCTCCAAAATGGTTCATTAAACAAAAAAATTAAATGACAAATTGTGTATTTGAATGCGATCTACATTTTTTGTGTAGTAAAATTTTGTCTACCTATTATGGTTTAACAGCTACGCAAAAGTCGTTCACAATGAATACTTTTGGAGACATTCCCAGGAAATTCAAAATATACATTTTATTTGTCATAAAAATTTCTTAAACATATATTTTAATCAAAATCGTTAAGAGCCATTTTTGAGAAAATTAAAATTTTCGAAAAATCTTCCATGTAAAGGGTAATCTGGGGGGGGGGGATTTTCTTGAAAACCTTCGTGTCGCATCCTTGGAAGATACTGAACCTACCTAAATACCAAGTTTGTTTATCCGACTGCTCGTTTGAGTTATGCTGTTCAGACAGACATGTTTCCAAAAACGCTTTTTTTGGATTCAGGGGGTCTCAAAACATGTATTTCTGGTGAAATCTCGGTATCGAATTTTTGGGTGGAATACAATACTTCCCCTACTTACTATACATACTAGAGAAAGTAAAAAAGGAGTGATGCTCAGGTCTAGAGAACCTGAAATAGTAATGGATTTGCATTTACAGAACGTTTATTCTATTGAATTTCGATGATTGATAACTTGCACAATGTTGGCTTAGTTGAAAGCAGTTAAAGCAGGAAAAAACATTGGTCTGATACAAATGACAGAATTGCACAAAAATTTTTCATTTGGCATTTGAAGGTGAGGCCACAGACTGACTATATACATAGCAAGCTGTACTGCAGTGACCTTGGCAGTTTTCAAATCACAACTGGCACAATGTGCCTAAGGTTATCCATCAGCTGTTCTTCAGTCACTGCTTTATCATGCTGCAAGGAATCTTGACATTGTGCATCTCAAAGGAGTAGACAAGGAGAAATTTCTTGGCACTCCAGTTTCAAGTAGAGAAACTGATAGACATCTGGTTAATAAAATTACGACAATGCTATGTCGAAACTTAAGCAAAAAAAAGTAAGTACTCTTAAATGCATGTTACTATCACTTGTAACAAGGGTGTTACGGCATGAAAAAACTTAAGTGTGCAGGGCACATATATGCTATATGTGGCCTCACTATAGAATGATCGCACCTATGTGGTTTTGCTCCTTGTTTCAGTTTTTGGGTAAATTGCCTTATCTCTGCCTGCACTAGCAACTGAAGTGGTCTTACGCTTGCTCGAATGTAATGCTGCCAACATATGAATGCCACCGAAGCTATAAGATACTCAGCCTCAAGGCATAGTCAAGAGATTGAGGGCCCTCAGCCTCAAAGCGTAGCCGAGGGATGTTTTTAGGAGAGGACAGGGCATAGCCAAGGGATCTGCGTGTCTAAAACTAATGATTCACGTTCGACCTGCACCTGTGTCAAACAAAGCTGCTAACGTTGTGAGACGTACTACGTAGAATCAATACTTTTACTTTCACTATGTTACGTGGCCACTTCTGATATTTTTTTTATGGATGCTCCAACTACTATGGTCCTTAGTGTCCCATTCTATATTGGGCATGAAAGATCGGTAATTTTGCTCAGAGGCCTCTATCAGACTTGAGGTTCTTTTATGTGCCGTAAATCTGACACAGGACCACCAGCTTTACTTCCCTTCCGAAGGAAGCCGTGGTAAGGATTTTTACGCCCGAAAAAATCCATTGCCCTCCACCGGGTTTGAACCCGCAACCACACCAATACTTTGAGGCCCATTAAAGTACAGCTACCGAGGAAACAGACATGTGGCAATTCCCCCCTCCCAAAATCACTTAGGTGTCTTTCAGAACAGGCAGGCATTCTTATGGCTCTATGCGAAAATTTACGAAATTGCTGAAGTTAAAACCATATGGCACATGCTCTTCAACCAGGTGATCCTGTAATTAGGTGCACATTTTGAGGAGTTTCAATAGTATACACAATGGCCCATATTTAATATTTTTCACGGACTAGACTTGGTTCGCCATGGATGTGTGCACACAAAATAAGTCATTGGAGCATGACAAACCTAATATTGTTAATGAAGTATCCTTCAAGATGAAAAAATTGGTGTATGTTGTGCATTGGGCAGAGAAGTTATAGGGCCAATTTTGTTTTTAGAGTCAACAGCTAACACCCATACATCCCCCATCCTAACCTGCGATTTCTATCTCTAGGGTAAGTTAAAACAAAGTGTATAAGACAAACCCACACTATGGAAGAATTAAAACAAAATATCCGCCAAGAAATTGCCAGCATTTCTCAACGTGAACTACAGTGAGTGATGCAGTTTCCTAAAGAGGTGCCAAAAATGTTCACAAAATGTAAATATCCACAACACTAATGAAAGCTGTTTACCACACATCCACAATTGTGGCAAAGCATGTGGAAGCTATTAGCAGCCAATCACTTTCATAAAGTCTTGTGTTTACCCTCAGATTTTATTGCTTTACACACACAAAGTCTCAGTACAATAGAATTTATTGTAATGCAAGTTAAAGATAAGGTCATGTTTACATACAATATTTAAAATGTTGGCTTTTCTGCACAACTAGGGTACATTAGAAAAAAAAAAAGATTTAACCTTTGAGAGTGGTTAAATTGGTGCATTTTGGAGTACTGTTATGGTAACCGTTCCATAAATAATTGGCAAATCATTAGGTTTTCAAGACATGCAGATCCCATAGGTAACATGGCTGCAACAGCTATACTTCTATACATCTAAAAACATCCCTCAGCAGCTTAAGGTCCACTAGCATCTCCAGCCTATGAGAAACCTAGGGATTGGAATGCCATCACTTTGGCAGATCCTATGGGTAAATTGCCTTACTTGCACCGGAATTAGCGACTGAAGTGGTCTACAGATGGAACTGCATCTCATTCCGACTTTAATGCAATGCTGGCAACATGAATAATGCCACCGAAGCCAGTAAGATACTCAGCCTTAAAGCGTAGCCGAGGGATGTTTTTTTTAGGAGAGTGTAGCAAGTTGCAGCTGATAGGCAACTGCGAAGCAACGACAGGGTCTAGCTGAGGGATCTGCACGTCTAAAACTCCTCCAATGATTCACGTTCACAGAAACAGCACTTCACATATTTAGTGCACTTCACTTTTTATTTAGGTTGGCAGTACCTACTTTGCATGTGATTTATCGGAAAAATGGCTACGTTTGTGTTTCTGACGCGATTTGCCTATATAAAAAAAACGGGCGTGCAGGTGGGCACCAGATATAGAAGAGACCACATGTTTCAACTCACTCCTAAGGTAATTTATTCACTTATACCTAATATAGGTCGGTGCAAGTAAGGCAATTTTGCCAATCCTACTAATCCAGGTTATCCAAAATTTCTAGTGGCTCACCCAATTACTGAAACTTTCAGTTTACTGAAAGTTTATAGGGACTTACTGTGATCAACAAGTGTTCCAACTGCAATTCTGCCCTGCACCTCTTGTAGAATTAGTATCCACTTAAAGAGTTTATCCCAGGAAAACTGAGTAGCGAGTGTAATTTAAGTAAACAAGACCTAGCTGAATTTTAAACTGAACAAAAACGATATGGCCAACATTCAATATGGCTACATGCACGGTACAGATATATTATTTCAACCTGACATGGCAGAATCCAGGAGAAGATAGCCTGGGGCAGGGGGGGGGGGGGGGGTGACAGTATTCCACTTGCATGGAAGTTGCTTGGAATGCATATCATCCCAACTATTCAGTATAGATAAGATCAGGAGACAAAAAGGGCATAGAAAGACCAGCAATCTTTAAATTATACTAAATTCTTGTGCGGACATGGAAATAATTTAGTAACATACTTAAATCTTGTGTCACATGCTAGATAGTTGAGCAAAATACATCATACTTTTGCCCACCTAAATTA
Organism: Deroplatys truncata; assembly: GCA_030765065.1. Classification (NCBI taxonomy): domain Eukaryota; kingdom Metazoa; phylum Arthropoda; class Insecta; order Mantodea; family Mantidae; genus Deroplatys; species Deroplatys truncata. The sequence continues at coordinate 300,627,485 of CM060975.1, read as the reverse complement.
GGAATAAGTGAAAAATAATGAAATTAATTACCTTTGGAGTGAGTTTAGAACATGTAGTCTCCCCAATATCTGGTGCCCACCTACCCACCCGTTTTAGGTGGTTTACTTATATAGGCAAATAGCGTGAGGAAGACAACAAACGTAGCCATTTTTCCATGCAAAGTGGGTACTGCCAACCTAAATAATTAGTGAAATGCACTGAATATGCGATGTGCTGTTTTCTGAACGTGAATCATTGGAGGAGTTTTAGAATGCGCAGATCCCTGGGCTACGCTGTCATCGCTTCGCAGTTGCGGCCACAACTTGCTGCACTCCTCTCCTAAAAAAACATCCCTCAGCTACGCTTTGAGGCTGAGTATCTTACCGGCTTCGGTGGCATTCATATGTTGACAGCATTACGTTACAGCAGCATAAGACCTAATGCAGGCAAAACTATGACAATTTACCGAAATTTGAATTTGCCTCTAACCTGCTCTGCTATAGAAGCTGTGCTTCCCACTCTACATCTGAATTAAATGTCTGCCACCTCAAAACATGTTTTGGACTATTCTGTACCCGGATAGGTATTGAATTTTACAAAACTTATGGAATCGGTGTTTTTATATGTACACTAACTTCTTAAAGAACACAGGAGTTAATTTACTCAATATTGGAACCTTCTTGGCAACGACTTAGCAATGGCTGGCATCCTGTAAGCTATTAATGCCAACACGATGAAACATGTGGCAAATGGAATGTTGCAAAGCAATGTAAAAGTTAGCGAAAGTGAGGTGATAAGGGCGTAAACTGAGAGACTAAACATGACCTGCAACAAATGTCACCTCAGATTCTCAACTTTTTACTTTCTCTATCACGTACCCGTAGAGAAGGTATTGCATTCGACCAAAAATTTCAATAGAAATACATCTTTTGAGGCACCCTGAATCCAAGGAAATCATCTTTAGAAAAAAGTCCAGGAGTGTGTGAACACCGTAACTTAAAAGCGAAGTCTCATACATACCAAAGTTCATATTTAGGTTAGTATCTTCTTAAGATGCAAGTAACATTTTCAAGAAAATCCTCCACCCCAAACTACCCTTTACTTGGAACATTTTTTGATATCTTTCATTTTCTTAACAATGATTCTAACGATTTCGATTAAAATACACGTTAAAGCTTTTTACATGACAAAAGTATATCTTGAATTTTTGGCTAAATTGTCATACTGTTTCCCCGCATTTATACGTGAAGTAAACTGAGGATTCACGAAAGTAATTACCTTACTTGTGGAAGTAGTTGTATATGAAGTCGGTGGGGCATAAATCTAAGGTTGGAACGCGAATTGTTTGTGCATCACTGAAATGGTGTAATTAGCAAAGTTACTAGAGTAAACGCGGTCATCTTCACGGTAAGACTGCTGCAGATTCGGAAATGCCAACTGCAGTACGAATTAGGTAATCCGCTAAGTGAAGGTGTTGGTATGCTGGTTGTTGTTAATTTCACAGCCGCTTAAAATAAGAGCGCGAATGATTCAGAGTCAGCTGAGAATACAGAAGAGAAGAAAATGGCTTGCAGAGGGTGTCAAATATGCAAGCGGAATTGGTAGGCTTTTAATTGTTCAACAAAATGTTCCGTGCAAGGGGTAATCTTGCGTGGGAGGATTTCATTGAAAACCTTTGTGTCGCATCTCTGGGAGATACATAACCAAAATACCAAGTTTCGTGTTTATCCGACTGTTCGTTTCCGAGTTATGCTGCTCACAGATGGACATGTTTCCCAAGATAAATGGCTGACGTTTACGTTCCGTGAATTCAGATACGTAAGGTTATACACCAAAAAACCCCAAAGGGAATAAGTTGGGGATGTATCTGTGCGATTGGCGGCATTAATTTTTCTGATGTTGGTTGCATTGCGTTGAAGTCAGAAAATGACAGACAGTGCCATCTGTATGAGACACAGTGCCATCTGTTGTATTTTTAAGATACAACCGCAGTCGCTAATGCGGGCAAAAGTGACACAAACGAGGGAAACAGTATGACAATTTACCCGAATTTTTTAAAAAATAGCCCGTGAAGTCCTCTATTCAGAAGGAATTTTGTATAATCTTGTGGAACTTTTAAACGTTAAGCGATAGACAAAAACAAAACTACAAAAAAGCACATCTTTTTAGCCACTTAGGGCCCTAAATAAGCATCAACTGCTAAGTTCATTGTTTGTAATCCATTTCCCTTTCAGATGCTGGTAGCACATATTACCTTCCGCTAATTTTTCACTGCGATGTTGGCAGCAGAATCACGACAGCAAGTCACCAGGATTACCTCGTTTTGCTTAAAGTATATTGATTGCGAAAATTGAATAAAATGTATTTCATAAATGCCCTGAAAGAGTTGAGCAATTGGCACTTTACGAATTATTATACGCTTCCCAGACATTCGGGAAGCATGTCACTTTGTAAAGGCGTGTAGGACGGTTCCATAAGTTTTGTAACATTTCATAGTAGCTGCCCAGACGAATAACGCCCCATGCTTTTTCTAACAACGATGGCAATACATCCAGATAGGCATTAGATTTTATTCTGAATTGTCCCTCTTACACCTACGCAGCACACACCATAAATGCAATCTGAGCTTTTAGTGCTAAAACCAAAGAATACCCTAGAATCTAAATACTAATGTGAATAGAACTTACTATCTGTGGTTTCCCAACTAAGTCCACCGACAAAGAGTTTTCTGAAAAAGAAGGTTAAAATAATATTAGTAATGTGAAGTTTTTAACTTCCAAAAAGGTGACGTTAATTTTTTCTTTTTGCACAGAAAATTGAATACTTGACATTATGTACTTTAGTCTGTACACCATTTCAACTGCAGCAAACTGAACTGAACTCACTAAGTTCAAATGGCATCTGGAAAAATCTTGAGCAAGAGAAAAAAATCTGTAAGAGTTTAAAGTGAAGGCTTGGGTGACAAAATATGGTATTAAAGCAGGTTAACATGAACAACTTTTAACAAAAATGACTCAAAATCAGTAACAAGAATGATTATGGTCAAAGTACTTAAGTGGCCCATCAAACAAAAGCAAACGGCCCTATAATTGACCAATAACCAAATGCTTGATGAGTTTACTTTATGACCACAAGAAAGTAACCCAGGAATAAATACCATGGGTCAGCGGGCTGAAGTCAGCGACCTTGCATCTTGCCTTATGAGGATGAGGCACCTGAAGGAGAGGAAGGCAGGTTAGTTAACAAACTCAACAACATACATTCCCCAAGTACACTAACTTAGTTTCTTAAAAACCTTAAATTACAAGTACAAATCAATTACTCCTCTGCTGGGAAGCCGAATTTCGCATGTTCAGCATTCTGGTAAAACTCTGCTCCGAATCAAACACTGTCGGCTGAATGTGAAGAAAGAAATTGTGGCTCAAATTTATGATTTATAATGGCATGACTTAGATAACATTTACAATATTGAGCAGTTTTCTGAAACGAGTAATAGAAATTGAGTAGGTATCGGCATTTATTACCTTTTACAATCTCTATTCGGGAATATGCAAGGAAGGTAGATGTACTATTAAAAATTAAGTTATGATTGCTTTAGACAACTAGGACTATGAATAAGAGCTCTTCAAACATTTTACGGGCCACTTTTTGATGATGTTTTAATCCTTATACATAGTCCATTAAGCACTATTTAAATTATAACTTTAAAATTTGCATTTGATGGTACACTGATCACAGAACCACTCCCATAGAAACAAAATCCGGTAAATTCTGCTGAAAAAGAAATACTTGATCTATATTACAAATTGATAATCATTTACAAAACACTGGTACACACAAAATGAAATTTCAAGCTTATCTGAAAATTTTCATGCAAAATACTCAAACCTGTAAATGTGGAAACAAAGTATGCAGTCCTCTTCACAAATTTTCCGACTCGTGTGTTCAAACAAGCCCAAATTACTATTTTTGGAGGGAGGGGGATGTGGTTCGTAAACTTAAAATTATTGCTGTATGTGCAATAGTACTTCTCACCTTCCAGCTATTCCCAAATCGCTTTAGCAATACTTTTTAGAAACGCACAGCCATTTTATCGCGCTACTTTGCCGCCCGGCAGATTAGCCGCCATTTTTACCAAAGTAGTACAAAGCGGACCCCAGCACAACAGATTGAGATTTGTATTTTCATAAATCATTAAGCCAAACCAAATTTATGTAATCAAGTAATATAATTTGTACATTACTCAATATGTAAATAGTCTTAATTACTTAAAATAAGCTTAAATTCCATGGATGATTACAGATAATATTTGATGCTTGCAAGACATGAGATATGAAACTGTAATATAATTACTCTGAAAGCTTTAATTTTTACAAAATCTATATTCTGCGCTAAATACACTTACACTAAACTTACAAACTTCATTTTCATTTGATCAATTAATCGAAAAGCTGGCGCATACCTGTCATCGTCTCGCCCCGGTGCTTCAGCACTACCACTATCGGCAGGAGCATCACCTCCGCCCGTTTCTTCATTTCCACCTTCACCATTCATTTGTTGGTCTTGTTGATCGTACTGTTGTTCACCTCCATCTTGCTGAAATTCACCATTACCCATTTCATATTCCTGATTTTCCGCCATTTCTTACCACAAACTTGAACACACGTCTTCTCTCAATGAACGCTGAGGATGAAGAGATCAGTGGAAGAAGAAGCTTCCGTGGCCAATACGCAAGTGCTAACTCGCTCTCTGCTATTCTTCTCTGAACTTCGCGTTTATGCGACTGGTCGGTGAACCTATAACCGAAGCCAATTCAAACGACGCGTGTGTATCCTTCCGCGAGGTGGTTAACACCAACAAGAATATAATTCCCAAGAAGCTTTTAAGTCCTCCCATATTTACAGTGAACTGCCAGACATTCTACTTTATGGAAAGTATATGAATATTTTTTTGAATTTTAAAACAAATATAAAACAATTATATAAACTCTATTTAAAAAATAAAAATAGCAATGAGAAAAAATCGATCGCTTTTGGCGCGACATGCAGATGAATTACGTTTCACTCTAAGATTGGCCAGCATTCTAAACAAATTACACGCGCTAAATATGAAGCGCTGCAAATATGACGGAAATGTAAAGACGTGCCACGGATGAGTAAAATATTAGTAGGGCGTACTCTAGGAAAGTTATTAATGAGAGAGGAAGTAAATACTTAAATAAAACGTCCCATGTTAATTTGTACATTTTAAATTGTTATCAGCTTCTCAAAAACATCTCATTTGTTCAAAATTAGTACATAAAGTATGAAGTAATAACAAACCGTGACGCGAGAGCCAATGAAGTGCCAAGGCTTACAAAGTAGAGAAAACAGTTTAAATAAAAACATAATGAGACTGCCTCTGCGGTCGAGTGGTCAGCGTTCTGAACCCTCAACCCATAAATCCAGAGTTCGATTCCCGTTGGGACGGGGAATTTTTCTTTAACTAGAATCACGCTTTAACTAGACCCACAGAGTTTGGAAGTGTGAATGTGAGTGCCTTTATGTTTAATGTTAAAATGACTAAAATAAACGTTAAGAAACCCTACAGTTCGCGAGCTGTAACACCGTGATTTGTTTTTCAAGTCAAAATCCCCAATGTGACCAAAGAAGATAAAGGTGGCTCTACAAGTGAAAAATCTGATGTGTTACATGGCTTTCTCTACTCTTGAACAAACTAATTTTATAAACGCTTATTCTCCATTTATTTCATGTTAATCAACATAAACATTTGCAAAAACTATATTATTGCTAACTTTCTTGTAGGTGCAAGGGGAATATGGTAGGCTTTAAGCGATAGTCAAATCTTTTAAGGGCTGGTTGCTATGTGGAGCATTCTATTCTCTTTGCATGCCCACGAAATAAAAACAGGAATAACGAATTCCCATTTGAGAAAAAGTAAAAGTATTGGAAAATTCAAACAAATAACGAAGAATATCTCGGAAATGGTTCACTCCAAAAAAAAATGTGCCTGACATAAATTGTGTGTTTTAACGAGCTCTACATTTTTGTGCAGAAAAATTTTGTCTATCTCTTACGGTTAAACAGTTATACAAAAGCCATTCAGAAAGAAGAGGACTTTTGGGGACATTCCCAGGAAATTCAAGATATACATTTTATTTGCCATGAAAATATCTTAAACTTATGGCATTTTAATCAAAATCGTTAGAGCCATTTTGAGAAAATTAAAATTTTCGAAAAATGTTCCATGTAAAAGGTAATCTGGGGTGAGGGGATTTTCTTGAAAACCTTCGTGTCGCATCTCTAGACGATACTGAACCTAAATACCAAGTTTGGTGTTTATCCGACTGTTCGTTTCTGAGTTATGCTGTTCACAGACAAACACACACACGGACATGTTTCCAAAAATACTTTTTTGGATTCAGGGGGCCTCAAAACAGCATTTCCGGTGAAATCTCGGTATCGAAATTTTGGGTGAAATGCAATACTTCCCCTACTTACTATACGTAGTAGGGAAAGTAAAATGTAGGTAACCAGAATAATTATCACAGCCTCAGCTCAAAAAGCACTGCATTTTGTTCAAGCTGATATCCAGTAGCAGCACAGTGCATAGCCGTGTAACAAGAAACAGACAGAATTTAGATTACCAGAATTTACCACAAACTCCTAGATATAAAAATGTTTAATAACTTTTCCAAATTACAGGGAAACTTCTCTTTTAAATGCATTTAAAAGTTAATTCCGTTTACTCTCTCAACAAGATTTTGGATACATGCATCAATGCAGTAGTGGCTCGTGACTATATACATTTTAGGTGTTCACAAAATTTTAGAGTCTGCCGTGAAAATGTGAAATATCTGCTCCATGGGTTATGATTATGAACAAATTGATACAACTGCAGCAGCTCACAACAATAACAATAATGTATAGGTTGTCTGACAAAAGTATTGTTTTGTGAATGTTTGTTGCTGTGTACATAATTAAGTATAGCGTTGTAGGGCAAGAACGAAGTAATGTGTAAATTAAATTAAAGTTGAGAGACTGGATGGTGTGGAATAACCGGGAGAAGATTCCGTGCTCATGCGCGTTACCTACTTCTGTCATAGTGCTACCATCTAGTGGCATTAACGTAAAATTGTAGTGATAGTATGTAAAACAAAGAAAGCTGAAGTTCTACAAGACCTCTGTAGTTCTACACCAAAGTATAAGACCATGGCAGTCCCGGTGATCATGTATGGCAGCGAATCTTGGATAATAAAAGAAAAGGACAAAAGTAAAATTCAATTGGCGGAAATGAGATTTTTACGGAGAACTAAAGGATGCACTAGATTAGACCTAATGAAACAAATGAAACAATTAGAGAAGAACTGAATATTTATAAATTATATGATAAAATTGAAGAAAATAAACATTGTTGGAATGAGCACATGAACCGTATGAGTGAAGAAAGAAGACCATTATTAATTAACAAATATAAACCGCTAGGAAAAAGAGACATCGGATGCCCAAGAAAGAGATGGGAATAAAAAAAAAAGAATGCGAAGACGGAACAGGTGTAATACCTAATCCTTGAAGTGAAGAAGAAGAAGAGTATGTAAACAGCGCGGAAGAAGCTTCGTGCATTCCATCAAGTGTATACGACCCGTACGTATTTGGCTAATAAGATAAGAAGTACCAAAAGGAATATACATAACCAAGAACAAATACATTAACATACTATTATATGCTGACGATATTGTATTAATTGCAAATTCTGAAAATGAACAACAAAAATCAATCTTTTAAATACAATTGGAAAGGATTATAATTTCAAGATATGAATAAATAAAACGAAGACAATGGCATTCCATGGGAAATACCCAGTAAGATGTAAAATAGTAATTGAAAATTGGGCCTTGGATCAAGTTCAGCATTTCATTTATTTAGGAAGTTATATTACTTTTAACCAGGATAAGGGCATGGACATCAAATTACAGAAATATCAGAGTATCTGCGGCACTATAAGCAGACATTAAAAATCACAGAAGAGAAACAAAAATTAAATTTTATAAGGTGGTGGCTCTACCTATTCTATGGTAGTGAATCCTGGGTGATGAAGAGAAAAGATTGTGATCATGTTCAGGATGCAGAAATGAGATTTTTACGAACAGTTAAAGGTTGCACTAAATTGGACAGGATCCCTAATGAAGTAATTAGGCAAGAACTGAATATTTTTGCAGTGAAGGATAAACTAGAAAAACAAAAACAAAAATGGAAAGAAGGATTCCAAAGATAGCCTTACAATATAAACCTATAGGAAAGAGAGACATAGGAAGGCCAGTTAAAATATGGAATTGAGGCCGGAACAGGTCGATTGGCCTAATCCTTGAAAGGCAGAAAAAGATAATTACGACATACTAGTTGCGCATGCGCAAAACCTCCCTAAAACGTGCATAAATCAAGAATCAAGGTGTACTACCGATTTTGTCGTCCTGAGGAGTACAATTTAAACCACGTTTAAACTACCGCATACACGTTACGTTTAATAGCATTCAAAGAAAAAATAATCAATAAATCCGCCAGATGTCAGAAGTTGGTGTTCACGTTTCTGTGCTCTTGTACAGCAGAATCTCGTTCCTCACTTATGAAACAAGGCATTTGATTAGTTTTGCAACCAGGAAATGCTGCGAGCATCACAGGCACTTCTGAATCTACTGGCCTTGGACGCCTCATTTAGCTTCTTTTCTTCATGTTTGTTAAAATTTTGTTAAATTTTGCCAAAATGCTTGAGAGTGTGAACTTTACAAAATATTTTGAATTTAGCTTTTTGGGGGGGAGGAGGATTTAAGTTTATAAACATTTACAAGCACGTCTTGTTACTTTCTCTACTACGTATAGTAAGTAGGTGAAGTATTGTATTCCACCCAAAAATTCGATACCGAGATTTCACCGGAAATACATGTTTTGAGACACCCTGAATCCAAAAAAAAGCATTTTTGGAAACATGTCCGTGTGTGTCTGTGTGTGTGCCTATGAACAGCATAACTCAGAAACGAACAGTCGGGTAAACACCAAACTTGGTATTTAGGTTCAGTATCTTCCAGAGATGCGACACGAAGGTTTTCAAGAAAATCCCCCCACTCCAGATTACCTTTAACATGGAACATTTTTCGAAAATTTTAATTTTCTCAAAAACGGCTCTAACGATTTTGAATAAAATACCAGAAGTTTAAGACCTTTTTATGGCAAATGAATTGTATATCTCGAATTTTCTGGGAATGTCTCCAAAAGTATTTTTCATTGTGAACGACTTTTGCATAACTGGTAAACCATAAGAGATAGACAAAATTTTACTACACAAAAAATGTAGATCGCGTTAAAATACACAATTTATGTCATGTACATTTTTTTGTTGAGTTAACCATTATCGAGATATTGCTTGTTATTCTCTTAAATTTTCCAATACTTATACTTTTTCTCAAATTCGTTATTCATTTTTTTTTTGTCCTGGTAATGCAAAGAGAATGAAATGCGCCACATAGCAACCAGCTCTTAAAATATTTGACTATCGCTTAAAGCCTACCAGTTCCCCTTGCATCTACAAGAAAATTAGCAATAAGATTAACATCTCGATTAACATGAAGCATATGGAGAATAAGCGTTAGTAAAAATAGTTTGTACAAAAGTAGAGAAAGTCATGTGAGTGTAACACATCAGATTTTTTTTTAATGTGTTACTTTATTTTGTACAACTGTAAATCTGAGTAGACACTGAAATTTACAAACTGAAATTTTGGTGTACTGTACAGTGCTAAGTTTACGCACTAATCCATACCAATATTTTAGAAAACAAGTACAAATTTTTTGTAACCTTAATACATTTTTTTATTGTCCGTTGTTAAGTATGTGATACTGTAATCAAAATAATTGTAAGAACCATTTTATTGGAGTAATAAATAATTTACAAAATTGAAAAATAATATTATTATCCCCATAATCATCTCATTCCTCAAACGCCTGAATCAAAGTCCATCTTGACCCCTTCAAGTTGATAGTTCTGGAACAGAGTGGCTATATGAGCAAAATGCAGAGGGAAAGAACAGACTAAAATTAGTCGGCTGTTTCGATGTTACAGCAAAACGAAAATGGATCAGTCACCATCATATTAGGCTTTTCAATGTTTTAACCTCAAAATTGCAACATAAACAAAGTATAAGTACTGATAGATGAATGTTTAAGTGGAGCAATCGATGAAAATTGAGCAAAATCATAAAAAACATTATTAATTTTGGCTTTTTAGTTTACGATTACGTCCGATTCTCTCAGAACGTTTTCGTGAAAATCTTTTTGTTATCGGAGTAAAAATAAGAGAGTTGGGTGACGATTTAAACAACCCTGAGAGAAGGGCATGGTTGAGCAGTTGAGTCTTTTTCTGATATTTCTCGCACTTTGTTGCAACGTTTCTAGAAGTGTTTTTGCAAAATTTGTTGCGCATATGTTAATCAGTTTCTAAATTATGCATTTTAAATAAAAACGTGCAATATTTAATCAAAAATACATAAGCGTTTTTCTAGGATGTAATATTTTAGATATTTTTCAGCATTTAAAATCCTGCTTACAATGCAATTTTTAAGTTATCAGAGTGAAAGTTTGTAGAAGTTTCACCAATGTATGCTAACTAAAACTTCTATGTAGTTATTAATATAAGGCAAATGTGTTACACCACCATGCTCACCCAAGTTTGAAAAGTACCCTATATTTTTTGCAAAATCTGAAATTCATAACTGAACAAAATTATTTTTAAACTGATTAATTTGAAGGTATATTTCAAAGCAAACTCATTTCTAGCTCAATTAGGAACATAACTGTGAAGTGGAAAGGTAGAATCAGATGAACTCTGAAATGTTGTTTAAAAATTATGAAAATTATATCGTAAGCAGCATTTTTTGTAAAATAGCTTAAATTGGTGTTTTAATTCGTAAAATAATTCAGGGACATTCTCATAATTTAGGAACAACTTAACAAATATACACCAAAATTTGTAACCACACTTCTTTATACGACATAAGATGTGAAAAGTTCAGAATACTCTGAGTTTTTTTAAAATTCACAAATCAGTTGCATTAAGAAGCAATGCATCCACGATATCACTAGCACAATCTGACCCTCCACAAAAACAGCCCCACAAAAGAAACATAAAAACAACCTTTAGTGATACAAATATAAAACTACACACTTTGGTGGGTTTTGTTTTTCTTGCCACAACTATTAAGATGCCAAAAATAAAGTATAATCTTAGGTATTAATGCACGTGAGCTAAACCTCAAATGAACCAAATCTCCAAATATGACAACATATTTTGGCCCCAGTTGAGATAATTATTTCACAATGCGGTATGAAGGAATTTGGTTGACGCGTGATGTGCATGCAGCGTTAGAAACATTTTACAAATATCTTCTTGTAAGAAGAATACTTAATCAGTATGCTTTCACTTTAGTTTCGTAAACGAATATATGATTTGATCTTTATATGACTTTATTTTATTAGAAAGCATACGCAGACGATAAATTTAGAGTGGGTTATAAATTCGGACACAATTATTTTTCAAACTAATGATAAATCTTTTTGAGCTTGTAATCAGCACACATACTCCTTTTTGGACACGATGCCTCTCGGAAAATATTCTCTTTTAATTCAGACAGAAAATTACGACTGTCTGAATTTATCCTAACAGATACTTCTCTGAGATTCTTTGCAGATCGCTTCTATTTTAACCCAATGAACATTTTTATATTTGACAATACCTATAGCAGTTAATATAAATCAAACGGATAGCACACAACACTTTTCACTTAATTTAGAAGCAACGCAATGTCACAAAATAAAAGCACAGATCACTTCTTTACCGCACAGCTAAACAAACGCGCTTGGTTGCTTGGATACCGTTTGGATACCGTGAATTGATTCATGAAGAACATCACAACTCTTGCATTGAAATTGTAACGTAGCTTCTAGGGCCGCAGAAATGAAGGAGAAAACGGTATAGTAATCCTTAATTAGCTTTATGAAAGAAACGGGTTAAGAAAACTTTGTAATACAAATAGTAAACTACCTTTTCTTTACACATTGCCTGTGTGTTTTGTTTATCTTTTCAGCCCTTAGTGCTTACCAATGTTTGGCGAACATGCAACAAAATCCGTGCTGCTATATTCCGTGTGGGAATAAACCTCTGGGATTATTATCTCCCTCTGGATCCCGGAAGGAATGCCATTATATCAGGTATCGCAAGAGAAGAGCACGTGTTTTTAGTTAATTTTTCAGAGAACAGTTCATGTTTATTTGTTTCTATTTGTCTGCGATTTTATTCTGGGTTTAACGTCCTTTAACCAGGTGGGTGAAAGAGTTAATGAAATGGGTAACATTATGCTCAAATGAGCCCGGGATCCATTTAGCTTAGTTACTCGACATTCGACTTCTGAATTCGATCTGGGTAAGGTTCATAATTTTTTCTGCCACAGTACCGTAGGTACAAGGGTATACCGGTAGAAGTATTAACTATATTTAAAAAAAATCAGAGATTTCCCCGGAATTGCAGTTTTAAGATCCTCTGTACAGAAAAAAAAAAAATAGAAAAAAAAAGCGTTTTTAGAAAAGGTCCCTGTTTGCGTATGTCTGTAAACAGTTTACCTAAAAAACGAAAAACAGATAAATACCAAACTTAGTATTTAAGTTCGTTATTTTCAAAGGATGCGACACGATGATTTTCAAGAAAATCGCGTCACCCCAAATTATCCTTTACACGGAAAATGCTTTGTTCATTTTTATTTTCTCGAAAATGCCTGTAACGATTTTGATTGAAATGCCATATGTTCAAAAGATTTGCATGAATACTAAAATATATATATTTTGAATCTGCTCATCAATGTTCCTGAATTTTGTAAAACTGGGAAGATCATAAGAGATGGATACGAACCTACTAGATGAAAGAATGTAAAGCTCATAAAAACAGTTTGTGTCAAATAGTTTTTACTTCCTATACTACGTAGGTATAGTATGTAGGGGAAGTATTGTATTCCACCCAAAAATTCGATACCGAGATTTCACCGGAAATATATGTTTTGAGACCTCCTGAATCCAAAAAGGCACTTTTAGAAAAAGGTCCGCGCGCGCGTGCGTCTGTCTGTGGACAGCATAATTCAAAAACGAAAAGTCGGATAAGTACCAAACTTGGTATTTAAGTTCAATATCTTCCAAGGATGCAACACGAAGATTTTCAAGAAAATCCTCCACCCTAACTACCCTTTACATGGAACATTTTTCGAAAATTTTTATTTTATAAAGAAATGGCTCTAATGATTTTGATTAAAATACCAAATATTAAAGATATTTACATACAAATAAAAAAAATGTTTATCTTGAATTTTCTGGGAAAAGACTGAAGTGCTCTTCATTCGGCAGGAATTTTGTATAATCTTGTATAACCGGTAAACGTTAAGCGATAGACGAAAACGTACTATACAGAAAATGTAGATATCTTTAAAACACACAATTTATTTTAAATAAGTTTTTTTGTGGCATAAGACATTTCTGAGATATTCGTTATCAATGGTTGGAATTGTTTGATCATTTTTTAAAGTCATTTCAACATTCAGTTGTTTCTCGCGATGTCATGGAAACAGTATGGAATTTTAAGGCCAGCATATAGCGTTCAGTTCTTAAACATTTGACTGTCGCTGTTCTCTTTGTATCTATAACGAAATGTGTAACATATCAGATTTTTCTTTTGTCTTTCCATCGCAGAAGCACGTACAATACAATGGTTAAATATTTCATACAGCTCTCGTACTGACGTCCGGGATTCGATTTGCATCTTTGAGGTGGATATTTTAATTCGGCCTATCCACGCCTTTACCTCTTGACTTATTCATGTGAAGTATTCCCAAGGCCCAATGTGGTTCGGAGTCCACGGTAAAAGCTGTAGGTCCTCTCATTCCACTGCCATCCTGATCATCCTACCATCGGAGGCTACGGATTCCGCCGCTGGGTGCCTCCATCTTAGAAATAGGTCGTCATCGCTTGGTGGAATGAGATTTGCCCCGAAGGAATTGAGTTTTTACTCTTTCTACTACGTATAGTAAGTAGGGGAAGTATTGTATTCCACCCAAAAATTCGATACCGAGATTTCACCGGAAATACATGTTTTGAGACCCCCTGAATCCAAAAAAAGCATTTTTGGAAACATGTCCGTGTGTGTGTGTGTGTGTGTGTGTGTGTCTGTGAACAGCATAACTCAACAACGTGCAACAACGAACGACTATATCATGCCCAGCGAGCAGTTCAGCAATTAACAAAACAGGCCAGGACCAAGAGAAGACAATCAGAAAAGCTGAAGCAATCCACGAAAAAAGTGCAGATGATTATGACCCTGGAATGTACTGAAGTGTGTCACAATTTTAACGTTCAAACTTTAAATTCAATTTTCTCAAAACAACATTTTTGGATACTTATGTACGTTTATCTCATAAAGTATGAGAACTAGAGAGTTGAAATTTTCAATACATGTATACAACACAAAGTTAAGCTTTCTGAATCACAATCATAATTTTATAATATATATTAGTGATATTAAGAAAGCAACAATATTGCAAATTTTCTACATTTTTACTTTTTTAATTTTGCAAATAATATTTTTTCAATTTCTAATGAACTGATATACATAACTACATAATTGGGTTTCAGAAGATAGCTGAATATACTAAGAACAAGCATGCAAAAGTGTGATTCTGTATCGCAAGTAGTATTAGAGAAAAAGGCACATGTTTTAAGAGTAAATTTTATTATTTTTCTGCTGAATGAAATAATTTTTACGGACTCAAATCATAAGCTATCAATGCAAGCAACCACTTGAAATAATTGTCATGATTTATAGAATGATTCATAAAAATTTCAGGAAAAAACATTGAGAAATTGAGCAGTGGTAATTTAACACACTCATGTGTAATTTCCATGTGTTCAGACTACCTTGTCCCCTTAAGGAAAGTACCTACGTATAACGCATCTGTTCATTTATGTCATTCCATGTTTATAATATTTTATGACTTCAGTAATAACAAAATCAAATTAAAATAAATATCCCAAGCTTTATCGTCGGGGAAGCCATTGCGTTATCCGTTGCGTTGTTTATGCTTTTATAGCACACTAGCTTGCATGTCGTTTCCGTCACTACAGTCAGGTCACTGCACTCAGTCGGGCATGATACGAGTACATGACTCATGGTGTATTTAGATATTTGTCAAGGTTATGGGAATTACTCGCACGGGTCATATAATACGTAAAAATAATAATTTAAATCTATTATTATTTTATTCCCCTAAAAAGTAATGAAAACTGTTTTTGAACCTATTTTATATTTCCTTTCTTTATTACGCTCATGCCTGTGTACCTATACAATCTTATACGACATTAATGTCAACTGAAGTGTCACTTTCTACGTAGTTGCATGCTGGGCATGTTTATTCTAATTTTTGGCACCAATGCAGCGTCCTTGCTTTCGCAACATTCAGCCTTTTCGCACAGACCAAATGGCTTCCTGACATACAGAGACATCTACTGGCGCATGAAATATATTCTGTTGTTCCGAGCAACCTCGTTCACCCAGCACATAAGAATATCTTAACACAAATATTCTATTCAAATAAGCTTAAGGGTACTCGATATGAATCTTGGACAGAATTTTGAAAAAAAAATAAGTCGGTTTTTAAACATTTTCATATAAAAGAAATCCTCAAACATTATACAACCAGAAACCGGCTGCAGTCATTTCTGGTCATTTAAAATCAGAAACGCGATGTTTAAATGAATATGGGCATATTTGTGTAAACAACGCATGAAAATTTAAGTATTCATTTTGGTAATCTTAATGATCTTAAGAGAAAAGTTGACAATTTCAATGTCTTTAAAACTGCTGTTAAAGAGTGCCTATGCTCAAAAGCATATTATTCTGTACAAGATTATCTGAATGACAAATTATCCTGATGATAATACTTATATAGCTCTGTAAGTAGTATTAGTAAATATTAATGACAATTGCCAGTCATATTTGATGCCTGCTCTAGAATTAATGAAGCTATTTAAATTTATGTATATTAAGAACTGACAGTAAATGCTATGCATTACAAATCAAATAGAACAAAATGATCAGACGAACAAAGGTAAAATCCCAGTGAATGTTAAAATAACTGTTCTTGCCTATACGTATGTTAACCTTATAACAGTAAGGAGGTATTCAACTCTGTACAAAATTACACTTGTTTTGCTGCATTTTGTATATAATATGTCTTTATTTTATTGTAAATGTTCTGTATACTATGTAATATTTATGTTTATATGTAATTTTTGTACATTTCCTTGACATGTTCTATGTTCACAAGCCTTTACGGGTGCTAGTGAACTCACAGAATACAATCTAATCTAATCTAATCTTGGTTTATTACATAATTGTCACTTTAAAGTATTCCTCATGATGAAATTTTTCGAGTTTTCAGTATTCGCTCTTTGAAGGCGGTTGAAGAGGTCTATAAAGAGCCTTTTCTTGATGTCAAATATATTTGGTTTCAGGGTTTTAAAGATTATTAAAGGAAAAGTTTAAACTTACATAAAATTTAAGCTTTGATTGAAAAGAATTACACTTGATATAAAAGTTTAACATGTTAAAATTCTCGATTTTAGGCCCTTAAAACTTATTTTCTTGGAAATTTAGGCTCATAGCAGCAAGAAAATTAATTTATTACAATGAACCGTATAAATATATGATTAAAGCTACAAATAAATTTGTTGAAACTTGTAGAAATTATCAATTCGGTACCGAATACCCTTAAGATTTGATTTACTGCCGAAGTGTTTTATTCGCACGTCGAGTTGTGAAGATTAGATAACTATTAATGCTGTGAAATTGTTTCCAGAATCGCAGTTTATGACTGTTTTAACTGGACCACTGAAGAACGTCATTGGCCTGGCAGATTACGAGATACAGGAGTTGGCTGATTATTTTCGCATCCAAGATGGACGGATACTCTATACCCAGTTCTGCGAAGTGGTTCATAACGAGAGTACGTAGTTAGGACAAAAATTAATCAGGACTATACCTATGTAATTCTAGTAATATAGTTTAAATAAACAAGATTCATTCTGCTTGGACAACATGTTCATGTTATAGGATGACATCTGATCCCTCAGTGGTTACCCTTTCCTTGCTAGGAACGTGGTTCTAGTGTGAAAATCGATACTGGTATTATAAAGAACGGGCATTTGTGAGCGTTCAAGATAATTTCCAACACTGCTGTAATGAATATTTTATAATTCTGTATAACTTGAAATCCATAAGGGGTAGACAAAATCTTGTTGGATACAAATGTAGAGCTCGTTAAAGTGCACAGTTTATGTTAAATACATTTTTGTGGATTTCCGAGATATTCGTTGCTATTAGTTTGAATTTTCCACTTCTGTTGACGTGTAGGTCAACTCTTTTGAGGGGGGTTGATTTTCGCAATGTCATGCCAGCCTACCGTGTCCCTCGTGTATCTACAACTATATATGTAATAAAACTATCGATTAGCATTAAGTGATAAAAAAAATAAGCTTTTGTAAGAATCATTTCTAGAAGAGGTAGAAGAGTACATGGTAGTGGGGAGAGAAAGTCAGGGAATGTAACACACCAGTTTTTTTTTAGTTTCTCGACTACGTATAGTAAGTAGGGGAAGTATTGCATTCCACCCAAAAATTCGATACCGAGATTTCACCGGAAATACATTTTTGAGATCCCCTGAATCCAAAAAAAAAGCATTTTTGGATACATGTCCGTGTGTGTATGTCTGCGTGTCTGTCTGTGAACAGCATAACTCAGAAACAAACAGTCGATAAACACCAAACTTGGTATTTAGGTTCAGTATCTTCCAAGGATGCGACACGAAGGTTTTCAAGAATATCCCCCCACCCCAGATTACCCTTTACATGGAACATTTATCGAAAATTTTAATTTTCTCAAAAATGGCTCTAACGATTTTGATTAAAATATCATATGTTTAAGATATTTTTATGACAAATAAAATGTATATCTTGAATTTCCTGGGAATGTCTCCAAAAGTATTCTTCATTGTGAACAACTTTTGCATAACTGGTAAACCATAAGAGATAGACAAAATGTTACTACACAAAAAAATGTAGATCGCGTTAAAATACACGATTTATGTCATATACATTTTTTTTTTTTGTTGAGTGAACCATTTTCGAGATATTGCTTGTTATTCCCTTAAATTTTTCAATACTTATTTTCTCAAATGGGAATTCGTTATTCATTTTTTTTTTGTCTTTGATATGCAAAGAGTATTAATCTGTGGCAAAGGGAATGGTGCTGCACCTAGCAACCAGCTATTAAGAGATATGTATGTGCTTAAAGGCTACTGTATTTCCAAATTGCCCTTGTAAATATATATTCCCCTTACATCTACAAGAAAATTAGCAATAAGATAGAGTCTGCAAATGTTTATCTCGATTAAAATGAAGTAGATGGAGAATAAGTGTTTGTATAAATAGTTTGTACAAGAGTAGAGAAAGCCATGTGAGTGTAACACATCAGATTTTTACTTTCTCTACCGCGTACATAGTAGGTAGAGAAGGTATTGCATTCCACCAAAAAAAAAAGCATTTTTAGAAAAGGTCGTGTGTGTGTATCTGTGAAAGCATAACTCAAAAACGAAAAGTTGGATAAATAACCGAATTTGGTATTTACTTCACCACCTTTCAAAGATACGACACGAAGATTTTCAAGAAAATTTCCCCACCCTAAGCCACTCTTGATATGGAAAATTTTTCGAAAATGTCGATTTTCTAAAAAATGGCTCTAGTGATTTTTATTAAAATAACATACACTAAAGACATTTACATGACAAATAAAATGTTCATCTTGAATTCTCTGGGAATAGCCTGTGAAGTTCTCTTCATTCGGAAGCAGTTTTGTATATAATTTGTATAACTGGTAACGTTAAACGACAGACGAAAATGTATTACACAAAAAATGTATCTCTCTTTAAAACGCACAATTTGTTTCAAATAAGCCTTTTTGTGGTATCAGCCACTTCCGAGATATGGTTATTAATGCTTCGAATTGTTCAATATTTCTCATCCTTTTAGTCTCGTCGATTTTCAGTTGTTTCTCGCGATGTCATGGAAACAGTATGGAATTTTAAGGCCAGCATATAGCGTCCAGTTCTTAAACATTTGACTATTGCTGTTCCCTTTGTATCTATAACAAAATGTGTATGTAGCTATTTCGGCAAAGATTTATTTGCATTAAAATGTAGTAGACAGAAAAATAAGAATAGTTTGTGTACTCACTAATAAACGATAGAGGATAGAAAAACTCATGTGAATGCAATCCGATTGTTTTTTCTTTTACCGGTAGAGATTGTCTACTTATACAATGTCACAATTAGCTGTTATTTCAGTATTATCCTATAGTATGGGTGTTTTAAAGATATATGAGAATTTGAAATAACAGCAATGCATGCACTAAGTGGTACAGGGTATTCTTAGAAGCCTAACCTACAGCTCTGTACAGAAACCCGTTTTTAATGAAGCATGACTCACGAATCAGCTGTCATCCTATCAAGAGTTCCTCCCTTTGCTGTAGCCAAGGGGTTGAAAAAATCGATTGAATTCTGTAGATGCACAAGAGATATGCTCTTCAGTGAAGCAGTTCTGCACGCTAAACACACCCTTTATTCTACAATCACAATTTATATCTTTGCAAATGTAAGTGTAATTTTTACTTTCTCTACTACGTATAGTAAGTCGGGGAAGTATTGCATTCCACCCAAAAATTCGATACCGAGATTTCACCGGAAATACATGTTTTGAGATCCCCTGAAACCAAAAAAAGCATTTTTGGAAACATATCCGTGTGTGTGTCTGTCTGTGTGTCTGTGAACAGCATAACTCAGAAACGAATAAACACCAAACTTGGTATTTAGGTTCAGTATCTTCCAGAAATGTGACACGAAGGTTTTCAAGAAAATCCCCCCACCCCAGATTACCCTTTACATGGAACATTTTTCGAAAATTTTAATTTTCTCAAAAATGGCTCTAACGATTTTAATTAAAATATCATATGTTTAAGATATTTTCATGACAAATAAAATGTATATCTTGAATTTTCTGGGAATGTCTCCAAAAGTATTCTTCATTGTGAACAACTTTTGCATAACTGGTAAACCATAAGAGATAGACAAAATTTTACTACACAAAAAATGTAGATCGCGTTAAAATACACAATTTATGTTATATACTTTTTTTTTTTGAGTGAACCATTTTCGAGATATTGCTTGTTATTCCCTTAAATTTTTCAGTACTTATTTTGTCAAATGGGAACTCGTTATTCATTTTTTTGTCTTGGATATGCAAAGAGTATTAATCTGTTGCAAAGAGAATGGTGCTGCACATAGCAACCAGCTAATAAGAGTAATGTCTATGCTTAAAGGCTACTGTATTTCTATACTGCCCTTGTAAATATATATTCCCCTTACATCTACAGGAAAATTAGCAGTAAGATAGAGTCTGCAAATGTTTATCTCGATTAACATGAAGTAGATGGAGAATAAGCGTTTGTAAAAATAGTTTGTACAAGAGTAGAGAAAGTCATGTGAGTGTAACAGATCATAATTTTTTTTTGTCTTGGATATGCAAACAGTATTAATCTGTGGCAAAGAGAATGGTGCTGCACCTAGCAACCCGCTATTAAGAGACATGTCTGTGCTTATATTGCCCTTACAAATACAATACAAGGGGAACATAGTACGCCTTAAGCGATAGTCAAATATTTTTAGAACTGGTCTCTATGTGTAAAATATAATTCTCTTTGCATGTCAAAAGATCGTTTCTGCAAATGTTTATCTCCATTAATATGAAATAAATGGAGAATAAGCGTTTGTAAAAATAGTTGTACAAGAGTAGAGAAACTCATGTGTAACACATCAGATTTGTTTATTATTATTATTATTTTGAAAAGAATAGAAACAGATTTTATCGTTTATAACGACTCTCCCTGCAATAAACATCACACTTCTAAGTGCCTTTGTTATTTTGGAGGATATATTACCGTCGCTGTGTTTGTTTGCCCTTATGCACGCAGCAACTCAGTTTATACGAAAAGTCTCTCAAAATTATACGATTTTAAATCAACCCCTGCACGTACGGTGTTTAAACTGAATGCACATATAAAGCAGGGAGTCTATTGCCTTGAAGGTTTAAAATTCCAGTACATTTCCAGTATTTATAGTATAATGACAAAATTCCAGTATTCCATCGAATCATATTACAGTAAAAATCTGATGGTACATTCACATGACCTTTTGTGCCCTCTATCGTTTATTAGTGGTATACAAATTATTCTTGCTAAAGCTTATTTTTCTATCTACTACATTTTAATCGAGATAAACCTTTGCAGAAATAGCTACATTACACATTTCGGTATAGATACAAAGAGAACAGCGATAGTCAAACGTGTGGACGCTATATGCTGGCCTTAAAACTCCATACTGTTTCCATGACACCGCGAGAAACAACTGAATGCTGGCAGCACTTCAAGAAATTAACAATTTGAACCATTAATATCGGATATCTCAGAAATCGCTCATGCAACAAAGACACGTCATCACTTATACATGTTTTGAGGCCCCCTGAATCCAAATAAACATTTTTAGAAACATGTTCATGTGTGTGTCTGTGAACACAACTCAAAAACGAAAAGTCGGATAAATACCAAAGTTGATATTTAGGTTCAATATCTTCCAAAGATATTCAATAGAAGATTTTCAATAAAATCCCTCACCCTAAACCACCATTTACATGGAACATTTTTCGAACTTTTTTATTTTTTAATAAATGGCTCTAACGATGTTTATTAAAATACCATATATGAAAAATATTTACATGACAAATAAAATGTATATCTTGAATTTTCGGAGAGTGGCCTATGAAGTCCCCTCATTCGGAAGGAATTTTATATAATCTTGTATAACTGGTAAACATTAAGGTTAGACGATAATGTACTATACAAGAAATGCAGATCTCTTTAAGGCATGCAATTTATTTAATTTTTTTTGGGGGGGGGGTCCATAAGCCGTTTCTGAGATATCCATTATAAACGTTCAAATTGTTCATTTTTTGGTCATTTTCTTAGACGTCCTGTCAACATTCAGTTACTACAGGAAAAACCCAGAGCTCATTAAATTACCCAATTTGTACCAAATGATTTTTTTTGGACAATCAGCCATTTTCGAAATACTCCAAGTTGCATGTTTAGGCCTTTCCCAAACGTCATCTGACAAGCTTTAAGCTTCCGATTCTTTTCATTTTTACTTCTTTGCATCGTAAGAATATTTAAACGATGTTCCTGCTCCTTGAAATCTTCTTACTTAATCTGATGTTGCATTCACGTGACTTTTTCTATTCACTCTTCTACAAACTATTCCTACAAAAGCTTATTATTTTATTTACTTCTTTTAATCCAGATAAAATTTCAATTTACATTTACACATTTCGTTATAGGATAAAGCAGGTAAAGCGAGTCAGATTTTAAATAGCGTGTTATGTGATGGCTTAGAAATTCCATGCTCTTTGCATGACCACGAGAAAAAAAACGAATAGCGACTTCCCATTTTGGAAAGGAATAAGTATTTGAAAATTCAAACCAATGACGAGGAATATCTCGGAAATGGTTAACTCCACAAAAATAAATTACTTGACATAAACCGTGTGTTTTAACGAGATATACATTTTATTGCGTAGTAGGACTTAAATAATTGTCGTTTTATTGTCATTAAGCTTGTACAGCAATAGACAAAGTCAGTTCCACATTTAGAATTGATTACTTTATGTCATTATTTACATAATTACAGTGTATGTATATATATATATATATGTCTTTATGTATTTTACTAGTTAGCCTATTTAGTCAATATGATTTACAAATAATTCATTTAAATCATAAATAGGATTTTCTATTAGTAGTCATACAGTTTGTATTTAAAAATGTTACGTTCAAGGGGGAGGTTATTGAAGTCTGATACCTAAAGCACATCATAACTGTTTGTTACTTTAACTAATCTATGATATGGTATATCAAAGTGGCGTTTGTTTCTTGTATTATACGAGTGTACATTATATATCTATGCTGCATACCAGGAAACTTATGTTTAATGTATATCAAGACATAGTATATATACATATACAGATTTACAATGGTATCTTAATTTTCTTAAACAGGGGTTTGCAGCGGGTCGCCTTAGGTGAGTTTGTTATTATTCTTATAACTTTCTTCTGTAGTAGTAGAAGATCCTTAACATAGGTATTGCTTGGAATTATGCTTTGGAAGCACGCAAAATATGCAGACCTTATATAGTCATCAGGTACACTGCTGTTTAAGGCACCTTATCAAATATATAACCCTGCACAATTTCCGGTCATGTATTTTATGTGTGTTTCCCAAGATAAATGGCTATCAATAAAGATATCTAAGAATTTAACATTCTCGCTATAATTTTTAATGTGGGTGCCTCTCAATCTGAATGATATTTTTTGCGTTTTATTTTCATTTAATAGAAAGCCATTTGTATTGAACCACTCTGAGGCCTGGCGTTCTCAGTAAAATCTTTAATCAAATTTAATATTTGTCTATCGTTTACGGTTTACCAGTTATACAAATGTATTTCAGAATAAAGAGGTCTCCACAGGTTATTCTCACAAAATTTAAAACATGCATTTTGTCATATAAATGTCTTGAACATAATATGGTTATTTTAACCATAATTGTTGATGCCATTTTTGAGGGGAAAAATACGAACAATTTTTCATGTAAAGGGTAGTTTGGGTGTTGGGGATTTTCTTGAAAATCTTGTGTCCCATCCTTGGATAATGCTGAACTTAAATACCAAGTTTGGTATTTAAGGGCTTTTTAATTTTGAGTTACGCACAGACAGACTGACATACATACATGCTTCTGTAAAAAAATGTTTTAATTTTTTTATTTTATTGAGGGATTTCTCAAGAGGCGTATTTCTGGTGAAATTTCGGTATCGAATTTTTGCGTGAAAAGTAATACTTTCTATAGGTAAGCAATAGGGGAAGTAAATATGCCGTGAATAACTATGAAAGAATAGAAGAATAACTTTTTTTATGAATAGTATACAATTTACGTGAATCCAATGCGCACCCCATATTTGAAGCTTAAAATTATGAAAAAATAATTTGTATGGAATGTAAAGCGCATCAATGACAGAAAATAGGTGATAGGTATTTTATTTAAATTTATTTAATACAATGACTTTATTGTATATATAAACCATCAGATTATAGAATTGAAGGTTCCCTATTGTTAGATGACACATTGTTAAAGAACAAAATTAGTGTTACGCGCTGTTTGTCGCCCCTGTTGTTTTGATAGCTTCCTTTGTCTCCCTCTCAGTATTAGTGTAGTTCCACGCCACATCAAACCAATGTGGCGTCTCATCAGCGTTGCCTATTTGCCCCATGGAAAGTTTTTTTACTTTCTCTACTACGTATAGTAAGTAGGGGAAGTGTTGTA
The DNA here is from genome assembly GCA_030765065.1 of Deroplatys truncata. Lineage (NCBI taxonomy): Eukaryota > Metazoa > Arthropoda > Insecta > Mantodea > Mantidae > Deroplatys > Deroplatys truncata. The sequence goes on along the minus strand of CM060975.1, from coordinate 300,602,891 downwards.
TTCCACCCAAAAATTCGATACCGAGATTTCACCGGAAATACATGTTTTGAGACCCCCTGAATCCAAAAAAAGCATTTTTGGAAACATGTCCGTGTGTGTCTGCGTGTCTGTGAACAGCATAACTCAGAAACGAACAGTCGAATAAACACCAAACTTGGTATTTAGGTTCAGTATCTTCCAGAGATGCGACACGAAGGTTTTCAAGAAAATCCCCCCACCCCAGAGTACCCTTTACATGGAAGATTTTTCGAAAATTTTAATTTTCTTAAAAATGGCTCTAACGATTTTGATTAAAATATCATATATTTAAGATATACTCATGAGAAATGAAATGTATATCTCGAATTTTCTGGGAATGTCTCCAAAAGTATTCTTCATTGTGAACAACGTTTGCATAACTGGTAAACCATAAGAGATAAGACAAAATTTTACTACACAAAAAATGTAGATCGCGTTACAATACACAATTTATGTTATACATTTCTTTTGTTGAGTTTTCGAGATATTGCTTGTTATTCCTTTAAATGTTTCAATAATTTTCTGAAATAGGAATTCGTTATTCATTTTTTTTTGTCTTGGATATGCAGAGAGTATTAATCTGTGGCAAAGAGAATGGTGCTGGGCATAGCAACCAGTTATTACGAGATATGTATGTGCTTAAAGGCTACTGTATTTCTATATTGCCCTTGTAAATATATATTCCCCTTACATCTACAAGAAACTTAGCAATAAGATAGAGTCTGCAAATGTTTATCTCGATTAACATGAAGTAGATGGAGAATAAGCGTTTGTAAAAATAGTTTGTACAAGAGTCTTAGATTAAATTAAATTGAGTTAACTCTTGTTTCACAATACCAAGAACTTCAGCCTCCTCTTTAGCTTGCTTTCGTATAGTGTCAATAGTCACAGGTTGCCGCTCCTTTCACGTACAAATTTCAACACTTTTTCAACTTCAGGATGGCTTCCTTTAGTAGCAAATAAGGACAATTTCTGTTTTCGCCACAAGCGAGCATTGCTCCTGATACATTGAACATCCTTTCTGCCTTTCTATTACTGTTTTTTCAGCATAAAGCATTACTTTACGCTTTAAAAAGGCATCATAAGGCTCTCCCTTGCCCTCCATATCGTAACTAAAAACGCTCAATAATAGGCCAATGATAAATGAGCGGCTAGCTTGTCGCGAGTTTCCGGGTGCATATTACTCCAGCAATCCATTGTGACGTAATAAACAAAACATTTGACTGAAGTTACTCTGTTACTGGCGTTCTATGGAACAGATTTGCACTCGAATCTAATGTACGATTTTGAGTACTACATATTTTGGTCAAAAAAGGTGTATGGATTCGTGTTGGTAGAGGCAGTGGTTGTTGAAACAGGGTTTTACCATGCACAATGCAAAAGGCGAGGAAATAATACCTCAGCAGATAATATAATAGCACAAGAATAGCCGTGAGTTTTGTTAACAATAATAATCCAATCGTGACTAACTACAGGACGCAAGTTACTGCAAAAGTGCGTTTAATTATACTCATTTTATGTCAGCAGAAGCTTTGGCCATCCCTGAGGAAATGGGTTTTTTACCTGCTTCCTTTCTACTGCCTGCCAATTGACCTGTCAACATTAGGCGGGGCACAAAAAGTACCGAGGATAAACCCACGAAAAACGGTTTTACCTGAATTCCATGTAACTCAGGAGTTTTTAAAACCTTGTTTTCTACTTGGCCACTTAATGATAATTTTTGGTAATCAATTGTGACAAGTTTTAAAACTCTAGAAAGAAAGCTTTCGGAGAAAAAAATGGAGCCCAGATTTGAGCGCTAAGTTTTACTTTCCTTACCACGTAGAGAAAGTATTGCATTCCATCCAAAAAGTCGATACCGAGATTTCATCAGAAATACGTAAGTATTTTGAGGCCCTTGAATCCAAAAAGTATTTTTAGAAAAAAGATCTGTGTATGTGTCTGTGTGCGTGTCTGCATTCGAGTCTCTCTCCCCCCCCCCTCTCTCTCTCTCTCTCTCTCTCTCTCTCTCTCTCTCTCTCTCTCTATCGCTGTGGGGGTGTGTGTATCATCAGCATAACTCAAAAACGAAAAGTCATATAAATAATAAACCTGGTATTTAAGTTCAGTATTTTCCAAAGATGCGCCACGAAGATTTTAAAGGAAATCCCCCACCCCAGACTACCCTTTACATGTTTATTTTCTAAAAAAATAGCTCTAACGATTTTGATTAAAATACCATATATTAATGATATTTACATTCCAAATAAAATGCACATGGAACATCACATTTCAAATCGCCGGTAATAGAAGGAAAATCGAGCTTGCATTTTTTAAACGAAACGAAACTTTTTACTTTCTACTACGTATAGTAAGCAGGGGAAGTATTGTATTCCACTCAAAAATTCGATACCGAGATTTCACCGGAAATAAATGTTTTGAGACCCCCTGAATCCATAAAAAGCATTTTTGGAAACATGTCCGTGTGTGTGTGTGTGTGTCTGTGAACAGCATAACTCAGAAACGAACAGTCGGATAAACACCAAACTTGGTATTTAGGTTCAGTACCTTCCAGAGATGGGACACGAAGGTTTTAAGGAAGTCACCTACCCAGATTACCCTTTACATGGAACATTTTTCGAAAATTTTAATTTTCTCAAAAATGGCTCTAACGATTTTGATTAAAATATTATATATTTAACCCTTCGTCAGGCGCGCGCTTTGGTAGAACGCCGTTAGTCGCGCGGGGCCTAGTAGACCCGCGCTATATTTTTGTTATTGTTTGTATTTTTGTTTTCTTTCGTTTATTTTCTTTTTTTCCCCTGTTTTTACCCTTATTTAGATTAAGCGTACAAGGCTTTCATTAATAGGTATTATCTTACAACATAAAAATACAAGCTAAAATATGAGTACATATACGTTATAAATTGTATTACAGTACGTATAAAGAAATACATTGCCATTTCCAGGTATACATACAACTTGTAATTTCAAATGTTCAGTTACTCAGAATCATCTACTATTTCACCCGTGTTTTCCCCGACTAAGCAACTATCGCAAATAATTTTAGCATCTTTGCTCAAACACAGGGGGGTGTTGCATTTTTCGCATGCATATTTAGTTTTGCAGTTCATTTTGTCTTTGTTGCAGGGTTCACATCGTTTCCTTTTAATGTGCATAGTGGTGTATTTGACAATTCATCTACACCGGATTCTTCAGGTTTATATTTTGTCAAAAGGCCTTTCAAATCACCGGGTAGATTTGATGCTGTTGCTCTCCTTTGTAGCTGTTGCAACAGTAAAGCTAAAGATAGTGATTTCAAATACTCCTGCCTTGTGGAATATTTATTTTGGTTTTCAAGGAAGATAACCCTATAATTAATACCTGCAATGTCAAGATATGGTCAAAAATTACCATGGACCACCTTCTCGTTGTTCTGGCTACATTGTATGTAGCACACAATTTATCTACTGCATCAACTCCACATTTAGTGTCGTTGTAATGCAGGATTATTTCAGGCTTTTTCTCAGCACCTTCTGATAAATGTGTGGATGAAACATGTAGACTTGAGAGCAAAACTACTATTTTACCCTTTTTTGGAACATATGAAACAAGTGTTTCATTTTTTGTGAAGCCAAATATGCATTCGTACTGTCTGCGATCTTTTGGAGAAGTGAAATTAGTGGGTAACTCTTTTTTGTTCTTTCGCACTGTACCGACGAAAGAAAGTTGTCTTTTGCGCAATTCATTCACTAGCGATACACTGGTAAACCAATTATCTGCAGTAACGTTTCGTCCAGTGCCAGAGATTCGTTCAGTTAGTCTCAGCACTACAGCCTCTGCCGAGTTAGTTTGCAAATATGGTCCATCCGGCTGCTGTCCACAATAAATCTCCATGTTAGTTGTATAAAACAATTTTGCATCACTCAAACAGAATATCTTTATGCCATACTTGTTTGGCTTCGATGGTATATATTGTCTAAAAGCACATCGACCACGAAATGCCGGCAACTGTTCGTCGACAGTGACATTTTGTCCAAGAGAATAATGGTTCTGACAGTTGTTAAGAAACAATGTAAACATTTCTCTAACAACAGCCAATTTATCCAATCTTCGTCGCTCCAGTCTTGAGCTTTTGTCATCAAAGCGAATACGGCGTATTAGAAAACTGAATCGTTTTTCGGACATAGCCATTCGGAATAGAGGAATTCCAAGATCGGTTCTCCAAAACTCGTGAATATTCTGGCGTCCGCCACGAAAAACTCCTGCCAGGTACAATAAGCCTAGGAAAGCTTTTATTTCTATTACATCTGTAGGTCTGCTGTCTCTTTCACAATCAAATTTGTGCTGCACACTGCTAATGTAAGTATTTGAGCTTTGAACAATCAAATTAACTATATCTTCGGTAACAAGAGGGTTCCAACAATCAATTTCCGTTTTCGTATTTTTGGCAGCTCCTACCACACCAGGAAGTTTGGTCAATATATTGTGAGCCCTTGTCTGTGTTATTTTCAAATGTGTTTTTTTTTTATTTTGTTCCATCTCTTCCTGTGAATAACAACAGAATGTATTGTCAATAATAATAAGAAGAAGAAAAAGAAGAATTACTATGATACGCATATGATGTTACCTATAAAATACATGTTATCACACAAGCTGCTTTCATCGTCTTCCTCTTCACCTTCATGCTCAGGTTTTGAATCTAAAGATCTCGTTTTGACTTTATCTTCTGAATCAGAATCATCTGATTCATATAAGTTGTCATCCACGGGCATCATCATCGCAAAGTAGGCGATGTACTTCTTCCAAATTATTCGGATTTTGTAGATCGTACCTTTTACTCGTATTCATGACGAAGCAGTAACAGCTCCTTGCAATAGTAAAGCAATATTGCACAAAAGCTAATGAGAAACAAATCTGTCAACAATATGTAACGAGAGCAGGCGCGCGGGGCCTGGTTGACCTGTGCGACACGTAACTGCTGATTATTCATTCTTCCAGCCAAACAAATAAACAGATAAGGTTATCGCTGCAGCAAATAATCGCGCAAGGTGTAATGTTAATGTCCTAGTCAGGCAACTGCATAGGTGCGTTCGTTCGAAAATTATAACATTTATATTATGCCAGGGGTCTGTCAGGCCCCTAGCGACTGACGGAGGGTTAAGATACTTTCATGACAAATAAAATGTATATCTCGAATTTTCTGGGAATGTCTCCAAAAGTATTCTTCATTGTGAACGACTTTGGCATAACTGGTAAACCATAAGAGATAGACAAAATTTTACTACACAAAAGATGTAGATCGCGTTAAAATACACAATTTATGTCATATACATTTTATTTGTTGAGTGAACCATTTTCGAGATATTGCTTGTTATTCCCTTAAATTTTCCAATACTTATACTTTTTCTCAAATGTAAATTCCTTTTTTTTTTGTCCTGGTAATGCAAAGAGAATGGAATACTGCGCATAGCAACCAGCTCTTAAAATATTTGACTATCGCTTAAAGCCTACCAATTCCCCTTGCATCTACAAGAAAATTTGCAATAAGATTAACATCTCGATTAACATGAAGCACATGGAGAATAAGCGTTTGTAAAAATAGTTTGTACAAGAGTAGAGAAAGTCACGTGAGTGTAACACATCAGATTTTTTCAAAATTTATTTGTCCTGATGATTTTTATAATCAGGGAATTCGTATTTTGTTAATTTGACTCATTAACCAATTTAGTGTGAAGTATGTGGATTGTAAAATGAGAAAAGAACGCTTAATGTGGGAAAGCAGTATTTTCAAACCTGTTAATTGGGGTTAGTGTCAAATATATCTGCAATCTATAAACATTGTATGCATGTTGGAAGTATACGTAGTTTATTTGAACTCAAAGCTTAGTTTTCCGGATACCTCTTTCCAAAACTATATGTATTTCAGGTCCAGCATTCGGCAAAAACACCCCGCTGGTAACGGGACTCGAATGGGAGGACCCTTATCAGCAGAACTCTCTGAGCTTGGCAGAGGATGGACGCTACCAGCTCATCATGGCAAAAATAGCGGCGCTCCTGGAGGCTAGGAAAATGGTCGTCCTTCCCTACTTCAAGGATTATGATTTGGTAACTACATTACCCTGCCATCAGTGCTTTACCAGTGTCCTCAATATAGCTTGACTCGCACCATCTCCAACACCAAAATAGCCCAGCTTACTATGAGGGTTCATCTTGAGGTCTGGAGTAAACAAACTACCGCCAGGCAAGCCCACAATTTTATTCCAGGCCTGACGGAAAATAAGAGGAGTTTCTCCTAAATTTAGCTATATCTGAGAAGATGAGTTTGCGTAGACATTTATACATAATGGGACTTTCTGAAGACTTTTATGTAGGGAATGTGAGAGGGACTTTCAAACCTCCCAGCCTAAGCTGTGCGATTGCGAAGGATTCGCTATCCATAATTTTATGTATTCTGCTTTTGACTTTCTCTACTACGTATAGTAAGTAGGGGAAGTATTGTATTCCACTCAAAAATTCGATACAGAGATTTCACCGGAAATACATGTTTTGAGACCCCCTGAATCCAAAAAAAAAACATCTTTGGAAACATGTCCGTGTGCGTGTGTGTGTCTGTGAACAGCATAACTCAGAAACGAACAGTTGGATAAACACCAAACTTGGTATTTAGGTTCAGTATCTTCCAGAGATGCGACACGAAGGTTTTCAAGAAAATCCCCCCACCCCAGATTACCCTTTACATGGAACATTTTTCGAAAATTTTAATTTTCTCAAAATGGCTCTAACGATTTTGATTAAAATATCATATGCTTAAGATATTTTCATGACAAATGAAATGTATATCTTGAATTTTCTGGGAATGTCTCCAAAAGTATTCTTCATTGTGAACGACTTTTGCATAACTGGTAAACCATAAGAGATAGACAAAATTTTACTACACAAAAAATGTAGATCGCGTTAAAATACACAATTTATGTCATATACATTTTTGTTATTGAGTGAACCATTTTCGAGATATTGCTTGTTATTCCCTTAAATTTTCCAATACTTATACTTTTTCTCAAAATCGTTATTCATTTTTTTCATGTCCTGGACATGCAAAGAGAATGGAATGCGCCACATAGCAACCAGCGGTTAAAATATTTGACTATCGCTTAAAACCTACCATATTCCCCTTGCATCTACAAGAAAATTAGCAATAAGATTGACATCTCGGTATCTCGATTAACATGAAGCTTATGGAGAATAAGCGTTTGTAAAAATAGTTTATACAAGAGTAGAGAAAGTCATGTGAGTGTAACACATCAGATTTTTTTTCTTTGAACCTGAGGATATTTGAAGGGCAAATATCACCAACGCTTCTATTCCTTTTTCTTCATTCATTGAAAAGGACATGAGAGACATTTCAAAGTCATCTCAACCAATAACTTCTATGTCAAGCTTCCCTTTTGGGATATAGTAATACTTTTTGGAAGAGTTCAATCAATCAATCAATCAATCAAGAGATTAGACAGGTACAACTACCCAAGGCTGTTTACCGTATTCCCTCTTCGGTCATGGTATTATTTCCTTTACGAGTTGACAGGTCTTATATTTAGAGACTGTACTACGATCGGCAGATAAACTCACTGTTTGCACATTTATCTGAAAGTTACATGAAAATCTTTCCATAAGTGGAGCCCAAAGCTTGAGAAATAGGCCACGGTCAAAAATAAACTTCATTTCTACCAGAAATAACAAGGTTTAGTCTCCCTAGTTCATCCATATCGTATTCAGATATATAATTTTTCTCAATGATGTTTTCTTTCAATATAAGTGGAATAAAACCTCTGTGTAAGCAAAGGATTTAATTTATTTCTGAATCCAAATACAAAATATTCTTTCTTTAATCAAACAAGATGTAACCCCTCAAATATTTAATGGTTTCAGGATGAAAGTTGCTTATTCAACTGAAATACTTTTTATGGATCATAGCATTATACTTTAATTTACACCTTGAAAACTATGTCTTGTTTTCCTAGGTTTTCTCACTGGTTTGAAATTAGTAAACTGCATTGTAGGTTGGCAGTAATCAATTTAGTGTAATGTCGGTCATTTTGAATCCTTGGAAAATGCTTACCACTTTCCCATTATCACAATCTGGAAGAACATCCTCTAGATTAGCAGCATTGAACGTGCAATCTGGCAGATAGAGATAAAAGAAAAACAAAGATGACTGTGTATCGTATTGCATGTTAATCTATTATAATCTATAGCGGAAAGTCACTTTTATGACTTTTTATCTTTCAAGAAAGCAAATGCTCACCATTTGTGTAATATTGTCAATTAGACATGCTTCTGTGGAGAAGCACATAAATCTTCGTTTTTATAATTTTGTTGTAATTTATTTATTTCAAATTGTATTGATTTGCTCATTAGGCTTTGACTTGACTCATCGATGGTGCAATAGCTACTGATATTATTACTATTATTATTTATTAATTATTAATTGTTATTATTATTTTATATGTATTTGTGAATCCATGATTATGACCGCGTGGTGTATTTTTGTTAATCAGTTCCCACAGTAAGCTCGAAAACAATAATTTTAACTGGAAAGGTAGAATCAGATGACTGAAAAATTCAACGTCATAGCCGGGATTTGAACCACGGATCTCCCAGTCTCCGTTCGGTTGCTCTAACCACTGAGCTACCATGGCAACATGCCAACACGACATTAAATTCTCCAACTGATTTGCTCAGTTGAATTTTTCAGTCATCTGGTTCTACCTTTCCAACACACGGCTTGTGTGAAAGAACAATTAATTCCAATAATTATAACTATTTTTGTTTTTATTAGGATATTTTATAATTTGGTGATTCACATGGTCTCACTATCCACCTCCTTGGTCCATTGGCGAGAGTTCCAGTTTCATAACCCAAAAGTTCATATCTAAGCAAAAAGAAGTAAATCTTAAGTAATGTTGTTTTTGCTTCCTTATTTGATCGGTTTCTAAAACTATGCTTTAATTAAATCATTTTTAAAATATCTTATAACGTTCTAGCACCTATTTATAGTAGCTCGAGCAAGTTTTGCATCCCATCAGGTAATACGACACTTCAAAAGAAATATCATGAGCTGAAAACAAAAAGCATTTTTAACAGGATAACTGTTATACTGTCAACAGCATAACTCAAAAACGCAAAATCGTATTTAAGTGCAGCATCTTCCAAAATTGCAACACCAAGGTTTTATTAAAAATCTCCCGGCTCCAGACTATCCTTTACATGGAAAATTTTCGTTTTCTTTATATCCTCAAAAATGTCTTAAACGATTTTGATTAAAGTATAATAATATACTTTAAATATTATATTACTAATAATTTAATTTTCTACGAATAGCTGCTATCTTCTCTTCATTCATAATTTATTTTGTAGGTATAACCTAGTATAGTTGTTAAACCATAAGAGATACACAAAAAATTACTGCACATTGTTTATACCAATATTATCATTAATCAAAACAGTTGACCTCACCATGGAATATTCACTCCAAAGACTCGAAGCTTTAATACTTTTCAACTTATACAAGTACGCCAACAAAGAATCTTCATTCACGTCTGCTTCATTACCCACACAACCAGTCCTTGAATTTCGTATACTTACATAAATAAACTTTCCTTAACTTTTCTGGAAGTATATTAATAGTTGCATCTTGGACTGCTTTTAAAATTTTTCCTGATGAACAATGAAAATCATCTTCTTCGCTCATTTTTACTTTAAATTCACATATTAAACTAGCATCCAAAATTGCAGAGTATAACAACAAAGTTTGTTGATTTATCGTGCCTTTTTTTTTTCAAAGCCCACATTACTCTCTCTAAACATATAGTTTGCGCAATAAATAAATTGCATTGAATATACAACATATACTAAAATACTCTGAACGTAGATAAAATATTGTAGAATAACTATTGCATGACGAATCAAACGTATATCTTGAATTTTCTAGGAATAGCCTGTTACGTCCTCTTCATTAGGAAGGAATTTTGTATAATCTTGTACAACTGGTAAACGTTAAGTGATAGAAGAAAACGCACTTCACAAAAATATAGATCTGTTTAACACTTGCAATTTATTTCCAGAATATCCCTTATTATTGCTTCGAATTGTTTGTCGTCCTCTGTGAACTAGTGGTACCGTGCTAGCCTCTAGTTCCCGAGGTAGCGGGTTCAAACCCGGCGGAGGGCGATGAATATTTTCGGGCGTAAAAATACTTAGCATAGCTTCCTTCGGAAGGGAAGTATAGCCGGTGGACCCTTGTTGTAGATTTACGGCACGTAAAAGAACCTCAAAGCCTGATAAAGAGGCCTTTGAGCAAAATTTCCGGTCTTTCATATAGAATGGGACTCTAAGGACCATAGTTGAAGAGCGTCCATAAATACTAAAAAAAAAAAAAACAAACAAAAAAGAAGCTCCTTCGAATTGTTTAGTACTTAGTCATTCTTTTAATTCTGTCTACATTCAGTTGTTTCTCGCGATCCCATGGAAACAGCGTACTAAACATTTGACTATCGGTATCCCCTTTGTATCTATAACGAAATGTATAATACAGCTACTTCCGGATCTCGATTAAAATGAAGTAGGTAGGAAAATAAACTTTCCAAAGAATAATTTGTATAGCCACTAATAGGCGATAAGGATAGAGAAAGTCGTGTGAATATAGCACATCAGAATTTTTAATAACATGATTCATAATATCCGTTTGTAATGCTGTTGCAGTCTTTACGTCCTCTCTTAAACAATTAATATAACGATACCGGTAACCACTTATCTATGCATTTATAAATTAAGCGTAACATTCTAAATTTACGGAGAAGTATCCAACTTTTTTCATTAAGGTATTTTGTATACTCGCAGAAGTGAATGTTAATATGTAAGAAGAAGCAGCAGAAACAAGAGAAAAACGAATAAATATAATTCTACTTCTCAGAGAGAAAGCGGGAAAACAATCAAGAATGGATGGAATGAAAGAGAAATAAGGGATGTGAAAGACAAATGTTAGAAAAAGGAAGAAGCAGAAAATATGTTTTTCTCTCATTTACTTATTATTTTGATGTATATTTTTACTTTCTCTACTACGTATAGTGAATAGGGGAAGTACTGTATTCCACCCAAAAATTCGATACCGAGATTTCACCTGAAATACACGTTTTGAGACCCCCTGAATCCAAAAAAAGCATTTTTGGAAACATGTCCGTGTGTGTGTCTGTGAACAGCATAAATCAGAAACGAACAGTCGGAGAAACACCAAACTTGGTATTTAGGTTCAGTATCTTCCAGACATGCGACACGAAGGTTTTCAAGAAAATCCCCCCACCCCAGATTACCCCTTACATGGAACATTTTTCGAAAAATTTAATTTTCTCACAAATGGCTTTAACGATTTTGATTAAAATATCATATGTTTAAGATACTTCGATGGCAAATAAAATGTATATCCTGAATTTTCTGGGAATGTCTCCAAAAGTATTCTTCATTGTGAACGATTTTGCATAACTGGTAAACCATAAGAGATACACAAAATTTTACTACACAAAAAATGTGGATCACGTTAAAATACACAATTTATGTCATATACATTTTTTTGTTGAGTGAACCATTTTCGAGATATTGCTTGTTATTCCCTTAAATTTTTCAATACTTTCTCAAATGGGAATTCGTTATTCATTTTTTTGTCTTGGATATGCAAAGAGTATTAATCTGTGGCAAAGGGAATGGTGCTGCACCGAGCAACCAGCTATTAAGAGATATGTCTATGCTTAAAGGCTATTGTATTTCTATATTGCCCTTGTAAATACATATTCTCCTTACATCTACAAGAAAATTAGCAATAAGATTGACATCTCGATTAACATGAAGCATGTGGAGAATAAGCGTTTGTAAAAATAGTTTGTACAAGAGTAGAGAAAGTCATGTGAGTGTAACACATCAGATTTTTTTCCCTTCGTTTTGTTTCATATCTGTGATTTTGAGCAGAGTATGTTTCCATTTTATTGAAATACAAGTGAGATTTCTGTTACTACCTGTACACCCAGCATGCCTAAAAATACCCAATGCAATTAAAGTACAGTGAACAAAGTTCAAACCATGTAATTTGCCTGGTAGTCAAATGGCTGGTAAATCCAAGAATTCCGGCTGGCTCCAGGGGTCAGGTAGCTGCAGTTAAGGACGATTTTTATTTCCTTTATTACTTTTAAAGTGCCAGATGGGATAAAGTGAACATTTCAAATAGATGGAAAAGTTAATGGGCCCAAAGTCCAATGGTACCTAAAGTCCGTTATTTTTAGGGAAAAGGTAGCTAACATAATTTTCTCTACCCATTACAGTTGCTCAGACATATCCTATACATTACGTCATTCATTAAAAAGTGATTCTTTTGTCCATATTACGTTATTCACGACACATTTTTGTCTCGAAATGATTTCGAATGAAGCAATATGTACTTTGTTATACACAGCAAATAAAAATAACCTTCAAATGCTTATCGGAACGACGGAGCAATGAATGCAGAAGTCGGGAGTAACGACCTCTTGCGAAGGAATACAAAACTTACATTGCTTTCTCTCACTACTGTCGTTTTATTTGGCATTCTCTCAATCTGTGAAGCAATCTTCATTCTCTTACAAATAGTACAAGGAGGGAAAATCTGTGTGCATGTGTAAATAAGGTCATCTAGAAACCACTTGTCCAATTTTGATACATCTTTAGCCATTGAAAACCACTGTTCTTCCCGACATACTTATAAAGGCTATAAGACAGCTTCTAATTTCAATTTCTAAATGATTAAGGGGACAAGGTAGTCTGAAAACATAGAAATTATACCTTATGTGTGTTAAATTCTACTGCTCTTAAAGTTCTCAATGTTTTTTCCTCAACTTTTTATGAATTATTCTACAAATCACAACAATTATTTCAAGTGCTTGTTTTCATTGATAGCTTATGTAGTTCATTCAGAAGAAAAATAATAAAATTTACTCTTAAAACATGCGAATTCATTTACCTTTTTCTCTGATACTACTTGCAATACAGAATCACACTTTTGCATGCTTGTTCTTAGTATAATCAGCTATCTTCTGAACCTCAATTATTTAGTTATGTACATCAGTTCACTACAAATTGAAAAAAAAATATTTGTAAAGTCAAAAAAGTAAAAATGTGGACAATTTGCAATGTTGCTGCTTTCTTAATATCACTAATATGCATTATAAAATTATGATTGTGGTTCAGGAAGTTGAACTATGTGTTGTATACATGTACTGAAAATTTCAGCTTTTACCTCATACTTTCTGAGAAAAAGGTACATAAGTATCTAAAATTGCTGTTTTGAGAAAACTGAATTTAAAGTTTGAACATTAAAATTCTGACACACTTCAGTACATAATCATCTGCACCTTCATTGGTGGATTGCTTCAGCTTTTCTAATTGCCTTCTCTTAGTCCTGACCTCTTTTGTTAATTGCTGAACTGCTCGCTGGGCATGATATAGTCGTTCGTTGTTGAAAGATACAGAAATGTTCCAAAAAGGGCCGTTGCTTGACAGTTTTAAAGTGCAGACTAGCATTTAAATGGTATTTAAATGTCTTAAAAACCTCTTAATCCCCCCCAAAACTATATATTTTCTGAAACTGGAGATAATAGGGATTTTATTAGTGCCTAAAATAAAAACTGTGCTTTTTTACCATATCAGCGTACTTGTCCCCTTAAAATGCTGAAATGGATTTCCAAGGCCTGCACGTAGAATATGAGTACATTGCAGTACTTGCAAAGGGGGCTTTGACTTTCCGTTGAGTATGCCATACGGGAAAAGAAGATTGTTTTTCCACATAAAATACGTGTAAAAAAACACCTTTGAAACATTCACATGACTTTCTCTGCCCTTTATCGTTTATTAGTGGGTATGAAACTATTCTTATTAAAGCTTATTTTTCTACTTTGTTTTAATCCAAATAAACCATTGCAGAAATATAGCCACATTACACATTTCGTTACAGATACGAAAGGAAAAGCGATAGTCAAATGTTTAAGAAATGGAAGCTATATGCTAACCTTAAAATTCCATGATATCGTTAGAATGTCATTGAACTGAATGTCAACAGGACTTTAAAAAATCTGACGTGTTACACTCACATGACTTTCTCTACTCTTGTACAAACTATTTTTACAATCTCCATCTATTTCATATTAATCGAGATAAACATTTGCAGAAACGATCTTTTGACATGCAAAGAGAATTACATTTTACACATAGCGACCAGTTCTAAAAATATTTGACTATCGCTTAAGGCGTACTCTGTTCCCCTTGTTTTGTATTTGCAAGGGCAATATAGAAATACAGTAGCCTTTAAGCATAGACATATATCTTGGTTGCTAGGTGCAGCACCATTCTCTTTGCCACAGATTAATACTCTTTGCATATTCAAGACAAAAAAATGAATAACGAATTTCCATTTGAGAAAATAAGTATTGAAAAATTTAACAGAATAACAAGCAATATCTCGAAAATGCTTCACTCAAGAATAAAAATGTGTATGACATAAATTGTGTATTTTAACGCGATATACATTTTTTGTGCAGTAAAATTTTGTCTACGTCTTATGGTTTACCAGTTATGCAAAAGTCGTTCACAATGAAGAATACGTTTGGAGACATTCCCAGAAAATTCAAGATATACATTTTATTTGTCATGAAAATATCTTAAACATATGATATTTTAATCAAAATCGTTAGAGCCATTTTTGAGAAAATTAAAATTTTCGAAAAATGTTCCATGTAAAGGGTAATCTGGGGCTGGGGGATTTTCTTGAAAACCTTCGTGTCGCATCTCTGGAAGATACTGAACCTAAATATCAAGTTTGGTGTTTATCCGACTGTTCGTTTCTGAGTTGTGCTGTTCACAGACACACACGGACATGTTTCCAAAATGCTTTTTATGGATTCAGGGGGTCTCAAAACATGTATTTCCGGTGAAATCTCGGTATCGAATTTTTGGGTGAAATACAATGCTTCCCCTACTTACTGTACGTAATAGAGAAAGTAAAAAACTCCCAAGTATTGAACAATTCGAACATTAATAACGCATATCTCAGAAATGGCTTATGCCACCAAAAAGTTATTTGGAATAAATTGTGTGTTTTAAAGAGATCTACATTTTTTGTGTAGTACGTTTTCGTCTATCGCTTAACGTTTACCAGTTATACAAGATTATACAAATTCCTTCTGAATGAAGAGGACTTCACAGGCTTTTCGCAGAAAATTCAAGATATACATTTTATTTGTCATATAAATATATTTAATATATGGTAATATAATCTAAATCGTTAGAGCCATGTTAGATAATAAAGCATTTCAAAAAATGTACAATGTAAGGGATAGTTGAGGTGGGGGAGATTTTCTTGAAAACCTTCGTGTCGCATCTCTGGAAGGTACTGGACCTAAATACCAAGTTTTGTGTTTATCCGATTTTTCGTGTTTGAGTTATGCTGTTCACACACACACACACACACACACATAGGGACCTTTTTCTAAAAATGCTCCAGGGGACCTCAAAACATATATTTCCGGTGAAATCTCGACATAGAATTTTTAAGTGGAATACAATATCTCCTCTACTTACTATACGTAGAGTCTTCCCAGCTTTAAATTTGATGAGGCATTTATGAAACATGTTTTAAAGCATACAATTCTCCCTTCTTTGGGGGTGTGTGTGTGTGTGTGTGTGTGCGTGCGTGTGTGCGCGCGTGTGCGTGTGGGGGGGGGGGGCTCATTAACAAAAAACTTACTTGCAATATAAACTGATTTACCTAATTGGAAGTCATTCCTCTGCATTCATTATAAGTAACGTAAAATGGTTAGAAGAATAACATTTTAATGGTTATAAGAACCTGGCTACTGATAGAAAATATCCTGGGTTATACATATTATATTTCTCACCCCCCCCAAACATATCTGAAATGAGACTTTTTAAATAATTGTAAACGCGTTTTACTTTTCCTACTACGTATAGTAAGTAGGGGAAGTATTGTATTCCACCCAAAAATTCGATACCGAGATTTCACCGGAAATACATGTTTTGAGGCCGTCTGAATCCAAAAAAATCTGATGTGTTACACTCACATGACTTTCTCTACTCTTGTACAATCTAATTTTACAAACGCTTATTCTCCATATGGTTCATGTTAATCGAGATATCGAGATGTCAATCTTATTGGTAATTTTCTTGTAGATGCAAGGGAAATATGGTAGCTTTTAAGCGATAGTCAAATATTTTAACGCTGGTTGCTATGTGGCGCATTCCATTCTCTTTGCATGTCCAGGACATAAAAAAAATGAATAACGAATGTGAGAAAAAGTATAAGTATTGGAAAATTTAAGGAAATAACAAGCAATATCTCGAAAACGGTTCACTCAACAAAAGAAATGTATATGACATAAGTTGTGTATTTTAACGCGATCTACATTTTTTGTGTAGTAAAATTTTGTCTATCTCTTATGGTTTACCAGTTATGCAAAAGTCGTTCACAATGAAGAATACTTTTGGAGACATTCCCAGAAAATTCGAGATATACATTTCATTTCTCATGACATTATCTTAAACATATGATATTTTCATCAAAATCGTTAGAGCCATTTTTGAGAAAATTAAAATTTTCGAAAAATGTTCCATGTAAAGGGTAGTCTGGGGTAGGGGGATTTTCTTGAAAACCTTCGTGTCGCATCTCTGGAAGATACTGAACCTAAATACCAAGTTTGGTGCTTATCCGACTGTTCGTTTTTGAGTTATGCTGTTCACAGACACACACACAGACACACACACACAGACACACACAGACACACACACACACAGACACACACACGGACATGTTTCCAAAAATGCTTTTTTTGGATTCAGGAGGTCTCAAAACATGTATTTCCGGTGAAATCTCGGTATCGAATTTTTGGGTGGAATGCAATACTTCCCCTACTTACTATACGTAGTAGAGAAAGTAAAAAAAGCATTTTTGGAAACATGTCCGTGTGTGTGTCTGTAAACAGCATAACTCAGAAACGAACAGACGGATAAACACAAATTTGGTATTTAGGTTCAGTATCTTCCAGAGATGCGACATGAAGGTTTTAAAAAAAATCCCCCACCCCAGATTACCCTTTACATGGAACATTTTTCGAGAATTTTAATTTTCTCAAAAATGGCTCTTAACGATTTTGATTAAAATATCATATGTTTAAAATATTTTCATGACAAATGAAATGTATATCTTGAATTTTCTGGGAATGTCTCCAAAAGTATTCTTTATTGTGAACGACTTTTGCATAATTGGTAAACCATAAGAGATAAGACAAAATATTACTACATAAAAATGTAGATCGCGTTAAAATACACAATTTGTCATATACATTTTTTTTGTTGAGTGAACCATTTCGAGATATTGCTTGTTATTCCCTTAAATTTTTCAATACTTATTTTCTCAAATTGGAATTCGTTATTCATTTTTACTTTCTCTACTACGTATAGTAAGTAGAGGAAGTATTGTATCCCACCCAAAAAATCGATACCGAGATTTCACCGGAAATACATGTTTTGAGATCTCCTGAATCCAAAAAATGCATTTTTGGAAACATGTACGTGTGTGTGTCTGTGTGTCTTCTTGTCTGTGTGTCTGTCTGTGAACAGCATAACTCAGAAACGAACAGTCGGATAAACACCAAACTTGGTATTTAGGTTCAGTATCTTCCAGAGATGCGACACAAAGGTTTTCAAGAAAATCCCCCGACCCCAGATTACCCTTTACATGGAACATTTTTCGAAAATTTTTGATTAAAATATCATATGTTTAAGATACTTTCATGACAAATGAAATGTATATCTCGAATTTTCTGGGAATGTCTCCAAAAGTATTCTTCATTGTGAACGAGTTTTGTATAACTGGTAAACCATAAGAGATAGACAAAATTGTACTACACAAAAAATGTAGATCGCGTTAAAATACACAATTTATGTCATATACATCTTTTTTGTAGAGTGAACCATTTTCGAGATATTGCTTGTTAATTCCTTAAATTTTCAATACTTATACTTTTCCTCAAATTCGTTATTCGTTTTTTTTTTTTCCTGGTAATGCAAAGAGAATGGAATACTCCACATAGCAACCAGCACTTAAAACATTTGACTATCGCTTAAAGCCTACCAATTCCCCTTGCATCTACAAGAAAATTAGCAATAAGATTAACATCTCGATTAACATGAAGCATATGGAGAATAAGAGTTTGTAAAAATAGTTTGTACAAGAGTAGAGAAAGTCATGTGAGTGTAACATATCAGATTTTTACTTTTTCTACCACATACCTAGTAGATAGACGGAAATACATGTTTTGAGGCTCCTTGAATAAAAAAGGCATTGTTAGAAAAAGGTCCGTATGTGTGTGCGGTTTTTTTCTGGCTCTAATGATTTTGTTTAAAATACCATATATTAAAGAGATTTATGTCATAAATAAAATGTAAATCTTGAATTTTCTGGGAATAGCCTATGAAGTCCTCTTCATTCAGAAGGAATTTTGTATCATCTTGTATAACTAGTAGAAACGTTAGGCGATAGACGTACTACACACAAAACATGTAGAGCTCTTTAAAATATACAGTTTATTTCAAATAGCTTTTATCGTAGCATAAGCCATTTTCGACATATCTGTTATTAATGATTGGAATTGTTCATTACTTTGTCATTGTTTTAAAGCCCTGTCGACTTTCAGTTCTTTCGCGTGATGTCATGGAAATAGTATGGAATTTTAAGGCCAGTATATAGTGTCCAGGTTTTAAACATTTGACTGTCGTTCCCTTTGTGTCTTTAACGAAATGGGTAACGTAGCTATTTCTGCAAAGGTTTATCTCCATTAAAATGAAGTAAACAGATTTTTTTAATGTGTCACATTCACACGACTTTCTCTACCCTCTGAACCTTATTAAGTGGGTATACAAATTTTCCTACGAAAGTTTACTTTTCTATCTTCTCAAGTAGTACAGAAAGAAATAAGCATTCGTAAGAATATAAACGATAAGGGGTAGAGAAAGTCATGTGAATGTAACGCCAAAGGTTTTTATGTTTATATTTTAATTTCAAATTATTAGAAAGTAGATATAGAAATGACAAATGTTTATTATTCCTACATGTTGATGATAGATGTTATAAAATATGTCTCTTTAAAAATCGCCTTTGATTAATAACAAAAATGTAGAGAACTGACTCTCTGCATCATTTATTGAACAGGAGACATACTGTGGTGCACAAAACATATTAAATTATTTCCGAAAACGGAGATAATACACACTTTCTTTAGCAAATTCTTTAGCTTTCCTGTGAAAAGTGGCATCCATTATCTGGACCCGTCTTCATAGTATTTGCTGTTATAGGAACACAATTAATATAATGTCTTTAGTAGCAGTAAGGGACCATACCTGCCACTGTAGGCTAATTCCAAGATTTTACCTGCCAGTGAAAGCCTCTCTAGCCTCTCTTTTGTCACATTCTTTCCATTCATATGGTCAAGGTCAGTGGTACCTTCAAGAGATGTGAACTGTGCTAAAATGAAAAACCTAATGTAGCACATTCACAAGACTTTCTCTAACCATTCTCCTATAAACTATTTTTATAAAACCTTAATTCTTCTGGCTGTTTCACGTTAAGTGAGATAAACGTTTGCAGAAATGCTTTTATTATGTATTTCATTGAGGTTACAAGAATATATTAGGCTAAAGCTACAGTCAATTTTTTAAAAAGTGGATCGCTATGTGATGACTTTGGATTTCGGTTGTCTTTGCATGACCAGGAGAAAAAATCTGATGTGTTACACGCACATGACTTTCTGTACTCTTGTACAAACTATTTTTACAAACTCTTATTCTCCATCTATTTCATATTAATCGACATAAACATTTGCAGAAACCATCTTTTGACATGCAAAGAGAATTACATTTTACACATAGCGACCAGTTCTAAAAATATTTGACTGTCGCTTAAGGCGTACTATGTTCCCACAAAAAATGACTCTAACGATTTTGATTAAAATATCATATGCTTAAGATATTTTCATGACAAATAAAATGTATATCTGGAATTTTCTGGGAATGTCTCCAAAAGTATTCTTCATTGTGAACGACTTTTGCATAACTGGTAAATCATAAGAGATAGACAAAATTTTACTACACAAAAAATGTAGATCGCGTTAAAATACACAATTTATGTCATATACATTTTTTTGTTGTTGAGTGAACCATTTTCGAGATATTGCTTGTTATTCCCTTAAATTTTCCAATACTTATACTTTTTCTCAAATGGGAATTCGTTATTCATTTTTTTGGTCCTGGTAATGCAAAGAGAAGGGAATACTCCGCATAGCAACCAGGTCTTAAAATATTTGACTATCGCTTAAAGCCTACCAATTCCCCTTGCATCTACAAGAAAATTAGCAATAAGACTAACATGAAGCATATGGAGAATAAGCGTTTGTAAAAATAGTTTGTACAAGAGTAGAGAAAGTCATGTGAGTGCAACATATCAGATGTTTTTATTAAATACATGCATTTGCCGTGAAATCTTGGTATTGAATTTTTAGGTGGAATACAATACCTCCTCTACCTATATAGGTAAATAAAGTAAAAATCTAATGAGCCCCACCCGCACAACTTTCTCTACCGATTATAACCTTTTATGTGTTATAGTATTCATTAAAAAGCGATTCACGATGTGGAAAACAAAGCACAACTGTTCCCATGCCGTAAGTCAGTTTTTGTTGGTACTATTGAACCCACGTGAGAAACATACGATTCGTGTTAAGATGGTTTATAGATGTCGCATAATAGTACTACTTGTAACAAAAACATGTAAAAAGAATACTTCGAAAACAGTTAATGCTAAGAAAAAGCTATTTGAAATAAAGCGTACATTTCATTGAGCTCTACATTTGCCGTGTACTAAGTTTTGTATCTCTTATGGTATAGGTTACCAGCTCTGAAAATCTACTTCACAGCCCACTCACAAAACCTACAATACATGCATTTTATTTGTCATGAAAAATCTTACTTTTCGTTTTTGAGTTATGTTGTTCAAGCACAAACAACCGAGCGTACTTATTTGGGCTCAGGGCACACTCAGAACCGTATGATTAATAAAATATTAATATTGAGTTTTTTTTAACGGAATACAATACTTCTTCTACATATCTAGGTAAGTGGTAGGTAAAGTACAAATCGGAATGTCTCCCTCATTATTGAGTTTGTCCAAACCTTACATACCTAACTTAAGCTTATAAGGATTGCGTTTCTCACAAATTTTATTATTCGCAAAATTTCGATAGGATGAATGTTTAAAACGTGTTTCTGATTATTCTATACAGCAACCTGTTACAACGGGAAACACTGTAGTTCAAATTCCGCGAGAATAAGGAACGGTCGTGAATTTTATGTGTACTAAAGCTTTGACTTACGTTGTAATTTACTAGCACCACAGAATTAAATTAAACTGCGTTTTATTTATGGACGCTCTTTAACTGCCGTGGTCCTTCGCTTTTCATTCTATATTGGGCGTGAAAGACCGGTAATTTTGCTCAGAGGCTTCTTTATCAGGCTTGAGGTTCTTTTACGTGCCGTAAATCTACGACACGGACTACCGGCTTTATTTCGCTTCCGAAGGAAGCTATACTACTAAGGATTTTTTTTACGCCCGAAAAAATTCCATCGCCCTCCGCAAAAACACCACAGAGAGTTTTATTACCCATTTTCAAAACATCAGACGATAGTAACATTGTAGAGAGGAAAGTCTGGGAGAGGAGGGTGGAATAGAAAAGAGGCAGTGAGAGAAAAATTAAATTGAGTTTTATTTATGGACACTCTTTAAACACTATGCTACTTAGCGTTCTATATAGTCGTCCTCCGTGGACTAGTGGTACCGTGCTAGCCTCTAGTTCCCAAGGTCGCGGGGTTCAAACCCGGTGGAGGGCGATGGATTTTTTTCGGGCGTAAAAATCCTTACCACGGCTTCCTTCGGAAGGGAAGTACGATAAAGCCGGTGGTCCCGTGTCGTAGATTTACGGCACGTAAAAGAACCTCAAGCCTGATAAAGAGGCCTCTGAGCAAAATTACCGGTCTTTCACGCCCAATATAGAATGGGACGCTAAGAACCATAGCAGTTAAAGAGCGTCCATAAAAAAAACTTTCTATATTGGGCGTGAAAGACAGGAAATTCTGCTCAGAGGCCTCTTTATCGGTCTTGAGGTTCTTTTACGAGCCGTAAATCTACGACACCGGACCATGGGCTTTATTTCCCTCCCGAAGGAAGCATGCTAAGGATTTTTACAGCCCGCGACCTCTAAAACTGGGTACCCCTAGACCATGGAGAATGACAAAAGAAGAGAGCGAGAGGGAGAGAGAGAAGATAGTGCATTTATCACAACAACAGCGGCTGGTTCTCATAGTTAATAATATGGTTCCAATTTCGTTTCCAGAAATTCAGTTGAAATACATCTTGTGGCTAAATTTTTGCAAAAATGAAATCCATGTACTTTTATACGCAGTCGTGTAGTTCGTGAAGATAGTGTAAAAGTATTGGCTATATTCCTGGTGCAGCTTATCGTTAAAAGTTCCTATAACCAAGAGGGGTGTAATTTGAGAGCTGCGTCTACAGAAGCTCGTATCAAGCTTCCCAAATTCCAAAATACTGATTTAAAAAATTTGTATAATAGCTGTAAAAGTAGAATCTTCTGATACAGCAAACTACTGTGTAAATGCAATTACAAAATGTTGCTCATAATTTTGTTCAATTGGTGGTCTGCAAAACTCAAGAGCATCTTCAGCAGTAATTGGCTGATTTGTTGTGTAATATTTGTCAGAACCACTCTCCAATTAAGGTGCATATAATCTTGCCAAATATTAATTTATTACGGTCCTAATTTATTGCCTAGTGTAT
Source organism: Deroplatys truncata (assembly GCA_030765065.1). Classification (NCBI taxonomy): domain Eukaryota; kingdom Metazoa; phylum Arthropoda; class Insecta; order Mantodea; family Mantidae; genus Deroplatys; species Deroplatys truncata. The sequence goes on along the minus strand of CM060975.1, from coordinate 300,579,901 downwards.
TTCAGAGCCACTTTTTTGTTTTCTCTACTACATACATTAAGTAGAAGTACTGTATTCTACCCAAAACTTTCAATACAGAGATTTCACCAGAAATATATGTTTTGAGGCCCTCTGAACCCCCCCAAAAAAAAACATTTTAGAAAAAGTACCGCGCTCGTGTGTGTCTGTGCACAGCCTAGCTCAAAAACAGAAACTCGAATAAACACCAAATTACGTGTTTAAGTTCAGTATCTACCAAGGATGCGACACAAACATTTTCAAGAAAATCCCTCGTCCCCAAACTACCCTATATATGAAACATTTTTCGAAATTTTTTATTTTCTAAAAAATGACTAACGATTTTGATTAAAATACGGCATATTAAATATATAGGCGGCGCCGTGGCCGAGTGGTTAGACCGCTCGCCTCCCACCGAGGCGGCCCGGGTTCAATCCCAGGGACCTGCATGTGGGATTTGTGGTGGACGAAGCGGCGTCTGGGCGGGTTTTCTCCGGGTTCTCCGGTTTCCCCCGCCATTCATTCCACCAACTGCTCCATCATCACCTTTCCTTTCATCCATTTCACCAACATTTCGCTTCATCTACTTCCTTCATCCCATACCAGGCATCGGGCTGATCACCCATCCTGGATGCTCTGTCTGATCCATGAGTGTCTGCTCCTCGACGGGCCTCTGACCCCAGGCACCCGCTTGTAAGTCCTGGGGGGTGTAAGTCCTACATGAGAGGAGGGTAAACAGATAATGAATGAATGAATATTAAATATATCTATTTGAAAAAAAAATGTATATCTTGAATTTTCTGGGAACAGCCTGTCAAGTCCTTTTCACTCGGAAGAACTTTTGTATAATCTTGTATAACTCGAATACGTTAAGCGTTAGACGAAAACGTACTACACAAAAAATGTAGATCCCTTTATAATATACAGTTTATTTCAAATAACTTTTTTGTGGCATAAGCCATTTCGGAGATATCCGTTTTTAATCGTTCGAATTCTACATTACTTGGGCATTCTTTTCAAGTCATGTCAACATTCAGTTGTTTCTCGTGATGTCATGGAAACAGTATGGAATTTTAAGGCCAGCATATAGCGTCTAGTTCTTAAACATTTGACTATCGCTGTTCTCTTTGTAACTATAACGAAATGTGTAATGTAGCTATTTGTGGAAAGGTTTATTTGGATTAAAATGAAGTAGATAGAAAAATAGGCTTTAGTAAGAATACTTTGTGTACTAACTAATAAATGATAGAGGGTAGAGAAAGTATTGCCATATTCTGTTATAAAGCTAACTTGTAGTGTGTTTTAGAACAGCTGTCTAGTGCAGATCAACTACCACATTCATATCTTGTATTGCTTTATTCTGGTCCTGTATAACTTGTGTTTGAGAACCACTGTCTAGTGCAGATCAACTACCACATTCATATCTTGTATTGCTTTATTCTGGTCCTGTATAACTTGTGTTTGAGAACCACTGTCTAGTGCAGATCAACTACCACATTCATATCTTGTATTGCTTTATTCTGGTCCTGTATAACTTGTGTTTGAGAACCACTGTCTAGTGCAGATCAACTACCACATTCATATCTTGTATTGCTTTATTCTGGTCCTGTATAACTTGTGTTTGAGAACCACTGTCTAGTGCAGATCAACTACCACATTCATATCTTGTATTGCTTTATTCTGGTCCTGTATAACTTGTGTTTGAGAACCACTGTCTAGTGCAGATCAACTACCACATTCATATCTTGTATTGCTTTATTCTGGTCCTGTATAACTTGTGTTTGAGAACCACTGTCTAGTGCAGATCAACTACCACATTCATATCTTGTATTGCTTTATTCTGGTCCTGTATAACTTGTGTTTGAGAACCACTGTCTAGTGCAGATCAACTACCACATTCATATCTTGTATTGCTTTATTCTGGTCCTGTATAACTTGTGTTTGAGAACCACTGTCTAGTGCAGATCAACTACCACATTCATATCTTGTATTGCTTTATTCTGGTCCTGTATAACTTGTGTTTGAGAACCACTGTCTAGTGCAGATCAACTACCACATTCATATCTTGTATTGCTTTATTCTGGTCCTGTATAACTTGTGTTTGAGAACCACTGTCTAGTGCAGATCAACTACCACATTCATATCTTGTATTGCTTTATTCTGGTCCTGTATAACTTGTGTTTGAGAACCACTGTCTAGTGCAGATCAACTACCACATTCATATCTTGTATTGCTTTATTCTGGTCCTGTATAACTTGTGTTTGAGAACCACTGTCTAGTGCAGATCAACTACCACATTCATATCTTGTATTGCTTTATTCTGGTCCTGTATAACTTGTGTTTGAGAACCACTGTCTAGTGCAGATCAACTACCACATTCATATCTTGTATTGCTTTATTCTGGTCCTGTATAACTTGTGTTTGAGAACCACTGTCTAGTGCAGATCAACTACCACATTCATATCTTGTATTGCTTTATTCTGGTCCTGTATAACTTGTGTTTGAGAACCACTGTCTAGTGCAGATCAACTACCACATTCATATCTTGTATTGCTTTATTCTGGTCCTGTATAACTTGTGTTTGAGAACCACTGTCTAGTGCAGATCAACTACCACATTCATATCTTGTATTGCTTTATTCTGGTCCTGTATAACTTGTGTTTGAGAACCACTGTCTAGTGCAGATCAACTACCACATTCATATCTTGTATTGCTTTATTCTGGTCCTGTATAACTTGTGTTTGAGAACCACTGTCTAGTGCAGATCAACTACCACATTCATATCTTGTATTGCTTTATTCTGGTCCTGTATAACTTGTGTTTGAGAACCACTGTCTAGTGCAGATCAACTACCACATTCATATCTTGTATTGCTTTATTCTGGTCCTGTATAACTTGTGTTTGAGAACCACTGTCTAGTGCAGATCAACTACCACATTCATATCTTGTATTGCTTTATTCTGGTCCTGTATAACTTGTGTTTGAGAACCACTGTCTAGTGCAGATCAACTACCACATTCATATCTTGTATTGCTTTATTCTGGTCCTGTATAACTTGTGTTTGAGAACCACTGTCTAGTGCAGATCAACTACCACATTCATATCTTGTATTGCTTTATTCTGGTCCTGTATAACTTGTGTTTGAGAACCACTGTCTAGTGCAGATCAACTACCACATTCATATCTTGTATTGCTTTATTCTGGTCCTGTATAACTTGTGTTTGAGAACCACTGTCTAGTGCAGATCAACTACCACATTCATATCTTGTATTGCTTTATTCTGGTCCTGTATAACTTGTGTTTGAGAACCACTGTCTAGTGCAGATCAACTACCACATTCATATCTTGTATTGCTTTATTCTGGTCCTGTATAACTTGTGTTTGAGAACCACTGTCTAGTGCAGATCAACTACCACATTCATATCTTGTATTGCTTTATTCTGGTCCTGTATAACTTGTGTTTGAGAACCACTGTCTAGTGCAGATCAACTACCACATTCATATCTTGTATTGCTTTATTCTGGTCCTGTATAACTTGTGTTTGAGAACCACTGTCTAGTGCAGATCAACTACCACATTCATATCTTGTATTGCTTTATTCTGGTCCTGTATAACTTGTGTTTGAGAACCACTGTCTAGTGCAGATCAACTACCACATTCATATCTTGTATTGCTTTATTCTGGTCCTGTATAACTTGTGTTTGAGAACCACTGTCTAGTGCAGATCAACTACCACATTCATATCTTGTATTGCTTTATTCTGGTCCTGTATAACTTGTGTTTGAGAACCACTGTCTAGTGAAGATCAACTACCCCTTTCATGTCTTGTTTGCTTTATTCTCTTCCTATAATGCTAACTTGTAATGTGTCAGAACCACTGTCTAGTGAAGATCAACTACCACATTCATGTCTTGTTTGCTTTATTCTCTTCCTATAATGCTAACTTGTAATGTGTCAGAACCACTGTCTAGTGAAGATCAACTACCCCTTTCATGTCTTGTTTGCTTTATTCTCTTCCTATAATGCTAACTTGTAATGTGTCAGAACCACTGTCTAGTGAAGATCAACTACCCCTTTCATGTCTTGTTTGCTTTATTCTCTTCCTATAATGCTAACTTGTAATGTGTTTCAGAACCACTGTCTAGTGAAGATCAACTACCACATTCATGTCTTGTTTGCTTTATTCTCTTCCTATAATGCTAACTTGTAATGTGTTTCAGAACCACTGTCTAGTGAAGATCAACTACCACATTCATGTCTTGTTTGCTTTATTCTCTTCCTATACTGCTAACTTGTAATGTGTTTCAGAACCACTGTCTAGTGAAGATCAACTACCACATTCATGTCTTGTTTGCTTTATTCTCTTCCTATAATGCTAACTTGTAATGTGTTTCAGAACCACTGTCTAGTGAAGATCAACTACCACATTCATGTCTTGTTTGCTTTATTCTCTTCCTATACTGCTAACTTGTAATGTGTTTCAGAACCACTGTCTAGTGAAGATCAACTACCACATTCATGTCTTGTTTGCTTTATTCTCTTCCTATAATGCTAACTTGTAATGTGTTTCAGAACCACTGTCTAGTGAAGATCAACTACCACATTCATGTCTTGTTTGCTTTATTCTCTTCCTATAATGCTAACTTGTAATGTGTTTCAGAACCACTGTCTAGTGAAGATCAACTACCACATTCATGTCTTGTTTGCTTTATTCTCTTCCTATAATGCTAACTTGTAATGTGTCAGAACCACTGTCTAGTGAAGATCAACTACCCCTTTCATGTCTTGTTTGCTTTATTCTCTTCCTATAATGCTAACTTGTAATGTGTTTCAGAACCACTGTCTAGTGAAGATCAACTACCACATTCATGTCTTGTTTGCTTTATTCTCTTCCTATAATGCTAACTTGTAATGTGTTTCAGAACCACTGTCTAGTGAAGATCAACTACCACATTCATGTCTTGTTTGCTTTATTCTCTTCCTATAATGCTAACTTGTAATGTGTCAGAACCACTGTCTAGTGAAGATCAACTACCCCTTTCATGTCTTGTTTGCTTTATTCTCTTCCTATAATGCTAACTTGTAATGTGTCAGAACCACTGTCTAGTGAAGATCAACTACCCCTTTCATGTCTTGTTTGCTTTATTCTCTTCCTATAATGCTAACTTGTAATGTGTCAGAACCACTGTCTAGTGAAGATCAACTACCACATTCATGTCTTGTTTGCTTTATTCTCTTCCTATAATGCTAACTTGTAATGTGTTTCAGAACCACTGTCTAGTGAAGATCAACTACCCCTTTCATGTCTTGTTTGCTTTATTCTCTTCCTATAATGCTAACTTGTAATGTGTCAGAACCACTGTCTAGTGAAGATCAACTACCCCTTTCATGTCTTGTTTGCTTTATTCTCTTCCTATAATGCTAACTTGTAATGTGTCAGAACCACTGTCTAGTGAAGATCAACTACCACATTCATGTCTTGTTTGCTTTATTCTCTTCCTATAATGCTAACTTGTAATGTGTCAGAACCACTGTCTAGTGAAGATCAACTACCCCTTTCATGTCTTGTTTGCTTTATTCTCTTCCTATAATGCTAACTTGTAATGTGTCAGAACCACTGTCTAGTGAAGATCAACTACCACATTCATGTCTTGTTTGCTTTATTCTCTTCCTATAATGCTAACTTGTAATGTGTCAGAACCACTGTCTAGTGAAGATCAACTACCACATTCATGTCTTGTTTGCTTTATTCTCTTCCTATAATGCTAACTTGTAATGTGTCAGAACCACTGTCTAGTGAAGATCAACTACCCCTTTCATGTCTTGTTTGCTTTATTCTCTTCCTATAATGCTAACTTGTAATGTGTCAGAACCACTGTCTAGTGAAGATCAACTACCACATTCATGTCTTGTTTGCTTTATTCTCTTCCTATAATGCTAACTTGTAATGTGTCAGAACCACTGTCTAGTGAAGATCAACTACCCCTTTCATGTCTTGTTTGCTTTATTCTCTTCCTATAATGCTAACTTGTAATGTGTCAGAACCACTGTCTAGTGAAGATCAACTACCCCTTTCATGTCTTGTTTGCTTTATTCTCTTCCTATAATGCTAACTTGTAATGTGTCAGAACCACTGTCTAGTGAAGATCAACTACCACATTCATGTCTTGTTTGCTTTATTCTCTTCCTATACTGCTAACTTGTAATGTGTTTCAGAACCACTGTCTAGTGAAGATCAACTACCCCTTTCATGTCTTGTTTGCTTTATTCTCTTCCTATACTGCTAACTTGTAATGTGTCAGAACCACTGTCTAGTGAAGATCAACTACCCCTTTCATGTCTTGTTTGCTTTATTCTCTTCCTATAATGCTAACTTGTAATGTGTCAGAACCACTGTCTAGTGAAGATCAACTACCCCTTTCATGTCTTGTTTGCTTTATTCTCTTCCTATAATGCTAACTTGTAATGTGTCAGAACCACTGTCTAGTGAAGATCAACTACCCCTTTCATGTCTTGTTTGCTTTATTCTCTTCCTATAATGCTAACTTGTAATGTGTCAGAACCACTGTCTAGTGAAGATCAACTACCCCTTTCATGTCTTGTTTGCTTTATTCTCTTCCTATAATGCTAACTTGTAATGTGTCAGAACCACTGTCTAGTGAAGATCAACTACCCCTTTCATGTCTTGTTTGCTTTATTCTCTTCCTATAATGCTAACTTGTAATGTGTCAGAACCACTGTCTAGTGAAGATCAACTACCACATTCATGTCTTGTTTGCTTTATTCTCTTCCTATAATGCTAACTTGTAATGTGTTTCAGAACCACTGTCTAGTGAAGATCAACTACCCCTTTCATGTCTTGTTTGCTTTATTCTCTTCCTATACTGCTAACTTGTAATGTGTCAGAACCACTGTCTAGTGAAGATCAACTATATATTCATTTAAAATCATACTTTCTTGGTTTGCATTAACGCTAAAAGTTGAATGTTGTTTTCACGTAGCTCGCCAAGAACGCCGGCACTGTCACCCTCAAACACTTCTCCAATGTGCTCAGTTACCTGGGAATATTGCTCTCGGACGCTGACTATAACATCATCGTGAAGAAGTGGCAGAAGAATGCTTACACCATCAACTATCTGGGGTTCGTAGCCGGGCTGGATCAAGTACGGCGTTCAATGTCGGAGAGCCAGCTAGACTGTCTCACTGAGGTATTCTCATTTCTAAAACTGACTTCTCTTATTTGAAAAATAAATGTTACTTTCTTGACTACGCTTATTACCGTAAAGTTTGCGTTCCTCTTTCTCCTTGTAGTATAACTGCGAAATAATCTCTTTTAGACTACTTATTTAAGACAGAGAAAGGTTTGCATTGGAAAAAGAAATTCAACGTGATAATTTCACCGAAAATACACCTTTGCTGTTCACTGAATTAAATCAAGACTTAGGAAAAAAAAGGGGGGCCCACATGTATGCTCTTGGGGATCTCCATTAAAACGTTTACTGGGATATTGAAATCGATCTAAGTCTATTTTCTGCCTTCAATACAAATCTGCTATAGAGAAGAGGAAAGTATAGCCTGGGTACGAGCAGGTGTATGGAGACTAATAGGAATGAGAAATGGGTTCCCACAGAACCAGTGTCCAATATGTGGGGAAAGAGAAGATTTAGAACATATCATTTTTGATTGTAAAGGTACACAGCATTGGAGAAAGGAAGCTATAAATGGGAAATGGTTCAAACTGGACAGGAAAGTAGCTTTAAGCAAGATTTTTAACAAGAATCGTAAAAAGGTAGGAGAGTACCTGTCCAAAGTAAAAAAGAAATGGTTATGGACAATAAAAAGAGATGCAAATTAATTTCATGTGATGTTAAGTTATGTAATTATATTATTATTATTATTATTATTATTATTATTATTATTATTATTATTATTATTATTATGTTATAATTAAAGAGTGTAATATGGTTAGAATATGGCAAGATAACAGCTTGGGCTGGTGTATAGCCATATTCTAAGGAAGATTGCTAGCACAAATAAATAAATAAATAAATAGAGTAGAGGATCTGGTACCTACTAGGGTAGTTCTGCCTCGTAAGCGGCTGGAACAGAGTTGCCAACACTCCCTCATAAATAATGGCTAGATGGTATCTTTAAAAAAGCATTATTTAACAAAACAAAACAAAAAGGCTGGACATATTTGCCGTCTAAAACTACCCATATTTTCTTTGCAGAAGTTAAACCCCATTAAGGCATTCTAAATATCAAAACTGATTAGATAATTCCATAATATTTAAATATTGTAAAAGAATAATTTATTTAATATAAAATTGTAATGGAATAAGGTATATTTTTGCTAAGCACCAACACCGTACGTTAAATATATCTGATATTGAAATATGAAATTTACTGAAATTCTTTAGGTAAAATGTGTAAAAACTGACCAATTCTGTGTGTCAAAAATCATAGATTTTGAGCGCATACTCTATAAATTCCCCTTATGATTAGTACACATTTTGATGACATGCCATGATAGGAATATAATACAGCTAAAGTGGGGATTCAGCCTAATTATTTTGCATAGCTAAAGCGCAGATGAAATTATGCTATTTAGGCTAGATTTTGGCTAAGGGGTTTGTTAAATAAGCAAAATTTCAGGCTATAAGCATTTTACGATTTTATTTGGCTAAACGCTACCGTAAAAATGCTAGATTTAGCCATAAAGTAGCTAAGTTGGCAACACTGCTTAGCACGCCCTCTCCGTCACACACATTCACTGTCCTTGTCCCACTGCTTCCAAACAGATAAGGACAGCACATTCCTGTCAGGAACTTTCTCTCAACTGAGATAACATTTGAATGCATTTGTCAGTGTATTGAATCTCATACTGTTGATACGCCGGTATGCAACAATATTCCAACAGCAAAATATGTTCATTTCACAACTGTTCATTGCTTTATACTGAGTTCCACTCTGGATGCTCTAAATTTCCAACCTAATCAAATGAACACTTGTTTATAAAAAAAACTGTATTCACTCTTAGGTTGATCCGCGCCAAAACAAACCCACGTGACCAGTGCACCGTGGTACGACACGGTGGCAATACGCGTAGGAAAATAGTCCCATGCTAATAATCTAAATTTTAGAATGAATTTATGCTTAAATGGTATAATAATCTATACATATACCTAAGAGTTTAATTAAAACTGATTTATACTGATAAACAGAGCTAGAAGTCCCAACATTCAATTCGTATGAGTCACCTGATCGGTGTATGCGCAGAATATTGTTTACAGCCTGAAACCAGCAGTTTCTATTTATTATAATAGAGGGCGGTGAATTTGCTCTCGCGTCTTCTCGACGTACATAAAGCATAAGCCGGGCAAACCATCGACTAGTGCCGAAAAAAAAGTGTTGAATGTCTATTATAAGTTGTATGAGAAATATCCAACACTTACGGTGAAAGAAGTGGTGAAATTAGCTGAGTTAACAGTGCTTATAAAGAAAAATCTGAAACAGCAAAAGTGTTTTACCCGGGGAAAAAAATACAGCATGTTAAATACGCGATGCAAGAATGTAACTATTTTGTGAAGAATGCAATTTGCGTAACAGTGCACAATTTCGTTTTTTTTTTAAAAATGAGCCGCCAACAGTTGATAAAGAGCGCTTCCAGGGAGCGAATAAATGTCACTTACCACATACCTGTTACTTTCTGTTTCGCTCTTTCTTTTAGAATTAACTATTATTATATGTGCAAACTTTTATTTTGTTGTAACTGTCAATCTTATCTCCTTTAATCCCTAACAAGCATGCTAGCCAACTTTTAAGTTGTCGGAATGAGGACTTTTTGCATTACGTGCCGCGTGTACTCGCCACAAATGGTCCTGAAAGTATGAGTATTTCTGGCGCAAATGGCGGAAGGATACATTATAACGGTGCACTGGTCACCTGGGGTTTGTTTTGGTGCGGATCAACCTAAGAGTGAATACAGTTTAACTTAAAAGGTAAACATCACGCTGAAAAATTCAAGCGATAGCCGGGATATGTTATGTTGAGGTATGTTAATCTCAAAATGAATTTGAGAACGCCTTGTGGTGTACCGGGGAAAATGTGAGTCAGTTGGGGAATTTATACTCATACCGACATGTTACCATGGTAGCTCAGTTGGTTAGAGCATCGGAACAGAAAGCCGAAGATCCATGATTCAAACCCGGCTAGGCATTGGACTTTTCCGACTTCAGCATGTATGTAAGAAGAGTTAATTTACATTACTGACTGATTGGCCTAATTTATATTGGAAATCTGGAGAGTAGGCTGCTTTTAAGCGTATTATCTGGTCTTAATTCTTGATATTTACACTGCAGAACCATGATTTATTATCATATGCAGAGTGTATTGCAACCTCAAAAGCACTAACATGTAGGCTACTTTTTCTAAACGTTTATTTAATTGGGTGAACATTAAAATTATGGTTATAATTGTTCGACCACGATTTAGCAATTTAATTCCCTTTATCCCTGATAGGAAGAGGTTCTGACGTAGGGCCATCCTTAAGTCTTACTGTTTTTAAATGATTGGCCTTTTCTTTTCCAAAAGTGTTTTTATGTCCTGGTATCCAAAGGCATTTAATTACTAATTTCTCCAATGAGCAGAATGATTAGGAAGTTAATTACGACTTCCAAAATACTTTGATCCTTCCTTACGTTGATATTTTGTATTACAGATTTACTATTAGTGAATATTACATTTAGTTTATATTTGTTTCTTCTAATAATTAGTACTGCCTTCTATATAGCTAGCATTTCAGTTGAATAAATAGACTATTTATCTTTCACTTTAATTAGAATAGATTGATCAAATTTTGAGGTACTCCAGCTTCCTCAGGTACGAGGGCTGTCCCAGAAGTACCTGACCTAACAAAGAAAACACAAAAATTTAGAGGAAAAACCTGTTTACTTCTCTACATAGTCTCCTTTCACCTCGATACACTTTTCCCAGCGATGTTCAATAGCTTCGATACCCTGTTTATAGTGAGAACCATCGACAGCCATCAACTGCAGACTCCACCTCTTCATTGTCGGCAAATCTTTTACCACCAAACCATTTCTTCAACTTTGGAAACAGAAAATAATCAGAGGGGGCTAAGTCTGGCGAATAGGGTGCATGGGGAAGCAACTCGAACTTTAACTTATTGAATTTGGCCATGGCGATAGTGGATGTGTAAACTGGTGCATTGTTTTGATGAAGCAAGACTTTCTTTTTCGCTATATGCGGCCGTTTTTTTGCTTGATTTCATCATTCAAACGCTGCAATAAGTTTGCATAATACTCGCCATTGATTGCTTTTCCTTTCTGAAGATAATCAATGAAAATTATCCCATGCGCATCCCAAAAAAAACTGACGTCATGACCTTGTCTGCAAATGAAACTATCTTCGCCTTCTTTGAAGCCGATTCTCCCCTTTCAATCCACTGTTTTGACTGTACCTTCGTCTCAGGTGTAAAGTGATGGACCCATATTTCATCCATGGTCATGAATCGATGCAAAAACTCGGCTTTATTGCAGCGAAACATCGCCAAACACTCGACGATGTTGCTTTTGTTCCATTGTGAGTAAACGCGGCACTCATCTTGTGCACAGCTTTCTCATGTTTGCGATGTCTGCTAGATCGCGCACTTTCAGCCGACGGTCATCCAATACCATTTTGTGATTTTCTTCACAATTTCTGGCGTGGTCACCTCATTTGGTCGACCACTGCGATGTTCGTCTTGGCAGTTCGTACGGCCTCGCTTAAACTCTGCCACCCAATATTTTACTGTTGTAAACGAAGGAGCAGACTCCCCCAGAGTAGAATCTAGCTCAGCTTTAATATTAGTTGGACTAAGACCTTTCAAATGAAAGTATTGTATCACATAACGATGACCAGTTTTATCCATGTTTACAAATTCGCTGAGAGTTCACTATTAATGGCTGCTAAACAATTACTAAACAGCGTAGCATCGTCAAACTTCAAACTTAAGCTTTATAAGGTTGGTACTTTCTATCGCAGTCATTTGTTTGAAACAACAACCACTATCTATACGTCAGGTCCGGTACTTCTGGGACTGCCCTCGTATTTACAAGGATCCATCAGTAAAATATTTATTTCAAGTGCTCATGGTGAACCTTTGTTGGACTTCTAAAAAGATGATTGTGAAATGATTCTTCTTTGATTGTAAATGCTCCCGGCTTCCAGCCAGGCGAGGAGTTGGTTTAGAACCAACGTTTCAGATTAAGAAGATGACCATCTCTGAAACGTGGGCTCCTAAATCAATATGTCATCTGGCTGCAACCCCGAGAACATTTGGAATCACCACTCACTAGGAAAGCTTTAGTTTCTGATTGTTCTTTGTTCAAAGTTCATGTTAGTATCTATGATATTCCAGAGTACCTTCTAGTTGACACAGTATCATTGATATCGAGGTGTAATAGCTATGTTTGTTAATTGATTATATTCAAACCATACATCCAGTAGTGGACCATAAATCTTCATTTTCTGTTGTGGATGAGCTTGAATATACGTATTTACTTAACTAGAATATGATATAGTTTAAACATTCTAATGCCAGTAAATATCCGTATGTTTGTTTTAAATGGGCTTGGCTATGTAATGCTTGCGGGAAAGATTTCTTATGAGGGGGAGATTATATACTTTAACAGCGTATAGCGAATATATTTTCCTTTGTATTAACTTTAGAATTTTTACTTAGCCTAGCATGTACCTAGCAGGTAGAGAAGGCATGGCTTTCCACCTAAAATTTCGATATCGAGATTTCACCGGAAATACATGTTTTTAGGCCCCCTGAATCAAAATAAAGCATTTTTACAAACATGTCCGTGTGTGTGTGTGTGTGTGTGTGTGTGTGTGTGTCTGTGAACAGCATAACTCGAAAATTCGGATAAACACCAAACTTGGTATTTAGGTTCAATACTTTCTAAAACTGCGACACAAAGATTTTTACTTTCTCTACTACGTATAGTAAGTAGGGGAAGTATTGCATTCCACCCAAAAATTCGATACCGAGATTTCACCGGAAATACATGTTTTGAGGCCTCCTGAATCCAAAAAAAAGCATTTTTGGAAACATGTCCGTGTGTGTGTCTGTGTGTGTGTGTGTGTCTGTGTGTCTCTGAACAGCATAACTCAAAAACGAACAGTCGGATAAACACCAAACTTAGTATTTAGGTTCAGTATCTTCCAGAGATGCGACACGAAGGTTTTCAAGAAAATCCCCCCACCCCAGACTACCCTTTACATGGAACATTTTTCGAAAATTTTAATTTTCTCAAAAATGGCTCTAACGATTTTGATTAAAATATCATATATTTAAGATAATGTCATGAGAAATGAAATGTATATCTCGAATTTTCTGGGAATGTCTCCAAAAGTATTCTTCATTGTGAACGACTTTTGCATAACTGGTAAACCATAAGCGATAGACAAAATTTTACTACACAAAAAATGTAGATCGCGTTAAAATACACAACTTATGTCATATACATTTCTTTTGTTGAGTGAACCGTTTTCGAGATATTGCTTGTTATTTCCTTAAATTTTCCAATACTTATACTTTTTCTCAAATTCGTTATTCATTTTTTTGTCCTTGACATGCAAAGAGAATGAAATGCGCCACATAGCAACCAGCGTTAAAATATTTGACCATCGCTTAAAAGCTACCATATCCCCCTTGCATCTACAAGAAAATTACCAATAAGATTGACATCTCGATATCTCGCTTAACATGAAGCATATGGAGAATAGGCGTTTGTAAAAATAGATAGTACAAGAGTAGAGAAAGTCATGTGAGTGTAACACATCAGATTTTTAAGAAATTCCCCCCGCCCCAAACTACCTTTACATGGAATATTTTTCGAAAATTTTGAGTTTCCGAAAAATGGCTCTAACGATTTTGATTAAAATGCCATATAGAAGAAAACGTACCTACTACACAAGGAATGTAGATCTCTAAAACACAATTTATTTCAAATAACTTTTTTTTGTGGCATCAACCATTTACGAGGTATCCGTTATGAATATTTCAAATTGCTCATTACTTCGTCATTCTTTAAAGTCCTTTCGACATTCAATTGTTTCTCGCGATGCCATAGAAAGAGTATAGAGTTATATGGCCAGCTTATAGCGTCCAGTTAATAAACGTTTGACTATCTGTTTCCTTAGTATCTATAACGACATGAGTAATGTAGGTATTTATGCAAAGGCTTATTTAGATTAAAATAAAATAGAAAAATAAGCTTTCGTAAGAATAGTTTGTATACACTATTATGCGATAGAGGGTATAGAAAGTAACGTGAATGTAAACAGATTTTTAATTTTCTATTTTTTTTTACTTGAGTATAAAAAGGGTAAAGTGGCATGTTTGACGATAGTGTAATCATTGCAGGACGTGCTCTTGTGCTGGCCAGGAAAGCCCTTGAATGCTGCACCGCCGATGATTCCTCGGCCTGAGATTGGCAAGGGCGACACTGCGAGCGTGTTCGGTCTGCAGAACATATTTCATCCAGTTTTAGACCAACCTCCTGAGCTTGAGGGTCTTGATCGTATCCTCGGAAGAATACAAAAATATGTGTACACCAACAGAGTTCGCGTGGGAGAATTCTTTAAGGTAAAACTTTCACGTTCCCTCAAGCTAAAGAGTTACTGCCTTCTGAACTTGAATCAAGATAAAGTTTCCAGTCCTGCTTTATGACAGCAAAACTGCCAAACCATTGTTAGATTACAATGAAACTATACTTGTACAGCTTTTGCGATAAATACTCTGTCAATCAAAATGTTCCTGGCGCGCTACCTTTTAATTAGGGGGGAATAGCTATAGAAAGGTTGTAACGAGGTTGTAGAATGCAACTACAATAATAAAGAGTTAGATGACCTAATTGCACAGAAGATTTAAGAGTGTAAAGGCATTAAATACGCAATAGTTTATTAAATGAAATGCCCCTTTTCTAAACCACTTCTGTCCACCTAAAATTGAGTTAGAGGGCCTTTTTAGAAGACTAGAAACACGCCTTCTGGTAATTCTTCTTCTTCTTCCAGACTGGCTAGCCGTTAGTGGGCACTAAGATTTTTATTAAAATGTTGATTTAATTAAATTTTACCATGAAACGTACTCATATTCAAGACTCAGCGGCGGGAATGATTCTATTACAGAAAAATATGTTCCCACTCCAGCAGGGAATCGAACTCAGGACCTCGAGTATAAAATATCAAAGTATAGTTCAAATAAAATATTAGTACGAATGATAATATTTTCTCTCCTTTGAAGTTTTAAAAGTAGAACTTATTTTGGTTTACAAGGTATAGCGGGAACTATGATATAGAGGGAACACAAATGTAATAGGAATAAGTTAAGATTGTAACATATATGTAAAATGTGCAGCTAGCTAGCCGTGAGAAGAGAAACAGGCAGGTACAAAAGAGTTTAGAGCTGGCAACACAGCTAAACAGTCACAGGCACAGAGGGAGATAGCAATAAGATGGAAAGAGAGGGAGAGAGATGTTGACACCCTGGAAATCCCAAACTTGTCAAGACTGCAGATTTGGAGGCAAATGTTCTCATAGCACGCTTAGGGGAGAACCAATAACAGAATAGATTAGAAAAGAGCTAGGCGAACTTAGCGTCCTCCCAAGCGAGTATAAAAGCACACACGTGCAGAGTCCACGCGTCTATTCGTTTTGCATCTGAAGAGATAACGTTTCACGCCATATTTGTGGCGATGCGTGTGAAGTTAGATATAGGAGACATAGCTAGCTTGGGGAGGTAAATTGTTGAAGATAGGCCCCTTTGCAGTACTTACAGGTTTTAAAACACGGCTAGCGGCGACACAAAACAGTATCATTACAATGCAATAAATTAAAGTTCGAGTCATATGGAGTTTCATTTGTCTACCGTCACCACACCCTGAAAAGAGTCTAGAAATAGGGCAACACACAAGTGTGCTAGGCTTCAATTACAGGAACCAGCCATCAACAGCTCCAAGAAGGAAGGAAGGCGACGCCACGAGGAGGTCCGTCGCATATGGCGCCCAACGTGGGGCGCCATATGCGACGGACCTCCTCGTGGCGTCGCCTTCCTTCCTTCTTGGAGCTGTTGATGGCTGGTTCCTGCAATTGAAGCCTAGCACACTTGTGTGTTGCCCTATTTCTAGACTCTTTTCAGGGTGTGGTGACGGTAGACAAATGAAACTCCATATGACTCGAACTTTAATTTATTGCATTGTAATGATACTGTTTTGTGTCGCCGCTAGCCGTGTTTTAAAACCTGTAAGTACTGCAAAGGGGCCTATCTTCAACAATTTACCTCCCCAAGCTAGCTATGTCTCCTATATCTAACTTCACACGCATCGCCACAAATATGGCGTGAAACGTTATCTCTTCAGATGCAAAACGAATAGACGCGTGGACTCTGCACGTGTGTGCTTTTATACTCGCTTGGGAGGACGCTAAGTTCGCCTAGCTCTTTTCTAATCTATTCTGTTATTGGTTCTCCCCTAAGCGTGCTATGAGAACATTTGCCTCCAAATCTGCAGTCTTGACAAGTTTGGGATTTCCAGGGTGTCAACATCTCTCTCCCTCTCTTTCCATCTTATTGCTATCTCCCTCTGTGCCTGTGACTGTTTAGCTGTGTTGCCAGCTCTAAACTCTTTTGTACCTGCCTGTTTCTCTTCTCACGGCTAGCTAGCTGCACATTTTACATATATGTTACAATCTTAACTTATTCCTATTACATTTGTGTTCCCTCTATATCATAGTTCCCGCTATAAAGGCCAATGTTTTATTTTAAATTATTAAAACATTTAATGGTATAATTGGATTAAAACCCACAACACTGACCATTCGATGATAGTGCTAGCCTTGCAGTTTCTTGATAATTTACTGAAACGTGAGTTACTGTAGATATTTCCTCTTCTTTAACTCGTTATGGTAAAAATAAAAAGGTGAAATAAAGCTTGTCTCAACCTTAAATGATGAAGGAAAATGGAATATCTCTGTCTCTATCTAACGCATGCATGTCATTAGCTTGGTCCTTTTCTACCCTCGCGCTGTCGCCAAGTTGCTAATAACATGGTTATTGTTATAAGTTGCCGCTTCGAACACTTTATCTTATGCCAAATATTTTTCTCTATCAGATTACATAATTTTAGAGCATTTATAGATATCTGTGGGTACAAATTTCTAAATAAAAAGTTTTTCAGTAAAAGTCCGATATTTTCTATTTCTATGCTTATCACGTTGCAACTAATAAACTAAAGGGTAGAACGCAACAATATTTGTTCTTGGTTGGAGTAAACTGTAGTGCAGTTTGAATTATTTATATTTAATAAGATGAGTGTTATAATTTCTTAAATTAAATATTTTTGGAAAATTCTATACCTATGCAGTAGAAATGTTAGCCAGCGAGAAACGTTTTTGTTATTTGGTTTACAACGGGGACCAAGCGAGAGAAAATGTTCAGGTGGGTTGGAGACAGTTTTTAAAAGCAGCCAGAAGCCTGTAACTTCCTGCACTCATTGTGTATGAGATGACAAACAAAAAGAAATTCATCTACTCAGATAACAGGTGTAAGGCAAAAGGCAGTATAGGTTAACATCAATTGTAATGAAGTGTATACGTTTATAGCGTATGGAACACTGTGAAGTGTTATTTATTTAACGTTTGACATAAATATTGATGGTTATGGAGGTAAAAGCTAAGAAGACACGAAATGCTGGTAAACTAAGAAGAAACGCAAATTAATGAAGGTATTAGATTATTCAAGTAAAAATGAGTGTTAGTAAGGCAGTAAAAGCAACAGCTAAGGCTACCGGATGTTCAGAAACAGTAGTGTATAGGATAAAATAAGCAGGAATGAGAGGACCTCTAAGGACCCATAAAAAGAAAGCAAAAAAGGATGGGAGAAACAAAAAGCCGCCAGGTAAATGCAATATGACGGAATAGCGCAAAACGGAATGTGGCACATCGTTCAATCTGTGCTGTATGAACACATTCCATTCACATTGAATGTGATTTTGTCATGGGTAAACAGTGATGATACCCTACCAAATTATAGATTTTATCATTTTACATCTCATATTTCTTAGCATGGCTTTCCTCGGAAGGGAAGTAAAGCCGGTGGACCTGTGTCGTAATTTATTGCACGTAAAAGAAGCTCAAAACTTAAAAGGAGTTTTATTTATGGAGCTCTTTAACTACTGTGGTTCTTAGCGTCCCATTCTATATTGGACGTGGAAGACCAGACATTTTGCTCAAGGACTCTTTATCAGGCTTGAGGTTCTTTTACGTGCCGTAAATCTACGACATGGGACCACCGGCTTTACTTCTCTACCGAAGGAAGCCATGCTAAGGATTTTTACGCCCGAAAAAATACATCGTCCTTCGCCGGGTTTGCACCCGCGAACTAGAGGCTAGCATAGTTCCCTAGACCACGGAGAACGAGCTTCTCTCTCTCTCTCTCTCGCTAGACCACGGAGGACTAAAGAATAAAAACCCAGGCATCTTCGTCACGGTGTTAAAAGTGCTTACCTCCAAGATGACTTTTGAGTCAGGGGAATATGTGAAAATCACTTGGGAAAAGATCTGGTGAATATGGTGGATGCGAGAAAACTTCCCAGTTGAAGCTTCTGAGCTCCGCCTGGGTCAAGATTCAACTTGGAAGTTTTCTCGTATCCTCCGTATTCATCGGAGCTTGCCCCAAGTGATTTTCACATGTTCCTCCAACTCAAAGGTAAGCACTTTTAACACCGATGATGAAGTCAAATCAGTGAACACCTGGTTGCGAGCACAGGACCCCACCTGGTACAACACTGACTTGGAAAAACTTGCATCACGTCCCCAAAAATGTTTGGAAAAACATTTTGATTATGTAGAAAAGTAACAAAAGGATTGTACAATATAAACAAAATTAATTCAACATGATCAATTGTGTGTAATGATTTTTATAAAATAGAGAAACTTACTTATTGGACGGCCCTCGTAGATGAATTCAAGGATTCAAAACATTTTACTTTATTGTAATGCTATATGGAAGCTGAACAATGAACAAAGCTTGCTTTGGTTGAGCATTAACATTGTCAGTAGTGTTTGTGACAAAACCTTGACCTTTGCCAGTTTTATGTAAACGTAGTTATATTAGAATAAGTATCAATAACAAGAGGAACTTTGCAGGACTTTGACCCCCTGAACTCCGGGCGTATAAATCCATCCCAGTTCAGAAGATGCCTTGACAAAATCGGCGTGACTGGCATAGACCGTCTTTATATATCAGAACCGGAGCTTCTCATGCTGCTACACGTTTATCGGGATCCTAACGATAGATGCAAGATCTGCTACCTCACTTTCGAGGATGACATCGACCAAGGTACGCTGCATAATCCAGTACTTTCATCGCATTAACGTTCCGAACGTAAAGTATTCCAGTCCGGCACTGCTAAAGCATAATGGAGGTCAAGTTAATGGTATATTCGTCACGAATGCGGTTTGAAATTTTTTTTTAAAGGAATGATCTATCACACAGTAGTTTTTCTACAACCTATTCATAATTTCATTCTCCATAAATCCCTATCCTCTGCACCTTCATCTGTCAGTCCTTTTTCGGACACCATCCATCCATTATTCTCTTAGTCTTCCTCATCCTCTTTCCTTCAGCTTCCCACCTAGCACCATTCTTACTATTGTATTGTTTCCCATCCTTTTCACATGACCGAACCATTTTATTCTTCTCTCTTGTATTATTTTCAAAACGTTCTGTTTTACATCCATTATTTCCGGAATTTTTGTATTTCTAATTCTTGAAATTCAAGAAGCGCTACACCAAAAGCCCCAATCTCTGTTGCTAATAGTTTATCTCTCTTTTTGTCTATTCATTGCTACGTTTCTGCTCCATACAGTAATATAGTACCTTGTACTATTGAGTTATAAATTAGCTTTTTAGTTTTATTTAAAATATTTCTGCTCCATAATATCAGTTCAACTTTCCAAATTGTTTTATTTCTTCACTTATTATTTTTTCTATTTCTAATCTACTGGTTCCATCTGCCTCTCATTGATCCCAATATTTAATTGATTTTATTGATCATTCTAATTTCCTCATTATAACCTCCAATTTTTCATTCGTATTCAGCGTTGATGACAATAACTATTCTGCCCCCACATTTTATATTCTTCAATTAGTTTTCTTATCATGTATGAAGCGTCCTCATTATCTTGTGTTACTAGCCTGAAATCTAGCCTATTTAACAAACCCCTTAGCCAAAATCTAGCCTAAGTAGCATCATTTCATCTGCGCTTTAGCTATGCAAAAGGTTAGGCTGAATCCCCACTACCTGTGTAGCTGTATTATGTTCCTATCATAGCATGTCATCAACATATGTACTAATCATAAGGTCGACTTTCTGGAGTATGCGCCCAAAATGTATGGTTATTGACACACAGAATTGGTCAGTGTTTACATATTTCACCTAAAGAATTTCAGTGTGTGAAAGAATTATATGTGTGTGTGTGTGTATGTGTGTGTAACGTACGGTGTTGGTGCTTAGCAAAAATATACCTTACTCCATTACAACTTTAGGCGATTTTGAATTACTTTGGTCTTCATCGAAAACGTCGGTAAGCTGCATTACGTTGGTCTTCAAAGCCAACTTTGAAATCCCAACATAGCTGAAAACACGATTGAGAGCCAACAGCCTCAAAGCGTAGCCGAGGGATGTTTTTTAGAAGGAGAGGAGTGTGGCGTAGCCGAGGGATCTGCGCGTCTAAAACTCGAATGATTCACTTTGGCAACAATTCCTTCAAAAAGTCGCCAAAAATGAGTATATAAGAAAGGCCGCTTAACCGTTACATGTTTTAACTTTTTCAGTGAAGACCAAAGTAATGCAGCAAATCCCTATTTTTTCTGTAAATAAACAATTCTCTCGGAATATTTAAATATTATGGAATTATCTAATCAGTTATGCTATTTAGAATGTCAATGGGTTTAACTTCTGCAAAGAAAATATGGGTAGTTTTAGACGCCAACTATATCTAGCCTTTTTACTTTCTCTACTACGTATAGTAAGTAGGGGAAGTATTATATTCCACCCAAATATTCGATACCGAGATTTCACCGGTAATACATGTTTTGAGATCCCCTGAATCCAAAAAAGGTATTTTTGGAAACATGTCCGTGTGTGTCTGTGTGTGGGTGAACAGCATAACTCAGAAACGAACAGTCGGATAAACACCAAACTTGGTATTTAGGTTCAGTATCTTCCAGAGATGCGACACGAAGGTTTTCAAGAAAATCCCCCCACCCCAGATTACCCTTTACATGGAACACTTTTCGAAAATTTTAATTTTCTCAAAAATGGCTTTAACGATTTTGATTAAAATATCATATGTTTAAGATATTTTAATGGCAAATAAAACGTATATCTTGAATTTTCTGGGAATGTCTCCAAAAGTATTCTTCATTGTAAACGACTTTTGCAAAACCGGTAAACCATAAGAGATAGACAAAATTTTACTACACAAAAAATGTAGCTCGCGTTAAAATACACAATTTATGTCATATACACTTTTTTTTTGTTGAGTGAACCATTTTCGAGATATTGCTTGTTATTCCCTTAAATTTTTCAATACTTTATTTTCTAAATGGGAATTCGTTATTCCCATTCCCAATTAGACTATTAATCTGTGGCAAAGAGAATGGTGCTGCACATAGCAACCAGCTATTAAAAGATATGTATGTGCTTATATTGCCCTTGCAAATACAAAACAAGGGGAACATATTAGGCCTTAAGCGATGGTCAAATGTTTTTAGAACTGGTCGCTATGTGTAAAATGTCAAAAGATCGTTTCTGCAAATGTTTATCTCGATTAATATGAAATAGATGGAGAATAAGAGTTTGTAAAAATAGTTTGTATAAGAGTAAAGAAAGTCATGTGAGTGTAACACATCAGATTTTTAAACATACCATCTAGCCAACACTGGGCAACACTACTTCACCGGCCCAGAACCATCATGCGACACGGGACCATGGCTTTACTTCCCCTTGGGAAGGAAGCCATATTTATCCCAATTAACACTAAGTAGGTAGAAACATAAGCTTTCGTAAGAATAATTTGTAGCAGCTATTCAATAATGGATAGAGAAAATCATTTTAAGATAACACATAATTTTGCGAAGGGATTTAAATAAATAGCAAATTACATCCAAGTCAGGATATTAGGAATTTATATCAGCAATAATAATGGCAGTTGATTTGCAGTGTTCACATACAAGGAGTTGGAGAAGAACCCCAACCTCAAAGTGAAGTCCCCACCCCAAGAGATGTTCGAGATTCCTCCTAAAGGCAGCCAGAAATGGCAGGATGTGAAAACGAGCTCCCGGGACCTTTGCGAGGACACGCTTCACAAACTCAAAATCAGGGTGGCCGCCAGGAGGGCCAGTATCCTTGAGCCATTTAAGGATTACGATAAGTATGTTATAAAATTAAATGTGACTTTATATTAGCTATTAAAAGGTTCAAGAACAAATTCATCTTTTAAAAAAAAAATAACAGCGAAATCAACGGAAACAAAATTCTCATTTTTAGTATTCAGAGAGAGGTAGTTCAGTGTTCTGGCGTTTATCCAGATTTTTCATTTTATTAATTTTACTTTTTACATTTTCCACCACCTACATAGTAGGTAGACAAGGTATTGCATTCCACCGTAACATTCGATACCGAAGTTTCACCGGAAATACATGTTTTGAGGCCCCCTGAATAAAACAAATAGCCGACTAATATCAAACTTGGCATTTAAGTTCAGTTTCTTCCAAAGATGCGACAGGAAGAATTTCAAGCAATTCCTCACACCCCAACTAACCTTTACATGGAACATTTTTTCGAAATTGTTTATTTTCTCAAAAATGGCTCTAACCATTTTAATTAAAATACCACATTAAAGATATTTACATGACAAATAAAATGTATATCTTGAATTTTCTGGAATAGCCTGTGAAGTCCTCTTCATTTGGAAGGAATTTTACACTATCGTATAACTGGTAAACTTTAAGCGATAAGCGAAAAGGTATTACACAAAAAATGTATATCTCTTTATTGCACAATTTATTTCAAATGCCTTTTATTTGGCATGAGCTATTTCCATGGTATCCGGTATTAATGGTTCGAATTGTTCAATACTTAGCCACTCTTTTAAAGTCCTGTGGACATTCAGTCATGGAAACAATGTGGAATTTTAAGGCCAGCGTATAGCGCCCGATTCTTAAACTTTTGATTGTGTCTGTTCTCTTTGTATCTTTAACGAAATGTGTAATGCAGCCATTTCCGGAAATGTTTATCTGGATTAAAATTAAGATAGACCAATAACCTTTTGTAACAATAGTTTGTATATCCACTAATAAACGACAGAAGGTAGAAAAATCTGATGTGCACATGACTTTCTCTACTCTTGTACAAACTATTTTTACAAACGCTTATTCCCCTTATGATTCATGTTAATCGAGATATCGAGATGTTAATCTTATTGCTAATTTTCTTCTAGATGCAAGGGGAATTGCTAGGCTTTAAGCGATAGTCAAATATTTTAATATCTGGTTGCTATGCGCAGTATTCCATTCTCTTTGCATTACCAGGACAAAAAAAAAATGAATAACAAATTTGAGAAAAAAGTATAAGTATTGGAAAATTTAAGGGAATAACAAGCAATATCTCGAAAATGGTTCACTCAGCAAAAAAAAAATGTATATGACATAAATTGTATATTTTAAGGCGATCTACATTTTTTGTGGTAAAATTTTGTCTATCTCTTATGGTTTACAGTTATGCAAAAGTCGTTCACAATGAAGAATACTTTTGGAGACATTCCCAGAAAATTCGAGATACACATTTCATTTGTCATGAAAATATCTTAAACATATGATATTTTAATCAAAGTCGTTAGAGCCAGTTTTGAGAAAATAAAATTTTTTGAAAAATGTTCCATGTAAAGGGTAATCTGGGGTGGGGGGATTTTCTTGAAAACCTTCATGTCGCATCTCTGGAAGATACTGAACCTAAATACCAAGTTTGGTGTTTATCCGGCTGTTCGTTTCTGAGTTATGCTCTTCACAGACACACAGACATGTTTCCAAAAATGCTTTTTTTGGATTCAGGGGGTCTCAAAACATGTATTTCCGGTGAAATCTCGGTATCGAATTTTTGGGTGGAATACAATACTTCCCCTACTTACTATACGTAGTTTTCGTCTATCGCTTAACGTTTACCAGTTATACAAGATAAATAAAATACCTTG
Source organism: Deroplatys truncata (assembly GCA_030765065.1). Taxonomy (NCBI): domain Eukaryota; kingdom Metazoa; phylum Arthropoda; class Insecta; order Mantodea; family Mantidae; genus Deroplatys; species Deroplatys truncata. The sequence goes on along the minus strand of CM060975.1, from coordinate 300,555,580 downwards.
TGATGATTTCATTGGATATTCCCAGAAAATTCAAGATATACATTTTGTCATGTAAGTATCTTTAAGATGTGGTATTTTAATCAAAATCGTTAGTCGAATTTTTAGGTGGAGTGCAATACCTTCTCTACTAGTACGGTGTGAAGAAAATAAAAAGGTATAACTGCTAGTAGTGGGAAAATATTTATACTATTAAATCTCTCATTACCCCGGAGGAATGAGGCTGCTAGATTAACTTTACTATAAGGTAAAGACTTGAGAGAAATCTCATATAGCCTGAAAACACTTGTCACAACGTTATTACTACAAGTGATGGTAGTCAATTGAGAAGGGTCAAGAGCCAAAAGGTGTCATTGAACATTTATTACCACGAAAGTATTTACCTTAAATGCTGATATATATAGATATATATATATCTATATATATGCTCGTTATGCGCTGGCAGATCACCGACTTAGTGCAATGCTACTGCGCAAGCTGCACTCACGCGCCTGTATGTGTGCTCCCGACTCTAATAAATGCAACAAACATGCTACCGAATCCCAAATGAGCTTGTCTGATTCGTATCCAACAGACAAGAATGTCTCAGCCCGTCTCTGTGATGTGGAATAGCCTCACATTCAACAGGTCCCGAGTTCAAATCTCGGTTAGGGTGAGTTACCCGAACAAGGGTTTCTTCCAGAGTTTTCCCTTATCCTGAAAAGACGAATGTCTGGTAACTTCAAGTTCTATGGACCCCGCGCTCATTTGAGCAATACTTCACCCATTTGATTCATCGTCCGGTTAAAGGAAGCTAAGCTAAGCTAAAAGAAAAAAAGTCTCTCTGTTGGTTAAAGTGCAAAAACGACAGTTCACATGGATTATCACCTCCAACAAATAGGAATCCAAATCTCTACAAACAATTTCCGCTGAAGTCAAGAGGAAATTCTTCTTATGTTGCAGTGTGGCAATTTTTTTTCTTTCTTCGGTCACAGGGGCATTGTCAATATTGGATTTGATGGGGGAAAAAATGAACATCTTTCCTAATACTTAAAAGTTTTCCCCGTGCAATTGTCATGGAGAGAAAGTTGTTAGACATTGGTCTGATGCAATTGGTTAAGATTGTGAATCCATTTGCAGCCTGAAGCTTCTAGACTGGAAGAACTGAACTAACGCCTTAGTTTCCACTGGAGTATATGTATTAACAGGTACAGAGATTACCTTTCAAGTAACAAAATGTTCGATGACACGTTTTGGCTTTTCTTCGTATTATTTTGTTTGTCCTTAATAACTTACTACATTCTAAATCAGAGGAGAAAGTCAGCGTAACAGCTAATTTTCCTGTGCAGGCACAACAATGGGTACGTGACAAGATCACAGTTCCGACAATGTTTGTCTAGGGCAGGATTGCCATGCAACCCATATGAACAGTTCGCTTTGGAGCAACGATTCAACGACGAGAGGGGCTTCAACTACGTGTGGTTCCTGCAGGAACTGTTACCTAAACGAAAGGAACAACCTCTGGTAAGACTGGATCTACTTCTTCAGTACTGTAATAATTTTTGCAAGAAATGTATGTTTCTTAGGAATCGGATCCTCTCTATTTCACCTACGTGTTTGTCCAGCAGGGTCGCCCACAGGAGGGGTGATGGCGCACTTATTTTTGTGGGGGAATTCAAACTTTTGGGGAATACAAAAATTTTGAAGTAAACTAACGTAATATAAACGCATTTATTACAATTTTAATCGAGTACTGTTAATTGTTAAATCAGTTTGTATATTTACGTTTGTTAATCTAAATGTGCTGCACTGCACCAAAAAAGTAATGTTAAGTACAATTCATACTCGTACTGTATATTGAAGTAGTATTGTTCTTCAACTGTTGTAGTTTATTGTTGCTGATGTTTTACACTTGTTGGAGTTTTTTGCACTACGCTTTGGGCGTTAATTTGAAGAAGATTGTTTGTTACGTAATATGCTGCTACGTATGTAGAGCCTGTTTGAAGATGCATTTTTGTTATTACGCTCCAAGTTTAAAAAAAATATTAACTTAGTTATTAAACTGCTTCTATAGATAGTATTTATGTTTATGTTTTTGCCTCGGCTGCTTCAGTATTACTTTAGAGACACGTTTCTCTTAATCAGGGCGTGGTGCGACAAGAATGTAGGCTTACACAGATTTTAAGTTTAAATTCACTTATTTTTATTAATCCTTGGCACAAATTAAATAGCACTACACTGATATTAAGAGTTGTGAGATTCTTTCATTTAATACTTGCACTTAGTTATCGCGTATACTTATTTTACGATTCACACGAATACGTAATATTTCTTTAGAGAACACATCTTCCATCCAGTCACTACCAAGGTCTGCAGGCAACTGAACATATTTCAACCGTCCAAACCTGTAAACTTCTGTATTTCAAGTCTCTGGTTGGCTAATCCTGGTCCAATAGAATACCTGCATTTTATTAAAACTTTTTTTCTGGCTGTTGATTGGCTAATTTTAAACTGTCCCAAAATTTACGTTATTGCTGCCCTAATCATGACTAGTAGCATTCAAACTCTCAAACTCATTATTGCCTCAAGGTTACTTCATTGTTACCTGATTGTTAGCAACTTTAAACTTATTATTCTCACAGCTCTTACATTATTAAATTACATAATGCATTCACATAATAATATTATTAAACATATTTACTATAATATAAGCATTTGCAATGACTGTTACATACATTTTTACAAATTATTACATACATATTGCTTCAAGGCGGGCTGTTATTGAATTTGCATATTATATAATTTAATTTAAATTATTCAAGTGTTAAAAATACTGCCTCAATGTTATAATGTGACATATCAATCATAAGTTTTAGAAACGGACTATAACATTGTAGATAGGTATGTAGTTGTTCAGAACGTATAGCATTATTATATTACTATATTTATCTATTTATATGATACATTGAAATACCAAGTAATAAAATACACCAGCTGCCAAATGTTTTTATTGAAATTTTTGTATAAATATTACTATTTTATTGATTTTAATTTTCCATGCGTACAGGTATCACAATAGCTACTATAGTACCTATAAGACAGCCCCTTTGCAAAGCTTTCCAGCAACATAGAAAATGAGCTACATATACCCCCGCCGTTGAATCTTTGCACTTGACAGTGTGGCTTCGCGTAACGTTGGCTATATCGTGGTTGCGACGTTGCCAGAGTGGTTAGTAAAGAAAAACAGCTGATTGTTCTCCTTTCTATCGTGTCTAAGCCGCATACACAAAGTTTATGTAAGTAGCGAACATCAATGAGTAATAACTATTTCGTATTATTATTATTATTATTATTATTATTATTATTATTATTATTATTATTATTATTATTATTGATTGATTGAAAATAACTCAGCAAAAACATTGCAACGTATGTAGAATAAATTAGCACTTTTGACAATATAGAAACAAAATGATGCAAACGTGCCTGTTACAATGATGAGAAATAAAACAAGTTATACGCTGCGATAACAAAGTTATTTTCACTTACTCTGCGTTCTAGATGGTTCAGGAATTTTGTCTTCTTTCTCTGGAAGTTTCACTCCCTTGTTCTCGTGATTACTTCAAGAGCTGCTGCAGTTCGTTATACGGCTTTATTAGCAGGAATAGAGGGATGACCATTAACCTTCACGTAACTTCAAGTCTTGTATAAATAATATGAATGAAATATATATATATATATATATATATATATATATATATATAAGATATATATAAATGAACACCACAATAACCACAAATATAAATAGCAATGAAAAATATTAAGAACTCGACGCACGTGCTAGAAATTCACAAACTGAAACACGTGTTTGGAAATAGCTACATCCGGCAACAGAGCCGCTTCCCGTTCCGCTTCCGCTTTGTCATCGACCACCCGGAATGCTGCCTTGTGATTGGTTTAGGAAGTCTAACGGTTAAAGCTTTTCATTTTTTTTTTTGCGAGTGTACCAACTTAATCGCTAGCTGCCAAGTGCCAGGTTTCAACGGTGGGGATATAGTTTAAATTGAGGAGAGTATCTTTTTTGGGGGAGGCATGGGCATCCCTGTTGTCCAGTACGACTAGAAGCTGTAGTTCTGTAAGTCATGGTTGATTTCTGATCTTCCACGGAGGTATGTACATGTTTGTTCTGGTTACTGATCTTAGGGTATGCTTTTATTTTTACTTCTCAAAATAAAATTGGTAGCTGCAGTATGTATCTCCACTGTTTCCGCCTTCTGATAAGATGATTAACTTTTTCCGAATAAAACAAGCTTATCTTATCTTGCGATTAGTTATCTTCTGTATCTTCCGATTGCGGAGTCAAGAGACTTTATCACTGATTAACAGCTCGTCATGCGCGATCCAAAATATTTTCTTTAGCCAGGATTATTTCCCATCTTCCTTAGAGTCCGGAAGTTTATATATTCTTTATTGTCGCTTCAACTTTAAAGCTTTAGAATACAGAACATGGTTACAATGAAAATACAACATTTTAAACAGCAATAGTACATATAACATTAAATTCTCTCGATAGAAGTGCTATACATTGTTATACAATTTTGTTGCTTTCATAATGTTTAAAGTTCTTTGTTGTGCTGAATTTAGGGCGTCTGGTAGCTTGTTGGAATGTCACATCTTTCTCTGTGTTGTACATAGCGACGGCAGGCTGTGACGAGATGATGAACTGTGAGGTTGGATCTGCAGAGGTCGCACACAGGAGGAAGGTCGCGGTTGTGGAGATGTTTGTGTGTTTTAGAAGTATGTCCAATACGTAGTCGAATTAATACAACTTGGTCTTTGCGGTTGAAATGATAGTGTTGAATGTAGACATCGTGTAACTTGCTTCTAGATGTGGCTTTCCATGTTTGTCTCCATTGATTAATGCAAGTCTTTTTGATGAAGTTGATGTGTGGGATCTTGATGTCCTGAGGGGGATGTTTGGTGACCTATTTGGCTGCATGATCAGCTGATTCTTTTCCCAGAATTTCGAGTGTAAACGTGAATTTAATGTTTATATATAAAATCCAATGTAAACAAACCCAAATACACACCGTAATAAACGAGTGAACATTATTGATTTTGAGCAATTTGTTCCAAAGACAAAGCCACCGATATGACCTTAGATGTTAAAGGCGGCATATAATTGGCGACATATAAAGAAACAGCATTAAAATCAATTTCCAAACTGAATATGCCAGGGAGCCACTGCATGCTTTTCGGACCATTAACATGTCGAAAAATAGTACTTTAGCGGTCTAACAACCCTTGCGGCATAATAAACATAATCCAGATGTCAGTGACCAGTGATACCAACGCAACTTTCAGTATCTTTGATTGTTCATGTAAATAAGTCAGTGTCATATCTTCGTTCACAAGAAATTGAGTTTTTTTTTTAATTTAATTATGGACGCTCTGTAACTGCTGTGGTCTTTAGCGACCCATTCTATATTGGACATGAAAAACCGGTACTTTTGCTCAGAGGGCTCATTATCAGGCTTGAGGTTATTTTACGTGCCGTAAATGCACGACACGGAACCACCGACTTTAACTTCCGAATCATTCGGCAGGGCTTCAACTTGGAACCTGGTGTCACTGGCTTGAGAACTCCCTACCATACCACTGTGCCACACATGTGCACTTCTTAGCAGTGCAGTAAATGCTTGCGTATATCATTGAGATGGTATCAGTGGTGTATTTGACTCAAATTTATTTGGTTTATTGCACAAAATCATGCACTATGGGACCGTTGTCCCCTCCCCCAACACCTCTCTATAATCCCTTAAAGTTAATCGGTAGAATTCTAAACAGCCTATATGTGTATGTACAGAATTTATTACGAAATTCAGCTTCCCCCAATTGGAGGATGCTATAAAAAGTCACACTAAACAATAAAAGGATATAAATACATAATTGAAATTCTAAACAATACAAATAAGGATTAACAAAGTTGCAAGTACATAAAATACCACTTGAAAACAATTATAATCTGTAAATGGAAATGGCCCTTGTCTAAAACAAATTTGTATATAAGAAACATTATTTTACACACCATACGATGATTTTTCAAAATTGCTAGTGATTCTTTAATAACACAGAGGGCCACTGCTTTACTAAATGAATTGTTTAATTTATATTATTTATAATTTATAGTTTCTGCAAAATAATACAAAAAGCATGGGATAGTAGCCCTGGCTAATGTCAGTTGAAACAAGATAATATCATTTACTGTAAAAGATGTAAGCATTCAGTATTGTTTGTTCCTGCAAGCTAATAGAGATATTATATTTAGTTCTTCAATTTGATAAGAAGTATGAGATACTCTTAGTTTCAAACCTTTGTTGTATGAATAATAATGAATTGATTTTGGTTTTTTGTCACTTAATACATACCTTGGATTTTAATAAATAGGCATTTCTAGCTTTTCAAAACTAAGACTCCCATTAGGCCATTTTTCCTATAGAAAGGTAGCTATATTACGTCACAGTACCCCTCCTGGATGTGAAACGTGCTCGGCCATACCTGGTTATACAAAGACCCTTTCTGGGGCCGAACTGGGTATATTTTGGACGACAAAGGGAATAAGCTGACTGCTTATCCCTCAATGGATAGTTCATTTGCATTGATGCTGAAGGTGAAACTAATTATTTTTCGTGCTCTTACGTTTCTGAACATGTTTATTCATTCTAGCAATTAATCACTGTATTTATATACTGGTTTGCATTTAGCTTTTATACCTTTTAAATTCTTCCCATGTTGGATCAAGTTTTCGGTGTAGATGACTAAAACTTTCGTGCTACAACACAACACACTCAATAAAGCGACTCATCTGTTAGATAATTACTACTATAGGGTTAAAACCAGTGATGCCCAACCTTAAGCGAAACAGGGGAAAGCGGATTTACCCCCACGCATTGTTCGCAGAGCTCTGACACATTCATACCGTCAGTGCGTGTGTGGAGGGGTAATGCTTCATAACGCAAAACGAAGGAGGTGGGGTAAGGGGACAGTATGACGACATTAGCTCATAAGAGACAAGGTTGGGCTTCACTGGTTAAAACAAATGTTAACTGTGATAGGACGCAAACTAAATAAAAACAGCACTTTAAATTTGAACAACAATGGACTACAGATAAGAATAAATGAGGCAACTGATTTTAATCACAGATTTTTAATATATCATATTATGTACATCACCGCGATTTAAATAATAGTAGCCTGGTGTAAACTTCGAGAAAATAAACAAAGCCCATTTTTGGATTCACAGAGATTCTCAGAATACAAGAAAACTTAAACCCTATGATCACTGAGTTACCATTGTATCATAACTGATGCGTGTTTTATGTTACAGTTATCCAGATGTATGAATTCTTTCTTCCACAGTATGAAGACTATCTACAAAAGATGAAGTTTGTAAACAAAACTAAAACCGGAAAACCTGTGGATCCTAGTGAAACAGATATAGTTAAGATACTTGCGAAGATCAAAGGAAAGGTAGGAGTAATAATCCGATATTTCATTTGTATTCATTTGTGTAAAATTCTTTAGTGTTCCCTATAAAAATCTCTCTCACTCATTTGATTGAAAAAATTTCAGATCATCAGAAGGTTAAAAAGAGTGAGAATGATTTTGTTTTGTATCACGCAGTAATCATATGCCCAAAACTTTCCGAGAAGAACGCGCATCTGGGAATTTGGAAAACTCTACATTTTGTACTACTCCCGCGCGTAAAGTAATTTACTTCTTTAATTATTTTAGATGCATCCTTATCAGCCCCATTACAGTAAAATATATGTTTGTGTTTAAATTGCGGAATCTTACCATATATAATACGATTATTTTTCTTAATCCGTTACTGGCTAGACTTGAATAAATAGAAATTTCTTCACTTAAATAAACATAAAGTGAACATGTTTACTTATCAGTGTAAAATTAAAGTATAGGGAACCTAAATAAAGCTGATTTAACTAATTAGATTTAAAGGCTTTCAGAGTTATAATAGCTTGAAGTTGGACACCTTTAATTGCAAAACTATGGTGTTCTGAATTTTAAGAATTTGCATAAAGCATTGTATCGGACTTGCCTCCAAATGCAAAAAGTTTCGTTTCGTTTAAAAATGCAAGGTCGATTTACCTTCTACAGAATGATTTATGAAGAACTGACATATTTCTTTCTTTAATTGTTTCAAGTTATGCTAGCGACAACTTATTATACCTGAAATGAAGAGGAATTTTGGGAGAGTATTTACCTCTATAGCAAATGTTAAAAATGTCCTCCATCCTGCATAAGGCACAACTCAACATGTCGTTCCATGTTACTGGCCACACGTTGGAGGACTCTGTTGTCAATAGCTTGAATCTCCTGTGTAATGTTGTGCTTCAGATCGTCCAATGTCTGGGGACGTGTGGCATAAACCGTGCCTTTTAAGTAACCCCATAGAAAGAAGTCCAGCGATGTCAAATCCGGAGATCTCGCTGGCCACAGGTTCTTGGAAATTATCCGGTCGTCAAAGAAACTTGCAATTAGTGTCATGGATTCATTTGATGTATGACATGTAACGCCGTCCTGCTGAAAATATCCTTGACTCAGCTCTACGTCGTCTAGTTGCTCAGCAAACTCCATGAAAATCCGTGGGTACTCTGCAGTGTTCACATTGTTTTTTAAAAAAAAATGGTCCCACTATTCTCTGTGCGGATATTGCGCAGCAAACTCCGATTTTAACCGGGTGCATAAGTGCTTCATGAATAACATGTGAATTTTCGCTGGTCCAATAGCGTAAGTTATTTGAGTTCACATAGCCGGATAAATGGAACCATGCTTCATCTGTGAACCATGTGATGGACAATATGGCAGGATTTTGCACAATGAACGCCTGAAACCAACGACAATAATTCAGTCGTCTATCCTTATCTGGTTCCTGTAACTGATGGACAACCGTATCCTATACGGCTTTAGGCCTGCACTTTTCACAGCTCTCTGACACATTGAGTAGCTGTACCCCGTCTCCTGCGACAAACGTCTTAATGATTTTTTGGGTGACTGATCCAGTCGTGCTCTTACGTCCGTGGGAAGCCTAGATGAACGAGTTTTGCCTTTTTCACTCACCAGAGATCCAGTTGCTTCCAATTTGTTTACCAGTCCCAGTATTGTGTTTCTTTGGGGAGGATTCCGAACGCCAAATTCTCTCTGGTATGCCCTTTGAGTAGTTGTAATTGAATTCGTAATCCAGTATTGCTTTAGAAGGAAGAGTCGTTCATTTAATGTGTACTCCGTACTCCATTTTCACGTTAACTAGAACATCTCAAAAACAGTTGCCGACAATAAAACTAACAATTATGAATAAAACATTAACATATGCGCATCTAGTGACAGGCAATCGAAACTCAGGAACATTCTGCTTAACTTGGTGCTAAAATTGGGGCATTGAGTGAATTTCGAACAGAATAATTAAAGAAAGAAATGTGTCAGTTCTTCATAAATCATCTTGTATTTCGGCCGATTTGAAATGGAATGTCCCGTACGCAGGCAGCTATGCTTGCTCAATATTTCACTCAGGAAAGCAGGTGCGAGTAAGGGTGCTCGAGAGCTTCAGAACATGCTAGTTCCGTTATTACTAGCGATACAACTTGGCTTCATCGTAAGTAAACACATGAGCTATGTTTAGAAATTACCCAGAATTCCTAAACGCCGATCCGTCAGTGGGAACATTCACAATTTTTTTTCAACTGCCGTGGAGCTATGCATCAAATTAAGTTCAGTCATTACATAGTATACTCATCAATATTACGTGATGTTTTTTATGATCAGGCCGATCACTATGAGCTCTATCCATATGGTTTGTGTCTGCACATTGCATAGTCGTCCTCCTGGTCTAGTAGTACCATGCTAGCTTCTACTCTGTATTCACTCTTAGGTTGATCCGCGTCAAAACAAACCCCAGGTGACCAGTGCACCTTCCGCCATTCGCACTACAAATACTGTCACACTTTCAGACCATGTGCGGTGACTAGCATATTCTGTTAAGGGTTAAAGGTGATAAGATTGATAGTTGTAACAAAACAAACGTTTTCACATATAATAATAGCTAATTCTAAAATAAATGAGCGAAAAATAAAGTAACAGGTATGCGATAACTTAATTTATACGCTCTCTGGAAGCGGCACTTTATTAACTGTTGGCTGCTCATTTTAAAAAAGAAATTGTGCACTGTTTCGCGAATTGCATTCTTTTTAAAATCACTACATTCTTGCATCGCGTATTTCATATGCTTTCTTTTTCTTTTTTTCCGGGTGTAATCACTTTTCTCGTTTCAGATTTTTCTGCACAAGCACTGTTTATACTTGTACTCTAAACACCGGTGAACTCAGAACTTAATTTCGCCATTTCTTTCGCGGAAAGTTGGATATTTCTCACATAACTTATAATAAAGATTCAACGCTATTGTTTTTTCACCACTAGTCAATGCTAATGCTTTACGTAATTCGACGAAAACACAAGAGCAAATTCACCGTCCTCCATGATACTAAACACAACTGCTCGTTTCTGGCTGTAAACAATATTCTGCGCCTACCCGGATGTCAGGTGACTCATACCAATTGCATCATGGGACGTTTAGCTCTGTTTTACGGTATAAATCAGCGTTAAATAAAACCTTAGGTATTTGTATAGAATATTATACTATTTAAGGATAAATTCATTCTAAAATTCAGAAATTAGCATGAGACTACTTTCCTGGACGCATTGCTACCGTGTTGCAACACGGTGCACTGACCACATGGGTTTGTTTTGCCGCGGATCAACCTAAATGTGAATATAGTTTAGTTCCCGAGGTCGCGGGTTCAAACCCGGCGGAGGGCGCTGAATTTGTTTCTGGGCGTAAAACCTTAGCATGGCTTCCATCGGAAGGGAAGTAAAGCCGGTTGTCCCGTGTCGTAGATTTGCGGCACTAAAAGAACCTCAAGCCTGATAAAGAGGCCTCTGAGCAAAATTACCGGTCTTTCACGCCCCATATAGAATGGGACGCTAAGAACCACAGCAGTTGAAGAGCGACCTTAAATAAAACTCAAGTTAATGTTTACACCTTGATCGCATTCCATTCTTTTGCATTTTCGAATAAAACCTTAGCCCAAAGAAGATGCTTCTGAAAAATACGATAATTCTCAAGACAATCTTTCAGGAAAAGTAAATATCTGACCCAATAGGGTTTGATAGGCAATTCTTTGAAAGAAAGAGAAAAAAAAAACCGCACCAATTTGGATGCTGCCTAATGTTTCATGTATTCATACTGTTTATGACTTGTATTTAAAGATTTATTTCATTTTTAGATTTGAGTGATGAGATAGCACTCCGCCGTGATAATATTTAATATTTGAATTTATAATTATAAGTTCATAATGTTTTGTCATGTACTTTCCTATAGCAACAGAATCGACGATTTTTATAATTAACCGAATGTAGCCGCCTCAACAAATCTTTATGCCGAGACAGTATGGGACACGTGTTCCAAATGTTTGAACGTTGAGCGAAGTGGAAGCATTATTTTAACATCTACTGGGATAAAGTTAAGTATGGGCATGTTAGAGATACTAGAAAACAAGGTGAACAGACGTTTGAAAGGGTGTATACATACTGGAATATTTTTTAAGCATCACACTGTGGATTCTCAGTATAATCAGATGGCTACTGAACAATCGAGTAAAACTGTGGTCACTGATTCGCCGAAAAGCGCTCTCGTATAAATTGTTGTGATACACTAACGCCAATTACATCTCAGATCCTTGTATACTTTCTTTTGCTTGTGTAAGTACAGTATGTACATCAACTCATGCATAATATACAAAGGCGGATCGAGAAGTAACGCACAATAATTTTTTCTGCCTTGGTATTGCAGCTGGAATGTTGCAATTTCACACAGATATAGTTTGAAGTTTTCACTACAGAGGGTATTTTTTGTTTCATGTGCAGCTCTAGCGAGAGAAGCGTGAACTACAAACAAAGATGGCACGCATGTTGCTGTCGTCCACGTATGAAGAGCAGAGAGGTGTGGTTCGATATTTGTGGGCTAAAGGGCATAAACCGAGTGATATCCACAGGGACATGCGTGGCGAGTATGGGGATGATTGTATGGACCGTAGCAATGTGTGGTGGTGAGCATTCTTCCTAGAGGGCTGTGTGAACCTTAGTGATTCGCCACGCTCCGGGAGACCGGTAACAGCTGCAACCCCGCAGAATGTCAGAGGCATTCAGGCGGCAAGTTTGAACGATCGGCGTGTGCAACAGTTCAACATTTCCTATGGTGCAGTGAACGATATTGTTCATGACACGTTGAAATTTCGTGAAGTTAGTGCTCACTAGGTGCCTAAGAACCTGGCAGACAACCACAAGGGCCAACGAATGATGACGAGCTTGGATCATCTAACGCGGTACACCGCAGAAGGGCTGACTTTCTGAAAGGAATCGTCACTGGTGATGAGTCGTGGGCATACCACTACACGCCCGAAACCAAGCAGGCAAGTACAGAGTGGAAAATGCTGGTTCCCCAGTGTGACTCAATCTGTTAGGAAAGTGCTTGTGACGGTGTTCTAGAATATGCATGGTGTTGTATCGGTGGACTTTGCTGAACACGGGACCACTGTGAATGCTGCCGCCTACATGAAAACTTTGGTGAAGTTGCGTCGTGCCCTTCGTGACAAACCTCACAACATGAATGCTGACGATGTCAAAATTCTTCATGACAATGCTCGCCCCCATGTTGCTGCTGCTGTTCGTCAGAAACTTACCAAATGTGATTGTGAGGTGCTCCAGCATCCATCATACAGTCCGGACCTTGCGCCGTCGGACTTTCAGCTGTTTGGTCCCATGAAGAAATTCCTGGCCGGCTAGCGCTTTGCGACAGATGCGGAAATGAAGTCAGCAGTCCGCAGATGACTATACTCCTAAGAAACGGACTTCTACGAACAGGGCATATTGAAACTGGTATCACGATGTGTTGAGAAACTTGGTGACTATGTAGAAAAATAGGTAAAAGGTTTAAGTTCATTTGTGATTTTTGTTGTTTTAACTATTACACAAGCTAAAGTATAAGAAAATTGTTTCTCGTTCCCAATGTAAAGTTCATGACTAGTTACTATACCTTTTTCACTATAAGCTGAAAGGAGAAGTAAACAAAACTTAAATGTATCACTCCGCCGAGTACATGGTAGTACCACGTGGATGATGGCGGGAACTAAATATCCGTGAAAAGTTGTACCTGAACAGTTCGGCTTCTGTGATTAAAGGTACTGGATTAAACTTGTTAACTTCAGGCTTTAGAAATCATTCATTTAATGACTAATATCAATATACCGCTTTTGCTTTAACTTTTTATGAGTCAACAAGTTAAAAACGATTAGCACTATAGGTTAAAACACAACAGAAAACAAACGCGACCCAAGCTATCCGAGCAACAATTCTGCATCACTAACAAAGAAGTTCAATTATTGCTAAACAATGGCCAACTCTTAGAAAGTAGGATCAGATCGAAATTTGTTGCATGGAAACTCCTAGCGTAATCAAACCGTTTTGAATACGCCAAAGATACTATCCTCTACTATACTCGTAAGACGCTGCACGCTCGTTATTTTATTTTTATTAGCGAAAATCGTTAATCACGTGTGTGATAAAACACACAGCAAAGCCACTTTTATCGCTTCCATAATTCGCAATTTATTCTTCTCAAAAACATTCATTAACCTCAAAACCCACTTAAAGTATTCAGGAAAACAAATTACCATATGTTTTAACAGGTTCGGTAACCTAATTCCAAGCTGACCAACATAAAGGCTTGAATTATTTTATTCTGGAACTTTGTGTATCCAAATCGATCTCAATACGTATTGAATTTAACATGGAAATGCGGATCGCATTCAGTATGGAATTGGACTCAAATCGATTTCAATTCCCCCATGGAAACGTAGTGATATTCTCAACACGTAGCAAAAGTACACTGGCGGCTCATCCGGAAACCGGAAACGAACTGCAGCGCCTGCGCATAGCCTCTTAAACCCTCTGCTATAACGCTTCATTTAGTTATAGGTGAATATGAACAAACACATTTAGTTTCATAAACTGAACTGTTACAATAATGGAATTTTTTAATTTCTCTGCACGAGAATAACCACAAAATGTTACGATCTGAACCGAACTGTTTTTTGTAGAGGAAGAGACGACATGCTAAGCGGGAAAGGTTGTAGTTTGTCCACCAGCCAATGAGGTGCTGTCTTGTCACGTGGTTTTGTTTACTTCTCCTTTCAGCTTATAGTGAAAAAGGTATAGTATGAGCTGTGATCCCATTGTGTTAGTCACTTGCGCGAAGGAGGTCACCACCGCAATGCATCCTTCAATATTCGAGTTTCACATTTGCAGTGGAAACAGAGATTTTCTAAAGTGGTATATAATGTAAATTGAGAAGAACTGATTACCTTAAGGGTTAAGCACGCCAAATCCTTAGTATTTTCGCATCTTGCTCACCTTTTGTGGGTTTATTGAAATTCAGATTCTTTGGTATGAGACAGACGGAGGAGCAAGAAAAAATATAGACTGCAGTTTAAAAATTATGAATCATGATGTAAGAATATCCTTATTGGGAGAAACATAAACGTTTATTAGTTCTACAATTAATGGTGTATAGTTTCAATTTTTCTTTTTAGCATGGTGTATGTACTACCAACATTCCGGTAACATTGCAACAGATGTAAGGCATGGTAATAATATTACATGCTACGACTAATGTTGTACAGTTGTCGCGGTAACTTTCGTGTTATCTTATTGCTGGGCGCCTGTTATTGTTTTACTATTTTGAATTTGAATTCTTTGTCCTCCGGCTAGCTATTATTTCTCAGTCGAGCAAATCTCTTAAACAGGGTGTGTAAACGGAAAGGATTTATTACTGAAAAATAACACTGATAAAAGAATTTGTTTTTACACTTTTATTGCCGTCACACTTTATTCATTTCACATAATTATTCTTGATACACGCCCGACTGAAACTGTTATATTTTTTTATTGTTACTATAATCACTTATTTGCTGTACATTATTAATTCGCGTATTTCACATTTATAACTAACTTTACGACGCGAGAGATTTTGTAGAACTGCGCGACGTTTATCGCGTGAATGATTCTGATGAACTGTGCAATACCCGTCTCTGGCTTTAGCTTTTTATACTCCCTCACCCCGATATGCCTAAAGATTATAATCGAGCTACTATTGGTTAATAAAACGCGCCAACATTAGCATCTATTTTTATATCCAATCAAAAGTACGAACACATATACTCTAGAGAAGAAATGCGCGCTACTCTAACGTCATTTGCTTGCCTCTTCTAATTAATAAACAATTCACCCCCTCGCTACATTGTTATCCGCTCCTATTGTCAGTTTCAATGAGGCCGTGTAAACTTATTTCCTAACAATGCTTATAATTAACAAACATCTCAAATCATTGTCATACAATAATGCTTATTTACACTATAATCACTCTGGCATTTACATTGTTGTGATATAAAATACTGCCACACAGTATAAAGCAAAATTACTTTCCATTAAGAACATTTGCAAGGAACATTCCATGTGAAATCAACCAACAAAAAAGCGTCTTTGAACCTCTCAATCTCCAAATTTCATTAAGCTTTAAACATGCGTCGTACCAGGAAAGGAATCATGTTCATTATTTCTCATATGTTTTAAAAAATTCCGTTTAAGAGTTTGTAGCTGTCGCAAAATGTCAAAAATGTGTCAAAAACTTGCGAATCAGTTCTAACACCCACACAGCTCAGACTGTAATTATACTAGAGTTGTGGTTGAGGTCTCATTTTAATGCTTATAAAGTAAGCTGTAGTTTGAAATGCAACACGTGTTTTGGCAAAAAAGAAACATTTTCCATTTTGAAAAGTATATGTTTTGAGATTTTCAAAAACCCGCAAGCTGTACGCTTTTAAAGAAATTATAGAATATTTATCCATGTTTTTACTTCTTCTACTACGAATAGTAAGAAGGGGAAGTATTGTATTCCACCCAAAAATTCGATACCGAGATTTCACCGGAAATATATGTTTTGAGACTCCCTGAATCCAAAAAAAGTATTTTTGGAAACATGTCCGTGTGTGTGTCTATATGTGTGTGTGTGTGTGTGTGTGTGTGTGTGTGTGTGTGTGTGTGTGTGTGTGTGAACAGCATAACTCAGAAACGAACAGTCGGATAAACACCAAACTTGGTATTTACGTTCAGTATCTTCCAGAGATGCGACACGAAGGTATTCAAGAAAATCCCCTCACCCCAGACTACCCTTTACATGGAACATTTTTCGAAAATTTTAATTTTATCAGAAATGGCTCTAACGATTTTGATTAAAATACCATATATTTAAGATACTTTCATGACAAAATGTATATCTCGAATTTTCTGGGAATGTCTCCAAAAGTATTCTTCATTTTGAACGACTTTTGCATAACTGGTAAACCATAAGAGACAGACAAAATTTTGCTAAACAAAAAATGTAGAACGCGTTAAAATACACAATTTATGTCATATACATTTTTTTATTCAGTGAACCATTTTCGAGATATTGCTTGTTATTCCCTTAAATTTTCCAATACTTATACTCTTGCTCAAATGGAAATTCGTTATTACTCCCTACTACATATAGTAAGTAGGGGAAGTATTGTAATCCACCCAAAAATTCGATACCGAGATTTCACCGGAAATACATGTTCTGAGACCCCCTGAATTCAAAATAAGCATTTTTGGAAACATGTCCGTGTATGTGTCTGTCTGTCTATCTGTCTGTGTATCTGTCTGTGAACAGCATAACTCAGAAACGAGCAGTCGGATAAACACCAAACTTGGTATTTAGCTTCAGTATCTTTCAGAGATGCGACACGAAGGTTTTCAAGAAAATCCCCCCACCCCAGATTGCCCTTTACGTGGAAGAGTTTTCAAAAATTTTAATTTTCTCAAAAATGGCTCTAACGATTTTGATTAAAATATATGTTTAAGATATTTGCATGACAAATAAAATGTATACCTTGAATTTTCTGGGAATGTCTCCAAAGGTATTCTTCATTGTGAACTACTTTTGCATAACTGGTAAACCATAAGAGATAGACAAAATTTTACTACACAAAAAATGTAGATCGCGTTAAAATACACAATTTGTCATATACATTTTTTTTTTGTTGAGTGAACCATTTTCGAGATATTGCTTGTTATCCCCTTAAATTTTTCAATACTTATTTTCTCAAATGGGAATTCGTTATTCATTTTTTGTCTCGGATATGCAAAGAGTATTAATCCGTGGCAAATAGAATGGTGCTGCACATAGCAACCAGCTATTAAGAGATATGTCTGTGCTTATATTGCCCTTGCAAATACAAAACAAGGGGAACATAGTAGGCTTAAGCGATGGTTAAATATTTTTAGAACTGGTCGGTATGTGTAAAATGTAATTCTCTTGCATGTCAAAAGATTGTTTATGCAAATGTTTTTTTATGTCCTGGTAATACAAAGAGAATGGAATGCGCCACATACCAACCAGCTCTTAAAATATTTGACTATCGCTTAAAGCCTACCAATTCCCCTTGCATCTACAAGAAAATTAGCAATAAGATTAACATCTCGATTAACATGAAGCATAACCGTTTGTAAAAATAGTTTGTAAAGAGTAGAGAAAGTCATGTGAGTGTAACACATCAGATTTTTTAAGTATACAATGAAAATTTCAAAGTGAGAGCTAAAGGAGAAGATACTGGATTGAAATTCTTGAGATAAAAGAAACACATAAAATGTGGACTGCTTCTCCATAAATAAGTTGAATTGGCTAAAAATTAATGTGTGATGAAGAATTAGTTTATTTTGTATCTTTAATCAGACACGCGTTAGCATATATTGAGATTACAAAACATGTTACAACACGCATTGCTGGGGCAAATAACAATGATGTCATCATGTCTCATGTTCCTGCTTGTTTAGCTTGTGTAACTCAGGTCTCACAGTGCGATTTTTTTCGCCGTAACAGGCTTAACTGTATGCACAGTAGTTGGATTATAGTACTCCGTTTATCTTATGGGAGGGGTGTTGGTTCAATTTTAACAGAGTAACAGGCTCGTACACAACTTGAGATAAGGTGACATCACCACGGTTCCAAGTGAGTGTTCCACGCAAGGGGAATATTGCCAGCCGTTCTTCCCCCATCCTAGACTACCTTCTCCTCCTGTTGAAATATGATACTGTATTGGTACCTGTGATTGGTACATACTTTTCAGAGGGTATTTCATGTCCTCAAAAAGTCAAGATGCCTCATTTAGCCGAGAGTTCTAATAACGTTGAATGAAAATTGTTGCGAATGATAGAACTTGAATAGAAATTATTCCAGTAAATTCTCAATATGTTTTCAAAATCAATTCTCACTGTTCTGACAAAAAAAAAACTGTGTTTTTGTATCCTTCCTACCCTAAAATTACAATATCCAAAATACTATGAAATTTTAAGTGATTTTTAACACCTTACTCACCCTGAGTGTCAAGGACATTTCAGGGATATCTTCAAATGTAATCTTTTTTGCAGATGGTACGTGAAGGAATACGGGTGAAGGAGTTCTTGGAGCCTTTCGACAAGCATAAAGAAAAGGTTATACGTAGAGCAGATTTCTGGCGAGGTTTAGACAACTGTCGTTTCGAACTCACGCATACAGAAGTCACTACTATCATGAACACGTGAGTAATAAAGCATAATTCAAAGGCTTAAATCCTATGGCTTGGTAGAAACGAATACATTTTCCTGCCACTTGCGTTTCAGATTTGCCAGCCCATTACGGAGGGATTACGTGGACTATACAAGGTTCTGCTACACTTTGGAGGAGACCGTTACACAGGGCTTCCTAGATAGAGCACCACTTATAGAGCCCCTGCAGCACATCCCGCACAGGGACGGCAACAGAAACTTCCTCAACTTTGAGGAACGTTCTTTGGTGGAGAAAGCCCTCAAGAAACTGGCCAGCGGTACAGAAATGAATATGCTACCTCTCTTCCAGGTCAGTTAAAATTTAATGTAAGCTTATTGATATTCATACATTTACTTCAACTTTCTGCCTGCACAGTAGTGGAGAGTATCGTCGACCAAAGGACGAAGGATTGTGCGATTAAAATGACAGAGGTGTTATCGTATTTGAAGGGGCCTGTGCACAAACGTAGCTCATTGTGTGTGTGTGTGTGTGTGTGTGTGTGTGTGTGTGTGTGTGTGTGTGTGTGTGTGTGTGTGTGTGTGTGTGTGTGTGGTGTGGAGACGAAAGAAACCGCTATGTAA
The DNA here is from genome assembly GCA_030765065.1 of Deroplatys truncata. Taxonomy (NCBI): domain Eukaryota; kingdom Metazoa; phylum Arthropoda; class Insecta; order Mantodea; family Mantidae; genus Deroplatys; species Deroplatys truncata. The sequence continues at coordinate 300,536,230 of CM060975.1, read as the reverse complement.
AAGTAGTGACCGTTGTTTTGGCGCATTTCTCACGAATAGAATTATTGTCTACTACCATTTACATACCTGTCAGTGTACCCCACGTATTGAATACGCCACGGGAATAGCAACAGTATAGTTCATGGTACTTTAACCCAGCCCTGTAACTAGCATTTGTCCTGTTCAGGGTAAGAATGGCGTCACACAAGAGGTAGACAGACACACCCACACACAGACATGTATCCAAAAATGCGTACTTCTCGGCTTCTTGCTAAACGAAAGTGTATGTCATGTTTATCAGTCTTGTCTCCGAAGTGCCAGTGAGAATTACATTTGAAGCATCCTCCTCTGTTGCAACCTCTGCTTAAGTTGGTTGCGTATTCAGCGGCCATCGACGGCTTACAGTGCAATTCTGGAGCGTCTTCCAAAAGTTCTTGGGCAGTGTCAAAATAAGAAACAATAAGGTTTCCAGCTGCCCTCCATTGAAGATTGTGTACTTCCTCCTTGGTGGCCCACTATCTGTGTGCTGCAGAGGTGGAGAAGTGTTCTTTGGCGGAAGGTTTAAAACATGGATGTGCCGTCGTGCTTCGGCGGTTTAATGCATATATTCGTCATGTCCTTGATGTGCAAGCGTTTCGAACTACAAATGCTGGAAAATCGATTTTCCCGACTTCTCCTCTGACGGGCGTACTCAACCCTTTGAAGCTAGCGTTTTGTGTTCCTTCTATTTCTTCAATACGCCAATAAAATTCCTGCAGATGTTTTTCTACTCTAGTCATTTTGTTTGTTGATGATTTGCCTTTCACGCCGATCTCTATACTCGTTAATTTCTCTTTAATACATATAAGTTTGTCTTTAATTTCGTCCTTCATTTCATTTCGTAATTTCTTTTCTGCATTGTGCCATTTTTTAAATATTTGTTGCTTCATCGCCTACTTTAAGGGTAGTTTGATGTTGGGTCCTCGACGTCTGGCATTGATATATAACGTTTATTTTCTTTCTTCTAGTTACAAATTCTGAGTTGATAACAATTTGAATAACAATTCACTCATATCACGGGATGTATTTTGTATTGCGTTCCTCATTCTTCTTCTGTGGTATATTCGTTGCATAGCTCGCAGAACCAAACGCCAACACTGACGCCGCCGTCACCACTACATCCACCACAACCGAAACAACTACGACCTTTCGAAGTCCAGAAATTTGTAACGCATTCAGCAAAGGCGATTCTCAGAGAGTGCTAGGCGATATAAAGATTGCGTACATACACACCGTAGCAATATTAAACCTTCAGCAAAACACCCTAATCAACTGTTTCCTGATGACATTAACGCATTTCCAATTAGCAGAACTTATTTTATTAAGAATAGGTAATGTGTGCATCAAATGTGAAGCCGAAACTAGGCACTCCAGATCCCGTTATTCTGCAACGCGTTTATAAGCTTGTAAAGTTGAATCAGATACGACCAATTCATTTGCACGGATGGGACTAGAATCATAAATCTTCGGTATTCTGTGCCAATGCTCTACCGCTGAGTAATGGCGACTACCTCTCGAAAGTACAGTGAATAATACATTAGATGCAATGAGCGTTCCGTTATCTCCCACGGTAGCTCAGCCACATATCGTATGTATATATATATATATATATATATATATATATATATATATATATATAAGGAGAGAGATATAAAAATCTGATGTGTTACACTCACATGACTTTCTCTACTCTTATACAAACTATTTTTACAAACGCTTATTCTCCATCTACTTCATGTTAATCGAGATAAACATTTGCAGACTGTCTTATTGCTAATTTTCTTGTAGACGTAAGTGGAATGTATATTTACAAGGGCAATATAGAAATACAGTAGCCTTTAAGTACATACACTTTTAACAGCTGGTTGCTAGGTGCAGCACCATTCTCTTTGCCACAGATTAATACTCTTTGCATATCCAAGACAAAAAAATGAATAACGAATTCCCATTTGAGAAAATAAGTATTGAAAAATTTAAGGGAATAACAAGCAATATCTCGAAAATGGTTCACTCAACAAAAAAAAATGTATATGACATAAATTGTGTATTGTAACGCGATCTACATCTTTTGTGTAGTAACATTTTGTCTATCTCTTATGGTTTACCAGTTATGCAAAAGTCGTTCACAATGAAGAATACTTTTGGAGACATTCCCAGAAAATTCAAGATATACATTTTATCTGTCATGAAAGTAACTTAAAAATTATGATATTTTAATCAAAATTGTTAGAGCCATATTTGAGAAAATTAAAATTTTCGAAAAATTTTCCATGTAAAGGGTAATCTGGGGTGGGGGATTTTCTTGAAAACCTTCGTGTCGCATCTCTGGAAGATACTGAACCTAAATACCAAGTTTGGTGTTTATCCGACTGTTCATTTCTGAGTTATGCTGTTCACAGACACACATACACGGACATGTTTCCAAAAATCCTTTTTTTGGATTCAGGGGGTCTCAAAACATATATTTCCGGTGAAATCTCGGTATCGAATTTTTGGGTGGAATACAATACTTCCCCTACTTACTATACGTAGTGGAGAAAGTAAAAATAGCAACTCAAAGTAATGTATTAAAAATTGTAAATATATATATATTTATTTCCATAATGCTATACAAAATTCTCACAATTTTTAATACATTACTTTGAGTTGCTATTTTTTCTTTCTTTGGTCCACCATACATTTTAACGACGTGGTTATTTATGCATGGTGGGTCATAACCAATTCATATTGCTTTATTTTTCTAAACCATTTTTCTCTTATTCTCCCCATATATTCTCCTACTCTTTTATATCCCTCTCCTTTTGTATTTTCATTATCCTAACTTTTAATACTTCTTTGTTAACATTCTCCCATTCTTTAGGTAAAAACTGATCTCTCCACAACTTAGTTTCTTCACATTCAATTATATAATGCAAATCATTATCTGCCTCTCCACAAAGAGGACACCTATTCAAATTCGCTCTCTTCCAATCTCCCCTTAGCCTATGTGCACTTAATCTAGACCAGGCCCACCCTTCTCTCACTAACCTATTACCTACATCCACATACTTCTCCCTCCCCCAGTCCACCTTTAATTGTCTATATAGTTCCAAACTTTTCTTTCCTTCCAGACTTTGAAATAATTCTTGTTTCTCTATATCTTCAACTCTGTTCCTCACTTCTTTCCAGAAACCTTTAAATAACCCCTCTCTCTCCTCCCATAACTTACCCATTTCTATTTCCTGTAAAATTCTCCTTAATCCTTGTGCCCAGTTCATCCCATCACTGGATTTATCTTGTATTATTAAACATTGCCTCAAAATATTATGCTCGTCCAATGATTTCAATCTATGCCAATATTTAAGTATCTTTTCTACTATCATGCCCTTGCTACCTACTCTTCCCATCTCCAACATTGCTGCTCCATTAGGTGATGAAATAGATAAACCTAACATACATTTACAGAACGATCTATGTACTTTATCAATCATCTCCCATCCTTTGTCACTTCCCCAAATCTCTGATCCATGAACCATTTTTGCTTCAACTACAGCTTTGTAAACCGTTTCCAACCATTTAATTTGCATATCTGGTGTTTTCTTTAGGCATATTCTTATAGCAGTCAAGAAAGCTGAAGAACCATGATTACGAATATGGTATTGGACCTGTATAAAGTCTTGTTGTAAACCCAGCTTTTCTAAGTACTCTATCGACTTGCTGTTTTCTTCCAGGACTTCGACCAGACTTCCTGTGGCACTGTGTCCAGGGTAAAGTTCGAGAAAGTTCTTACACTCCTAGGACTAATAAGACGTCTTACTCGTTCTGAGTTTGAAACCGTGATGAAATGTTTCGCATACGATCGTGGCATGAGAGACGAAGTGGACTACCGAGCCTTCCTTGTCAACATGGATATGCTGAGAAAAATTGCTTATAGAAGAGCAGTGTGAAAGCCGTATTATTGCCTCACTAACCTCTGTTAATGAAAATGTGAAAATTATCTATGTAAATATTCATTACGTGTATGTACTAAATAAATATTTTATATTCTTATACTTAAATTTTATAGATAGTATTGAATAACATGGCTTTATTTCTCTGTTTAGTTCTATAATTCGCAATTATCTTTGTTCTATATAAGAAAGGTGTGTTGTTTATTGGTACTAAATAAGCATATCAGGAAATACGTAAGTAGCTAACAAACAAAAGGTAAATTCAGGATAAGTTTAATTTATTGTAGATAATACATGATATGCCACTTAATCCCTTTGTGGAACAACGTAGAACTCTTGTACAGAGAGAAGAAAGCCCTCTGTGGGGCTGTCGTCTTCCGTGGTCTAGGGGTACCGTGGTCTGGTAGCCGAGGTCGAATATTCAAACCCGGTGGAGGGCGATGGATTCTTTCGAACGTAAAAATCCTTAGCATGTCTTCCTTCAGAAGGGAAGTAAAGCCGGTGGTCCCGTGTCGTAGGTTTACGGCACGTAAAAGTACCTCAAGCCTGATAAAGAGGCCCCTGAGCAAAATTTCCGGTCTTTCACGCCCAATATAGAATGGGATGCTAAGAATATAATAGTTAAAGAGCGTCCATAAATAAAACTCATTGTATTTATTTCTGAAGGCCTATATGTGGAAATTGTTTAAAATGTTATTGAATACTAAATCAGTTAATAGTTCAGAGATAAGTAATTTATTGTTATTACTAAATTCGGTCCCAGTTATACCACACCAACAGTAGTTTCTGACCGTGAAAATAGAGTAAAACATTCGCACCAAGGCATGTCCCCAAATATCTACAATATGAGCGCCCTAAAAAGAGCCTGTGAAAGTTGGAGTTATAAAATAAAAGTTTGCCGCATCTTTAAGAAAGTAAATTAACTTCTTCGTAGGCATAAAAAATGAAACAAGCTTTTAATGTGAAAAATGCACGTATAAAATATTGGATACATAACAATATAGCTGAAAGTGATATAACTTGAAACGGCGTTTTAATCCTATTATGTTGTTTATATTCTTTTTTGAAGATTTCTTTCACAGAACGTAACCTAAAAGTTCAATGAAAATTAAAATTCTATATATTAAAAAAAAGCATACACCTCCCTTTAATTTTGTTAGTAGATATAAACAAGGCTGCATTAGCCCTTTGAACTTATATTTGTTCTGTGCCTCCATTAGAAGCTTCTAAACGGAGAGGAATTTTATTTCTCCATTTTCGAGCTTCCTATGCTAAATATACCTCTGATTGTGAAATGTTCCCCAATCTAAGGAATTAATTTCTGCTATTGTGGATAACACAAGCATCTCATTCAAGAACTAGAGCGATCCTGATCTAAGAGCTTTAAATGGACATTGATACCAGCCATAATTTTGTTTTATCAGGCTACAGAAAATAACGGTTGTAACAATTCTATCTCTTAAAATTTCTCTTAAGTGCCTTCCCACCCCTTATTCTATTTCCTGTTACGGTATCTCCTTGTTACAGGTAGTTGAGGGGTTACCAACCCGAGTCTTGAGCTGCCAGGTCGCTTTACTTTGTTCTCGTAACAAAGGCGAGGGATGGGATATTTTCTGGAATATTTTATATTGTAAAGCTTCATCCATAAGAACTATTTTAGTTTTGTAAATGGTCTATCGACAATCAGACGAGTTTTGAACTCAAGTTAGTTTGGATGGCACGTGAAAAATGTCTAATCGACGTCAATGCGTAAATAGACCTGATACCCTTTACTATATCTATGTGTGGTAGTTATACTCCACAAAAACAGAGAAGAAACAGTACAAACTTTTATAAAAATGCATATAAAGCTTACTATGGCATGCCTCTTGGTGATTTGGATAAAAAGTAGGCTCCCCATTGGATGGATGTGTACCGAAAATATAAGACAGTGGATTTATGGCAAACGAAAGTCGTCGGTGTTTGGTGTACCAACGATGTGGCGTGAACCTAAAGACCACATTACGGATTGCTATTTTTGTTCAAAGACAAGTTTAAATGCAGTTCTGTTGCACAATGGAAATTTACTACCTTCTATTCCAGTAGATCATTCAGTGCTTTTAAAAGAATCATGCGATACTTTGAAAGTTCTGCTAGAGAACGTGAAGTATATGGAACATAAATGAAGTGTTTGTGATCTAAACGTCATCTCTATTCTTCTAGGCCAGCAAGCGGGATTTACTAAATATCCCTGCTTTCTTTGTGAATGGGACAGTAGGCTAGATCAGAACATTGGACCAGAAAAAAGGAGCAATTTAGTTCCTGGAGAAAACAATGTCCTCCTTGCACCCTCCAAATCAAATTAGGTTTAATGAAACAATTTGTAACTGCTCTGAATAAGGTCAGTGATTGTTTCAAATTCCTTGCTACAAAGTTCCCACAGAAAACTGAAGCTAAGATAGCAGTACGTATTTTCGAGGGGCCCCCAAATTCGTGAACTTCTGCAGAATGAGACCTTTCCTCAGTCAATGTTCGAGTTAGAGAAGTCAGCATGGTTGGCATACAAAACAGTGACAGAAAACTTTCTTGGTAACAAGAAGTGTGAGAACTATAGGGAAACTGTGGAGGAAATGTTATATTTTAGAAATCTAGGGTGTAGAATGAGTGTTCAAGCGCATTTTCTCCACAGTCATGTTGATTACTTTCCAGCAAATCTTGGTGTAACAAGTGAAGAACAAGGTGAGCGCAATCATAAAGACATTAAAACAATGGAAACCCGCTACCAAAGCCATTGGGATTTGTCAATGATGGCTGACTATTGTAGGTGAGAACTAAGGTAGGACATGTCAGAGCGTCGACAAAAATTAAGTTTTCTTCTCCCCAACACTGAAAGAGTATGGAAATTCATAACTGTTGACACATAATTGTCATTTTTCAATATATTTATTAATATTTATGTTAATAAAACCTAAAGAAACAGTTTTGTCTTAGCCATACGTATTTCATATATTTGTAAAACTGTATTGAACACTTAACCCTCAAGTGGTAATATAAATGTTGTCACGTTATAACTAACATCGGTCTGTCAGACCTTTGTCATTTTTATATGATTTTGTCTACACATTTTCACTACAGTATTGAATTTACTTCTTATATGTGTTTCATGTTTTTAATACAATAAAACAGTTTTTAAACAACAAATTACAATTAAGTAACCAAAAACACTTATTAAAAAGTAATAAGCTTGTGTGGAATTAATTTTGATATACCCCACTTTTACATTGATATATACTTTATTTCACATAATAATATAACATTGTGTTTAGTAGTGTCTTTCTTGTTCATAACTTTGCATTCTCACCAGGAAAAAAGTTACAGCGGTTTCCGCCCGGATGCTCTAACCAACTGAGCTAGACTACAAGACACGTTCTCTAACAATTGTGGCAGTATTAGTGTTTGTTTGAAAGAATGCTACTGTTTATTTGCCGCACGTATAAAAGACAATTCGTCGCGGTCACTTCGTGTTATCATTTACAAATTATTACATACACATATTGCTTTAAGGCGGGCTGTTATTGAATTTACATATTATATAATTTGACTGAAATCATTTAAGTGTTAAAAACACTGCCTCAAAATTCAGGTAAATAAACCACAGTACCTACAGTTTGTACGGATTTATCTGTGCCATATAACAGATATTTACAATTCTAGTGGCAGGCAACTGACAATAAATACCTCCCAGTACCAATAGTCTTTCAAAACAGTGAACAAGGCACACTAGCTGCAGGACCTGGAGTTTTCCAGTCAGCTATATATTTTAATGGAAATATCATGTACTCGCGTTTGCATTTATCCAGTTTTTGATCCTGACTTCATTTAACCACGGGGCAGTTTTATATCAGACAGCTGGAAACAATCAACGTCTAGGAAGGTAATGGAAGAGACAAATGACGCTCGCTTTGACCTCATGACAAGTTTAAAGCACTATATGAAGTGGTTGTCAGCAATAACTCAAAATAAACATGCAAGAGAAAAGTTATTCCCCATGAACCTGATAGACAAAGTCTCTGAAACAATACTGATAAACGCATTAATTCTTTTCACAAAAGAATCACACAAGATCATTTACAATATTCACTGCAAGGAAACTAAATCTAGAAAACTGTGACTTGATGCTCGAATTAATAAATATGTAGAAACTATTGTAATTAAATTATAAACTTAACTGGGAATGTTTTAGTTATGATTTGTTTTTCTTTTCCTTTTCCATGCACAGTACCATAACATGTTGCAAGATTACATGTTAGGGGCGGCCGGAAGACAAAGTCTAAACAGCATTTTTATGTGATAATCTTTTTACCAAATGCAAACCGTTACCACTGAAGAACACGGTAAAGGAATACCTCGCAAGCAGCCATGTCCTTTTTATTAGTAAACAAGTTTGATTTCAACTTTTTACTTTCTCTACTACGTATAGTAAGTAGAGGAAGTATTGTATTCCAACCAAAAATTCGATACCGAGATTTCACCGGAAATATATGTTTTGAGACCCCCTGAATCCAAAAAAATCTGATGTGTTACACTCACATGACTTTCTCTACTCTTGTACAAACTATTTTTACAAACGCTTAATCTCCATATGCTTCATGTTAATCGAGATATCGAGATGTCAATCTTATTGATAATTTTCTTGTAGATGCAAGGGGAATATGGTAAGTTTTAAGCGATAGTCAAATATTTTAACGCTGGTTGCTATGTGGCGCATTCCATTCTCTTTGCATGTCCAGGACATAAAAAAATGAATAACAAATTTGAGAAAAAGTATAAGTATTGGAAAATTTAAGGTAATAACAAGCAATATCTCGCAAACGGTTCACTCAACAAAAGAAATGTATATGACATAAATTGTGTATTTTAACGCGATCTACATTTTTCGTGTAGTAAACTTTTGTCTATCTCTTATGGTTTACCAGTTATGAAAAAGTCGTTCATAATGAAGAACACTTTTGGAGACATTGCCAGAAAATTCGAGATATACATTTTATTTGTCATGACAATATCTTAAACATATGATATTTTAATCAAAATCGTTAGAGCCGTTTTTGAGAAAATTAAAATTTTCGAAAAATGTTCCATGTAAAGGGTAGTCTGGGGTGGGGGGATTTTCTTGAAAACCTTCGTGTCGCATCTCTGGAAGATACTGAACCTAAATACCAAGTTTGGTGTTTATCCCACTGTTCGTTTCTGAGTTATGCTGTTCACAGACACACAGACACACACACACACGGACATGTTTCCAAAAATGCTCTTTTTGGATTCAGGGGGTCTCAAAACATATATTTCCGGTGAAATCTCGGCATCGAATTTTTGGGTGGAATAGAATACTTCCCCTACTTACTATACGTAGTAGAGAAAGTAAAAAGCATTTTGGAAACATGTCCGTGTGTGTGTGTGTGTCTGTGAACAGCATAACTCAGAAATTAACAGTCGGATAAACACCAAACTTGGTATTTAGGTTCAGTATCTTCCAGAGATGCGACACGAAGGTTTTCAAGAAAATCCCCCTACCCCAAATTACCCTTTACATGGAACATTTTTCGAAAATTTTAATTTTCTCAAAAATGGCTCTAACGATTTTAATTAAAATATCATATGTTTAAGATATTTTCATGACAAATGAAATGTATTTCTCGAATTTTCTAGGAATGTCTCCAAAAGTATTCTTCATTGTGAACGACTTTTGTATAACTGGTAAACCATAAGAGATAGACAAAATTTTACTACAAAAAATGTAGATCGCGTTAAAATACACAATTTATGTCGTATACATTTTTTGTTGTTGAGTGAACCATTTTCGAGATATTGCTTGTTATTCTCTTAAATTTTCCAATACTTATACTTTTTCTCAAATTCGTTATTCATTTTTTGTCCTGGACATGCAAAGAGAATGGAATACTCCACATAGCAACCAGCTCTTAAAATATTTGACTATCGCTTAAAACCAACCATATTCCCCTTGCATCTACAAGAAAATTAGCAATAAGATTAACATTTCGATTAACATGAAGCATATGGAGAATAAGCGTTTGTAAAAATAGTTTGTACAAGAGTAGAGAAAGTCATGTGAGTGTAACACATCAGATATTTTTAATGCTGAATTCTCCATTTATCTCTTAGAACTGTAATTTCAAAACCTCCTATACCAATCATAATAATGTACAAACAATTAACACATTCACACATATGGGAATGAAATATCAGCAGATTTTGTATTTATATTAGACTCCCCTCACCCCCCCAACCGGCAGCAAAATTAAAACTTCCGGAAATGTTGTATAACCTGAAAAAAAGTTTTGGGGGTGGAAGATTATACAAATGTTTGAGTCATTTTTTATATAAGATGAAAAATTATGAAAAAAAGGCCATATAGATGTGAAGCAAAACAATAACATTAAAAACCACTTATTTGGTTGACAATATCTTCCAAGAACCAATCACCTGAAAATTTAATCTGAAATCAATGTTATATGGATAGTTCGTGCAATTTTTCCAGTACGTAATCACTAATTCCAGCATAATTACAGTATATTCAGTATGTAAAAAATCTGAATGTGTTACACTCACATGACTTTCTCTACTCTTGTACAAACTATTTTTACAAACGCTTATTCTCCATATGCTTCATGTTAATCGAGATGTTAATCTTATTGCTAATTTTCTTGTAGATGCAAGGGGAATTAGTAGACTTTAAGCGATAGTCAAATGTTTTAAGAGCTGGTTGCTATGTGGAGTATTCCATTCTCTTTGCACTACCAGGACAAAAACAAATGATTAACGAATTTGAGAAAAAGTATAAGTATTGGAAAATTTAAGGGAATAACAAGCAATATCTCGAAAATGGTTCACTCAACAAAAAAATGTATATGACATAAATTGTGTATTTTAACGCGATCTACATCTCTTGTGTAGTAAAATTTTGTCTATCTCTTATGCTTTACCAGTTATGCAAAAGTCGTTCACAATGAAGAATACTTTTGGAGACATTCCCAGAAAATTCGAGATATACATTTTATTTGTCATGAAAATATCTTAAACATATGATATTTTAATCCAAATCGTTAGAGCCATTTTTGAGAAAATTAAAATTTTCGAAAAATGTTCGTGTAAAGGGTAATCTGGGGTGGGGGGACTTTCTTGAAAACCTTGGTGTCGCATCTCTGAAAGATACTGAACCTAAATACCACGTTTGGTGTTATCCGACTGTTCGTTTCTGAGTTATGGTGTTCACAGACACACACACACACATACACGGACATGTTTCCAAAAATGCTTTTTTGGATTCAGGGGGTCTGAAAACATATATTTCCGGTGAAATCTCGGTATCGAATTTTTGGGTGGAATACAATACTTCCCCTACTTACTATACGTAGTAGAGAAAGTTAAAATTTCAAGTATATCTCCAGTATATCCAGCATTTGCAAGTATAAGTAGACACACAACTTTCACATAGTACAGAAACTCCTAACGTCAATACACAACGAAAAATGGGGCAAAAGTGCTAAATTTTAAGGTTCCTCGTTCTCACGACTCCAAATTGAGCATTTTGGAAACAGCGTGCTCCCTACGAGCGAGAAAAATAATCCTCTCGGTTGTTATACGTAAATACTGGTTGAATCCAAGTGGAGCAGAGGGATCATTTCGGTTGAATAATTTCTTATCTTACGCTCATAGCAGATTATTTGGCATAGGATAGTAATGAGCTCGATTACAACATACCGAGGGTATACAACAAAAGCTATTACTTACAACAAGGGTTATTAAAATATGTTGGCTTAAGATTAGATTAGATTGGATAGCATTCCATGAGTTCACTAGCACCCATAAAGGCTTGTGAATATAGAACATGCCAAGGAAATGTACAAAAATTACATAAACATAAATATTACATAGAATACAGAACATTTAAAATAAAATAAAGACATATTTTGTACAAAATGAAACATAGCACGTGTAATTTTGTGCAAAATCGAATACCTCCCTACCGTTATAAGGCTAATATTATTTTTATAGACAAGAACAGTTAATTTAACTTTCACTAGGCTTGTACCTTTGTTCGTCTCATCATTTTGTTCTATTTGATTTGTAATGGATAGCATTTACTATCAGTTCTTAATGCACATACATTTAAATAGCTTCATTAATTCTAGAGCAGGCATCAAATGTAATTGGCAATTGTCATGGATATTTACTAATGCTACTTACAGAGCTTTATATGTATTATCATGAGGCTAATTTGTCCTTCAGATAATCTTGTACAGAATAATATGCTTTTGAGCACAGGTACTCTTTAACAGCAGTTTTACAGACATTGAAATTGTCAACTTTTCCCTTAAGATCATTAGGGAGAGCATTAAGTATTTTTATGGTCTCATAATATACACCTTTCTGGAAGCAAGAAAGCTTTGCACTGGGATGATGGATGTTACCCTTTTATCTAGTGTTTATCTCAGGAATTTCCATGTTTGTTATAAATGTGGTTCGTTTGCATACAAAGAATTTTAAGATTGAAAATATGCACATGCAAGTTGGGGTTAATATCTTCAGTCTTCTAAAAAGATGTTTGCAAGAGTGTCTGCTATGGGTGCAGACATATCGCGTACATATCGTAACGTTATAAGCAGATCTGATTGTCTTTTGTTTTGATACACCTCTTTTCTCGGTTGCTAAATCATGACCATCTACGTGTGCTGCTTGGAATGAGAAATATCTCATGGCATTCCTAATGAAAAGCCAAAGCCTTCTTCACGAGCATTTTCTTTGGACTCCAACCTGTTAGCTTTCTAATATCCAAGCATTGTGGATCCTGTTAGGGTTTTAATCAAAGGAGTTGAGGTTAGAAGCCTCTTATATCCCTTGTCCATCGATAATAACAGAGCATTTCAATGGTGAAATTATCCTACATACACTTCTCTCTTTATAATATCAAGATTTATGGATATAGATTTTAAAACAAATCTGATGTGTTACATTTACATGACTTTTACTACCATATATCGTTTATTAGTGGGTATACAAATTATAATTATTATTATTATTATTATTATTATTATTATTATTATTATTATTATTATTATTACGTAAGTTTATTTTTCTATATACCGCATTTTAATCCAACTAAACCTTTGCAGAAATAGCTACGTTATACATTTCGTTACAGATACAGAGGGAACAGCGATAGTCAAATGTTTTAAGAACTGTACGCTATACGCTGGCCTTAAAATTACATACTGTTTCCATGACATCGCGAGAAACAATTGAAGATCTCAGGACTTGAAAATAATGGCTAGTTTGAACAACTCGAATCATTAATAACGGATATTTCGGAAATGGCTGGTACCACAAAAAGCTTACTTGAAATAAATTGTGTGTTTTAAAGGGATCTACATTTCTTGTGTAGTACGTTTTCGTCTATCGCTTAACGATACACGCTAAACCATTTTTTAGAAAATCACAAATTGCCCTCAAAATCTGCCCAGAAAAATCCGCGCTGTAAAGGGTAGTTTGGGATGGGGATTTTCTTGAAAATCTTCGTGTGAAAATATTAAATTTGGTGTTTATCCGACTTTACGTTTTTGAGTTATGCTGTTCACACACACACACACACACACACACACACACACACACACACACACACACACACACACACACACCGACCGTTTTCTAAAAGTTTTTTTTTTAGGATTCAGGGGTATCAAAACATGCATTTTCCTACTTGCTATACGTAGCAGAGAAAGTAAAAATTAAATTATGAGGTTTCATCGAAAAGACATGTTTTGAGTTCCGTGGATTTAAAAAAAAAACATTTATAGAATAGAGCGCTCGCGTGTATGTCTCTGTGAACAGCATAACTCAAAAATGAAAATTCGGTTAAATAGCAAACTTCGTATCTCAGTTGCATCTTTCAAGGATGCAACACAGAGATTTTAAGGAAAGTCATCCCAATCCAAACTACCCTTAACATGTAAAACAATTTCGTAATTTTTTATTTCCTATAAATGGTAACTGCCATAAGTTTAAGACAGTTGCATGACTACTAAACTCTATATCTTTAATTTTTCAGGAATGAGCTGCGAAGTCCTCTTTATTTAGAATATATTTTGTATAACTTTGTATGAGTAAACCAAAAGAGATTGCACTAAAAATGTAGATCTCTGAAATACACAATTTATTTAAAATAATATTCTGTAGCATCAGCTATTTCCGGGATGTTTGTTATTAGTTTGAATTTTTCATTGCTTTGCTGTTTTTTGAAGTGCTGCCACTATACAATTGCTTCTCGTGATGTCATGGAAAGACCATGGAATTTCATGGTCAGCAAATAGATTTTTAAAGATTTGACAAACGCTTCGGCCTCCTGTATCCCCCTTGTACCTATAACGAAACGTGTAATGAGACTATTTCTGCAAACGTTTATCTCAATTAAAATGATGTAGATAGAAGAATAAGCTATTGCAAGTATAGTTTGTGGAAGCAATAAAAAATGCATGGCAGTGGCTAGAGAAAGTCATGTGAGTGTAACACATCAGCAAGGTCATTTTCTTTTGTTACGAGAGCATTCCCAGAAGTAGCCAACCTGACGTATATATAGCGGTTGTTGTTTCAAACAAATGACTATGGTAGCAAGTACCACCCTTATAAATCTTAAGCTTGAAGTTGGACTATGCTACGTTGTTTAGTAATTGTTTGGCAGCCATTCATAGTGAACTCTCTCAGCGAATTTGTAAACATGGATAAAACTGGTCATCGTTATGTGATACAACACTTTCATTTGAAAGGTCTTAGTCCAACTAATATTAAAGCTGAGCTAGATTCTACTCTGGGGGAGTCTGCTCCTTCGTTTACAACAGTAAAATATTGGGTGGTAGAGTTTAAGTGAGGCCGTACGAGCTGCCAAGACGAACATCGCAGTGGTCGACCAAATGAGGTGATCACGCCAGAAATTGATGCAGTAATTTGTATCACAAATTATTTAAATGTAAAGAATGATTATAGTATGAATATGCATTTTTATGTGACATTGATTTGATATGTTTGTTGATTGTAATTATTGTTGGGAAGTAAGTTTATACTGCCTTACTGAAACTGACAATAATAGCGTGCAATAATGCAGCGAGGGGGTGAGCTGTTTATCATTATTGGAAACGAGGAAGTTACGTAATGTTGGCGCGTTTTCCTTTAGAATCTTCTGGAACATTTCCCTTGAGCATATGTATTCATAATTTTCATTGGATATAAAAATAGACGCTAATGTTGGCGCGTTTTATTAGCCAATAGCAGTTCAGTTATAATCTTTAGACATATCGGTGTGTAGGAGTATAAATAGAGGCTAGGTTAGAGGTAAAGTCCTTCAGTCCGTCAGTTCATCAAAATTCTTTGTACACTACACGCATTCAGCCCGTCAGTTCGTCGAAAATATTTGTATGATACACGTCGCCTTCAGTCCAGCAGAAATATTACACGTCGGCTATCGATTCACAAGTTACGCGTAGCAGAATTATGAAAAATCTAAAGTGTTGTAAAGTTAATTATACAAAAAGTTGAAGTACGCGAATTAAGAGTGATCAGTAATGAAGTTATTATAACAGTTTCAGTTTGGCGAGTGTCAAGATCAATGTGTAAATGTGATAGTAAATGTGTTCGACAATAAAAGTGTAAAACAAATTCTTTCATCAGTGTTATCTTTGGATAAGAGACTCCCTTCCGTTTACACAACCTGTATAAAGAGAAGTGCTTGACCAAAAGATCATAGCTAGCCGGAGGACAGTGAACAAAAATTAAATAAAATAACAGTAGCATTCTTTCAAACGAACACTAATACTACCGCAAATTGCTAACACCAGATGGAGCTACAAACCTAACAAAGAATCACGTCACAAAATGGCTTCACCACGTTCAGTAAACACATATACAAATAACATTATAAATTTACCATAACAAATTGGCTCCCCAACGTGGGGCTCAACAACAAATAAACATAACAAATTTTATAATATTACAAGTAAAATACTTCAAAATTGTGAGGAAAATCCACAAAATGGTATTGGATGACCGTCGACTGAAAGTGCGCGAGCTAGCAGACATCGTAAGCATTTCGAAAGGTGCTGTACATCGCATACTAACTGAAAATTTAGACATGAGAAGGCTGTGCGCAAGATGGGTGCCGCGTTTACTCACAATGGAACAAAAGCAGCGTCATGATGGATGTTTCAGTTGATTGTTTGGCGATGTTTCGCTGCAGTAAAGCCGAGGTTTTGTGTCGAATCATAACCACGGATGAAACATGGTCCATAACTTCACACCTGAGATGAAGGAACAGTCAAAACAGTGGACTGAAAGGGGAGAATCGGCTCCAAAGAAGGCGAAGATAGTTCCATCTGCAGGCAAGGTCATGGCGTCAGTTTTTTGGGATGCGCGTGGGATAATGTTAATTGATTATCTTCAAAAAGGAAAATCAATAAACGGCGAGTATTATGCAAACTTATCGCAGCGTTTGAATGATGAAATCAAGCAAAAACTACCGCATTTAGCGAAAAAGAAAGTTCTGTTTCATCAAGACAATGCACCAGTTCATACATCCATTATCGCCATGGCCAAAATCAATGAGTAAAGTTCGAATTGCTTCCTCGTGCACCCTATTCGCCAGACTTAGCCCCATCTGATTATTTTCTGTTTCCAAAGTTGAAGAAATGGCTAACTGGTAAAAGATTTACCAACAGTGAAGAGGTGGAGTTTGTAGTTGATGGCTCTTTTGCAGAACTCGGCGGTTCTCACTATAAACAGGGTATCGAAGCTATTGAACATCGCTGGGAAAAGTGTATCGAGCTGAAAGGAGAATGTGTAGAGAAATAAAGATGTTTTCTCCCAAATTTTTTGTTTTTCCTTTGTTAGTTCGGGTACTTCTGGGACAGCCCTCGTAGATGCACGACTTATGACAAATGTGACCGATTTATGGTATAATTTTGTTGCGAATGTTCGCGAAAATCTTTATTTTTACGATAAAAACGAAAAAAATGGCATTTTTAAAAAAAGTCTTCGTTTTGAAGATGTTGGCTAAAAAGGAAAAAGAATTCATTTGGAAATGTACAAAGCTTTCCTGAGCTTTTGGAACATTCAGTTAGAAATACCTTCTTTTTGAAGTTTTTGAAGTTCTTGAAGTAATTGCTGCAGAGGAAAAATAATTGACCGCGTGGAAACTATATAACAGCAGAAACAAACCGACGAAAATGTGACCATAAGCAGTGCACGTGATCAACAATCGATAACTTTGTGAAAGCTTTGTCTCAGCCGAATTTCTAAAACATCATGCCGCAGCTGCGACAATGAGAGCCACTACCTGAGATATTAAAAATTACTACGAAATTTTCACGAAATGTTTACCATATTTTAAACTACATATAAATACATCTTATGTATTTTTCACTGCCGTTTTTTTAAAAATAACACCAAAAAAATATGGTCCTGCACATCAGATTTCTAATACGAATGCTGATGAAACAACTGCCGCTACAATAGGTAGCGACACCTATGTTAAAATCGTCTTCTGGGTGATACCGGATGGTATTTGGTGGGAGTATAGCAAAGGGATTTCTGAAACAACGGTTTAAGTGTATTCACAGCTGTGCGTACCTTCAATTTGCGTAGTTAAGAAAACAATGCCCTTCTGGAGGTAGTGGTTACATGTTTATAAAAGGAGACGCATATTCCGTTTTACTCCAATGCAGTAAGAAGAGCTTTTACTTAAACCCAAGTGTACTCCTTATTACAATGAAAATGAAATAAACAGAATTAGAAAAAAAAAAAAACCTATATTCAACCTTATACATATCTAACAGTCGCAGTGAATTAATTAAAACAAATTACACACATATGTACCAAAATCACACATTAGACCTAGAGAAAGTTATATTTTGACAGTGTAAGATCAGAACATCATCAGAACATCTGTACAGGTTATGTTTAAATTATAACCCCATTAGTAATAGGAATATTGAATGATAGTTTTAAATGTAAATACTCCTAAATAGATATACAGCTGTATTGTTTGTATTCTTTCTAGTTATTACTCTTACAATGTACTGTCATTCTTGTACTATTTTAACTATTACTTACAAAGTATACATACTTATCGAGCTGGTACTAATTATTATCTGCTGTGATTCTCAGTTGAGTGGACTAAATTTATAAGTGGCAGTTTATTACCGTAAAATCGATATAAGAAATAAATACTTTAAATAACAAGTAAAATAAACTGGTGTGCAGACGCATTTATTTCATGGATTAAATCATAATATATTCTGTAACACACCTTTACCATCGTACTTAATGACAGGATTTAGCGTCAGCAGGTGGGGTTATGTTACATAGTAAACAACTGTTGACCTCTGCATATCTTAGTAGTATGTAATATTACCTTAATTCATAATGGACTTCTTGCTGATGTTGAGGTCCAGCTTCCTCGATGAAGTTTCCTGGCACAAAGCCATTACCATACCAATGCCACAGTTGCATCGGCATGTTGTAATCTGCAGTATCTCACAAAAGAGTTTCGCGCTACTGACCGTCTTTTGTTTCAACAAAGTGAAGGATTAACTTCGCAACGGTTTCCATTGCCAACTTGATGCGATCACAATCTGAAATTTGTTGAGTAAAACAAACAAGACTACACGCAAAGTTTAAAAGGAAAACTATTTGTAAAATTCAACACTCAACAAAATGCCTGAAAAGGTACAGTATAAACTCGAAAGAGTGCAATATTTTGTCCACCGTTTCGTTTAGTTATTGTATTATATTCTAGACAATGCATTATTATGATTTACACACAGAACAGCAAGGGGTACATACATGGTTATTGTTTTGTAAAACACGGGGGAAATGCACAAGAATTAAAGGTTATATATGAAAAAAATGAGAGTTCCAATGAAATTTAAACATTTTAATCAAGTATATCGAGAGTATGGGAGTAGGATATGAGTACATACACGTTTTGTGCCCAGATCCATAAACATTGAATGATATAGTCTGTAATTTCATGCGAAACAATTACGTTTAAATGTTCATAATATTAATTTTTAAATTTCAATTGGTAGTTTTAACTTCTAGAATTTGTCAACTGAAATGCATTTCCTAAATACAATAAAGAGAAGGAAAACATAAGAGATTTTAGCTTGCAAACTGTGTAAGAAACGTTATGTTTTGCAGAATTCCGTTAGCATTTGGCTCACTTTGGATAAACTGAGAGGTGCTGTTTATCGTATTGGAATAAATCTTTGGGATTATTTTCGTGAAGTGGTTCCCGTGAAAAGAAGTAGTTTATTATCAGGTATATTTATTCTTTTACATTAAAATTTTCAATTATGTAATTTGTAAACTTATGTTAATAAATCGTCGGAGAGGGTAAACAAAACAACGCACTCGGCAAAGGGGCTAGCAAAGACACACTTTCATTGACAAAAGAAATCATTCACAGAAACATGGCCCCTTTGGTTTCAAAATCAAATGAGGAAGATAGAAATACTTATGAGACTTCAGTTATCTCGCCACGGTAGCTCAAGGGTAAAACATTAACCCGGCCATGACATTTGGGGTAAAAACTCAGTTATCACACAAAGAATGTACTATTTGCATTAGTGGTAAATATGCAGCAGACAATCCACGAATTGCTTTTACAATTAACAGTGCGTTATGCTTCGTTTAACGCTCTAGAAATAAAGGTTAGAATCCATTTAAATTCACTGTTAGAAACTAATTAACTCTTAAGAGCAGCAGAAGCTATAAACTGCCCTATGTATCAAAGTGTGCGGTAGATAAGATAAAAAAAACATTGGCATCCATTCCAAACTACCCTTTACATGGTCAATTTTTCGTTATTTCTCATTTTCTGAAAAACGGCTGTAACGATTTTGATTAAAATATAATATGTTTGGCACAGAAGCAAAATATATATTTTTTGAACTTTTTTGTGAACAACCACTGAAGTCTCCTTTATCTGATTGCATTTTATGTAATGTATAAGAAAACTGAAAGAAAACTTACTGCAAGAAAAATGTAGAACTCATTAAAATACACTATTTATTTATTTATTTTTATAGCGTTCATATTTCTCGAAATAAACCATGTTGCAAGTTTACGCTTTCTCCAAGTGTGAGTGCATCATCTAAACAACATGCTTCAAAGTTTACGGTTCCCTGTCGTTTGTTTGTTTGTTTCCGTTGCAAGAGCTTGCTGATGCGAATAAACATTTGAATGGTTTTTCCGCATGTTGTAATCACACACTCTTTGTTTTATTTGAAATCATTCCTAGGTAAAAATGTATCGTGAGAAACGTAACGTGGATAGATCACCTTTTATGTGAATAGTATAGTATATAGGATGGACCATTTAAGTTGAGACTACACAATACCTCTAAAACTAAGCGTTGTACAGAGTGAGCCAAAAGACTCCGAACCGGCTGCGCAGTGTTTTTCCTGTCCGCGTCCTTGGCGCTCGTTGCCCTCTGCCGCTATCATAGAAAGGCGCAGATGAAACTATACAACATTTTTAAAACTAATTTTAAAGGCTTCACTTACCAATTTTATTATGGGTATGTGGAAATATGATAAAAACATGATAACGCACTGCTGCTATAAACAAAGTCACGCTGTTGTGGTTTTGATGTGCAGTGTGAAGTGCAGTTTTGAGTTCACGGTGATGTGATGTAGTTCAGTTATTACGAGTTATTTAATATTTTGTCCTGTGCTTAGTCACAAAGTATATTATGGCTCAGTATATGTTTTCTACTGCACAGCGTGTATTTATTTATGATTCGTATGTGTTAACTCGGCCAGCTCGTCAAGTGAAACTACGATTTGCAGAAAGATTTCCAGATGTAAAAATTCCAGGCCGTACAACAATCCATGAACTTTACAGTAAATTTCAGGCCACAGGAAGTGTTCAGGTTAAGAAATCTAAAAGACCGCGTTTAGTTCTTACCGAAGAAACAGACGACATTCGGTCATCGTTTTAAAATTCCCCCAAAAATTCCATGATGGATGTTTCCTAAAGAGGTGCAAAAATGTATGGACAACGACGGTGGCCAGTTTCGGCATTTCCTTTCATAAAATTGGTAAGTAAAAAGTAAGTAGTTTTAAAAATGTTGTATGGTTTCAACCGCGCCTTTCTATGATAGCAGCAGACGGCAACGAGCGCCGAGGGCGCGAACAGGAAAAACACTGCGCAGGCGGTTCGGAGTCTTTTGGCTCACCCTGAAGAAAGAAATATCTTTAATAAAAGTTGCTGGGTAGAAGCCTAAAAGTTCACATGAAACTTGAATTAATTTTTAGTACCCAGCAGTACACTGAGGGGACGTATACTCACTTGACTGCGAAGGACCGAAACGTGGTGTGGAGTTTAGGAGAAAGGCGTGGATTTTACTGTGCAAAATCCATAACACAAATCTACTTAAACACTCCTAGGTTTAATTCCCAACCGTTTGGGGTTCCTACATTATTAAATATGAAAGGTGAGGGGAGATGTTCACCGATCCAAAAGCTGGCTTGCACGCGCGATCCGCTTCTCACGGAATCCTAGCTAAGACAGATGCTATATCCCCACCACTCGTAGCTTGCAAAAACTCCCAGCCAGGAGTGACGTCATCCCAGTCAACATGAAAGGAAAACAACAATATCCCTGGTAATGACAATGTAGAATAACAACATATCTGGTAATGACAATGAAACCCAAAAATTATTAATACGCCACTATGTTATCGGGGAAAGTAAATGCCATTAGTCGTGATTTATTTGGTGGACGTTATGATAGTCATTTTAGGTTCAATTTTATTTTTTCTAAATGCAAGCAAATCATAAAACGTACAAATAAAACACGACTAATGACATTTACTCTCCCCATTATATCAAGCAACTTTTATTCAAGGCATTTCTTTCTACAATGCTTAATTTTTGAGGCATTGTACAGTCTCAACTTAAATGGTCCACCCTGTATAGTATGTGAATTATTCATTGGTAGAAAAAGCTATGTGAATGTGTCATATCAGGCCGTCATTTTGATATAGTGCTAAAATCTGGGTTAACGTCATGCAATTATTAAATGCTTAATTGCAATACATTAAAACATTAAACAGTTGATTTATCGTGCATTTAATGATGGTGAAAGACATGATACCTGTCCTGAAAAATTAGTAACTATAGCAACACTGTGCTGTCTTGGGAATGGGTATAGCCGCTATTTTGTTTACCTCGTCCGACTATTAGTGTTCCTGCGTGTACATGAATCTTTGAGAAAGGAGAAAGGTTTGCAGGCGCATTATAATCTCGATATATTAAAAATTATTTGAGTGTAATGTTTCTTGCAGAGTCAGACTTTGTGAAAATATTATGCTGCCTTCAAAAGCCGTTGGGCCTGAATGATAAGGCAATAGAAGAGCTCACAGATTATTTCAGAGTTCCTGATGGAAGAGTACTCTATGCTCAATTCTGCCAGGCCATTCATGACGGTGAGTGTACTCTCGTATGGAATGAATGAATACTCTGTTCTCCTAAACGAGTTTGCTACGGCCGACTAAAACGGCGTGTTTTGTTGTCTCCAGCTCCAGATCCCAAGGTGGGGACTTGGGAACACTTTGAAGGAAATCCTCTTAGTATTGATGAAGAAAGGAGGGTACGTGTGTTGCTCACCAAGATTGCAGCTATCGTCAACGAGAGGAAGCTGATATTAAGACCTTTCAGACAGGATTTCGAGTTGGTAGGTGCATCATAATCATACATCTTAGAGCGACACCTCGACACTCAAGCTTTCGACCTGGAAATTTGGCTAAATATCATTTAAATCATACATTTCTGAAAACGGGAAATGCCACCGACCAAGATTTTCTTTCTTAATTCTTTATCATTTTAAAATATTTAAGATGGTGCATACGATCATTTCATTACAATATCCACACCATTTTAGAGGTCTGCTTGATCTGAAGAGAATGTGAAGACATTCAGAGGGAGTATTGCATTCCACCCAAAATTTGGATATGGAGATTTCACCGGGAATACATGTTTTGAGTTCCCCTATATAACAAACAAGCATTTCTTAGAAAAATGTTCATGTGTGTGTGTGAGCAGCATAACTCAAAAATGAAAAATCCGTTAAATAACCAAAATACCAAAACCTTTGTTTGTCCATCTGTCCATAAGGCTCATATCCTCCTGAGAGTGATTCATATTGACGCAGTAATTTGTATCACAAATTATGTAAATGTCAAGAGTAATTGTAGTGTGAATATGCATTATTGTGTGACATTGATTTGAGATGTTTGTTAATTGTAAGCATTGTTGAGAAGTGGGTTTATACGGCCTTACTGAAACTGACAATAATAGCGTGCAATAATGTAGCGAGGGGGTGAGCTGTTTATCATTATTAGAGACGAGCAAATGACGTAATATTGGCGCGTTTTTCTTAGGAATTTGCGGGAACATTTTTTCCCTAGAGCATATGTGTTCATAATTTTCATTGGATATAAATATAGACGCTAATGCTGGCGCGTTTTATTACCCAATAGCAGCTCGGTTATAATCTGTAGGCATATCGGGGTGTAGGAGTATAAAAAGGGCTAGGTCAGAGTCAAATTCGTTCAGTCTATCGGAAACATTTGTGCATTACACGTCGTCGAGTTCACAGAAAAGGTCATGGTGAATACATTGCACAGTTTATCGATTTGCAGTGTACGCGTAGCAAAGTTATAAAAAAATCTCAAGTGTTGTAAAGTTAATTACACAAAAAGTTGAAGTACGCGAATTAATAATGAGCAGTAAATGAGTTATTATAACAGTTTCAGTTTGGCGAGTGTCAAGATTAATATGTGAAAGTGCATAATATGTTACGACAATAAAAGTGTAAAACAAATTCTTCATCAGTGTTATCTTTGGATAAAAACTCCTTTCCGTTTACACACCTTGTATAAGATAAGTGCTCGACCAAAAAGATCATAGCTAGCCGGAGGACAGTGAACCCAAAATTAAATAAAATAACAGGCGCTCAGTAAAAGCTAACACGAAGTGACCGCGACAAATTGTCTTTTATACGTGCGGCAGATAAACAGTAGCATTTCTTTCAAACAAACTTAACAAAGAATACCGTCACAAATTGGCTCCCAAACGTGGGGCAAATAAATGAATAATACCACCGCAATATAATGCTGAACCTTAATTAGCTGGCAAGTAAGGCTCATTTTCCCATGATAATGATCGATGTTATATTGAACCTTGAACCTTAAGTAGGCGGCAAGTATAGAGGACACTGACCTATAATGGATTAAGTTCAGCTTCTTCCATGGATGCGACAAGAAGATTTTCAAAAAACTCCTTTCACACCAAAATGATCTTTCCTGGAAAATGGCTCTAACAAATTTGATTAAACTACCACATTTTTAATATATTTGCATGACAAAATGTATATCTTGAATTTTCTGCAAATAGCCTATGAAATCCTCTTCGAATGACTTTTGTATAATGTGCAAACCGTAATAGATAGACAAATCTTATTACACAAAAAACGTATACCCCATTAAAGCATAAAATGTATATCAATAATAATTATGTTTGTAGCGTTAACCATTTCCGAGAAATTAGTTTCCGAGTTTAAGTTTCAAATACTTTTTAAGTGGTAAATTGTTATTCGTTTTCTACTTTCTCTACTACTTATAGTAATCAGAGGAAGTATTGTATGGCACCCAAAAATTAGCTACTGAAATACATGTTTTGAGGCCCCCCAATCCAAATAAAGCATTATTAGAAAAAAGGTCCGTGTGCGTACCTGTAAACAGTAAAACTCAAAAAGGAAAAGTAGGATAAATATCAAACTTTGTATTTAAATTCAATACCTTCCAAAGATGCGATACGAAGATTTTTAAGAAAATCTCCTAACCCAAACTACCCTTAACATGGAATATTTTTCGGAACTTTCTATTTTTAAAAAATGGCTCTAAACGATTTTGATTAAAGTACCACATATAAAAGATATTTACATGACAAACGAAATATATATCTTGAATTTTCTCGAAATAGCCGGTTAAGTCCTCTTCATTCGGAAGGAATTTTGTATAATCTTGTATAACTGTAAACTTAGACGATAGACTTAGCGATAGACGAAAATGTACTTCACAAGAAATGTGGATCTCTTTAAAACACACAATTTATTTTAAATAATTATGTCCAATTCCGAGATATTCCTTATTAACCATCCTAATTGTTCAATACTTGGTCACTCTTTAAAGTGCTTTCAACATTCAGTTGTTTCTCGCGAATTCATGGAAACAGTATGGAATTTTAAGGCCAGCACATAGCGTCCAGTTCTTAACCATTTGACTATCGCTGTTCCCTTTGTATCTAAAACGAAATGTGTGATGTAGCTGTTTCTGCAAAGGTTTATTTGATAAACAGAAAACTCAAAGTCATATATGCCTAATTTTGGATACTTGAGAACATTTATAGAAATGATGGCATTTAAGATACCTAATTAGAACTACTTTAGGTCGTCCTCCATGGACTAATGGTTACCATTGGGCTCAAACCCAGAAATGGGCGATGAATGTTTTCGTAAAGGTTAACTATTTTACTTGTTGGTGAATGATAGTCGCCGTTAAATTATTATGTTAAATTTATACATACTTAAATAATTGTCATATTGTGTAAGTTTATAATTCGATAAACTAAATAAATAAATCGGATTTTTCATAAAAGAGCTACACATGTTGTTTGTACAAGTGATCTCTATTTAATAATTAAAACGCATTTATTTGTTCATTTTTTGATCTAAAATTTTTTATGAACTATGCATTACGCTTTTTTGGCAATATTGAACAAGCTTAGTTGTCTTAAGACAAATAATACATCTAATTTTAGATTTTGTTTGTTGACTAATGCTGTTGATAGCGAAGCCATTAACTCTTGCTCCATTATTTGTTACTCAAGGAGGATTGGGTGAAAATGGCTGGACTTGGCTGAAGATGATCATCCATATTCTCTACCACAGGGGTTACCAAACTTTCCATAAGGATCCTAGTCAGAAAATGAATCGCGGATGAAGCAAATGAGTTTAAGATAGGAAACCATAACCTCAAAGGCACGAGGCACACAGATCACATTGGCTTTCAAACAGATTATTTTATTGAACTAAAATCTACATTTACATATGTGGCCGATGTAATTAAATAATTTAAAAATCAGATGTGATACGTTCATTTGAAGTTCACTACCATCTATCGTTTATTAGTGCGATAAAAACTATTCTTACTAAAACTTATTTCTCTGTCTACTACATTTAATCCAAATAAGCCTTTGCAGAAATAGTTACACTACATGTTTCGTTATAGACACAAAGAGAACAGCGATAGTCAAATGTTTAAAAACTGGACGCTATATGCTGGCTTTAAAATCCCATACTGTTTCCGCAACTCCGAGAAACAACTGAAAATCGATGGGACTTCGAGAGAATACCCAAGTAATGAACAATTCGAACCATTACTAGCGGATATCTCAGAAATGGCTTATGCCACAAAAAAGTTATTGGAAATAAATTGTTTGTTTTAAAGAGATCTACATTTTTTTGTATAGTACGTTTTCGTCTATCGCTTAACGTTTACAGTTATACAAGTTTATATAAAATTCCTTCTAAATGAAGTGGACTTCAAAGACTATTCCCAGAAAATTCAGCACATACATTATATTTGTCATGTAAATATCTTCCATATATGTTACTTTAATCAAAATCGTTAGAGCCATTTTTTAGAAAATAAAAAAATTTCCAAAAACGTTACTTGTAAAGGGTATTTGGGGTGGGGAATTTTCTTGAAAGTCTTCGTGTCGTATCTTTGAAAGTTACTGGCGGACATTTTTCTAAAAATGTTTGTTTTATTCAGGGGTCCTCAAAACACGTATTTCCGGTGAAATCTCTGTAATGAATTTTTGGGTGGAATGAAATATACTCTCTACCTACTATGTAATTACGTGGTAGAGAAAGTAAAAATGCTGTCTTTCATTCATAGCCTCATGAATATGTAACTCATAGGCAATATATATTAATACCAATTACACACTGGCTTTTCTATGCTATATTTGCTGATGTTTTTAGTTATAATGTTGTGCTACCTATTATCAAAACGGACTCTAAATGCTCATTAGTAATAGCAGATCTATATTTTGATTTTATATATTTCATTTTGGAAAATGTCGCTTACAAATAAACGTCGATGCGATCACTAATGTTAGTCCTCGTATAAAGCCCTTCAAATGAGGAAATTTGTCTTTCGCAGACAGGTCTAAAAGTCAAACCAAATTAACTTCCTTTATTT
Organism: Deroplatys truncata; assembly: GCA_030765065.1. Taxonomy (NCBI): domain Eukaryota; kingdom Metazoa; phylum Arthropoda; class Insecta; order Mantodea; family Mantidae; genus Deroplatys; species Deroplatys truncata. The sequence continues at coordinate 300,508,909 of CM060975.1, read as the reverse complement.
GTCTTTCAGTAGCAGGGCCGTATTTAGAGGGGGGGTTTCTAGGGTTCAAACCCCTCTCTCGAAACTTCTGACAGTTTATTTATTTAAATTCATAGCAAATCAATATGGGAAATGTCGTTAGATAACAGTAGGTCTATTGCTAGTAGCACATTTACAAGAAAAAGGGAAACTTAATATCGTTGCCTTACATAAGTAACGTGACCATACATTCGGTTTTCGAAACAGTCTCCATGTTTTGTGCTGTAAGGTGGAATATCCTCATTCTGGTGAGTTTTTCTTGTCTATATAATGTCTCCAAGCAATTTTCTTATCCATGTAACGTCTATATACTACGGACAAGGCACATGGTAACTGGTGGGGTACTGTTAAGTTGAGATCTACTTGTGGAAAAACCTCCGCGAAATTTTTTGCTGGGTACGGGCATGTTCACCAGTTACCATGTGCCTTGACCGTAGTATATAAACGTTACATGGATAAGAAAATTGCTTGGAGACATTATATAGACAAGAAAAACTCACCAGAATGAGGATATTCCACCTCACAACACAAAACATGGAGACTACTTCGAAAACCGGAATGTATGGTCACCATTTAAAAATCTGGTATGTTCCTATTTACTTTATTTTAATTGAGATAAAACTTTGCGGAAATGGTTACATTAACATTACAAATATAAAGGGAATAGTCAGATGTTTAAAACCTGGACACCATGTATTGGCCCTAAAATTCCATACTCTCTGTGTGCAATCGTGAGAAACAACTGAATGTCGAAAGAACTTGAAAAGAGGACAAAAGTATTAAACTATTCGTAACATTAATAGCGGAAATGGCTGATGACACAAAAAAGTTGTTTGAAATAAACTGTGTGTTTCAAAGAGATCTACATTTCTTGTGTAGTACGTGTTCGTCTATCGCTTAACGTTTACCACTTGTACAAGATTAGACAAAATTTTCTTGCGAAAATATTCTTTTATTTAGTTTAATTAAATAATGCATAATTTTCCAGCAATCCGTGATTCTTTCACTTTTAGGTGTTAAATCAGATGTTACAGTTTTCTTTGTATTTTTAAAAATAAGTTTTATTATTATTATTATTACTATTATTTATAGCAGTAATGGTACTATTGACGTGCTACATTGCTGTTTTCTCTCTCCTAGATATCCAAGAAGTCCGGCAGCGTGACCATAGCACATTTTGCTCGAGCTTTGGTCTTCATGGGGATAAAATTATGCACTGAGGAGTTCGTTCTGCTGAGGAAGAAGTTCGGGAAAGACAGCTTTAACGTTGACTATGTAGCATTTCTTAAGGCCCTTACATACATAACGAAGTATTTACACAACAAAGACATTCTGGATCTCGGAGGGGTATGTATGATCATTTATAAGGCATAACTGTAACTATCTGGGCTTTATCTCAACTCCTTTTAGTTTAGATAACGGCTCTCAAGTAGGCACATGTTTCAAATGCTGCTATTGATTCTCTTACCCTAACGTAATCTTAGGTATTTCCTTGTCACTTTCCAACAAACCATTAAAAGTCTTGGACTTAGTGGCTGTTAACTAGATTCTTCGCTTAAAATAGTTTCGAAATTTTACTGATGAATCACTATCAGCAAGCCATAATAGGTTTTGTGAGGCTGATTATCTGATTACAAAAATATATTTCACTTCATAAATGTATTATAAAAACAAACTATTTTCCATTATATATCATTACAGTATGAAGTGATTGACAATGCATCTACCGAATACCTTTCTAAAATACAGTAGTGATATTATATGTAAATATTATGTTTCCTATTTCATTTGCTGAAAAAGGCTAAATAAATTCCAAATTATACAATGATTGTTACAGTCTCGTTTTCGCCCCAGTCACTCTTCACTTTCTACTTGCGCCTAGTCTTGCAATAAACCTCGCGCGATGCAGCGTCTTTTCTCTTCCTATCACTCACTAGAGTGTCGAACACAGGGCCCCCTTCTCTCTTCCGCGATCGCTCACTTCAGTGTCAAACGCAGGACTCCTCCTCCCTCTCTTCCGGTCGCTGACTTAAGTGCCGAACATATGACTTTTGTTCTCTCGCGCTATTGCAGAACTAGGCTGCGTAACAACAAACAGCACTGTACCTCACATAAAAAAAACCTTCCGCGGCGTACGCTCATCTTTATACAAGCAAGAGCCTTCTGAATGCTCAGTACTCCGCCGAGGGGTAGGGGAGGTCAGGTCTCGAGGTTTCATCATCCATCTCAATTAGCCTTCTACATAGGTGCTGTTGCAGGTCTCCCCCTCTCCCCAATCAATCACGCGCCGGCTAGCGATGAAGGACACTCCCACTATACACGATGGGGATTAGGTTTCGTCACAATATCTGCACAAATTTATTGAAAATTCTAGGTATATAAAATATAAATTTATTAAGGATACAAATTTTCAAAGAAAAGAAAAAATATCGAGAAAAAATAGGAATAACTTTGTAAAGATTTTTATGAAGAAATCCTCCAGCATTGTGGGATACAGATTTAATTGCGATTTTGCTTTTCTGATCATTTTAAATACACTGTGTAGGAATACGAATAGCCCGTGAAATTTTGAAGTTGACTTTTTATGTTCGTTACACTCTTTGAAGGTTGATGAAGAGATCTAGAGAGCCTTTTTCTTAATATCAAGTACAGTTTTGGATTTATGCTTTTAATAATTTAATATGTGATTGATTCTTACAACATGAAAAGTGTTATACCATTATTTTTGCCAGGAAAAGCTGTTAATGTTGCACAAAATTTATCACTTTATTAAATGGAACTAAATATTCCAGGATTAATATGCAAAATTTAAATTTAATCTTTCCACGTTTTCATCATTGGGGTATTTCCCATGAGGCTGGATTTTCATTTCAAAACATTACCCTGGGCAAGTAAGGTACATGGGGCCAGGGAAATTGATTTTCTACTAGATTTATGTTGAACATACGAATAACTGTGATAAAATTTCAGCTATAATCTGTGTGTGCGCGCGCGTGTATATGCAGTCACAGCTTGAAATGGATTACAAGGTATGGCTTTTTGTGGAATCATTTGGGTACATTTGGAATTTTTTTTTTCATTTGCATTGTCCAGTGCAGGAAAAAACGCTATCAGAATCTTCACATTATTTGATTTGGCTACTTTCAACAAAACATAGACCGTTTCTTTCCGTTTTTCTTTCTTTTCTTTTACCTTCCGGCTAATTGTTGAGAGCAGCGCCTATTCAAGAAAACAATTTATGGGGAATGTTTCTTCACCTGAAGGAGGGGGAATTGTTTATTAGTTGCATTTTACTTAGTGCATATTCCCAAGGTCAGCTCAACTTTTTTAAGTGGGAAGCCGATTTTATATACCATATTTTGGATTTACGCATATAAGAAAACCATTTTTATGGGAAATTTTTATTATTAAACCAACTTTAACAATTAAAAAAGTGATTAACCTTAATACGAATAAAAGATTAACGTAGAATTCGTTTGTTTGAATTTAACAAAATGCAAACGGAGCTTCAATACAGACAAACTGCAACACTCCCTCATAATCATTGTTTCCACGGGCAATGGCCAGGGTGATCCTGGATGAGCGAGTTCCCCGCTTTACCCCGTCCTGAGTGGGATCCTTTCTGTGCCCCAAGACTGCAAGATGTTCTACCCTTGATGCAGAGCCAACAAATGTGATCTATATTGTGTTTTAGGACTTGTTGCTGCAGTGGCCAGGGCGATCCTGGATGAGCGTATCGTCCCGTCTTTGATGTGCCCCAAATGTGCACGATGTTCTACCCTTGATGCAGAGCCAACAAATGTGATCTATATTGTGTTTTAGGACTTGTTGCTGCAGTGGCCAGGGCGATCCTGGATGAGCGTATCGTCCCGTCTTTGATGTGCCCCAAATGTGCACGATGTTCTACCCTTGATGCAGAGCCAACAAATGTGATCTATATTGTGTTTTAGGACTTGTTGCTGCAGTGGCCAGGGCGATCCTGGATGTGCGAATTACCCGTATCGCCCCGTCTTTGATGTGCCCCAAGTCTGCGCGATGTTCCACCCTTGATGCAGGGCCAACAAATGTGATCTATATTGTGTTTAGTACCTACTGCAGCAGTGGCCAGGGCATTCCCGGGTGAGCGCCGCTTTGCCTCGCCCTCAGTGGATTATTGTTCTGCACCAAGACTGCCGATGAGCTGCCCTTGCTGCAGAGCCAACAAATATGATCTATATGATGTTTCAGGACCTGCTGCAGCAGTTTCCAGGGCGATCCCGAGTGAGCGAGTTGCCCGCTTTACCCCATCCTGAGTGGGATCCTTGCTGTGCTTCAAGACTGTCGATGTACTACCCTTGATGCAGAGCCAACAAATATGATCTATATTGTGTTTTAGCACCTACTGCAGCAGTGGCCAGGGCGATCCCGGGTGAGCGAGTTGCCCGCTTTACCCCGTCCTGAGTGGGATTCTTGATGTGCCTCTAGACTGTCGATGCACTACCCTTGATGCAGAGCCAACAAATATGATCTATATGATGTTTCAGGACCTGCTGCAGCAGTTGCCAGGGCGATCCCGAGTGAGCGAGTTGCCCGCTTTACCCCATCCTGAGAGGGATCCTTGCTGTGCTTCAAGACTGTCGATGTACTACCCTTGATGCAGAGCCAACAAATATGATCTATATTGTGTTTTAGCACCTACTGCAGCAGTGGCCAGGGCGATCCCGGGTGAGCGAGTTGCCCGCTTTACCCCGTCCTGAGTGGGATTCTTGATGTGCCTCTAGACTGTCGATGCACTACCCTTGATGCAGAGCCAACAAATATGATTTATATCGTGTTTCAGGACCTGCTGCAGTAGTGGCCAGGGCGATCCCGGGTGAGCGAGTTGCCCGCTTTACCCCGTCCTGAGTGGGATTCTTGCTGTGCACCAAGACTGCCGATGTGCTGTCCTTGATGCAGAGCCAACAAATATGATCTACATTGTGTTTCAGGACCTGCTGCAGCAGTGGCCAGGGCGATCCCGAGTGAGCGAGTTGCCCGCTTTGCCCCGTCCTGAGTGGGATCCTTGCTGTGCACCAAGACTGCAGGATGTTCTACCCATGATGCAGAGCGAACACGATAAACAAGAAATTTCTGAGGTTGTAAAACGAATCCGGAGACACGTGTTCGACGGTGGAATTCAAGCAGTACCCCTTTTCAAGGTATACACGAAACATCCTTCGACTTGCTAGTCACATGAAATGTGGACGATTACTCTGTATTAGGAGAGAAAATAGACTCTTCTCTTCTCTTCTCTCCTCTTCTCGTAGGAGAAATATGCGATGTTCGAAAGCTTCCATTGCAAACTCCTAGGACCTTTAGAGATAATTCCATAGATTATTGGAGAGTTTTTGTAATTTCGTGAGATCCGATGCTTTTGGAGGTTATGGGCTCTGAAATGCATATGGACCTCCATGAATTTCCCTCCATTAACTTATATCCTCGTAACCGTTTGCGGAAATAATTTCTCAAACCAGAATTATATCATCGTTTGTGTTGAAATCAAATCTTTCTTCTCTTGTACCACCGCAATATTTACAGTAAACCTTCACGCTAAATCGTAAGAATGTCTGTTACGTTATTGATGTTTTCTTTACTGTAAAGCGAGCATGCGCAGAACATCGGTCACGTGGTTTTAGCGTTAATGGTAACTTAGACCACGCTGTGCAAAAGCTCATTAATATTTTGAACAGAAACCTTTATGCGGAAAAGTAACCCTTCCATGTAACAGGCACAGTCATTTCACATCAGCTATGTATACTTTTAGCTTTTCCAAGAGTAAAGAGCGATAATTATTAACTAATTTAATTAGTCTTTAGTTTTTCTACCACGTACATAGTAGGTAGAGAAGATATGGTATCCATCAAAAAATTTGATATCGAGAGTTCACCGGAAATACATATTTTGAGGCCCCCTGAATAAAAAAAAATTAGAAAAAGGTTCATCTGTAAGTCTCTCTGTATGTGTGTATGCCTGTGAACAGCATAACTCAAAAACGAAAAGTAATTAAGTTCAGTATCTTCCAAGCATGCGACACCAAGATTTTCAAGAAAATCTCCCACCCTCATCTACCCTTTACGTGGAACATTTTTAGAAAGTTTTGATTTTCTTAAAAATACTCTAACGATTTTTATTAAAATACTACATATTAAATATATTTACGTGACAAATAAAATGTGTATCTTGAATTTTCTGGGAATAGCCTTTGAAGTCCTCTTCTTTCGGAAAGAACTTTGTATAATCTCGTATAACTGTCAACTTTAAGCGATAGACGAAAACCTGCTACACAATAAAACGCAGATCCCTTTAAAACACAGAATTTATTCCAAAGAAATTTTTATGTGGCATAAGCCGTTTCTGAGACAACCGTTATTTATGGTTCGAAGTGTTTGTTTCTAGGTCTCTTTAAAGTCCTTTCAACAATCAGCTGTTTCTCGGGATTGCATGGAAAGAGTATGGAATTTTAAGGCCAGCATATAGCGTCCAGTTCTTAAACATTTGACTATCGCTATTCCCTTTGTATCTATAACGAAATGTGTAATATAGCTATTTCTGCAAAAGTAGATAGGAAAATAAGCTTTAGTAAGAATAGCTTGTTTACTTACTAATAAACGATAGAGACGGTCATGTGAGTGTATCACATCAGGGGTTTTTTTTCACCTCAAAACGGGCTCTAACGATTTTAATCAAAATGCCATTAGCCAAATGATGTTCTTCATTCTTTCTGAACGTTATACAACTGGGAAAGCATAAGAAGTAGACACAACTTTTCTATGGGAAAACTGTAGAACTCATGTACGCAAATAGTATTAAATAACATTTTTGAATCATTAGCTACTTCCGAGGTACTTCTTGTTCCTTTGAACTTTCCGATATTTTAAGAAACACGCTGTCGATTTGTATGTTCGCTCTTGATTTCTTATCAAGCCAAACAAGAAGTAACCATAGCACTGGTTGGATGTGATAAAGGTAAAGGTACGGTCGAATGGAGGGGTCCCGAAACCTGGGCAGAGGACCACACGCAGGCTGCCGGCCCCTTGTGCTCCTGCGTGACCGCAGAGAGGGCGGAATGAAGGGAGAGACCTGAAGGGTGACCAGATCCGGATGACGACAAGCGCAAGCACAGACGGGGTACCCAATGTTTCCAGATTGAATGCCTCCAACACCTTTTTTGACGCATAGTAATAACATTAAGAAATGTTGGATAATTCCAGGTAGAACGTGGCCTTGAGAGGTCCTTACATCAATTCGTCCACTAAGGCAGGCATGTTTTTGCACATGCTTATTATGAATAATGCACTAATAGAAAATTTAATTGTAACGCACCTTTAAGGGTACATAGATATAATAATGTTTTAATCTTGTTAACTTTGCGGCACCAAATGGTGCCATATAGTTGTACTGATTGTAGATTAACTGTCATGGAACTAAATGACTTAACACATGTGCTCAGGTTTGCGTCAACCGACAGAATTCTTGTTAATGAGCGAAATGCTTATTAAATAACTGATAACACCCCCAACACACACACATAGCTACTCTCACATTCAAACACCGGACTTTGGGCATACCCTGAAATAAAATGTATAATTGAAGCTATTGACAGTGATTTCTGTGTGTGGGACAATTTTAAAAAACAATCTAATGTTACACTCACATGACTTTCTCTACTCTTGTACAAACTATTTTTACAAACGCTTATTCTCCATATGCTTCATGTTAATCGAGATGTTAATTATTGCTAATTTTCTTGTAGGTGCAAGGGGAATATGGTAGGCTTTAAGCGATAGACAAATGTTTTAAGAGCTGGTTGCTATTGGCACATTCCATTCTCTTTGTATGTCCAGGACATAAAAAAAAAAGAATAACGAATTCTCATTTGAGAAAAAGTGTTGGAAAATTTAAGGGAATAACAAGCAATATCTCGAAAATGATTCACTCAACAAAAGAAATGTATATGACATAAATTGTGTATTTTAACGCGATCTACATTTTTTGTGCAGTAAAATTTTGTCTATCTCTTATGGTTTACCAGTTATGCAAAAGTCGTTCACAATGAAGAATACTTTTGGAGACATTCCCAGAAAATTCGAGATATACATTTCATTTGTCATGAAAATATCTTAAACATATGATATTTTAATCAAAATCGTTAGAGCCATTTTTGAAAAAATTAAAATTTTCGAAAAATGTTCCATGTAAAGGGTAATCTGGGGTGGGGGATTTTCTTGAAAACCTTCGTGTCGCATTTCTGGAAGATACTGAACCTAAATACCAAGTTTGGTGTTTATCAGACTGTTCGTTTCTGAGTTATGCTGTTCACAGATACACACACACAGACATGTTTCCAAAAATGCTTTTTACTTTCTCTACTACGTATAGTAAGTAGGGGAAGTATTGCATTCCACCCAAAAATTCGATACCGAGATTTCACCGGAAATACATGTTTTGAGACCTCCTGAATCCAAAAAAAGCATTTTTGGAAACATGTCCGTGTGTGTGTCTGTGTGTGTGTGTGTCTGTGTGTGTGTGTGTCTGTGTGTGTGTCTGTGTGTGTGTCTGTGTGTGTGTCTGTGAACAGCATAACTCAAAAACGAACAGTCGGAGACGCACCAAACTTGGTATTTAGGTTCAGTATCTTCCAGAGATGCGACACGAAGGTTTTCAAGAAAATCCCCCCACCCCAGACTACCCTTTACATGGAAGATTTTTCGAAAATTTTAATTTTCTCAAAAATGGCTCTAACGATTTTGATGAAAATATCATATGTTTAAGATAATGTCATGAGAAATGAAATGTATATCTCCAATTTTCTGGGAATGTCTCCAAAAGTATTCTTCATTGTGAACGACTTTTGCATAACTGGTAAACCATAAGAGATAGACAAAATTTTACTACACAAAAAATGTAGATCGCGTTAAAATACACAACTTATGTCATATACATTTCTTTTGTTGAGTGAACCGTTTTCGAGATATTGCTTGTTATTTCCTTAAATTTTCCAATACTTATACTTTTTCTCAAATACGTTATTCATTTTTTTATGTCCTGACATGCAAAGAGAATGGAATGCGCCACATAGCAACCAGCGTTAAAATATTTGACTATCGCTTAAAAGCTACCATATTCCGCTTGCATCTACAAGAAAATTACCAATAAGATTGACATCTCGATATCTCGATTAACATGAAGCATATGGAGAATAGGCGTTTGTAAAAATAGATTGTACAAGAGTAGAGAAAGTCATGTGAGTGTAACACATCAGATTTTTTTGGTTTCAGGTGGTCTCAAAACATATATTTCCGGTGAAATCTCGGTATCGAATTTTTGGGTGGAATACAATACTTCCCCTACTTACTATACATAGTAGAGAAAGTAAAAAAGTGTATGCAATAAACCCCAAACATTCTAAGAACTAAAAGAAAACATCAGGCGAGATATTCACTGTCGATTGTGAATGAAAATTTGCTGAGAAGATGGCAGAAATATGCAGATATAGAGTGACAGCATTTCCAACATCCCTTATAATAGGCATGTGCTTATTATCATTGTAATTGTAAACATGGGAACATAAAGCGGTTGCGGGATATTATAACTTTTTCGGCGGGAGTTCCAGGTTCAGCGGCGTAGCGTGAAAAGTGGCGCGGTGGCCACAGTGTAAAGAAAAAGCACAAACAATAGCTGAACACGCAATATTGTTCGCATTCTTGTGTGAACTGCGGAGATACTTCTCTCTGTGCATCTACATGTTCTCTCCTCCCTTTGTTTCCCATCTTACTTTCCCCCTTGATCGTATTTTCCATTCTCATTCCCATAGTCCCACTTTTTACTTTCTCTACTACGTATAGTAAGTAGGGGAAGTATTGCATTCCACCCAAAAATTCGATATCGAGATTTCGCCGGAAATACATGTTTTGAGACCTCCTGAATCCAAAAAAAGCATTTTTGGAAACATGTCCGTGTGTGTGTCTGTGTGTGTGTGTGTGTCTGTGTGTGTGTCTGTGTGTCTGTGAACAGCATAACTCAAAAACGAACAGTCGGATAAGCACCAAACTTGGTATTTAGGTTCAGTATCTTCCAGAGATGCGACACGAAGGTTTTCAAGAAAATCCCCCCACCCCAAACCACCCTTTACATGGAACATTTTTCGAAAATTTTAATTTTCTCAAAAATGGCTCTAACGATTTTGATGAAAATATCATATGTTTAAGATAATGTCATGAGAAATGAAATGTATATCTCGAATTTTCTGGGAATGTCTCCAAAAGTATTCTTCATTGTGAACGACTTTTGCATAACTGGTAAACCATAAGAGATAGACAAAATTTTACTACACAAAAAATGTAGATCGCGTTAAAATACACAACTTTGTCATATACATTTCTTTTGTTGAGTGAACCGTTTTCGAGATATTGCTTGTTATTTCCTTAAATTTTCCAATACTTATACTTTTTCTCAAATGCGTTATTCATTTTTTTTATGTCCTGGACATGCAAAGAGAATGGAATGCGCCACATAGCAACCAGCGTTAAAATATTTGACTATCGCTTAAAAGCTACCATATTTCCCTTGCATCTACAAGAAAATTACCAATAAGATTGACATCTCGATATCTCGATTAACATGAACCATATGGAGAATAGGCGTTTGTAAAATTAGATTGTACAAGAGTAGAGAAAGTCATGTGAGTGTAACACATCAGATTTTTTTATGTCCTAGACATGCAAAGAGAATGGAATGCGCCACATAGCAACCAGCGTTAAAATATTTGACTATCGCTTAAAAGCTACCATATTTCCCTTGCATCTACAAGAAAATTACCAATAAGATTGACATCTCGATATCTCGATTGACATGAAGCATATGGAGAAAAGGCGTTTGTAAAATTAGATTGTACAAGAGTAGAGAAAGTCATGTGAGTGTAACACATCAGATTTTTACTTTCTCTACTACGTATAGTAAGTAGGGGAAGTATTGCATTCCACCCAAAAATTCGATACCGAGATTTCACCGGAAATACATGTTTTGAGACTCCCTGAATCCAAAAAAAGCATTTTTGGAAACATGTCCGTGTGTGTGTCTGTCTGTGTGTCTGTGTGTCTGTCTGTGTGTCTGTGTGTCTGTGTGTCTGTGAACAGCATAACTCAAAAACGAAGAGTCGGATAAACGCCAAACTTGGTATTTAGGTTCAGTATCTTTCAGAGATGCGACACGAAGGTTTTCAAGAAAATCCCCCCACCCCAGACTACCCTTTACATGGAACATTTTTCGAAAATTTTAATTTTCTCAAAAACGGCTCTAACGATTTTGATTAAAATATCATATGTTTAAGATATTGTCATGACAAATAAAATGTATATCTCGAATTTTCTGGGAATGTCTCCAAAAGTATTCTTCATTGTGAACGACTTTTCCATAACCGGTAAACCATAAGAGATAGACAAAATTTTACTACACGAAAAATGTAGATCGCGTTAAAATACACAACTTATGTCATATACATTTCTTTTGTTGAGTGAACCGTTTTCGAGATATTGCTTGTTATTTCCTTAAATTTTCCAATACTTATACTTTTTCTCAAATACGTTATTCATTTTTACTTTCTCTACTACGTATAGTAAGTAGGGGAAGTATTGCATTCCACCCAAAAATTCGATACCGAGATTTCACCGGAAATACATGTTTTGAGACCTCCTGAATCCAAAAAAAGCATTTTTGGAAACATGTCCGTGTGTGTGTCTGTGTGTGTGTGTGTGTGTGTGTGTGTGTGTCTGTGTGTGTGTCTGTGTGTGTGTGTGTCTGTGTGTGTGTCTGTGAACAGCATAACTCAAAAACGAACAGTCGGATAAGCACCAAACTTGATATTTAGGTTCAGTATCTTCCAGAGATGCGACACGAAGGTTTTCAAGAAAATCCCTCCACCCCAGACTACCCTTTACATGGAAGATTTTTCGAAAATTTTAATTTTCTCAAAAATGGCTCTAACGATTTTGATGAAAATATCATATGTTTAACATAATGTCATGAGAAATGAAATGTATATCTCGAATTTTCTGGGAATGTCTCCAAAAGTATTCTTCATTGTGAACGACTTTTGCATAACTGGTAAACCATAAGAGATAGACAAAATTTTGCTACACAAAAAATGTAGATCGCGTTAAAATACACAACTTATGTCATATACATTTCTTTTGTTGAGTGAACCGTTTTCGAGATATTGCTTGTTATTTCCTTAAATTTTCCAATACTTATACTTTTTCTCAAATGCGTTATTCATTTTTTTTATGTCCTGGACATGCAAAGAGAATGGAATGCGCCACATAGCAACCAGCGTTAAAATATTTGACTATCGCTTAAAAGCTACCATATTTCCCTTGCATCTACAAGAAAATTACCAATAAGATTGACATCTCGATATCTCGATTAACATGAAGCATATGGAGAATAGGCGTTTGTAAAATTAGATTGTACAAGAGTAGAGAAAGTCATGTGAGTGTAACACATCAGATTTTTTTATGTCCTGGACATTCAAAGAGAGTGGAATGCGCCACATAGCAACCAGCGCTTAAATATTTGACTATCGCTTAAAACCTACCATATTCCCCTTGCATCTACAAGAAAATTAGCAATAATATTGACATCTCGATATCTCGATTAACATGAAGCATATGGAGAATAAGCGTTTGTAAAAGTAGTTTGTACAAGAGTAGAGAAAGTCATGTGAGTGTAACACATCAGATTTTTTTAACAGAAATGTTATACTTTTTACTCTTAAAGAGGTCACTTTTTTATCCAGTTTATAATTATTGTGCTTTTACTGTTTTTCGTTACTGCTTATTACCGCAATTACACAACACAAACACCCATGCCCATGGCGGGACTAGAACCCGCAACCCTCAGCACTCCAGCGACCACGGCTACGAGGGCCGACTGCACTCGCATCCTCTCTCTCTTCCGCTTTGTACAACTTATATGTTAGGTGTTTTGACAACCGGTAGTTAAACTGATTTTTCTGGGGTGTTAATAAATTAAAATACGAGGAAGGAGGAGGAGGAGGAGGAGTGATAACGTTTTTTCAGCTAACTGTGTTGTTTATCTGTTACCTCATTAAGATAGATATTGTGGCTTTTCTCAGCTTTTAACTCTCACTTCATTAGTTTTCATTATCACTGTTTTAATGTTGTCCCCCGTGGTATAGTGGTTACCTCTAGTTTCCAAGGTCGCGGGTTCAAACCCGGCGGAGGGCGTTGGATTTTTTCGGGCGTAAAAATCCTTAGCATGGCTTTATTGGAAGGAAAGTGTGGTCTCGTGTCGTAGATTTACGGCACGTAAAAGAACCTCAAGATGATATAACTGTCGCAACAGTTCTAGACATGTGAAAATCTTAATGACAGCTATGAAGCGAGTTACATACCAGATCATAAGGTGACCGGTCGGCTGCATGCTGCAGGAGTGCGTGGGACAGTTATTGTCAAATATCCGCACACCGGTTATGCACTGCACTACACGATAAACTTATAGTTATATACAGTATATTTAAATCCCCAGCTGTAAAATGCGCTTAATATAAAAACACTGTCAACCATCTGCCTCCAGTTCTTCCACACCTGACAGCCCTTCCTCTTCTGCGGAATCACTCACATCATTGCCGCCATCACTGCTGTCGCTACTTTCTGCACCATTATCCTGGATGAGAATTTTTTCTAATCGATCTTCTGCAATTCGTATTTTTACTTTCTCTACTACGTATAGTAAGTAGGGGAAGTATTGCATTCCACCCAAAAATTCGATACCGAGATTTCACCGGAAATACATGTTTTGAGAATCACTGAATCCAAAAAAAGCATTTTTGGAAACATGTCCGTGTGTGTGTCTGTCTGTGTGTCTGTGTGTCTGTGTGTCTGTGAACAGCATAACTCAAAAACGAACAGTCGGATAAACACCAAACTTGGTATTTAGGTTCAGTATCTTCCAGAGATGCGACACGAAGGTTTTCAAAAAAATCCCCCCACCCCAGACTACCCTTTACATGGAACATTTTTCGAAAATTTTAATATTCTCAAAAACGGCTCTAACGATTTTGATTAAAATATCGTATGTTTAAGATATTGTCATGACAAATAAAATGTATATCTCGAATTTTCTGGAAATGTCTCCAAAAATATTCTTCATTGTGAACGACTTTTGCATAACTGGTAAACCATAAGAGATAGACAAAATTTTACTACACAAAAAATGTAGATCGCGTTAAAATACACAACTTATGTCATATACGTTTCTTTTGTTGAGTGAACCGTTTTCGAGATATTGCTTGTTATTTCCTTAAATTTTCCAATACTTATACTTTTTCTCAAATTCGTTATTCATTTTTTTATGTCCTGAACATGCAAAGAGAATGGAATTCGCCACATAGCAACCAGCGTTAAAATATTTGACTATCGCTTAAAAGCTACCATATTCCCCTTGCATCTACAAGAAAATTACCAATAAGATTGACATCTCGATATCTCGATTAACATGAAGCATATGGAGAATAGGCGTTTGTAAAATTAGATTGTACAAGAGTAGAGAAAGTTATGTGAGTGTAACACATCAGATTTTTTGAAATAATGATTCTCAATTTATTCAACATATCGACATACATTTTCCCATTCTGACCTTCCAATTTCTGCAAATCGCTGGCGACATAACTGCTCCACATCTTTTAGTTTAAAAGCGATATTTCTGCAGGCCACCCAGTTTTTGACATCAGCCCAGATTAATTATGAGTTATGACTTCTGAAGAGATTTGTTGGCTTTAACTAAGTTATATTTGTTTTACTCATGCTTTCATCAAAAGCTATATTATGCCTAAGCAACCAGGTTTTCATTTCTTCTTTCAAGGAATTTGAGGTAGGTTGTTTGTCAATTTGAGTGTTGCCACATTGTGAAGCATTGTCGATAACCAGAATAGACCCAGCAGGCATATTAGGTATTAACATGGTCAACATCTTTTATAGTTTTTCTGAGAATCAGACTGCAAAATTCAGTGCCATAGCCGGGATTTGAGAATTGTAGCACCACCTTGAACATTTATGACATCTTTCAGATTGATGAGCAATCTGCTTATTGTTGGCACAGTTTTTTCTTCCACATAGAAATTGTGAATGGTGCGCCGAATGACGCATTTGTCGAAATCGTCTATTTCTGTAATACGTTTAGGGACCTTATGTTTCTTCACAGGTGTGTCAAATGGTACTCTTTCATCCATATTGTTTTTCTTATCTTTGAGAACTCTGGAAACCCAACTCAGTGAAACACCAGTTGCTTTGGCTACTCTTTCTTTCACTCTCTTAAGGCTTTTGTGGAACTCGGGTAAACATATATTTTCTTCCTTCATCTCTGCTTCTTGCTTCATGAAGTCGAGGACATTTGCAATTATTTCCCTGCTTTGAATACGCAATATCTTACCATTTAACTTTGAAAACGTAGGAGCTATGGTTATAAATATCACAAATATAAAATAAGCACTATTTACGTACTGCTCTCTTTGAGATTACAAGATGCGGACACTTTCTATGCAGACTGTATGTGTTACGCACTGTGAGTAAGCAAAGGTATTATATCGCTTTCGTTGATTAAGCGAAACATAAACCATTCCTAGGCTCGGCAGTTGGGGTGGCAATCAAGGTCACGATTCCAGAAGTTTTGCGCCAGTTATAAAGAGGCCTCTGAGCAAAATTACAGGTATTTCACACCCAATATAGAATGGAACGCTAAGGAGCACAGCAGTTAAAGAGCGTCCATAAATAAAACTCAATTTAATTTAATTTACTGTTTTAATCTAGTTCAGCTTTCACTGAGACTTCACTTAGTTTATACTGTCACTAGTTCAATTTCCTCGAGACGTAGTGCCGTAATGAAATACGGACGACGCAGCCTCTTCTTCCAGATGGTTCCCTCGCTGGGGAGTCGAACATGACTTCTGCTGTCTCTTGCTCCACAGAGGCACTCGCTGCACGTCACAACTCGCTCGGAGAACTGCACTTGATTTCGCAGGAGAATCGTACTCGCTAACTCGCTCACTAATTCACTGGTTCAACTCCTCTCGTGAGAACGCTTGCTTAGGCATCTTCCACAGAACATTCTAGAACTATCTCAACACACGTTCTGGAGGAGGACGAAAAGAAACTTCCAGAAACCTTTGGTTATCGGACAATACCGCTTCCGATGTTTATGCCGGTGGCAGCGTTGCTTATCTCTGTTTACCTCCGACTTGGCGGCGCCAACCTTCTGATAACCTTGGGCCATAGCAGCTGCGTCGCAATATGTATGGATTTGCTTTCGCTTATTCTTAATGAATTAAGAAGGGGGGGGAATGAGTTTTATTTATGGACGCTCTTGGTCCTTAGTGTCCCATTCTATATTGGACGTGAAAGAGCGGTAATTTTGCTCAGAGGCCTCTTTATCAGGCTTGAGGTTCTTTTACGTGGCGTAAATCTACTACACGAGACCATCGGCTTTGCTTCCCTTGCGATGGAAGCCATGTTAAGGATTTTTACGGCCGAAAAAAAATCCATCGCCCTCCGCCGGGTTTGCACCCGCGACCTTGGGAACTAGAGGTTAGCAAGAGGAGGACAACAGGAAGAAGAAGAAGAATATTGTGGAGTGCAACATCAATCCTAAGTTTTTTATTCGCCTTGTACCAATTGGGTGGACATCGGTGCAATAGTGTGGGTTTTATTCAGCAGAAACAAAATAAATACCATATTTACTCGAATCTAATGTGCATCCCATATTTGTAACCTAAAATTATGGGGGAAAAAAAGGGTTTGTGTCGAACGTAAAGCGCATCAATGGCAGAAAATAGATAATAGGTATTTTATTTAAATTTATTTATTACAACAATGACTTTATTGTATATATAAACCATCAGATTATAGAATTGAAGGTGCCCGATTGTTAGGTAACACATTGTTAAATGTTTTCCGCACCCTGTTGTTTTGTTGATAAACTTCCTTTGTCCCCTTCTCGCTAATAGTGTAGTTCCACGGCATATCAAACCAAACTGGTGTCTCATCAGCGTTGCCTATTTGCCCCATGGAAATTCTTTTTTCTTCCGAAGTGAAATGACATACTGCTGAAACATTGTAGTTTGTCCTCAAAATCTGCAGGAAGCTTCTGGCACATTGTGGTGGCGTCTTAGAGATAGTTATTTAGCCACATTGAGATAAACCCGTCCGCTGCAGAAACGGCCCACCCATCCACGGCTAGAATTAAACTCAGCCTGCTCTTTAGCTTGCTTTCGTATAGTGTCACTAGTCACAGGTTGCCACTCCTTTCACGTACAAATTCCAACACTTTTTCTTCAACTTCAGGATGTCTTCCTTTGCGAGGACCCGTAAAGTTCTTCCTACCAGCTTTAGTAGCAAATAATGACAATTTCTATTTTTGCCACAAGCGAACATTGCTCTCTGATACATTGAACTTCCTTCCTGCCTTTCTATTACCATTTTTTTTCAGCATAAAGTTGCAAATGAAAATGTTAAGCTCATAATCTCTGCAAATGATACTAATATACCTGTTGCTAGCAATAATAATGATCACATTGTCCAAAATTTAAATAAAAATAACGAAACAATTTTGCCATAAAGCACATAAAAATATTTATCTTTCAAACATTTATTTGGAAAATGCTAAAATCACTATGCAGCAGATACAAAACTTTTAGGTGTTTGGATAAATCAAACTTTAGACTGGACTGTTCAAATAGATAATTTGAATAAAAAAAATTCTGATGTGTTACACTCACATGACTTTCTCTACTCTTGTACAAATTATTTATACAAACGCTTATTCTCCATCTACTTCATGTTAATCGAGATAAACGTTTGCAGACTCTATCTTATTGCTAATTTTCTTGTAAATGTAGGGGAATATATATTTACAAGGGCAATTTGGAAAAACAGTAGCCTTTAAGCATAGACATATCTCTTAATAGCTGGTTGCTAGGTGCAGCACCATTCGCTTTCCCACAGATTAATACTCTTTGCATATCCAAGACAAAAAAAAATGAATAACGAATTCCCCTTTGAGAAAATAAGTATTGAAAAATTTAAGGGAATAACAAGCAATATCTCGAAAATAGTTCACTCAACAAAAAAAATGTATATGATATAAGTTGTGTATTTTAACGCGATCTACATTTTTTGTGTAGTAAAATTTTGTCTATCTCTTATGGTTTACCAGTTATGCAAAAGTCGTTCATAATGAAGAATACTTTTGGAGACATTCCCAGAAATTTCGAGATATACATTTCATTTCTCATGACATTATCTTAAACATATGATATTTTCATCAAAATCGTTTTGATTAAGTAATTAAGTAACCTTTTGTTTTGCAATAATAATATTAAATAGATCAGCAGATATATATACATAGCCCAAGTAGTTGATTTTCATACCGTTTTAAATTGTAGAATCATTTTAGGGGCAGTTCAAAGATGGTAGATAAGATATTTAAAATACAGAGTCAGTCTGTCCGTCTGTCAGTCGTCTGTCGGGTCAGTCAATTTTTTACTTTCTCTACTACGTATAGTAAGTAGGGGAAGTATTGCATTCCACCCAAAAATTCGATACCGAGATTTCACCGGAAATACATGTTTTGAGACCTCCTGAATCCAAAAAAAGCATTTTTGGAAACATGTCCGTGTGTGTGTGTGTGTGTGTGTGTGTGTGTGTGTGTGTGTGTGTGTGTAGTCTGTGAACAGTATAACTCAAAAACTAACAGTCGGATAAACACCAAACTTGGTATTTATGTTCAGCATCTTCCAGAGATGCGACACGAAGATTTTCAAGAAAATCCCCCCACCCCAGACTACCCTTTACATGGAACATTTTTCGAAAATTTTAATTTTCTGAAAAATGGCTCTAACGATTTTGATGAAAATATCATATGTTTAAGATAATGTCATGAGAAATGAAATGTATATCTCGAAATTTCTGGGAATGTCTCCAAAAGTATTCTTCATTATGAACGACTTTTGCGTAATTGGTAAACCATAAGAGATAGACAAAAATTTACTACACAAAAAATGTAGATCGCGTTAAAATACACAACTTATATCATATACATTTTTGTTGTTGAGTGAACCGTTTTCGAGATATTGCTTGTTATTTCCTTAAATTTTCCAATACTTATACTTTTTCTCAAATTCGTTATTCATTTTTTATGTCCTCGACATGCAAAGAGAATGGAATGCGCCACATAGCAAGCAGCGATAAAATATTTGACTATCGCTTAAAACCTACCATATTCCCCTTGCATCTACAAGAAAATTACAAATAAGATTGACATCTCGATATCTCGATTAATATGAAGCATATGGAGAATAGGCGTTTGTAAAAATAGATTGTACAAGAGTAGAGAAAGTCATGTGAGTGTAACACATCAGATTTTTTAAATTAATCCTAGGCTGATTTTCTAACAAAATTTCAGTGTCGAATACAATACAAATGACACCATTCAGGAGCACGTAAAATACATGTGGTCAGCCAGCTAGAGAGGAAGTACTGGAATTCCGTTTCGCTGCTAAGTGATAAAATTACAACGAACAAGTCGTGGACATAGCAGCTGAAGAGGAATTCTTTATGCTTTAAAGAAGCACCGTAAGACGTTCTTCACTGTTTGCCCTTGCCCTCCATATTGTAACTCAATAATAGGCCAAAGATAAATGAGCGGCTAGCTTGCCACTTCAGGTGGATGTCGTTGGGAGGAGCCACCTGACTTCCAGGTGCTGTCTCCCGACTGGTACCATACCAGGACAAATGTCCTATGCTGGTTGGATGTTGGGTTTGGGGAAATGGATTGTGGTTTAGTTAGGATTAGGAAAGGTCTTAGGTGTTGGGGAATGTTTTAGGAGTAGATGGGAATGGAGCTTTCAGGTTTGGTTGTGGAGATTTCTGTGTATTGTAGTCGTTTTTTTGTTTTTTTTACTTTAGTGTATGCCAAGCACAAGTCTGGGGCGTTTGTAGCGTTCCCCGGGGTCGATGTCGTACTCCCCGAGGCCGCGGATGAGGGCATTGAAGCTGTTTGGTAGGGAGTAGTAAAACTTTTGGGAAAGAGACAGGATGTGGTCTGCTAGGGTGGGGATTTTAAGGTCGCGGTGGATGTCGTTGTTGGGGATGTACCAGTCAGCGTTGACGGCGGTACGGAGTAACCGGTTTTGAAGGATTTGAAGGCGTTGGATATGGGTTCTGGCGGCAATTCCCAGACTTGGCAGGCATAGGTGAGTGCAGGGCGAAGCACCTGCTTGTACAGGAGCACTTTGTTGCGCACGGACATTACAGAATTTCTATTATATAATGGATACAACATTGCCATCCTACGGTTGATTTTATTGGCTAGTTCCTCTATGAAGGGCTTCCATGTCAGTTTGAAGTCCAAGGTGACACCGAGGTACTTCGCTTGGGTTGTCCTGTTAACTGTCCCACCGGCGATTATCAGATCAGGCACGTCATCCAACACGAGTCGTCGAGTGAAGGTGACGGCCTGGGATTTCGTGGCGTTGACCTTTAAACGCCACAAGTTGAACCATGTGGTGAGTAGGTCTGCATAATTCTGGAGTCGGAGAACTGCTGTGCGATGTTTCGTGGATTGTCGCGAGTTTCCAGATGTATGTTATCTCCAGCAATCCATTGTGACGTAATAAACGAAACATTTGAATGAAGTTACTGGCGTTCTACGGAACGGATTTGCACTCGATTCTAATGCGCCAGCGAATCTAATGCGCATCACGATTTTGAGTACTACATTAGATTCGCGTAAATACGGTACGTTTCAGAGAGAGGGAGAGGGAGAGAAAGCTGGAAGCGAGTTATAAACTCTCTGCTGAGCCATTTGCTGTAATTTGTTTCATACAATACAAAGGACTGGATGTAAATGTCCTCGTGTTACAGGAGTTGGATTATCTAGACAGCGGAAGGGTTACAGTGGCCCAGTTTCGGCAGCTGCTGGAAAATCTGAGCCGACTGGGTTGTCATAGATTGTGGTTATCTGACCATGAGATGAGCTTCCTCGTCTGCATATACAAAGATCCCACAGACCCGGTACGGATATGCTACAGGCAGTTTCTTAAGGATATCGAACAAGGTAAGCGGTACAATACCAGCAGTTTAATAGAATAACTCTCTTGCTCAACAAATGCGTCATACGTTTTAAATAAAATCGTTATTCTAATATTATAAAGAGAGAACATGTGTGTGTGTGTGTGCGTGCGCGCGCGCGCGACTGTCAAAAAATCACAACCAATTTCGACAACTCTTTCACCACTGAAAAGACCTGTTTTTCCCGACAAACATAGGCTATTAATGAAGCTTGTAATTTTAACTCTTAAATTAACAAAACACTGCGGCTTTGTCCAGTTTTTCAACCGTCACTTCTTTTAAGTTCTCAATAAATATCAATAACACTAAGGATAGTGTTAAATAAAACTGGGAAGCGAGTGTGACTGTAAATTAGTCGAAGGGTTGAGAGAGACAGTGCCATCAGCGGCCGGAAACGGGTGGTTTTTCCCTCTATTGTTAAGTGTCCCGTTAGGTTGCTTGAACGCAGAGATGTAGAAAAGGATCAATGTTCGCCAAAAGCCAGATAGCCTTAGGCCTCCAATGAAAGAAGCTAGAAATCAGGTGATAGTGGAATGGGGAGATATAGAACGTTTGAAATAGAGAAACAGAAGTTAGAAGATACACTTGGTAGTGGTAGTTCCTGGGAGATGTTTGTAAAAAAAGTGTCAGCGGATAGGCGCGATGATATGCAACGTAACAAATAGGAAATGCGCGCGTGTGTGTCGAAATATTAGCAGGAATCAAATGTTGAAAACGGTGACGGGAAATAAACGAGCAGGAAAACAAAACAGTCGTATTCACCACTAACCCGAGATCCAAGATCCATGCAAGAACCCTGAGCTAGTACCGAACCCGGGACCATTCCTACAAATCCTGTACCGTAAAATAGCCACATACCACCGCAATTAAGGCGAAATAGTACTGCAAATTGGCGCCCAGAAGGAACCACCGCAAATTGGCTGCCTAACAATCAACAACCAGAAGTACCGCCGCAACTGTCTCTTCACTAATGTGAACTAGTTCAGTACTGTCAAAAGTTGTACTGCTCACAGACACACCAGTAGATTCTTCAACTGCTTTGTAAAGTGACTGCCCTTGATCTAGATTCTTCTTAGAGTAATGATACACCTTGAATATCACCTCCCATGTCTGAGAGTACAGAACTTTACTTCCACCCAATTTGCTTTTAGCTACAGACAAAGTAACACAATAATTATAGTCTGTTCAGAGGCTTTTAAGACAGTAGAAAGGGGAGATAAGGAATTCGCGAGGCGGCACGGTAGCAATAACAAAGAGCCGCCACATGAAGCCGACCTTGGCACGACTAGCCGATTTTCTACCTGCGCCTACCGCTGTCTCGAAAGACTGAGCAGACAATATGCACGGGACTGTACCATAATCACTTGGAACGCGTGGTGATGTCACCTTATCTCACGGCGTGTGTACGTGCCTGCTTCTCTGTTACTACTGACCCAACATCCCTCCCAGAAGATAATGGACTTGTCCAGCTGCTGTGCGGGTTCAGGACGAAAAAATCAGCCTATACCATCTGTCTGACAAAAGCGTGCAGTTTTCAGGCGAGGTGACTAGTGTGCCGTGGCTAGGTTTAGACAGGAGAGATAACATCCGAACGAGAGTACATTACGTGCTACTGTGACTCAGGAGAATGGCTTTGTCCTTGAACTGCAAGCGTGCAGTGGACTAGCGAGCTTCTTGCCTATGATGCAAATAGTGTAACACCAGCAGCTCAGTGCAGTTTCACATGTGTGTGGTCATAAATATATTATTTTACATGTATGCAGGTTTTACGGGTTTCTTATTGAAAGTATGGCCATAATTGTTTTATTTGACGTGGCAATATAATGTATTACTGATGCAACTTCAAGTAATTTTATTATTCCGGGAAAGAAAGGATAAGTAATTCTGGAACAGGTTGTAAAACAATAGAGCGAGATGGAAGAACAATGAAGCGCTAGCTCAGGTTCGCTTACGTCAGCCACAAGGACGCTGCTAAACTCCTGAGTCACTGACACTGCGCACCGGGAATGGTGACGTAATCGCGTGTCTTACGCTTCTGCGGGAGCTTCCTCTGCCTCATTCCCGTCTACATTTATTCCTCAGACAGGTAGTACCAGGTAGAAGTCATTTAATGCATGTGCTGTGTTTCAACAGTTTGTTCCCGAGAAGTGCCAGAGCCGAAGTTGCCATGTTTACAACAGGAAGTCCAAGGTCAGGAGCCAGCGAAACCAAAACCGCTAAACTGGTGGGAGGTCGATAAAACACCAAGGAATTTCTTTCAAGAGACTCTGGATAACGTAAAAAAACGATTGAAGAAGAGACTGGTGGATCTGAAGCCAACCTTTAATGATTATGACAGGTAACACCAAAATGTACTTTAAATATTAGAGTGATTGCAGAAATTATTCGTCCCCAGTTGCAATCACATGACTTTCTCTGCTCACTTTTGTACAAACTTGTCTTACAAAAGCTTGCTGTTTTACGTACTTCTTTTTAATACAGATAAACATTCATTACTCATTTTGTTGTAGATTTAAGAAGAAGAACACTAGGCCAAAGCGATAAAATGTTTTCAAAGGCGGTCGCTATGTGATGGCTTTGAAATTCTGTTCTCTTTGCAAGAACATGAAAAAGAAAGAAAGAGCGGTAGGAAAAAAAAAACATAGCGATTTGCAGTTGAGAAAATGCATACCCATAACAAAGTATATTTCGTAAGTGGTTAACACGGAAAAAAATAATTACCTATATTTTGCACTTGAGATCTACTTTTTTTTTTTTGTAGTAAGATTTTGTCTCTCTTACGGTTTACCGATTATACAAAATTAATTCAGAATGTAGAGGACTTTACATGCTATTCCCAGAAATTTCAGGATATAAGTTTTAGTTGCAATGCAGATGACTTACACTTATGATATTTTAATCCAAATCGTTAGTCACTTCCGACAAAATAAAAAATAAAAAAATATTTTCCATGTAAAGGGCAGTTTACGGTGGGGGGATTTTCTTCAAAATCTTCATGTCGCATCCTTAGAAGATCCTGAAATGAAATTCCAAGTTTCATATTTAACCGACTTTTCATTTTTGAGTTATGCTGTTCACAGACACACGCACACTCATACACACGGACCTTTTTCTAAAAATGCTTTTTTTGAGGGTTTAGGGTACCACAAAACATATTTACGTGAATGTTCGTGGATTTGTGCAATGTTATTACTTTCTCTGCCACGTACATAGTAGGTAAAGAAGGTATTGCATTTCACCCAAAACCTCGGTACCGAAAATACATGTTGTGAGGTCCCCTGAATAAAAAATTAAAATGTATATGACATAAATTGTGTATTTTAACGCGATCTACATTTTTTGTGTAGTACAATTTTGTCTATCTCTTATGGTTTACCAGTTATGCAAAAGTCGTTCACAATGAAGAATACTTTTGGAGACATTCCCAGAAAATTCAAGATATACATTTTATTTGTCATGAAAATATCTTAAACATATGATATCTTAATCAAAATCGTTAGTACCGTTTTTGAGAAAATAACAATTTTCGAAAAATGTTCCATGTAAAGGTAGTCTGGGGTGTGGGGATTTTCTTGAAAACCTTCGTGTCGCATCTCTGGAAGATACTGAACCTAAATACCAAGTTTGGTGTTTATCCGACTGTTCGTTTCTGAGTTATGCTGTTCACAGACACACACATGGACATGTTTCCAAAAATACTTTTTTTACTTTCTCTACTACGTATAGTAAGTAGGGGAAGTATTGCATTCCACCCAAAAATTTGATACCGAGATTTCACCGGAAATACATGTTTTGAGACCTCCTGAATCCAAAAAATCATTTTTGGAAACATGTCCGTGTGTGTGTCTGTGTGTCTGTGAACAGCATAACTCAGAAACGAACAGTCGGATAAGCACCAAACTTGGTATTTAGGTTCAGTATCTTCCAGAGATGCGACACGAAGGTTTTCAAGAAAATCCCCCCACCCCAGACTACCCTTTACATGGAAGATTTTTCGAAAATTTTAATTTTCTCAAAAATGGCTCTAACGATTTTGATGAAAATATCATATGTTTAAGATAATGTCATGAGAAATGAAATGTATATCTCGAATTTTCTCTGAATGTCTCCAAAAGTATTCTTCATTGTGAACGACTTTTGCATAACTGGTAAACCATAAGAGATAGACAAAATTTTACTACACAAAAAATGTAGATCGCGTTAAAATACACAACTTGTCATATATATTTCTTTTGTTGAGTGAACCGTTTTCGAGATATTGCTTGTTATTTCCTTAAATTTTACAATACTTATACTTTTTTTCTCAAATTCGTTATTCATTTTTACTTTCTCTACTACGTATAGTAAGTAGGGGAAGTATTGCATTCCACCCAAAAATTCGATACCGAGATTTCACCGGAAATACATGTTTTGAGACTCCCTGAATCCAAAAAAAGCATTTTTGGAAACATGTCCGTGTGTGTGTCTGTCTGTGTGTCTGTGTGTCTGTGTGTCTGTGTGTCTGTGTGTCTGTGAACAGCATAACTCAAAAACGAAGAGTCGGATAAACGCCAAACTTGGTATTTAGGTTCAGTATCTTTCAGAGATGCGACACGAAGGTTTTCAAGAAAATCCCCCCACCCCAGACTACCCTTTACATGGAACATTTTTCGAAAATTTTAATTTTCTCAAAAACGGCTCTAACGATTTTGATTAAAATATCATATGTTTAAGATATTGTCATGACAAATAAAATGTATATCTCGAATTTTCTGGGAATGTCTCCAAAAGTATTCTTCATTGTGAACGACTTTTCCATAACCGGTAAACCATAAGAGATAGACAAAATTTTACTACACGAAAAATGTAGATCGCGTTAAAATACACAACTTATGTCATATACATTTCTTTTGTTGAGTGAACCGTTTTCGAGATATTGCTTGTTATTTCCTTAAATTTTCCAATACTTATACTTTTTCTCAAATACGTTATTCATTTTTACTTTCTCTACTACGTATAGTAAGTAGGGGAAGTATTGCATTCCACCCAAAAATTCGATACCGAGATTTCACCGGAAATACATGTTTTGAGACCTCCTGAATCCAAAAAAAGCATTTTTGGAAACATGTCTGTGTGTGTGTCTGTGTGTGTGTGTGTGTGTGTGTGTGTGTGTCTGTGTGTGTGTCTGTGTGTGTGTGTGTCTGTGTGTGTGTCTGTGAACAGCATAACTCAAAAACGAACAGTCGGATAAGCACCAAACTTGATATTTAGGTTCAGTATCTTCCAGAGATGCGACACGAAGGTTTTCAAGAAAATCCCTCCACCCCAGACTACCCTTTACATGGAAGATTTTTCGAAAATTTTAATTTTCTCAAAAATGGCTCTAACGATTTTGATGAAAATATCATATGTTTAACATAATGTCATGAGAAATGAAATGTATATCTCGAATTTTCTGGGAATGTCTCCAAAAGTATTCTTCATTGTGAACGACTTTTGCATAACTGGTAAACCATAAGAGATAGACAAAATTTTGCTACACAAAAAATGTAGATCGCGTTAAAATACACAACTTATGTCATATACATTTCTTTTGTTGAGTGAACCGTTTTCGAGATATTGCTTGTTATTTCCTTAAATTTTCCAATACTTATACTTTTTCTCAAATGCGTTATTACTTTCTCTACTACGTATAGTAAGTAGGGGAAGTATTGCATTCCACCCAAAAATTCGATACCAAGATTTCACCGGAAATACATGTTTTGAGACCTCCTGAATCCAAAAAAAGCATTTTTGGAAACATGTCCGTGTGTGTGTCTGTGTGTGTGTCTGTGTGTGTGTGTGTGTGTGTCTGTGTGTGTGTCTGTGAACAGCATAACTCAAAAACTAACAGTCGGATAAACACCAAACTTGGTATTTGCGTTCAGTATCTTCCAGAGATGCGACACGAAGATTTTCAAGAAAATCCCCCCACCCCAGACTACCCTTTACATGGAACATTTCTCGAAAATTTTAATTTTCTCAAAAATGGCTCTAACGATTTTGATGAAAATATCATATGTTTAAGATAAGGTCATGAGAAATGAAATGTATATCTCGAAATTTCTGGGAATGTCCCCAAAAGTATTCTTCATTATGAACGACTTTTGCATAACTGGTAAACCATAAGAGATAGACAAAATTTTACTACACAAAAAATGTAGATCGCGTTAAAATACACAACTTATATCATATACATGTTTTTTGTTGAGTGAACCGTTTTCAAGATATTGCTTGTTATTTCCTTAAATTTTCCAATACTTAAACTTTTTCTCAAATTCGTTATTCATTTTTTTATGTCCTGGACATGCAAAGAGAATGGAATGCGCCACATAGCAACCAGCGATAAAATATTTGACTATCGCTTAAAAGCTACCATATTCCCCTTGCATCTACAAGAAAATTACAAATAAGATTGACATCTCGATATCTCGATTAACATGAAGCATATGGAGAATAAGCGTTTGTAAAAATAGTTTTTACAAGAGTAGAGAAAGTCATGTGAGTGTAACACATCAGATTTTTCATTTTTTTTATGTCCTGGACATGCAAAGAGAATGGAATGCGCCACATAGCAACCAGCGTTAAAATATTTGACTATCGCTTAAAAGCTACCATATTTCCCTTGCATCTACAAGAAAATTACCAATAAGATTGACATCTCGATATCTCGATTAACATGAAGCATATGGAGAATAGGCGTTTGTAAAATTAGATTGTACAAGAGTAGAGAAAGTCATGTGAGTGTAACACATCAGATTTTTTTATGTCCCGGACATGCAAAGAGAATGGAATACTCCACATAGCAACCAGCGTTAAAATATTTGACTATCGCTTAAAAGCTACCATAGTTCCCTTGCATCTACAAGAAAATTACCAATAAGATTGACATCTCGATATCTCGATTAACATGAAGCATATGGAGAATAAGCGTTTGTAAAATTAGATTGTACAAGAGTAGTCATGTGAGTGTAACACATCAGATTTTTTTTAATTCAGGAGGCCTCAAAACATGTATTTCCGGTGAAATCTCGGTATCGAATTTTTGAGTGGAATGCAATACTTCCCCTACTTACTATACGTAGCAGAGAAAATAAAAAGTGTATCTCTTTAAAACACACAATTTATTTAAAGTAACTTTTTGTAGCATAAGCCATTTCCGTTATTAATGGTTCGATTTGTTCAATACTTTGCCATTCTTTTGAAGCCCTGTCGATGTTCAGCTGTTTCTCGCGATTGTATGGAAAGTGTATGGGATTTCAAGGCCTGCATATAGCATCCAGTTCTAAAAACATTTGAATATCGCTGTTCTCTTTGTATCGATAACGAAATGTAGCTATTTCTGCAAAGATTTATCTCGATATAAAATGAAGTAGATAGAAAATAAACTTTCGTAAGAATAATTTGTATAGTCTTTAATAAACGATAGATGGCAAAGAAAGTCATGCGAATGTGACATTTCAGATATTATTTCCTCCAGTTATCTTTACCCTCCTTATGATTCTTTCACACCGGCCCAGTTTGGGAATCGCTGTTATTTAATCAGGAAAACGTTTGCAGAAAGCTGTGATTGGTTTACTGATCCTTCTTATTGTAATTAAAATAGGCATTTTGATATTATTAAAAGCTTTAATAATGCACACAAATGTTTCGTGGCTTATCAGTTGTGTACTGGAATGAATAGAAAAATTCTGTCACATCTATAGTGATAGGTGATTGGTTGAAACTTAACGTTCCTTTCTGCGTTTTAGTTTTGGCGAAAAAAACACCATGTCCTTTTATCTTTGACATGTACCTCATTCATAAATACTTTCTTGCGATA
Source organism: Deroplatys truncata (assembly GCA_030765065.1). NCBI lineage: Eukaryota > Metazoa > Arthropoda > Insecta > Mantodea > Mantidae > Deroplatys > Deroplatys truncata. The sequence goes on along the minus strand of CM060975.1, from coordinate 300,479,893 downwards.
TACTTAACTTGCATTACCAGTATGTATTTGTTTCTTCATATTTCGATATATGTATACACGGAACTGTATTTATTAAAAGTCGTGCTTAAAGTCATTGCCCTCCATCAGCGTGTCATATTTATTGCACCTATATGCTAATTTTGATAGCTGAGGTTGAAATTAGCGCTGTGGTTGGAAAAACACGTGAATAAGCTTTTCGCTATGGCAACTGACATGCTGCCAGCGTTACCGGCAGTTAACTTCGTGGTCATTCATTGACTCTCATTCTTCGCGCTGAGCTCTTGCCTTTAGCTTCCAGTTATGTTGCTTTAATTTTTCGGTTTTACTTTTATCCCCTCTTGTCATTTGCTACCTGTTTTTAGTTATTTTTTGCTTTGCTAACATTTACTCATAGTAGGTGATAATAAGGATGGCGATGGAACAAGAGGACCTACAGCTTTTATAGTGGCCTTGGGGATACGCCAAATGAGCTAGTCAGAGGTGCAGATTTGGATAGAACTGGTTTAAAATCGCCACCACAGAACCGGAAATAGTACTGCAGACGAGTGTTATGGAGTTACCCTGGCGCCCTCTCTCTTGGATAGTATTAAAAGGAGTAAAAAGCAGGCTTACAGTCAACTTATCTCTGCAATGTACTCGTTTTGTGGAAATAATGTTCATAACTATGTTATTACATTTCCAGGAAGAAGTCGGGTCATGTGAGACGCGATGAATTTCAAAGAACCTTGTTGTCAAATGGTTTGTTGGTATCGCCTGAAGAGTTGGCAGCACTGGAGGAACACTTTATGGACGACATGGGATTCAATTACTATGCCTTTGTTAACCAGCTGCAGACACCAATCAAAACATGCTGCCCGGAGGAAGTAAGCATACGCTTAATTAATTTAATAATAATAATAATAATAATAATAATAATAATAATGATAATAATAATTTTTCAAGAACGCTGTGGTGATCCTAAGTGTTAGAAACAATATTCTCATCATCATTTGCCTCTACTCGGCTGCATAGGTTACTGAAGGGATGGGAAGTAGGCTTTAGAAATTGGATGTTTTGACAGTGCTTACATTTCAAGGCGGAGTTCCCTCCCTCACATTACCCTTGTCTACTCAGTTTATAGCTTAAACACAGGAAAAGTTAAATAATCGATAAACGTGTTAATTCATAACACAACTTTATGTGAATTGCTGACGAATTACTAATAGAAATAAATAATCGTCGCAATTGAACTAAGTATACCATTTTCACTTTTTCTGCCAAAGTACCTAGTAGTTAGAGAAGGTATTGCATTCCATCCAAAAATTCGATAATCAGATTTCACCGGAAATACATATTTTGAGGCCCCCTGAATAAGAAAAAGGCTTGTGTGTGTGTGTGTGTGTGTGTGTGTGTGTGTGTGTGTGTGTGTGTGTGTGTGTGTGTGTCCAGGAATCTACCAATCGAGAGCAGGTCGTCCAGGTTGAAAATCGCCACAGTACCTAGCCGCTCGATGCTGCTTTACCTCTGTGATATGGTGGGTTAAAACGGTTTTTCGCATGCTTTGTATATATCAGTGGCTGGGTTTAGCTCCCTGCGCTGCCATTGGTCTGGGCACTTGAGAGGTCTTCCGTCCAAGTGGTGACCATGCCCTGATCTTAACTGTCGGTCGCTTGCGTCGCTGTCAAGTTAAACAGGACGGTTGGTAGGAAGGCAGGATAGGACTGAGGTTTATGGTGTGGTTTGGCCACGTTAACCATGTGGGCGAGGCACCGCTGGCCGGTCACTCATCTAGCAGTGACCAAGCCCAATGTTGTTTAACGTGGAAGTGGAAGGACAGGGGTGGCAGCACATCAAGCCAGAGGCCCTAAAGCGTCCTTGAGCAGACGGTATCTCTTCCTCCGTCTTGGTGCCTCGTGGTTATAGTGACCCAGGGTGTACATCAGCTGTTTGGTATGGGTGGTCAGTTTCGCGTACATGGTGCGGGTTCTCTCCTGTACCAAGTCCACGATGTATGGGAAACCGGAATAGGTACGGAAGATGTGTGACGGGAATCTGCGTCCGGTATCGTACATCATTCTTGGCACCCTGTTCTGGACGTTCTGCAACCTGCGGATGATGATCGTTGCCGCCGATCCCCAGACCTCACAGCCATACAGGATCAGGGACTGAATAATCGCTCGATACAGGTGTAGCTTCAGGTATGAGGGCACGGTGGATCTGAGTATAGGGTACAACTGCCTGAGAGCGGCGTACCGGCCTTTGCTCACACGCCATGTTGGAGTGATAATGTGGCATATTAGTAGTTATTGTCATGCCAGATACATTGTTGTGTCCCATTGGCGACAGCATTGTTGGGGTAATTATTTCGGCTTTGAGCTTGAAGTTCGTTTTGGCATGTCAATGTAACTCGCGCATGTAGCATATCCCCTAATTTCTTTCTTTATCTCTTTTGTGTGCGATATAGGGGCACCGTGTTTTTATTGAATAAACCACAGTTAATGTGATTAATGTGAATTATGTGTATTTTTACTTTCTCTACTACGTATAGTAAGTAGGGAAAGTATTGCATACCACTCAAAAATTCGAAACCGAGATTTCACCAGAAATATATGTTTTGAGGCCTCCTGAATCCAAAAAAAGTATTTTTGGAAACATGTCCGTGTGTGTGTCTGTCTGTGAACAGCATAACTCAGAAACGAACAGTCAGATAAACACCAAACTTGGTATTTAGATTCAGTATCTTCCAGAGATGCGACACGAAGGTTTTCAAGAAAATCCCCCCACCCCAGATTACCCTTACGGTTTTGATTAAAATATCATATGTTTAAGATATTTTCATGACAAATGAAATGTATATCTCGAATTTTCTGGGAATGTCTCCAAAAGCATTCTTCATTGTGAACGACTTTTGCATAACTGGTAAACCATAAGAGATAGACAAAATTTTGCTACACAAAAAATGTAGATCGCGTTAAAATACACCACTTACGTTATATAATTTTTTTTGTTGAGTGAACCATTTTCGAGATATTGCTTGTTATTCCCTTAAATTTTCCAATACTTATACTTTTTCTCAAATTCGTTATTCATTTTTTTATGTCCTGGACATGCAAAGAGAATGGAATGCGCCACATAGCAACCAGCGGTTAAAATATTTGACTATCGCTTATAACCTTCCATATTCCCCTTGCATCTACAAGAAAATTAGCAATAAGATTAACATCTCGATTAACATGAAGCATATGGAGAATAAGCGTTTGTATAAATACTTTGTACAAGAGTGGATAAAGTCATGTGAGTGTAACAATCAGATTGTTATAAATATCCCACGCCTGCACTGGAATGCGAAGTTCAAAGTTCTGGTCCTCTCGCTGCCTGTGTAGCTACGTCTCCCAATGTGCATGCTGGGGTAATTAAAGTCTAATATTTTAGCCGGAAACCTTTTGGCCCTCACCCCAGTATGTAACAATAAGCCCATACATCGGTGGCACTGCACAGGTCCATGCTAACCGTAAAAGCGTTCCATCACTGGACACTGTGGAGGAGCACCAGAAAAGCATCAGTGGGCTGAACCACCTCGCCAAGGACTTTGTCCACAACGACAAGGTAGAGAGGCATAGGAACTTTAACAGGCCCTTCCTCTGTCACAGCAATCTTCCTCAGCTGTGCCAAGCCGAGGCAGCTATTACATCATCGGGTTGAACTCTGAGCCGAGCCCCGGAATGATGTGCAAGTGTCTGTGAACAGCATAACTTAAAACGAAAATTCGGATAAATACCAAACTTGGAATTTAGGTTCAATACCTTCCAAACAGCGGCAAGAAGAAAACCCCAGTATTTCTATTCTATCCAAGTGCCCGACCAATTATCACGGCTAAACACATGCTGTTTCCGCATGTTTTATGCAACTAAATACTTCTTGATTATCTTGAAGTTATTCCTATGCAAAAATACATCGTTGATAATGTAAGGTGGATAGAAAAACAGCCGGCGCCGTGGCCTAGTGGTTAGACCGCTCGCCTCTCACCGAGGCGGCCCGGTTTCAATCCCAGGGATCCGCATGTGGGATTTGTGGTGGACAAAGTAGCGTCTGGACGGGTTTTCTCCGGTTTCCCCCGCCATTCATTCAACCAACTGCTCCATTATCACCTTTCCTTTCATCCATTTCACCATCATTTCGTTTTATCTACTTCCTTCCTCCCATACCAGGCTGATCACCCATCCTGGATATTCTGTCTGATCCACGAGTGTCTGATCCTCGACGGGCCTCTGACCTCAGGCACCCGCCTGTAAGCTTTTGCTTTTTCGGAGAACATTGTGTGAATCCTTGTATCAAATTTTCCTTCCCGCTCGGGCCAGACAGTACTCCGTGTCTTATCACATTATGGACACAATTGATCTATTCCACCTGTAATCCCTTCGACTCTGCTCAATAAATTTACGGCATTGGTAGGCAGGTTCAGAATAGTCTTGATAACTAAGCAGTGACGAACGTTACACATTTCATTATAAATATAAAGGGAACAGCGACAGTCAAATGTTTAAGAACTGTGCTGTATGCTGGCCTTAAAATTCTATACTGTTTCCACGCAATCGTGAGAAACAACTGAATACCGACAAGACTGTAAAAGAATGAGAAAGTATTGAACAATATCGAAAATGCTTCTTGCCACAGAAAGGTTTTTAAAATAAATTGTGTTTTAAAGAGATCGACATTTTCTTCTATCGCTAGCACAAAATTATACTAAATTCCTTCCAAATGAAGAGGACTTCACAAGCTATTCTTATAAAAGTCAAGATATACCTTTTATTTGTCATGTAAATATCTTTAATGCACAGTATTTTAATAAACATCTTTAGGACTATTTTTGCGAAAATAAAAAATTTCGAAAAATGTTCCATTTAAAGGGTAGTTTGGGTTGGGGGAATTTTCTTGAAAATCTTCGTGTCGCATCTTTGGAAGTCACTGAAATTAAATACCAAGTTTTATATTTACCCTACTTTTAGTTTTCGAGTGTTCACAAACACACACACACATGAAACTTTTTCTGAAAATGCTTTTCTTAGATTCACGGAGCCTCGAAACACATACTTCCAGTGAAATCTCGACACAGAGGTTTTAGGGAATACATACTTTCTCTGCTTACTATACGTAGTGGAGAAAGTGAAAATAGCGTTGCACAGAATTCACGAAAATGAGTTTATAACGCTACACTCCAAATATTTTCTCTTTCACGTAGAATATTCACTACACACTTCATGTTTAGTAAAACAAACTATTCACTTCACTTAAGTTTATCATGCATTTCAGATCTTTGTTAATAGTTTCGCCATGTACTCCTGTTCAGAAACTACATGGCAGAATTGTCAGCAATAAATATAAAAGCTTAGGATGAAGTAGGCGTATTTAAACATTACTGTTTGCAACGTCACTGTTTTTTTTGGGGGGTGGGACTTTAAGAAACACTGGGACTGAATTTTCTAAACTTTTTAATTTTAAAGCTATTCACTTAAAGTGGCACACTTAATATGAACAAATAAAGAAATGACTGTGCAAAAGCTCAAAGCTACATATCAAATGTTTTTCCATATAATACAGTTAAATATTTTTAATTATCGAAAAAATGCATTTTTTTTATAAATAAGCTTTTTTGAATTCAGGGGCCTCAAAACATATATTTCCGGTGAAATCTTGGTATCGTATTTTTGGGTGAAATACAATACTTCGCCTACTTACTATACCTAGTAGAGAAAGTAAAAACTATAAGTTTTGCCAATATAAAAGTGAATACCATTCAAGAGAGGCCTCAGGAATCTTCAAACACTAAATTAGTTGCAGAAGAGCACCCCCCCAAAGGCTAAGGAAGTCCTGTAAATGCTTTTTAAACAGCATAAAGTCAGAAAAAGTGTTATTTTAGCTTATACTTTTTAAACTCTCTTTTCTTTGGTTTTCATTTGTTCAGCACATTTCCATTTTCAAATTGTCCCACATTATGTACTTTTTGGCATAAATAAATGGAATTTTGTATACCTCCTAGTTATTAACAGGATAAAAAGAAAATCTGATGTGTTACACTCACATGACTTTCTCTACTCTTGTACAAACTATTTTTACAAACGTTTATTCTCCATATGCTTCATGTTAATCGATATATCGAGATGTTAATCTTATTGCTAATTTTCTTGTAGGTGCAAGGGGAATATGGTAGGTTTTAAGCGATAGTCCAATGTTTCAAGAGCTGGTTGCTATGTGGAGCATTCCATTCTCTTTGCATTACCAGGACAAAAAAAATGAATAATGAATTTGAGGAAAAGTATAAGTATTGAAAATTTAAGGAAATAACAAGCAATATCTCGAAAATGGTTTACTAAAAAAAAAAAAAAAAAAAAAAAAAGTTATATGACAAATTGTGTATTTTAACGCGATCTACATTTTTTGTGTAGTAGAATTTTGTCTATCGCTTATGGTTTACCAGTTATACAAAAGTCGTTCACAATGAAGAATACTTTTGGAGACATTCCCAGAAAATTCGAGATATACATTTCATTTGTCATAAAAGTATCTTAAATATATGGTATTTTAATCAAAATCGTTAGAGCCATTTTTGAGAAAATTAAAATTTTCGAGAAATGTTCCATGTAAACGGTAATCTGGGATGGGGCGATTTTCTTGAAAACCTTCGTGTCGCATCTCTGGAAGATACTGAACCTAAATACCAAGTTTGGTGTTTATCCGACTGTTCGTTTCTGAGTTATGCTGTTCACAGACAGACAGACAGACGGACAGACACACACACGGACATGTTTCCAAAAATGCTTTTTTTGGATTCAGGGGATCTCAAAACATATATTTCCGGTGAAATCTCAGTATCGAATTTTTGGGTGGAATACAATACTTCCCCTACTTACTATACGTAGTAGAGAAAGTAATAAGCAGATGAATTTTTGTTAACTTGCTTAGTTTTGACGTTATTAAAGAGTTACATTCATATCGTGCAAATTTTTAAGCAAAACTTTAAAGTATCATATTTAAAATTTATTTTCTCTCAAATTAGTAGGATAATAAAAAATTCATCTGTACAATTTATTACTATAGTATTAAGGAGTTTAGTTATAAAACATTTAATTTTTCAAAAAATAATTTCATCATGTGAAGTAATTTTTCAAAACAGTAAACAATACCAACAAAAATTAATATTTCTAGAAATAATTTTAAAAGATTGGTGAAATTTAGTTTACATATTATTCACTAACCCCTGATTGCTGTATTAAAATTTCAAACGAATCGACCTGAAATTACGGATTTTTGAAATTTTAGATTGATATCCTTAAACCAAAGCATTCTCCTGGACACAAAGGGAATGTTTCCTAGCAAACATACACGCACCGAGTTGCCTGTATTCTACAATGCAGGCGCTGAAGCATTCAGGGTTTGCGTCCAAATTGCTACAATATTTTTTTGGAAAGTATTTAAAGATATTTACGGTTCAAAATTAAGGGGAGGACACGTGCTCTTGTAATTACAGTGTGTGTGCACCGAGCGAGATGTCTAGATTCGCATTCGGAGGGTTGCGGGTTCAAATCCCATGTGATAGGATCTGACTGTTTTTTACTTTCTCTACTACGTATAGTAAGTAAGGAAAGTATTGCATTCCACCCAAAAATTCAATACCGAGATTTCACTGGAAATACATGTTTTGAGGACCCCTAAACAAAAAAGAAACTTTTAGTAAAAGGTCCATGTGTGTGAGTCTATGAACAGCATAACTGGAAACGAAAAGTCGGATAAATACTAAACGTGGTATTTAGGTTCAGCATCTTTCAAAGATGCGACACGAAGATTTTCAAGAAACTCCCCCATCCCAGACTACTTTTTACATGGAAAATTTTTCGAAAATTTTGATTTTCTCAAAAAAATGGCTGTAAAGAATTTGATTAAAATATCATATTTTTAAGATATTTCTATGACATAAAATGTATATCTTGAATTTTCTGGGAATGTCCCCAAAAGTCCTCTTCTTTCTGAATGGCTTTTGCATAACTGGTAAATGTTATGGACAATGGTAAATGGACAAAATGTTTCTACACAGAAAATGTAGATCTCATTAAAACACACAATTTATGTCATATACTTGTTTTTTCTTTCTTTCTTTTTGGAGTGATCCGTTTCCGAAATATTCCTTGTTATTTGTTTGAATTTTCCAATACTTATACTTTTCTCAAATGGGAATTCGTTATTCGTTTTTTTTATGTCCTGGACGTTCAATGAGAACGGAATGCTCCACATAGCAACCAGTTCTTAAAATATTTGACTATCGCTTAAAGTCTACCATATTCGCCTTGCATTTACAAGAAAATTAGCAATAAGATAGTTTCTGCAAATGTTTATCTCGATTAAAATGAAGTAGATAGAGAATAAGCGTTTGTAAAAGAGTAGAGAAAGTAATCTGAGTGCAAAACATCAGATTTTTGTTTTGTTTTATTTTTTTCGTGGTTTCCTTCAGTCGCCAGGTAAAGACTGGATTGAATATTTCATACACACCACGATCCAAACTTACTCACCAAAAAGAATTTTATTATATTCAATAGGTTAGTTTTAGATTTAACAGGTTAAATTTTAATTCTAGAGTTTCTGTTGCTATGGCAACTAACACTTCTGGTATACAAATAAACAGAAAATACACATGATTGTAACGTAACCTAAATATCACGGAATATGGAACTGAGGAAACATTTACAATATTACGCAAATTATTAATAGGAACACTTATAAAGATAAACAAAAGCTTGGGGAACCAAGTTATAAGATACTGCTTCCTTTTTGTGTGAATTATAAAACTCTGTGAATAATTAAAACAAGACAAGAGCAGAAATTTATGACAATTTTAATGTTTAGAGAAGTTCAAAATGTGCATTCCTTTGCCAATACACATGCTTCATAACGCTTTCTCCATTCTGCTGCACTCTACGAAGTATACACGTTCGGGTTGTTTTTTTTTGTTTCTTCCGCTGCTCGAAGTATTCTTTCTTGCAACGTTTCCACACCAGACACTTCTGTAATGTATATGCGTGTTTTCATATCGCCCCAAAGAAAAAAATCGATTGCAGTTAGATCTGGCGATCTTGTGGCCATGTTATTGGTACATTCTGGTACATTCCGAGCGATTCGCCTTCTATGTAGGTGTTGCGTAGATGGCCACATACGACCTTGTATGTGCGGAGGTATGCCGTCATGTAATAGCTACATATCATTTCTTAATGCCAGGGGAACATCCTCAAGCATAACTGGTAACGTTTCTTGAAGAAACTGGAAATAGATGGCTCCTGTCAAAACCGAGGACCGATTAATGCGTTTCCTATGATTCCTGCCCAAACATTTACAGAAAATCTGTGCTGAAAGCTGCCTTGTCTTATTGTGTGGATTGTCGTAAGCCCAGGTGTGTGCATTATGGTAATTAGTTACTCCATTTCTGGTAAACGTTGCTCCATCCATTGCAACAATTTTGAGCGAAAGTCTCCTCCCTGTTGAAGAAACCATTTGGAAAATGCTACCCTTGGGGCATAATCTGTTTCAGAGATACTAGACGCGCTGAGTATGATAGGGGCGTAGCTATTCTGTTTTTTATGTTCTCAAAACAGCCTTATCAAGGCCGTCACAATGTGTACAGATATAATCCGCTATTTTGAAAACAATCCATAAGCACTTTAAACAAACAGCTGAAGTGCACTTCTTTCGATTTAAGTATTGCCATGTTGTGTAGTCTCGTGGCTAACGATGTAGATTGAACTGAGGCAAATTTCGAAAGCCTATAATAGCAGTATTAAGAGTGAGAATTGTTTTAATCCAGAATGCATTTAAATACACAGAAAATATTTATCTTTCAATATTCTCTAATAAATGTTTGAAAAAGTATTTAGCCTCTTCTTATATGAATTATCAAGGAACATAAGAAAAAATTTAATACTTTAACATTGCCAAATGTACATTAAATAATATGATTTTAGGCTCATCAATGTATATTATTATTTTTTGAACAAATTATGAACATGGTATCATATGAGTACATTATGTATTTGAGGCTCTAATACAAACATGCAAAAAAGTTTACAAAAGTGAAAAGTTTGAGCAGCATGCTTCATGTGGAAGTTCTCAATACATTCAGAGCGTATTACATTTCTTGCACTTACATCTCATTCTTCGTTTATATGTCTCATCATGACGACACATAAGAGAGGGATATAAAAAGAATAGGAGTATATATGGGGAGAGTAAGAGAAAAATGGTTTAGAAAAATAAAGCAATATGAATTTGTTATGATCCACCATGCATAAATAACCACGATGTTAAAATGCATGATGGACCAAAGAAAGAAAAAAATATCAACTCAAAGTAATATATTAAAATTTGTAAGAACTTTGTATAGCATTATGGAAATAAATATATACATACACATATACGATAGTCACTTTCCATAAGATAACCTCTTCCATCGAATCTTATGTTAGCAATTGCGTATTTAAAACAGCTGTGTGTTTCTTAGGTGGTGGGTGGTTCGGCAACAGCATCATTTCAAGGTCGCCCTCTCTTTTTTTTTCACATTCATTATCAAGCACAATAAATCTGAATTTCACAAAATAACATTTACTGCCTTTAATATCTCTACAAAGTTAAAACATTTATCAGTATGATATTAACCATGTGGAAAACATTTCAACTACCATTTCTTATTTTTGAACTAATGGGGTCAACGGGCAATCAACCATAGGATCCAGAAAGTCCACTCTTTGGTGTTCTGTGGTCCACTCTACCCATGTATATGTTGACTAAATGAACCAGAAATAGAAATCATGAATTTTCTGTTCTATTCCACCTTTTAGCTTCATTTTCTCCCGCTTCTAATGTAGGTGGCACTTCTTGCTCATAAGGAAGCAAAATTTCTTCTCCCCAGCTGTTCTGTGATTCTCCCATTTCCCTTATAACAGCTCTCAGAAGATACTTCCTTTCATAATCTGAAGATGGTAGTAATTTTACAGTCTCCTCGTTTGATAATTGACATTTCTGTCCTTCACTAAATTGAAAATTTGTACCTGAAATGCTCAAATAATTCTCATAAGCAAGAATACAACATTATTAGATACAAATACTATAGTACAAAATTACGAATGATTACATAACCTCAAAATCTTCAGCAAACCTAAATGCATAATGTTATCATTTGTGTACATCACTATTTTCCGATATTATTAATATTTTCAGTAATTTATTTCAAATTATTTATGCATAGTAACTAATAATAGATATGTACATTTCAAATAATATTTTTTTACCCTTTATAATATGAATGTTAATGTAAAACATGGTTCCAAACTTCTACAAACTAGTACTTCCTATCAGTGTTGCACACTCCTTCCTTTGAGATATATTGCTTCATCCAGGGAGTGCCTCACTCTTGTGCACTTTTGTAGCAACACACTCTGGTATCAAACGTTACCTTCATGCATTCATGGGTGGTCCTAATGCCATACTTGCGAAATAAAAGGAAATCAAATCATGTGTTATATGATACTTTCATGCATGAAGAGGTTAGGTTTTGCAAAATCTTCATTTAGAGCTAATATTAAGCGATTTTCACCTTTTTCTCAAAAACTAATTTAAAAACAGCAAAACTGCACTAAGATTTGTTGTTCTGTTCATTACAAAGAGTTGTCCTCTTTAAGGATGATCATAAGTCACCTTATAGTCTGTATATATAGTTGGTACAGAACGTCCGCTTCGCAACTAAGGCCATACATCCAGTATCACGTTCACTGTATCCATGTATTCACAATAACAATCACTTGATCACAAAATATCTACCTTCTGGTATAAACTGATAGACAAGGTGCAAATTAAGTCCGATACGATTCAATATATTTATAGCCATATATTACAAGAAATAGCGAGACATAATAAGTGCTAAACAATATACAGATACCAGGGTTGCTTTTTGCCGATGATTTGGTGGTGGGATAATTTATGGTAGTTGGATTAAAACAAGCACTTCAAGGGGTAGAAAAATATTGTAATGACTGGGGATTGAGGCTTAACCAAGAAAAAAGCCAGACTGTGGTGTTTAAGAAAGGAGGTAAACTGAGCAAAAATGAGAAATGGGAAGGAGGAGAAAAATAATATAAGGTGGTTAGAGAAAGTAATTGCCTAGGAGTCAAAATAGATGGGGCAAAATGGGAGAAACAGGAAAAAGCAGCATTAGCTAAAGGAAAACGTGCATTAGCAACAATAAAAAGTTGTAAATATAGAGTACCCAAAATAGGATTCAAGTGGTTGGAATGGCTGTGTAACACAGTGGTGGAGCCCAAAATCCTGTACGGAGTAGATATATGGGGACTCGATGAGGGGTGGGAAGTAGTCGACAAAGTTCATAGGTTATTTTGTAAAGAAGCCCTTGGCCTACCAATATCAAGTGTCAAAAGGTAGCACAGATAGAAATGGGCTGAGAATCAAGCAAGGGTAGGATCATGAACAGTGCATTGAAATATTGGTACAGAATACTACACCTAGAAGAAAATAATATAGTAATACAGTGTCTGGAATTTCAAGAAAAAAGTTTAAAAAATAGAGGATAGTGTACAGTTTGAAGAACATCTTAGAATCAGAATGTCTAGGAGAGATTTGGTAAAAAGGGGAGAATAATTAATTAAATTTTTGGAGAGAAGTAAGAAAGAGGCTAGAGGATATGGAAACACAAAAATGTTTAGTGAAATATCAGAACAGTCTTCTTTAATAGAGTATAAAATATTAAAGTCAACATGGAGAAGAAAGCAATAGAAAGTATAGCATGGGTAAGATTCAGAAGTGTGGAGGATAAAAAGGAATGAGGATGGGAATAACACAAAACCAATGCCCTTTATGTGGAGAGCAGGAGGATCTGGTACACATACTGTTTAAATGTAGGGCCACTAACAAGTGGAGGGAGGAACAGATATATGACAAATGGACAAAGATTGGCCCGAACATTGTAGTGAAGGAAATATTTATGAAGGACTAGGAGAAGGTTGGAATGTTTATGAATAAAGTGAGAAGCAAATGGCTATGGACAGTGTAAAGAAACAGTTAGATCATAATATAGCTAATAATTCAAAGAAAGAATAAAACTGTAAATGTTATAAGTTCTCACTAGTGGGAGAGGCAAATGAGCCTGTGCTGAATGCCAATCCCACTTGTGTTTTTGTATCCAGCTAAACGCAATAAATAAATATCAAATATAAATTGATAGCAACAAACTAGATGACACAGGAAGATGATTAGCAATAGATATCATCTATCAATAGACATACAAGTGGATGATACAGGTAGACGACAGTGTAACTAAGGCCATTTTTATAGCACACAGTGAACCTAAGAACCTGCAGGTAACTGCCAGAATATCACCTGGATGTTGAGGCAATTTTAAAAACATCTTAGATTCAGTGCACATATTTTTTATTACATTTTCTTTCCTATGAGTATTAAGTAACTAGAAAACATTTAAAATTGCTATACTTTTGTGGCAGGCTAAAGAAGAAAAACCTCCAGAACAAGCTACCGTATGTGAACCACCTAGCTGTTTTCCACCAACAACACGGAAGGACACAGACATTATCGAAATACTGGCTAAGTTAAAAAATAAGGTAAGCTGTGTACATAATCTTGTTTCATGTGTTATTAATGTCATAAATAAATCTAGTGAGTTATAACTGATATTTTCGCCAACAGGTAAATAAGTCTCCTATTGAAGTGTGTAGCAAGTTTAAACGCTTGGACCCGGAGAATACAGGGACTGTTAATTGTCCTGATTTTGTAGACGTGGTGTCAAAATGTGGATTTGATCTTACCGACTGGGAGATGCAAACCTTGCTTAAAGTGTAAGTTTCCTTCAATTTATTACAACATGGGTCTGGTTGATTCACTGGCTCTCTACTTTGGGGTGTAGTCCAAGCCCGATGGAGCACTAAATAATAATAATAATAATAATAATAATAATAATAATAATAATAATAATAATAATAATAATAATAATAATAATAATAATAATAATAATAATAATAATAATAATAATAATAATAATAATAATAATAATAATAATAATAATAATAATAATAATAATAATAATAATAATAATAATAATAATAATAATAATAATAATAATAATAATAATAATAATAATAATAATAATAATAATAATAATAATAATAATAATAATAATAATAATAATAATAATAATAATAATAATAATAATAATAATAATAATAATAATAATAATAATAATAATAATAATAATAATAATAATAATAATAATAATAATAATAATAATAATAATAATAATAATAATAATAATAATAATAATAATAATAATAATAATAATAATAATAATAATAATAATAATAATAATAATAATAATAATAATAATAATAATAATAATAATAATAATAATAATAATAATAACAACAACAATAATAATAACAATAATAATAACAATAATAATAATAACAACAATAACAACAACAATAACAACAACAACAACAATCTTTATTAACTTATAGACTGTTTACTTTCTTTGCTGCATACCTATAGTAAGAAGAAGTATTGCATTCCACCCAAAATTCCATACCGAGCGCGCGCGTCCGTGCGTGCGTGCGTGTGTGTCTCTCAAGAAAATTACTAGGAGAAATTGTATAGACAGGAAAAGCTCACCAGAATGAAGATATTCCACTTTACAGCATAAAATGCAGAGACTGCTCAGAAAACTGGGATGTATGATCACGTTACCTACGTAAGGCAACAATATTGAGTTTCTCTTTTCCTTGTAAATATGCTACTACCAGTAAACCTACTCATATCTAATGAATTTTTTTCATATTGGTTTGATATGAATTTAAATAAATAAAACTGTCAGAAGTTTTGGGGGGGGGTTTGAACCCTACCCCCTCCTCTAAATACATTCCTGGTACATAGTAGGCTAAATTAAGCTTGATTCAAATAATTTCACATGGGTATCCCATTTCATGTTTTCATTTATGTATACTCCCAAGAACTTTGTTTGTTTTCCATAAATTATGGTTTTCTCATTATATTCCATTTTAGGTTTATTCACATTTTTATTTTGCCATTTTTGAAATGATATACCTATGGTTTTTTTCTTTTATTAATGATCAGCTTGTTAGCTTTAAGCCAAATGTACAAATCACACATTAACGTATTGATTTTATCTTGTAAAGTAATTTGGTCTTACTCTTGTATTAAAATACTAGTATCATCAGCAAATAATATTACTTCTGCTAGATCATTTATGTATAGCAAAAACAGTAATGGGCCAAGTACTGAACCTTGAGGTACTCATCTTAATTGCTTTGGCGTAGATACATGCTTGGTTAGTTTTGTATCACTTTCCACACTAGTTTCTATAACCTTCTGTTTATTAACTAGGACAAACCAATCGTCTCTAATCCTTGGATACTATATCTATTTAACTTAGATAAAAGGATGTCATGATCCAAAACATTATACGTTTTAGTTAAACCTAAAAATATACTTATTATGTTTATTTTCTTGTCTATTGCTACCTGTATAATATTTAATATGTACTTCCCTTATTGCTGATTGTGTTGATTTGTCTGTCCTAAATCTATTTTGGGCATCTGGAAATATATTGCATTTTTTAACAAAATTCATATACTATTATAAATTATTTTTCAAAACATTTATATCAGTGATATAGGTCTATAATTCTCTACCTTTCCATTCTCTCGTTTCTTATACAGTGGCTTTACTCGTGGCATTTTTAACCTCTCTGGAAAAATGCCCTTTACCAATGATGTTTTAAATGTCATGTTTTCATCAACAATTATTATTCCCAGAAATTTCATATTTTCAAAACTCTCAATATATTCATAATTTATTTTTACATTTGGAGTTTCATCGTCCTCCATGCTCTAGGGGCACCATGCTAGCCTCTACTTCCCGAGGTCACAAGTTCAAACCCGGCGTAGGGCGATGGATTTTTTTCGGGTGTAAACATCCTTAGTGTGGCTTCCTTCGGAAGGTAAATAAAACTGGTGGTCCTGTGTCATAGATTTACGGCATGTAAAAGACCCTCAAATCGATAAAGAGGCCTCTGAGCAAAATTTTCGGTCTCTCATGCCCAATTAGAATGGGACGCTAAGGACTGTAGTAGTTAAAGAGTGTCCCTATATATGGAGGGAAAAAAAAATAGAATTTCAGTTTTAGACCTATTATTTTGATGTTTAAACATGATCATTTTTGTTTTTTGAAAGATTTACTTTTAGGTTTTTGAATTCTAGGTAATTACAAATGCTTATATGTATTGTATGTGTTTAGGGATATGGCCTCAATATCGTTGATATCTTGATTCAATACTTGGTGGTGTCGAACTATGTCTAATACTTTGAGATAAACCTTCACTGGGTGGTATGAATAAAACTTAAGTACTTTCTCATAGTTTCTGCTCATGAGTATGAGAATCTTCTGTGATTATATAAAATGTTTAAGTTTTGCATTACTGAAAGTTGTTGCATTGAACTTTACGCTAGATAAGAAATGAAAGGAGCCGAGACTTCATGTTACTGCATCACACTTGTCATCAAAGAGTTGCTGGACTTCTTGATAGACCTTGTCTGCTATTCTTGTGGGTGAATGAATGCAACATTCCTAGATATGTGTAAATGAAAACATACAAAACAATATACATGTTTAAGGGGAAGGATTAGAGGTACTCATGTAACATGTAGTGTTAACTGAGTTGTGAATGAAGCTGATTTAGCAGACACACTAAATCACATTTCTGCAATAGCCTGGTTTGGTGTCTCACTCTTAACCATTACATTTACCTGCTCTGTTGACCAAATTCTGTGAATCCGGTAAGAACAAATCAGAAATCAGCTAATACAGCACACGGAAATATTAGTTCTTTAAGAATGCTAGTGTTCTTAGCTAAAAATGTTTGATTCCTTTATTCTCTGTATTTCATATAATACTTACTTGATTTTTACTTTCTCTACTATGTACAGTAATGTAATGTTTATTGAGTGCCAAAATAATTACAATCATATTGGGAGTGACTGCTTCTGGCCCTGGCCATTTTATAGTCATCTCCCCTCCTTTGGTCATAATAATAACATTGATCTATTGAGCATTAAGTTATTACATATCAGATGTCTTCTCGGATTAATATTACATGTTAATACAATTAGTAATTCTTATATTTATTTGAATTTACATTATTTTCTTCTTTTAACCATCCATATCCGTTTATTCCTATTCATTCCATACCATGAACTTTCTTTTCTCCTAATTTCTATTTCTTTAGATACATTGATTTTATACCCTTCCATATTTTACTCACATTATTTTCTCTAATAATTTTAGTTAGTTTCTCTGCTTGTCTCTTTCCCCTATTTTTACGTTAAAGTCTCCATTATTATAATTTCTATATTCGTATATTTATCCTTTAACATTTATATATCTTTCTCTAAAAGATGGTACAGTCCAAGATTGTGAAATTGTGAAGCAGCTGGTTTGGCCTTCACAATTCCAAAATCCCAATCTCCTTATTGACCGCTATTGCGATCCCATTCTGTTACGGAAAGGTATGTATAATAAGTAGGGGAAGTATTGCAATTCACCCAAAAATTTAATACTAATATTTCACCAGAAATACATGTTTTGAGGTGCCCTGAATCCAGATAAAGCATTTTTGGAAACATGTCTGTGTGTGTGTGTGTGTGTCTGTCTATGAACAGCATAACTGAAAAACAAAAAATCGGATAAATACCAAAGTTGGTATTTAAGTTTAGCATCTTCCAAGAATTCGCCACGAAGATTTTAAAGAAAATCCCTCCACTCTAGACTCCCTTTGCATGGAACATTTTTTGAACATTTTGATTTTCTCAAAAACGGCTCTTAACAATTTTGATTAAAACATCATATGTTTAAGATATTTTCATGGCAAATTAAATGTGTATCTTGAATTTTCTGGGAATGTTTCCAAAAGTATTCATTCTGAATGACTATCGCATAACTGGTAAACTGCAAGAGGTAGACAAAATTTTACTAACAAAAAATGTAGATCTCGTTAAAACACAATTTATGTCGTATACATTTTTTATGTCAAGTGAACCATTTCTGAGATATTCCTTATTATTACTTTCTCTACTACGTATAGTTAAGCATTTGGAAACATGTCCGTGTGTGTGTCTGTCTGTGTGTGTGTCTGTGAACAGCATAACTCAGAAACGAACAGTCGGATAAACACCAAACTTGGTATTTAGGTTCAGTATCTTCCAGAGATGTGACACGAAGGTTTTCAAGAAAATCCCCCCACCCCAGATTACCCTTTACATGGAACAGTTTTCGACAATTTTAATTTTCTCAAAAATGGCTAACGATTTTGATGAAAATATCATATGTTTAAGATAATGTCATGAGAAATGAAATGTATATCTCGAATTTTCTGGGAATGTCTCCAAAAGTATTCTTCATTGTGAACGACTTTTGCATAACTGGTAAACCATAAGAGATAGACAACATTTTACTACACAAAAAATGTAGATCGCATTAAAATACACAATTTATGTCATATACATTTTGTTTGTTGAGTAAACCATTTTCGAGATATTGCTTGTTATTCCCTTAAATTTTCCAATATTTATACTTTTTCTCAAATTCGTTATTCATTTTTACTTTCTCTACTACGTATAGTAAGTAGGGGAAGTATTGCATTCCACCCAAAAATTCGATACCGACATTTCACCGGAAATACATGTTTTGAGACCTCCTGAATCCAAAAAAAGCATTTTTGGAAACATGTCCGTGTGTGTGTCTGTGTGTGTGTGTGTGTGTGTGTGTCTGTGTGTGTGTGTGTCTGTGTGTGTGTCTGTGAACAGCATAACTCAAAAACGAACAGTCGGATAAGCACCAAACTTGGTATTTAGGTTTAGTATCTTCCAGAGATGCGACACGAAGGTTTTCAAGAAAATCCCCCCACCCCAGACTACCCTTTACATGGAAAATTTTTCGAAAATTTTAATTTTCTCAAAAATGGCTCTAACGATTTTGATGAAAATATCATATGTTTAAGATAATGTCATGAGAAATGAAATGTATATCTCGAATTTTCTGGGAATGTCTCCAAAAGTATTCTTCATTGTGAACGACTTTTGCATAACTGGTAAACCATAAGAGATAGACAACATTTTACTACACAAAAAATGTAGATTGCGTTAAAATAGACAACTTATGTCATATACATTTCTTTTGTTGAGTGAACCGTTTTTGAGATATTGCTTGTTATTTCCTTAAATTTTCCAATACTTATACTTTTTCTCAAATTCGTTATTCATTTTTTTATGTCCTGGACATGCAAAGAGAATGGAATGCGCCACATAGCAACCAGCGTTAAAATATTTGACTATCGCTTAAAAGCTACGATATTTCCCTTGCATCTACAAGAAAATTACCAATAAGATTGACATCTCGATATCTCGATTAACTTGAAGCATATGGAGAATAGGCGATTGTAAAATTAGATTGTACAAGAGTACAGAAAGTCATGTGAGTGTAACACATCAGATTTTTTTTCTGTCCTGGACATGCAAAGAGAATGGAATGCGCCACATAGCAACCAGTGCTTAAAAGATTTGACTATTGCTTAAAACCTACCATATTCCTCTTGCATCTACAAGAAAATTAGCGATAAAATTAACATCTCGATTAACATGAAGCATATGGAGAATAAGTATTTGTAAAAATAGTTTGTACAAGAGTAGAGAAAGTCATGTGAGTGTAACACATCAGATTTTTTTTTAATATTCCAATACTTATACTTTTTTCTCAAATGGGAATTTATTTGCATTTTTTATGTTGTGGACATACAGAGAGAATGGAATACTCCACATAGCAACAAGCTCTTAAAACATTTGACTATCGCTTAAAGCCTACCATACGAGAAAATTAGCAAGAAGATAGTTTCTGCAGATGTTTATCTCAATTAACATGAAGTAGATGGAGAATAAGGTTTGTAAAAATAGTTTGTACAAGCGTTGAGAAAGTCATGTGAGTGCATACATAAGATTTATTTTTCCCATCAAATTTAATTATGTCTAATAAGCCTTTGTATTAAACATATACTAATGTATGTGGGTGGGTAGTAGAGAGGCTTACTGGTATAGAGACTGGTGAACCATCACAAAATCTTATTACACCTCATGTGGAATAAAATTTTTATGTAGCAATATTTCTGAGATATTTGTTGAACTTTCTAATGTTTTAATGCTATTAAAGTGCTAAGTTGCCATTCAATGATTTGTCTTGATGCTAGGAAAAGAGTAAGGAAAATAAGCTTTCATATGAATAGTTTATAAAAGAAGCATTAAAATAATTGATAGTGTTTAAAAAAAGTAATTAAATATCAGATTAGATTTCTTTTTAAATCCAAAGTAAAGAATTATTGGAACATTTTGATCATATTTTTATGTGTATATAGGCCTGATGTCCGTACCACTTGATATTTGTATTTGACTCTGTTTAGGTATGAGGACAAAAAACACCCGGATAAAATTGCTTATATGGGCTTCTGCAAGGAGGTGGAGGGCTTTCAACCATGCTCAGAAACCTTGCCTTTGGTGTCCCCTCTGCGCCATAAGTTGATCAATGATTGTATCAGGACCTTCCTCAACTTCGAAGAGAGGCAGTACACTAGCATAGCTTTAGAGAAGTTGGCCGACAAGCCTGGCGTAGAACTTATGAATCTGTTTGTGGTGAGTCATCTGTGTATCTTTACGTAATCCTACAAAAAGTGAACACATTGTAAGTGCATCTTTGTTTCTCTTGTTTTTGCTATGCTGAATTATCATAATGTTTGGTTAAAAGTACAAACTTATTTTACTGTCACATGATAATTTGTAGGTACTTTATTTATTACTTACATATAATAGAAGTATTGTCGTATCTCACATATTAATATCACTTAAATTTCTAGATGGTAGAGCAGAAAGGTACCAGGGAACATTATATTCTTTTACAATCACCATGAGGTTGACGGGGGCGAGCCTAAAAATGTATTAAAATATATGTAATTACACTTAATTTACAGGGGATTAGGAGGTAAGGTTACCCATTCCAATAATCAAACCATTTTAACTTTGGATGGCCACTATAGTACACAGAAATTTACTTTACCTTATTGTTTCAACGTGGACTGCCATGTCCTAACACATGCAGAAAGAGGAAGGCACCTACTGGCCTCGCCACAATGGCCACGATTATCAAGTTAACCCCTCCCTTTACGGCACGTCACATCCTGTCTGTGTTACCAATCTACACTGCCGTGTTGCCAGCACTAGTATCCTCAGTGCTACCAACACGTCATAGTATTGTATTCCATCCAAAAATTCAGTACTGAGATTTCAGAGGAAATACAAGCTTTGAGACTTTTTGAACAAAAAATAAAGAAGTATTTTAAGAAAAGGGTGCATGTGTGTGTCTGTTTGTCTGTCAACAGCATAACCCAAAAACAAAAACAAAAATGAGTAAAATACTAATTGATATTTAAGTTGAGCGCCTTTCAAGGAGGTGATACAAAGGTTTACAAGAGCTCCCCTCCACTCCATTATCAAAAATGGCTCTAACGATTTTGATCAAAATGCTGTATGTTTAAGATATTTGCATGACAAAATGTATGTCTTCAATTTTCTGGGAAGTCTTCTTCATTCTGAATGACTTTTATATAATTGGTACGAGGGCGATACTGAAAATTTTAGAGCGCCATGTTTCTAAAAACAAATTAAATTTGTTTATACTTGACAGCTACTTTCTAATGTTTTGTGAGTTGATTGCAGTGTAGCTTGTTTGATTTGCTCTAATAATTTGTTGGTTATCATCATTTAGGGATTTTGTGTCCACTCAAAAATGATTTTGACTAGAGAACATTTCTGGGCTATGATTTTTTTGTGATTTTAAATTGTCATTAACACTTATAATTCACAAGAGATTGGTTTTTATTAATGATGAATTTCGTGAAGGACACCCAAGCACTACTGTTACTGATGAAAATAGTGCTGCTGTTCAAGCAATGCTAGAAGATGATCAACAGACATCTTATGAATTTATTCGGGTGACATTGGGTATTGGTATGACTCAAATTCAAAACATTTTACATCAACAGTTAGACGTGAAGAAACTTTGTTGTTAATGGATTCTACATAAACTGACTCCTGATCAAAAACAAGTGCAGAAATACTCTGGAAAAATTCCAAGGCAGCCTTGAAACTTGGTTTGGAATATCATTACCGGTGATGAATCTTGGATTTATTGTTATGATCTTAAAAAAAAAGTCAATTGGTTCAGTGGGTCTTTTGAACAGAACCTAAGCCTACAAAAGTCCAACAAATTTGCAATGCTGGTAAGAAGATGTTACTAGTTGTTTTTTCTAAAAGGGATCATATTGCTACTGTAGCATTAGGAGATACATGTACTATTACTGCCAACTGGTACACAAATGTCTGTATACCACAAATTGTTGAAAAAGTTTGTGAAGAATGCCCAAAAGGAAATAATGTTGCATCATGACAACTCATTGTCACATGTAGTATAACTAACCACTGGATATCTGGATACCCACATGGATCCTCCACCATACAGCCCCGATCTAGCACCTTATGATTTCTTTGTTTCCAAAAATTAAAGATAAAATACGTGGGATCATTTTTTCGTCATCAGGTGAAGCAGTGGAAAATTATAAAAACCTGGTTTCTGAAGTGCCTCAGGAAGAGTGACATCATTGCCTTAACGACTGATTTTATCGAATGCAAAAATGTATTGATGTTAAAGGGGAATATTTTTAAAACAATAAAAACATTTAAATTTTTTAAAAATAATCCTTGTTTGATTTTCTAAATGTTTTCAGTGTCACCCTTGTACCTGCAACAAAATGCGTAAATGTGTAATGAAAGCTTGTCTTGTTTAACAAGAAGTAGATAGAACAATAAGATTTTGTAAGAATAGTTTGTAGAAGAGTGAATAGAGAAAGTCTTGTGAATGCAACAAATCAGATTCTTCTGAAATACAGAGTGAGCCAGAAGACTCCAAACCGCGTGCACAGTGATTTTCTTGTACGCGTCCTTGGCGCTCGTTGCCATCTGCCGCTATCATAGAAAGGCGCAGATGAAACCATTTTAAAACTACTTTTAAAGGCTTTACTTACCAACTTTACGAAAGGAGATGCTGAAACTGGCCACTGTCATTGTCCATACATTTTTGGCACCTCTTTAGGAAACTATCCATCACTCACCTTTCCTGGCGGATATTTTGTTTTAATTCTTCCAGGGCATGTGGGTTTGTCTTGTACACTTTATGTTTTAAGTTACCCCGGAGGGATATTTTATGAACAATATTACTGTCTGTGCGATGTTTTTCCACTGGGCGTGTGGAAATATGATAAAAACATGATAACGCCCTGCTGCTTGAGAAAGAAGTATTTTAAGAGTTGTATCGTATTTCAACTATTGCGGAGCTGAACTTGTAGTAGTTGCAACCGCATGTATAGTAAACAGTTTCCGGTAGCCTTTGCCCCAAATGTACTTTCAGGTCGCCTTTGCCCCAAGTTTAAAAAAAGTAATTAACTTTGTAATTTAACTGTTTCTTTAAATATTATATATTTATATTTGCCTCGGGTGCGTCAGTATTATTGTTAGAGACATGGATGTCTTGGCAGGGTTGTGGTACGACTAAGAATGTAGGCTTACCAGATTATAATTTGTACTTCACTCCTTTTATTAATACTTGATACGATTTAAATAAACACTTTACTGATATAGAGAGCTGTGAGATTCTTTAATTAATTACTTGCACTTTTTAACACATAAAACTATTTTTGTCTCACACAAATATGTATTGAATTCTTGAGGACACTTTTTGCGTCCGATTAGGAACACAGTTTTTCAGGCAACTGAACTGTAAATTTGTAAAATTTTCTCCTTTTCAGTTTCTGATTGGCTAATCCTACTCCAATAGAATACCTTCATTTAACTAAATCTTTTTCTGGTTGTTAATTGGCTATTTTTATAAACTGTCACTAAAATTACATTATTGTTGCTCCAATAATGACTAGTAGCATTTCAACTTTCAAACTCATTATTGCCTCAGTGTTACCTCATTGTTAGCAACTTTTGACCTATTTCTCACAGTTCCTACATTATTAAATTATGTAATACATTCACATAACATTATTACACATGGATACAATAATACAAACATATACAATGACTGTTACATACATTTTTATATATTGTTACATACACATATTGCTTTAAAGTGGGGTGTTATTGAATGTATATATTATATAATAGACTGAAATCGTTTAAGTGTTAAAAATACTGCCTCATGCTATAAACAAAGTCACACTGTTGTGGTTTAACTGTGCAGTGTGAAGTGCAGTTTTGAGTTGACGGTGATGTGATGTAGTTCACTTATTACGAGTTATGTATTATTTTGTCCTGTACTTAGTAACAAAGTATATTATGGTCCAGTATATGTTTTCTACTGCACAGCGTGTAATGATTTGTATGTGTTAACTTGGTCAACTCGCCAAGTGAAAGTACGATTTGCAGAAAGATTTCCAGGTGTAATAGTTCCAGGCCGTACAACAATCCATGAACTTAGCAGTAAATTTCAGGCCATAGGAAGTGTTCAGGCTAAGAAATCTAAAAGACAGCGTTTGGTTCTTACCAAAGCAACATTAGATGACATCGGTCATCATTTGGAAAATTCCCCCCAAAATTTCCATGATGGATAGTTTCCTAAAGAGTTGCGAAAAATGTATGGACAATGATGGTGGCCAGTTTCAGCATTTCCTTTCATAAAGTTGGTAAGTAAAGCCTTTAAAAAGTAGTTTTAAAAATGTTGTATGGTTTTATTCGCGCCTTTCTATGATAGTGGCAGATGGCAATGAGCGCCGAGGACGCGGACAGGAAAAACACTGCCCAGGCGGTTCGGAGTCTTTTGGCTCACCCTGTAGTATTACTTTAAATCAATTTTGAGAAAGAACGTTGTCAACTAAGTCAACATTAAAGTTATATATGTACAAATTATTATTTACTAGCAGAACGCACAGCTCTGCTCCCGTTACTGCATGAATTATGGATGTTTTACTCTGTGTTGCTCCCTCTCTCACTTGCTCTCACCTCTTCTTTCTCTCTCACCTTCTATCCCTTTATATTCTATTTTACATTATCTCGCTCGCCCTCTCTGTTGCCATCTCTATTTCTCTCCCTCTGTGCAACAAACATGTCAGTAACATTTTGTAAACCGGTAATAAAACAGCTTTTTGTCAGATGGCAATAAAACTTAAAACAAAGGTAAAAGGCTTAACAATACATGGACTTGTGCATCTTCTTTATCCTTGCAATGATATGGGCATTATAAATTTTCTCTTCATAAGTGCTTTACATACTTCAATAATAATAAGTTTACATTTGTAAACCTTTACATTTGTAAACAACACAAAACTTCCTGAAACATTATGCTTTTATTCTTCTTTTGTTTAAATTTTTTCATTTATATAGCTCCTTTTAACTTCTATTGTCAGCTTTGACTTGAGAAACAATTGATGGTGTTATTACTCTTTTTATTAACATTGGTTTTTTCAGTATTTTACTATTAAAGAAACACGCACATGCACACACCCACATGCACATGCACACACTCGCATCACACACACACTCGCACTACACACACATACATATATATTTGCTCTGACATTCATATTTCCAGACTCTGTGGGGGATAGGGAATGATTCTGGTTAAGGAAAAATTTCCCACCCAGGACCTCTGGGTTGAGAAGCCAGAATGCTGTCCACTTGACCACAGAGACAGTGTTTTTAAACTTTTGTTGTGTAACATTTTTAAAAAAAGTCTGAATAATAAGTTAGATATTTCAAGTATTTGATTTTTTACCCCTTTAAAGTGCCTCTTTGGGAAGAATACTGAATAATTAAGATGTCATATAACCTATTTTCTAAGTGAGGCTTAAGGTATATTATGTGTCAAGGTCAGTTTGGTCATGCTTAAAACTAAACTTGTTTGCTCTGGAATACTACAATTTAATGAAATAAACAAATAATGTAAGGTAGACAGATGTGAGGTCCAGTGATTGTGGAGACCATTGTTGAAGTCCACCTCTACCTATCCATTCTACACTAAATACCATAATCAGTTTCTGGAAAACTGAATTAAAATGTTGTGCTGGGGTTCCATCTTACTGCCACCACTCTCTTATCTACCTATTCAATGTGTACTATCGAGCAAATCTGTCATGACGCTATTCATCATTGTCCAGATAAACAATACTCATAAAAGCGTATAGTCCCATCACAAAATATGCCACACGACACCGTAACTTTTGCAGCCCCAGGATTTAGTAATAGCTCTTATGTTTTCATGCCCTACTAAATTAAACATTTAAAACAAAACACACACTCAAAGATTTCTGAGGATTTGTGATGGTGTACAAAACAGTTTTTATACTACCGTGCCATAAATAAGGCCATTGCACACTTGATTTTAGAAGTGAAAGTAGCTGTCTTATGGAAGTGGAATAAAATAATTGAAAAGGCAAAGTTACTTTGCTGTACTAGTTTATAACTTACACAAAAATGGCATCACACAATTTAATAGAACAGTTTTTCAAACATTCCAACTTGTTTGCTGTTAATATGAATAGTTATATGCATGAGTTATACTGGGTTAAATTAAATTCTGGCACATTATTAACAATACTAGGATCTGAAATAACAGTATTTTTCATAACTGCATGTGTACAATCCTTCATGAATTCCTTAGAGCCTGTCACTGTTGTGAAACCTGTATGATTATTGCTCTCTTCATCAGGTGACTCGTCCTTTCCAATAATTCTAGTGCAGATTTCAACCTTACTATTCAAGAAGTTATCCACACATCCCTTTGATGATCTCCAACCACCAATAAACAGTAAAACAATGTATTTCTATAGAAACGTATCAACAGGTGATTGATTCAAAATTTCTAGCTATTGATATTCTTTACTTCCAAAATAAAAATCAATTATGAATTTGAATTTATTTTTCACTTCCATTATACATGAGCTATTAACTCTATAGAATTATCTCTATTACATATACATATACCAACTCTTCCTTTCTAATATACAAAATATATATACTTGAGTTGCACCTGGTGTAAATGTAGTAAACACTGTGGTTATTAATACACTATACACCAGGTTTACTAACTACCTACTTATAATACACACTTATTAATTAAATACACCAATTTACTTGATAGGCATCCTTGCAAAATATACAGATTTGTAATTTTGAAATTCCTCTCTTATATTTTTAGTTTCTCTACTAGGAAGAGAAAATTTGATACAGAGATTTCACCGGAAATATATGTTTTGAGACCCCCTGAATCCAAAAAAAACATTTTTGGAAACATGTGCATGTGTGTCTGTGAACAGCATAACTCAGAAACGAACAGTCGGATAAACACCAAACTTGGTATTTAGGTTCAGTATCTTCCAGAGATGTGACACAAAGGTTTTCAAGAAAATCCCCCCCCACCCCAGATTACCCTTTACATGGAACATTTTTCGAAAATTTTAATTTTCTCAAAAATGTCTCTAACGATTTTGATTAAAATATCATATATTTAAGATATTTTGATGACAAATAAAATGTATATCTTGAATTTTCTGGGAATGTCTTCAAAAGTATTCTTCATTGTGAATGACTTTTGCATAACTGGTAAACCATAAGAGATAGACAAAATGTTACTACACAAAAAATGTTGATCGCATTCAAATACATAATTTATGTCATATACATTTTTTTGTTGGGTGAACCATTTTCGAGATATTGCTTGTTATTCCCTTAAATTTTTCAATACTTATTTTCTCAAATGGGAATTCGTTATTAATTTTTTTTGGCTTGGACATGCCGCAAAGAGTATTAATCTGTGGCAAAGGGAATGGTGCTGCACATAGCAACCAGCAATTAAGAGATATGTGTATGCTTAAAGGCTACTGTATTTCTATATTGCCCTTGCAAATACAAAACAAGGGAACATAGTAGGCCTTAAGCGATAGTCAAATATTTTTAGAACCGGTTGCTATGTGTAAAATGTAATTCTCTTTGCATGTCAAAAGATCGTTTCCTCAAATATTTATCTCGATTAATATGAAATAGAAGGAGAATAAGAGTTTGTAAAAATAGTTTATACAAGAGTAGAGAAAGTCATGTGAGCGTAATACATCAGATTTTCCTTAGTCTTTCCTAATAATCTACCCAACTTTATAATCCCTTCTATATTCTTAAGCTTTCCAATTCTCATTTTGATTATTGGTGTGGGTAATTTCAACCATCTAACTGGTACCCATTGATCTCTCCATAGTTTAGTCTCATTACAATCTAAAATAAAATGTAGGTCATTCTCCATTTCCCCACATAATGGACACTTCTGTGGATCTTTCATTCCCCTTAATTTCATTGCTCCAAATCTAAACCATGCCCACCCTTCCCTTTCCAATTTATTGCACACTTCAATATACTTTTCCCTGCCTCAATCTTTTTTAATTTGCCTGTACAAAACCAAGGTTCTCTTATCCCTAATACTGCTAAAGATATCTTGTATATTGATATCCTCAACTCTCTGACTGATTACTTTCCAAAACCTTCCTTTTAATAATTCTCTCTCTTTCTCTCTCTCTCTCTCTCTCTCTCTCTCTCTCTCTCTCTCTCTCTCTCTCTCTCTGTCTCCATACATTCTCCATACCTATTTCCTCTATAATCTTTTGTACAGATAAGACCCAATTACCAGGCACTGGGAATTTCTCTTGCATAATCATACATTGTTTTACAATATTCTGGTCATCCAATGCTCTAACCCCATGCCTACACTTTTTCAATCAGTCAGTTATTAATCCTTTACTTCCTGATCTCTCTAATTCCAACAGTACTACTACCTTTGGTGATGCAGCTGGTAAACCCAAAATTAACCGACCAAGACTTCTAAATATTAAGTCCACTCCTTGCTACCCTTCATCATATCCCCAAACCTCAATCCCATAGAGCATTTTGGCTTCACTATTACCTTATATACTCTTTCTAACCACTTGATTTGTATTCCTGGTATTTTAAATACTCATGCTCTTATCCTCTTCATGGCAATTTTACCCTTAGCTAAAACTGCTTTCTTTTGATCATGCCATCTTCCATTTCTACTTAACTGAACCCCCAAATACTCAATTTTTCTCACTGTGGCTATTTCCTGTCCTTCCATACTCCATTTTTCTTCTCTTTTTAATTTATATCCCTTTTTGAAAATCATAATCCTAGTCTTTTTATAGTTTATCTTCAAACCCCAACTTCTGCAAAATCCCCCTAACACATTTAGAGCTCTCGATAATCTGCCAATAGATATGGACCCCACTACCAGATCATCTGCAAACGATCCTAGTGTGATATGCAACCCTTAGTAAATCTCAGGTTGCAACCATTCACACTCAGATATGAATGGGTAAGTTTCAGCCTTAAATTACAATATACCATTTAATAAAAAGTTGGAAAGATAGAATCAGAATGAAAATTTCAATACCATAGCCAGGATTGAACCACAGATCTTCAGGTTATCATGCCACTGCTCCAACCATTGAGCTATCATGGCAAAATGTTGGAACAATCTTAAATTCCTCAACTGATTCATACGAGGGTAGTCCCAGAAGTGCCCGACCTGATGTATATATAGCAGTTGTTGTTTCAAACAAATGACTGTGGTAGAAAGTACCACCCTTATAAAGCTTAAGTTTGAAGTTTGACGATGCTACGTTGTTTACTAATTGTTTGGCAGACATTAATAGTGAACTCTCTCAGCGAATTTGTAAACATGGATAAAACTGGTCATCATTATGTGATACAATACTTTAATTTTAAAAGGTCTTAGTCCACTAATATTAAAGCTGAGCTAGATTCTACTCTGGGGGAGTCTGCACCATTGTTTACAACAGTAAATATTGGGTGGCAGAGTTTAAGTGAGGTCGTACGAGCTGCCAAGATGAACATTGCAGTGGACAACCAAACGAGGTGACCATGCCAGAAATTGTGAAGAAAATCCACAAAATGGTATTGGATGACCATCAACTGAAAGTGCATGAGCTAGCAGACATCGTAGGCATTTCAAAAAGTGCTGTGCATCGCACATTAACTGAAAATTTAGACATGAGAAAGATGTGTGCAAGATGGGTGCCGCATTTACTCACAATGGAACAAAAGCAGCGTCGTGAGGATGTTTCAGTCGATGTTTGGCGATGTTCTGTTGCAATAAAACCGAATTTTTGTATCAATTCATAACCATGGATGAGACATGGGTCCATCACTTCACACCTGAGATGAAGGAACAGTCAAAACAGTGGATTGAAAGGGGAGAATCAGCTCCAAAGAAGGCGAAGACAGCTCCATCTGCAGGCAAGGTCATGGCGTCAGTTTTTTGGGATGTGCGTGGGATAATTTTCATTGATTATCCTCAAAAAGGAAAAGCAATCAATGACGAGTATTATACATACTTATTGTAGCATTTGAGTGATGAAATGAAGCAAAAACGGCCGCATTTAGTGAAAAATAAAGTTCTGTTTCATCAAGATAATGTACCAGTTCACACATACATTATCGCCATTGCCAAAATCAATGAGTTAAAGTTCGAATTCCTTCCTCGTGCACCCTATTCACCAGATTTAGCCCCCTCTGATTATTTTCTGTTTCCAAAGTTGAAGAAATGGCTTGGTGGTAAAAGATTTGCCAACAATGCAGAGGTGGAGTTTGCAGTTGATGGCTGTTTTGCAGAACTCGATGGTTCTCGCTATAAACAGGGTATTGAAGCTATTGAACATTGCTGGGAAAATTGTATCGAGCTGAAAGGAGGCTATGTAGAGTAATAAAGATGTTTTTTCCCAAATTTTTATGTTTTCTTTGTTAGGTTGGGTACTTGTGGGATGGCCCTCGTATTTTTCCCAATAAACCACAAGGAGTTCTCAAATTCTTATGAGATAACATATTGCAATGGCAACTTACAATGTTGTAAGTAAGTACCTTAAGTTCTGAGCTTCACAGTTAACTACCATTAGGTCAATCAATGGTAATTGTTCTTTCACACAAGCTCTGCATAGACTAAATTGTCAGTTAGGTAATTTAATGTTGTACTGACATGTTGTCATGCTAGTTCATTTGGTTAGAGCAGCTGCACAATAAGCTGAAGATCTGTGGTTCAGATTCTAATTATGACATTGAATTTTTCAGGCGCTTGGGTAGCGTGGTAGTTTCATTTCCAGCTCCTTGTTCTGAGGATCCGGGTCCGATTACCTGCTCTGGGGTGGTGATTTTAAGTCGCCCTATTCATGCCTTCACCCCTGACTTGCTCATGTAAAGTATTCCCAAGGCCCAACGAGTCCACAGTAAAAGCTGTAGGTCCTCTCATTCCATACCATCCTCATCATCATCATACCATTGGAGGCAATGGATTCTGCCCACTGGGTGTCTCCATTTCGGAAATGGGTTCAGTCATCAGTTGGTGGAATGAGGTATCCTTCAAAGGTTATAGGTCATTTGGGGAGACTTAGAAATGACAACACTGAATTTTTCATTCTGAGAATCTGATTCTACCTTTTCATCTTTAGCCCACTCCCGATACTTGTGTGAAAGCACAATTAATTATAATGAAAAGTTGTTTAAAGCCAACCTTGTTTCTTTGGAGAAATTGAGGCAGTATTTTTAACACTTAAATAATTTCAGTCAAATTATATGATATGTAAATTCAATAACAGCCCGCCTTGAAGCAATATGTGTATGTAATAATTTGTAAAATGTATGTAACAGTCATTGCATATGCTTATATTATTGTAAACATGTTCAATAATATTATGTGAATATATTATGTAATTTAATAATGTAGGAGTTGTGAAAATAATAAGTTAAAAGTTGCTAACAATGAGGTAACAATGAGGTAACCTTGAGTCAATAATGAGTAAGAAAGTTTAACAGTACTACTTGTGGTTCTTGGAGTAACAATAATGTAATTTTAGTGACAGTTTATAAAATAGCCAATCAACAACCAGAAAAAGCTTTAGTTAAAGGAAGGTATTATATTGGAGTAGGATTAGCCAATCAGAGACTTGAAACACATAAATTTACAAGGTTTAGGCGCTTGAAATCAGCTCAGTTGCCTGCAGACAGCATTACTAACCAGACACAAAAAGTGTCCTCGAGAAATGTAATACGTATTTGTGTGAGATGAAAGTAGTTTATGTGTTAAAAGTGCAAGTAATTCATAAAAGAATCTCACAGCTCTCTATATCAGTGAAGTGTTATTTAAATCGTGTCAAGCATTAATAAAAGGAGTGAAGTAAAATTATAATTTTTGTAAGCCTACATTCTTGTTGCACCACAACCCTGCCAAGATATCCATGTCTCTAAAATGAATACTGACGCTACCGAGGCAAACATAAATATTTAATTACAGTTTAATTACAAAGTTAATATTTTTTTAAACTTGGGCCAAAGGCCACATGAAAGTACACTTGGGGCGAAGGCTACCAGAAACTGTTTACTATATGTGCAGTTGCAACTGCTACAAGTGGCTCCCCAACAGTTGAAATATAATACAACTCCTAAAATACACTTTTTTCTCAAAATGTAATAAATTTGGATTTTAATTCAGTAGAAAAGATGATAATAATAACAGTAACAATACTAAAAACAAAAATAACAATAATAAGAACAATAATAAATACAATAACAAAAATAATAATAATAATAACAGTAACTACAATAATACTACTACTAATAATGAATAATTAACAGATAATAATTAATAAATAATAACAATAAGAATAAGAATAATGACAATAACAATAATAATTATTAATAAATAATAATTAATAATGATAATGATGCTGCTGCTGCTGCTGATGATGATGATGATGATGATGATGATGATGATGATGGGAATAATAATACAGTTCTGTTAAAAGTAAAACACACATATTATTAGTATTTTATGACTTTAAAAGCAGAGTTACTTTTTCCATATATTAAGTGAGTTTTTTTTGTGTGACACTGTAATCATTGGCATCCACGTAATTATTTATGCATTTACTCTCAACACCCATGTTGTTGCAGACTTATGATCCAGAAAATAAGGGTACCATTCCGAGTAACAAACTCTCCAGTGTGTTTCACAGAAGAGGCCTTATGGTAATATTGTCTTCAAGGGAACTAGAGTGTCTGGCCAAGGCATTCACATATGATGACCAGGAAGAGGAAGTTGACTACAGAGCTCTCTGTAGAAGTCTAGAACTTCTCTATGTCACTAAGTACCGGAAACCAACCTAAATTTAGCTCTTGTATGTGTGTAATGTAAACTTTGTTTTTTGCTACCAGATGAAAATAAACGGGTGTGATCTTTTCCAGTGCCACATGATTAACAAAAATGTCTTTCACGTTCTTATACTTCTGGAGATTCAGCCAAAAATTGGCAGTTTTCACATTTTTCAATTTTGCCACCATAATATCCCCAACACTATGAAAAATATGTTTGTCAAGTTTCACAGTGTTACTTCAACTATAAGTATTTCTAAGCCTAATTCTTTTAAATCATCATTACCTAGAAGGTGGGTGTCCAGGCCCATTCCATCTCAGAGGCCTTTTCAGTCATTGTCAAAGTCTAATATCTCAAATTCCTTTTGGGGTGTATTTTAGTGCCTGGTGTGTTATTCTTGTGGGTTCATTGTGAAAATGTGTTCAGTTTATTCTATTTTGTTTACAGTTATCCTTTGGTGTAAGTTGAAGAATTCTTAGCTCTTTTTTGATGGCTGCATTTCTGATTTGGCCTTACAGGTGCATCCAGCAACTGTTCTTGGAAATTTCATTTCTGTCAGTTCTTTTAAATGTCTACAATGATTTAAACATCAAGCAAGCTTAGCAGAAAATAATATAATCTCTATTTTCTCTAGAGCAAGATTGTTTTCCTTTTACCCATATATAGGTTCTTCTAATGCATGGCAATTGATTTTCATCAGATAACAAAAACTTTGAACTGAACACTAAGTTTGTGTGATGTGGTGTGTATGTGTGTGTATTGTCATGCCAGACACATTATTGTGTCATTAGTGACAGTATTGTTGGGGTAATTCTTTTGACTTTCAGTTTGACGTTTGTCTGGCGTTGCGACTCGCTACCTTTTGGCTGGCAATCCTAGCCAGAGGTGGAGAGAGTGGGGGAAGTAAGTGTTACTTTGTTGTGTGTTGAGCATCACTTTTGGTTGAGTGTTGAGCCTGAAAGTTTGTATGTGAAGTTGTGTGAATGTAGTCTCGTGTGTGTAGCATCTCCTCTCAATTTCTTCCTTTATCTTTTGTGTGTGATGTAGGGGCACCGTGCTTATACTGAATAAACCACAGGTAATGTGATTAATGTGAAATTCTATGTATTTTGTTATAACTATCCCACGCCTGCTCTGGAATGTGCTGTTTAAGGTCCTGGTCCTCTTGCTGCCTCTGCAGCTATGCCTCTCAATGTGGAGGCTGGGGTAACTAAAATTTAATATCTAGCTGCAAACCTTTTGGCCTCGGTCACCTTACATACCCTGGTATGTAACAATACAAACAAAACAAAGGAAGATTTGAGCAAATGTGCATGTTTCACTTTAAAATAAATGTAATTTCTGTAATCGTGACTTTTTGATATTTTTGGGGATTAGAAACCATTTTTATATAATACTATTTGAAGATATTAACACCACATTTTTACTACATCTGGGTTGGCTCCAAGAGTTTTGCCACCCTGTGCAATAGTTGCAAATATCGCCCTCTCCTCATGCTTTCAGATGACTAATTTTTATCTGCAATGTCATTCCTCCATGGATACTTATTCTCACACAAAGTGAATATATATTTGCAGGGTAATCCATAAATAAAACTCAAAAAGAGATATAGAGTAGTGTGGGGCAAGTGTACGCACTTAAACTTTCAAGACCTCTGCAACGGTATCTATTTAACCGGTATATGTGAAATTTTTATTATCTTTATTCTATCGTTTATCACAAACAGTGATTAAAACCTGTTTTTACATGTCAAAAATAGTTTTATAAATGTTTAATTAAAATGTGACCCATGCGAACTTTTGCCCCATAGATGGGGGTAAGAGTACGCATAAGGTGGGGTAAAAGTACGCAGAAAACACAAATGTTTAATTTTAATGCTTGGTGCTGTAACTTTAATTACATTATAAGAATACATCAAGGATCTTAATCTGACTAATATTGAACATAATTTATCTAAGGATAAGATGATAACCTAAATATAAAAATATTTGAATAAAGAAAAGATTGAAATATTCTTATTGTCTGTCATTTTTAACAATAGTCGCAGATAAATTTTCTGCCTCCCTCATGGTTGGAACAAGCTACATGCCACCATTCTGCACACTGTTGGCACTGAATACAGTCCTCTTCCGGTGGTTCAACATACTCCCCGTCGCATCCTGGACAGCGGATTTTTTCATTTGAAGTTGAAGTTGAAGCTTTGTTTAGGACTGAATGGCATTTGGTCCTTTGGGGCCTCATATCGTTTTGTGCATATTTTGGTACATCGCGCTTGACGTGTTTTGAAGCACTGGATGATTTAAGGCTTGATTCATTTCCAATCTTCTTTTAAAGGGCGAGCTAGTCAGTACTTCCGATTTTTGACTTCTCTTACTTCTTTGTTGTTCGTCTTTCCTCTGCAATTGAAATTGTGTTACTACACGTCCTGGGTTATTTAGTAACCATTTGTCACACATTTCAGAATATAGATCTTTTAATGGCTTGAAAAATGATCTGTCAAGGGGCTGCAACCTATGTGAAGTATCGGGAGGAATCAATAATAGATGAATACCATTGTGTCTGCAGTAGACAATTGCTTCCAAGTTTATATGGGATATGTGGTTATCTAGCACCAGAAGTATTGGATTCTCCATGCTTCCTCTTACATGCTTCTGAAAATGCTTCAGCCACTCAGAAAATAGCTCACTGTTGATGTATTCACTGTCTGAGCACATCATGATTGAACCTGGTGGAGTTCCGTGCACGAGTTCTTGTTTAGCTCTTTTTCTTGCAAATATTATGGCTGGGGGAACATAATTTCCACTGCGCTGACTGCCAAACAACAGTTGTTAAATTTCCTCTTTCTGTAGAAACAATTGCTCCAACTGTTTTCTTACCAGTAGGTGATACAACCTTAGGAGTCTTACTAGGGACAGTGCTTATTCTGATTCATCCATATTATACATTCTTGATAGACAGAACTTGTATTGATCCATCATTTGTTCCAGATTATCAAAAAACAAGGAAACTCTACCAGCTAATTTGCTGTCCTTGTTAAATGGATGGATTACCTTGTTAATGTCAGCAAACTGAAATGCCAGTTCTACGCAAATCCTTCAATGCTAAACTATAAAAGTGAGAGTCAAGGAGTCTGCAAAGCTCTGCCAATTCCTTCTCATGCTGTTCAGTAAACACTGCAGCAAAACGTCCCAACTTTGACACACCGAAACCCTGCAAGAATAGAAATACACATAGGTATAAGATACATATTTTAATTGTATTTTTAACTTGGAAAATGAACTAGAATTGCTTTGATTTGCGTACTTTTGCCCCACTCCACAGTTCGTACTCTTGCCCCGTTGTCGTCTTTAACATTTCCCAGACCGTACTGCCATCTGTGGCCAGTTTCACACAATGGCCAAGCCACCACAAGTTATTACAGAAATTTGTCTGAGAAATGACATAATGCTAAAATACCTATCTCACGTTTCTAATAGCTCAATCACGTTTCCAAAACCACGAAAAATAACATCAAGATGAATGATTTTCAATCTTACCTCATAGTTTAAAGAAGAAATACACCAGCACAACGAAACTATGTAGAGAGGCTATCGGCCAAGTAATTCTTCCAACAGCATACAGTGCTGCCAATTGCACGGCCATCTTCATATAAATATCCCTTGTGCGTACTCTTACCCGCCGCGTACTTTTGCCCCGCACTACTCTATATATATGGTGAAACAACAAGATTGTTCTCAGTGAAAGATAAAACATGCAAAGTTAAACAATAAAAAATCTGATGTGTTACACTCACATGACTTTCTCTACTCTTGTACAAACTATTTTTACAAACGCTTATTCTCCACATGCTTCATATTAATCGAGATGTTAATCTTATTGCTAATTTTCTTGTAGATGCAAGGGGAATTGCTAGGCTTTAAGCGATAGTCAAATATTTTAAGAGCTGGTTGCTATGTGCAGTATTCAATTCTCTTTGCATTACCAGGACAAAAAAAATGAATAACGAAATCCCATTTGAGAAAAAGTATAAGTATTGGAAAATTTAAGTGAATAACAAGCAATATCTCGAAAATGGTTCACTCAACAAAAAAATGTATATGACATAAATTGTGTATTTTATCGTAATCTACATTTTTTGTGTAGTAAAATGTTGTCTATCTCTTATGGTTTACCAGTTATGCAAAAGTCGTTCACAATGAAGAATACTTTTGGAGACATTCCCAGAAAATTTGAGATATACATTTCATTTTTCATAAAAATATCTTAAACATATGATATTTTAATCAAAATCGTTAGAGCCATTTTTGAGAAAATTAAAATTGTTGAAAAATGTTCCATGTAAAGGTTAATCTGGAGTGGGGGGATTTTCTTGAAAACCTTCGTGTCGCATCTCTGGAAGATACTGGACCTAAATACCTAGTTTTCTGTTTATCTGACTGTTCGTTTCTGAGTTATGCTGTTCACAGACAGACAGACACACACACATGGACATATTTCCAAAAATGCCGTTTTTGGATTCAGAGGGCCTCAAAACATATATTTCCG
The DNA here is from genome assembly GCA_030765065.1 of Deroplatys truncata. Taxonomy (NCBI): domain Eukaryota; kingdom Metazoa; phylum Arthropoda; class Insecta; order Mantodea; family Mantidae; genus Deroplatys; species Deroplatys truncata. The sequence goes on along the minus strand of CM060975.1, from coordinate 300,441,919 downwards.
GTGAAATCTCAGTATCAAACGTTTGGGTGGAAAAATGTTCAATATTTTGGGTTTAGACCTTCCTCAGGAGATTAAAAATCTTAAAACACAAACAAAATGAAAATATACTTGATGGTCAACTGCACTGGTTAATAATCCACAATGTATTTACCCCAGACTTGTTTATATTTACATATGAGTAACAGAAATTAATAAGTTCCCCTTATTATTGTAATGTTGTTGTTCACCAATGGCACTGGGAATTAATTGATCTGCATCATTTTTCCTCTAGCTTCCCAATATAAAGTCTGTAAGTTATCACTTATAAGGCCTTTGCATTTGGCGAGATGTTGTTTGTTCAGGATGACATCTTCTTCACAGAGAATGCACTTGGGTGTAGGTAGGCATTGTATCTTGTAGAGGTGTTCTGCGAGGCAATTGTGGCCAGTTACCATCCTAAATAAGGCCGCTGCAGTCTTCCTTGGCATTTTTTGTATATCAACTCTATCTTTAATATTCTTATAATCTTTATCTTTTAATTTATCTTCATCAAGTCTGTGCTGTGTTTTGAAATATTGTTTAATGTTATTTAATTGTTTATTTATCTCTATTTGTCCTACAGGTTTTATTTGTTGTATTGCGCCTTTCTTTGCTAATTGATCTGCATGTTCATTGCCCAAAAGTCCAACATGAGCTGGGATCCATTGTAGAGTGACATGATTTCTAGTTTCAACTAGATTAATTAGGCTTCTTATTTCTTTAATATTTCTTGTTGTTTTATTATTGTAATTTACTATCCCATCTATGGCTGATTTTGAGTCTGATAAGATGACTATTTTTGGTTTTATGTATGGTCTATATAAAATGTTCTGTAATGCTGTTTTTATAGCTGTTAATTCTCCATCATAGTGGTTTGACATTTCATCTAATGTTTAATGTTTACAGTATACTCCTGCACCGGCATTTTTTTTATTGATGAGGGATCCATCTGTATATATTCGGAGCCATTCTTTTTCTGGGTATCTTTCATTTTCCGTATCTATTGCTATGGCTCTCATTTCATCTGCTATATTGTTTTGTTTGTGTATTGTATATATCAGGTCATTCTGATCTTGTATATCAATGTATTCTATTGGACTCGTTACCTCTGTTGCAGTTATATTTGTTGTAATTATATTCTTGTATTTTAAGTTATTAATATATGTTCTGAAGTTTGAGTTTTTAAATTACTTATAGTATCTGCTGTGTGGTACCACTTGTATCTGTTTCTATTGACTTGCAGTTTTTGTGCTAGAGTAATTGCTTTCAACTTGTGTTCCAATTCTATAGCCATGTTTTTTGTGAAGCTTTGTAGTACTGTAAATGGTTTTGTTTTTACAGCTCCTGTTATTATTCTTAGTGAATTATTTTGTGAAATTTCTAGTTTACTTTTAAGTCTCTTGTTTACTGCTGCTAGTAGTTCTCCTTCATACAATAGGTTAGGTTTTATGTGTGTTTTATATGTGTTATTAAGGAGGTTCATGTTTCCACCCCATTTTATTCCTGCTAAACATTTTGAAATGTTGTTCTGTTTGTTGATTTTATTCGTTACATTGTTTACATGTTTTCATTGATAGTTTGTGATCTAATTCTATCCCTAGGTAGGTTGTTGTAGTTGCTTCTTGTAGTTTTTTGTTGTTGATTTGCAGGCATATATTTTCTGTTTTATGCTGCTTTGTGAATAGTTGATATTGAGTTTTTCCTATATTTATTTCCATAGTTATTATTAGTCCACTGTTCTAGGGTTATGATTGTATTCTCCATTGTTGTTTGTAGTGTTTTGTAACGTTTCCCAGATCTTATGTTCTTTTCTGAAGTCCATATTACCATGTCGTCAGCAAACATTACTACTTGTATGTTACCTATTTTGTTTAGTACATCTACTAGGTCTTTTTATATGTATATATTGAACAGAATAGCACATGTAACAGTCCCTTGAGGTAGTCCAACTCTCGTTTCCATTTAGATGTGGCTGTTTTGTATTGTACTGCAAACCATCTTTGGGATAGGAAGGTTTGAAACCAGTTTAGCATGTGGCCTGATATGCCATATGTCTTCAATTTGTATAGTAGCATTTCTCGCCATACTGTGGTAAACGCATCTTTTGAAGTCGACAAACAGTGCTAGAGTAGGCTTATTATTATTATTATTATTATTATTATTATTATTATTATTATTATTATTATTATTATTATTATTATTATTATTATTATTATTGAAATTTTCTTTAATGTCCTGTGTGTCTTACAACCTGGTGTATTGCTGAGCTGTCCTTCCTAAATCTAGCTTGTTCAGGGACTAATAGATTTTGTGTTTCTAGATAGTATGTCATTCTTTCTACGAGTTTTGCTATGTTTGATGTTAAGGATATCAGTCTATAGCTATCTATCATTTGAGTTCGTTTTCCTTTCTTCTTAATGGGTATAATTTTTGCTTTTTTCCACAGTATTGGTATGTTATTTCTGGTTGTCCAGATTTTATTAAAAATTTTTAATAAAGTATGGAGTGCTTCGTGTCCTAAATTCTTGAGCAGCTCTGGTTATATGTTATCAGGACCTGGGCTCCTTTTATTTTTTAGTGTCCTTATTGCTTGCAGTATTTCTGGGAGTATGATTATTGTAATGTTAAATGCCACATAATGTGAGGGAGCTACTCTACCATTTGTACTTCAGTGTTACTATTAGTGCATGCTTATCTATTTAGGCCATGTGGTATGGGGTGCTGTCCATAACAATAACACGGTATGTTAAGGAGTAACTGATCCTTAAACCACCTGTAGATATGGTTCATGGTTAATGTCTTCATGGTAATTCCCAGATCTCGAACTGAAGAGCAATAGTTGGTCATAAAAACTGAGATGTTTCAGTAAGGGTAATAATAAAGTTCTGCAGGTGACTTCATGGAGCTTTCAATTCTGTTAACAGTCCAAGCCTTTGATGTGTTTTGGTGGCAGTTAACCATGTTTCAGCCAACCATACTATTTCTCTCAAATTCTTATTTTGTATTTATCTTAAAATAATGTTCTTAGGGCTTCAAAATCAGATTATTTGAGTGTATTTTTTCTCTTATTTATTGTCTTGAACTCAAATCAAGATCATGAAGGACATTATTCAAAGGGTTAAAGTTCTCCTGAAATAACTTTGCTTCTTTAAGTGAAGAAATAAGTTTGCATATGTAGGATACTCATTTTGGGATGTAATAGCTGTAGATTGCCTTCCGATTGCATTTAATTCCAGGTTGTCCAATTGAGTTTCTTTGCAGTTAAAAGAGTAGTTACTGATAGGTTAACAACACAAGAAGTAACTGAACACAAACAGTGAATTCCACGATACCACTGGGACAATAACTGACCTATGAGAGGTTATGAGTCATGATTAATAAACTAAAGCTACGTTGATATTGTAATGAAAAGAAGCTAGAAACAGTGATGTGTATTGAATTTATTTAAAGGTGAGTCGGAATTGTTACACTAACATCACTTAAGCCAGCAAGATAAAGAGCTAAAGTTCAAGAAATTCACATACCACCCAAGAACATTTCACAAATTTAAGAAGATTTTCATGAAACACAACATCAGCCTAGCTCCACAGAACACATTTAACATAGAGAAATTACTTTGTAACAAGTTAAAAGACCCCATCCCACAAGACAAAAAAGCTGGAATCTATAAAATCAATTGTTCAGATTGCAATAAAGTATACACAGGTAAGACAAAAAGAAACCTAGAAACTAGGCTAAAGGAGCACATGAGATGTATCAAATACAAACAAATGGACAAATCTGCAGTTTCACACCATTTTTGGGTCACTAATCACAACATCAAACCCAATATTACATTAGTCAAACCAGCCAAATTTGCAGCCGAATTAGATGCATGGGAGAAGATCACCATTCTAAAACACAACACACATCTAATGAATTTTGATTTACCGCCACCAAATCCTCTCTGGAAGTACATTTCTCCACCACAAGATGCCACCACAGTATCCAGTCCGAAAAACGGAAACACCAACAACACGGGCCAGTCGGATTAGCTTCTGAGGATGGGAACAGCAGTTTCCCGAAACATGTTAAATGAGTAAACTTAAGTGATGTTAGTGTAACAATTCCGACTCACCTTTAAATAAACTAAAGCTAGTTTAATAAAATTCTAATGGCAACACACTCTAACTTCACTCTTACAAGATAATTACCTTGAACGTGTTTCGAAGACACCTTGTCTTCATCATCAGCTAAGAGCCACTAACAAGCCTGTCGGTTCTGATGTAGATGTCGCCGTTGAACTTCCTGATGTTAACGTCATTTCTGGCTTGATGTATTTAAAAATGAGATCCTTTTCCAGAGGGAAATTGAAATTCATTAGATGGCTTTTGTTCTTTTGTATGATGAGTTTTTCCCATATTGTCAATTCTATTGGATTTTAGATCGACTTGATTAGATTTATTTCATTATGGATGTTGTGGTTTGAATTCCAAAAATATGTGATGGCAGATTTTTGTTTTCGAAACGCATTCAAGGTAATTATCTTGTAAGGATGAAGTTAGAGTGTGTTGCCACATGAATTTTATTAATATTTTAATTACTTCACTGTGTTTCCCATTAATTTTTATGTTAAAGCTAGTTGATGATCATTAATGAGGGTCGCATTCAAATCACTCTGGTGTTTCATTTGTCACCAGTTTCATTACAAAACATCTCCAGAAATTCACTAGATTTTAAGCATGATTTATAATTCCATCATATTTATATGTTGTGTCCATGTTTTAAGACTTTTCTGCCCTTAAAATCTGCCACCCTGGGCAGTGGCATGGCTTGACCCCCCTGAGCTGGCCCTGTACCATATGTTAAAAATAGTATAATGCATGGAATTATATATTTGACACTGAATCAAAAACTACTTGACAAAAACACAACTATTTGCAATAACACACACAAGAAGTTTAAAATGTTCTAGTAAGAAATGCATTACTCTTCTGTAAAAACTGATATGATAAAATCAATATATAGTTCCATGTTTTAAACACTGTGATATATATTACAATACAAAAGAATTCAAGCTATTTATTTACAGCTTCAAAACTTGACTTACTGGTGTTCTCAACAACTTTTTACTCTCTCTACCACTTACCTATGGTAGGCAGATGAAGTATTGTATTCTTCCCAAAAACCGGGAAATACATGTTTTGAGACCCCCTGAATCCAAAAAAAACATTTTTGGAAACATGTCCGTGTGTGTGTGTGTGTCTGTGAACAGCATAACTCAGAAACGAACAGTCGGATAAACACCAAACTTGGTATTTAGGTTCAGTATCTTCCAGAGATGCGACACGAAGGTTTTCAAGAAAATCCCCCCACCCCAGATTACTCTTTACATGGAACATTTTTCGAAAATTTTAATTTTCTCAAAAATGGCTCTAACGATTTTGATTAAAATATCATATATTTAAGATACTTTCATGACAAATTTTCAGGGAATGTCTCCAAAAGTATTCTTCATTGTGAATGACTTTTGCATAACTGGTAAATCATAAGAGATAGACAAAATTTTACTACAAAAAAAAAAAAAAAATGTAGATCGCATTAAAATACACAATTCATGTCATATACATTTTTTTTGTTGGGTGAACCATTTTTGAGATATTGCTTGTTATTCCCTTAAATTTTCCAATACTTATACTTTTTCTCAAATTGAAATTCGTTATTCATTTTTTTTTGTTTTGTCCTGATAATGCAAAGAGAATGGAATGCTCCACATAGCAACCAGCTATTAAAATATTTGGCTATCGCTTAAAGCCTAGCAATTCCCCTTGCATCTACAAGAAAATTAGCAATAAGATTAACATCTCGATATCTCGATTAACATGAAGCATATGGAGAATAAGCGTTTGTAAAAATAGTTTGTACAAGAGTAGAGAAAGTCATGTGAGTGTAACACATCAGATTTTTTGATAAGCAAGGCATTGTAGTTAAAGAACGTACTTTACTGCTGATTACTATTGTAAAGTATTGATGGGACCATTAAAGAGGAAAATTGCCAAGAGAAGACCAAACCTTGCTCAAATTGGATGGATCCTTCACGATAATGTGCCCACTCATGATGCCATGAAGACTCAAGAAACAGTCACAGAGTTAGGCACTGAGGTGATGCCACATCCACCTTGTTCACTGGACCTAGCACCATGTGAGTTCTACCTATTTCTTACAGTGTAAAAAGAGCTTCATGGTTGTCATTTTCATAATAATTGTGAGTTAAACCATACAATTTCATGTATACTCAACAGACTATACAAAAGGGGTTTTAGAGAGTGTTTTGAACAGTATTTTTTTTATGGATGCTCTTTAACTGCTATGGTCCTTAGCATCCCATTCTATATTGGGCATGAAAGAGCACAAATTTTCTGGAATGCAATTATTTTCCTCCTTTCATTGCTTAAAATTGTTACGATCAGTTATCCAAAAAATGCTTATCCAAAATGGCTCTGCTCCCTTTAGTTAAGTTAAGCAGGGTTCTATTCTATGTATGAGGGCAATCCCAGAAGTACCCGACCTGATGTATATATAGTGGTTGTTGTTTCAAACAAATGCCTATGATAGAAAGTACCAACCTTATAAAGCTTAAGTTTGAAGTTTGATGATGCTACGCTGTTTAGTAATTGTTTGGCAGCCATTAATAGTGAACTCTCTCAGTGAATTTGTAAACATGGATAAAACTGGCCATTGTTATGTGATACAATACTTTCATTTGAAAGGTCTTACTCCAACTAATATTAAAGCTGAGCTAGATTCTACTCTGGGGGAGTCTGCTCCTTCGTTTACAACAGTAAAATATTGGGTGGCAGAGTTTAAGTGAGGCCGTATGAGCTGCCAAGACGAACATCGCAGTGGTCAAGCAAATGAAGTAACCACGTCAGAAATTGTGAAGAAAATCCATAAAAGGTATTGGATGACCATCAACTGAAAGTGTGCAAGCTAGCAGATGTCTTAGGCATTTCAAAAAGTGTTGTACATCACATACTAACTGAAAATTTAGACATGAGAAAGCTGTGCGCAAGATGGATGCTGCGTTTACTCACAATGGAACAAAAGCAGCATCATGAGGATGTTTCAGTTGATTGTTTGGCGATGTTTCGCTGCAGTAAAGCCGAGCTTTTGTGTCGATTCATAACCATGGATGATACATGGGTCCATCATTTCACACATGAGACGAAGGAACAGCCAAAACAGTGGATTGAAAAGGGAGAATTGGCTCCAAAGAAGGCAAAGACAGTTCCATCTGCAGGCAAGGTCATGGCGCCAGTTTTTTGGGATGCGCATGGGATAATTTTCATCGATTATCTTCTCGAAGGAAAAGCAATCAATGGCAAGTATTATGCAAACTTATTGCAGCATTTGAATGATGAAATCAAGAAAAAATGACCGCATTTAGCGAAAAAGTAAGTCTTGTTTCATCAAGACAATACACCAGTTCACACATCCAATATCACCATGGTCAAAATCAATGAGATAAATTTTGAATTGCTTCCTCATGCACTCAGACTTAGGCCCCTCTGTTTATTTTCTGTTTCCAAAGTTGAAGAAATACTCAATGGTTCTCACTATAAACAGGGTATTGAAGCTATTGAGCATCGCTGGGAAAAGTGTATCAAGCTGAAAGGAGACTATGTAGAGAAATAAAGATGTTTTTTCCCAAAATTGTTGTGTTTTCTTTGTTAGGTCGGGTACTTCTGGGACAGCCCTCATATTTCAATAAGTAATAACACGTATATCTTAAATTTTCAATGAATGGCGTATGAAGTCTTCTTCATTCTGAATGAATTTTGTTTATTGATTCACCTAATAGTGTTTAGCTATGAAGCCCAGGACTTAAGTACTTATGAGACTAAGTTGTCATTGAGGTATGTTATCTGAAAATGTATTTGAGAATGCGTTGTGGTTTACTGGGAAAAGTGTGAGTCAGTTGGAAATTTAATACTGGCCTGGCATGTTGCCAGGGTAGATCAGTTGATTAGGGTGACAGCATGGAAATCCAAAAATCTAGATATGGCATTGAATTTTTCTCTCTGATTCTACCTTTCCAAACTTTTTTTATACTTTTGTATACTATAAAAAAGTTAAACAAAGTAGATAGACAACAACTTACCACACAAAAATGCAGATGTGATAAAATAGCAATTTGTGTGAAATTCACTTTTTGGTGGTATTAAATGTTTCCAACATTGTTTTGAAGGATAATCTACGGTATATGAATAGGAGCCACATTCATTATACACACACATCTACAGGATTATCTTTATTACTTTCATAACATTATTAAAATTAAGGAACACTACTGGACGCTGTTGTTAGCATATTTAATTATATTTTGTCACTTTTATTCCAAAGTAACATGTTACACATGCATCCAACCTGAAGCATTATGAGAGCTTTGCTTGTGTTGTGCTTCTGGTGCCAACATTGATGGCCCTAAGCTGCAAAGTGTAACCGAGGGATATTTTTTTATAAGTAGGGTAGTAGAGTAATTGCAAACTGCAGAGCAACAACAGGGCATAGCTGTAGGATCTGTGAGGCTAAACCCCAGTAATCCATGATTGCGTACATATGGCGATAATGATTTAGCCACATTTTGTCTTCTTTGGTTGGCAATATGACTTCATCCCGGCAACAACTCCTGCATAAAACAAATTACCATTCTCTAGTGACACTTCTGGATATTAAAACATCTTGTTTTCATAAGTATTTACACTGCATTATGCTCCTACTCACATACTGTACTAGTGTCATTTGAATTTTTAATACTTTCACATTTTCCTGAAGTGTTAGGGCAACATTCATTTGTTTCCTATGATTTCATGAAAAATTATAACATTTAAAAACGGGCATATGCTACCCACTTTTCAAAGATTTGACTTTTGCTTCAGCCACCTGTCTACCCCTTGTATGTTGTCCTCTGTGGTTTACGGCTACCATACTAGCCTCTAGTTTCTGAGGTCATGGGTTCAAACCTAGCATAGGGTGATGGACTTTTTTGGGTGTTTCCTTAGCATGGCTTCCTTCAGAAGGCAAGTAAAGCTGGTGGTCCTGTGTCATAGATTTACAGCACTTAAAAGAACCTCAAGCCTGATAACGAGGCCCCTGAGCAAACTTTCTGATTTTTCATGCCCAATATGGAGTAGGACACTAAGAACCATAGTAGTATAGGGTGATCATAAATAAAATACATTTTAATTTGACCCCTTGTAGTATAGTATAGTATTTATTGTGCTAAGAGTTTTACAAATGTGATTGTCTACTGCACTTTGACCCTGGTCACTCATTCATTAGACAGTCACTACAGTTTATTTACATTTTACAATTTCTTGTCAATAAATTATCTTGCTCCTTTTTTTTCAGTTTTTTTCATGTCCCATTTCCACTTGTTTTTCACTTTTCATTTATTGATTACTTAACCATCACACATTCACTATAGTTTTCCATTCAAGGTAAGATGCACTACCTCTTACTTTTCTCTTTCCACTGTCCAAAGCCATTTATTTTTTACTTTACACAAAAACTGTCCAATGCTTCTAGAGTCCTTACATATCATTTCAATCATAAGTGTATTTCTATACCCCTTCAACCACTTCTTATTAAAAAATTCTTTTCTCCAATTTTCTGTTCCTTGGCACTTAAATACTATGTGTTCAATGTCTTCATTACCACCACATATCGGACAATGGTTCTGAGGAATACCCTGTCTTAACCCTCTTAGCCTCCATGCTCCGGTTCTTACCCATGCAATAGATTCTCTCTCTTCTTTATTTACTATGTCTATATATTTTTCCCTACCCCATGTATTTTTCATTAGCCTATAATAAACTAATTAGCTCTTTTCGGCAATCTCACTGAACATGTTTTGTATTTCTATATCTTCCAGTCTTTTCCTCGCCTTTTTCCAAAACTTTTTCACGTTATTTTCTCTCCTTCATGGAGAAGGACCCCTTGTATCTACAACAAAATGTGCAATGAAACCATTTCTGCAACGGTTTATCTCAGTTAACACTAAATAAACAAACAAAAAGAAAAAAAAAAAAGCTTTTGTAAGTTTAGGAAGAGGCATAAAAATAAATGATGGTATGTAGAGAAATTTATGTGAAAGGAACACATCAAATTTTTATAACATACTGGGAACAGTTACAGGAAGACTGTTCCCTGGGAATAGGGAACAGGAAAATGAAGAAAATTTCTTTGTCTTGTATCCCATTTATTTTTCTTTAGAAGTTATACAAACAACATTTAACAGCTTTTAATTCTATAAATACTGATTTGTGTTTGTATATAACATTCAAGTTCAGCACCAAGTATGCATAGTCAGAGATAATGTTTTTTTTTATCCATTTAAACATATCTGCAGCAACATGAAAAGATAGATTCATATTTGAATTACATCATTTGATGTCAACATTTACTTAGAAATAGAATTCTGTTACACCATCTCTCTATCTATTCATAAATATCTTTTAATGTTATAAATATATAGATTTTTTTGTTTCATTTGCTCATAATAGCATTCATTGCAGCCCAAATGTATAGTTTGTTCTATTATTCAACAACAATCCACGTCACATAAAGTTGATATGTTTCTGATATGTATTGTAACACGCAGATTCATTGAATCTTTGTCTTTTTTTGTTTTATAGGAATGCAGAGTACAATGATACTTTGTAATGTTTCTTAGCAGTTTTTGTATACAGGATATATCTCTTGCCCTTGCTTTTGAAGTGTAGATTACAACATATTTAATGGAATGACAGTGGAATTTAGAGTAAGTGCAAATGTAGCTGACAGGACATGGAGACTTAAGTCCCTTATTCCAAAGCATAGAGTTCAAGTTTAAATACCACAGCAGACAGTTTATTAATCTTTCTCCTTTTTTATTTTATTTCAAGTTAAACTAAAATCAACAATTAAGGATTATTTCACCAGATGCATTTAATTTTTAAGATTCTTTAAATTTGTGTTCAGTGATATTTAAGGACACTCAATAATGAACTATTGACAAAAATTATATTTAAAAAAAAAAGGCGGTTTTTACTTTTCCTAGCACCTACCTAGTGAGGTGCTAGATGTGTAATATTGTATTCCACGCAAAAATCATGAAATACATGCTTTGAGGTCCCCTAAATAAAAAAGGCTTGTGTGTCCGCTTGTGCTTGAACAGTATAAGTCAAAAACAAAGAGTTGGATGAATACCAACTATAATACTTTTTATTATAATATGACAAAATATTTTATAACAATTCTTCACTTATCTTTTTTAAAATATAAATTTAAAATAAACAGAAGGAGTTGATAAATCAGCTGTGACAGATCATTTTTGATCATTTAATCATTAAATAAATCCAGAAGTTAAATTATTAAAACATTTAAACAGACCCAGAGATTTAATGGTGTGGTAGAAAATATTTATTTAGAAGAATAAAGATCGCGCAATGAATTTTTAAATACCAACAATTGATTCTGTCAACAAATTTGTTTTACTTCCAGTGGGTGGCAATGCCATAGCAAACAATCCATCACCAAGCTGTTGATTTTAAATTTATATTTTTAAAAAGATAAGTGAAAAATTGTTACAAAATCTTTACTGTCATATTATAATATTTTTGTTTGTTTTATTGTCACTAACCTCATTTTTACATGCTACCAAACTTGGTATTTAAGTTCAGCATTTGTGATACTCAAAAGATTTTCAAGAAAGTCACCCCACTCCAAACTACTGTTTACATGAAACATTTTTTATTACTTTTGATTTTCTCAAAAATGGCTGTAATAATTTTGATTAAATATTGTGTATTTAATATACCTATTTATGTGATAATTAAATGTTTATCTTGAATTTTCTGCAAATAGCCTGTGAAGTTCTCTTCATTCTGAATGAAATTAGTAAAAAACTTACTACACAAACAATGGAGATTTTTTTTAAAACATAGAACATAGAATTTATGTGTAATACATATTTAGTGGCATTAACCTTTTTCAAGATATTCGTTGTTATTGGTTTGAATTTTCAAATATTTTATACTTATTTATTTGCAGTGTAGTGGCAGCTCGTGACCTTTTAAGTTGGAGGAGCTGCAATAGTTTTCATAGTTACAGTCTAGCTATATAAATAGCTTTCCTACTAATAGATGCCTGGGACATTATTCCGTAATCGGGTAGGAGGATTATTCCGTATGCGGGTAGGAGGTGTGAAATATTAAGAAACTTATGGAATCTGGGTTTCAACATTTTAACATCGAGGGCCCTAAGCCTTAAGGTGTAGCCGAAGGATTGAGGAACCTCAGCGTCAAAGTGTAGCTGAGGGATGTTTTGTAGAAGGAGAGGAGTGTAGCAATGACAGAGCATAGCTGAGGGATCTGCACATCTAAACTCGAATGAGAACCCAGGAGACTTCACAATCAACTCTACATATTAAAAAAATACCTGATCCGTAAGTTTCTTAACATTTCATACCTCCTATCCGCATAAGAAATAATCCTCCTACCTGCATACGGAATAATCTCCGATGCCTGCATTAGATTTGAATTGGGCGTAGGCCAACCTCTTAATTTCACCTCATTCTTTTCCGCAAGGGCAGGATGACAAAAGTTAATACTTTGAACTCAGATACACTCATGATTACTCTCTCTATACATTTTCTACAATGTATACTCGAATGAAGCATTCGACTATACCGGTCACTGGAAAGGCACGGCACAGAAAAATGGCATTGAAAGCTTCCTTTAATGTTACAGTCTGATGTGCACTATAAAAAGGATTCTTTAATATTAAGGGAGGTTGATAAAGAAAACTTTATATCAGTAAAAACTAAAATATGCGAAAATGCAATACTTAGTTCATTCTAAACGCTAGAATTTTATAATCTAACAATGAAATAATGAAAAATAAGTATGTACGAGCCCACTAGACTGATGAAAACACTGGATCTATTTCACATAGTGCTATGGAAACAGTAATGCGAGGGACTGACAGAGGGTGGCAGTGCCATCACCAGACACCAGGTCAAAACATCACTGGCCAGAGCTGCAAGCACTTGTAGAACATAAATGGTGCCCTCTGGCTCTACCATTTGTTTTTCCTGATGTCCCAGAAAGACTATATTTTCAAGACCAGCATGTAGTGAGTTGCTTTTAAACATCTGACTACTGATTTGGTTTCCTCTAACACCTTGTACTTACAATGAAATGTGTATTGTAACTATTTCTGCAAATGTTTATCTGGATTAACATGAATTAGATAGAAAAATATGGTTTTGTAAGCATAGTTCATAGAGGTAATATAAAAATTGATGATAGAGGGTTAGAGAAACTCATATGAGTGTAATGCATTAGACTTATAGTGTGTCATTAACCTTTAGAAGATATTCATTGCTATTGGTTTGGATTTTAACATACTTTTATCTTATATTTTATGAAGTGCTAAGTCATCATTCTTGTATCTCTCATGATGTCATGCAAAGAACATGGAATTTGAAAGTCAGCACATAGCGACTTCATTTTTAAAGACTTGACTATGGCTTCAGCCTCCTGTACCTACAATGAAATGTGCAATGAAACATTTTTGTAAACGTTTATTTTGATTAACATGAAGTAGAGAGAAAAATGAGCTTTTGAAAGAATAGTTTGTGGAAAAGGTATCAAACTATATGATAGTGGGCAGAGAAGGTAATATGGATTAGATTGGAGTGGATTGGTTACAGAGGGAACTCGGCACTGATCCACATAGGGGGTACTGTACCTATGCCCCACAAGGGGGCATCCCTGGGAGGGAGGATGAGGTGAGAGGAAACACCAGGCGGCCGGAACCATGAGTGACAGCACAGGAATGGCAAGGTCCCTAAGTTTCCAGATAGAGACCCCCCCATTAGACGGACAGGCAGACTGGGGACCTCACCCCACACAGAGGGGGTCCCAATGCCCCTCAAGGAGCATACCCCAGCAGCCAGCTGAAAGCCGAGGGATGGAGTCACAAAGAACATCCTTTTCCCCTGCCACACTGCACCGAAACACCATTGCCGACACTTCCAATCCTGAAAGAGTGATGAAAGATGAAGTGAAATGAGAATGGAGATGAAATGGAGGGACAGGAAATTCAGGGGATGTAAGAATCCTTCCCAGGATTCACCAGGCAATCCCGGAAAACCTCCGAAAAAACCCATGGGTCAAGAATGTCAGCCATGGGAATCAAACCCATGACCTTCCAAATGCGGGCCACATACATAACTGCCTGAGCTATCCTGCTCGGTGAAGGTAATATGAATATAGATCACAGTTTTGTGAATGTTTTATAACTATATTGTATTGTTTTAATTGCTTTTACTTAAATAACTGGAGTTAATCTTGCTTTTTTTTTATAATTTCTAGAAGTCACTCATTTATTTTAAGAGAATTAGAAAAATGTTCTTATGAGAGCTAGAAACTTAAATTTATGGAACTCTCTTTGTACATATGGTCTGTTTTTAGTTAAGTAGTATAAAAAATATGCGTTGATGAGGAATGAACCTGTGACATGCTGTTTGGAGAGCAGTGAAATGTGAAACTGCCTCAACAAGTGATGATACACATATTCATAAAAGAGCAGACACTGTAATAAACAGGTGCAAGAGATACACCCTGTGTAATTATATGTTCAGGTATTCTTTATAACATGGAACAAAATTATGTAGTAAACTTTCTCTGCATTAAGCACAGTTTTCATGTTCATTCCGAAATAATGCAGATACAAATGAACAATTTAAGAATACCTGCAAGACAGTCATCAACAGTGAAATTACAGAAATACATAATTCAAACAAAAGCTTTTGAGTTATCTTAAAGTGCAAAATTCAACCCAGACGTTACTAATGAAAACCAGTAACATTTTGCATGGTATATCGTCGGCATAACTTCTGAAATTCTGCTAATTTATTTGCACCTAGAGCTTACCACTTATTTACTAGTTCACAGTGTAGGAACCAATTAAAACAGGATGTAGAAAAATTTACTCACTCCTTTCTAGGACTATATTTTCCATTTTCAGCTTCTAAGAACATCAAAAGCTAGTATAGTTTAGCACTATTACTATTTTTGTAGAACTATAAATAAGCTTACAGTACAATGCGAGCATGTAATTTTTCTTTCTTTTAATGATTATATATTGTTAAATTCTAACTTCTACTTTGAATGGACAAGAGTCACTGTGCGGGCGCCCACATTGTCATTTTTTTTCTATAAAAAATGTCATGTGGGACGAAAACAATGAAATATAGATTAAGTAACAGAGTTGTACAACAATGTGGAAAGTTTTGCATAAAAAAGACAAAAAGTATTAATCATATCTATGATAGCTGCATTAATATCTGCATTAATGTGCTGGAAGGTACACATACAAAAACAACACATATATTTTGAAAGTGCGTTAAGAATTAGTTATTTTATTGTTAACTCTTTTAGAGTTTGAGATCTTGGATTTTTCTTCTGGAAAAATATACTTCTTATACTCTTTGCAAGTACCTAAGATACAGGAATATTAGAATTAACTAAAAAATTGGATATTGAGAGCTCACTGGAAATACAGGTTTTGAGGTATCCTAAACAACTCCCTCCCTCCAAAAAAGTAATAATGAATGTATTACTTTCTCTACTACGTATAGTAAGTAGGGGAAGTATTGCATTCCACCCAAAAATTCGATACCGAGATTTCACCGGAAATATATGTTTTGAGACCTCCTGAATCCAAAAAAAGCATTTTTGGAAACATGTCCGTGTGTGTGTCTGTGTGTGTGTGTGTCTGTGTGTCTGTGAACAGCATAACTCAAAAACGAACAGTCGGATAAGCACCAAACTTGGTATTTAGGCTCAGTATCTTCCAGAGATGCGACACGAAGGTTTTCAAGAAAATCCCCCCACCCCAGACTACCCTTTACATGGAAGATTTTTCGAAAATTTTAATTTTCTCAAAAATGGCTCTAACGATTTTGATGAAAATATCATATGTTTAAGATAATGTCATGAGAAATGAAATGTATATCTTGAATTTTCTGGGAATGTCTCCAAAAGTATTCTTCATTGTGAACGACTTTTGCATAACTGGTAAACCATAAGAGATAGACAAAATTTTACTACACAAAAAATGTAGATCGCGTTAAAATACACAACTTATGTCATATACATTTCTTTTGTTAAGTGAACCGTTTTCGAGATATTGCTTGTTATTCCCTTAAATTTTCCAATACTTATACTTTTTCTCAAATTCGTTATTCATATTTTTTATGTCCTGGACATGCAAAGAGAATGGAATGCGCCACATAGCAACCAGCGTTAAAATATTTGACTATCGCTTAAAAGCTACCATATTTCCCTTGCATCTACAAGAAAATTACCAATAAGATTGACATCTCGATATCTCGATTAACATGAAGCATATGGAGAATAAGCGTTCGTAAAATTAGATTGTACAAGAGTAGAGAAAGTCATGTGAGTGTAACACATCAGATTTTTTTTACTTTCTTATGTAGCACCTGCTCACTTTGCTCCCAGAAAGGGAATGCATGCAAGCGGGTTTGCTTTTGTCGGTTCAGATTGCCAGGTAACAAAAAATGAAATGCAGGGAGAGAAGTTAACATCTCAGTAATAAACATATGAAGAAGCTCTCACTTATGTCGCCTATGGATGTTGAATTATTTCCTACAATTCATAATGCTAAGATTGCATAACATTTTGTATCCAACTCATGGATAATCCTAGTATGGCACTTGTGAAAATTTTGTGCACTCACTTCCATTTATGTCATCACTGCAGATTCAGGCGGCATTCTACTGGCCTTCACAGGTGGAGAGCGTATAACAAGGAGGAGGTGTATGTATCGGTTTACCTTTTCATACATGCAGTGGCATCTTGGTTTACGTGCACATTTCTCGATTATTCACATATGAATATATAACTTTAAGCAACATCTTTACTAATCATCATTTATAATAACCATTTTAAAATATGTAGCTAAATAAAACCCTGTTTTGCACAATATCTCCACAAAAAAATCTTTTTTAAATGGCAACATAATGTAAAATTGAAATACATTATACTTTTTTACTCTCAAAGAGGATACATTTACTAGGCATTATTTTAATAATCTGTCCAGGCAAATGCTGCATGACATTGCCCCAGCAAAGTCTTCAAATGGCAAATTGGCTTCCCACATACCTACAATTCTTCCATGATGCACCTCCGAAATATTTTCATACATCACGTGAGCTACAGTTAACATACACCACTGCTTGGTCAAACAACAAAGATAGAACTCTCCAGACACATCCGTCCCTACTATGTTCATGCCCACTGAGAAGGTTGGTAAAATGCCTCAAGAAGCTATGGTGATGGCATAAATGGAAGTGAGTGTACCTACTATCATTTGTGTGACAAACATTCACTCATACCATAGTCATAAGGATATCCACAGTTATTATGTCTTACAATTGCAAAGTAAAAACAAATACCCAGCAACTTAATATTTTACCAGTTTACCCTGTTAGCAACCACAAGCCCAAAGCAGTTCTGTATAGAGCCAAATACTAATTTAGTTTTTATATATTTGTAACATGGATTTCTAACAATTCTCTTATAAGCCCTAGTATATCAAAAGTACTTTTTATTTTAAGTATTTTATTTTGGGTTATTTTGTATTCATGCCATTTAATGTGAGATTCCTATGGAAATATAAGTTTTGAGGCCCCAGGAATAAAAAGCATTTTTAAAGAAAGTTCCGTGCTGCATGTGTGTCTGTGAACAGCTTAAAATGTGAAGTCAGATAATCGGATAGATACCAAAATTGGTATTTAATTTCAACATCTTCCAAGGATGCAATACAAGTATTTTCAAAAAAAACCTCCAATCTAAACTACTCTTTACACAGAACATTTTTTGTTATGCTTTTATTTTCTCAAAAGTGCGTATACCGATTGTGATTAAAATTCCAATTATTTAAGAAATTTGTGTAACAAATAAAATGTATATTTAGGAAGTTGTGAAGTTCTCTTCATCTGTTTGAACTTTTCTATACTTTTGTGTAACTGGTAAATCGTAAGAGATAGGCAAAAGCTACAACACAAAAGATGTACATATTGTTAAAACATATTGTTTATGTATAATAAATATTTTGTGACACTAACCATTTCCAAGATATTGGTTTTTTGGCTTGAAGTTTTGAATACTTGATACTTCTTTAAGTGCTTAAGTCATTAGTTTGTTTCTCATGACCCTGCAAAGAGTGGAATATCAAAGTGATCTGCCTTCTAAGATGTCAAACATTCATCCTAGTTAACATGATATGGATAGAAGAATAAGCTTTTGTAAGAATTGTTTGTAGAGGAGGGGATAGAGAAAGTAATGTGAATGTTAACACCTCATATATTTTACTGTTATTTTATTCACCTATTTTCAAAAGTTTCAGCCTCTTTAATTTCAAAGGTATTGATTCAATTTTTGCATACTCTTTATATAATTACTAAAGTCTCTAGAATTGTAAATTTAAAAATTTTGAAAGATGTAGATAAACTAAATTGTTGAATAAATTATTACTATTCTTTTCTAAATTTTTTTTATTCCAAGCTACTTTTCAACCTGTTACTTTTTAGTAAAAAATAATCTTTATGTTTTAGGAACTTAATATGTTTTGAACTTAGAATTTTTTATTTCTTGCAAAATATAAACACGTCCCAAGTTGAAATTAATCTCTCTACATACTAATAAACTGCGTTAAAATGGCTGTTCTGATGAGTGTTAAAATGGTAGGGGAGCTTCAAATTGTTTGTATCAAATTTCTAATACGCCAAGAAACAAATTTAAAATCAAAAACAAAACATTTTTGTCTTTTGGGAGCAGGTACACTTTCCTTTGAAAACTGAAGAAATTTTACTTTGTTGCAGTCCAGAAAATGAGTTGTGAACAAGAAATGAGTTATGACAGTCTCTTGAACAAAGAAAAATCTGATGTTTTACATTCACATGACTTTCTGTTTATTAGTGGGTGTACAAATTATTTTTACAAAAGTTTATTTTTCTACTTCATTTTAATCAAAATAAACCTTTGGCAAATAGCTGCATTACACATTCCATTATACTTACAAAGGGAACAGCGATAATCAAATGTTTTAGAACTGGACGCTATATGCTGGCCTTAAAATTCCATACTCTTTCCATGACATCATAGAAACGACAGAAAGTCGAAAGGACTTTAAAAGGGATGACTTAAATATTGAATGATTCGAACCATTAATAATGGTTTATACCACAAAAAAGTTATTTGAAATAAATTGTATTTTAAAGAGATCTACATGTTTTGTGTATACATCTTATTTGTCATGTAAATATCTTTAATATATGGCATTTTAATCAAAATTGTTAGAACCATTTTTCGGAACATCAAAAATTATGAAAAATGTTCCATGTAAAGGGTAGTTTGGGGTGGGAGGATTTTCTTGGTAATCCTTGTGTTGCATCTTTGGAAGGTACTGAACCTAAATACCATGTTTTGTATTTATCCGACATTTAGTTTTTGAGTTATGCTGTTCAAAAGCACACACATACATGTGCTGTTTTGTATCCAAAATGTACTTCTGGTGAAATCTCAGTATTGAATTTTTGGTTGGAATGCAATAGTTCCTCTACTTACTATATGTAAGTAGTAGAGAAAGTAAAAAATTGTATTAACTAAGTTTTAAAAATAACACAGTAATATGTACGTCTTTTAAATGCAAAACTTCAGTTTTACTAATGCTAGCATATTAATACAGCTTTATCAATAGAGTGTAAGTGACATGTGCAGAAATGCTTTTTGTTTATTGTGCATTATTGTATTCCATGTACCTACTAATCTCAGTTTCTACATGCACAGACAAACATTCATATACACAGACTTGAAACACTGGTTCTGTAACATTACAACATATGCTGCTGTACAATTAGGTAAATGAAAAAAAATCAAGAGCTTTGTAAAATCTACTGGACATTCTATAGCTCCTTAAGGGGAGACTAAATGGCAAAAAGTGACATTTAACATTTTTTTGTGCAGTCTTATTAGTTGACATTTCTTGTTTAATTTCATGTATATTTTATCACTGTAGGCACACTACTTATATTTTAAGTGTATTTTTAAAAGTGATACTGCATTCTGCCACCTAGTACTGTGAATTCTGCACCACTTCAGAAGAGAAATCACAACTTTGGAGCAGAGTGGTAAACTTAAGCCCATCTCTTAGGAGAAGTTTTACTCTACATATTGGTATGCAAGTTTGTTTTCTCCATTTTTGCTTTGAACAGCTTTTCCTGTGAATAACATCTGATGTAAATGACCCATTTTCCCAGAAAATATTGAAAATAGCTAAATTAAATTTTAGGAAGATAAAAGCAACCTCTAAGTCCTGTTGTAGATTTACTTTGGTGTTAATAACATGGTTAGTTACTTATAAAAAAACAAATTGTTGACAAATTTTAATCAAAAGATGTTATAATAAGTGCGAAGGCTTTCGTGGCCGGAGTTAATCGATAAAATATTAAAATCTTCCGAGCTGAAAGGCCAACAGTCATTAAGCTCCCCAGGGTGTTACCTTCTTGAAGATGGCAACCAAAGAGTTGACCGAAACGTTGGGTGTAAATAATTTGACCCCAGGCCTTTCAGCCCGGAAGATTTCTATATTTTATTGAAAAGATGTTATAGTTGAGAAAAAATCTTAACTTCCTTAATAAACAAAAGTAGGTCAATGAACTTAAAAGGCAGTAAAAATTTTCAGTCTAATATATTAAATAGTTTCTGAGATGATGGGTCATGGAGTTAGCAGAGTTAACGTTGGCAGGATAGGGCTTTTAATCTCCCCTTAAAGCAAAACAAGGCTGTATCTTTGAACTTTATGCATTTTAGTGTATTTAGGCCGCTTTAGAGGTGACAAACAATAATTGACCAACAAAGCCCCATTGTACATAACACTCAGCAATTTGTCTCATATGGCATAAATCAGCTCTTTCAATGAACAATTCTTATTAACATACACAATTTAAGAAAATAGCCATCATTTGTGCTTTTTATTCTTATACATTAATCTGTGTTATCCTTAATCATGCTGTAATCAAAATGAGCTCTTCAATTAATAATAACAATAACAGGGCCTGGATTTTGCACATTTTAAAATATAGCTGCGACATAATTTAATTAACCTCAAATACATGGTCTAGCATAACACTAAAAATAAATTATGAATATCTCTGTGGTCTGATGGTTAGGATGCTAGCCTCCAGTTCCAGAGTTCCTAGATTTGCTTCCTGGCTGGAGAGGGGAATTTTTATTTATGAGAGTCATTCTGAACATTTTGAGAGTGGACAAGAATGAGCTATGACATTTTAGTGCAGGTTTTTCCTAGCTTTATATGATATGATATCTTTATTGAGTGTTGAGCTAATACATTTGGGCATGATCAGCGTCGAGCCCTGGCTCCTATTGCCGATCATACCCAAGCTTCCACATTTACAAAACATGTGTGTTGAGTTAGCTTCATATCGTTAAGTTTCTCATTTAAAGTCACTATACTGCTTAGTGTTCTCCTATTCCCATCTCCTTCCCTTGCTTCCTCCGATCGTCTTTGAGACTCCACTATCAGCGGGAAATGGGAACTTTAGATGCAATTTAGAGAGTGTTTATTTGTACCCCGTACTGATCGTCCATAACAACACTTGCTTGTTCATATTAAGAAATGTAACTCTCCCTACTAGTCCTCTCTGTGTTTACCGTCCTTTACATCTAAATCATTCACTTCATGATTTCATATAAATCTATCACTTGCTTATCAATACACTTGTCTTCACTTTGTCTAATTTGTTCCCTTCTATTCATTCTATAGTCACTCTCCCTCCCTATTCTATTTACTCCCCCATTATTACTACTGCTTCTGTTTTCCCATACTTCTTACAGAGCCTGTACTATTTCTATACGTATGGCACACTTTCCTACTCCATAAATCTATTTCTGTTGGCTCCCTTAACGGTCCCGCTTTGTTTCTGTCCAAAATCCGTAAACTCCCATTGGGTGTCAACACAAAGCTTTATATATACAAGGTGGTATCCAAAATTTTTGGGACTGGTGCTGCCATGTCGACAGAGTTTTTTTATGCTAGGTGGCAATGCTAGCACATTTGAAGAATGAGTCTTTAAAGTTTCACGCAGCTGGGTAGATGTGTTGAGTGTTCTATAGTACTTTTCATGATACTCTGTGTGTAGTGTGTGGCAGTTTTACGATGGATCAAGATTATAACAGAGAGTCTGCATCAAATTCTGTGCAAATCTCAGGAAAAATGCTACGGAGACCCTTGCAATGGTTCAACAAGTGTTTGGGGAACAAAGCATGAGCCGTACACATGTGTTTGAGTGGCATGCTCGGTTCAGGGCTGGCTGTACAGCTATTGAAGACGATGCTCTCAACGGTAGGCCCATCAGCTGCACAAGCTGCATGCTCCTTGTTTTCTTTGATACCAAGGGGATTGTGCACAAAGAATTCATCCCACCAAATCAAACAGTTAATTCCACGTACTACTGTGATGTTTTGTGATGGCTCTGTGAAAATGTGTGGAGATAGCGGCCTGAATTTTGGCAACAAGGGAACTGGCTGTTGCATCATGATAATGCACCATGTCACAATTCCTTGTTCAGGAGCTTTTTGACGAAAAAATAACATGATGGTTGTCCCCCACCCATCATACTCTCTTGATTTGGCACCCTGCAACTTTGCTCTATTCCCCAAACTGAAAATCAAGCTGAAAGGACGTTGATTCAACACAATTGAGAGGATTCAAGAAGAAATCTGTCTGTGCTAAATACCCTCAAAGAACATGACTTTCAGGACGCATTTGAAAAATGACAGAATCGCTGGGACCAGTGTATACGTGTGGAAGGGAACTACTTTGAGGGTGATGGTGGTCATTAGTCTCAAAGTAAGTTTTTGATCAGATGGCAGCACCAGCTCCGAATATTTTGGATACCACCGCATGTTGCTATACTAGAACTAGAGAGATCTCAAGTGAGAACATTCATGCTCTATGATATTCTATGACTCTAAAGTTGTTTTAGAAGAGAAAGGTCTTGAAGGATTGCATCGTGCATTTAGGGAACTTTATCTTTGCGATACATTATCTACCAACACCTTGCAGATTTTAGAACAGGAAGGGTTTCCCTTGAAGATGATGACCACATAGGATGGTTTGCTATGACTACGATGAATGAAAATGCGATGAAAGCAGAGTGTATGTTGCAGGAAGATCATCACTGTATATACGAGGGCTGACTGATTTTTTCCTGTAGCTTCCGTGATAGTTTCGTATCTGTAACATAAATATCTGAAAAGAGTGGGTTGGTAGGCGGCAGCACTCTTGTATTGGTAGGTTGGTAGTAATGTGTAGACCCTACGTGCATTTCGCATACCAGACAATGGAGATGATGCATTTTTTAAATTGATTATCACCGGTGATGAGTCATGGCTGCATCATTATGATCCTGAAGAAAAACAAGCCAGCACAGTGTGGAAATCGCCAGGTTCTCCAACACCAAAAAAGGCAAAAGTTGTTCCATCTGCAGGGAAAGTGATGGTGATCACATTTTTTGACTGTAATGGAATGATTTACCAGCATGCAGTTCCCCCTCACACTACTGTTAAAGCAGCATACTGCATGTCAGTATTGGCTACACTGAGGAAGCACATTGCAAAGAAACGACCAGAGCTTTCTCGGACTGGGTGGCGACTTCATCATGACAATGCATGGCCTCATGTCGCAAATCAAGTCATGCAGTTTCTGGCTCAATTCAACATTACCTGTGTACCACATCCACCTTATAGCCCCGATCTTGCACCCTGTGACTATTTTTTATTCCCATCACTAAAGGCAAAGCTTAGAGGTATTCGATTTGAGAACTCTGAAGCAGTGCTCAAGAAAAGTGAGGCGATTCTCAAGGACCTGACAAAGAATGGTCTGCAGCACTTGTTCTAGGACTGGCAGAGACGCTATAAAAAGTGCATTGATGTAGGAGGGGACTACTTTGAAAAAGATCATGTAAACATTGAATTGGAGTAATAAACATCTGTGAAAAAAAAATCAGTCTCAGTCTTTGTTGATCAGCCCTCGTACTATCAGATTCAACAAGACCTGAGTATTGGATCCTTTAAGAAAAACCTCAGGAAGTCTGCAGTCATTGCACTACTAATAGATGAGCTGGAAAAAGTACATGTGAATTGGTGGCAGAAAATATTGGACAAAATTGGATGTGTTACAGTCACATGGCTTTCTATGCCCATTATTGTTTATTTTTATTTAACTATTACAAACTATTCCTGCAAAAGCTTACTTTTCTATCTACTTCATGTTAACTGAAGTAAATCTTAGCAGAAATAGTTTCATTACACATTTTATTATAGGTACAAGGGGAATACAGAAAGCAGAATCGATAGTCAACTGTTTCTATATGCTAGCCTTGAAATTCCATACTCTTTCCATGACAGTGCAAGAAACAATTGAATAATGGCAGCACTTGGTACTGAAAAATTCTAATCACTAATAACAGACATCTCAGATATGGCTTATGCCACAGAAAAGGTTATTTGAGATAAATTGTGTGTTTTAAAGACATGTACATTTTTTGTGTAAATGTAAACCAGCTATACAAAATTCCTTCTGAATAAAGAGGGCTTCACTGGCTATTCCCAGAGAATTGAAGATTTTATTTGTCATGTAAATATCTTAAATATATGGTTTTTAACCAAAATTGTAGGAGCCATTTTTGAGAAAAGCAAAATTTTAGAAAAATGTTCCATGTAAAGGATAATTTTGGGTGAGGGAATTTTCTAGAAAATCTTTGTGTTGCATCCTTAGAAGATACTGAACTTAAATACCAAGTTTGGTATTTATTTGAGTTTACATTTTCGAGCTATGCTGTTCTCTCTCTCACACGGACCTTTCTCTAATTTTTAAATTTATTCAGAGGACCTCAAAACGTGCATTTATAATGAAATCTCCATATCAAACTTTTGGGTGGTGGAACGCAATACTTACTCTACCTACTATACGTAAACAGTAGAGAAAATAAAAATTAACGGAGGAAGATTATAAAAACATATGTAGCATCATAACTATTGAAAATGGGATATACAGATATTAAATGAAAGTTTACATTTTGGGTCTTCCCAGGAGAGGATCACCCAATAAAAGTGAGCTAAGCAAGAAGACTAACTGTTTTTTTCTTATTAGCTAGTAGTTTCATTTAAGGGACAAGACACTGTTACTGCTGGATGGTATACAAAAAAGTGTCTGCCCCCAAGTCTTCAAGTGGAGTCTTACCTCTGCCCACACCGCAATGGAAACAACTCAATTTCTGCAATAGTCAGGATTGAAGTGTTTGCCTCATCCTCCCTACAGCCCAGTTTGAGGCAGTATTTTATATCATAACATGCTGTGAATGCCAAAGTGATTGTAGTGTAAATTAATATTGTTGTATGTACAGGATTTTAGATGTTTGTTAGCCATAAGCATTGTTAGGAAATAAGTTTACACGGCCTCACTGAAACTGACAATAGAAGTGGGTAACAATAAACCGAGGGGGTGAGTTGTTTATCACTAAGAAAAGACAAACAAATGACGTCAGGGTAGTGTGCCTTTTTACTTTCTCTACTACGTATAGTAAGTAGGGGAAGTATTGCATTCCACCCAAAAATTCGATACCGAGATTTCGCCGGAAATACATGTTTTGAGACCTCCTGAATTCAAAAAAAGCATTTTTGGAAACATGTCCGTGTGTGTGTCTGTGTGTGTGTGTGTGTGTGTGTGTGTGTGAACAGCAGAACTCAAAAACGAACAGTCGGATAAACACCAAACTTGGTATTTAGGTTCAATATCTTCCAGAGATGCGACACGAAGGTTTTCAAGAAAATCCCCCCACCCCTGACTACCCTTTACATGGAACATTTTTTGAAAATTTTAATTTTTTCAAAAATGGCTCTAACGATTTTGATGAAAATATCATATGTTTAAGATAATGCCATGAGAAATGAAATGTATATATATCGAATTTTCTGGGAATGTCTCCAAAAGTATTCTTCATTGTGAACGACTTTTGCATAACTGGTAAACCATAAGAGATAGACAAAATTTTACTACACAAAAAATGTAGATCGCATTAAAATACACAACTTATGTCATATACATTTTTTTTGTTGAGTGAACCGTTTTCGAGATATTGCTTGTTATTTCCTTAAATTTTCCAATACTTATACTTTTTCTCAAATTTGTTATTCATTTTTTTATGTTCTGGACATGCAAAGAGAATGGAATGCGCCACATAGCAACCAGCGATAAAATATTTGACTATCGCTTAAAAGCAACCATATTCCCCTTGCATCTACAAGAAAATTACAAATAAGATTGACATCTCGATATCTCGATTAATATGAAGCATATGGAGAATAGGCGTTTGTAAAATTAGATTGTACAAGAGTAGAGAAAGTCATGTGAGTGTAACACATCAGATTTTTTTAGAAATGGAGGGAATATCTTCCCTAGAGTATATATGTTAGTAGTAGTGATTAGCTGACCAAAACAGATGCTAAAGTGAGCGCGATTTGGTAACCAATAGCAGCTCTATTATAATGTTTAGGCAATTTGGGGTGAAGGAGTATATATTCTTGAGCCATAAGCAAGTTTCGCACAGTTGCGAAGAATCTTTCACAAGGTGCACGTTACATGGTTCGGAAGAATCTTTCACGAGGTGCACGTCGTAAAGTTAGTTACAAAATGTGAAGTACGTGAAGTAATTGGTACACGGCAACTAAAACGACTGTAGTTACATTCGGAAATATAACAGTTTCAGTCAGGCGTGTATAAAAATTAAATATTTGAATTATTAATTAAGTGTGACGGCAATAAAAGTCTAGAAACAAGTTATTTTATCAGTGTTATCTTTTAGCAACAACTCCTTTCCGTTTACACGCCCTGCTTAGAGACACTTGCTCGACTGAGTTGTAATAGCTAGCTGGAGGACAATGAACCCAAATTTAAAATAATAAAACAAGAGGCGCCCAGTAAATAAGATAACACGAGCCATAAGAACTGCGACAAGTTCCCAAAATAAAAGAAGAAATTTATGGTCAATGATTTGAATTACCTGAAGTTACATTGGTTGCATTTAAAGAATGTACTTGCACTCTATCCAAAGAGGTGTTCTGAATTTACCAAATGGTTTGAACAGATGAGATGTAAAATTAACTGTTTTAAAGAGATCTACAGTTTTTGTATATTCCTTATGCTTTATTCAAAAAAAAATCTGATGTGTTACACTCACATGACTTTCTCTACTCTTGTACAAACTATTTTTACAAACGCTTATTCTCCATATACTTCATGTTAATCGAGATAAACATTTGCAGACTCTATCTTATTGCTAATTTTCTTGTAGATGTAAGGGGAATATATATTTACAAGGGCAATATAGAAATACAGTAGCCTTTAAGCACATACATATCTCTTAATAGCTGGTTGCTAGGTGCAGCACCATTCCCTTTTCCACAGATTAATACTCTTTGCATATCCAAGACAAAAAAATGAATAACGAATTTGAGAAAAAGTATAAGTATTGGAAAATTTAAGGAAATAACAAGCAATATCTCGAAAATGGTTCACTCAACAAATGAAATGTATATGACATAAGTTGTGTATTTTAACGCGATCTACATTTTTTGTGTAGTAAAAGTTTGTCTATCTCTTATGGTTTACCAGTTATGCAAAAGTCGTTCACAATGAAGAATACTTTTGGAGACATTCCCAGAAAATTCGAGATATACATTTCATTTCTCATGACATTACCCTAAACATATGATATTTTCATCAAAATTGTTAGAGCCATTTTTGAGAAAATTAAAAGTTTCGAAAAATCTTCCATGTAAAGGGTAGTCTGGGGTGGGGGGATTTTCTTGAAAACCTTCGTGTCGCATCTCTGGAAGATACTGAACCTAAATACCAAGTTTGGTGCTTATCCGATTGTTCGTTTTTGAGTTATGCTGTTCACAGACACACACACACACAGACAGACACACAGACACACAGACACACACACACACAGACACACACACGGACATGTTTCCAAAAATGCTTTTTTTGGATTCAGGAGGTCTCAAAACGTGTATTTCCGGTGGAATCTCGGTATCGAATTTTTGGGTGGAATGCAATACTTCCCCTACTTACTATACGTAGTAGAGAAAATAATTATACACATTTCTTTTCGAATGAAGAAGACTTCATAGCCTATTCCCAGAAAATTCAAGATATATATTTTATTTGCCATGTAAATATCTTTAATATATGGTATTTTAATTAAAATTGTTAGAGCCATTTTTGAGAAAATAAGAAATATTAAAACTTTTTCAATATAGTTTCAGGTGGGGGGATTTTCTTGAAAATCTTTGTGCTGCATCTTTGGAAGATACTGAATTTAAATAACAAGTTTTGTGTTTACTGACTTTTTATTTGTGCACGCACACACACACACATACAGAACTTTTTTTAAAAATGCTGTTTTTGGATTCAGGGGGCCTCAAAATATGTATTTGTGGTGAAATCTTGATATTACTATTTATGGGTACAATACAATACTTCTCTAGCTACTACGCACATATTAGAGAAAGTGTGTGTGTCTAATGCTCAGGATTTAGCAACAAAGCCGTTCTCCCCCTTGCTTCCCAATATTTTGAGGCAAGTCTGGATACGATTTAAGTTGTTCATAGATTACTAAATGATTTATATTCATTTCTTCTTTCTTATTGCATTACAGACAATTTGGGGATGATAGCAATCCAATTTTGTATAGTTGTTTGCTGAGGCAGTCATGTCCAGCGATAAGTTAGAACATGGCGACTGTGTTTTTGGTAGTTCAGGTATTAGTTTCAGGCTCTTTATGAATTTACCTCCTTTAGAATTTAATATATTTGTAGTTAATTTCAAGTTATAATCATTATTCATTTTCTTCTTAATGATACGTTTAACTGATTTCAGGATATTTTGGGTTGTACATTATTTTGGATTTTGGCTCCCTTTTTTACTAAGAGAAAGTAAAAGTTGCAAAATGTTTGTATTGTGAAGAGAGAAATTTGGAAAACACCACCATGTTAGTTCAAATTTTGTCTATCTCTATCCCGACCCCAAACTTTCCTTTAAATAGAGAAATTTTTATTATTTTTTATTTACTAAAAAATGCCTCTTTAACAATTTTGATAAAAATACCATATGTTTAAGATATTTACATGACTAATAAAATATGTATCTTGGATTTTCTGTGAACAGCCTGAAATATCCTATTCATTCAGAATTAATTTTGTTCAACTTTGTATATACGCAAAAGTTGCTACACTGTAGATCTCTTTAAAACACATAGTTTATTTCAAATAACGTTTAATGAGGCATCAACGATTTCTAAGATATTCGTTGTTATAGGTTTGAATTTTTTAATACTTTTGTCATTTCTTGAAGTGATGTCACCATTCAGTTACTTTACTTGATGTCATGGAAAATGTATTGAATTTCTAGACCATGATACACGGATCTGCTTTTTAAAGATCTAGTTATTGCTTCAGCCTTCCCCTTTATGTCTACAACAAAAGTATAATGAAACCATTTCTGCAAACATTTATCTCAATTAACAGGAAATAGATAGAAGTATAAGCTTTTGCATGAATAGTTTGTAGAGGCTATATAATAACAAGTGACAGTGGGTAGAGAAAGTCATATGAATTTAACACATCACTAAGAGCAGGTTTCTCGTAACATCAAATAGATTACACAATTAAATTCCAGGCCCTGATTACTATTGTCAAAATCCCCACACATAAGACATAAATATACAAGGCGTGCTTTTTAAAGTAAGTACCGTTTTAATATTTTGCTGCCGCAGCACTGCAGTCATGATTTTGAGCATGCGCAATCACTTCCTCTGTTCATTAGGAAGCAAGACATAACTGTGAATGATCGTCACTTTGTGTTTTCTTGTTGTTTGAGCATTTAAAAATGTTCAAAACAGTTGAATGACCCACTGACTGCAAAGTGAGATCAGTGATTCATTTTTTGAATGCAAGAAATGTTATGCCAGCAAACATTCATTGCAAATTGTGTGAGGTTTATAGGGTAACAAAATGAGTGACAATACCCCCCCCCCCCCCCCCACACACACACACACACACACACAGCCAAAATGCTCAAGATCTGATTGCATCATTTGGTTGGGAACAATTCCACCACCCTCCCTACAGTCTGGATTTGCCACCAAGTGATTTTCGTCTGTTTCTTCATTTGAAGAAATTCCTTGGTGGAAAACATTTCAACGATGATGTTGTGAAACAACAGTGCCTAAACTGGTGTCCTGTTACAAGTGGCTGAATAACAGCAGTGACTATGTCGAGAAGTAGTGTAAGGTAGTGAATGATAATAAAGTATTTGAGAATAATCTTCTGTTTTTTTTAAACAAAAATTATTGGTACTTACTTTAAAAATGCTCCTCATAGACAAATATGAAAACATATTTTCACAAGTGACTTTGCTGGTTTGCATAAAGCAACACATTAACCTCTAATATGTGCTTGTCTACTACACCAGGATGCTTCAAGAACATGTAGTCAGTGATTCAAACCAAGAGCAGGAACTCTGAAAGAAGCATATTATATTGCTACAAAAAGTATGCATCTCCAGCTAAAAAATTCTGGTAGCCAAATTAACAGTGAGAAAATTCTCATTTTTATGTACTGAAAGAACAAACTGTTGTAGTTTCTGAGTTCTGTCATTTTTCAAGATTTTTTTATTTTGTTAGTTTCATAATTTTTTTATGTGGTTTTCAAAATTATTTTATATGTAAGGTTTTCAGCTAATACTTAAAATTGCATGAAAATGGGTTTTGATCTGACAGAGGAGAAAATATCAAAGTCACATTTATCAACATTTTTACTGAACTTCCTCATTAATAGCTCAGATTTTACGACTTCACAAATTTTTAAGCCAAACGTTGGAGAGACTATCAGATATCATATAAAAAATTGGTCAGTTAAATGTTTCTGAAATAATGTTGTAAAAAACACACATAAAAAGTTGAAAAATTGATGCAATTTTCAAAAAATTCTGAACTTAATAACTTAAAAATCTGGAGAAATATCAGAACAATGTGTTATTTTTACATATGAATACCAATAACTTGCAACTTTTCAAGCAATTTACCCTCCACACGAGTCATATACTTATTGAAAGTCGACAAAAATGGCAGCTGTGTCCTCTTGACGATTGAATGCTTCCTTTATGTTCTAATTGTTATGTTGTTCATCTATTGAATGGTTTTCTCTGAAACCAGCTTGTTTAGGTATTATTAGATTATGAGGTTTTATATACCAGGTTAATCTTGCAGACCCATGCATTCCATGACTTTACTGATAACACAGTGAGAGAAATTGGGCAATAATTGTTATTTACTTGTTTATTTTTCTTCAGAATTGGGATTATGATTGCCTTCTTCCATTCTGCCGGAACTGAAGTTCTAGCAAAACATAATAATTTTGAGATGACAATGAAATTTAGAATGCATAAATTGTTCAGCACAGTAAATGTACAAATATTACATGTAAAATAAATGGGAATTCTGTTTTATAAGAATCCTTGAAGACCTGGTAGTACTGCTTCTTTCTGTCACACATGCTGTAATTCTTCCTAGTACCACAATAAGCATTTATTAAGGCAAAAAACACCATCCTAGGCTATACACAGATTTCTAGTCCATATTTTAATCTTCATAACATGAAGTATGAACAAAATCTGTCACAAAAATAGGAAATGCACATCCTGCAGCCATGGGATGCCAACAGCATAAACAATTTACATGACGGAGCTGACTTTAAAACTTTAAGTCTGAACGTCATGCATTTTATTGCAGCCCAGTGAAGGGGGAGCATGATTGTGATGAAGGATAGACACACAGATAAGCTCTGGCATATCATAGCACCGTATACCAACTACTACTTATGATACATTCAGTCTGTAATCTAAAGTTACAATATAATGCAATAGAATTTAATATTTTATTATGTCTGTGGTGAAAATCTGTAACACTTTGAGTTTGAGTCTACCACAACCATAAAAACATCTCTTTTGTCATAAAGTCATAAAAAATCCTCTGTTCCCATACATTTTATAGGCAAACTGTAAAAGTTAGCAAGTATGAACTCGTAAAAGTAGGAATATATATAGGTAGGAGTTAATGATATATATTTATGCAGCTTCTTTTGTTCTTTGTCTTTTATATCTTGATAATGCCATGAATTAATGTAATTTTAATGGCTGATAAATAAGTAAAATTAAATGAGATGCTTAGATTCAGCTTTATTCTGCCCCCGAGGATTTTGGTGCAAAAATCTTCACAAAGATGAATCTATATATGTGTGCACAGAACATGATCCAGCTGGAGCTTCCACTCTGTTCACATAACCTCACTTGTGTTGTTTGGCATTAGAGTTTCACATGAAGGAGGCAGAGTAGTACATTTCAAATGTATGCACCATATCTTGGTGAACCACAGTGCAGTGAGTGGTAAGGTGATCATAAAGTTGCAGGGGAAATCGGAAACCTGCTCAAATGCTGCTTCATCCATCACAAATCCCACTGGGCTCAAACCCATATCATTGGCAAGACTTTGCTATGGTACTGTCGTACACGGCAAGGTATTAGAAATGGAATATAACAGATAACCACAGTAAAAATAAGTAATAATAATGATTATAATAATGAAATTGTTATTTCAGGGAGTTCTCCAAGAAAGCAATTGCATTGAAATCATATATAATCTGTGGCATGCAGTTCCTGAAGGACAGAGAACTACAAACTTGACTACCAACCTCATGCTCAAATGAACATGGAGATGGACAATCATCCAACTGATATAGGTAGTTGATGTGGTCAGCAGCACACATCCCCTGACCAGAATATTGTTTCCAGCCCCATAGATTGTTATCAATCATAGCATTTCATACTCCTCACAATGATAGCGCAGTGGTTTCGTTTCCAACTCTCATTCTGAGGGTCTAGGTTTTGATTTCCAGCTTTGGGGTGGAGATTTTGTCTGCCCTGTCTGTCTTCACCTATGACTTGACCATGTGGAGTATCTCCAAGTCCCAATGTGGTTGGAGATCACGGTAAAAGCTGTAGGTCCTCTCATTCCACCACCATCCTCATACCATACCTACCATCGGAGGTAACGGACTCCACCTCAGAAATAGGTTCAGTCATTGCTTGATGGAATGAGGTAACCCCCACAGGTCATAGACTATATATATACAGGAAACGCTAGACGACAATGTATAAATGGACGTTGCTGCCATGGCACAGGACATTGAAATAATACAGTTTCAAATAATGCAACTTTTATTTTCTCTAATGCTTTTGTGCCTAAAGTAGAGGAAGTATTGCAGTGAACAAAAAAATTTGATATCAAATTTCATGATAAATACATCTTTTGGGTCCCCAGTGGCAGCTGAAGCATGAATGCAGTGGTAGTATCAATAAATATACCACCCACCACACCATTTTTGTATGGTTGCCTCCAAATTAGTACCCTAACTGCTACCCGAGGTACAGCTAGTTTATCGTTAGGAATAACTCCTGGTTAGCTGTTAACCGAGGGTCGTAATACAAAAATTTGCCCTGACTCCTAGTTAATATCTAACCGAAATCTTAACCGGAAATCGTAATACAGGCCCTTAATGGTAGAGGCACTGTTTTAGAGTGCAAGTACACACACTAATGAAACTAAGCTAAACACCATGGTCCCTTCAAATCACACATGCAAACTTACAGCTGGCTGGGTGCAGGTGCTGTCTGTAGTCTTTACTTCTAATTCAATCATCTGCTGGACTACTTGCAGTGCAGGCAGCATTATAAAATGTTTAATTTAATTTTAAATATAAACAATAGAAACTTAATGACGAATATGATATAACAAAGGATGATTTTCTGCTAACTTTCACATTGCAAGTGATTGTTACCTTATTTCTCACGTCTCAGTATACCACACTTTGTTGTAGGTATACGATAAAATTGGTACTTATGATTCACATGTGATGCCAAGATAAGCAGTGACAGCTATTAACTGACATGAATACGGGCTATTCTCTTGCCTCTCCAATCCCCGCTAAAGTCTATACTGAAAGCCTAGATGCTAGGACAGAAATGGCATGGATCCATAGCATAATAATATAATAAGGTTGTAAACTTGCAATTTTCAGTCGCTTCCTTCAGCTTCTATGGCTTTCTATTGTCAAACAAACCATATCATTGCATCTTTAAGAATAATAAGTATGACTGTACCCTTGATGTAGTCATGGAGTACACAAATAATTTCAAATACATATTTAATTTTATTAAGGTGGTGCCATGGCACAGAGGCACTACCCCCAGAGCTGCTCCTGCTGAATACAAAAAGAACCATTTTGAGAAAATCTCATTTGTATGTGTATATTTGTGTATGAACAGCAAAACTCAAAAATGAAAAGTTGTATAAATGCCAAATTTCTTTCTTAAATTGACAGTTTTAAGGAATGCCATGCAAAGATTTTCATTAACCCTCCCACTGCTATTGACATATACACTCCATATTGGAGCATTGTGATATTTCATGGTCTTCATCTGCAATTTGAGGCAGTATTTTATATCACAACACTGCAAATGCCAGAGTGATTGTAGTGTAAATTAACATTATTGTATGACAATGATTTGAGAGTTTGTTAATTATAAGCATTGTTAGGAAATAAGTTTACATGGCCTCACTGAAACTGACAATAGGAGCGAGTAACAATGTAGCGAGGGAGTGAGTTGTTTATCAATTAGAAGAGACAAACAAATGATGTCAGAGTTGCGCGCTTTTCTTTAGAAATGGAGGGAATATCTTCCCTAGAGCATTTGTGTTTGTAATTTTGATTGAATATAAAAATAGACGCTAATGTTGGCGCGTTTTATTAACCAATAGCAGTTCTGTTATAATGTTTAGGCATATCGGGGTGAGGGAGTATAAATGCTGAAACCAGAGACGGGTAATACACAGTTCAACAGGATCATTCACGCATTACACGTGCACAGGTTAAGAGAATCATTCACACGTTACACGTTGCACAGTTCTACAGAATAATTCACAAGGAAAACGTCACGCAGTTCAACAGAATCATTCACGGGTTACACGTCGCGCAGTTCTACAGAATCTCTCGCATTGTAAAGTTAGATAAAAGATGTGAAATATGCGAATTAATAATGTGCGGCAAATAAGTAATAATAGTTACATTTGAAAATACAACAGTTTCAGTTCAGGCGTGTATCAAGAGTAAATATGTGAAATCAATAAAGTGTGACGGCAATAAAAGCGTAAAAATAAATTCTTTTATCAGTGTTATCTTTTAGTAACAACTCCTTTCCGTTTACACATCCTGTTTAAGAGATTTGCTCGACTGGGTAATAATAGCTAGCTGGAGGACAAAGAACTCAAAATTCAAAATAGTAAAACAATAACAGGCGCTCAGCAAATAAGATAACACGAAGTTACCGCGACAAATTAAGTTTAATTTCTTTTTCGCTCATGAGGTCATCTGCGTACTTTGGGATGTATGAATACTTCCTGTTCACAGAGTGATTTGTGTTTATGGCTTTTGCCTCAGTTTCTGACTTATTTTTGATACAGATATAATTTTGGATTTTACTAACTAGGTACGCAATAATTTCATTATGCTTATATGCATTTTATATACACATTGCCTATGTTGTTTAATTTTGCCAATAAGTGTGCTAACTCTGCTGAAAGTTGACGTGACTTAACTGACTTTCTATGATTGCAGAGTGAAACAAATGAATGTGCCTCACGCAATGCAAATCATGTCAGCAATTGGAGAGCTAGCATACTTATTGTCAAACTTAAATGATAAACAAGTGTTTCTAAATTGAGCAGAAAGCATTCAAGGTGTTGGTACTACTAACCAGTATGACATGGTTACTGGGTGCACAAAATATATAAACAGTGAAAGGGTTAAAGTCCCCCTGAGCTCAAACAACTCTTTACATGAAGAAATTATTCATTCATTCATTGTCTGTTTACCCTCCTCTTATGTAGGACTTACACCCCCCAGGACTTACAAGCAGGTGCCTGGGGTCAGAGGCCCATCGAGGAGCAGACACTCATGGATCAGACAGAGCATCCAGGATGGGTGATCAGCCTGATGCCTGGTATGGGATGAAGGAAGTAGATGAAATGAAATGTTGGTGAAATGGATGAAAGGAAAGGTGATGATGGAGCAGTTGGTGGAATGAATGGCGGGGGAAACCGGAGAACCCGGAGAAAACCCACCCAGATGCCGCTTCATTCACCACAAATCCCACATGCAGGTCCCTGGGATTGAACCCGGGCCGCCTCGGTGGGAGGCAAGCGGTCTAACCACTCGGCCACAGCACCGCCCCATGAAGAAATTATAATTTTGAAATAGTGCATTTTCATCCAGACAATTCTATAAAGTGAATACTTATGAATTAAAGCTTATTTTTAGGAAAGTATTCATTCTAATAGGTAGATTGACACATGGCTGCATGTGAATACTACTGGGATAGTATTCATTACTATCATATGTCACTTGTTTGTTTAATTTCTTAAATATAAAGTAGAATGAAAGTTCCAGTATTTATAATAGGTAGGCATCTGGCCTTTTGTAAAAGATGGTAATAGTCCAGTGGACTTCCAAAATATGGCAATGTCATCATAGTTATACCAGCAAAGTCACCTGTACAATTTGCTTTTCAAAATACAAAAGCAAAATTATATAAGCACAATTAATCTTACAACAATAATACTATACAGAAACAATAAATATAATAAATATTATAACAAGTTAAAGCATTTTGTTACACTGCATCCAATTTACAACAGTTTTTACAAATTGACATTCTAAATCCAGAAGCAACCTTAGCTTCTCTCTTTTGGAATAAAATGTCTCAGGAATATGTACACGTTAGCTAGATACACAAGCAACAACAAGGAAACGCTAGTTTACTCCATGATACCCTAACTAGAATCACATGGCAACAAATGTTCTACATTTCTGTATATTGCTAATACACGCACTGTAGTTCTAAGTAATGTATGTACAGTAATGAACTACCGCTAAATCATATGACTATTTTAGCTTTTGTAAAAATAATCACTATATAATAATATTCCATCTCATAAACATTAACATACAGTAGAAACATCTTTGCTTGTGATATGATACATTGCTTACATAGACTAATAGTTACTTTGATGCATAACAATGAACTAAATAATTTACTACTGTTACATTTAGTCAATGCTTGGAACAGATGCTTTATAGATATGTTGTGTTTCATACACATTGTTAACTTCAACAATAAAAATAATTTATAACACAGTAAAATCTCATACATTAAAGTATATTAAATGCATAATACAACATGCTTTAAACATTGTACATACATCTTAACAGAAATTATATAACAGTAATGGGGATCCAATCACATGTGGCCCAATAATGTGGGAACATTCACAGCAGGTGTGACAACATAGTCAAGAGTTTACATTCATAACTGGTTATAAAACTCGTTATTGGATATAGTGGCTTTTAGGTGTAGGTGACAAAGGTGTAGTATTTCAAGAATGAAAGTAGTTGATGTATTCTAACCTCTTAAATTTGATGATGCACCAAAATTAACATTTTCGTAAATCTTAATGGAAATCGGCATCATCAGTGACAATTCAAATATTCACAAGGTAAGGAGCTGTTGTTGCTCCTCTGACAATTGTGTTCATTTTGTATGCACTTATGGGCCATAACATAAATGTGAATACATAAATTCAAGACTAAAATGATACATTAATATGTTTTTGAACATACTTTTTCAACAGATTTACATAAATAATTTAAATGAATATGCTATGACAGTAATCCATTAACACCAACAATATATTTTCCAGTAGCACCAGCTTTAAAGGTATATTTAATAATATCTTTGCTTGTCTCATCCAACAATAGGCATAAAACCTCTCATTTCATTTTACATATGCTTCCTTATTGGCTATTACTAAGTATTCAACCATTAATGTAACAGTTTAAATTGCCACACTTTGGTATCCATTGTCTTTTTTTAATTATGTAAGAACTTGTGAGAAAATATATTCGTATTATGAACTGTGTATTGTTTACACCATGTAATTCATAGACAAATATGGTCAAGCTTATGATTGAAATTTCACCAGTTTGAATACTTTTCTTTCCAGAGTTTATGGTGTCATTATCTTCATGAATTTTAAAACTTTTAATTTTATGTATGTATTTCTCCTCTATACTGCTCATCTTATTTTTTTTCTTATTTTCTTTTTATCTTTATTTGATGTGTTACTTAATTTTATTAATCTTGTAGGTATTGTTGTTTCACCCATTTGTGTTAAAGAGCAACAAAACCTCAAATATTTCATAATGTGGCAGTAGATACCTCAAAATTGAGCATGACACAATGGACACCATTTATGGAACTGTTACATTTACATCTTCTCTTACTTTAGATCAACAAATTTGTTTGTTTATACTTAGGGACATTTAAAACAATTGTGTGCTGAAATCTCCAATTTTCTTAATTCTTAATGAATTGTTTTTGAAATAATGTGCAGTCTTTCATGGTTCTAATGAAAACAGTTCAGAAGTTATTAATAATTGCATGTACAATTAAGGTTATTGATATAAAATGTTCCATGTGTCAAAACATTCCACTTTTACTTTCTCCAGTTACTTAAATTAGGTAGAGGAAGTGTTTAAAGCTTTGATGTCAAATTTTTACCAGAAATATATGTTTTGAGGTTCCCAAAAACCAAGATGTTTACAAAATATCCCCACTCTAATTATCCTTTACATAGAAAATTTGTTATTTTTTATTTTCACAAAAATGGCTCTAACAATTTTGATTAAAATATAATGTGTTTGAAATAATAATGCAAAGGATTAAATGTACCTATATCTTGAATTTACTGCAAATAATCTGTGAAATTCTGATCATTCCAATTGAATTTTCTATAACAATGAAACCATAAAAGATAGATCATAACTTATAATAGGAAGCATGTAGAGCTCATTAAAATAAACAATTTATATTAAATAATTTTTTTTGTATCATTAGTCTTATTGAAATATTCCATGCTGTATTTACTTACATATTTCCCTAAGCAAAGGTTGCTATTTGATGGGATATTTGAAAGTTTGTGAATTTTTTCCTTTGCTTTTATAAGAGCTCATTATTATGACTTCAGAGTGTATTCCTCCATGTAGCTATTAAACGTTTGAATGTTGCTTCCCCATGTTGAATTTAACTAAGCACTTATTCCTTAGTTTGGAATCATTTCTAGGCAAGTATATATTTTGAATAACATAATATAGGGATGGGACCTCGATACCATTGATACTCTCAATACTTGGTGGTATTGAAGTATGTCTAATGCTTTGAGATAAACCTTTGATACTTATTTGATACTTTTAAATTTTTAAGTTTTGCATTATTGAAAGATTTTGCTTTTAACATTATGCTAGATAAGAAGGAAAGGAGCCGAGACTTCACGTTATTACCTCGTACGTGTTCCTAAAGAATTTCTGGACTATAGTTCTTGATAAACCTTGACTGTGTTTCCTGTGGGTTAATCAATGTAACATTCCATAGACTCTTGAGTGTAAAATAAAAACATGCAAAACATTGCGGGAAAGAGTAGAGTTACTCTTGTAACATGCAGCATTAACTGAGTTGAGAATGAAGCTGATTTAGCAGATGCAGTAAATCACGTTTCTGCAAGGTGACTTACTCTCAGCCATTATATTTACCTACTCCAGTGATCAAAACCTGAGAAACCAGCAGAAACAAATCAGAACTTAAGACGTGAGATAATACAACACATGGAAATATTTTGTTCTTTCCTTCCATCTGTTAGCTTGTGTTTACGCAAGTCAAATGCGGATCACAAGCATAGATTACAGGTGTGCTGTAAGACTAATTTACATAATATGGATAGAAAATTCCCTAAAAGAAACTTTTCAGCACAAAATGTGGTTATATAAAAAGGGAAGCAAAGAAATAACAACAACAACAATTTGTTATTATAATTATTATCATCATCATCATCATCATCCTTATCCTTGACCAAAATTTAAATAAATTGAGTTTTATTTATGGACGCTGTTTAACTACTATGGTTCTTAGCGTCCCATTCTATATTTGGCGTGAAAGACCGGTAATTTTGCTCAGAGGCCTCTTTATCAGGCTTGAGGTTTCTTTTACGTGCCGTAAATCTACAACACGGGGCCACCAGCTTTACTTCCCTTCTGAAGGAAGCCATGCTAAGGATTTTTACGCCCGAAAAAATCCATCACCCTCCGCCGGGTTTGAACCCACGACCTTGGGAACTAGAGGCTAGCACGGTACCACTAGTCCACGGAGGATGACATCCTTGACCAAGAGTAGAGATATATAACCTATGGCATTATCAAGATAAAAAAATTGCTGCCAATTGGAGAATGTCAAGCAGGAACAATTTTGGAATTAGCATACAATAGAAAATTGGTTGCATGCATTTATACACAGAAAACTACTAATAAGAACATAATTCAGTGAACAAGCTATCGCCTTTACAGGTTTTTATAAAGTGAGTATCAAGTATTGGTGCTCAAAAATCGGTATCATATCGAGAAACAGTAGTATCATCCCATCACTAACATAATGTAGATAGAAGAATCAGTATTTGTACGAGTGTTATAATATATAAGCCATAAAATATGTGCATTTTTAATGGATAGAAAAGTCATGTGAGCATGTCACTCCAGATTTTTAAAATAATACTTTATCTGTTAGTAAAGCAAGCTTTTAGCTACGCTACAAAAACTATATTAAATGGAACATTTTATACAAAAAATAAAATTCAGAAACGTAAAAAATAATGTTATGCCACATATACCAGCAGCACTGCAGATGGCCACTTAGAGAATCCTGTGATATCCCTCTACTAGTAAACATTTAAAAAGGAAATGGTGTTCCTTATGCTTCTAAGGTATTGAACAATATAAAAAAGTGTTCGTTCCTTTTCAACCAAAATCTCAGCATACAGTTGCATTAACCCCTTCATCAACAATATATAATACTTTTATGGAAATGTATACATATTTTAATCAATAAAATTAATTGTGATTTTCAAACACTTTTGGCCTGAAAATGTACAATATGATCAGTTTGATTCCTTGTTAAATTTATGACTATGCCTAAGTATCTCTCCACCTTTATCAGTCAGCTGTCAGAAAGCTGCAATGCCGAGCTGCTGTGATAGTATCCTCTAGCAATAATCACATAGACATTTAAAATGCTAGTATGTTCATAAATCACAAAACAGATGTTTTAGAAAGATGGGGCGAGTACTCATGCCTTATGTGACGTACAGAAGTAATTTTTATCAAAGTTTTATGGCATTAGTAGTAGATTATTGCTCCCTGGATCTCCTGATTTGACTCCTCTTAGTTTATTTCTTTGAGATTATCTTATCTGCAGAGTTTTCAAAAACAGAAGAATAGTTGAATATGCATTATAAAACATATGCAATTAATAAGTTTCCACACAGAAAATATGCTAAATTCATTTCTAATATGTTGAAAACAAAATGCATAAAGCGATGCCACTTTCAACACATTCTTTAAATATCTATTGCCACAAATACAGAAGCTGGTCTATAAAACTCAACAAAGTTATACTAAATATTACATTAAAGTAGGTTCAGAGTTAAATGTGGATGCCAAGTATATTTGTTTGGAACTGTAAAGGAAATGTGGTTTTCTGTTGAATGGCATTACATCTGTCATGTAGTTATGTGGTTGACAATGATCATAAATTAAATTAATTGAGTTTTATTTATGGATGCTCTTTAACTGCTGTGGTCCTTAGCATCCCATTCTATATTGGGTGTGAAAGACAAGTAATTTTGCTCAGAGGCCTCTTTATCAGGCTTGAGGTTCTTTTACGTGCCATAACTCTACAACACGGGACCACTGGCTTTAGTTCCCTTCCGAAGGAAGCCATGCTAAGGATTTTTACGCCCGAATCCATCGCCCACCACCAGGTTTGAACCCGCGACCTCGGAAACTAGATCACAGAGGATGACAATGATGTGCCACATTATGATTGCCTAAGTGGATGCAGAATATTTCAGGAACATATGCATCTTGGGTGTGGTCCTAATTATCATAAAAGCATATACCATTTCAGCATGTAAATAATAAGGCCTTGAACAACAACTACTAAAACTTGGGAATAAACCAATAATGTGTTTGATATTAACATTTCTAGGGGTGTATGTAGATGAAAACTTGAAATGGCACATACATGAATTTTCTGGCACAAAACTAAGCAAGTGCTACTTTACAATGAAAGCTGTAATGAAGATTTTA
The DNA here is from genome assembly GCA_030765065.1 of Deroplatys truncata. Lineage (NCBI taxonomy): Eukaryota > Metazoa > Arthropoda > Insecta > Mantodea > Mantidae > Deroplatys > Deroplatys truncata. The sequence continues at coordinate 300,399,335 of CM060975.1, read as the reverse complement.
AGCTAGAGGTGCTTAAAACACTTGACTACACGTACTTTCTCCTCCTTCTTTTATATGGCAGCATTTTCTGGGATAACTTCTTGCTTTGACTCAATTATTTTATGGTGATAATTTTTACATTTTTATTCCTTACTCAGAAACTCATATGAGAGGTAACATATGCATCTTATAAGAGAAGAGGGACATTATCACATCTGCTTTTCTAGTAGGACGCTGTGTGGTAAAAGAAATTAACACTGCTGGAGGAATTGTATTGATCATATTGTACATAAACATAGTACATAGTAGTAGTAGTAATAATAACAATAAAAATGATAAGTATTTTCTTGTAATTATCTATAAATATTTATACAGTAGAGTCCTGATTATCTGACTTAAATGGGCCATGGCCTGGTTGGATGATCAAGAAGGTTGGAGGACGTAGAAACTAACAAAATGGCATTTAAAATTGACAATGCATTTATTATTTCAAAAACTATGTACTAGTATGTACTGTACTCAGTGTATCACAAACCAAACACTGTTGCACTGTTTCATTTTTGTAACAATAGATTGGAGCCAGTTGCATCTAATAATGGCCCAGCAGGTGGTAGTGTAGTCCCAGAAGCAGAAACGTTGCTTATGCGTGTATGCTCAACAATTTGCAATTTTTTACATTTTGTTTTTCTACCGACCAGGTCAGATTAGTGAAGGTCAGTTGACTGGGACTGTACTGTAATTAAAATACTTATTTGTTACATCAAAAACAAGAAGTTACAATTTTTAATACTATACATTTTATATAATACATTTACTTTACATTTATGAGATTTATAAAACTTTGAAATATTGAATTTAATTATAAATATATATGTAACAGCTCAATGAGAATGATATGTCTGTTAATATATAGCTCAATTATGATATGTTTCCTGATAGCGAAGCTTCTTGCTTTATTGCGTGATGCATACCTAAGCAACAGTGTACAACAAATTTTCACAACCTAAGCAACACATTTTCTATGAATACAAATACCATTTAAGGGAAGTATACCAACCTCATTTTGCCTTTACAAAGTTACCTCAGTTCATTTTCTCGTTTTCTAGGCTTAAGTTTAAAAATAATCTTTTAAAGTAATGTGTTAAGACAATGTATTGAATACCAAGAGAATAGCTTAATGAATGATGGATGGGTAAGTAAATTACGAAATATTTTGGAGAAAAATGGGTTAGGAGATATATGAAGAAGGAGAGAAAATAACGTAAAACATTTTTGGAAAAAGGCAAGGAAAAGACTGGAAGATATAGAAATACAAATCATGTTCAGTGAGATTGCCGAAAAGAGTTCATTAGTTTATTATAGGCCAATGAAAAATACATGGGAAGGGAAAAATATATAGACATAGTAAATAAAGAAGAGAGAGAATATATTGCATGGGTAAGAACCGGAGCATGGAGGCTAAGAGGGTTAAGACAGGGTATTCCTCAGAACCAATGTCCGATATGTGGTGGTAATGAAGACATTGAACACATAGTATTTAAGTGCCAAGGAACAGAAAATTGGAGAAAAGAATTTTTTAATAAGAAGTGGTTGAAGGGGGATAGAAATACACTTATAATTGAAATGATATGCAAGGACGCTAGAAGCATTGGGCAGTTTTTGTGTAAAGTAAAAAATAAATGGCTTTGGACAGTGGAAAGAGAAAAGTAAGAGGTAGTGCATCTTACTTTGAATGGAAAACTATAGTGAATGTGTTAATTTAGTGACAAGAGATTGTAAAATGTAAATAAACTGTAGTGATTGTCTACTGAATAAGTGAGCAGGGTCAAAATGCAGTAGACAATCTAATTTGTAAAACTCTTAGCACAATAAATAAATACAATACAATATTAAACACAATAATGAAAATGAACTAAAAGAGCAAAGAGAGGACAACATTCTTTCTGATTCTGAAGAAATTTCAATGGTGGATTGTGCAAAGCATGTTAGTTCTACAAAAATAGCTATAGAAGAAGTATCAATTCAATTTCTTTTGAGCTATCCATAGATGTAAGTGGGCTTTTATACTAAAGTAGTAGCATTTAATGCCCATTCTTACTATATATAGCACTACAGGTGGTGCTACTGATTGGTACATGCAATTATATTTTTTGGGAAGGATACATTCCAGTCCTAAGTTTAGTGCACCTCCCTGGCATTTGTCAGTTATGAGGACTGAGGAAAACCTGGAAAAAAACCTCAGTCAGGGAGGAGAGACCTCCCAAATGCCAGCCTCAATCTTTACCACAGAGCCATCTCAATTGGTACATATACTGAAGTGTATCACAGAGTAATGCCAGGATAAATGTCTTGTACAAGACAATTATTTTTGCAGTGAATATAACTCTCAATGGAAAAAAATAAAGATTACTATAGTATTTCATTTAGTGTAATATGTAGAATCACTGGGCATCTATATCCCTTTCACCCTGTGTTTGTGTAGTATCTGATACGGTAATTTGTATCATAAATTACCTAAATGTAAATAATGATTGTAATATGAATATGTATTTTTATGTGACATTGATTTCAGATGTTATTAATTGTAATTATTATTGGTAAATAATAATATACGGCTTTACTGAAACTGTCAATAATAACGCAATAATGCAGCGAGGGGGTGAGCTGTTTATCATTACCGGGAACAAGGAAGTTACGTAATGTTCGCGCGCTTTCGGTAGAAATTTCTAGAATATTTCCTAAAGCATATGTATTCGTGGTTTTCATTGGATATTAAAATAGACGCTAATGTTGGCGCGTTTTATTAGCCAATAGCAGTTCATTTATAATCTTTAGGCATGTCGAGGAGTGGGAGTATATAAAGTCGAGTCCGTGGTAGATCGCCCCCCAGTTCAACAAAATTCTCAATACCTTACACGTCGGTCGCCCAGTTCATAAAAAATTTTGAGCACGCTGTCTTCAGTGCGTCATAAGTTACGCGCAGCAGAATTACGAGAATCTAAAGTATTATACAGTTAAATATACACAAAGTTGAAGTACGTGAGTTAAAAGTGATAAGTAAGAAGTTATTACAAACAGTTTCAGTTTGGCGAGTATCCAGATCAATATGTAAAAGTGTTTGTGAATGTGTTCGGCAATAAAAGTTATAAAACCAATTTCTTCATTAAGTATAATTTCTGGATAAAAGATTCCTTTCTGCTTCACAACCTGCAAAGAGATATATGTTCTACCAAGATAAGATGATAGCTAGCCGGAGGACAATATACTAAACTTAAATTCTTTCGAACACTAATTCATGCAAATTGCTAACGCCAGAGGGAGCTACGAACCAAACAAAGAATGACGTCACAAGATGGCAACGCATGAAGTAAAAACAACATTAATACCGTTGCATATCTCTGTTTAGTGACGTTCACTGCAAACTATTCTTGGAGACTTGGTCTTATTTCAGAGCAGAGGGCCGAACTTAAAAAACTCAGCCTCAGGAGGCCTCTACTATAAATACATTCAGCTCAGACTTCGGGAACAAATGTTCTTACAGTCAGTGAAGTTTTCTGGCTCATATAATGAAGCCTGAAGTAAAAATATCGTTAGTGATGTTGATTCAAAATAGTAGGTCATGGTCTATGACTCACAGTTCTTGTGAAAGTTGTGCGTTTCACTGCTGATTAAACACTGCAGAAATGGACTTCTCAAAAAATGCTGAATTCCAATTGGAATTTGTAAATTTGATAAAGAGGTATCCTATAGTGTTATCTTAGGCACAACTGTTGGATATTGTGGCATGTGCACAGATTATAGTAATAGTAATACGTCCTCTGGTTACCCAAGTCGAAGGTTGGCAGTTTATCTGAGGAGGGGCGATTGAGGGGAAACAGTCTCATTGGTGGGGATATGGCGTTAGTGACGCCAAGCTTAGCGTGGGTTTTCTGAGCATTCTGGGACTAGTTTTCGCGTGAGCTGGACGGATAACTGTCTACGACATGGCGTCCTCGCCCGGCAGACACATGGGGTAAGACATTATTATAATAAATCTACTAGTTGTCCATTCCTTTGCAGTTTTTAATTATGATAGTAGAATAGAATCCTTGCCTCTCCCTTCAGCCAGGAATTATGTTAGTGTAAGAATATTTTTGAGATAACTTTAGCTGCGTCCTCGTCGTTGCCTCTTAAATTAAAGTTTCCTTTGTTTGATTAACGATCCCTCTCACAAGCGAGTTGCCCTCCTCTGTAGTTAAATAATAATTAAATATTGAGGTACACGACAATATTAAGAAACAAAAATGCCAGGCTTTAACTGAAATTAAATGTGCAATTGTGGCAAAATTTAACCTAACGTTCAATGAAGATGAAAAATATGAAAACAAGGCTTAAGGCTAAGACAGATTAAAAATAACGGTAAATACACTTATTGTTTTGAAAGACTGGGTGAAGAATCTCTTTGCAGCCATGCAAGAGGAGTCAAATCTGTCAGTGAGCAGATTGACAGGTAAGAAAATATAAATTATGCCACCAGAACATTTATTTTGATGTACATAAACTCATGTATGTTTACAGAGTATTTCCAAGTTAATTTTTAAATTTTAATACTTTCAGGACAGAAATCTGCAGATGATGTCCACTCCTTGCTACTGCGAGAATGATGACTCTGTTAAGCTTGGTTCTTCAAACGCAATCTTATCAGCTAGTGAAGAAAAAGCAGCAACAGCCACTACTGCTGATCTTCAGCAATCTACTCCCATCACAACGGGTCCTTCTACAAAAGAATGTTATACGAAGCCAGAACAATTCAGTTGTATGACAAGTAATGAACTACAAAGTTGTGCGCTGATTAAGTAAACTCAAGTGTTGGGCATGCAGCACAAATTACAACTACTAAAACGTGAAAGTGAAAATCGAAGTGAAGTGATTTTGGAAAGGTATGATGTGCCAGATGGTAATGCAAACATGAGGGAAGGAGAAACTAAAGTGGGTGAAATCCAATGGTACTGCCTTAAAGGATATTTCCAAACTTTTTAGTGCAAATTCTAAGCTCTTGTCTTTTTGGTATTGTCTTTTTTTTATTATCTGCATCTAAATACTCTGGAAGAGATGCATTAAATGCAGTGTGAAAGAAAAGCACTATAGTATGTAACTGATGTAAGACTTTGGAACCATCCATGCTTCCAATAGAAGATAACACCCACTAGAAATCTTCTGGCCAATCAGGTATAATTATGCTTTTGAGCACATGTGAAAGACAACTACCTTAGATGCCATTATAAAACATAATTGTAACTGATACAAGACAGTTACGAGGGGCACTATTTATATTTTGAGTCTTGGCAACCCTGAATGTTGTAGGTGCCATCTGACATTACCAATGGAAAGTTTGACATTTTTGACCATAATCTACTTCAAACATTTTTTCAATAGAGCATTATTTGTTTTATTTACACTAACTTGAAAATTGTGTGTCAACAAAAACATGGAATTAACTTGTGAAAATGTTCATGCAATGATTTATTACGACCTTCGACGTGGATTATCAAGACAAGAGTGCATCGATCAACTAACTTCCACATTTGTTGATGAAGCTCCATCCTTTGCCACTGTGAAACGCTGGTATAACGAATTTAATCATGGCCGCCGTTCGCTCAATGATGAAGTTTGTGAAGGTTGTCCAAAATCAGTTATTGTGCCAGAAAACATTGATGCTGTGCAAAAGCTAACAACGAAAGATCGTCCTGAGACATATTGTGAGATTGAGGCAACCCTAGGCATTAGTTCTGCCAGCATATATAAAATATTGCATGATTATTTAGGCGTGAAAAAGGTTTGCTCTCATTGGATCCCACATAATTTGACGCAATCTCAAAAAGATGCTCGTGTCGATTGGTGTACAAACATGCTCAAGAAATACAATGGCGGTGCCTCAAAAGATGTATATAAGATTGTAACAGGTGACGATTCATGGATCTATGCGTATGAGCCGGAACGTAAACAGCAGTCGACTGTATGGGTGTTTCAAGATGAAGCAAATCCAACAAAAGTTGTTTGCACTTGAAGCACTTTGAAACAAATAGTCGCCTGCTTTTTCAGCAAAACTGGCCATGTGGCAAAAGTGCCTTTAGAGAAATGTAAAATGGTCAATTTGTTTGCCAGAAGTCTTTGGTGAAGTAAGGAAAACCAACAATAACCGTAGGATCGTTCTTCATCAAGACAATGCGAGCTCACACAAATCTCGTCTAACAATAAAGTATTTGAAGGCTCAAAAAATAGAATTGATGGGTCATCTGCCATACAGTCCTGATTTGGCACCCAATGACTTCTTTTTGTTCCCGAACATCAAGAATAAATAGCGTGGACAACGATTTTCGTTGGCAGAAGAAGCTGTTGATGCCTTTAAAAACCATGTTTTGGAGATGTCTCAAGAAGACTGGAATAAATGCTTTGATAAAGGTTCAAACGGATGCAAAAGTGTATTGATCATAAAGGAGAATATTTTGAAAAACAATAAAGCAGTTTTCAATAAGAAATTACTTTGTTTTAATTATTAGGCTCAAAATATAAATAGTGCCCCTCGTATGATGTTGATGCTGATGATCAATGGGCTTGTAGTTGCAAGTTTATGCATGCATGGCTGAATGTAGGATGCAAAGGAGAGAAGAAAGGAGGGGAGCATTGTTTTGCCACGACAGAATTCATTATGAAATGAAGACTCATAATGGATCAAGAGTATCTTACTGTTATGATTATGCACCAGTAGTAAATACTTATGGACATCCTTGACTGGTGTTTTGGAATGGTTATTTGGAAATTAGAATTTTTGAGATTGGGACAGTTACCGTAAAGCAATTTTTCCCATCTCTAATCTGCACCATACAGGGCTGTAATGATTATTGGCAACAATGAAACTATAAATCTTGCTGTAGTTTTTGAGGAATAAAGCAATATGGATATGACAATAAAAACAACCTATATCATACAACTTCTAAAATGAGCATATTGCATTGATTTAGAAAATAAAATCTAGAATACATTTTCTATGGTACTCAGAATGTATATTGTGCATGCAATACAAACTGATCAAGCTAGTCATCATTGTACAGTATTTGTACAGTATCAAAACACAGAACTGTAATATTGAATGAAGATTGAAGTTTTTAAAATAAATAATTTTTTCTTGTCAATAATTCAATTATTGTAAGAGATAAATTAATATTAAACATAAGGAAAAATTTACTTTATTACTTAATCATTGATACAAAGGCTTTTAAGGTTAAAGTGGGATTGGAATATTCATTAATTAAACCAAGAATATGCTCAAGTCTATAATACCACGACAATGATTATAATTATCTCATTAAACTGATTAGGTAGTGAATGCAATACTAACTCCTTTATATTATTTGGACTGAAGATGTTTTATATTTGAATGTTCACTACTGATATAGCTATTGCAAACTGTATACTCCACTTGGTCATCATAGTGGCCTCTTTTAATGGATAAGTTGACCTTACGTGAACATTATGACATGATTAATGATTTGATATACAAAATTACTTCTTGGAGTAATTTACTTCACAAGGTACAACTTATTAGAAGCATAGCCTGCTAGCTATGATTGCAAGACAGTGCAAAGCTGATGGAAGTATGTTACATATAATCTTTTGCAAATAATCAAACCAAGAATTGTCGTCAACATTGTATTGCACATTTTGCTCTATGGCAATATGTTGAAAATCTTAACTCTAAGACAAGACAGAAGGATACTGAAATTCATCTTTTAATAGGTCAGGGTTGTGTAAGTTTGCAATGTCTACAGAAACATGACCCAAACCCTTTTCTGGGAACACCAGAATTGAGGGTAAAAAACCAGGACAGTCTGAGATTACTGAGACGTTTGGTCACCCTGTTTAATTGTAATATGTATAATAAAGGATTTAAATCTAAAATGGATATGTAATGGAATGAAATGCTCACTAATCACTTGCTGGTACATTGCATGTATCATAGTAAACTTATGTATAATAAAAGAGTCACAGCCCAGAAAATAAAAAAGAGTGACATACTTAATGCGAGGAACAACTAGTTGCATCAAAATTTACAATCTTGTTTAATAAGATAGTGCAGCACTGCTTAAACAATCTTGAAATAATATATGTACTTTGGTAACATTTAGAGTAATGATTTGACTGGTACAAATCCCTTAAATGGAATAATGTCTTAAATAACTACAGTATCACAAATACTTATATGTTATGATATATTTTTACAGCTTAAAATAATTTCAGTAGAAGGCCTGCCTTCTTTAACTTATATATTGAACATATATGAATATTTCTGAGGCTAAACATTCAAAATGAAATAATGTTAACTAATCAACAATATACCTTTGAAAAGTATTTGCAAACAGAGAACTTGACCACTAGTTCCAAATGGAATCACACATATGAAAGTTTTAGTTTGGTTTCAATGGAGCATGTGATATACAACAATTAAATCTGATACTGCATACTCAGAGATAATATTCGTGTTTATAATTGACATTACTTATACCTATAGGATGAAATCTAAGAGTTATGTTTTTCTGAAATCTAAAGAGTCATGTTTGGGCATAACAACTAAAACATATTTGAGATTTAAAATCTGATCCAAATTTCAGATTCACATGTGAGAACTTTCTTTAACATCCTACAGTTTTTTTACATTCTTTCCTTTTACCAGTAATTGAATGGATAATTGTAAGAAGGAAAAGATTCTGTAGATAATAGTTTTTATCAAAGAAAATGTTTTAGAGAGTAAACTAATATGTATTTTAACACACTTTCTTTTTAAGGTTATAGTACATAACTTTGACATGAATTTGGCATAAATATTTAATAACTAAAAATATATAAGGATTTACAACCGTGCCTATGGTCAGAGGCTATAGAGGAGTAGACTAACATGGAATCAGAGAGAATGAAGAACCCGGAACAGGGGATCGGCCTGTAGCCAGGCATCAGAGTGAGAGAAGAAGGTGATATAAAATGAAGGCAAAATGGATGAAAGGAAAGGGGATAATGGAGCAATTGGTGGAATGAACAGCAGGGGAAACCAGAGAACCTGGAGAAAACCAACCCAGATGCCGCTTCATCCGTCACAAATCCCACATGCGGGTCCTTGGGATCGAACATGGGCCACCTTGATGGGTCTAACTACTCGGCCACAGAACCTTAAAACTTCTTTGAAATAAGTGTTTGTTTATTTTTAGTGTGAGAGCGTTCATCATCAACATATTGAAGGTTGTAGGCCACGATAAAAGGTTTTCAGCAAAACCTTTATGATCATCTCAGACTTTGTGCTAGTCATTAACAGAGGAATGCTTCTTTTAATTATAATAGATTGTAGCTTTGCTAGAGAAACAAGATGGCTCTCTGAGTTTATTTTGGCTCAAACTGTGGAATCTTTTCCTTCTTGATCGTGCCTATTCAATTATAGTTTCTGCATTGAAATGCACATTAATCCACAAAATGTATCAATTGCCTCTTTATCAAGGCTTTTGGAGATAGAGGAGAGTTTCAAATCATATGTAGAAAGAATTTTTAGTTTATAATACTTACTCCTTTAAGCTATAGCTTCAAAAGCATTAACAATATGTTTAAGCTTCCTTCAGCTGTTTCTCACAGTGTAGATGAAATTTTAATCCAAGATTTGTTTTGTAAAATGTTACCTGCAGGATCCAAGATAGGTAATTGATATAACTGATCATTTTAGGAGGATATGAAATGGCTGTTATACTTTATATGTAGGTATGACTGAAATTGAATAAAACGTTTGTTAAGTAAACTGTAATTGTTAACATAGACAAGCACTATTTTTAAGTGCAACAAAATGTACATATTTAAGAATAAACATGTGATAAAACTTTCTGAATCTTCAACCAGTTTATATACCTTTTTAATAACTTATATCAACAATATTTAATAAACATTCCATATACTTTTTTAATGAAGACAGTTATCTTTGACTAGATTCATCCTCTGAATTTTCCCTCTCTTCATAACAAAAATATCTTGCATTATATGTTATACTTCTCTTACTTACTTCATCATAGATGAACATCTTTACAATATACCTAATAGCCTTGCAGTACTTGTTTATCATTCTCTCCTGCTACAACTTTCTGTACAACCCAAGAACTGGCAAACCAGCCTTTCCCATTACAGTGAGTATGTTGCTTCTTTGTTTTCCTTACATCCCAATCTTTATTACTTTTTAGTGTTTCTGCTCTTTAGTAAATCTTTCATAGCCAAGAGGCTCTCTTCCAGACTATGAGCTAGACGCCAAGTGCTAGTGCCTTCGCAAGAATTGAATGCTGAAAGGCAGAATACGATGCAGTTTGCATGAGGGTTGTATGACGCTCCATAGCCATCAGGTACAACTGGTCCATAGCCCATAAAACTGTCAGAAACTGTGGGAACCTGGAATAAAAAAAAGTTTGTTTTCTTCAACATGAATGAATAAATCAGTAAATTTATTAATAGTCAGCAAGTATTTACCATTTCTACATAACGTAAGTCTAGTAGTAGTAGTAGTTGTAGGAGTAATAATAATAATAATAATAATAATAATAATAATAATAATAATAATAATAATAATAATAATAATAATAATAATAAAAACTTTATTCATCACATAACACATTACAATTGAGAGCAAATGTTCGATAAGTTGGTGACACAGCTTAGCTTACTAAATGATTATTACTAGGCTTCGGACATGACTTTAGGTTAAGTTAACTTCTATTATACTGCTACTTTGTTTACAAGCGAGCGGAGAGGAGAGAGGCAGTAGTCTTGTGCGCTACTGAGTTTGTGCTGTGTACACTATAGGTATAAGTGGGCACAGAAGTAAGTAGTAAACTTAAGCTTTTATTACGTTGATATTGTAATGAAAAGAAGCTGGAAACAGTGATGTGTATTGAATTTATTTAAAGGTGAGTCGGAATTGTTACACTAACATCACTTAAGTTTAAACTTAAGTGATGTTAGTGTAACAATTCCGACTCACCTTTAAATAAATTAAGCTTTTATTACAAAGTATAAATATGAGGGCTGATCAACAAAGACTGAGACTGATTTTTTTTCACAGATGTTTATTACTCCAATTCAATGTGTACATGATCTTTTTCAAAGTAGTCCCCTCGTTTTTTTTTTTTTTTTTTTTTTTTTTTTTCCTTCACCTTTCCTCCCTTTCCACGTCCGGACATGATGCTCTGCTGTTGCGTACGTACACTGCGGAAGGTCTCTGCCAAATGCGTGCCGCCAGTTTTTTTTTTTTTGGGGGGGGGGAAACAGGAATAAAGGTTTAAGGAAAAACAGAGATATATATAGGTTGTAGGAAGGAAAAAGGAAGAGGAAAAGAAGGATCTTATACTGTGGTGGCACTATTTATTGGGGGCATAATTGGTATCGTGTGGCTGGTACCGCCGAAGCAAACCTGCGGTTCGTGGGTAATTCCTAAAAGACGGAGAGGTCCAAAGTGGACACACTCCTCAGTGGTGAGTAGGTAAAGGTCATGGCCGAGGCCCTGACAGTAACCTAGAAGTCAGTGGCGGCGTAACAGTTGATGCTGGTACCGAGCCCGGGCCTGTTACCTCCGGGCATCGGAGTGTCGGTGGTGAGTTAACAGGAGATGGAGGCTCCAATCCCGGGCCTGTTATCTCCGGGAGTTGGCACGTCGTTGTTGAAGATGATATACTGGAGGAGGTGGCTGCCGTAGTCCTACTTCAATGCACTTTTTATAGTGTCTCTGCCAGTCCTTGAACACGTGCTGCAGACCATTCTTTGTCAGGTCCTTAAGAATCGCCTCACTTTTCTTGAGCACTGTTTCAGAGTTCTCAAATCGAATACCCCTAAGCTTTGCCTTTAGTGATGGGAATAAAAAAAAGTCACAGGGTTCAAGATCAGGGCTATAAGGTGGATGTGGTACACAGGTAATGTTGAATCGAGCCAGAAACTGCATGACTTGATTTGCGACGTGAGGCCGTGCATTGTCATGATGAAGTCGCCACCCAGTCCGAGAAAGCTCTGGTCGTTTCTTTGCAATGTCCTTCCTCAGTGTAGCCAATACTGACGTGTAGTAAGCTGCTGTAACAGTAGTGTGAGGGAACTGCATGCTGGTAAATCATCCCATTACAGTCAAAAAATGTGATCACCATCACTTTCCCTGCAGATGGAACAACTTTTGCCTTTTTTGGTGTTGGAGAACCTGGCGATTTCCACACTGTGCTGGCTTGTTTTCCTTCAGGATCATAATGATGCAGCCATGACTCATCACCGGTGATAATTGATTTAAAACATGCATCCCCTCCATCAGCAAAGAGACGCAGCACCTGATTGTCTGGTATGCGAAATGCACGTAGGGTCTACAAAATAGAGCATTACTACCAACCTACCAATACGAGAATGCTGCCGCCTACCAACATTATACATAAAAACCCGCTCTTTTCAAATATTTATGTTACAGATACGAAACTATCACGGAAGCTACAGGAAAAAATCAGTCTCATTCTTTGTTGATCGGCCCTCATATATGAAATGGTAGCAAATGATAAGACATTTCAGGTAAAAAATAATTATAATCTTTACAGTTGGAGAAAATTACCTGACTTGTAGAGAGTGCAAAATGGTTTGCAGTTTTGTAAGTCTCATCCTGGAAAAGTTCTGGAGTTGGTTCTCCTAGCTCCTTGGCCATTTCGCGAAGCCCAAGTAAATGTATGTCAATACCTTGTCCAAGAATGTTATCTACCATTATTTCAGTCTGCTTCTTCATAGCTGCATCAAACAATTGCAACTTTTGCTGAACCTGTAATGAGAATGAGTGATAATGTTAGATATTATTTCACTGTAACTGTAGCACTGCAATAAAATGTATATTTACACAAACATATTGATTAAATAGACAGGTCTGAGTATGCAACATTTTTCTGTCTCCAGGATAAAGTTAAAGCAATGATGCATTATCCAAAGCACTAAATTTAATTAGCTATTATAATATTATAAAGAGAGAAAATTTGTGTATGGGTGTAGGGGTGCAATCTCGGAAACCACTGAACCATTTTCATAATTCCTTCACCATTGAAAAGCTCTGTTCTTCCTGACAGACATAGGCTATAAGGTGCAGATACTTAATATGCATTGATAGTCATTATTTAGGAAATAGCAAGAGAATAGATGGCAGAAAAACAAAAGACAAACGGAACTGCCTTCAGGCTTCTCAATGAAGAAGTCTCGGTTAGGAGAATTTTTCTGTAATCAGAATCATTCTCATTGAGAACCATTCTCATCTTCATAGAGTCTGGAAGAATGAATGTGTGTTTCATAGCAAAAGTGCATAAAATCAACATTGAGGAAAAAATCTACAGTTTCCCAAGTTAAAATACCATCAATTGTTTTTAAAGTCAAAACCCCTTAGATGATTATTTTTCTCAATGGTTACAGACTATGTACCATGTGTAAAATGTTAAATTGCTGACCTGGGGGTGAGGAATCTTCATATCCAACAGTTTTGCTTCTATTTAATTGAATAATGATGTCACAGGTTACCATATTATGTAAAAGCTGTCAAGCCTTTATGTTATTAAATACGAGGGCAGTCCCAGAAGTACCCGACCTGATGTATAGATAGCAGTTGTTGTTTCAAAGAAATGACTATGGTAGAAAGTACAATCCTTATAAAGCTTAAGTTTGAAGTTTGACAATGCTACATTGTTTAGTAATTGTTTGGCAGTCATCAATAGTGAACACACTCAGCAAATTTGTAAACATGGATAAAACTGGTCATCGTTATGTGATACAATACTTTCATTTGAAAGGTCTTAGTCCAACTAATATTAAAGCTGAGCTAGATTCTACTCTGGGGCAGTCTGCTTCTTCATTTACAGTAAAATATTGGGTGGCAGACTTTAAGCGAGGCCGTATGAGTTGCCCAAGATGAACATAGTAGTGGTCGCCAAATGAGGTGACCACGCTAGAAATTGTGAAGAAAATCACAAGTGATGGAAGTGTGCGAGCTAGCAGACATTGTAGGCATTTCAAAAAGTGCTATACATCACATAGTGACTGAACATTCGGACATGGGAAAGCTGTGCGCAAGATGGGTGCCGCGTTTACTCACAATGGAACAAAAACAGCATCGTGAGGATGTTCAGTGAGTGTTTGGGGATGTTTCGCTGCAATAAAGCTGAGTTTTTGCACCGATTCATAACCATAGATGAAACATGGGTCCAGCACTTCACACCTGAGATGAAGGAACAGTCAAAGCAGTGGATTGATAGGGGAGAATCAGCTCCAAAGAGGACAAAGACAGTTCCATCTGCAGGCAAGGTCATGGTGTCAGTTTTTTGGGATGCACATGGGATAATTTTCATTGATTATCTTCAAAAAGGAAAAGCAATCAATGGTGAGTGTTATACAAACTTATTGCAGTGTTTGAATGATGAAATCAAACAAAAACGGCAGCATTTAGCGAAAAAGAAAGTTTTGTTTAATCAAGACAATGCATCAGTTCAGACATCCATTATTGCCATGGCCAAAATCAATGAGTTAAAGTTCGAATTGCTTCCTCATGCACCCTATTTGCCAGATTTAGCTCCCTCTGATTATTTTATGTTTCCAAAGTTGAAGAAATGGCTTGGTGGTAAAAGATTTGCCAACAGTAAAGAGCTGAAGTCTGCAGTTGATGGCTATTTTGCAGAACTTGATGGTTCTCACTATAAACAGAGTATTGAAGCTATTGAACATCGCTGGGAAAAGTGTATTGAGCTGAAAGAAGACTATGTAGAGAAATAAAGACTTTTTTTCCCCAAATTTTTGTGTTTTCTTTGTTAGGTTGGGTACTTCTTAGAAAGCCCTCGTAACTAAGAGACCAAGAAAAGGTAATTTTTTGAGCTTAAAAGATTAGTCTAGTCATCTTTGAATTATGATAAGTGTTGTAGCCTTTACTGAGAAATGTAGAATAATCAGACCCCTCTTCTTCCATGTGCGTCAAAAGAAAGGATTTTGGTGCTGTCTTCAAGAAAGTGAAAGCTACTTTTAGAGTTGGTGACTGCAGCAGCTATAAAAATTATGTTTGACATAAGCAATGTAAGTACTTCATTGGCACAGGTTTAAATTTGTCAAGTACAGCTGTAAGTGTTGCAAGAAAAAGCGATGAAACAGCACACAAAGCTAATTAAATTCTACAAAGCAATATTTAAGCATTTTCTTAGGGGCAGCACCAGGATTTCTGCCAGAGTTCTTACATTTGGGAACATATGCTGTTAGTTTAGTACGTATGTATGTATATATTTCCATAATGCCATACAAAAACCTTACAATTTTTAATACATAACTTTGAGTTGCTATTTTTTCTTTCTTTGGTACATCATGCATTTTAACACCATGGTTATTTATGCATGGTGGGTCATAACACATTCATATTGCTTTATTTTTCTAAACCATTTTTCTCTTACTCTCCCCATATATTCTCCTATCCTTTTTATATCCCTCTCCTTTTGTATTTTCATTATCCTAACTTTTAATACTTCTTTGTTAACATTCTCCCATTCTTTAGGTAAAAACTGATCTCTCCACAACGTAGTTTCTTCACATTCAATTATATAATGCAAGTCATTATCTGCCTCTCCACAAAGAGGACACGTATTCAAATTCGCTCCCTTCCTATCTCCCCTTAGCCTATGTGCACTTAATCTAGACCAGGCCCACCCTTCTCTCACTAACCTATTACCTACATCCACATACTTCTCCCTTCCCCAGGCCACCTTTAATTGTCTATATAGTTCCAAACTTTTCTTTCCTTCCAGACTTTGAAATAATTCTTGTTTCTCTATATCTTCTACTCTGTTCCTCACTTCTTTTCAGAAACCTTTAACTAACCCCTCTCTCTCTCCTGCCATAAGTTAACCATTCCTATTTCCTATAAAATTTTCCTTATTCCTTGAGCCCAATTCATCCCAGCACTGGATTTTTTTTTGATTATTAAACATTGCCTCAAGATGTTAGTTTAGTAAGTGTTTGCAATAAAGCAAGCTTGGGTACCAGAGTTGAGGATTAATAGAGGAGGAGGTTCTTATCTCATTGTTCTAACCAAGTATACAAGCTCATGAGTATACCTTTTGGGTGTTCACCAAATTTTAGTTGGACAGTCCTGAAGATGTGAAATAGCATCAGCTGCATAATAGTTATGATTATGAACAAATTGATACAACTACAGCTGCTCCTAACAACAACAGCAATAACAATAATAATCATAATGCATACCTTGTCTGATGAAAGAAAGGGTTGTTTTTGTGGATGTTTGTTGTTGTGTACATAATTAAGTAGAACACGTTAGGGCAAGAACAAAGTAATGTGTAAATTAAATTGTAGTGGAGATTATGGTTAGTGTGCATGTTACCCATTTCTTCTACAGTGACTGCCATAGTGTGCTACCATCTAATAACACTGACATAAAATTGTAGTGATAGTGGAAACAGAGTGCTGGAAAAACTTTCCGCACTAGTGCACTTCTTCAAGTGTGCACAACCTGTACATATTGAGTATACCAGTTGAGCATGTGCAAAAGCTCCTTAAAATGTGCACAAATCAAGATGTACTAGCAATCCTGTTGCCATATTTTTCATTGAGTTTACAGGAATAGTGCAGTAGGTTTAAAAGATTTTAAATTACCACATATATGTGAGACAAGAATTTAAGGGTAGTTATCTAACTAAAAGTCTAAAGAAGGAAAGAATTCAAGTCTAAAACAAAACATGGTTATTTAATTCAATTTAGAATGATAAAGAGAAAAGGAACTTTAGAAAAGAACTTAGAGTAACGTATGTTAAAATCTGCTAAAGCTAGATCCGGAGTAAACTACAAAATACAGAGAGCAGGTCATTCCAATATTCCAGAACAAGGTATATTACGAAAACTGCCAACAACGAGTGATTCATGATTATCAGCCAAGCAACATATTGCTACATATGCATTCAAAGAAAAAATAACAATAAATCTGCAAGGTGTCAAATCTTAGGGTGTTCTGCATTCTTGTGTTCTTATGCAGCAGCTGCCACTGGTCTAACAGTGTTTTTCCTCCCACTACATCAGAATCTGCAGTGATATGATGTTATACTGGTCACGCATGTTGAAGTCTCTCTTATTAAACATCATGATACAAGAAATATCAATGTATTTTTGTTATATACTTGTGATGCCAACCTAGTTTGATTTATGTTAAATGCTTTCTATGTGAATGTGTAATGTGAAACTTCACACTTATATACATTGTCTCTTTTACATTTGCTAATAAGCCTGGTTCTGCCGAAAGTTGACATTGATCCTATTGGTTCTTTATGATACAGGGGAACAAAACTAACATACATAAGAACCTTGTTTATCCAAACTTCATTAGTTTTTCAGTTTACCTGGATTAACCTTTTGTTTATTTACATTTGCTTAGTTTTATTTTTTGCTTTGCAAACACAGCACAAATTTTTGAAACAAAAGAAACTTGCATGCGATTTCAAAAAATAAAATTATATACAGTATAGAGTTTAAGTGCCAAAGAGTGTTGTTTTTCTTATTCTTGTTAGTGCCATTTTTTTGTAATTCTCATTATTATGGAATTGAACAGCACAACAATGTATGTCGCCCTCCATGGTGTATGGTTACCATGCTATCATCTAGTTCCCTAGGCCACAGGTTCAAACTCGGTGGAGAGCGATGGATTTAAAAATCCTTAGCATGGCTTCCTTTGGAAGGGAAGTAAAGCCAGTGGTCCCGTGTCATAGATTTGGGGCACGTAAAAGAACCTCAAGCCTGATAAAAATATCTACACAAAATTGCCAGTCTTTCACATCCAATATAGGATGGGACACTAAGGGCCATAGTAGTTAAACAGCATTCATAAATAAAACTCAATTTAATTTTAATTTTTACAACAATGTGCTATACGAGTACAGATATCTGGAAGAAAAGACAGTAAATAATAAAAGATAAATAATAACAAGAATGGAGGTCAGTCACGTTAGGCCCCTCTGGTACTAAACAGTGCCAAAGTAAGTGTTTGAATAGATTAGTAGTTTATATTTGTTTAATAGTTTGCTTCCAGATTATTAAGATTTTTATTAATCCTGATTATCTGTGGTTCCCAACTAGTCTGGATAAATGAGCTTCTGTGCGTTTGTCTCCCTGCACTCAGAAAACCAAAGATAAAGACAAGGCTTGTCAGCAAATTTGTTTGAGACAGCCCATATAAAGTGCATGTAAATACTATTATTTGTCCAACAGACAGATTTTGTCGCCGAACATAAAGCAAACTAAACCCACCTCCACTCCCAAAATTCATTCCTTTCACTGTATTCCTTCCCTCTCCTCTCTCACTTGTACTGGAGGGAGAGCATCAGTTACTAGCCAGCCCAGTTAACATTTTTCATTAATGTTGCCAAATTCACCTTGAATACTGTTTGCTGTGGCATGAAGAACATCAGTAGATACATCAGTCAATAAAACATGTGACAAAATTCTGCGATGGCAAAAAATTGCACAGCCATTGTCTATCTCTATACATCAGGCAATGAAAGGGCAGCTGCGATGACAGGTCAGACTTGTTATAAATTTCTCTGTAAAATTCTGTTTGAAAATTTGGCAACACCCTCTGTTTTATTTATATGTTGCAGTATCATTAAAAGGAAGCCAGGGAGTGCAACAGTGGTTAGAGGTAGTGGACTGGTATGAGAGAAAACACAAACTTGTCTCGAACAACTGCAGAACTAAAGGGGCACAGATTCGTTGGACAAACATTTGGTACTTTACTTTTCAGACACAAAATATTAAAATGTATCCATATCCAAAATAAAAAAGGCCTGATGTATTACATTCACATGACTTCCTCTACACACCATAATTTATTTTTATGTGATTTTATACAAACTATTCTATAAAGAGTATTTTTCTATCTACTTCATGTTAATTTGGATAAATGTTTGTAGTAATAATTGTTGTTCACCAATGGCACTGGGGACTAATTGATCTGCATCATTTTCCTTCTGGCTTCCCAATCTAAAGTCTGTAAGTTATCACTTTTAAGGCCTTTGCATTTGGTGAGATGCTTTTTGTTCAGGATGACATCTTCTTCACACTTGGGTGTAGGTAGGCATCATATCTTGTAGAGGTGTTCTGCGAGGCAATCGTAGCCAGTTGCCATCCTAAATAAGGCCACTGCAGTCTTCCGTGGCATTTTTTGTATATCAACTCTATCTTTAATATTCTTATACTCTTTATCTTTTAATTCATCTTCTTCATCAAGTCTCCCCTGTCTTTTGAAATGTTGTTTAATATTTTTAACTGTTTATTTATTTCTATTTGTACTAAAGGTTTTATTTGTTGTATTGCACGTTTCTTTGCTAATTGATCCGCATGTTCATTGCTCAAAAGTCTGACATGAGCTGGGATCCATTGTAGAGTGACATGATTTCTAGTTTTAACTGCTTTAATTAGGCTTCTTATTTCTTTAATATTTCTTGTTGCTTTATTATTGTAATTTACTATCCCGCCTATGGCTGATTTTGAGTCTGATAAGATGACTATTTTTTGTTTTATGTATGGTCTATATAAAATGTTCTGTAATGCTGCTTTTATAGCTGTTAATTCTCCATATATATACACAGATGGATCCCTCATCAATAAAACAAATGCCGGTGCAGTGTATACTGTAAACATTTTGCACAGTATCTAACATTAGATGAAATGTCAAACCACTATGTTGTAGTAATAGTTTCATTAAATATTTTGTAGTAGGTACAAGAGGGACACAGGAGACTGAAGCAATTGTGAAATCCTTAAAAAGTAGGTCACTATATGCTGGGTTTGAAATTCATAAACTCTTTGCATGACGTTACTAGAAACAAAAAGAATGGTGAGTTAGAACTTCAAAAAATGTATGATAAAAGTATTGGAAAATTCAAACCAATTACAAAAATATCTCTGAAATGGTTAGTGTCACAAAATTTATTTTATATAATTTGCTTGTTTTAACAAGATAAACATTATTTGTCTATCTCTTATGGTTCACCAGCTATACTTCTTCTTTTTTCTCTGTTTAACCTCCTCTGATGTAGGACTTACACCTCCCCAGGACTTACAGGCGGGTGCCTGGGGTCAGAGGCCCGTCGAGAGCAGACACTCGTGGATCAGACAGAATATCCAGGATGGGTGATCAGCCCGATGCCTGGTATGGGAGGAAGGAAGTAGATGAAGCGAAATGAAGGTGAAATGGATGAAAGGAAAGGTGATGATGGAGCAGTTGGTGGAATGAATGGCGGGGGAAACCGGAGAATCCAGAGAAAACCTGCCCAGACGCCGCTTTGTCCACCAAAAATCCCACATGTGGGTCCCTGGGATTGAACCTGGGCCACGTCGGTGAGAGGCGAGCGGTCTAACCACTCAGCCTCGGCGCTGCCCCCCAGCTATATAAAATTATATAAAACTTATTCAGGATGAAGAGGACTTCACAGGCTGTTCATAGAAAATTAGTGCATTGCATATTAGTCATGCAAACACCTTAAAAATATGATACTTTAATCAAACTCCTCAGAGCCAGTTTTGAGAAAATGGAAAATAAATAAAAAGCTTTCCATGTAAAGAGTAATTTGTTGTGGGAAGTTTTCTTGGGAATCTTTGTTAAATCCTTGTAAGATGCTGAACTTAAATATCAAGTTTAGTATTTATCCATATTTTCATTCTTGAATGCTATTCTCTCACTCTCTCCCTACTTCTAAAAATGCTTCTTTTGGGTTCAGGGGAACTTGAAACATGTGTTAATAGTGAAATCTTGATATCAAAGTTATGGGAGGAGTACAATACTTCCTCTGCTACCATAAATAAGTGGTAGAGAAAGTGATATTAACAAAATTAGAATTAAGTAATAGTTTAAGCAGAAAATGCTAGTGTTATTATAGTTGGAAATAGTTTTAGTTTTGTAAACAGCTGAATGAAGATCTAAGGGTGTTTTTACTAAACTCTGGCTCATCGTAGGTGATGCCCCTGCTAATGGTTCATAAAATATTTAAGTTTAAAAACATTTCGTTCTTTTTGTACAAAGTTGTGTGTTAAACAAAGGCACAAAACATCGCTTTGGATGAATGTGCTTGCACTGTGTTTCAAGCAAATTTCTGTGTTTCCATAGCATGTGTTACATTATATGCATACTTAGTTTGGTTGCTGCAATCAACAGATGACCCCTACTCACATCATAGATACAGAAGGTTACCCGTTTCCCAGAATGAATATCCTCAGCCTCACTTTCCTCGGTTCCTGATTCATCCTGACACATTGCGCTAACCCACTGTAAGGCCTCTATGTGTGCTGAACGGATGCAGTCCACACGGCCCAGCAGAAACCTCCTTGTGGATGCACTCTCGTATGTGGCCACCAGTTTGTGATAAATCCTGAAAATTATACAAGAAGTATATAGGATGGACAGAATAGTTGAGTGGCTCAAGTATTTTCTAAGTCAGGGTTCTCAATCTTCCCCAGTGACATACCATTGCATTCAATGCAGGATATTAGAGGTGCTAGTAAGAAAATTTTACAAGGGAAATGCAAAAAAGTAGTGGCTTCTGGAGTATGGAATTATTTAGCCCACTTACTCTCAGTTCTCCGTTTTAGCTTTTGAGCAGGATCCTTTAATTAACCACTTATCTATATTCTGGTTTACTTCTTCTGAATATGGCAAAACTACATATAACTCTAACAATTTAACAAATAAAATCTTGCATTCAACAACAACAATGTAACTCCACTGCTTTTTACTTTCTCTACTACGTACAGTAAGGGAAGTATTGTATTCCACCCAAAAATTCGTTACCAAGATTTCACCAGAAATACATGTTTTGAGACCCCCTGAATCCAAAAAAAGCATTTTTGGAAACATGTCCGTGTGTGTGTCTGTGTGTCTGTCTGTCTCTGTCTGTCTGTGAACAGCATAACTCAGAAACGAACAGTCGGATAAACACCAAACTTGGTATTTAGGTTCAGTATCTTCCAGAGATGCGACACGAAGGTTTTCAAGAAAATGCCCCCACCCCAGACTACCCTTTACATGGAACATTTTTCGAAAATTTTAATTTTCTCAAAAATGGCTCTAACGATTTTGATTAAAATATCATAGGTTTAAGATATTTTCATGACAAATAAAATGTATATCTTGAATTTTCTGGGAATGTCTCCAAAAGTATTCTTCATTGTGAACGACTTTTGCATAACTGGTAGACCATAAGAGATAGACAAAATGTTACTACACAAAAAATGTAGATCGCGTTAAAATACACAACTTATGTCATATACATTTCTTTTGTTGAGTGAACCGTTTTCGAGATATTGCTTGTTATTCCCTTAAATTTTCCAATACTTATACTTTTTCTCAAATTCGTTATTAATTTTTTTATGTCCTGGACTTGCAAAGAGAATGGAATGCGCCACATAGCAACCAGCGTTAAAATATTTGACCATCGCTTAAAAGCTACCATATTCCCCTTGCATCTACAAGAAAATTAGCAATAAGATTGACATCTCGATATGTCGATTAACATAAAGCGTATGGAGAATAGGCGTTTGTAAAAATAGATTGTACAAGAGTAGAGAAAGTCATGTGAGTATAACACATCAGATTTTTTAACTGTAAATGCATCTCGCGCTAACTAAACAAAGTAACTTTCCCATTATTGTCTGATAAAATAGATTAGAGTTGTATTCTGTCATTGTCATTGGATTGAAATTGAACTTGCATATTTTTTACAATATCACACAATAAAATCTGTTGTGTCCATGTAGTTATAATATAGCTATCAAATATTTGTTGTTTGTAAAACAAATATTAATTTATGTTGTTTGCTAAATTTTTTACATAGCACCTGGCAGTAGCTCACATACGATCATTGGTATGCACACCATAGATTTTGATTTCACCCCAATATGTAGACAGAGCATTAATATCTATTGTGATGAGGACTACTTCACAAAAAAGAAGGAACTAAGTACAGCAGTGATGCCTTTTAACATTAATTTTGATGAGACAACTTTACATTTTTTACTTCAGCGCACTTCTGGGATTCAAGATTAATAGAGAGATTAAGTTGATTAAAATTATAAAAGAATGGGCTGGGGGATATCTGGAGAAGGAGGAAAAATAATGTAAATGGGGTTTGAAAAGATGTTAGGAGGAGATTTGAAGATACAGAAATACAAAGGTTGTTTAGGAACATAGAGGATAAAAGATCACTAGAATCATATGTACAAATAAAAAATACATGGGAAAGAGGAGGATATGTGGACAAATTAAATAAAGAACAAAGAGAAAGTATTGCTAGGGTTCGAGCGGGCGTGTGGAGACTAAACGGGATGAGAAAAGATTTCCAACAGAACCTGTGTGCAATATGTGGAGGGAAGGAAGACTTGGAACATATAACTTTTTAATTTAAAGGGACAGAGCTTTGGAGGAAAGAGTGTATAAGTGAGAAATTGCTTAAATTAGACAGAAAAGCAGCCTTAATTAAACTTTTTAGCAATGATAGTAAGAAGGTAAGCGAGTACTTAATCAAAGTTAGGAAGAAATGGTTGTGTGCACTTAAACTCTTATTCTTCTTCTTATTATTATTATTATTCATGAGCAATGCTACGATGATTGTTATATTCATAGTATTATTAATATTGTTATCATTGTTAATATTATAATTATTACTATTATTATCATTATTAGTAGTAGTAGTGGTATGTAGTACTAGATACAAGGAAAACCTGGGTTTTGAGTATGATTAAGATAGCAGCCTGAGCTGAGGATAGCCATATTCTGTGTATGGTGTCTTATACAAACAAATAAATATATAAAAAGTTGCTTAAATGACTGAACAGAGCCATCAATCTTAGTATGTGGGAGAAGATTTATATGAAGAAATTTGAAAAAACCTAATGAGTTTTAACATCCCAAATTAAAATGTGGTCTTTAGTTTGATCAAGCCTCCACCAGCAGCTGAGGCTGGCAGTTGACAAGTAGCTGGTGATTAGACAATGGTCTTGGAAACATGTCCTTATAATTAAGGGGTCCAATGCAAGAGGGAACTATGCCACTTTAACCATGAAAGAAGAGAAATATACTTGTAAAATGTATCATACCATAAATATTTTAATTATAAACATGCCATTACTAGTTTCTTATTTGATTTAAAGCAAACATATGAAGCTAAACACATATTTATTTTAATAATAAAAGGTATGCATTGAACTTAAATGACTGCTATACGCTACTTCACTTAGAAATGAATATTTGAAAGTATAATTTGAAATGTCTACAACTCCTGTGACATCACAATATTTTGTTGAGGTTTACTTGATTCTTGTAAACACTGTAATGTACTAGTGGAATGTATGGTAACATGGACATGTGGTCTTTTAGTTTTGGAGAAGCTATAGGATGGTCATAGGTTAGAGGGATAGAGTATGGTGAGTTCTTGGAGACAGTATGCATTAAATGGATGTCAACAACTGGTCATGTCTTATTCTTAGGTTGATGCAGGGCTGCGTATGGGGGGGGAGCACATGGCACAATTGTGCATTAGGAACATTTTTGGGGGAATTCAACATTTTAGGGAATAAAAATATTGAAGTAAATTAATGCAGATAAATAAACAAATTAATTACCATTTTTAATCCATTACTGTAATCGTTAACTTAGTTTGTTAATCTAACTGTGCTGCATCCCCCCTCCAAAAGTAATGTTAAGTACAATTCATACTATATAGTATAATGTGGCATATTGAATAATTATTTTTGGAAACATATAAAAGGAACTATAACATTATAGGTAGTTATGTAGTTGTTCAGAATGTACAGCATTATTACACTTACTATATTGGTCTATTTATATAGATATAATAGGATACATTCAAATACCAAGTAATAAAATACATCACCTGCGAAATAGTTTTGTTTATGCTTTTTGCTGTAAATATTACAATTTTTTATTGCTTTTAATTATTTGTTTAAGCTGTTATTGTGTACAGGTATCACAATAGTTACTACAGTACCTATAAGACAGCCCCTTTGTGAAGCTTTCCAGCTACATAGAAAAGAACTAAATAGTTTAAATTGAGCTCTCAGGAAAATTTGTGGGGGGGATGGGCACCCCTAGGTTGATATCCTGGCATTGTAAATTCTGATCATGTGCCAGTTTTCATGATCGGAATATGCATATTACAAAATAAAACATATATGATTGCTAGTTTTAAGGTTGGTATAAGTGAAATGCAGTGGCATTGCTCCATCTTGCACTGGAAAACTTGAGAGAATAGGCTTTCTCAAACTACTCAGAATCTCTCAGTAATGGCTGGAGCTATGCCACATTCAAGCAATTCACTTATATGTTGCTAGATGGCAGGAGCTATCTGAAATGCTAAAAAATCAATTTTTCATGTCTTGTGACATAGCTCCTTGTTGCAGTGGATCCCTCAATTTTAGGTTAGTGAACCAAGAATGATGTGTAACGTCATCTCACCATAATTAATATCATAAGTTACTGTTTTAAATAAATATGCAAATATACCAAAATAAAGAGTAACGTTTTGTTTAAAAAGAACAAACAAATGAACTGAATTATGCACAATAACAATGAATTAAAACTCAAACTTTCTAAGCAAGACATCAGGAATGGTCACCAGGCCTGTGGTGTATGTCTTCAGAGTAGGGCATCTGAAGTTCAAATCCTAATAATGTCACTTATTTTTTATATTTTTAAAATGTATATCTCAAATTTAATCTAGGTTCCCAATTTAATAATTCACTTAAATTATATTTGAACTAACCGATATATATACTGTAAGCCTGTATAATTCTGTAACTTTAATTAAAGTATTATAGAAATAAGCTGAAGTTTACCATTAAAGTGGTAAGGTAGATCTCAAATCAATGTAAAGCTTAGGAAGGGCATGCATTTGGAATGTTAGGTGCATTATACTCTGTGCATTTAAAAAACAATAAAGAATATGTGATACTCTGAGAATATTAACTCCAGATTTGCTGCTCTGGAGACAGATGTCACAAATCACTCAATCATTCCACTTTGTGGTTCAACAGTGTCAGTTTTTGTAGCACAGAATTTGCCCAGCTGAGCTGCACATTTCAGGTGTTTGTTTGTATTTTAACAAACTATTCTACTTTGCATTGATACATTTTATTTTAGTTTGAAATATTAGCCTAATCATGTTTCAGTTTCTCTTCAGCATAAGGTTACTTCCAACAGCCATTGCTACACCTAGCAGTCACAATTTTCATTAGATTTGTGTAAATCATTAGTTGATGCCGGTAGAATCTAACACAGGAACATTTACAGCAATACCTTGTGGTAAGGTGCAAAAATAAAAGTGTAGATTGTTTAACAAATATTGTTTATAATATATATATTATGATTATACAGGGTCGACCATTAAGTTAGGACTGTACAATATCTCTGAAACTAAGTGTTGTAGAAAGAAATGTCTTTAATAACAGTTGCTTGATATTATGAGGGAAAGTAAATGCCATTAGTCGTGTTTTATTTAGAGGATGTTATGATGGTCATTTTAGGGTCAACTTAATTTTTTTAAATGGGGATTTGCATTTTGTATGTTGTTTTCTCATTAGAAAATGATTTATAAAATGCTGTTTATTTTTTGAT
The DNA here is from genome assembly GCA_030765065.1 of Deroplatys truncata. Classification (NCBI taxonomy): domain Eukaryota; kingdom Metazoa; phylum Arthropoda; class Insecta; order Mantodea; family Mantidae; genus Deroplatys; species Deroplatys truncata. The sequence goes on along the minus strand of CM060975.1, from coordinate 300,372,640 downwards.
GAGGAATAAGGAAGCAAAATAAAAAAGGTTGGTTCCCAATTACAAAATGTAACTTGACCCTGAAATGGGCATCCATTTGCGCTCTTAGTACAGCCTCAGAATTTTCATTTTTATTTATGTTGGTATAAGAACAATTGCAAAGTGGTTTACACAAATGTTGTTTAGTTTTTTATGAGGAGTGAGAAAACAACATACAAAAGGTAGGTTCCCATTTAAAAAAAATTAATTGTCCCTAAAATGACCATTACAATGTCCTCCAAATAAAACACGACTAATGGCATTTTATCAAGCAACTTTTATTCAAGACATTTCTTTCTACAACACTTAGTTTTGGAGATATTGTACAGTCTCAACTTAAATGCTCCACCATGTATATATATATATACACATTTGACTATGATTAGGTACAATTTTTTAAAAGATATAATGCCCTTTTTAAAAAAATTTATTGGCTTTTTTGCCTGCATATTTGATTGTTATAAATATCTAAATATGCTGTTACTTATAACCTTGCCCCATAGACAGTTTTTATCCATGCTGCGTTTCCTACCTCTTTTCCATGGCTGGCTAATATCACCTTCGAATGGTGACCAACGAGGCATGTGCATTGCAAAAATAGGCGATAAAAGCAATATAAACACATTGTTATGATACATGAATGTGCTTTTGTCATTCTGAGAGACAGGTTTAAACAGAAGAATCTTCCCATCTGTTTGTTGATAAGAATTTGCATCTCGTATTTTGGATGCATTAACTTTGTTATGCAATATATTTAACTCATACAGTTATGAAATGTAAATTTGATAATTATTTTTGAATGTATTACGGTAAATGATCATGTTAAATAAGGACTATTTTGTACTGCATAACAATTTATTCCACGACAGTAGCCAATGAGAGGTGACTAGTGCACGTGGCAATTAAAAGGTACAGGGCAAAGTTATATGGAACAAACCTTAAACATCTGGGCTCTAGTTATCACATTTCTTCTTCTGTACTGTATGTTTACAGGCTACTTACTTAAAGTATGCTAATTGTAATGCCAGTTGTATGTAAGCATCAGGACTGCATTTGACAGATTTGATGAACTCCTTTCCATAATCTCCAAATCGGTACACATAGAAATCTAGGTCCTCAGCTAGACTATGTAATAAAAAGAATAACAAAAAATAATCAATATTTCAAAGGATTTTTTTCATAAATTTCAATAACTAACATTGTTGTTTGCCAAGTTTTCAACATCTTATAAGGAAAGCACCCCAACTGGACAGGTCTGATTTCTTTCAAAATTGGTATTTGGTAAAGTCATTTTGCTAGCTTTTTTGCCTGTTCCAAGATATTGTGGTTCAAAATTTTAATTACATATTCATGACAGTTATATTTTCATATTCAGCTTCACCACACCACACAGGGTATATCATGAAGCGTTTTAAGCACATTTTTGAAAAGTCCGCCCCTGTTTTGCAGTAATGTATCCACACTTTTTCCATGCATGTATCAGCATAACCTTCAAGATTGAACTAAATTGCTGGTACACAACAGAATGCAATTTCATAATAAAACCACTATCATGTAGTTTTTGTTTTGCTTCCATGACTAATATTTTATTTCTGAACAGTACTTCCAGCCTTCTGATTAAAAACAAATCTTTGGTTTGTTAACAGTGCTGTCCATTGGCAGGATCATATCAGCACTGCTAGTGTGCCAGAATTACATCCAGCAGAAGTTCTTTTACATGCTAGTAAATCTACTGACATGGGGCTGTCGCTTTTAAGCACACTTAAAAAGCATCGGTCTGGGCTGGGCTTGTGCCCACAACTTTGGGGTCAGAAGGCCAGTGCCTAATCAACTAAGCCACCCAGACTGACCCTAGTCTTCAGATTATAATTATGTACATCTAAGAGTGTAAATCTTTATGTTTTCAGAAGAATGATTTGTCACAATTCTCATGCTGTATAACATTCTTGTTATTAAAGACAACATTATGTCTGTCCACTCCAAGAATCCAAAAGAAGCAATATGTCATTTGTAACATCAATGTCTACTCTATGTGATTACACTTTAGTGCAATACTGGAATAAGTGCAAGTTTTGAATCACGATATCTTGCAACAGCCGTAAAAGCTATAGGAATGACTTTTACCGGATTTTTGTCCACCAAAAAGCTACCAATATACTGATTTAGAAGGAAACTGGGCCTCTTCAGATGGGGTACTTCACTTGTTATTGCAAAACATCAATGATAATTGAGCTACAGCCCTATCTGTCCAGATGTGGTACACAGAGCTTATTGGCAACACAGGTATCTGCTTTTGTGAGCAAACGTATAACCTACCATTTATTTTAAATGTTTGTTAAAAGAACATTCTAAATATTTACAATATTCATATCAAAAGCAGTTCATGGGTGAAAAATCAAATGAAGAGGTGAATTACTGAATATGTAAATAGCTTAAAATGTGTGATTGTAGTAGTAAGAATGGCCACACAATTTATATCTTCTTCTTTTGGTGGTAGCTGGGTCACAGACTTGGCTCACCTGGCTGTTATTGCAGACATTATAATTTGTACGAAACAACACAATTTAGATTGAAAAATAATATAAACTATTTGTTTCATGTTACAATTAAGTTTTAATTTTAGGGGAAAACCCCTTCACTGCCTTTACCAAGCAAGGTGCCACTGCATTACAAACATACAGGGTGATTTATGAAGAATTGACACATTTATTTCTTTAATTGTTTCAAAATGAGTTATGCTAGTGATAACATATTATACTTGAAATGCAGAGGAATTTTGGGAGATTATTTACCTCTATAGCAAATGTTAAAAATGTCCTCCATCCTGCATAAGGCACAACTCAACACGTTGTTCCATGTTACTGGCCACTCGGAGGACTCTGTTGTCAATAGCTCGAATCTCCTGTGTAATGTTGTGCTTCAGATCGTCCAATGTCTGGGGATGTATGGCATAAACCTTGTCTTTTAAGTAACCCCATAGAAAGAAGTCCAGCGATGTCAAATCCGGAGATTTCAGTGGCTACAGGTTCTTGGAAATTATCCGATCGTCAAAGAAGCTTGCAATTAGTGATTCATTTGATGTATGGCATGTAGCGCTGTCCTGCTCAAAATATCTGTGACTCAGCTCTACATCGTCTAGTTGCTCAGCAAACTCCATGAAAATCTGTCGGTACTCTGCAAGTTCACATTGTTTAAAACAAAAAAATTTGATCCCGCTATTCTCTGTGTGGATATTGCGCACCAAACTCTGATTTTAACCAGGTGCATAGGTACATAGCTGGATAAATGGAACCATGCTTCATCTGTGAACCATGTGATGGACAATATGGCAGGACTTTGCACAATGAAGACCTGAAATCAACAACAATAATTCAGTCATCAATTCTTCTTATCTGGTTCCTGTAACTGATGGACAATCGTAATCCTATACGGCTTTAGGCCTGCACTTTTCACAGCTCTCTGACACATTGAGTAGCTGTACCCTGTCTCCTGCAACAAACGTCTTAATGATTTTTTGGGTGACTGATCCAGTCGTGCTCTTACATCAACAACAACCATGGGAAGCCTAGATGAACGAGTTTTGCCCTTTACACTCTCGAGAGATCCAGTTGTTTCCAATTTGTTTACCAGTCCAGTATTGTGTTTCTTTGGGGTGGATTCTGAACACCAAATTCTCTCTGGTATGCCCTTTGAGTAGCTGTAATTGAATTTATAATCCAGTATTGCTTTACAAGGAAGAGTCGTTCATTTAATGTGTAGTCCATTTTCACGTTGACTAGAACAAAATCTCAAAAACAGTTGCCAACAATAAAACTAACAATTACGAATAAAACATGAACATCTGCGCATCTAGTGACAGGCAATTGAAACTCAGGAACATTCTGCTTAACTTGGTGCTAAAATTGGGGCATTGTGTGAATTTCGAACAGAATAATTAAAAAAAGAAATGTGTCAGTTCTTCATAAACCACTCTGTATTATATTGTTGTTTAGGGGTGAGTAATGTTTAGTACTAATCCTGATTCATGGATGGCATATTATAATACAATTATATACTTGCAAATGAAATGGGCAAGGTATTTTTTTGGGTGGAGGATTGTTAAAATATTAATGAAGAAGTTAGAGCAATAAAATCAAATGTTAATTGCTTGTAAAATATACAAGCTCTTTATTAGACAATCTATTTTGATGTAATCTTTTTCAGCAAATTTAATATGTAGAAGCTTTTTAGATTTAAAGTACATAACATTATGTGACTATGTGCATTTGTTTGGTGGTACTTATGTTTTTTTCTCTTTCTTCTGTTATTTTAAAAATTTAGTATACTTCCAAAAAGCCACATCCAGATTAGTTGTTATGAATCTAGAGCCACAAAGACAATATGCTTTGTGCCTTCCAATCACAGGAATATTTAAACATGTGCTTTTAGAACCTATAGTTGCATATTCTCTAACCTCAGCGGTTTATGAATTATGTGTAAATGAAAAGATATATGTTATTTATTTAAGGTTGTGGAAACACTCATAGGGAGGTGAGTTTAAAACATTGTAAACACATGTTCTCTCAACAATTACTGTGCTTTATTTTTTAATAAAACATGTTTAAAGTTTGAATTAGGAAGGAAACAATGTACTGAGAGGCTAGTTATTTAAAAATGCTGAGTTCACATTTGAATATTTTCTCTAGAAAAGTAAAGAAACAGATTTTTCATCCAGTTGTATGCAAAGGATCTGCCAGACAGTACAAACACAAACTTTGTTTGATGTGTTTACCAGTCTAGGTTTTGAATGGCATCTTGAATGTAATGGCGACTTTGTTCTTGTATAACCCACTCCAATCTTTGTGGTGGTTCACATTTAATGTTGTTTGGAATGACATCTGGTGGAGGGGGCATACTATCGCACTTCTTTAGAGCATCTTCCATCAGCTGTATGACAGCCACTCCTTCCGATGGTGAATGTTCATAGCAAAGTCCACACACTCCATCTGAAGATATAACTATCTAAACATAAAGCAAGCAGATTTAACTATTCACACTGTATAACATCTATGTGTGTATATATGTACTACTAATTAAACATTAGAATGTGGACATATTTGTCCTTGCAACTGGGTTTTACCTTTTATGGTGTACACCATGTTCTGTAAAATATACACAAAATTAATGAAAAACACAAAAATTTATTCCTATTTATATGCCTTAAGTATTTAAAGACAGAGAACATAAAATATGCTTCAAACTTATATATACCGAAACTTTTTCCTAGCAGCTGCCATGCATTTTGGTGATGAAAGCATGTAAGCCCCACTAAATAATCTTAGTAATTGGCATATTGTGTAATTAAATTCACACAATTTGCATTTAACTGAATTAACTGCATCACCATGCTCAACAGAATTGATTATATCAGGTAGAATGGGAGGTATTACATTAATTTAAACCAATTACAGCAAGGGCATCATTTTAATTTCTGCTTGGGGGAGGGCAAGATTGCCTGAAGCAGTTTCCCAAATTTTCATATGAATTTTAACAACAGATTTAGCCTAGAAAAAAATCTTTTATTTCTTAAACATGAAATATTTGTATTAAAAGTACAGTTGTCACAATTTTTCTTTTGGGAAAGCAATAATAATCAGTAGCCTAATTATTTCTCATAACTTTGGGGGGCGGCCACTGCCCCCCCCCCCCGAATGATGTCCCTGAATTACAGACTTCACTGTTTCGAACACATGTCTAAAATAAATGTTTTTCTATAACAAATATCTGGTGGGATATTTTAAGTTTTTTGAGAATATAAAACAGAAATTCTCACCATGTTGCAGAGGTTATTAACCCTGGCAGTAGTGGAGGTGTGATTCCACTTTCACTTTTAAAATCAGTTGAAGGCTAGTGAGTAAACATGTTTCACTTTCACTTTCAGCATGGCATAACAATCAAGATTGCAAATAAACAAACATTTTTTGTCCACTATCTCTTCAACATCATTGCGATTCAAATCTTCCAGTGATACATTATGTAACTTAAAATCATAATCTACTGATATTTTTATCAATTCATTCAAGATTAAACTGAATTTTAAATTTGCTCTGCTTAGTAAAACATTAGTATTTAATGAAAAAGTCCATTACTATATTGCATGTAAAACATAAAGTAACTAAGTCATCAGCAACACAAATTTACAAATTGTACTGAATAGCATCTTATAATATGGGACATAAAAATAATTAATAAACCAAATGATGTTTATGTAAATATCTTAAATATCTTCTTTCTCTGTTTACCCTCCTCGTGTGTAGGACTTACAAGTGAGTGCCTAGGGTCAGAGGCCTGTCAAGGAGCAGACATGTTGGATCAGATAGAATATCCAGGATGGCTGATCAGCCCGATGTCATGGTATGAGGGCAAGGAAGTAGATGATATGAAATTATGATGAAATATATGAAAGTAAAGGTGACGATGGAGCAATTGGTGGAATGCAATACTTCCTCTACTTACTATAGGTAAATTTTGATGATCAGAACATTTTACATCGGTGTCTGATAGTGCAGGAAAGACTTAATCATAAAGAGTCTTGGCTAGGTAAGATAAAGGAAACCTTGATGAAGATAGGTTTTGGGGTGATTTGGAGAGCTAAAGAATTATTACAAATAGGTTTCTGGAATGAAATTAGGACAAGAATAAAATGGGTTAGGAGACATGTGGAGAAGGAGAGAAAATAACGTGAAAAAGTTTAGGAAAAAGGCGAGGAAAAAATTGGAAGATATAGAAATACAAATCATGTTCAGTGAGATTGCCGAAAAGAGCTCATTAGTTTGTTATAGGCCAATGAAAAATACATGCGGTAGGGAAAAATATATAGACATAGTAAATAAAGAAGAGAGAGAATCTATTGCATGGGTAAGAACCAGAGCATGGAGGCTAAGAGGGTTAAGACAGGGTATTCCTCAGAACCAATGTCCGATGTGTGGTGGTAATGAAGACATTGAACACATAGTATTTAAGTGCCAAGGACCAGAAAATTGGAGAAAAGAATTTTTAATAAGAAGTGGTTGAAGGGGGATAGAAATATGCTTATGATCGAAATGATGTGCAAGGACGCTAGAAGCATTGGACAGTTTTTGGACAGTGGATAGAGAAAAGTAAGAGGTAGTGTATCTTACTTTGAATGGAAAACTATAGTGAATGGGTGATGCTTAAGTAATCAATAAGTAAAAAGTAAAAATAAGTGGAAATGGAACATGAAAAACTGAAAAAACAAGATAATTTATTGACGAGAAATTGTAAAATGTAAATAATCTGTAGTGATTGTCTACAGAATGAGTTGACGGGAAATTGTAAAATGTAAATAAACTGCAGTGATTGTCTACTGAATGGTGCAGTAGACAATCAAATTGTAAAACTCTTAGCACAATAAATGATAAATGATAAATAGAGGATATGGAAAAACAAGATTTATTAGCGAGTTTTACTTTTAAGAGCTCACTGAGATTATACAGAGAAATGAAAGTAGTATGGAGCAGGTAACAGTATGTTGATATATGTGATAAAACAGCAACAGCAGGATTTGCATGGGCTAGGACAGGGGTGGTGAATTTGAAAGGTTTGAGAAAAGAGATTGATTTAGAGAAACGCCCACTATGCCACCAGAAAGTCAAAGAGTGGCATATAGTTTTAGAGTGTGAAGAAACGAAATTGCTTAGAAAGAGGATAGAGAAGAGAGAATGGTTAAATTTACCAGTAGAAATTTAAGCTAAAAGGTTAGTAAATGTAAAATCTAGGACAAATATAATAGAAGTAGGAAAATTTTGGGGCAGAGTAAGAGCAAAATGGATGAGGAAAATTAGCAAGGAAGAGGTAAATGAGAAGTTTTTATTTGATATGTTGCAAGTAGGACCCAACAACTCGACAACTTCAAGGTTTGAGTTTGTTGGAGTCCAAGGAAAGCAACTCAAGGTAGAGTTAGAGTTAGTATGGGAGATTAAATAAATTAATAATTGTACTTATAGATTAGGAGAAATGCTAGCTACCAGTAGTAAGAGGTTAGTTTTCTTTATATTTTATTTTATTGTTATTTTTAGAAACTGGGTTAGGAATAAATTTGTAAAATTGTTGTTGTAAATTTGTACAATTAATTGGGTTAATAATAAAATTACATTACATTACTGTAGGTAAGTACTTAGTACAGAAAGTAAAATGTCACAGAGTGCACTTTGATGATTATTATGTTGAACAGAAAAGACATACATTGGTTTTCTGGCATAAGCTTCTGTTTACGTTTATGTAATAAAGTCTGAAAAGGAATAATGAGCACTGTGAAGTTGAGGGAATTGTAAAGAAAATTGTATTCCTGAGGTTTGTAACTTTACCTGGATGGTCATATCAAACCATCGATTGGCTGAGTTGGCAACAGTGCCTCCTCCATGTATCATCTGATGTGCCATGTTTGTCTCATCTCTGTCATCCACCATGTGGCCCCTGGCAGATTCTGGCACATCACTCCGTAATGTCCTGCAGTTAAAGCTAGCTGGCAGTGGGTCATCAAAACAGACCATCAGCAAGGCATTCTCAATGAGTTCCAGATTCTTTCTGTTCTTGGCATCTTCAACAGTAATAAGTAAAAATATTTAATTAGTTTTAATGTTTTAGTAAGTCACCTAACTTTATAATTTAAGGTTATACAGAGTTAAAATTTATTAACTGCTTAGTCTAACCCATTACTGAAGCAGAAAACTGTGATGCTCTTACTGTACAGCACTACTAAGCATTATTTTTGTGTTTTTTTAAAGTAAAAAAACATTCACTGAGTATGAGTAGCTTTTTAAATATTTCATAAATATTTTCATATTTTGAACAAACGTATATTGCTGATTTTTTTTAAATGTTTTGAATCTTATTTCAGATATATGGTTTGATTAACTTTAAAACACAATAAAATATTATGCATATTAACCACTAAATTCATCAATATTTTTAAAAACTTAAATGTACATTCTTTTAAATGGAATACAAAACCACTTGCAATGTTTTTCCAAGCTGCTGAAGAGTTTTGGAGAGATATTAAATACTTCAGGTATCACTACATCAATACAGGACAATGAGGGTTCAAATACATGAAATTGTGTTTTTGTTGTATATTCTGAGGTGGATATTTTAGAAAACAGTTTTCAAAGAGGTACCTATAACTTTATGCTTAGCTTTCAACCTGTACAGGTGATACCTATTCACCACCCAATAACAAAAGCACTGCTATCTTTCTTCTTCCTAGACTTGAAACACAATCCCAACAACAGGAATGTCTACAAAGTTAACAGCTTATATATGGCAGTACAAAAGATTGAGCCACCTAAAGAACCATAATGCAGTGCATAAACTGCCAAGAATATGGATATAGTAAGACCTACTGCCATAAGACTCCATGCTGCATGAAATATGTTGGCTCAAATGTAATAAACATCCCAAATGCACATCCAATCTGTATAAACTATAAAGAATAGCATACTCCAAATTATAATATACTTAAATTACTATAGAATTCAACACAACAAAGACATTAACTCAACTGCAGTAACTTCAAATACCTACATAACCTTTACCATGAGTACTCCACAGGCTATTCCTACACTGATGTTGCAAAACAGACTCTTCATTCTTCTGATGACTAGACTTAATTAGCAAGCTTGTAAACAAAATTGACTCGCTAGTATCACTCATAATCCCACTTATTAACACATTAAATGAAGTCCCGCCTGTGCTAATTAACAGTGTAAAATGAACACACAAAAATTCATCAAAGTCTGCACATGAAACGCACACAGCATTAATAATAAGTATTATAAATTACTTACATATATCAAAATATACAATGTTTGTATTTTAATGGCTACAAAAGTTGCTCCTAACATCCATTTTAAGTACATAGATAATGCCTGTACAGAGCAGATCATCCTAACAATACAAGAAAGGGAGGCTCAGTAATATTTATAAAACCAACTTTGACTCACAAGGAGCAACCCTCAGTCAAAGAGATAAAATTTCAAATAGCTAGAATAGCAATACATCTAGGAAAAACAATATATCAATTTGGCTCGTTTTACTCTGTCCTAGAAATCAGGCTGACAATTGCAAACTTTTGGGATATTTTTGAAATATAACTTTCTCCTCAAAGGAGATTTTAACAACAGTCATCCTAGATGTGCGTCACTCCAGAGGATGCATTCTACATGATGTAGCCCATTAACTTCCACTGAACTTTATCTTTCCAGTAGTGCCAAACTATTACCCGGATAATACACCAGATGTCTTAGATTTATTTACAATTACTAAAGAGCAGGCATCATTTTCACAACACCATCTGTACATTATGAGCTTAGCTCAGATTATTATCCTGTAAAACATTAACAACTAAGATCAACAGATACTCTAGAACTAGTCTTATAAAGTAACCTTTTGATTGGAATTGTTACACTACTATACTGTAATTTAAAGATATTACTGATTTAAAAGTTCTTCATAAATCACCTGGTGATATCGACAGGGATGTCACAACATTAAGCAGAAATGTTCAACTTTAAGCTAATGTACCACCACCCAACACATCTTCAAGAGGTCAAAAACTTTCCAAGTGGTGCTGTCGTCTTGTGTTAAAACTTTTCGTTAAGAAATGAGGGACTGCCACAGACTATGCTCACAAAACAGCCTACAATCGAGCTAGCCATCACTTAAATACTGCATTTCAAGAAGAAAGGAGTGCTGCTGATGGTTTGTTCACTTTGGAAGACTAAATATTTAACTAAACAACCAAATTTAATATCACTGTATCTAAATAACATGTGGTACAATCACTACAAGATAAAGCAACACTTTACTGTGAAATGCTGCAGGAACAGTTCAAGGGAAAATTTGTGCTTCACGGAAAAAGCAATGAAAGCAATTTCAATGCCTCACCAACTTTCTCTTTCTTCTTCGTTTTTCACTTCAGCATTAGATAATACCATACTTAAAACAAATGCAAAAAAATCTCCTGGTATGACATGATCACCCAAACCTTGCTTAAAATAGTGTTTCTAACACAGTTTTGTATAATGCTATTCTTTGTCTTACTTATTTTCCACAGGGTTGGAAACATGCCATAATAGTAATGATTCCTAAGTCTGAAAAACCGAAGCAAGATCCTCAGTCTTATCGTCCTATCAGCCTTCTGTCACTGTTTAAAAAGGTTTTCGAAAGGATACTTCTTCCCATACCCTTACATCCGCCCATTCCTAATACCCAATTTGACTTTAGAGCTTCTCATTGCTGTCCTCAATAACTTCGACTTATAGACATAATACTCGATACTTCTGAAGAAAATGCTATCTGTTTTGGACTATTTCTGGACACACAAAAGCCCTTTAATAAAATCTTAAATGAGGGCCTTTTATTTAAATTCAAACCCTTTTTGAGCGATACATTGTTTCTAATAATTAAATAATTTCTCAAACAGACTCTTTTCTGTTAAATATGTAATTGCCAAACTCAGTTCCGAAATGTAGGATTTAGAGTGCACAAGGAAGTGTGTTGGTCCCCTTTTTATACATAATTTGTTACCGACTTACTCAAATAAAACTCAATTTCATTTTTCGTCATTTTGTCGATAGTGCGCATGCGCGTAGGAAATTGCCAACCTATCGTAGTTAGGCAAATCCGCTAGATTGGCGATGTTCTAACACATTGTTGTTCTTCCGCAGAAGTTAATGGAAATAAATGCTAATCAAATTCAGTTTTATTTATAGACGCTCTTTAACTGCTGTGGTCCTTAAGAGTCCCATTCTATATTTGGCGCGAAAGACCACTAGTTTTGCTCAGAGGCTTCTTTATCAGGCTTGAGGTTCTTTTACGTGCCGTAAATCTACTTCCCTTCCGAAGGAAGCCATGCTAAGGATCTTTACGCCCGAAAAAAATCCATCGCTCTCCACCGGGTTTGAACCCGCGACCTTGGGAACTAGAGGCTAGCATGGTAACTACTACACCGCGAAGGACGACAGTTGTGAAGACAAGATGAAGCAAGCTCAGCGAGACGGAGAAAGTGGCACCTGTCGGGAAACTCCGTAAGTCCACCATAAAGTATGTACTTACTTTACTGGAAAATAAAAATCGAGTTTCATATGAAATGTCCCATGTAATGGAAATTAGAAAGCTCAAAATTTTAAATTCGGTGTAACATTATAACTTTTCCTGGAGAGTACAAAAAACCTGTAACACCCTTAATTGTTTTAAGAAAGTCATGTATTAAATTACTAAAATCTTAAATCCAAAAACTGTACCGGTTGTCAAGAAAATACTCGTTAGAAATACTCTGAAAGAAACGAATAAAAACTGCAATGTGCGAAGCATTTCTACGTGGAAAAAAAAAGTAAGAAATCCAAGCTTTAAAATTTGATGCGATATTTACACACAATCTACGCATTTGGACATTTAAATGGCTAAAAGCGCAATTGGATACTGATTCTACAATGTTTGAAGATTTATCCATTGCAGATTAAAAACATACTTTTTTTTCGGAATTTGTCGAAAATTTGGTATCGCGAACACAAAATACACAGGCAACACCATATGCAGAATTTGAGCTCTAACGAGTTTTGATTAAATGAAAGAGATAGAAAACGCGCATTCTAAATCAAAGCAAGGGAAGTTAAAATAAATATAGGGTTTTATTGAATTATTGTTTCTTTTGTGTATTGTTGAGCTTCATTCATGCTAAAACAAAGTGTAATCGGCATTTTTTCACTTACTGGGAATGCAATTATATCTATATTAGATAATCAGTTGATAAAGCCATGGTATGTTTATGTGCTATAATTCCATGTATAATTCGATGAAAACATACTTCAAGAAATTGTGGTGTACTGTTTAAATTTTGTATGGCATAAACTTTTTACATTGTGTTTTCTTACATTTAGGATGAAAAACAAATGTTGCGTTCAGTACCATACCTTACCACTTATGAGTAATTGCGAAATGTGGTGGATATACGATAGCTTCCTATCTTCCAATTACCTAATTTCTCTTCGGCATCATGTAGTGCAGTAACTACACATCCAATATTCTATATTCCTCTGCATTAATTTATTTTTAAACCCATTTTGCTATACTGCACAAAGTCTGCATTTACTTATGAAAGAAGCAGTAGGTACAGACAGCGTGTCTGAGTAATGAGAAATGGACTGTATCAGATATGTAACTTTTCAGTTAAAAAACCCAGATTAAAACAACTTTTAGAATTGTTTAATTTGGCTGCTAGTTCGGAATTAAGAATCAGAAACTACATCAGCACGAAAGATAGGTGTAAGACAATTACTTGTCAAGCCCAAGGAAAAAAAAAACATAGGGCCTTCTGCATTTGGCCTACACTTGTCATGGTGGTAATACTGGTGGTAATAATACGATAGTGCGATGGCTTGTTGGAAGAAAGATGTAAGCAACAATTGTATATTCTTACAGGAGAAGCAAAATACTTTTCATCCCAGTGTATTCACCTACTAATATGCATAATATCTTTAAAAGTAAAATAATGCTTTAGGATTTAAAGTTTCAGAAAATATAACGGGTAAATCAGGGAAATTAATTTATAATTAGGTACGTCAAAGTCCAGAAATAATCCTGAAGGCCTTTTGCCTCAAGTCATAAACGAGTTTTAATGGTTGGGTTGGTTACGCCACCGGAAGTGTCACCTTCCGTATGACGTAAACAGTGGGCGACTCTTCTCGAACGAGAGCGCGGGATTTGAGAAGACGGAAGATTCACTTGTCTTATTTTCTGCTTTACTATCGTTTTTAACCTCGCTATCGAAAGGCACAACAAAAGAAGGTCGATGTATGGTTGGTGCGCCTTATCGGTTACTTGCCTTCCCTGAGTTTTTCTCTTGCAAGCCCCCAGTTATTTCTTCTTTCGGCTGTAAGTATTCCTACGGGAGTTGGTGGAGAGGGTAGTGCAGATGCTTCGTTTACCACATGTAGGAACTGTGATGTAAGTTCATCTTCCGACAGTCTTCCACGTCCATTTGGTTTGAGTTCAATGAGGTACAACTGTGGAAGAGAAAACAAGCGTGTAATTCAGCCCATAACCTGTAAAACGCTGTGAGTATTTCAATACATATACAATAATTTTTGTGTTTTGTACTTTTGAACTTAGGAGTGGACAGTGTTTTTGAGATGCAGTATTTTTTATGCATTCACAGCATTAATTATAGAGAAACTGATATCTATAGGAACATACTTAAAGTAGTTAAGATATTTAAGTACGAAATAAATTACGATTCGAAATACATTCACAATCCCGTAGGCAGCGGCGTGCGCCAAGAGTGCTTGGGGGGGGGATCCGAATAACTGCGCATGTAGTCAGTCATACCTTTATTCCGTGGTCATTTTTTATAGGTTTATCCATGTGAAGGAGATACCAACCGGATCACGGGTATATTGCCTAAATAAAAAGTTTGACAGGTCAGGAAGACCAACAAACAAAATTTTAAGTATTATAGGACCCAAAGGCAAACAGGAGTACATAGAGGCTAAACTCCTCAACCAGGACTCATACCCAGTCAGATGTGTAAACCCTAAACTACACGGAGACCGATTCAGAAGATCCGCATACATTTTTCTACAACTACAGTAGGTGCCACAGAACACCAAAGATAGTACCTAGGGACGGAGACCGTAAGAGTAAAACCGATGAGTAATCCGGGTTTTCCGATTCTGGCGCCTCTATACGGTATACCGAGTAAACCGAGTTATACGCAAACAAAGGGTGAATTTGATGGCGCTGTCGAATCTAGGCGCCGCTTTTGAATACTTTTTCTTCGTTTTCTAGTTTTTCGGTTCTATTATAAGCACCTACGTCACCGCATTCAGTATTATATTGTAAAGCACTTCTGTGGAGTCTTCTTTAAATAAAAAGTTCACGTAAATATGCAAAATTATACCTATTCAATCAACACTGATACCTCCGTGGCAGCTAGGAAGTCTTTTCTGCAGCAGGGCAGATAGGATTATATTTTATATATACCTATGTATTTTGTGTATGTTAGTATGCTTTTTTTGGAGAAATTAAATAAAGAATAAAATTTGCCTTTAACTTCATGTAAGTCTTCAATTCGCATTGTCAAAACCTATTAAACAACACAAACTTTTCCAAATCTGCCTCCAAAAAAGTAACAGCTTACAGCAGAAAACATGGCGCTGTGGTCAGAAACTTTTTTCGGGAGTAATAAACGGTTTTATTCAATATTACTGTTTTTATTATTGGTATTATTATTATTATTATTATTATTATTATTATTATTATTATTATTATTTGCTGATATAGCAATGGTGATGTAGTGTGTCTTAATAGCCAACTAACTCACCATTTAACTGTTATCTTAGTTTATTGGTTATGAAATTCACATATACATGCTGGGAATTTGTTAACAAGTACAGCTCCAAAATTTAACTATTGTGTAATAATTATCCCCTAAGCGAGAGTCAAATATGTGATGATATAGAGAATAGCAGAAGCTCTTATAGGAAAACCTCTTGAAGCAACATTAAAAAGAAATTCCCATAACGTAAACACTAGAATATTTTATTTTCTTTGAGTGTGAAAAATTATATATATATATATATATATATTGGTAGACAACGAAACCTAGAATTCATCAAAAGTAGGTAACTTGATTTTTTCTTCCGCTCTAGTGGGAAATAGTAACAAAAGAAGCCTTTTGCAATATAAATAGGAGAATATTGCTAACTTCACTGCATCACATCATCCACCATATTGCATTACCAAGAAAATAAATTGTTGAATACGTTGATTACCTTAGTAGTACGTAATTAAATGAAATAAAGAAACGTTTGTAGAATTATAATGGTAATATAATTAACTAAAGTCATAAATAGTTTCAAGAGAATATACCCTATCTGAAATTTTCGGTAAGATGCCACCATGGAGATTATAGAAGTTGCTAGACTATAGTGCGCTTAAGTATAAACAATTAGTGTAATGGCCGATATTGTATGGTGTATACGATAATCCTTCCTACGTATTCAAACCATACGGCAAATAAAGAATCCGGTTATATACTCGGCGTATCGAGTCGTATGACGTCACAGAACCGAACCGACTTGTACCGAACCGTCCCCAGCCGACACGACATTAAATTCTCCAGCTGATTCTACCTTTACAACCTTGTCCAACACACGGCTTGTGTGAAAGAACAATTAATTCCATTAATTGACCTAATAGTGGTTGCAACTATAAAGCCCGGGACTTAAGTACTTACAATGTTGTAAGTCGCCATTGGGGTATGACATCTCAATACAATTTGAGATCTCCTTGTGGTTTACCGGGAAAAAAAATGCGAATCAGCTGGAGAATTTAATGTCGTGTCGGCATGTTGCCATGGTAGCTCAGTGGTTAGAGCAACCGGACGGAGACCGGGAGATCCGTGGTTCAAATCCCGGCTATGGCATTGAATTTTTCAGTCATCTGATTCTACCTTTACAACCTTGTTCAACACACGGCTTGTGTGAAAGAACAATTAATTCTATTTAATCAATGTTGCCAACTAACGTATAGAATAATAATTTTCCAAAAGAATTGATTAAATTGCCTGTCTCCCACTGTCTTAATGTATATAGTAGTTTTGTTTACCTGTTCATTAACAGGTACAATATAGTATATAAACCTGTAAGTATAGAAGAGTTACAACAGATAAATATGACACTGCAATGCTTGGATATTACGGTTTAGGGTATCTGGGTGAGGGCTCCCCCCCCCGCTGCGTACGCTCCTGTCTGTAGGTACTTTTGAGGTTAGCACAAAATGTTAAAAAAAAGTCACAGAACTAGGAAACCAAATAAAAAATATTATGTTTCTTCGTTGATTTCTCCACTCTATTTTTGGTTGTTAAACACACACCTGACGGTCTGGTTCAAACCGTAATTTTAAGTGTTTATGTCTTATTTTACTCGAACCAGTTCTTGTAAATTAGAGTTAGGAAAACAAAAAAAACAGCACTTCATTTTTGCATTAATGCGATAATTTGAGTATTTATATTGCCGGTTTCAACGTAATGTTCTGATCGTAGAGAGTACGTACGTTACAATATAACATTTGTGGTTCTTACTATGATTATGGTGTGAGACCTTGGTGCTGGTATAATATCTTTCTCAACGCCGGGGTTAGAAGGATAAACGGGTGAGTCGAGGTGTTCTATTTCTATGCTTCAAGCTCAGCAGTGGACAGGTAATTTAGAAGTGTAGATACGTTTTAAAGATGATTTTATCATTAAAACATTGCAGAATAAATTACAAATCGACATCCTTTAATGCATTTTGTATTATTAGCTGATTTGTACAGTTTGTGTGTTGTATAAAAGTATAACGTTTTAGGAAACTCAACCATTCAAACGAAAATACATTAACGTTGCATTAAAATACATAGTTATGAGTCAACCTCTTTAACACTGACGAGTTTTCAAAAGTTGTAAATAGGTACAACTTTACAATAAATGAAAATTTGAATCTTGGCTAAGACATATCGCAATTTAACTAGTTTCAAGCAGAGAAAAGTTGTTTTTTCAAATCATATAATTAAACAAATAGCAAACAATGTTATTTAAAACCACCGCAAAGGAAACTAAAACGTGCATTATTATTGATGCAACATAATTAAATACCATTACTTTACGCAAAAATATATATTTTCAGGGTAATTTAGGTATATCAACTAATGCGACTGATTCATTTTCGGTCCAGGCTCCATTCCTGTCCAACACTTCATTCGCGCATCCAGGAACTGAATCTAACATGTCCTCAACTGAACTAAAGTGAACGATTGCTTCCTAGCAATTCCGACCCTAAAACAGGCCTGTGACCTTGCATTTGTTTATATCGAGCCACCATCGCTGACATTTTCTGTACAAGGGGAGTCAAAACGCTCCAAGTAGTTAAGGATGAGGTTATTGTCAGCTGTTACAGCACTTGTTAATATATACGAGTTTGGGCCTGTGTATAATAACCGGCAAGAGGTACCTGCATGCTTTCTCACTAAGCTGTTTGTATTCTTCAGTCATATCTATAGATGGTGATGAAGATCTCATCTTCAAATCTCAGACCCAATTCGATGCCATAAGATCCCTTTACACGCCGCAACGCAACCTCACCATGCCAAGGTTAACTTAAGACCTCAATCGGCCAGCAACCGCTGAAAATACACGTAACCTTGTGAAACGGCCGTGTGGTGATTACCACAATAAAACAACGTGTACACATAAAATTTTCTATTTCCCTACTGATATTATTTTAAACAGGATTTAAAGAAAATTTCGACAACTACTATTTTTCTCAAGAGACGGAAGCTTCCTCAAAGAATTCCTCCTGAAGGGTTTCGCAATTCATTTGTTTCGAGGTAGGCACATTATTTTGCAGTTTGTTTAATTTTCTCTCAGATTTAATTCGTAAACTTTGCCCTTTACCGACATTACTGATAATTTTTCCTCGTACATGAACGGCCGGATAGGTCAACGCGTACCATCAGTTGGGAACTAACAGTCTAGAGCAGCGTTTTGTGTAAGAAATGTGGCCATCACATTCTATCATAGATGCGTGGTAGCTCATTTAGTACTGAAATGTCAGGCATTCTCCAAATGTCTTTTGAGATGTTAGGGAGATATAACACGTGTAGCACATCTTTCATCCCCATCCCTACAAGATCATACCACGATCCTTCAGTTTATTTACACAATAAAGTTGCTATGTTCCTTCTTGCTCCCATGATTTTGTTCACTGGTTAACTTCTATTTCTCGGAGACTTATCTTAGGTCCATCAGGTAAAGAAGCATGGGAGTTGGAGTGGATGAGATGTTAATTAGGCAGTTGTGGTGTGCCGGATTTTCTTAATTCGCCACCTGTTTTATTTTTCCAGCGCACGGTTCCGTATATTCTTACTGTTAGTTGCCCGGTTCGTCGCCGGGTGTCGGTCGTGCTGTCCCTGCCTTGGTTCGTGGGTGGGAACAGCACCACCGTCGCTCTCGGGCCGGTTTGTCTGAATAATCAGGCATGGACGTTGGAGTGTGCTCTCTTACGTCGTCCGGCTCGGTGTAGATCTGATAAGTTTCCCCACTCCTTTCTTTTTACGCGTAATGTAACCTGCTTTGGCCTTCGTATTACTGACCATCTTCTTTGTCCCTGCTTCGATTCGTGTGACAGCTCTCTTTGTGATTTATAATTTTTAGCCGGAAGTTTCACGTAACTCAGAATTACTAGTTTAAACCTGCATTTATGGGTGTTTAAATTTTAGCCGGTGAGGTTTAAGATAATAATTAATGGTTATCACTGTAAATGTTGATCAATATGAAATGATGGGTTTCTTAGCCAATTTACGGCCAATTATGGTAATACTAATTACTGCTTTATTGTGTTGTTGTGGCAAGATACAGACTTAAACGAAGATCATAAATGTTCAGCAAGATGCCCAAGATTACACGTTGTAAATCCATGAGGTGAAAATATATTTCCTAAATTATGTTTTCCATGTTTTTTGTGACGTCCTCTGGATGAATTATCCCCTTCTTGAAGGTGTTTGCGGGAGGGCAGGAGGGCGTTGCAGTAGCAACTTGACGAGGATAAAGGCGGGACTGGCAGAATTTTATGCACATAACTGTACTAGTGACATACAAACATAATGCATGAGAAGTTTGTTACCGGTTTTCGAAAATCACAGTGGGAGTACACGAATAGGCCTGTTGTTTAGCAGAGGTGTGTTGATAAGAACAATAACTATAAAAGGTATGACACAAACTACGAAGTTATATCCTGCAATGTACTATCCGATTCAAAAGATGTACAATGTTTATGTTACGACGTAAACAAATCCTTTTACAGCCTGTGCATTCCTCCTCACTTCAGTGACAGGTACAACGATGAGAAGCAATAGTCTTCTTTTGCTGCAAGGGAAGCATCATTAATCCATAATGCCCCAACCCAATGTTTCTCTCATAGATAAGAGAAATGCAAATAAACTAGATGGTACAGGAAGGAAACTACTTAACTAAGGTCATCCATCTGTAAGTCGCTTAAGCATGTGGTACAGAAAAGCGTCTACGCAACTACTGTCTGCATCGCACATCTTTCTTTTTTGCTACATACTTCTTACGGATTGATTATAGCGTCGGATTGGCTCTGCAGTCCCTGACTGAGTTGAAGGCTTAAGGAGATGGTACATGAAGGCGACTACTAAACTAAGGCATCTGACTCTCAGACTCAGGCGAATCAACTAGTCTGCAATAACAGTCCGACACGACATGACCACGAATTTAAAACAGTGTTAAATAAGAAGAAAACATTTATACATGCAACTCGTACTGAAAGTTAATGGTGAAGGCATTATAATGATTGATTTTATACTAGTTTTAAACAACTTCCTAAAATAATTTCTCATTTTGGAGTCCGAAAAGTGCACATTAAGTGCTGCCTTAGTAAACAGTATCCTTTAAGCTGGTCATGGCTACACACGTCACAACCTCCTTCAATTGAGTAAAGGAAATCACTTCGGTACGTGAAAATGAAATTCACTACTCTTAATAAACTTGAAACTGTTACATGAGAATGAAAAGGCACTATTAGCAACCGCAACATTTGCAGCATATGCAGGCCTGGGTGCTGGCGAGACTTTAGTTATGTTTCCTTCCTCTCTGTGAAATATTTCTTCCGTATACAATCACTTTGCGAAAATATAATATTCATTTCGATAAGTAAATTCTCTGGCTGCGATTTATACTTTATCTATCACATACCTAATAGACAGAGAAGGTATTGCATTCCACCCAAAGTGGAATTTTGGATTCAGAGAGTCACATGTTTTGAGACTTCCTGAATCCAAAAAGTCATTTATAGAAACAAGGGCTTTTTGGTGTATGTGTGTGTCTATGGACAGCATAACTCAAGCACGAAATGTCAGTTAAATACCAAACTTGGTATTTAAGTTCAGCATCTTCCTACAATGCGATAGGAAAATTTTCAAGAAAATCCTTCCCCCACTTCAAACTGCGTACATGGAAAATTTTTTCGAATATTTTGATTTTCTCAAAAATGGCGCTAACGGTATTGATTAAATTACTATATGTTTAAGATATTTTCGTGACAAATGAAATGTATATTCTGAATTTGCTGGGAATAGACCTCTGAAATCCTCTTCATTCTGAATGTCTTTTGCATAACTGGTAAACCGTAAGAGTTAGACAAAATCTTACTATATAAAAAATCTGATGTGTTACACTCACATGACTTTCTCTACTCTTGTACAGAGTATTTTTACAAACGCTTATTCTCCATATGTTTCATGTTAATCGAGATATCGAGATGTTAATCTTATTGCTAATTTTCTTGTAACTGCAAGGGGAACTGGTAGGCTTTAAGCTATAGTCAAATATTTTAAGTGCTGGTTGGTATGTGGAGTATTCCATTCCCTTTGCATTACCAGGACAAAAAAAAAAGAATAACGAAATTCCATTTGAGAAAAAGTATAAGTATTGGAAAATTTAAGGGAATAACAAGCAATATCTCGAAAATGGTTCACTCAAAAAAAAAAAAAGTAGTATATGTTATAAATTGGTATTTTAACGCGATCTATATTTTTTGTGTAGTAAAATTTTGTCTATCCCTTATGGTTTACCAGTTATGCAAAAGTCGTTCACAATGAAGAATACTTTTGGAGACATTCCCAGAAAATTCGAGATATACATTTTATTTGTCAAGAAAATATTTTAAACATATGGTATTTTAATCAAAATCGTTAGAGCCATTTTTGAGAAAATTAAAATTTTCGAAAAATGTTCCATGTAAAGGGTAATCTGGGGTGGGGGGATTTTCTTGAAAACCTTCGTGTCGCATCTCTGGAAGATACTAAACCTAAATACCAAGTTTGGTGTTTATCCGAATTTTCGTTTCTGAGTTATGCTGTTCACAGACAAACACACACACACAGACACACACGGACATGCTTTCAAAAATGCTTTTTTTGGATTCAGGGGGTCTCAAAACATATATTTCCGGTGAAATCTCGGTATGGGATTTTTGGGTGGAATACATTACTTCCCCTACTTACTATACGTAGTAGAGAAAGTAAAAATGTAGATCTAGTTAAAGCACACATATAATAGTTTTTGTGGCATTAACCATTTCCGAGATATTCTTTGTTAATGGTTTCAAATTTCAAATACTTACACCTTTCTCAAGAAGAAAATCGCTAAGGGGTATTTGTTTTGTTTTGTTTTCTCTTGGCTGTACAAAGAGAAGGAATTTCAAAACCATCCATAGAAATTCGTTCTTAAACGGTTTGGCTATCGCTTAAACCCCACTGTATTCCCCTAATCCTGTTGTGCTTACAAGGAAATATGCAATGAGACAATTTCTGCAAACGTTTACCTCGATTAACATGAAGTAGATAGAAGAATAAGCTTTTGTAATTATAGTTTGTTGAAGATTGGGTAGAGAAAGGTAAAGGTACGCATCACGGAGAGGCCCTCGGAACCGGGGCAGAGCACCGCACGCAGGCAAGTTTGCCCTTTTTAATTCCGTGCTCCCTGGGAGACAAGGAATGAGGGGAGAGACGTGAAGGGCGACCAGATCCGGATGCCGACGGACGCAAGCATGGACAGGTCCCTAACGTTTCTAGATAGAACGCATCCGACGCCGCATTGTCTCTGCCCACAATTCACCAACCTCCAGGGTCCCCGGAGCGGAGCCCCACGCTGAGGAGAGACCTAACTGAGCGGTACCGCAGCGACGCCAGCGAAGAAACCTGTACAGAGCGCAAGCCACCGCCCAGCCGCAACTCGCAGAACATCGTCGCCTGGTCCTATAACCCTGAAACAGATGACAAGGAAGATGATGGGTACAGAAAACGAGAAGTAGGAGAGTCGTGGTAGAAGATGAGCCACCCCAGCATTTGTCTGGCAACCCGGGGAAACCACGAAAAACCCATGGGCCAGAGTGGGCGAGCTCCGGGATCGATCCCGGGACCGATCCCGGGACCTCCCGAATGCGGGCCACAGACGCAACCGCGTGAGCCATCCCGCTCGGTGATGGGTAGAGAAAATCATGTGAATGTAACGCAAGAATTTTTATGTTAATTGTGTATTCTGGATCGAATCTGATTTTAGAATGTCGGCAAGTAGTCCCATAATGTAGAAGATAGATAGATGAATGCGATTTTGCAGTTAAGCTTACTTACCTGATTTCTGCAGGCTACGATGATGTTCTCTTGTGCCGGGTTTGTCTCATCCCCTCCTTTCTTGAGACGAGAGTAGAATGTATCTCTGTGCTCGCCCGGGGTGCGATACGAAGAAAGTAGACGGTAGTATTGTGCCATACAGAGCGGCTGTCCCTTCTCCCTAGAGGTAGCTCTCTCGATGGGTAAGGCATGCCTACACAGAGAGAATACAATCGTTCACTGCCACGTCAATGGATGTGATGGAAGCATTACTTCCCTCTTTTATTCTCAATTTTATTGTATGACATGTTTATTAAGTGACAAATGAATGCAAGCAGATAGAGTATTCTTCGTATTTCACAGTGTGTTATACACTACGCGATCAAAAGTATCCGGACACGTGGCTGAAAATGACGTACAAGTTCGTGGCGCCCTCCATCGGTAATGCTGGAAGTCAATATGGTGTTGGCCCACCCTTAGTCTTGATGACAGCGTTCACTCTCGCAGGCATACTTACAATCAGGTGCTGGAAGGTTTCTTGGGGAATGGCAGCCCATTCTTCATGGAGTGCGGAACTGAGGAGAGGTATCGATGTAGGTCGGTGAGGCCTGGCAGGAAGTCGGCGTTCCAAAACATCCCAAAGGTGTTCTATAGGATTCAAGTCAGGACTCTGTGCAGGCCAGTCCATTACAGGGATGTTATTTTCGTGTAACCACTCCGCCAGAGCCCGTGCAGTATGAACAGGTACTCGATCGTGTTGAAAGATGCAATCGCCATCCCCAAATTGCTCTTCAACAGTGGGAAGCAAGAAGGTGCTTAAAATATCAATGTAGGTCTGCGCTGTGATCGTGCCACGAAAAACAACAAGGGGTGCAAGCCCCCTCCAGGAAAAACACGACCACACCATAACACCGCCACCTCCGAATTTCACTGTTGGCACTACACTCGCTGGCAGATGACGTTCACCGGGCATTCGCCATACCCACACCCTGCCATCGGATCACCACATGTGTACCATGATTCATCACTCCACACAACGTTTTGCCACTGTTCAATCGTGTAATGTTGACGCTCCTTACACCAAGCGAAGCATCGTTTGGCATTCTCCTGCATGATGTGTGGCTTATGAGCAGCCGCTCGACCATGGAATCTAAGGTTTCTCACCTCACGCCTGTCATAGTACTTGGCGTGGATCCTGATGCAGTTTGAAATTCCTGTGTGATGGCCTGGATAGATGTCTGCCTATTACTCTTTACGACCCTCTTCAAAAGTCCGCGGTGTCTGTCAGTCAACAGACGAGGTCGGCCTGTACGCTTTTGTGCTGTACATGTCCCTTCACGTTTCCACTTCGCTATCACATCAGAAACAGTGGACCTAGGGATGTTTAGGAGTGTGGAAATCTCGCGTACAGACTTCTGACACAAGTGACAATGCACCTCAGATGAAAAACGTATGTTTGTGGGGGTGTCCGGATACTTTTGATCATATAGTGTATATTCAACGTCTTAACACGAAGTATGAACGCGCGTGCTCTCTGAGATGTTAGCTTCCAATTTTCCTATTACTCACTTTGTAGGTAGGAAGGACAGAGATGGGAGTAATTTCCTTTCTGTGTATACTGCAGCAAGGTATGTAAAGAGAAAACTGCTTCTTGGGTTAACTTTGGGCATTAAATTTGTAAACGGTTGTCAAGAGTTGTATATTTATTAAGGAATCTTATAAATAAAATACCCAAATATTATATAAAACAGGCGTATTTCGCCTATTTTGAAAGTATTATTAGGTATGGTCTTATATTGTATGGTAATAGTGCTGGCTTAAAGGATGTACTACTACTACAAAAAGAAGCATTAAGAATAATTACTAGAAATTTTTCTGATGCCTCCTGTAGGCCTTTGTTTATAAGTGAAGGGATTCTAACTGTGTATAATTTATATGTTTTTGGTATATTAATGTTTTTAAAGAAAAATATTGCAAGCTATGATGTCAGAAGCAATTTCCATACTCACATACAAGGTACAATTCCAATATACATATGCCATTCTCTAGATTAAGTAAAATACATAATTCTCATGTATTTAATGCAATCAATATATATATAATATGCTTCCTAAGAGGGTAAGAATTTTAAAATTAAAACCTTTCAAGAATTATGTAAGTTCAAGACAAAAAGTTAATCCATTTTACAATGTCTTAATACTATTTCAAGTTCTAATGGTAAGTTTCCATTTTATGAATATTGTATGTTTTATTTAAGTTTTATGACTTAGCCAATTGTATTTTATACTCAAAGGCTTAAATAAATAAATTATAAAAAATTATCAAATTATCAAAATAAACTTTTCTCTAAGGATTGGGGTGAGCACTTGAGAAGGGCTACTTACTTGTCTTGTCTTCATTCGGTGGTGAAATTAAAATTAAATTGAGTTTTATTTATGGACACTCTTTAACTACTGTGTTTCTTAGCGTCCCATTCTATATTGGGCGTGAAAGACCGGGAACTTGCTCAGAGGCCTCTTTATCAGGCTTGAGGTTCTTTTACGTGCCGTAAATCTACGGCACGGGACCACCGGTTTTACTTCCCTTCCGAAGGATGCTATGCTAAGGATTTTTACGCCCAAAAAATCCATCGTCCTCCGCCGGGTTTGAACCCGCGACCTCAGGAACTAGAAGCTAGCATGGTAACATTACACCACAGAAGACGACACTCGGTGATCAGTGACAGCTTGATCAGCAAATGGTAAACCCGTGAGAAAATGTTTTACAGTGGTGAACAATTCATCTCAATTCACAAAATTTTAATGTTTGTGGGAAAACAGATGTCAGCTTTAGTTTTTGCATGCACTGGTGTAAGTCAAACAGACCATTTTTACTTTCTCTACTACGTATAGTAAGTGGGGGAAGTATTGTATTCCACCCAAAAATTCGATACCGAGATTTCACCGGAAATATATGTTTTGAGACCCCCTGAATCCAAAAAAAGTCTTTTTGGAAACATGTCCGTGTGTGTCTGTGTGTCTGTGAACAGCATAACTCAGAAACGAACAGTTGGATAAACACCAAACTTGATATTTAGGTTTAGTATCTTCCAGAGATGCGACACGAGGGTTTTCAAGATTACCCACCCCAGATTACCTTTTACATGGAAAATTTTTCGAAAATTTTAATTTTCTCAAAAAAGGCTGTAACGATTTGGATTAAAATATCATATGTTTAAGATATTTTCATGACAAATGAAATGTATATCTTGAATTTTCTGGGAATGTCTCCAAAGGTGTTCTTCATTGTGAACGACTTTTGCATAACTGGTAAACCATAAGAGATAGACAAAATTTTACTACACATAAAATGTAGATTGCGTTAAAATACATAATTTATGTTATATACATTTTGTTGTTGAGTGAACTATTTTCGAGATATTGCTTGTTATTCCCTTAAATTTTCCAATACTTATACTTTTTCTCAATTTCGTTATTCATTTTTTTTGTCCTTGTAATGCAAAGGGAATGGAATACTGCACATAGCAACCAGCTCTTAAAATATTTGACTATAGCTTAAAGCCTACCAATTCCCCTTGCATCTACAAGAAAATTAGCAATAAGATTAACGTCTCGATCAACCTGAAGCATATGGAGAATAAGCGTTTGTAAAAATAGTTTGTACAAGAGTAGAGAAAGTCATGTGAGTGTAACACATCAGATTTTTTAACCTATTAGGATCCGAATAAATTACCATAAGTTCACTTATCAAAGCCACAAAATCAAAGAAAACTCCGTAATCCTCCTTTGAACTTGAAAACGCTCTTTCCGGGAATGATATTTTATGGTCATGGAAATATTTTGAACCAAGAAGAGTAAAAAAAGTAAAGTTTTGATTCCTCCAAAAATCGTTCGGAAACGTTACGGTGTACTCTATCAACGACCTCATTATAGGTATAACCTTATATAAGAACATTTTCTTTCTTCCCCTTTCATTGAGTTACTACAGCCCACACCAAGGTCTCAGGATCATGTTCTCGGCAACATTTATTAATTACTTCCCTCAAATTGAAAGTCACGCTACGCGACTGTTCACTATTAGGGTTGACCTTATCTGTGACAACTGTTATATCTGCGACTTTTATCCGTGATTTTTTTTTTACACATTTAAAACATACCATCACACATTGTGGTCATTTATTGCTTTACGCTCTTACCATGATGCTGTTAAGTGAAAAGTAGCAATTGTGTTTTGTCAACAAATAAGCAGTATAGGATATTAATTTATACCATAGATCTATAGTAACATTACAGAGTGTGAGTGTGTGTGTGTCTGAGCAATATAACTCAAAAACGAAAAGTATTTAAATTCATCTACCAAAGATACAATACAAACTACCCTTTAAATGGAAGCAAAGTTTTTGGTGTTTTATTTTCTCAAAATAATACACGATTTTTATTAAAATACCACCTTAACATATTTGCATGCCTAATAAAATATATGTATAGAATTTTCAGACACAGACTGTGAAGTCTTCTTCATACTGGCTGAATTTTGTTTAACTGGAAAATCATAAGATATAACCAAAAACCTTACTACCAAAAACTGCGGATCTCATTAAAATACACAACTTACGTCAAATAGTTTTTTTGTGGCTTTATATATTTCTGAAAATATGTTGCTAGATTTGAATTTTTCCAATATTTTTATCATGCAATTTTTGAAGCGGTAATTCACAATTCTTTTGTCACTCACGATGTGGTGCAAAGAGTACGCCCCTTGTGCTTATATGAGTCTATTTTTGAAAACCTTTATCTGGATTAGCACGAAACAGAGAGAAACATAATCTTCTCAAAAAATAGTTTGTAGAAAAGATATAAAAATAAAACGCTGTGTGGCGGACAGTTCACCTTCAAAGTCTCATCTCTGTACCATGCCATTTTATTTCGTCACGTGCTCACAGAGATCTTATGCTAGGCAACTGTATCTTTGCTTCTATACGTGACGGCAGATGGCAGCTTCGACATGTGTCCACAGAGACCTTAGTGTCAGGCAATTATATCTCTGTGATGGACAGATGGCAGCTTCAGTACATGTCCACAGAGACCTTAGTGTTAGGCAACCTATCTCTGCTTCTACACGTGCCGGGCAGATGGCACCTTCGACAACTGTCCAGAGAGATCTTAGTGTTAGGCAACTGTATCTCTGCTTCTACACGTGCCGGGCAGATGGCATTAGGGTGCCGTCCAGTCTACGTGCTTTCATTATCGGTGGATAGATGGTAGAGCACTCGCCATTACCATCTATTTTCATTTTTACTATTACTTTAGACCTAAGGTGGAACTTAGGGTCTTGTATTAAATATACAGTCTGGTATTTATCTTGGCGACTGAGTGAAACAAAAAAAAAAGGAAGTAAAATTGCTCGGCCCACGGCATTTGAACCCGATACCTCCAGAATGTGTTCCATAGAGTTACCGCCTGAGTGATTCCCCTCGATTTTTCGAACTAGTGTCGTAAATAACTATGATATATTGTTTCAAATAAACTTAGATTGCAGAATAAGAGAAAACAACAATGTAGGCTTGCTTAATGATCTCGAGAACACTGGAAGTAGAACTGGAAGAAAAGCGTGGTCATAGAGATATGCAACAAACGCCGAAAAAATTAAAGATTACTAAGGCAAATTCTGCAGTATAATTTGACCGCCGATTACTCATTTATAATCCCATGAAACTTACTTATCCAATAGGTCCTTGTGACTGAGGATACCGGACAAGAATCGGGCTCCAAACCTGGCCATGTCGTGGGCCGATCGGAAAGTTCTCGGAGGGAACACCATTCCAGGGTTGGAATTAATTGGTAGTGGCAGTTGGTTGTTTAGGTACATGTCAATGAGCCACCACTCGTATACCTGAAACAGCCAAAAATAGTGCAAATTAGCAAATATTTCTAGAAACTAACCCTAAGTTTCTCTCCAAAATAGAAAAATAAACCAGGACACAACATTTTAAACATCACCGATCAAATGATTGCGAAGTTTCGTTATTAAAAGTTGATGCAGCAGCAATAAAAACAACCAGTTACTATACTGGCGACCAACAGTGCATTTTGTAAAATTATCGATAGAAATATAATGTTTTGTTCTAATGTTATGCAGAGGTTATGGCGTAGTAATAGATTTGTTGCAATTCTGGTCTTGATAGTCCGCATGGGGTTACTGAAGTTCTTTTTGTAATTTAGTCTATAGTTATAACTTTTACAACTAGTTACAGAAGTGGAGCTTTATTGACAAGTGAGTTTAGCTAGAACACGAGCACAGGGGGTTCATAAACCTCTTTTTGTAGCCTGTTGTAAATTTTATCATAGTTGCAAGTGTTACTTAATACTTGTAAATGTATTACATAACTAATTAAAAAAGTGGGTTTTTATTGACAACTGGGTGGTTAAGTTACGACTACAGCAAGCTGATGGAGCTCTTTTTGTAACCTGCTGATTTATTGCAAGTGTGTTATATAACTAGTTTCAAAAATGGATCTTTATTTACAAATGTGTTTAATTAGAATGACATCACAGGCAGCTGATGGAGCTTATTCTGTAATGTGTTGTATAGTTGTAAACATATTATACAATTAGTTACAGAAATGGATCTGTATTACCAAATGAACATAATTAGAATTGACATCAAGGAGTTGATGCTCATTTTGTTAGCTGTTGTAGTTGTAAGCATGTTATACAACTAGTTACAGAAGTAGATCTTTATTGAAAAATGAGTTCAGTTAGAATATGAACTCAGGAGTTGATGAAGCTCTTTTTGTTAGCTTTTGTATGGTTGTGAGTATATAGTACAACCAGTTACTGAAGTAGTTCCTCTTGGAAAATGAGTTTAGTTAGGATATGACTCTAGGGAGTTGAAGAAGCTCTTTTTGTTAGCTGTTGTATGGTTGTGGGTATATAGTACAACTAGTAGATCTTTATTGAAAAATGAGTTCAGTTAGAATATTGCTTCAGAGAGTTGATGAAGTTCTTTTTGTAATATGTTGTATAGTTGTAAGCACATTATACAACTAGTTACAGAAGTAGATCTTTATTGATAAAAGAGTTCAGTTAGAATGTGACTTCAGTGAGTTGATGAAGTTCTTTTTGTAATATGTTGTATAGTTGTAAGCACATTATACAACTAGTTACAGAAGTAGATCTTTATTGATAAAAGAGTTCAGTTAGAATGTGACTTCAGTGAGTTGATGAAGTTCTTTCTTTTAGCTGTTATACATTACAAGTATATTATACAACTGGCTACAGAAGTAGATCCTTATTGAAAAATAGTTTAGTTAGAATATTACTTCAGGAAGTTGATGAAGCCCTTTTTTAATGTGTTGTATAGTTGTAAGCATATTATACACTAGTTATAGAAGTAGATCCTTATTGAAAAGTGAGTTTAGTTAGAATATTACTTCAGGAAGTTGATGAAGCTCTTTTTGTAATGTGTTGTGTAGTTGTAAGCAAGTTACACACTAGTTACAGAAGTAGATCTTTATTGAAAAATGAGTTTAGTTAGGATATTACTTCAGGAAGTTGATAAAGCTCTTTTTGTAATATGTTGTGTAGTTGTAAGCATGTTATAAAAATAGTTACAGAAGTAGACCTTTATTGAAATAAGAGTTCAGTTAGAATTTGACTTCTTTAACTTGATGAAACTCCTTCTGTAATCTGTTGTATGGTTGTAAGCATGTTATACAACTAGTTACAGAAGTAGATCTTTATTGAAATATGAGTTCAGTTAGAATTTGACTTCTTTAACTTGATGAAACTCCTTCTGTAATCTGTTGTATGGTTGTAAGCATGTTATACAACTAGTTACAGAAGTAGATCTTTATAGAAAAATGGGTCTAGTTAGAATATGACTTAAGAAAGTTGATGAAGATCCTTTTGTAATATGTTGTATAGTTGCAAGTATATTGTACAACTCGTTACAGAAGTAGATCTTTAATGATAAACGAGATCAGTTAGAATTTGACCTCAGGGAGTTGCTGAAGCTCTTTTGTAATATGTTGTGTAGTTGTAACTATATTATACAACTAGTTACAGAAGTAGATCTTTATTGATAAATGAGGTCAGTTAGAATATTGCTTTAGGGAGTTGATGAAGCTCTTTTTGTAATATGTTGTGTAGTTTTAGGTATATTATACACTAGTTACAGAAGTGGATCTTTATTGAAAAATGAATTTAGTTAGAATATGACTTCAGCGAGTTGATGATAGTCTTTGTAACCTGTTGTGTAGTTTTAAGTATATTATACAACTGGTTACAGAAGTAGAACTTTATTGACAAATACGCTTAGAGTTTCACTTCAGGGATATGAAAGCCTTGTACTTTCCCTACTACGTACAGCAAGTAGAGGAAGTATTGTATTCCACCCAAAATTGGATACCGAAATTTTACCGGAAGTACATGTTTTGTGGCCCACCGAATCGAAAAAGCATTTTTGGAAAAAGGTCCTTGTGCCGCCTGTGAACAGCATAACTAAAAACGAAAAGTCGAATAAACACCAAACTTAGCATTTAAGTTCAATATCTTGCAAAGATGCGACAAAAAGATTTTTAAGATAATTCCCCTATCCTAAACTACCTTTTGTATGGAGTATTTTTCGAATTTTTTTATTTTCTAAAAATGGCTCCAACGATTTTGATTAAAATACCGTATATTAAATATATTTAAATGAAAAATAAAATGTATATCTTGAATGTTCTTGCAATAGCCCATGAAGTGCTCTTCATTCATAAGGAATTTTGTTCAATAATCTTATATAACTAGTAAACGTTAAGTGATAGACGAAAACGTACCTCACAATAAATGCAGATCTCTTTAAAACATACAATTTATTTCAAATAAGTTTTTTTGTAGTATATTATCATTTCTGAGATATTCGTTATTAAAGGTTGAAATTGTTCATTTCTTGGTCATTCTCTTAAGTTCTGTCAACATTCAGTTGTTTTTCGGATGTCATGGAAACAGTATGGAATTTTAAGGCCGGCATATAGCGTTCAATTCTTAAACATTTGACTATCGCTGTTCTCTTTGTATCTATAACGAAATGTGTAATGTAGCTGTTTATGCAAAGACTTATTTGGATTAAAGTGTAGCAGATAGAAAAGGAAGCTTTAATAAGAATAGTTTATATGTGCTTGTATAGTTGTAAGTTCATTTAGATATAAAAGTAAATCTTTACTGAGGATTAAGTTTAGATAGTGATAGGTCGTAGTTAATGTAGCTTTTAGTTGTGTTATACAACTTTTATAAAAGTGGATGTTTATTGATAATTCAGGGGGTTGACGAATCACCTTTGGTAACGTTGTACAGTATTTTATATGTATGTTATGCAAAAATAAATTTTTATATACATAACAACTTGTCCCATTTTTGTAAATATCTAATGATTCGCTTCTGTAATTAAAAACGACGATGCAATGGTCTCGTTTACGAACGTAATTGGACACATTTATGGACTGATTCAGTTCGCGATGTATAGAACAAGTACTTTCCAAGAGCGCAAGGTGATTAGAGAACGTTTATCACTGCAGTGCTACGTGGTTGTTGTTGCTGCGTTTTGAGTGTAATACGGCGTCACAAATGAAATTTAGTGGATTACAGCAAGAAAAGGAATCAATCGCAAAGCGTCTGTTAGGATTTGTTAATTCAGCGCACATACCTGGCTGCAGGAGGGCGAGAGGGTTATGGTATTGATCCAATTCGTGCAGAAATCCCCGACTCTAACTTGCAGCACTCGTTCTCTGTCTCTCTTGTTACAGCCACCAAGCAAATCTTCCGAACTGTGTTACAACCTTTATATTTGGCTGTATGTATGTAATTAGCAGTTTATACACAAGATACAAACATCAGTCACAGTTCTCATCCAGCATTAAGAGAATGCACCACTCACATTAGAATTACGCGTCAAAAAATCTGATGTGTTACACTCACACGGCTTTCTCTACTCTTGTGCAAACCATTTTTACAAACGCTTATTCTCCATATGCTTCAGGTTGATCGAGACGTTAATCTTATTGCTTTTATTGCAAGGGGAATATGGTAGGCTTTAAGCGATAGTCAAATATTTTAAGAGCTGGTTGCTATGTGGAGTATTCCATTCTCTTTGCATTACCAGCACAAAAAAAATGAATAACGAATTCCCATTTGAGAAAAACTATAAGTATTGGAAAATTTAAGGGAATAACAAGCAATATCTCGAAAATGGTTCACTCAACAACAAAAATGTATTTGACATAAATTGTGTAGTAAAATGTTGTCTATCTCTTATGGTTTACCAGTTATGCAAAAGTCGTTCACAATGAAGAATACTTTTGGAGACATTCCCAGAAAATTCGAGATATACATTTCATTTGGCATGAACATATCTTAAACATATGATATTTTAATAAAAATCGTTAGAGCCATTTTTGAGAAAATTAACATTTTTGAAAAATGTTCTATGTAAAGGGTAATCTTAGGTGGGGGGATTTTCTTGAAAACCTTCGTGTCGCATCTCTGTAAGATACTGAACCTAAATATCAAGTTTGGTGTTTATCCGACTGTTCGTTTCTGAGTTACGCTGTTCACAGACAGACACACACACGAACATGTTTCCAAAAATGCTTTTTTACTTTCTCTACTACGTACAGTAAGTAGGGGAAGTATTGTATTCCACCCAAAAATTCGATACCGAGATTTCACCGCAAATACATGTTTTGAGACACCCTGAATCTAAAAAAAGCATTTTTGGAAACACGTCCGTGTGTGTGTCTGTGTGTGTGTGTGTGTGTGTGTGTGTGTGTGTTTGTGTGTCTGTCTGTGAACAGCATAACTCAGAAACGAACAGTCGGATAAACACTAAACTTGGTATTTAGGTTCAGTATCTTCCAGAGATGCGACACGAAGGTTTTCAAGAAAATCCCCACCCGAGACTACCCTTTACATGGAACATTTTTAGAAAATTTTAATTTTCTCAAAAATGGCTGTAACGATTTTGATTAAAGTATCATATGTTTAAGATATTTTCATGACAAATGAAATGTATATCTCGAATTTTCTGGGAATGTCTCCAAAAGTGTTCATTGTGAACGACTTTTGCATAACTGGTAAACCATAAGAGATAGACAAAATTTTACTACACAAAAGATGTAGATCGCGTTAAAATACACAAGTTATGTCATACTTTTTGTTGTTGAGTGAACCATTTTCGAGATATTGCTTGTTATTCCCTTAAAATTTTCAACACTTATTTTCTAAAATGGGAATTCGTTATTCATTTTTTGTCTTGGATATGCAAAGAATATTAGTCTGTGGCAAAGGGAATGGTGTTGCACCTAGCAACCAGCTATTAAGAGATATGTCTATGCTTAAAGGCTACTGTATTTCTATATTGCCCTTGTAAATATATATTCCCCTTACATCTACAAGAAAATTAGCAATAAGATAGAGTCTGCAAATGTTTATCTCGATTAACATGAAGTAGACGGAGAATAAGCGTTTGTAAAAATAGTTTGTACAAGAGTAGAGAAAGTCATGTGAGTGTAACACATCAGATTTTTTTTTGATTTAGGGGGCCTCAAAACACATATTTCCGGTGAAATCTCGGTATCGAATTTTTGGGTGGAATACAATACTTCCCCTACTTACTATACGTAGTAGAGAAAGTAAAAATTCGGTGAATTACATTCACCTGACTTTTCCTACACACTATCGTTTATTACCTTTTCTACTACGTACTTAGAGTAAGTAGCACAAGTATTATATTCCACCCAAAAATTCGATGTCGACAGTACTCCGAAAGTACCATTGTTGAGACCCCCTGAATACATTTTTCCCTACTTTCTATACCACGTTTAGTAGGTAGAGAAGGTATTGCATTCCATCCAAAAATTTGATACCAAGATTTTACCGGAAATGCATGTTTTGAGGCTCCTAAATAGAAAGTTTTTAGAAAAAGATCCATCCGTGCTGCGATGTCTGTGAACAGCATAACTCAAAACTGAAAAGTTAGATAAATACCGAAATTTAAGTTCATACTTTCCAAAGATGTGACACGAAGATTTTAAGGAAAATCCCCCACCCCAAAATAACCTTTACATGGAACATTTTCGAAATTTTTTATTTTCTAAAAAATGACTATTTTGATTAAAATACCATACAGTAAAGATATTTATATGCCAAATAAAACATATCTTGAATTTTCTGGGAATAGCCCTTGAAGTCCTCTTCATTCAGAAGGAATTTTGTATAA
The DNA here is from genome assembly GCA_030765065.1 of Deroplatys truncata. Taxonomy (NCBI): domain Eukaryota; kingdom Metazoa; phylum Arthropoda; class Insecta; order Mantodea; family Mantidae; genus Deroplatys; species Deroplatys truncata. The sequence continues at coordinate 300,337,138 of CM060975.1, read as the reverse complement.
TCTTGTATAAATGGTAAACCTTAAGCGATAGACGAAAATGTATTGTTATACACCGGGGTGAGCTGCTAAAGTTTTGCAGCTAAAATATTAAATTTAGATACCCCGGCGTACACATTGGGGAACGTAACTCAGAGGCACACGAGAAAGGTACCAAGAACTTGCTGCACAAAACTAAAGCGGGCGTGGAATATTTTTTAAATAATTACATCTGAATTCACATTTGGCTCAGGTATATTATAAATCAAGGTGCTCTACATAGTACACAAAAAGGTAACACACAAAACACTGGGGGAGATGCCTCACGCTTACACACCCATCACACATACACCCGTTCCCTCCGAAGATTTACATTAAAGTGACGCTACTCTGGCCCACAACTAGACCCACGCTACAACACACCCCCAACCAGGAATAGGAATTGCCGCGCCAGACAATAATTAACATACAAACACAACAATTAGCTCAAGAATATTATATACAGCAATAATGTGTCCGATGCGACAATACACACACATTACAGTATTACACAAAAAATTTAGATCTCTTTAAAACATACAATTTATTTCAAATAACTTGGAAGTTGATTCGCAAAGTGAAGAAATGGTTTCGTGACCAGAACAACGAGTGGTACCGACAGGACATACACGGGAAAGAGATTGCGTGAAAAATAGGGAGTGTAGAAGAAACCTTATTCTTTCTTGGGTGTTAGTTTCATTTTGTTCAATAAATAATTGTTGAAGGAAAAAAAATGTAGTGCGTTACTTTATTGAGTGACCCTCGTATAATACGCTTGCAAGGATGGGATTTTATCGTCTAAAGCGTCAGCTCGATATGAACCGTAATAGTATCAGTATGCAGTGATTAATAGGCTGTCATCCAATTGTGAACTTAATTACTGCACATTTAAATAGTGCCAATTTCCATATAAATTATGTTCTTGAAGAAAAGCGTCTTTATTGTGTTGCACTTTAGTTTATTTTGAGGTTAACTATTTTCTCGTGCCCACTATTGGTAGCATTGGTTAGTATCCCTAATACATTCGATTTTTCACTCATTTAGGCGTGATTTGACAGCTGGCACAATGATGATTTGATTTTAAACAAACACAGTAAAAAGAATAACTATTCTTTATATAATCTACTACATTTTATTAATGGAATAATCTTTAATAAATCCCATTTAAGGCGCGTCGTTTCCCCCCTCCCCCTTGGTCATGGCTTATACAACCAGCCCAACAACGGCCCAATGCTTCGGAAATGATGACGTGGGTCATCGAGAGAAACAGTTAATATCCGAAGCTTCGAGAAAGATGTCATACATCATCATGTGTAATACACCATTCCACAACTCAAAGCGTCGTACAGAGTTACCATTTGCTGGTTTGCTTCACGCCACTGACGGTAGCATCATTACGCTCGTGGTCAACTTCAGCAACTCCTGGGCAGGCAGCAGAGGTACTCTTCGGCCAGGGATCGAGTGGATAGCACACGGACTTGTGTTCTGGTTTTGTGTCGGTGAGATTTGGTATAAACCACCAAGAGTAAACTTTTTGGCTCTTTCTAAATTATTTTTAACTGTTTGGTAAGCTCCAAAATTTAATCTTTTTACTCTTGGTGTTTCTAAATTCACATTTACGGGATAAGCATTTATATTTTTCATTTCGTGTAACATTGCGTTGCATTATTTGCTGTTTCAGAAATATTCTCGATTTGTAGGGCAATTTAAATTGTAAAAAACTAAAAGAGTACATCACATTGTCGTCTCCGAGCATATTATTTGTAAATCACATAACTTTTAAAATGTTAAAGCTAGCTGATGATGGAATTGTTAACAAATGCAACACTTTATAATAAATTGTTAACATATGTGCCGGTGATTCTTTTCAATTCCTAGCTCCTACGCAATAGTCCTTTCCACAATATTTAACACCTCTGTGTATGGGAAAATCCCAGTTGTGCAGAGGTTATCTATGCCAATATTAATGAAGGTAAAGTACTTCTTTGTGCTGACAATACTTCTCTTACTGTTTATTCAGAATATTCATGATTATCTGAAAAGTGACGTTGGAATAGCTATCTCTCCGTTTGAAACATGGTGTGCCATAAAAATAGTTGTCAATCTTTAATAAGACTGTACATTTAAACTTATCCTGAAATTGTAATATAAATAGTTTAACATTTTATGGGATTGCTGTGTATAGTTTACCGAGCGGGATGGCTCAGGCAGTAAAGTCTGTGCCCGCATTCGGGAGATCGTGGGTTCGATTCTCGCGGCCGACCTTCCTGACTCATGGATTTTTTTCGGGGTTTCCCCGGGTCTCTAGGATCATTACATCCCCAAATTTCCTGTCCCTCCTCTTCACCTCCATTCTCATTTACTTTTCATCTGCTTGGTGTCTTTCAGGGTTGCAAGTGTCGGCGGTCTCGGCGTGTGCATGGCAGGGGAAAAGGATGCTCTAAATCCGACGGAATGGGGACGGTCTCCGGGTCCCGGCCCACCAGAGGATGTGTAAGCTCACAGGGGGAAGGGGGTCGGCTACATCAGCCACCACCCGGGGACTTTAAATCTGTAAACGGTAGGGACCCTGCCCTCTGCCTGTCATGTCTCCTAGTCCGACCACACTCTTTTTCCTCTCACCTCATCCCTCCCTGCCGGGGGCCCTCGTGCAAAAGATCTGCGTAGGTCGAGGTGCCAAGTGCCTATCCTAGTCCTATCCTAATGTATAGTTTACTATCTTGGAGTGAGTCTTGTATTTGTTTTACTAAAAAGCTAATTGAAAGTTCCACTTATTTTGCTCTTCAGTAACTGAGAGCTCTGATAAATGACGAAATGTTAATAATGATATATGTTTACCTGCTTATACATATCTTAGTCACGCTGTTTTTCTATGGGGTGATTTATCGATGCAAGTAGAATATTTGTTGCTCAGAAAATAGGATCTCAAAAACGAAAAGTCCGACAAATATCTAATTTCATATTTCACTGTTGAAGCATGCCAAACAAAATTTTATAAGCAAATCTCTCTCCCCACTGTAAACTAGTTTATACATGAAAACCCTTTAGTTATTCTTTATATTTTCAAAAACACCTCTGACGATTTTTATTAAAATAACACATGATTAGGAAATTGACATGTCTAATAAAATGTATATCTTCAGTTTTCTGTGAACATCCTGTAGAACCATCTGCATTCTTAATGTATAATTTTGTACAACTGAAACCACAAGAGTTAATTAGAGGAGTAGTTATTACTAAACCTAATTTTGTAACGTGTTGTCTACAATATTTTATCTACGTTCAGAGTATTACAGTAAAGTCTTTCAACAAGAGTGTCCTATCTTTAACATGTGATAGCTGCCGTTGCTATTGAGTTACAGCAGTTATTTTTTCATGTGGTTACAGTTGTTATTGACAAATAGCCATGGAACGTTACACCATTCAGTAACGCGTAGAAATTGTGAAAATCTATTATCAAAATGGATCATCTGTTCGCCAAACCTTCCGTGTATTGCGTGAAGTTTACGGTGTGCATAATCGTCCCTGCGAGAGAACGATTCGGTTCTGTCAGCGATCAAAGAACGCCTGTACGTAATCAACGTAAGCGCGTCAACGAAAACGTAGGCGCCGTTCGTGAGAGTGTACGCGAGAACGGATTAAAATCAATTGCTCGTCGAGCGCAAGAATTGGGGCTTTCGCCGACCACAACTTGGCGAATTCTGCATCTGGACTTGAAGTTTCACACTTACAAAATGGTGTTAACTCAAGAACTAAAGCCCGACGACCACAGGTTGCGCCGTGTATTCGCTGACTGGACTATGGAGCAATTGGAAGCTGACCCGGATTTTTGTCGAAATCTTCAGCAACGAACCCACATTTGGATGGATGGTTGTGTCAACAAACAAAATTGCCGCTATTGGAGCAATCAAAATCCAACGCAGATTCAAGAACGACCACTTCATCCCCAAAAGGTTACTGTGTGGTGTGGATTTTGGTATGGTGGAATCATTGGTCCATATTTTTTCCAAGATGAAGATGGAGAAGCTCTAACTGTCAATGGAGAAAGATACCGGGCTCTTATAAGGGACTATTTTTGGCCTCAACTGGATGGTATGGATTTCAAAAACATCTGGTTCCAGCAAGATGGTGCCACATGTCATACTATTCTCGAAACAATCGATATTTTGAAGAAGTTCAGAGGTTTCATCATTTCCCTTGGTGATGTTAAACTGCCCTCGAGGTCATGTGATTTAACGCCGTTGGATTACTTCTTGTGGGGTTATGTTAAATCTCGAGTTTATGTCAACAAGCCAGAAACAGTAAATGATCTTATGAATAACATCACGCGTGTTATTCGCGAAGTTGGACCTAATTTACGTTCTTCTGTCATTGAAAATTAGGTCAACCGTATACGCGCAACCCAACGAAGTCGCGGCGGTCACTTAACTGATGTTCTCTTCCACACGTAATGACATTAATTATGTTCCAAAATAAAAAAATGATATAAACCTCTATCATTTATAGACCGTGTTTTATTTAAGTTAAAAGATAGGACATTCTTGTTGAAAGACCCTATATATGTTGTATATACAGTATATTTAACGAAATGTATTTATTGCGGAAACGATATGTTTAGAGAAACAGTAATGTGGGCTTTGGAATAAGAAAGACACGATAAATCAACAAACCTTGTTGTTATATTCTGAAAATTTGGATTCTAATTTTATATGTGAATTTAAAGTAAAAATACATGAAGAAGGCGATTTTTACGGTTCATCAGGGAAAATTTTAAAAGCAGTCCAAGATGCAACAATTAATATACTTCCAGAAAAGTCAAGGAAAGCTTATTTATGTAAGTATACGAAATTCAAGGACTGGTGTGTGGGTAATGAAACAGACGTAAATGAAGATTCTTTGTTGGCGTATTTTTATGAGAAGTCGAAAAGTATTAAAGCTTCGAGTCTTGAGGCAGTATTTTTAACACTTAAATGATTTCAGTCAAATTATATAATATAAAATATAATAACAGCCCGCCTTAAAGAAAAATGTGTATAATATAATATAATATATAAAATGCATGTAACAGTCATTGTATTAATGCTTATATTATTATGTACATGCTCAATAATGTTATGTGAATGTATTACGTAATTTAATAATGTAGGAGCTTTGAGAATAATAGGTCAAAATGGCTAACAATGAGGTAACAATGAGGTAACAATGAGGTAACCTTGAGGCAATAATGAATTAGAAAGTTTAATAATGCTACTAGTAATTCTTGGAGCAACAATAATGTAATTTTTGAGACAGTTTATAAATAGCCAATCAACAACCAGAAAAAAGCTTAAATAAAAGTATTCTATTGGAGTAGGATTAGCCAATCCGAAACTGAAATAGAGCAAATTGTAAAAATTCATAAGTAAGTTTCTAGCAGACAGCGTTCCTAACCGGACGCGAGACGCGTCCTCGAGAAGTTTAATACGTATTCAGTGTGAGACAAAAATAGTTTACGTGTTAAAAAGTGCAAGTAATTAATAAATAATCTCACAGCTCTCTCTATATCAGTGAAGTGTTATTTAAATCGTATCAAGAATTAATAAAAGGAGTGAAGTAAAAATTATAATCTGTGTAAGCCTACATTCTTCAGCCGCACCACGCCCTGTTAAGAAATTGATGTCTCTACAAATTAATACTGATGCAGCCGAGGCAAACATAAATATATAATATTTACAGAAACAGTCAAATTACAACGTTAATATTTTTAAACTTGCGGCGAAGGCTACCGGAAACTGTTTACCATACTGCGGTTGCAACTACTTCAAGTTCGGCTCCCCAACAGTCGAAATACAATACAACTCCCTTCCTCAGTCTTTGGAGTGAATATTCCATGGTGAGGTCAAATGTTTTGATTAATGATAATATTGATATCACTAAGTTTGAAAAATTAAAGGCATTTTTAAAGAGTGTACTTTTCGTTTTGTTGAACCTGTGTTTTATGTTTTATAGCGTGTTTTGTTAGAATATAAGGTATAGGTTTTTTTTTTTGCCTAGTAACTACGAACTAAAACAACACTGCTTATTATCGTAGTAAATAAACTCTTATCGGATAATTTATATTAAATAACTTTTCTCTAGCATATATCGTGAGGCATCTATAAAGCATCTTACGAGATCCCTCTTTTTTCCCGCATAGGTTCGTTAGAAATAAAAACTAAGTTACTAAATGAAACAGTTGCTTTTGTTTTCTTTATTGTGCATGTAAGCAAGTCCATATTTATTAATTTGAGAGTAATTTAATGGAAGAAAATATTATGTATTGCATTCACATGACTTTCTCTTCTCTCTCTTCTACAAACTTTTCTTATAAAAGTTTATTATTCTATTTACTCCTTGATAATCCAGACAAATTTTCAGTACATATTTATACGTTTCGTTGAAGATATAAGAAGGATACGATAGTCAGATACTTACCGTTGAAAAGGGTATGAAGTATTTGAAAATCCAAACCAATAACAAACAATAAATTGGAAAAGGTTGACACCACAAGCATTTTTGTTCGACATAAATTGCGTGCTTTAACGAGTCTTTTTTGAGTAATAAGATTTAGTATCTTTCTTACGGCTTACCAGTTATACAGACGTCGTTCAGGGCCCAACTTCACAGGCTATTTCCAAAAAATTCAAGATTTACATTTTATTTGTCTTGAAAATACGTATATTAAAGATATGGTATTTCAATTAAAAGTGATAGAGGCATTTTTGAGAAAATCAAAAGTAACGAAACGTTTTCTATAAAGGGTAGTTTGGATTTGGGGTTTTTAAAAAATATTCGCGTCACATCCTTGAAAGTTGTTGAACTTAAATACCAAGGGTGGTATTTAGCCAACCTTTTGTTTTTGAGCTATGCTGTTCACAGACGCCCGCGAGGAGCTTTTTCGAAAAATGGATTTTTATTGTATTCAAGGAACTTCAAAACGTGTTTTTTCAGTGAAATCTCGGTATTGAATTTTTGTGTGGAATACAATGTCCTCAAATTACTGAAGGTAAGTGTAGAGAAAGTAAAATTGCAGCTTGAGTAACGTAAGCAGAACAGAAAAAGAGTCTTTTTACGAATGCAATAACATATAAGGAATTATGTGAAGCCTAATGGGTAGAGAAACTCATGTAAGTGTGACGCATCAGATTTTTATATTAATATTTTAATAATTAAGGGTTGGGGAAAGTCTTTGTGAAATTTTGTTCCAGTATTGCGATGCTCCATTGATAATTATTGACACTACCCGTCCCTCCCTTTTAGATGTTCTGTTACGTTCACAAAATACTCTCTGAAAGGGAGACGTGCGTTTTTCTCTTCTAGTAAATTAGTTTTTTTTAAAAGCTGTTGTAAAGCGTTTGCCGGAAGTTAACCAGTATCGCAGCTCTTTTGTTACCCATTCTAGCGGATAACTACGCCACATTCACGCAGCCTGTGTTATTTTACTCCACTCAAATGCAAAATAGTGCATTGATTATCTGTGTCTACATACGTACTGCGAGCAGTGAAAAAAAAGGCGCTTCTGTAAGAGAAATAGATTTCCATTGGATAGCGTAATAGAGCTTGCGCCGACCGACCGTTACCCCTGATTGGGCTGCCACCCGCCATGCTCCGTAGAGACCTCCCCCCTCAGCAACGCCTACCCGACCGCACAACATCTCGGTCGTTATACCGCAAGCTTGTCACGTATCTGGTGGTCTATTTCGGTTTTATTTCATAACACGCCAACCTCATCTCGTGACAAATAGAAATCCCAACTAACATTGATTCTTCTTCCATTCCGGAGGCAAATATATTTATGTAGTCAGGCTCCTATGATCAAAATTGTTCATCACTGGCATTTTATGACTACATTTGGTAGCGGTAAATGTGGCCCATATTACGGAGGTCCCGGCTTCAAACCCTGTGAGTCGACCAATCTGACTGGGATTTTACTTTCTCTACTACGTGTGGTAAGTAGGGGAAGTATTGTATTCCACCCAAAAATTCGATAACGAGATTTCACCGGAAATACATGTTTTGAGACCCCCTGAATCCAAAAAAAGCATTTTTGGAAATATGTCGTGTTTGTCTGTGAACAGCATAACTCAAAAAACGAACAGTCGGAAAAACACCTAACTTGGTATTTAGGTTCAGTATCTTCCAGAGATGCGACACGAAGGTTTTCAAGAAAATCCCCCCACCCCAGATTACCCTTTACATGGAACATTTTTCGAAAATTTTAATTTCCCCAAAAGTGGCTCTAATCATTTTGATTAAAATATCATATGTTTAAGATATTTTCATGACAAATAAAATGTATATCACGAATTTTCTGGGAATGTCTCCAAAAGTATTCTTCATTGTGAACGACTTTTGCATTATTCGTAAACCATAAGAGATAGACAAAATTTTACTCCACAAAAAATGTAGATCGCGTTAAAATACACAATTTATGTTGTATACATTTTTTGTTGAGTGAACCCTTTTCGAGATACTGCTTGTTATTCTCTTAAATTTTTCAATACTTATTTTCTCAAATGGGAATTCATTATTCATTTTTTTTTGTCTTGGATATGCAAAGAGTATTAATCTGTGGCAAAGAGAATGGTGCTGCACATAGCAACCAGCTATTAAGAGTAATGTCTATGCTTAAAGGCTACTGTATTTCTATATTGCCCTTGCAAATACAAAACAAGGGGAACATAGTACGCCTCAAGCGATAGTCAAATATTTTTAGAACTGGTCGCTATGTGTAAAATGTAATTCTCTTTGCATGTCAAAAAATCGTTTCTGCAAATGTTTATCTCGATTAATATGAAATAGATGGAGAACAAGAGTTTGTAAAAATAGTTTGTACAAGAGTAGAGAAAATCATGTGAGTGTAACACATCAGATTTTTTTTTGTATCTTCCTTCAGTCGCCAAAGTAAATACGGATTGGATTATTAATACCACGATCCAAACTTCCACCTTAGGTCTAAAACAATAGTAAAATTACTCGATTACTCTACTTATTATACGTAGTAGAGAAAGTAAAAAAGGAAAGGAAAAAAATAGAAACGAATTACTATTTGAGAAAAAGTATGTGTTGGAAAATTCAAACAAATAACAAGGGAAAAAAAGTATATGAAATATATTGTGTTTTGACATCTACATTCAGTTGTGCTAAAGTTATTCAGAATGAAGAGGGCTTTTGGAGACATTCCCAGAAAATTCATTATATGCATTTCGTTTGCTATAAAAGTATCTTAAACATATGATATTTTAATCAAAATGTTAGAGCCATTTTTGAGAAAATCAAAATTTTCGAAAAATGCTCAATGTAAACGGTAGTTGGGAGTGGGGAATTTTCTTGAAAATCATCGTGTCGCATCTTTGAAAGATACTGAACCTAGATACCAAGTTTGGCATTTATCTGACTTTTCATTTTTGAGTTATGCTGTTCACAGACACACATCCACACAGAAACAAGGCACACACACACGGACCTTTTTCTAAAAATGATTTTTTTTGGATTCAGGAGGCCTCAAAATAATTATTTCCTGTGAAATCTCAGTATCGAATTTTTGGGTGGAATGCAATACTTCCCCTACTTACTATACGTAGTAGCGAAAGTAATAGATGGTAATAGCGACTGCTATGCCATCTATCAACAGATAATGCAAGCAGGTAAATTGAACGGCATCCTAATGCAATCAATCTGCTCGGTACATGTAGAATCTGAAATACAGTTATCTAGCACTAAGCTCTGTGGACACGTGTCGAAGCTGTCATCTGCTGTCACGTATAGAAACACATTGAGCCACGTCGTCCTCCGTGGTGTAGTGGTTACCATGCTAACCTCTAGTTCCCGAGGTCGCGGGTTCAAACCCTTAGCATGGCTTCCTTCGGAAGGGAAGTAAAGCCGGTGGTCCCTTGTCGTAGATTTACGGCACGTAAAAGAACCTCAAGCCTGATAAACGAGGCCTCTGAGCAAAATTTCCGGTCTTTCATTTCCAATATAAAAAGGGACGCTAAGGACCATAGTAGTTAAAGAGCGTCCACAAATAAAACTCAGTTAACACCGAGCCACGAGGTATTTCCTAACAGATATGTCGCGACATGACCACATAGTTAAAGCGCCAAAAACAAATAGAAAGAACTAGTTTCAGCCTTTATCATGTTCTCTATGACTGGCTTGAAACCAATCCCAAGAAATAAATATGAGTGAGTGACTTTGTACTCGTTATGAAACAAAGGAGGGGTCAGAAACAACCTCTCTTAACGAATTCTGCTTCGATTCATGTAAACACGTAGAGACGGCTAGCCCATTGCAACATGATTAGCAACTCGACGGAAGGGATGGGATAGAAATGAATTGCTTGTGGGGCTGAAATGGCACAATAGTTATTACATTTTTGACATAGATTTTACTGAAGTAGGCATCTGGGTTCCGCCTGGAACCTATGTATTGGCTTAACAAAATTAAAAACATATGGTGGAAAGATTAATCCATCCATTCATCCACGTCTGTCTATGTGTATTATTCTCTTTCTTTGGCTTTGTTTGTTTCATTCTCTCTCTCTTTTTACTTTCTCTACTACGTATAGTAAGTAGGGGAAGTATTATATTCCACCCAAAAATTCGATACCGAGATTTCACCGGAAATATATGTTTTGAGACCCCCTGAATCCAAAAAAAGCATTTTTGGAAACATGTCCGTGTGTATGTCTGTGTGTGTCTGTGAACAGCATAACTCAGAAACGAACAGTCGGATAAACACCAAACTTGGTATTTAGGTTCAGTATCTTCCAGAGATGGGACACGAAGGTTTTCAAGAAAATCTCCCCACCCCATATTACCCTTCGAAAATTTTAATTTTCTCAAAAATGGCCCTAACGATTTTGATTAAAATATCATATGTTTAAGATATTTTCATGACAAATGAAATGTATATGTCGAATTTTCTGGGAATGTCTCCAAAAGTATTCTTCATTGTGAACGACTTTTCCATAACTGGTAAACCATAAGAGATAGACAAAATTTTACTACACCAAAAATGTAGATCGCATTAAAATACACAATTTATGTCATATACATCTTTTTGTTGAGTGAACCACTTTCGAGATATTGCTTGTTATTCCCTTAAATTTTCCAATACTTATACTCTTTCTCGAATTAGTTATTCATTTTTTTTATGTCCTACAAAGAGAATGGAATGCGCCACATAGCAACCAGCTCTTAAAACATTTGACTATCGCTTAAAGCCTACCATATTCCCCTTGCACCTACAAGAAAATTACCAATAAGATTAACATCTCGATTAACATGAAGCATATGGAGAATAAGCGTTTGTAAAAATAGTTTTTACAAGAGTAGAGAAAGTCATGTGAGTGTAACACATCAGACTTTCTATTTATCTGTCTGTCTGTAGGTCCGTCCGTTTTTACTTTTCCTTCTTGGTTGGTTTCCCTTACCTTCCTCCCCTTGAACTACATGTGCCGTTATGTTTGTAGGCAGTTATTAATCCGATGTCACGCTACCCTGAAGAGGGTTGCTAATGCTTGTGGAAGAGTTATCGTGTAGCACGTGCACGCTTGAGTAGCAAAATGTCATTTACTTTCCGAGCCGGTGATCAAACGAATTTCATAATTAGGGGGAGAGCGCGCTTGTGAAGTGCAATAGCTGCAAGGTGTATGCTACAAAACTAGCCCTCCCTCCTTCTTTCTTTGTACCTTATACTGAAATTACTTTTGCTAAATTCTAATAAGTTTCATCCTGAGCTTAGTAATTTTATTCCAATAAGTAATTTTATTGATATGTGTTTACCCTTCGAATATGCCTACATTTTGACAACTTGAATGTTTTCACTTTCTCTATTGCTTACCTATAATAAGTACAGGAAGTATTGCATTTCACCCAAAATTTCTATATCGAGATTTCAGAAATCTTCATTTTTAAAAAAAGCTCCATGTATTTGTGTGGGTGTGTCCGTGTCTCTTTGAAAAGCATAACTAAAAAATCTGACGTGTTGCACTCACATGACTTTCTCTATTTTTACAAACGCTTATTCTCCATATGCTTCACGTTAATCTTATTGCTAATTTTCTTGTAGGTGCAAGGGGAATTGCTAGGCTTTAAGCGATAGTCAAATATTTTAACAGCTGGTTGCTATGTGGAGTATTCCATTCTCTTTGTATATCCAGGACATAAAGAAAAAGGAATAACGAATTTCCATTTGAGAAATAGTATAAGCATTGGAAAGTTAAAAAAAAATAACAATGAATATAAATGGCTCACTCCACAAAAAAGGGTATGTTGACATAAATTGTGTATTTTAACGAGATATAAATTTTTTATGTAGTCAAATTTTGTTATCTCTTACGGTTTACCAGTTACGCAAAAATCATTCAGAAATAAGAGAGAAAATCAACATTTTCGAAAAATGTTACATTAAAGGGTAGCCTGTGGTGGGGGGTTTTCTTGAAAATCTTCGTGTCGCATCTTTGAAAGATACTGAACCTAAATACCAAGTTTGATATTTATTCGATTTTTCGTTTTAGAGTTATGTTGTTCACAGACACAGAGAGACACATTTTTTCTAAACATGCTTTTTTGTGTTCAGGAAGCCTCAAAACATGTATTTCCGGTGAAATCTCGTTATTGAATTTTTGGGTGGAATGCAATACTTCCCCTACTTACTCTATGTGATAGGGAAATTAAAAACGAAATGTCCCATAAATATCAAACTTGGTCTTTTAAAACGACTTTTCGTTTTAGAGTTATGCTGTTCACACACACACACACACGCGCGCGCGCGTGCGCGCGTGCGCGCGTGCACGCATAGACATTTCCAAACATGCTTGATTTGGATTCAGAGCCTCAAAACATGTATTTCCGGTGAAATCTCGTTATTGAATTTTTGGGTGGAATGCAATACTTCCCCTACTTACTCTATGTGATAGGGAAATTAAAAACGAAATGTCCCATAAATAGCAAACTTGGTCTTTTAAAACGACTTTTCGTTTTAGAGTTATGCTGTTCACACACACACACACACACACACACACACACACACGCGCGCGCGCGCGCGCGCGCGTGCACGCATAGACATTTCCAAACATGCTTGATTTGGATTCAGAGCCTCAAAACATGTATTTCCGGTGAAATTTCGATATAGAATTTTTGGGTGGAATGCATTACCTTCTCTGGCTGCTATGTACGTGATAAACAAAGTAAAAAAGGAAAGAAAACCGAACAGCGATTCACTAGTTGAGAAAAGCATAAGTATTTGAAAATTCAAAGTAGTAATAAATAATATCTCGCAAAATGTTTATTCGACATAAATTGTGTGCTTTTTAGAGATCTACATTTTTTGTATAGTACGATTTTGTGTATCGCTTAAGCCCCTTGTACACGATCAAATCTTTGTCAAATTCATTACTTTTAAAGATGTTTCAAGAGTTGTAACAACTTCACAACTTTTCTTGTCAAATTGCTTCCAATACTTTTAAAATCTTTGAAAGTCTTGAAAGCAAATAAGGACATGCTCTAAACGATCAAAGATTTTACAATGATTTGATGACTTTAGCCAATGAAATGCGAGTATTCACAGTACGTCACGAAATCTGCAACATGGCAGAAAGTGAAAAGTAAACAAAATGGCTACCCGGCCAAGGTATGTCGTATGTGAAGTGATTAGGTTAAACATAAACTGGTCATGTACGTATGTTACCACAATAAGATGAAACAGATGAAGGCGATTATGAAGAAACAATTGCCAGGCACTTTTCCGAACTAAGTATACATTAATGCAATGTTATATAGTATGGTTAACCTATCGGTTGGTGTTATTTTCATTGTATTCCACACTCGTAATGTGATTTCATTGGATATAATACGTGAAAGTGCTACATACCATTAGTAAAAAACAATATTTCATTGAGAATTTTTATACCGTAAAGCAAATAGTAAACTGCTTTATGCGTGATAAATTATTTATTGAAGTCTTCTGAAGGGTTTTAGTTTGAAAAAGTCTGATGTGTTACACTCACATGACTTTCCCTACTCTTGTGCAAGCTATTTTTACAAACGCTTATTCTCCATATGCTTCATGTTAATGAGATGTTAATCTTATTGCTAATTTTCTTGTAGATGCAAGGGGAATTGGTAGGCTTTAAGCGATAGTCAAATATTTTAAGAGCTGGTTGCTATGTGGAGTATTCCATTGTCTTTGCATTACCAGGACAAAAAAAATGAATAGCGTATTTCCATTTGAGAAAAAGTATAAGTATTGGAAAATTTAAGGGAATAACAAGCAATATCTCGAAAATGGTTCACTCAACAAAAAAAGGTGTATATGACATAAATTGTGTATTGTAACGCGATCTACATTTTTTGTGTAGTAAAATTTTGTCTATCTCTGATGGTTTACCACTTATGCAAAAGTCGTTTACAATGAAGAATACTTTTGAGACATTCCCAGAAAATTCGAGATGTACATTTTATTTGTCTGAAAATATCTTAAACATATGATATTTTAATAAAAATCTTTAGAGGCATTTTTGGGAAAATTAAAATTTTCGAAAAACGTTTCATGTAAAGGGTAATCTGGGGTGGGGGAAATTTCCTGAAAACCTTTGTGTCGCATCTCTGGAAGATACTGAACGTAATTACCAAGTTTGATGTTTATCCGACTGTTCGTTTCTGAGTCATACTGTTCACAGACAGACACACAGACACACACACGGACATGTTTCCAAAAATGCTTTTTTTGGATTCAGGGGGATCTCAAAACATATATTTCCGGTGAAATCTCCGTATTGAATTTTTGGGTGGAATACAATACTTCCCCTACTTACTATACGTAGTAGAGAAAGTAAAAATACAAATTAAGTACATTTTGCATGTAAAGGGTAGATTGGGGTGGGTGGTTTCCTAGACGAGTTTGTTATTTAACCAACGTTTCGTTTTTGAATTATGTTGTTCACATAGATACAGACCATACACGCGCACGCGCGTGCGAACCTTTTTCTAAAAGTTTTTTGTTTTTAGGGACCTCAAAAAGTGTATTTTGGATGACATATCTATCGAACGATTAGGTAGACTTCAATAGTTTGTCTACTTACTACAAGTGAGTAGTAGAGAAAGTAAAAGTTTTCCCACCTCAGTCGTAATTCAAAATCGGGACTTGGGGAGTCTCAAAAATGTGGAAGGAAGGTTTAATAAGTAATAGATAACCATATGTGAAGCTTGTTAGCTTATTCCCTTTGAGCTTTATTTATGGAAATATGAATACAAAATACGTCTATGAAGTGGTAATGTAATCGCTTGCTTGAATCGAGTTTCCTTACGCTCAATTAACTTTTTCAGAAAATAGCCAAAGAAATGTGCCATGTGCCCTATATTTTATCCACACGTCTTACATTCGAACATGCGATCGCGTGTTTGTGTACCATGTTTCTTGACTACGCGGACCTGTACCTATGTCCAAGCAGTGACTTGTGTATTTGGTTATAAACCCTAGGCATGCGGCGTCCCCAGCAGATGCCACCGAGAGAACCTATGTTTTGTGTACGTAGTCTGTCTCTACAAAATTAAATTGTGTTTTATTTATGGACGCTCTTTAACTGCTGTGGTCCTTAGCGTCCCATTCTACACTGCCGTTTTTGAAAATTGCAATACCAAGAAGGAAACGCATGAATTCAGCGAATTTAATACCCACAGGTTAGGTACATGACAAGCAACAAATGATAAACGTTTCAAATCTATACATGATCTTTGAGCCCTAATATTCAGTATTTGGTGTGGTCTCCATGCGCTGCAATTAGAGCCGTGGCATTGAATCAAAAAGGTTCTGAATAAGTTCCTGAGGGATTTCCCTCCACGTAGTTTGTATTCGAGCCCACAAGTCCGTGACACTGGTTACTGGAGGACCGTAACGCACCAGGTGCCGACCAACCATATCCCAGACATGTTCGATGGGCGACATGTTAGGCGAACGTGCAGGCCAGGGAAGCAATGGTACTCGTCGCTCTTCGAAGAAGGCTTGTACATTCCTCGCAATATGTGGCCGGGCATTGTCCTGTTGAAATGTGGCCTGTGGGGATGCCTGAAGCAGGGGGAGGTTCTACAACCACCGTTAGGTACCGGTTGCTGTTCAAAGTGCTCTCAATTCGTAGGAGGCGAGATCGGTTGATGTAACCAATGGCGCCCCAAACCATCACACCTGGTGTTTGTCCGCTATGCCGCTCAACAATGCAGCCCTCCAGGTTGCGCTCACCTCCAGGTACCGTCGGACACGTATGCGGCCATCATTGTGGGTTTTCCCATTAGGGTCGTGTCTATTTTACATGCAGCCCCCCTGCTTACACAGGGACGGAAGTGGATACGCCACTTATGCGCATCAACCCCAAAGGGAAGACTACCTAACAACCTCGGTGGGAGCGACAGTGACTAGGGCACCGCACTAGACTACCAGCTCTCCAGATTGGTGTCGGAGAACATTAAAGCGTCTTACAGCACCGCTTGGGCTTCGCTTAGACCTACTCAATCTCCTATGAGTGTCGGAAACCACTGTCCCGCCGAGTCGAACCCAATCCGAACAATTCTCTTTGCGGAGGGTCTCAGATGTTCAGCCCGACGTAATTCTGGTGGCGTCAGAAGTGTACCACGGATGCTAGGGGTCTGCAGCGAGGGTCTGTCGGTCCGTCACGTGTTGCTAGTGTGTATTGCTCTAGCACATCTTCGGGACACTCTGCAACTTTTGGCCAGTCTTGCAGATGCCTTAGCGAATGATAAGCAAGCGGTTATTAATTTTGTGCCAAAGGTAAATTTCCAAATGCGGATTTAGTCATGTTAATAGCAGGGGTTTCATTATTCTCGGTTTATTTTTACATATTTATATTTATTTAGGACTTTTACTATGATTTATAAATTCATGTTTATCTCTGGCCTTTGCTATGATCCATTTTACAAGGGCGCTAATGGCTTAGCAGTTGAGAGCCCTTAAACAAAAACAAACAAACAGGCAGCGCTCGCACCACGGCAGCAGAAGGGGTCGGATCCGCCCTTTCTACGGGAATTCATACGGGGAGTCGAAGATACGTGAATTTTTGTTCCTTCTGTCTTTGCCACTCTCCTTCTGGTATGAACTTCATTACAGTGATACTACAAAAGATTTGGGAATAAGACTGAAGCTGTTACCGAAGTGAAATAATACTGTTATGCTGCTGTAGGTGTGTTTATTGACTCCTCGTTCACAGTTTGTTCAAATTATTACTTTCTCTACCACGTATAGTAAGTAGGGGAAGTATTGTATTCCACCCAAAAATTCGATACCGAGATTTCACCGGAAATACATGTTTTGAGACCCCCTGAATCCAAAAAAAGCATTTTTGGAAACATGTCCGTGTGTGTCTGTCTGTGAACAGCATAACTCAGAAACGAACAGTCGGATAAACACCAAACTTGGTATTTAGGTTCAGTATCTTTCAGAGATGCGACACGAAGGTTTTCAAGAAAATCCCCCCACCCCAGATTACCATTTACATGGAACATTTTTCGAAAATTTTAATTTTCTCAAAAATGGCTCTAACGATTTTGATTAAAATATCATATGTTTAAGATATTTTTATGACAAAGAAAATGTATATCTTGAATTTCCTGGGAATGTCTCCAAAAGTATTCATTGTGAACGACTTTTGCATAACTGGTAAACCATAAGAGATAGACAAAATTTTACTACACAAAAATGTAGATCGCATTAAAATACACAATTTATGTCATATACATTTTCGAGATATTGCTTGTTATTCCCTTAAATTTTTCAATACTTATTTTCTCAAATAGGAATTCGTTATTCATTTTTTTGTCTTGGATATGCAAAGAGTATTAATCTGTGGCAAAGGGAATGGTACTGCACCTAGCAACCAGCTATTAAGAGATATGTATGTGCTTAAAGGCTACTGTATTTCCAAATTGCCCTTGTAAATATATATTCCCCTTACATCTACAAGAAAATTAGCAATAAGATAGACTCTGCAAATGTTTATCTCGATTAACATGAAGTAGATGGAGAATAAGCGTTTGTAAAAATAGTTTGTACAAGAGTAGAGAAAGTCATGTGAGTGTAACAGATCAGATTTTTTTTATATTATGAGACCACTAATATTTTTGGATCATTAATTGACTTTCTGCATCTTTCAAAAGTACTTAATGTCCAGTGCCCATTGTTGGTCATTTATACTGCATTGATTATGCCTATTTTAAAGACTGATATGTATCGGTGCGCCTCTTTATTTCGCGATTATTTGTGTTGAAGTGTTGGTAATCTTGAGAATCTTGGTGTAGGAGAAACAATTTAATGTCAGTTCCCAAGAATTCAAAGTGACCCACTTTACACTAAACTAAAGTACTGCTAATCTTACAATGGGAATTATTAGTTTCAAGTAAGTCAGTACGCTGAATCTTTTTTTGAAACAACATAAGTTGATTAAATCACTTCCCAGCGCTAAATATCAGATCGCATTGTATTTACTGTCTATCGAGCGACATTTTAGCTATGGTTGGGGGGGGGAGTTCTTCCAAGCAGGTAGGGGTTCAACTACTGGAAGAATACAGTGTTCACTTGGTCTGAGGCAAGTGAGGAGTAAAGATGCGCGATAGTAAACGAATGTTGGTTGTTTTCCACTGTACGCGTCGCGCGTGGCATGCGTTCAGCATACTGCGTACCCCTCCCATCAACTAAAGGTTTTCCTGAGAGATAAGCCAGCCCACACGTGAAATATAATGGCCTTTACCTAACCAAGGATTATTTGTTTTAAACTCAGCAGTTGAACACCTGTAAGATAATGCCTATACTGCCAACGTAGCAGCTGCAATTAACACCAACTACTGCCATATTTTTACTTTGCGTACATTTTAGGAGCAGTTGCTCGTATTGATGTCAACTGAACAAACAGAATGTCACCAAAAGTAACCATACAGCACTATAGTGTTGGCTTTTGGTGAATTCCAATAGCTTGCGTTCTCCATAACCATGGTAACTCTGCAGTGTACAGGTGGATTGCGCAAGGGAGTAATAAAGAAAATGGTGTATGCTAGTCCATGCAGCATCGAACGAAGATTAACGACAACGAGACGTCATGCCGGCTGAAGAATGCTCTCTCATTCAATCAAGGTTGTGTTTCCTTCATAGTACGAGTATAGGTTGAACCAGACCACCCTTAACAGTCACTTGTTTTGGAAAATACAAAGTAGGGTACCAGGCATGTGCATAATAAAGCAAAACGATGAAAATAAATGTAACAAAATTTGTATATTGTAACTTGGTATGTGTACAAAAAACAAGCATTAAATTTTTCGAGACAAAAAGGCATATGTGAACTTTCATTTGAATTTGATTTCATCAATCAACCATAACTGGAAGTGGGGTCAGTGGCATATCACTTTAATATTTCAAATGGGAGTGAGGGTCAAATAGAAAGCCATTAGATAGAACTCTTCAACATAAACAAGTTTGTAGGAAACATTATTAATGGGTGTTCTTTCAAGGAGAAAAGTATATGTTTATTTTTGTTGTGGCTAGACTGTAGCTGTCCAGTTGCTTGTACACGAGTAGCAAGACGTAATTACGCTCGACAGTCCAGAACCAAGTAGAAGTAAGGCATTCAGCTCTTATACTTGTTTCATTAGCTATAACAAAATCTGATGTGTTACACTCACATGCCTTTCTCTGCTCTTGTACAAACTATTTTTACAAACTCTTATTCTCCATCTATTTCATATTAATCGAGATAAACATTTGCAGAAACGATCTTTTGACATGCAAAGAGAATTACATTTTACACATAGCGACCAGTTCTAAAGATATTTGACTATCGCTTAAGGCCTACTATGTTCCCCTTGTTTTGTAATTGCAACGCCAATATAGAAATACAGTAGCCTTTAAGCATAGACATATATCTTAATAGTTGGTTGCTATGTGCAGCACCATTCTCTTTGCCACAGATTAATACTCTTTGCATATCTAAGACAAAAAAAAATGAATAACGAATTCCCATTTCAGAAAATAAGTATTGAATAATTTAAGGGAATAACGAGCAATATCTCGAAAATAGTTCACTCAACAAAAAAAATGTATGACAAATTGTGTATTTTAACGCGATCTACATTATTTGTGCAGTAAAATTTAGTCTATCTCTTAT
Organism: Deroplatys truncata; assembly: GCA_030765065.1. Taxonomy (NCBI): domain Eukaryota; kingdom Metazoa; phylum Arthropoda; class Insecta; order Mantodea; family Mantidae; genus Deroplatys; species Deroplatys truncata. Next base: position 300,316,941 of record CM060975.1, on the reverse strand, counting down.
GGTTTACCAGTTATGCAAAAGTCGTTCACAATGAAGAATACTTTTGAGACAGTCCTAGAAAATTCAAGATATACATTTTATTTGTCATAAAGTATCTTAAATATATGATATTTTAATTAAAATCGTTAGAGCCATTTTTGAGGAAATTAAAATGTTCGAAAAATGTTCCATGTAAAGGATAATCTGGGGTGGGGGGATTCTCTTGAAAACCTTCTTGTCGCATCTCTGGAAGATACTGAACCTAAATACCAAGTTTGGTGTTTATCCGACTGTTCGTTTCTGAGTTATGCTGTTCACAGACAGACACACACACACACACACGGACATGTTTCCAAAATGCTTTTTTTGGATTCAGGGGTCTCAAAACATATATTTCCGGTGAAATCTCGGTATAGATTTTTGGGTGTAATACAATACTTCCCCTACTTACTATACGTATTAGAGAAAGTAATAAAACACTCAATTGTTATTGTATTGCATAACACCATCTAAGCTCCCTTTGCCAACATTAATTTTAATTTAATTTTAGTAACATTTCTCAATATGAATGGCATTGCTATCAACATATCTGGGTGGGCTGTCTTTTCGTGTGCTTTGTTCCTTGATAGAGTATGAATTAATAAAAACGTTTCCTACGAAAGTTGTTTGTTTTGAAGAGCTCTATCTAATGGTAGTACCCTATTTGACCCCCACTCCTATTTGGTATTTTAAAGTCATAAACTGTTAACCCCACTTCCGGTTATGACTGATTCATGAAATCAAGCTGCAGTGAAAGTTATAAATATTTTTGTCTCGAAAATTTTCCGAAATAGAGTGTTAGGGTGGTATGGATTTACCCTCTATATCACCACGGGGAATACTAGGCTTTCGGCTCGCTTTAACTACGTGGTCATATCGGACGGATCTGTTAGCAGATACCTTGTGGCTCGGTTTGTGGCGGACGTTAGTCTTCTAGGTCTCATCTCTGTACCATACCATCTTACTTCGTCTCGTGTCCACAGATGTATGTGCATAGCAACTGTACCTCTGCTTCTACATGTGCCGGGCATATGACATTAGGGCCGTCCAGTCAACCCGCTTTCATTATCTGTGGATAGTGGCAGAGCATTCGCTATTACCATCTATTTTTACTTTTACTATTGTTTTAGACTTAGGTGGAACTTTGGTCTTGGTATTAAATATCCAATCTGGTATTTACCTTGGCGACTGAGGGAAACCATGAAATAACCCCAGTCAGATTGGTCGGCCCTGGGATTTGAACCCGGCACCTCCCGAATGCGGACCACAGACGTTACCGCCTGAGCCATCCTGCCCGGTGGGCAAAACTTGTTTGAATCAAGAACACTAGTTTGTTTAACAGGTATATAATCCATGCATTACTTTTGAAGTTCTGTATGTGTAGCGTCGTCCTCCGTGGTGTAGTGGTTACCATGCTAGCCTCTAGTATGCGGGTTCAAACCCGGCGGGGAGCGATGGATTTTTTTCGGGCGTAAAAATCCTTAGCATGGTTTCCTTCGGAAGGGAAGTAAAGCCGGTGGTCCTGTGTCGTAGATTTACAGCACGTAAAATAACCTCAAGCCTGATAAAGAGGTCTCTGAGCAATATTGCTGGTCTTTCACGCCCAATATAGAATGGGACGCTAAGGACCACAGTAGTTACGGAGCGTCCATAAATAAAATTCAATTTTTGTATGTGTAACGTACTCCAAACATAAGCCCTTACGATGAGTTTCAGTTTAACCTGGACAACCTTCTATTTGGAATACCGTAAATGGTAAAGTGCGATCTAGCAAATGCTCCTTACCCAGTTGTCAAGTTGTTCTCTGCGTTGTGTAAGTTTCTCCTGCAGTCTGGGACCTTGCCCTCCGCTCGAGCCGAAGTTCTTGACGATGACTCTAGTCCTCTCAAACTGGACATCGCTCACGATGGGCTTCACGGTCGCCAAGTACTTCTCTAGGGTGGATTCCAAAGTCGGCACAGGCAGCTTCGGCAACACTCCTCGCTGAAACAAAACCAACATCGATAAGTATCATACTAATAAATTCCTACAGCTACGTTGGGTTTATCTTAGAAAGTATTTCACTTTGCCTTTTTCATAAAACTGTGTATTACAGGTACGTTATTCTGTTAAAACAATAAATTTGTTGTATCGTAGTTTTATCTATCTGCCTGTCATATGTCCTATCTTATCTTCCGCAACGGAGGCATGTGCAGCGATCCAGAGAGGATATTGTATACCTACGCTCCACGAGGGGGTGTCTCCGGGAGGGATGAGGTTAAACGAGACATCACGGGGCCGGAACCAGAAGTGACGGCACAGCAATGACAGGATCCCAGATAGAGACGCATTTCATGTGGCAGACTGGGGACTCCGCCCCACACAGGGAGATCCAACGCCCCTCAATGGCAACTAGCTGAAGGACGGAGAAAGGTCAGAGAGTATCCTTTTTCCCTGCCATGCCGCACCGAAACACCATCGCCGACACTTCCAACCTGTAGTGACCTAACGTGGTGAAAGGTGAATGGAACGAAATGGTAGGGCAGCAAATTCAGGGATCGAACCCGGGACCTCCCTAATGCGGGCCACAGACGTTGCCGCCTGAGCCATCTCGCTCGGTGTCATACGTCCTAAATAACCATCAGGTCATCTCAGCTCGGTATTCTCTCTCAACTCGAATCTTATTGTCATAGTGTTCACTTATCTAATCAGCACTACGACCCATTTTCTTAATATTTCTGATTCTCTAAAGCATATTATAAATTCATCACGAATACCTAATTCCGTGGTTATTTCCTTGATAGGCTTTATTCTGGCATTGTACAACATAGTTTAGCGACTAACCACGGAATAATGTCTAACCCGTTTATTTCGAGTTTGTAAAACCCACTCTAAGTGTCAACTTCTGGCGATGAAAAGTGGATGGAAGCGACTGTCAGAAATGGCCAAATATGAACAAAATTACACTGCCGTTTGTGAAAATTGCAACACCAAGAAGGAAACACATGAATTTAATGAATTCAATACCACAAATTAGGTACATGACAAATAACAACTGGTAAACTTTTCAAATCTATACATGACCTTTGAGCCCTAATATTCAGTATTTGGTGTGGCCTCCATACGCTGCAATTAGAGCTGCTATATGCCATGGCGTTGAATCAAAAAGGTTTTGAATAACTTTGTATTCGAGCCCACAAATCCGTGACATTGGTTACTGGAGGACCGTGACGCACCAGGTGCGTCAACCATATCCCAGACATGTTCGCTGGGCGACATGTCCGGTGTACGTGCAGGCCAGGCTATCAGTGGTACCCATCGCTTTTGGAAGAAGGCTTGTACATTCCTCGCAATATGCGGCCAGGCATTGTCCTGTTGAAATGTGGCTGTGGAGATTCCTGAAGCAGGGAGAGTACCACAGGCTCTACAACCACCGTTAGGTACCGGTTGTTGTTCAAAGTGCCCTCAATCCGTAGGAGGCGAGATCGATTGTTGTAACCTTTGGCGGCCCAAACCATCACACCTGGTGTTTGTCCGCTACGACGCTCAACAATGCAGCCCTCCAGGTTGCGCTGACCACGGTACCGCCGGACATGTATGCGGCCATCACTGTAGGGCACGTTGAAGCGGGACTCGTCCGAAAAGACTACATTTTGCCACTCATCACCCCAGTGACGATGTTCACGTGCCCATTGCTGTCAGAGGAGCTTGTGGTTTCTGGACAATTGAAGCCGACGTAATGACATGCATGCAACCAGTCCAACCTGCAGCAGACGGCGACGAACCGTTGATGTAGACATGTTCACAGCTGTTGCAGTGCTCCAGCGTCGAGCCAACACTGTGGATGAAGCTGTACGGTCCGTTATGGCCATGCGGACAAGATGACGGTCATCCCGTGTTGTGGTCATGTTGCGTGGTCCAGTACCCGCTCTTCGCTGCGGACGACCTTCATCTATCCACTGCTTCCACACACGCATCACTGTCGTAGCAGAATGCCCTGTACGAGCCGAAATGTCACTGTATGACAAACCCGCTTCCCGGAGACCGATCATTCTGCTCCGTTCGAACTCACTCACATGCCGATATGGCTCCTTTTGACGTGGACGAGGCATATTGGCACTCACTTTATTGTTTCCACCTTGTTTGATAGCTCTGCACTGACTACACTGGGCGCAACACTGACCTTGTCGGACCGACACGAGAGGGCTCTGCTCGGTCTACGTGTACCCCATCTCTCTGCAAACCTAATCGCTTATTGCTTGCACACTCTTCTACACTCTTCACCAAGTTTGGAGTTATTTGGGGAAATTCTTTCTTGGTGTTGCAATTTTCACAAACGGCAGTGTATAAACAGTCATTATATGGGCGCAAATCAGGTTTCTCATTGAGAGGGATGGTAGGCATTTCCGTAAAATATTTTTCCTGACTTTTCAAAGGAATTTCATTCAGGAATACTTTTCTGGCTTTTCTTTATAAAATAATTTTGAGTAGGATGATTATGCTAGAAAAAAAAAACGTTTAAAGATAAAAGAAACTCAAGGATTCAGCGTTCACCGGCCTTACAAATTTCACGTGGTGTGCTAAACGTAAACATTCATCCACAAAAATTCTAATTTTTTTGTTTGTTTGTTCCAATTATATGCCGCCTTTAACATCTAAGGTCATTTCGGCGGCCTTATCTTTGGAACAATTGCCCATCGGCAGTGATGTTCACTGGTTTACTGTTGTATATCTTTGGGTTTGTATACATAATTTCTTTTTATAAACTTTAAAGTCACGCACACATTTACACGCTCAATCATACTTCCAGACTCTAGGGAGGATGGGATATAATCGTGACTAAAGTAAAATTCCAATTCTTCAGGTTGGAATTGAACCCGGGACTCCTGGATTTGGAAGCTAACTTGCTAGCCACCAGACCACAGAGGTAGTCAATTCTAATTTTTAGCTTGCAAATGTCTTTACTTTGAAACCTCTCTTTCCCACTCCTCTGCAGACACCATAGTGTGTAAATTTGGAAGTGAGAGGTTGTGACTCACGATTTTTAACTGATCGATCCATTTTTCATTGATGTATATACGAAGGGCGTCCAATAAGTAAGTTCCCTATTTTATAAAAAACATCACACACAATCGATTATGTTGAATTAATTTTATTTATATTGTACAATCCTTCTGTTACTTTTCTACATAGTCAACATATTTTTCCAAGCATTTTTGGGGACGTGACACAAGTTTTTCCAAGCCAGTGTTGTACCATGTTGTACTTTTGAATTGGAGGAACACGTGAAAATCACTTGGGGCAAGCTCCGGTGAATACGGAGGATACGAAAAACTTCAAGTGAATGTTGACCCAGGCGGAGCTCAGAAGATTCAACTGGGAAGTTTTCTCGCATCCTCCATATTCACCGGATTTTTTTCCCAAGTGATTTTCATATGTTCCCCTGATTCAAAGGTTATCATGGAGGTAAGCACTTTAACACGTGACGAAGATCAATCAGAAGTGAATAGCTGGTTGCGAGGACAGGACCCGACCTGGTGCAACAGTGGCTTGAAAAAACTTGTGTCACGTCCCCAAAAATGCTTGGAAAAAAATGTTGTACAATATAAATAAAATTAATTCGACATGATCAATTGTGTGTAATTGTTTTATAAAATAAGGAAACTTACTTGTTGGACGCCCCTCGTAGATATTATAATCAACTTCTTTTTGGTATTTTAGTAATTTTAATTTAACAATTAGACAATGGAAATGCTTACGTATATTTTGAAAAATGGCTAAAATTGGCTCAACCATTGTGTAAAATGGCTAAAAATGCCTTCAACGGCCCTTTTTTTTCTCGCAAATTTTAGCCATAAACGGCTAAATTAGCATCGCTGCTAAATGCACTTGAAACTAACATCTAGGCTCATATTGAAGCTATTAGACAACGGTCGGTCTCGGATTACATCGCACAACAATTGTAAAAGTGTAAATTAACATTCCATTTTGTGCAACTATCTCAGGAAAACCACCGATATCCCTAAAATATTTCTTCAGGAGTTCAAGAGATGATGGTAAGCGCGAATAAAAAAAATCTGATGTGTTACACTCACATGACTTTCTCTACTCTTGTACAAACTATTTTTACAAACGCTTATTCTCCATCTACTTCATGTTAATCTAGATAAACATTTGCATAGTCTATCTTATTGCTAATTTTCTTGTAGATGTAAGGAGAATATATATTTACAAGGGCAATATAGAAATACATATTAGCCTTTAAGCACATACATATCTCTTAATAGCTGGTTGCTAGGTGCAGCACCATTCCCTTTCCCACAGATTAATACTCTTTGCATATCCAAGACAAAAAAATGAATAACGAATTCCCATTTGAGAAAATAAGTATTGAAAAATTTAAGGGAATAACAAGCAATATCTCGAAAATGGTTCACTCAACAACAAAAAATGTATATGACATAAATTGTGTATTTTAACGCGATCTACATCTTTTGTGTAGTAAAATTTTGTCTATCTCTTATGGTTTATCAGTTATGCAAAAGTCGTTCACAATGAAGAATACTTTAGGAGGCATTCCCAGAAAATTCAAGATATACATTTTATTTGTCATAAAAATATCTTAAACATATGATATTTCAATCAAAATCGTTAGAGCCATTTTTGAGAAAATTAAAATTTTCGAAAAATGTTCCATGTAAAGTGTACTCTGGGGTGGGGGGATTTTATTTAAAACCTTCTTGTCGCATCTCTGGAAGATACTGAACCTAAATACCAAGTTTGGTGTTTATCCGACTGTTCGTTTCTGAGATACACACAGGGACATGTTTCCAAAAATGCTTTTTTTTGGATTCAGGGGGTCTCAAAACATGTATTTCCGGCGAAATCTCGGTATCGAATTTTTGGATGGAATACAATACTTCCCCTACTTACTATACGTAGTAGAGAAAGTAATATGACTTACGTGGATTGTTGCCACACAGATCATGGTGGATGGCTACAAAGGCTGCTGAGTGTTGAAGTTCAGCGTCATTGCAGTTAGTATATCTGGATATACCTTGTATCATCCATCATCTTGGATGTACAGAAGTGCTGCCTCTCAGAGGACGATCGCGCAGCAACTGTTCATAATCTGCGAGTGTATTTATTGCACTTCCAGCAGTAAGGTTCTTTGTCGCGAGAAACGCTTTTTCTGAAGAAAACATTGTGAATTTCACGCTATTAATTCGCATAACCGCACGGGCTATTTCCGCACAGGAGTCTGGCAACTGCCTATGTTGATACCATAACATTTAGCGACACAAAACTACGTACATTGCAAGGCCAAAGTTTCATTTGCGATGGTAGATTACGTCATCTACTGGCAATCCTGTCTCTAGACACTTTTTGTTTTCTGTACCCCTTACGTATGCTATAGGAAGTGTTGCCTTCTGAATCCAAAGTCATGCGATAGTAAAACATCGGCTTTTCTGAAGTATAGTCATTATTCATTTTTACTTTCTTTACCATTTACCTACGATAGATAGAGGGCATATTGTATTCCCCCCATCAATTCGGTATCTAGTGGATACAGACGTTTTGAGATACTTTGAATCCACAAAAGAAGCATTATTGGAAAAGTTCCGCGTGTGTCTATAAACATCATAACTCAAAGACGAAATAACTCTTTTGGTATTTAAGTTCAGCATATTTCAGCAATGCGACACGAAGATTTTCCAGAAAATCTACCTACCCCAATTACTCTTACATAAATATAAATGCTTCCTTAAGTTTTATTTTCTCAAAATTTCCCTAAAGGTTTTTATTAAAATACATATGTTTAAAGTATTTACATGGTAAATGAAATGTATATCTGAACTTTTTCTGGGGAGAGCCTGTGAAGTCCTCTTTATGTGCATGAAGTTTCTCTTTAGGAATAGTAGTTCTGACGGCGCCGTGGCTGAGTGGTTAGATCACTCGCCTCTCACCAAGGCGGCCCGGATTCAATCCCAGGGAACCGCATGTGGGATTTGTGGTGTACAAAGCGATGTATTGGCGGGGTTTTCTCCGGGTTCTCCGGTTTTCCTCGCCATTCATCTCACCGTCGTTTCATATCATCACTTCCTCGGTCTTATACTAGGCTTCAGGCTGCTCACCCATCCTGGCTGTTCTCTCTGACCAGTAGTCTGTGCTCCCAGACAGACGTCTGACTCCGTCTACGCTTGTAAGTCCTGGGGGTTGTAGGTCCTAGCTACGGGCAGGGTAAACAGAGAAAGAAGAACGGAGTAGTAATCTATAAACGCGTTAGCTCGCAAGATTGTTGATGATGATGGCAGGAGGATTTGCCCATTATGCGGGGAACAGGAAGACTGGAGGCATATTTTCGCAGCATGCGTGCAGACGGAGGGTATTAGGAAAAAATTCTGATGTGTTACAGTCACATGATTTTCTCTACTCTTGTACAAACCATTTCTATAAACGCTTATTCTCCATATGCTTCATGTTAATCGAGATGTTAATCTTATTGCTAATTTTCTTGTAGATGCAAGGGGAATTGGTATACTTTAAGCGATAGTCAAATATTTTAAGAGCTGGTTGCTATGTGGAGCATTCCATTCTCTTTGTATGTCCAGGACATAAAAATATGAATAACGAATTCCAATTTGAGAAAAAGTATTGGAAAATTTAAGGGAATGACAAGCAATATCTCGAGAATGGTTCACTCAACAATAAAATGTATGACATAAATTGTGTATTTTAACGCGATCTACATTTTTATGTAGTAAAAGTTTGTCTATCTCTTATGGTTTAACAGTTATGCAAAAGTCGTTCACAATGAAGAACACTTTTGGAGACATTCCCAGAAAATTCGAGATATACATTTCATTTGTCATGAAAATATCTTAAACATTTGATATTTTAATCAAAATCGTTAGAGCCATTTTTGAGAAAATTAAAATTTTCGAAAAATGTTCCATGTAAAGGGTAATCTGGGGTGGGGGGATTTTCTTGAAAACCTTCGTGTCGCATCTCTGGAAGATACTGAACCTAAATACCAAGTTTGGTGATTATCCGACTGTTCGTTTCTGAGTTATGCTGTTCACAGACACACATACAGACACACACACGGACATGTTTCAAAAATGTTTTTTTGGATTCAGGGGGTCTCAAAGCATGTATTTGCGGTGAAATCTCAGTATAGAATTTTTTGGGTGGAATACAATACTTCTCCTACTTACTATACGTAGTAGAGAAAGTAAAAATGTATTTTATAATACTAGCATAACAAAGTGCTTAGATGTGTTTCCATTATAGCTACATTGAGTTGTACAGTCCACAACACCAAAGAGGATGAAATAACCACAAATTATTCATGAATGTTAGGAAAGTTCAGCCTCTTTACCTGTTGTACAAAGCCTTATATGTTAGAAAAAGAAAAATAGTTCCTTTCGAACTCGTGGTCGATATAGATGGATTTGGTAAACAACTGACTCCTAGTTATACGATTATTGCGTTAACTACGTGCAACAATTTCTGTATAAATATTTATCTGTAGGAATTCAGTGAGAGGTCCAGAGTTTATCAATAAATTTGTAGAGATGAAGTTGCATTTCAGAACCTGGAGTTCGAACTGTATTTATTCCTTACTGTACTACGTAAGTAGAAGTATTGCATTCCACCCAAAAATTTGATATCGAGATTTCACCGGAAAAGCACGTTTAGAGAACCCCTGAATCCAAAAAAAGGTATTTTTAGAAAAATCCGATGTGTTGCACTCACATGACTTTCTTTACTCCTGTACAAACTATTTTTACAAACGCTTATCCTCAATCTACTTCATGTTAATGAGATAAACATTCTTATTGATAATTTTCTTGTAGGTGCAAGGGGAATAATGCAGGCTTTAAGCGATAGTCAAATGTTTTAAGAGCTGGCTGCTATGTGGAGTATTCCATTCTCTTTGTATGTCCAGGACATAAAAAGGACGAATAATGAATTTCCATTTGAGAAAAAGTATAAGTATTGGAAAATTCATAAACAACAAGAAATATATCGGAAATGGTTCACTCGGAAAAAAATTGACATAAACTGTTTTAGCAAGTTCTGGATGTTTTCTGTAGTAAAATTGTGTTTATCTCTTACGTTTACCAGTTATGCGAACGTCATTCAGAACGTAGAGGACTTTTAGGAACATTCCTAGAGAATTCAAGATATACATTTCATTTTCCATGAAAATGTGATATTTTAATCAAAATCGTTAGTCATTTTTGATAAAATAAAGATTTTCGAAAAATGTACCCTGAAAGGGTAGTTTGGCGTGGGGGATTTTCTTGAAAATCTTCATGTCGCATCCTTGGAAGATACTTAACCTAAATACCAAGTTTGGTATTTATCCGACTTTGCGTTTTTGAGTTATGCTGTTCGCAGATAGACAGACAGACACAGTCAAACAGACAGATACACAGACATGTGCACAAAAATTCTTTATTTGGATTCAGAGCACCTCAAAACATGTATTTCCGATGAAATTTCGCGATAGAATTTTTGGGTGGAATGCAATACTTCCCCTACTTACTATACGTAGCAGAGAAAGTAAAAATGTCCGTGTGTGTGTGTGTGTGTGTGTGTGTGTGTATGTGTGTGTCTATGGACAGGATAACTCAGAAACGAAAAGTTGGATAAATGCCAAACTTGGTATTTAGGTTCAGTATCTTTCAGAGATGCGACACGAAGATTTTCAAGAAAATCCTCCCCACCTAAGACTACCCTTTATATGGAATGGTTTTCGATAATTTTGATTTTCCCAAAAGGGCTCTAACGATTTTGAATAAAATATCATATTTTTAAGCTATTTTTATGGAAAATAAAATGTATATCTTGAGTTTTCTGGGAATGTCCCCAAAAATCCTCTTCATTCTGAATGACTTCTGCATAATTGGTAAACCTCAAGAGAATAGACAAAATTTTACTACACAAAATGCAGATCGCGTCAAGTCACACACTTTATGTCGCATACATTTTTTTTGTCGAGTGAACCATTTCCGAGATATTCCTTGTTATTTGTTTGAATTTTCTAATACTTATACTTTTTCTCAATTGGGAACTCGTTATTCGTGTTTTTATGTCCTGGACATGCAAAGAAAATGGAATACTCCACATAGCAACCAGCTCTTAAAATATTTGACTATCGCTTAAAGCCTAGCAATTCCCCTTGCATCTACAAGCAAATTAGCAATAAGATTAACATCTCGATTAACATGAAGCATATGGAGAATAAGCGTTTGTAAAAATAGTTTGTACAAGAATAGAGAAAGTCTTGAGAGTACAACACATAAGATTTTTTACAACATAATGCATGGCTATAAAATTAAATAATTAATAACATTAAAAGTGAATAAACATAAAACAGAGCATAGAAATATATGGTTTTGATTTTCCATATACACTTTTTAGTAACAAATATATTTTTGAAGACAACTGAAGCCTTCAACACTAATTAAATGCACAAAGAATCTATAAAGCTATGCTATTGAGCTCTCATGACAATTTACATAAAAACAATAACACGTACATAAGTGCGATAAAATTAAAGCGATAAAATGAAAACGATAAAATTGTGTCTAAAGCAGCTGTGATAATACTTTAAAGTCCACAAACAAAATTTTATATGAATCACGTGAAATGGCAGTGGGTAGAGCATGTGGTGTGGAATCGGTTTCTATTTCTAGCCTAGGTTTTGAAATAACAATTGTACAAGAAACCTGAAGTGGAAGAGTCTGATATAGTTAGTATTCCTTTGCAAGTGTTGCAATAACTTTAATTATTATTATCTCGCTGTCCTCCAAAACGACTTCTTCATTGAAACCGGCTGGTTCAAGGTCTATGGCACCATATTTTTCCAGGAAGTTTGGCTTCTCATCCGTTGACACATATTAATTTATTTCATAAAGTATACACGCAGTTTCAAAAGCAAAATTGGCAAGATAAAAAGCAATGAGTAATATTCACACATTTTCTCTCGTTTACCGTTTCACAGCTACTCTATTTGCATTGCAAAATTCTAATATAAAATCTGATGTGTTACACTCACATGACTTTCTCTACTCTTGTACAAACTATTTTTACAAACGCTTATTCTCCATATGCTTCATGTTAATCGAAATGATAATCTTATTGCTAATTTTCTTGTAAGCTGCAAGGGGAATTGGTAGGCTTTAACGATAGTCAAATCTTTTAAGCGCTAGTTGCTATGTGCAGTATTCCATTCTCTTTATATTACCAGGACAAAAAAAAATGAATAACGAATTTGAGAAAAAGTATAAGTATTGGAAAATTTAAGGGAATAACAAACAATATCTCGAAAATGGTTCACTCAAAAAAAAATGTATATGACATAATTTGTGTATTTTAGCGCGATCTACATTTTTAGTGTAGTATCATTTTGTCTATCTCTTATGGTTTACCAGTTATGCAAAAGTCGTTCACAATGAAGAATACTTTTGGAGACATTCCCAGAAAATTCGAGATATACATTTTATTTGTCATGAAGATATCTTAAACATATGATATTTTAATCAATATCGTTAGAGCCATTTTAGAGAAAATTAAAATTTTCGAAAAATGTTCCATGTAAAGGGTAATCTGTGGTGGGGGGATTTTCTCGAAAACCTTCGTGTCGCATCTCTGGAAGATACTGAACCTAAATACCAAGTTCAATATCTCTTATGATAAGGTATGTCTTATTATCATTGTAATTCTAAATATAAGAAATTGAGGCGTTTGGAGGATATTTTAACTATTCCGGCGGGAGTTCGAGCTGCGGCGGCCAGCGTGTGATCAAGGTGGCTAAAGTGTGAAGAAAAAGCACGCGCGCGCGCACACACACACATATATATATACACGAGGGCGGATTAATAACTCCATAACTGACGAAAGACTGTATTCTAATCACAGGTTTCTTGTTTGCACCCAAGTCTTACACCTATTCTGGGTATAATGGCAGAAATTCATCGTCATTTGTTTCTTTGAACATTATTGAGAGCGTCTGAAATAAGCAGATGCGTAGAAAATGGAGAAAAGTGAATTTCGTGTTCTGATAAGCACTACTTTTTGCGTGGTAAGACGGTGAAGGAAACGCAAGAAAAGCTGAACATGTATTAGCGGTACTCTGCTCCATCACATGGCATGATTCACAAGTGGTTCACAGAATTTCGATGTGGCCGTTCGAGCACAAGAGATGCCGTGCGCACAGGACGGCCAGTTGAGGTCACGACAGAACAACTGGTGAACAAAGTTCACGATATTGTGTTGGAAGACCACCAAGTAAAAATCCGTGAGATTGCCAAGACCGTAAACATCTCGAGTGAACGGGTGTATAACATTCTGCACGAATTTTTGGGTATGAGAAAGCTATTAGCAAGATGGGTGCCGCGAATGCTCACAATGGAGAACAAGCGGAATCGTGTGACCATTTCACAGGGATGTTTGAACATGTTCCAGCGCAACCCAAATGAGTTTTTGCGGCGTCGTATCTCGATTGATGAAACTTGGATCCATTACTATCAACCTGAAACCAAACAGCAATCAAAGCAGTGAATTTCCTTCGGCGAACCTGCTCCAAAGGAAGCGAAAACCACTCCGTCGGCAGGAAAAATTATGACAGCTGTCTTTTTAGATTCACAAGGGGTGATAGACATCCACTACCTGGAAAAGGGTAAAACGATCACAGGTCCATATTATGCCGTAATGCTGGAACAGTTTCACAAGGGATTGTTGAAGAAACGACACCATTTGCTGAAGAAAAAGGTTCTCATTCACCAGGGTAATGCACCCGCACACAAGTCAGTCATTGCCATCGCAAAATTTGTGGAATTGGGCTACAAACTGCTACCTCACCCACCATATTCTCCAGATTTGGCTCCGAGCGACTTCTTCCTCTTCGCAAACCTGAAAAAATGGCTCGCTGGGAAGAAATTCACGTCCAGTGAATACAACATGGCAGAAACAACCTCATATTTTGCATACTTCGAAAAATCATGTTTTTGGAAGGGTTAAAACTATTGGAAAAACTAGAATTGAAAGGAGACTATGTTGAGAAATAAAATTGATTTTTTGGAAAAAAATGTTATTTTCTTTAAAAAGTCACTGACATTTGTCTTATTTTACATCATTTTTTTGTGGAATAACATGCTGTCGGTTTACTACACGGCATTCTCAACGAAAAATCCAGGTTTTCTTTGCAAGTTTGTTGTTTTACAACTGCATTGTGCTCGTATTCTAATACAGGGACTTTGTAAATCCTTCTTAGTCTTTTAGTAATTTATGAATTGAAATTAGGTGTTTTATAGCCCATGTGCGCCAGAAAGAATAGGGTTTTTTCAGTGGTGGAGATATCAAAATCAGGCGACTGGGTTTTGAGATTACCTTACACACGCACACCCACACAAACAAACTGAGTGAGATGTCTCTTGGTAACGTGTGAGGCTGTAATTCGGGGGGGGGTTCGATTTCCGTCGACCGCCCATTCTGACCTGGGATTTTTCGTGGTTTTCCCTGGTCGGAATGCTGGGGTGGTTTCTCGTGTACCACGATTTCTTTTCCATCATTTCCCTTTCATTCCGTTTCCTTCTCATGTTTCAGGTGTTTTAGCGGCCACTTTACCGGGCAGGCGTAGTGTCCCCTAATCCAATAAACCGCCGACCGACTCCCCCTGCTACTGTGCACACACCACCAGCTCCAGTCACCACAGACACTCGAAGAGATGCGGCCCATACATGTCCCGCATCTCTCCACAGGACGAACGCACTCCACCACTCACCAGCGCCCCAAACTCCGCCATCTCCGATCATCACCTACGCCGACTAGCCACCATTGAAGAACTCCAAGATCTCCACGTCACCATCGCCGCCCTCTCCACCGCCCTCAACATCACCACCAGTTGTCCACAGCGATCTGACTCCGCAGACTCAACAACCATTGGCCTGGGCCATATCATCGTCTGCCCGCCACAAACTTCACCACCGCCTGCCTCAACAGTTCAAATGGAAGAGCTTAAGGGCACCATTGCAGGTCTCACCAAGCTGGTAAGCCTCCTGATCACTAAGACGGCCGATTGGACTTAGGTACTTGAGGACCTGAAGAGTGGTCAGGAAAGGCTACGGAACTTCCTTTTCACACAAACTAGATATTGGAAACATTGCAGCAGATACTACCGGCCAACTAATACCTAATTCCACCCGGGGGCAGTCAGGGCTCGCCATGGCTGTCTCCATGTCCATACCAGACGCTGACAGCACAACGCTGCAGCAAGTACAACCAGAACTTTCGGAGGTGCTAATGCGGAACTCCACTAGGTCCTCAATACCACATAAAAATAATTAACAGCACTACTCACATCTTACAACCTACCTAACTAGAACTCAGAACTCCTTCTTACAAATTCCTTCTTCTTCGGCGAAATAAACCAACTCTTTATCCCTACCAACTATCTAACTGTCTCCCTTAAAAAAAAGAAAAAGATCGATGAAGGTCGCAGTGCACGAGGTGTCCCCCTCCGTTGTACAGGGTGAGCCAAAAGACTGGGAACCGCCTGCGCGGTGTTTTTTCCTATCCGCGTCCTCGACGCTCGTTGGCGTCTGCCGCTATCATAGAAAGGCGCGGATGAAACCATATAACATTTTTAAAACTACTTTTAAAGGCTTTACTTACCAACTTTATGAAAGGAGATGCTGAAACTGGCCACCGTCGTTGTCCATACATTTTTGACACCTTTTAAGGACACTATCCATCATGACCGATGTCGTCTAATGTTTCTTCGGTAAGAACCGAACGCCGTCTTTTATATTTCTTAGCCTGAACACTTCCTGTGGCCTGAAATTTACTGTAAAGTTCATGGATTGTTACACGGCCTGGAACTTTTATACCTTAAAAACTTTCCTCAAATCGTACTTTCACTTGGCGAGCTGACCGAGTTAACACATACGAATCATAAATAAATACACGCTGTGTAGTAGAAAACATATACTGGGCCATAATATATTTTGTGACTGAAGTACAGGAGAAAATAATAAATAACTCGTAATAACTGAACTACATCACATCACCGTCAACTCAAAACTGTACTTCACACTGCACAACAAAACCAAAACAGCGTGACATATTTTTATCATATTTCCACACGCCCAGTGGAAAAACACCGCACAGCCGGTAATATAGTTCATAAAATACCCCTCCGGGGTAACTTCAAACCCACACACCCTGGAAGAATTAAAACAAAATATCCGTCAGAAAATTTCTCAGCGTGAATTACGGCGAGTGATGGATAGTTTTCTAAAGAGGTACCAGAAATGTATGGACAACGACGGTGGCCAGTTTTAGTATCTCCTTTCGTAAGTAAAGCTTTTAAAAGTGTTGTATGGTTTCATCCGCGCCTTTCTATGATAGCGATAGACGGCAACGAGCGCCGAGGACGCGGACAGGAAAAACACCGCGCAGGCGGTTCGGAGTCTTTTGGCTCACTCTGTATAACCTTTACCTGCATACAAACAAGTTTTCCATCTTTATAAATTCATAAAGATGTTTAATGGAATAGCAGTGTATTTATTTCAGTGGCGAAAGCATACGCACACACACAGACACACGCATTCTCTCTTTATAACATACAGCTGTATGATTGCAACTTTTTATCGCGGTTTCATCCACGCATCCTAGAGTTATCGTTAAAATTAGTTTCTGTGCTACTGTGGAGTTTGAAACCGTCTCATTTATTTTGCATTATTCTCAAATATAGGCGTTACATAGCAAATGGTATTTGTAATAACTGTAGATGGCGTGGGAATTGCACAGCGTACAAACGGGGAGGCCAGCTGGGAAACTTTGGGAACCACTGCTGTATATATGCTTTATTCATTAAGTAAACTATCCCTTCTCTCCCTCCCTGTTAATAAAACACGCATTCGGATACGTTGTTTAGGGTTTGTAGTCAATACAACCACTTCCGTCTTCACTGCGCTTAATACTGCGCAGCGCAGAGTATTCTGCCCACACGGAGCAAAGGGAAATTGTATAAAACCTGCTCGCTCATTGTGTCTGATAATATTAACTTTGTGTAACGCAGGAAAGCTGAACATACAGTTAGTAGTTATGTTACGGGCTGTCCTAGAAGTGACCGACCTAACAGAGAAAACAAAAAATTTGGGGAAAAAATCCACTCGATACACTTTTCTCAGCGATGTTTAATAGCTTCGATACCCTGTTTATAGTGAGAACCGTCGAGTTCTGCAAAATAGCCATCAGCTGCAGACTCCACCTCTTCATTGTTGGCAAATCTTTTACCACCAAGCCATTTCTTCAACTTTGGAAATAGAAAATAATCAGAGAAGACTAAGTCTGGCGAATAGGGTGCAAGAGGAAGCAATTGGAACTTTAACTCATAGAGTTTGGCCATGGATAATGGATGTGTGAACTGGTGCATTGTATTGATGAAATAGAACTTTCTTTTTTGCTAAATGCGGCCGTTTTTGCTGCAATAAGTTTGCATAATACTCGCCATTGATTGCTTTTCCTTTTTGAAGATAATCAATGAAAAGTTCCCACGCGCATCCCAAAAAACTGATGCCATGACCTTGCCTGCATATGGAACTGTCTTTGCCTTCTTTGGAGCCGATTCTCCGCTTTCAATCCACTGTTTTGACTGTTCCTTCGTCTAAGCTGGAAGTAATGGACCCATGTTTCATCTATGGTTATGGATTGACGCAAAAACTCGGCTTTATTGCAGCGAAACATTACCAAACATTCATTGAAACATCCTCATGACGCTGCTTTTGTTCCATTGTGAGTAAACGCGGCACCCATCTTGCGCACAGCTATTTCATGTCTAAATTTTCAGTCAGTATGCGATGTACAGCACTTTTGGAAATGCCTGCGCACTTTCAGTCGACAGTCATCCAATACCATTTTGTGGATTTTCCTCGCAATTTCTGGCGTGGTCGACTACTACGATGTTCATCTTGGCAGCTCGTACGTCCTCGCTTAAACTCTGCCACCCAATATTTTACTGTTGTAAACGAAGGAGCAGACTCCCCCAGAGTAGAATCTAGCTCAACTTTAATATTAGTTGGACTAAAACCTTTCAAATGAAAGTATTCTATCACATAATGCGGCGGTATACTTATAATGTTTCTGTATGTGTGTTTACTTCACGTGGTGAAGCCATTTTGTGATGTGATTCTTTGTTAGGTTTGTAGTTCCATCTGGTGTTAGCAATTTGCGGTAGTATTAGTGTTTGTTTGAAAGAATGCGACTGTTATTTTATTTAATTTTGGTTTACTGTCCTCCGCTAGCTATGATCTTTTTGGTCGAGCACCACTCTTTATACAGGTTGTGTAAACGGAAAGGAGTCTTTTATCCAAATATAACACTGATGAAAGAATTTTGTTTTACACTTTTATTGTCGAACACAGTCACTATCACATTTACACATTGATCTAGACACACGCCAAACTGAAACTGTTATAACAACTTCTTACTGATCACTTTTAATTCACGTACTTCAACCTTTTGTATAATTAACTTTACAACACTTGAGAATTTTCCTAACTCTGCTACGCGTAACTTGCGAATCGATAGCCGACGTATACTTTACAAATATTTCTGCTGGACTGAGGGCGACGTGTAGCATACAAATATTTTCGACGAACTGACGGACTCTACCTCTAACCTAGCCCTTTTATACTCCTACACCCCGATATGCCTAAAGATTATAACTGAACTGCAATTGGCTAATAAAACGCGCCAACATTAGCGTCTATTTTTATATCCAATGAAAATTATGAATACATATGCTCAAGGGACAATGTTCCAGCAAATTCTACAGAAAAACGCGCCAACATTACGTAACTTCCTCGTCTCTAATAATGATAAACAGCTCACCCCCTCGCTGCATTATTGCACGCTATTATTGTTAGTTTCAGTAAGGCAGTATAGACCCACTTCTCAACAATAATTACAATCAACAAACATCTCAAATCAATGTCACACAAAAATGCATATTCATAATATAATCATTCTTTACATTTAAATAATTTATGATACAAATTATTGCATCAATAACGATGACCAGTTTTATCCATGTTTACAAATTCACTGAGAGAGTTCACTATTGATGGCTGCCAAACAATTACTAAACAACGTAGTATCGTGAAACTTCAAACTTAAGCTTTATAAGGGTGGTACTTTCTACCATAGTCATTTGTTTGAAACAACAACCGCTATATATACGCCAGGTCGGGTACTTCTGGGACTGCCCTCGTACATGTACAAAAATCTGATGTGTTGCATTCACATAATTTTGTCTGCTCACTCTTCTACAAACTTTTCCTAAAAGAAAACTTATTTTTTTATCTACTCTTTGTTAATATACCGAAATCTTCATTACTTATTTACACATTTCGTTGTAGGTATAAGAAGGCTGCACTAGGCTAAAGGGGTCGCTATGTGAATCTTTGGAATTCCATGTTCCTTGCATGACTGCTAGAAAAAATGAATAGATACCACTTGAAAAGACTATGAGTATTTGAAAATTCAAACCAACAACAAAGAATATCTCGGAAATGGTTAACGCCACAAAATTTTATTTGACATAAATTGTACTTTGAGATCTACACTTTTTCTTTCTCTACCACGTACATTTAAGTTAGAGAAGGTACTGTATTCCATACAAAAATTTGATATCGAGATTTCACCGGGAATACGTGTTTTAAGGGCTCCTGAAGCCAAAAAAAAAACATTTTTATGAAAAGGTCCGTGTGTGTGCGTGTTTGTGTGAACAGCATAACTCAAAAACGATTAGTCGAATAAATACCAAAGTTGGTATTTAGATTCAGTACCTTCCCAGTGATGCAACACAAAGATTTTCAAGAAAATCCCCCACTCCAAACTACCTTTACGTGGAACATTGTTTTGCATTTTGAAGTGGTTTAATGTTTACGTAATATGTTTTTACGTAAATTATTAGATCTTGAAGATCTTATATTGTGCTGCTTTTGTTTTGTTTGGTTACATAATTTTAACTGCCCCACGTATGGGACCAATTTGCGATGGTAAATTTATAATGTTATTTGTGTATGTGTGTTTACTTCATGTGAAGCCATTTTGTGACGTGATTCTTTGTTAGGTTTGTAGCTCCATCTGGTGTTAGCAATTTGCGGTAGTATTAGTGTTTGTTTGAAAGAATGCTACTGTTATTTTATTTAATTTTGGTTTACTGTCCTCCGGCTAGCTATTATCCTTTTGGGTCGAGCACTTCTCTTTATACAGGTTGTGTAAACGGAAAGGAATCTTTTATCCAAAGATAACACTGATGAAGGAATTTGTTTTACACTTTTATTGTCGAACACAGTCACTATCACATTTACACATTGATCTAGACACTCGCCAAACTGAAACTGTTATAACAACTTCTTACTGATCACTTTTAATTCACGTACTTCAACCTTTTGTATAATTAACTTTACCATACTTGAGATTTTTCATAACTCTTATACGCGTAACTTGCGAATCGATAGCCGACGTGTAATATTTCTGCTGGACTGAAGGCGACGTGTATCATACAAATATTTTCGACGAACTGACGGGGTCTTTACCTCTAACCTACCTTTTATACTCCTACACCCCAATATGCCTAAAGATTATAACTGAGCTGCAGTTGGCTAATAAAACGCGCCAACATTAGCGTCTATTTTTATATCCAATGAAAATTATGAATACATATGCTTTAGGAAAAATGTTCCAGCAAATTCTTAAGAAAAACGCGCCAACATTACGTAACTTCCTCGTCTCCAATAATGATAAACAGCTCACCCCCTCGCTGCATTATTGCACACTATTATTGTCAGTTTCAGTAAGGACGTATAAACTTACTTCTCAACAATAATTACAATCAACAAACATCTCAACTCAATGTCACATAATAATGCATATTCATACTATAATCACTCTTTACATTTAAATAATTTGTGATACAAATTACTGCATCAATTTTTAAAAATAGCTGTAAGAATTTTGATTAAAACACCATATATTAATGATTTTACTTGAAAACTAAAACGTATATCTTAAATTTTCTGGGAATAGCCTGGGAAGTCCTCTTCATTTGGAAGGAATTTTGTATAATCTTGTATAACTGATTAACGCCGTTAACTATGGTTCTCAAAAATTCAAAATACCCTGTTTTGCATCAATTTGATGAATTTAAATATACTAACAGCAGTTTTCTTTATGTAATGGTGTTACAAGTAGCTTACGCGACAAACCGTACTATATTTACTGCGGATTTCGTGTCACCAGCAGTAGACAGATATTTAGACTGGAAAGCTCGCATTGAGTATATGTTACCCAAACTCGTCTCTTCCTGTTATGCTATCACTGGTAAATGTAAGTTCTATAGATACACTTAAATTAGTATACTACGCATATTTCAACTCTATCATGGAATATTATTCTGGGGCAACTAAGTGGAAAGTAAACGAATATTCCTTACTCAAAAGAAAGCTATAAGAATCATTTCCAACACCCATTGCAGACACTCTTGCAACGGTCTTGTTAGACGACTAAATATATTAAACCTACTTGCATGTGTATACTCTCGATTTTAAAATTATTTGTATGCAGTCGAGCCACGT
Organism: Deroplatys truncata; assembly: GCA_030765065.1. Classification (NCBI taxonomy): domain Eukaryota; kingdom Metazoa; phylum Arthropoda; class Insecta; order Mantodea; family Mantidae; genus Deroplatys; species Deroplatys truncata. The sequence goes on along the minus strand of CM060975.1, from coordinate 300,295,285 downwards.
TTATAGCAAATTGAAATTGAGTTTTATGGACGCTCTTTAACCACTATGGTCCTTAGCATCCCATTCTATATTGGGTGTGAAAGATCAGTAATTTTGCTCAGAGGCCTCTTTATCAGACTTGAGGTTATTTTACGTGCCGTAAATCTACGACACGGGACCCCCGGCATTACTTGTCTTCCAAAGGAAGCCATGCTAAGGATTTTTACGCCCGAAAAAATCCATCGCCCCTCTACCGGGTTTGAACCCACATTTATAACAAACAAGGAAATTAATGAGATAAACACTAGACAAAAGGGTAGCATCCATCATCCCAGTGCAAATTCTTTTGCTTTCAGAAAGGTGTATGTTATGAAACCATAAAAATATTTAATGCTCTTCCTAATGATCTTAACGGAAAAGTTGACAATTTCAAAGCTGTTAAAGAGTATCTTGGCTCAAAATCATTTTATTTTGTATAAGATTATCTGAAAGACAAATACTGGTAATAGCACTTAAATAGCTCTGTATGTAGTGTTTAGCTGTTGTTAATGACAAACTATTTCCAATTACATTTAATGCCTGCTCTAGAATTAATGAAAGCTATTTAAATGTATGTATATTAAAGAACTGACAATCAATGCTATACATTACAAATCAAGTATAACAAAATGACGAGACGAACAGGCTGTAAAAACCTAGTGAAAGTTTAGAAAAAGCTCAAGTAATGTAATTTATATACAGCCAAATTGTATTTATACATACATATTACGTTAATCTTATAACTTCAGAGAAGTATTTCATCTTGTTTCTGCACATAATTATAAAATTATCTCTGCATTATTTCGTAGTGTATATAATGTCATTTGTACTTTCTCTACTACGTATAATAAGTAGGGGAAGTATTGTATTCCATCCAAAAATTAGATACCGAGATTTCACCGGAAATACATGTTTTGAGACTCCCTGAATCCAAAAAGCATTTTTGGAAACATGTCCGTGTGTGTGTGTGTGTGTGTGTGTCTGTGAACAGCATAACTCAGAAACGAACAGTCGGATAAACACCAAACTTGGTATTAAGGTTCAGTATCTTCCAGAGATGCGACACGAAGGTTTTCAAGAAAATCCCCCCACCCCAGATTACCCTTTACATAGAACATTTTTCGAAAATTTTAATTTTCTCAAAAATGGCTCTAACGATTTTGATTAAAATATCATATGTTTAAGATATTTTTATGACAAATAAAATGTATACCTTGAATTTCCTGGGAATGTCTCCAAAAGTATTCTTCATTGTGAACGACATTTGCATAACTGGTAAACCATAAGAGATAGATAAAATTTTACTACACAAAAAATGTAGATCGCGTTAAAATACACAATTTATGTCATATACATTTTTTTGTTGAGTGAACCATTTTCGAGATATTACTTGTTATTCCCTTAAATTTTTCAATACTTATTTTCTCAAATGGGAATTCGATATTCATTTTTTTTTGTCTTGGATATGCAAAGAGTATTAATCTGTGGGAAAGGGAATGGTGCTGCACCTAGCAACCAGCTATTAAGAGATATGTATGTGCTTAAAGGCTATTGTATTTCTATATTCCCCTTATATCTACAAGAAAATTAGCAATAAGATAGAGTCTGCAAATGTTTATCTCGATTAACATAAAGTAGATGGAGAATAAGCGTTTGTAAAAATAGTTTGTACAAGGGTAGAGAAAGTCATGTGAGTGTAACACATCAGATTTTTTTGTCCTGCTGCTACTCCACATAGCAACCAGCTCTTAAACGCTTAAAGCCTACCAATTCCACTTGCAACTACAAGAAAATTAGCAATAGGATTAACATATCGATATCTCGATTAACATGAAGCATATGGTGAATAAGCGTTTGTAAAAATAGTTTATACAAGAGTAGAAAAAGTCATGTGAGCGTAACATATAAGATTTTTTAAAATGTTCTATATTTATGTCTAATGTTTATGTATGTATACAACTAAATTGTACATTTCCTTGACATGTTCAATGTTAGGCCTTTATGACTACTAGTGAACTCGCAGAACGCAATCCAATCCAATCCCGCTCCGTAGACACAACAATCAGCCTCGCCAGGCGGCTGTACGGCGCGAAACCGGTCCCGCCAAGGATTGTTCAACCCGTATTAACATGAAGAAAACAGAAAAATAAGTTTTCGTAAGAATAGTTTGTAGAAGTTAAATAAAAATAAACGATACTGGGTAGAGTAAGTCACGTAAATTTAATACATAAGGTTTTTTCCCCCCTTTTCGATACATACTTAACACTCCCATTTGTAAAGTTATAACTATGAAACACGTGTAAAGAATAAACAAAGCTACCTGTATTTCTCTATTACACTTCTCTCTCTCTGTCTCTCTCTCTCTCTCTCTCTCTCTCTCTCTCTCTCTCAGAAAATAAACCTCAGACGCGACAGAAAGAAAACTTTCCCTTTTAGAGAAATGAGAAAGTGTGATGCAGCACTAGGTTTAGCTCCTACTTCGTGACGAACATAGAAACTGAATCATTATCCCACAGCTGATGTTGGGGAAAACACCGACCAATTCTCTCTTAAAGGAGAACTCCTGTCAAAAGTAGCCTATCCAGCACAAAGGCGTCTACTACCAACCTAAATAAAGGAAGTAGTGGAAGTATTGCATTCCACCAAAACTCAGAATCGAGTTTTCACTTAAAATACACGTTTTGAGATCCACTGAATCAAACAAGAACAAAATACATTTTAAAAACTGCTTGCGTGTCTTTGAACAGCACTTACAAACACGAAAAATTGGAAAACGTTCATTTCATTTTTGAAGTAGGTTATTTCTTGATGTTTTTATTTGCCCCACGTATGGGTGCCAATTTGATGAAAGATGTTTTGTTGTTGAAGTTGAAGGAGTTTGTTTTGTTGTTGAAGTTAGCACCACGCTTTGGGCGTTAATTTGAAATTGTACTGTTTGTTACGTAATATTTATTTAGCTCCACGTATGGACGTGTATTTGAAGAAAGTAGTTGTTTTTGAAGTTTACGTTGTTTAAGGAGTTGGAGTTTGCACCACGCTTTGGTAAGCCAATTTGAAGTAGATTGTTTGTTACGTAATATGCTGCTACGTATGAAAAGCCGATTTGAAGACGGATTTTTGTTGTTACGCTCCAAGTTTAAAAACAAATATTAACTTTGTTATTAAACTGCTTCTATAGATATTATTTATGTTTATGTTTGCCTCGGCTGCGTCAGTATTACTTTAGAGACACGTTTCTCTTAATCAGGGCGTGGTGCGACAAGAATGTAGGCTTTACACAGCTTTTAAGTTTTAATTCACTTCTTTTTATTAATCCTTGAACACAAATTAAATAGCTCTACACTGATATCAAGAGCTGTGAGATTCTTTAATTTAATACTTGCACTTTTTTATCGCGTGTACTTATTTTACGTTTCACACGAATACGTAATATTGTTTTAGAGAACAAATCTTCCATCCGGTTGCTATCAAGTTCTGCAGGCAACTGAACATATTTCAACCGTATAAACTTTTAAACTTCTGTATTTCAAGTCTCTGATTGGCTAATCCTAGTCCAATAGAATACCTGCATTTTACTAAAGCTTTTTCTGGCTGTTGATTGGCTATTTTTAAACTGTCACAAAATTTACATTATTGCTGCTCTAATCTTGACTAGTAGCATTCAAACTCTCAAACTCATTATTGCCTCAAGGTTACCTCATTGTTAGCAACTTTAAACTCCTACATTAACTTACGTAATGCATTCAATAACATTATTGAACATGTTTACAATAATATAAGCATATGCAATGACTGTTACATACATTTTTACAAATGATTACATACATATTGTTTCAAGGCGGGCTGTTATTGAATTTATATATTATATAATTTAATTGAAATTATTCAAGTGTTAAAAATACTGCCGCATTTTTGATTCAGATAAAATTTAAAGTGTGCCAGGGGAAGCTTTCAAGAAGATTTCGCAACGTAAACTACCCTTTACTTGGAAAAATGATTTTTTGCTTCTTTGTGTTTTTAAAGATGGATCTTAATGTTTTTTTATCAAAGTGGTACATGTTTAAGATATTTGCATGGTTAATGAAGCCGATTCCAGCTCCGTCGCCAAGTTTGACGACGATGGCCGGTATTACCTTTTGACTTCTCCAATATTCTGCTGCCGGCTGCTACAGTCGTTGGCTATGAGATCTTTCTCCTGTGGGCGATTGTGAAAGGATAGGACAGTTTAAAATGATGCGAAATTTAATGTGATCTAATACTTGAGCTATTGAAGCGAGTGTGTCTGACCGTTTGTTGATAAAATGGAATCGTAGCACTCGAGACTATAACAATTTAATTATTATACCTACTAACTACTGCAGTATTAATTTTACGGTTTGAAATAACTAGTACTAACTTGCCGTGAGTCGCAAAAATAATTACCGGCAAAAGCCCTTGCGATGTCCGCTAAATCTTACTCACACAAGCACGTCATTGATCACTTAAAATAATCGCCAGATTAAGTGACAAATTCGCAAGAAAGTCTGCCACGAATGTATGCACAAAGTTGTGCACGAACGAATGTGTCTCTGATTAGACTCCTACACGCCGTTATTTTAACTCAAGCTTGAAGAAGATATTGTTCTTGGAGTTTATTTATTTAGATTGGTTGTTACACTGGTTCTATAGATATTATTTATGTTTGTTTTTGCCTCGGCTGCTTCAGTATTATTTTAGTCACGTATCTCTTAGACAGGGCGTGGTGCGACAAGAATATAGGCTTACACAGATTTTAAGTTTAAATTCACTTCTTTTTATTAATCCTTGGCACAAATTAAATAAAACTACACTGATATTAAGAGCTGTGAGATTCTTTAATTTAATACTTGTACTTTGTTAACGCATATACTTAATTTTCGTTTCACACGAATACGTAACATTTCTCTAGAGAACACATCTTCCATCCGGTCACTACCAAGGTCTGCAGGCAACTGAACATATTTCAACCGTCCAAACCCATAAACTTCTGTATTTCAAGTCTCTGATTGGCTAATTCTAGTCCAATAGAATACCTGCATTTAATTAAAGCTTTTTCTGGCTGTTGATTGGCTATTTTAAACTCACAAAATTTACATAATCATTGCTCTAATGACTAGTAGCATTTAAACTCTCAAACTCATTATTGCTACAAGGTTACCTCATTGTTACCTCATTGTTAGCAACTTTAAACTTATTATTCTCACAGCTCTTACACTATTTAATTACTTAATGTATTCATATAACATGTTTACAATAATATAAGCATCTGCAATGACTGCTACATACATTTTTAAAATTTATTACATACATATTTCTTCAAGCCTGACTTATTGAATTTATATATTATATAATTCAATTTAAATAATTCAAGTGTTAAAAACACTGCCTCAAGCTCCGTCCTCATTTTACCTCCCCCACAACATCCCTTCATATGCGCTCCAATCTCAAAACTCAAACATATGCGTATGTGACACTGTTAACAGGGAGTACCTTCCCAGCTCTCAGAGCTTTATTACTTTTCTATTTTTCAGAATTTCTGCCCACATGACTGTTCAAACGTACTGAACTTACAACCTAACTGTATTCCAAGAATATTTAATCTAATGTTTTCGCTCCTCACGCTGTTACTAATGACTGCTTACATGGCTCGCTAATTACATTTTCTTCGAAGAAATCTTTCAACTCAAGCTTATTATGTTATGTATATACATTGGTTTAATATACGGAAATTATTTATTGCAATTATTTCTTTATCTTACTATAATTTCTATATTTAATTATTTATATCTTCCGTTAATAATTACGGTTTCATTAGTTAAATGAATATATTATTTTTTTGTGAATAGCCAATAATTATGACTGAATTTTGTTCAATTTTGTGCAACTAGGGAAATAAGAGAGATAGATAAAAATATACCCCAGAAAAAACATAGAGCTCATTAAAATCTACTACTTGTGTCATTTTTATTTTTTTTACTACTTACGTAAAGTAAATAGAGGCAGTATTGTGTTCCATTCTAAAATTCGATATCGAGATTTCACCGGAAAATACATTTTGATGCTCCCTGAAACTTTATGAAAGTGTGTTTGAGGACAGAATTATTAGTAGAGATTAGCGGCCTCCTCTGTCCCCCGACCTAACCCCCTGCGATTTCTATATCTGGAGTAACTTAAAACAACGTCTACAAGACAAACCCATACACCCTGGAAGAATTAAAACAAAATATCCGCCAGGAAATTGCCAGAATTTCTCAACGTGAACTACGGCGAGTGATTGATAGTTTCCTAAAGAGGTGCCAAAAATGTATGGACACGACGGTGACCAGTTTCAGCATCTCCTTTCATAAAGTTGGTAAGTAAAGTCTTTAAAAGTAGTTTTAAAAATGTTTTATGGTTTCATCCGCGCCTTTCTATGTTAGCGGCTGACGGTAACAAGCACCGAGGACGCGGATAGGAAAACCACCGCGCAGCCGGTTCGTACTTTTTTGGCTCTCTCTGTTTCTAACGATTTTGATTAAAATGCCACATGTTTAAGAATCTTGTATGGCAAGTGAAGTGCATTCCTTGAATTTTCTGCGAACAGCCTACGAAGACCTCTTCATTCTGAATGATTTGTATAATCGGTAAACGTAAGAGGTAAACAAAATTTTACTAAAAAAAAATATCGTTAAAGCACACAATTTATGTCAACATTTTTTATGCGTAACCATTTCTGAGGTATTCTTTACTATTGATTTGAATTTTCAATACTTATACTTTATGCAAATGGTAAGTCGTTTTTCCCATGCTCACGCAAAGAGCGTGGAATTTCAAAGCTTTCAAATGACGACACGCTTATTAAAAATCTGACTATCGCTTTAGCACACTGCAACCTTCTTATACCTATAACGAAGTGTGTAATGAAAGCTTATTTGGATTAAGAAGAAGTAGTTAGAAGAATAAGGTTTTGTAGAAGAGTTAGTAGAGAAAGTCATATGAATGCAACACTTCATAAAATTTTTACTTTCTCTACTACGTATAGTAAGTAGGGGAAGTATTGTATTCCACCCAAAAATTCGATACCGAGATTTCACCGGAAATACATGTTTTGAGACCCTCTGAATCCAAAAAAATCATTTTTGGAAACATGTCCGTGTGTGTGTCTGTCTGTGTGTCTGTCTGTGAACAGCATAATCAGAAACGAACAGTCGGATAAACACCAAACTTGGTATTTAGGTTCAGTATCTTCCAGAGATGCGACACGAAGGTTTTTCAAGAAAATTCCCCCACCCCAGAGTACCCTTTACGGAACATTTTTCGAAAATTTTAATTTTCTCAAAAATGGCTCTAACGATTTTGATTAAAATATCGTATGTTTAAGATATTTTCATGACAAATAAAATGTATATCTTGAATTTTCTGGGAATGTCTCCAAAAGTGTTCTTCATTGTGAACGACTTTTGCATAACTGGTAAACCATAAGAGATAGACAAAATTTTACTACACAAACAATGTAGATCGCGTTAAAATACACAATTTATGTCATATACATTTCTTTTGTTGAGTGAAGCATTTTCAAGATATTGCTTGTTATTCCCTTAAATTTTTCAATACTTATTTTCTCAAATGGGAATTCTTTATTCATTTTTTTTGTCTTGGATATGCAAAGAGTATTAATCTGTGGCAAAGGGAATGGTGCTGCACCTAGCAACCAGCTATTAAGAGATATGTATGTGCTTAAAGGCTACTGTATTTCCAAATTGCCCTTGTAAATATATATTCCCCTTACATCTACAAGAGAATTAGCAATAAGATAGAGTCTGCAAATGTTTATCTCGTGTAACATGAAGTAGGTGGAGAATAAGCGTTTGTAAAAATAGTTTGCACAAGAGTAGAGAAAGTCATGTGAGTGTAACACATCAGATTTTTTAAGTAGCGTTAGTCGTTCTCGAAATAATTCATCTGTATTTAAAACCACAGGAGCGTCATCTGGCTGAAAATACTTGAAGGTTGTTATGACTTTTGAATTAATTTGCTCGAGCTTCTGATAAGCATAGGTGTTGTTTCCGCATGTTGCATTTAACAAAATACTTTTTGTTTACTTTGAGTTCATTTTTGGACAAAAGCATATTGTGAGTCGCATAACCTGAATAGAAGACTTTTCAATGATGCTATAACATATTATGACGTGTTGCTGCGAATTTGTAATGGGCAAAGGGAGCTGCCTGGCTATACTACCTGTGCTTTTTAAATTTTATAGCTCTAGTCAGCTTCCCTTTATGGCGTTTGTTGAGCTGAGAGTGTATTCAACATTTAGTAATAGTGGATCAATAAAATATTCATCGAAATCCGGCTTAAATCGAGGCATACATTATTCATCCGATTAGATGGGCCTGTGTTTCCTCATGACTAATTGCTGACTGTAAAATCACGGCCATTCTGCGCATGCACCATTCCAAATTGTACAGCTGTTTTCCACTGGTTTCGTAAACCGAAAACAAAACACAAATGTTCTCCGCACATATATTCGTTCAGGCAAAACTATGCAAACAAAACGTTGAAGTTTAGGCTGCTCACACAGCCCCCGTAAAGGGGGGCGGTTCTGACCCCTTCAGCTGCCGTGGTGCGGTCGCTACAAACCCTGAGCACTCGTGGTACCTCTGACGCTACTAGAAGTACGCTGGGCCAAAGTCCGAGCCCCGGTGTAGTTTGGATTGGGTTAGACTCGGCCGGGCAGTGGTTCCCGATTCCCATGGTAGAGCGGGTTGTGAGACGCCTCAAGGTCCTCCGGTACCGCCCTGGATAGCTGTTAGACAGTTGCTAGATTGCTGTCGGCCTCACCGAGGTTGTTCGGTAGTCTTCTCCTTTTTGGGGTTGACGCGCGCAAGTGGCGTATCCCGCCCTGTAAGGGAGGCCCAAAGGAAAAGCTCTCGGGGATGGGAGTGTCACTCGGATGACGCCCGCGTCCCAGGGTCGCGTAGGGTGCTTGTCCCCTGGTGCCTTATGTTCACACATGTGGCAGTATTTTATATCACAACAATGTAAATGCCAGAGTGATTGTAGTGTAAATAAGCATTATTGTATGACATTGATTTGAGATGTTTGTTAATTATAAGCATTGTTAGGAAATAAGTTTACACGGTCTCACTGAAACTGACAATAAGAGCGGGCAACAATGAGCGAGGGGGTGAGTTGTTTATCAATTAGAAGAGACAAACAAATGACGTCAGATTAGCGCGCTTTTCTGTAGAAATGGAGGGAATATTTTCCCTAGAATATATGTGTTCGTAATTTTGATTGGATATAAAAATAGACGCTAATGTTGGCGCGTTTTATTAACCAATAGCAGCTCTGTTATAATGTTTAGGCATATCGGGGTGAGGGAGTATAAATTATGAAGCCGAGAGACGGGTAACGTTCAGTCCAACAGAAGCACTCGCGGGTAATACGTCGTTCAGTCCAACAGAATCATACACAGGTTATACGTTGCTCAGTTCAACAGAAGCATTCGCGGGTTATACGTAGCAAATTTTAAGAGAATCATTTACGCGTTATACGTCGCGCAATTCTACAGAATCTCTCGCGTCGTAAAGTTAGTTATAAATGTGAAATACGCGAATTAATAACGTGCAGCAAATAAGTGATTATAGTAACATTAGAAAATATAACAGTTTCAGTCGGGCGTGTATCAAGAATAATTATGTGAAATGAATAAAGTGTGGCGGCAATAAAAGTGTAAAAACAAATTCTTTTATCAGTGTTATCTTTCAGTAAAAACTTTTTTCCGTTTACACACCTTGTTTAAGAGATATGCTCGACTGATAAATAATAGCTATCCGGAGGACAAAGAACCAAAAATTCAAACTAGTAATACAATAACAGGCGCCACGCAAATAAGATAACACGAAAAGACCGCGACACACAGTATCGTTTTTAGCACAGGTTTCCTCCTCAGATTTATGGAGCTGCTGCAGTTTCTTTTGTGAGAATGGAACAAATTCTTCTTCTTCTTCTTCTTCTCAAGTGTAAGCTCAAAGAATTAAATTGAGTTGTATTCATGGAAGCTCTTTAACTACTATGGACCTTAGTATCCCATTCCATATTGGGCGAGAAAGACAGGTAATTTTGCTCAGAGGCCTCTTTACCAGGCTTGAGTTTCTTTTACGTGCCGTAAATCTACCACACGGGACCACCGGCTTCATTTCCCTTCCGAAGTAAGCCATGTTAAGAATTTTTACGTCCGAAAAAATCCATTGCTCTCCACGGAGTTTGAACCCTGAAGCAGTACGTTTTGATTACCTAAATAAAATTATAATCATAGGGAAAATAAATATCGATAACAGTAAGGATAGTGTTAAATAAAACTGAAAAGCGAGTGTGACTGTAAATTTGTTGAAGGTTTGAGAGAGACAAGGCCATCAGCGGCCGGAAACGGATGGTTTTTCCCTCTATTGTTAAGTGTCCCGTTAGGTTGCTGGAACGTAGAGGTGCAGAAAAGGGTCAATGTTCGCCAAAAGCGAGATAGCCTTAGGCATCCAATGGAAGAAGCTAGAAATCAGGTGATAGTGGAATGGGGAGATGGTGATCAGAAGAGTTTAGAATACACACTTGGCCGTGGTGGCTCCTCGGAGATGTTTGTTAGAAAATGTGTAGGGGATTTTAGAATACACACTTGGCAGTGGTAGTTCCTTGGAGATGGTTGTCAGAAAAAGTTTAGAATAAACACTTGGCCGTGGTAGTTCCTTGGAGATAGTTTGTTAGAAAAGTGTCGGCGGATAGGCGCGATGATATGAAGCGTAACAAATAGGAAATGCGTGTGTGTGTCGAAGTATTAGCAGGAATCAAATGTTAAAAACGGTGACGGTAAATAAACGAACAGGAAAACAAACAGTCGTATTCACCACTAACCCGAGATGCAAGATCCATGCAAAGAACCCTGAGCTAGTACCGAACCCGGGACCATTCCTACAAATCCTGTACCGTAAAATAGACGAAATACCACCGCAAATTGGCTCCCTAGCGTGGGACCCACAGTCCACATCGTCAAAGACTACCACAACCCCCGACCTCGGGAACTAGAGGCTAGCATGGTAACTACTACGCCACGGAGGGCGACAAGTGTAAGCTCAGTAACGGCTTTTGAGTATAAATTTTGGGTGTTCACAAAATTTTAGATTCAGACAGCCCTGAAAAAGTGAAATACCATCTGCTGCGTAATAGTTATGATAATGAACAAATTGATACAACTTCAGTCGCTCCAAACAACAACAACGATTATAATAACGACTGACGAAAGAAAAGTCGAAGCGGTTCTCGGTGTGACAACTTTGGTGCCGCTCCCTGCTTCAATTTTTACTTTCTCTACTACGAATAGTAAGTAGGGGAAGTATTGTATTCCACCCAAAAGTTCGATACAGAGATTTCACCGGAAATACATGTTTTGAGACCCCCTAAATACAAAAAAAAAAGCATTTTTGGAAACATGTCCGTGGGTGTGTCTGTGAACAGCATAACTCAGAAACGAACAGTCGGACAAACACCAAACTTGGTATTTAGCTTCAGTATCTTCCAGAGATGCGACATGAAGGTTTTCAAGAAAATCCCCCCACCCCAGATTACCCTTTACATGGAACATTTTTCGAAAATTTTAATTTTCTCAAAAATGGCTAACGATTTTGATTAAAATATCATATGCTTAAGATATTTTCATGACAAATGAAATATATATCTAGAATTTTCTGGGAATGTCTCCAAAAGTATTCTTCATTTTGAACGACTTTTGCATTACTGGTAAACCATAAGAGTTAGAGAAAATTTTACTACAAAAAATGTAGATCGCGTTAAAATACACAATTTATGTCATATACATTTTTTGTTGTTGAGTGAACCATTTCCATTTTATTCCCTTAAATTTTCCAATACTTTTTCTCAAATGGGAATTCGTTATTCATTTTTTTGTCTTGGATATGCAAAGAGCATTAATCTGTGGCAAAGAGAACGGTGCTGCACCTAGCAACCAGCTATTAAGAGATATGTCGATGCTTAAAGGCTACTGTATTTCTATATTACCCTTGCAAATACAAAACAAGGGGAACATAGTACGCCTTAAGCGATAGTCAAATATTTTTAGAACTGGTCGCTATGTGTAAAATGTAATTCTCTTTGCATGTCAAAAGATCGTTTCTGCAAATGTTTATCTCGATTAATATGAAATAGATGGAGAACAAGAGTTTGTAAAAATAGTTTGTACAAGAGTAGAGAAAGTCATGTGAGTGTAACACATCAGATTTTTTTGTAACATTTAATGTTATCTGCTCTGTTGATGAGTTTTATGTTATCTCATAGCTCGTTCTGCGCTGTCTGATCCGCCAGCTGCTTCAGTGGTATAGCTATGAGTTCTTTATCTTAATGTATGCATGAATGTATTTTGAAAGGATAACACCAGTTTAGTTAACCGATAAATTTTAATCTCGACTAAAATGTTCAGTTTGGGAAGAGTTGCGGATCTCTGACTTTACGAATTAATTACTTCTATAATAGTAATTAAGCTAAGCGTCAGTTTCAGTAAGTAGCAGAAACATTTCTCGGAAAGATCTCTCTCAATAGTAGCTAAATCTTTCTAACGCGTGTCCATGTCAACTACACAACAGAAATTACACACGGGGGAGTCACGCATATGTCACGAATGTGTCTTTGATTTAGAATGCGTGCTCTTTTCTTAACTTAAGCTCCGCCCTCGTATCAATACCCCTATCAGAGCTGCTTTTCGCGCGGTCCAATCTTAAAATCTTACATTTGCGTGTCTTATCTTGTTGCTGTGCTGCACTTTTCATTGTTCTAATTTACAGAATTGCTGCCTACGTTCTCAACTCGGCTGTTACTAACGACATGACTCGCTAATTACTTTTTTCTCTGGACAAATCTTTCAACACAAAATTATTACATTATACATTGATTTGGTATACTGAAATTATTTATTGCAAATATTTCTCTATCTTACTTAATTTATTTATTTAATTATTTATATATTCCTGTCAGTAATTATAATATCAGAGTATGGATGGAATGAAAAAAACAGAAGCTCCCGCGCATTCCACCCAAAAAATCGTTACAGAAATTTCACTGGAAATGCACCTTATTAGGTCCCCCGAATTAAATTTTTTTTAGAAAAACCTTCGCGTGTGTGAACAGTATAGCTCAAAAACGAAAAGTCTTTTAAATACCAAACATGGTATTGAAGTTCAGCATTTTCCAAGATTGCTAACACAAAGATTTTCAAGAAAATTTCCCATCCCAAACTGCATTTTATATCGAAAATGTTTTCGAAAATATTGTTTTTCTCAAAATTGACTATTTTAATTAAAATGCTATAAGTTTAAGATATTTTCATGACAAATTAAATATATATATATATATATATATCTTAAATTTTCTGTGAATAGCCTCTAAATTCCTCTTAATTTCTGAATTACTTTTGTATAGTTGGTAAACCATAAGAGATGGACAAAATCCTACTACATAGAAAATAGTTAACCATTTCCGAGGAATTTCTTGTTATTGGTTTGAATGTTTAAATACTTAAACATTTCTCAATTCTCAAGCCTACTGTATTCCCGATTCCCATTGTACCTATAGGGAAATATGTAAAAAAACCACTTCTACAAATGTTTATCTCGATGGTCATGTAGTAGATAGAAGAATAGCTTTTGTAAGAATAGCTTGTGGAGAAAATCATGTGAATGTAACACATCAGAATTTTTTCTCGCGAAAATGGAAAGAATATGAAATTTCAAAACCAGCATATAACGACTACTATTTGAAGACGTGGTCATTAGTGTCCCTCTTGAAACGACAACAAAATGCGTAAAGAAAATATTTCTGCAAACATTTTTAGCATATCAGTTTTTACTTTCTCTACTACGTATAGTAAGCAGGGAAAGTATTGTATTCCACCCAAAAATTCGATACCGAGATTTCACCGGAAATACATGTTTTGAGACCCCCTGAATCCAAAAAAGCATTTTTGGAAACATGTCCGTGTGTGTCTGTCTGTGAACAGCATAACTCAGAAACGAACAGTCGGATAAACACCAAACTTGGTATTTAGGTTCAGTATCTTCCAGAGATGCGACACGAAGGTTTTCAAGAAAATCCCCCCACCCCAAAACACCCTTTACATGGAACATTTTTCGAAACTAACGATTTTGATTAAAATATCATAGGTTTAAGATAAATTTTTCAATACTTATTTTCTCAAATGGGAATTCGTTATTCATTTTTTTTGTCTTGGATTTGCAAACAGTTATAATCTGTGGCAAAGAGAATGGTGCTGCACCTAGCAACCAGCTATTAAGAGATATGTATGTGCTTAAAGGCTACTGTATTTCTATATTGCCCTTGCAAATACAAAACAAGGGGACCATAGTACGCCTTAAGCGATAGTCAAATATTTTTAGAACTGGTCGCTATGTGTAAAATGTAATTCTCTTTGCATGTCAAAAGATCGTTTCTGCAAATGTTTATCTCGATTAATATGAAGTAGATGGAGAATAAGAGTTAGTAAAAATAATTTTTACAAGAGTAGAGAAAGTCATGTGAGTGTAACACATCAGATTTTTGTTTATTCGGTCAGCACCGATACGTAACATGAATGAGGCACGTGACACTTATAGTCCGAAACGAATTTGCAGACGCCTCGCGTAACAAGGCTTCAGTAGGTCTGTACTGCCGTCGAGTACCACTTTTGTGAGTAATTAATTGTGATGGAATCAATAGGAGAACACGTGGAATTGACACTGGCTGCTACACAAACAACAGGACTGAATCAATGTTTGTATAGCAGGGGCTAGCTGACGCTCCCTGCGCGGGAAGAATAACAGGAAACGACATTGAGATTACAAAAGAAGCATCCTTTTCCTTACCCAACTATTAGAATGGACAGATCGATGCTCAAGGTCACGTGGGTTACTTTCTGTGCGAACTTATGAAAAATAGGAGCTGCTTTGGTACGCAGACCTGTATTAAGTTCCTTCTTGTGCCTAAAACTTCTTACCGAGCGAGATGGCTCAGGTGGTAACGTATATGGGCCGCATTCGGAAGATCGTGGGTTCGATTCCCGCGGCCGACCTTTCCAAGGGGATTTCCCTTGGTCACTAGGTGAATTTCCTGTACCTCCATTTCATCTCTATTCTCATTTCACTTCACCTTTCATCTGCTTAGTGTGTTTCACGGTAAAGTGTCGACGGGAGTCTCGGCGTTATATGGCAGGTAAAAGGAGGCTCTATGTAAACCTTCGTCCCTCGGAATACGGGCGGTCTCCGAGTCCTGGGGCCCCCTCTCCGGGGTATGTAACCCTTCAGAGGGGAGGCTGCATCACCTGCCATCCGGAAAGTTTCAATATGTAAATTGTAGGGACCTTGCCCTCTGCTCTGTCATGTCTGCTGGTTCGGCCACCCCCGGAACACGCCGTCAGGGGTTTTAGCACAAAATATCGTCCCTTTAGCAGCTAGTCATACGCCTAAAACTTCTTGGAGTTGGCAGCACTGGTGATATTCATTCCGTTATGTGAACAGAAAATAGCGACCTCCCTCAGTAACCTATTCATTCCCCATCCTGCTGGTCACACATCAAGGATTACATTGTGTCTCTTAACAGTGTTGCCACGTCTATGTTTGCTTTGAACTGCTCTAACAAACCGCTTTCTCGCACTGTTGTTTAATATAGCGCACTATTATATCCATACCATATTTACTTCTAACAAAACGGTTGTGATAATTATTGATAATGTGTGAATAACTGGTGAACAACCGTAAGCTGGAATTGCATTTTGGTAAAGTTGCATTATTATCATTATCATCATCATTACCCTTTCACTTAAGAATAACAACAATTTATTATGAAACTTCATATGCAATATTCGTTGTCACAGTTAAGAGCGGAGTATTTGTAGCATTACTGTTAGAAAACGAAAGCTAATAAGCATAATATTGTCGTAACCTCTTACATTTTTACATATCACGGGGGGTAGAGCATGGTACCGGAGTTTAAAACATCTCAAACTACACGAGGTCCGACGGGGCGAGCTAAACAAATTACTTAGAACACCTGAAAGTTACTGAAATATTCCTAACTCATTGTGGGGAAGGAAAGAAGTATCTGTCTACATTAATAACTTACATGGTAAAAGTTTGGATGTTAAGTTATTTCAAAGTTAATAAAGATACATGTTACCTTCTGCTTGACGGAGCGTCTTTTCCTAACATAGCTTATGGTTGCTCGTTTAGTTGGAAGAGAGAAAGCGTCCTAGACGCTACTACAAGTACAACCGGTTTACCCCCACTCCCATTACGTCATTCCTGTCTGTGCTTCCAACTTAAACATAGTCACCCAAACAAATACTACCATAACCATAAATGTTAATACATGTGTTTCCAAAGCCAAATGCCACATCTCCCCCTAGCTACCCAAATCGACGTTCTCGTGGAAGCAAGAAGGATTTTTACAAAACAATCACAGAAAAGGAAATAAATGACATACTTCACAAAATTATTACAACACAAAATATATCTGGATGTTTTCAAAGTTAAGATGGAGCAGAAATGCCTCTCAAAGAAAAAGTTGAATATTTGAATGCCTGTGAACAAGTGTGTGAAGCTTATACAAACACAATGGAATCTCGAGTGCCACCGACGATATTTATTAAGATGTTATCTTGTCTGTTTGAGTGAACCCGCACACGCACATTATGCATTGTTGCCACTGTTACACAAGCACTACACTGTACCAAGTATCGACGTAACTGTTCATTGGTGGAACGTCAACATCACCCACAACGACGAAGTTGCAGCCGCAGAGTCTGTACTAACTGTTGATGCAAGTCACTGATGATGTGGGGTGCAATCGCTGACTTGGTTTGCCCCCCCCCCCGCTGGCTGCGTTTGTTATTTAAAATATGAATATTTAATGAATTACACTACAAGGTGGAGTCCTTTGCGATGAATTTTGATTCCCCTGATATCAAGATCGAGAGATGTTTCGCCACTTAACCACGGCCGAAATAAGTGTTTTTTCTTCATACTGTGGCCACCGCCGCAACCGCTTCACGTTCTCATAGTTACAATTACAATGATAATAACCACATACCTTATCATAAGAGAAGTGGGAAATGTCCCTCTCTATCCAAACATTTCTGGCATCTTCTCAGGAAATTTGCATTCACATTCGAGTGTTCAATATCTGAAAGTGAGTTAATTTCTCGCCTGAATTTTGCTTTTAATTTTTCCAATATATGGGGGTTTATTGCATACACTTTATTACTTTCTCTACTACGTATAGTAAGTAGGGGAAGTATTGTATTCCACCCAAAAATTCGATACCGAGATTTCACCGCAAATACTTGTTTTGAGACCCCCTGAATCCAAAAAAAAAGTGTTTTG
This sequence comes from Deroplatys truncata, assembly GCA_030765065.1. Taxonomy (NCBI): domain Eukaryota; kingdom Metazoa; phylum Arthropoda; class Insecta; order Mantodea; family Mantidae; genus Deroplatys; species Deroplatys truncata. Next base: position 300,277,835 of record CM060975.1, on the reverse strand, counting down.
GAAACATGTTCGTGTGTGTGTCTGTGAACAGCGTAACTCAGAAACGAACAGTCGGATAAACACCAAACTTGGTATTTAGGTTCAGTATCTTCCAGAGCTGCGACATGAAGGTTTTCAAGAAAATCCCCCCACCCCACAGTACCCTTTACATGGAACATTTTTCGAAAATTTTAAATTTCTCATAATGGCTGTAACGATTTTGATTAAAATATCATATGTTTAAGATATTTTCATGATAAATGAAATGTATATCTCGAATTTTCTGGGAATGTCTCCAAAAGTATTCTTCATTGTGAACGACTTTTGTATAACTGGTAGACCATAAGAGATAGACAAAATATTACTACACAAAAAATGTATATCCCGTTAAAATACACAACTTATGTCATATACATTTCTTTTGTTGAGTGAACCGTTTTCGAGATATTGCTTGTTATTTCCTTAAATTTTCCAATACTTATACTTTTTCTCAAATGCGTTATTCATTTTTACTTTCTCTACTACGTATAGTAAGTAGGGGAAGTATTGCATTCCACCCAAAAATTCGATACCGAGATTTCACCGGAAATACATGTTTTGAGACCTCCTGAATCCAAAAAAAGCATTTTTGGAAACATGTCCGTGTGTGTGTCTGTGTGTGTGTGTGTCTGTGTGTCTGTGTGTGTGTGTGTGTCTGTGTGTCTGTGTGTCTGTGAACAGCATAACTCAAAAACGAACAGTCGGATAAGCACCAAACTTGGTATTTAGGTTAAGTATCTTCCAGAGATGCGACACGAAGGTTTTCAAGAAAATCCCCCCACCCCAGACTACCCTTTACATGGAAGATTTTTCGAAAATTTTAATTTTCTCAAAAATGGCTCTAACGATTTTGATAAAAATATCATATGTTTAAGATATTCTCATGAGAAATGAAATGTATATCTCGAATTTTCTGGGAATGTCTCCAAAAGTATTCTTCATTGTGAACGACTTTTGTATAACTGGTAGACCATAAGAGATAGACAAAATATTACTACACAAAAAATATATATCCCGTTAAAATACACAACTTATGTCATATACATTTCTTTTGTTGAGTGAACCGTTTTCGAGATATTGCTTGTTATTTCCTTAAATTTTCCAATACTTATACTTTTTCTCAAATGCGTTATTCATTTTTACTTTCTCTACTACGTATAGTAAGTAGGGGAAGTATTGCATTCCACCCAAAAATTCGATACCGAGATTTCACCGGAAATACATGTTTTGAGACCTCCTGAATCCAAAAAAAGCATTTTTGGAAACATGTCCGTGTGTGTGTCTGTGTGTGTGTGTGTCTGTGTGTGTGTCTGTGTGTGTGTGTGTGTCTGTGTGTGTGTCTGTGAACAGCATAACTCAAAAACGAACAGTCGGATAAACACCAAACTTGGTATTTAGGTTCAGTATCTTCCTGAGATGCGACACGAAGGTTTCCAAGAAAATCCCCCCACCCCAGACTACCCTTTACATGGAAGATTTTTCGAAAATTTTAATTTTCTCAAAAATGGCTCTAACGATTTTGATGAAAATATCCTATGTGTAAGACAATGTCATGAGAAATGGAATGTATATCTCGAATTTTCTGGGAATGTCTCCAAAAGTATTCTTCACTGTGAACGAGTTTTGCATAACTGGTAAACCATAAGAGATAGACAAAATGTTACTACACAAAAAATGTAGATCGCGTTAAAATACACAACTTATGTCATATACATTTCTTTTGTAGAGTGAACCGTTTTCGAGATATTGCTTGTTATTTCCTTAAATTTTCCAATACTTATACTTTTTCTCAAATTCGTTATTCAATTTTTACTTTCTCTACTACGTATAGTAAGTAGGGGAAGTATTGCATTCCACCCAAAAATTCGATACCGAGATTTCACCGGAAATACACGTTTTGAGACCTCCTGAATCCAAAAAAAGCATTTTTGGAAACATGTCCGTGTGTGTGTCTGTGTGTGTGTGTGTGTGTCTGTGTGTGTGTGTGTGTGTCTGTGTGTGTGTGTGTGTCTGTGAACAGCATAACTCAAAAACGAACAATCGGATAAGCACCAAACTTGGTATTTAGGTTCAGTATCTTCCAGAGATGCGACACGAAGGTTTTCAAGAAAATCCCCCCACCCCAGACTACCCTTTACATGGAAGATTTTTCGAAAATTTTAATTTTCTCAAAAATGGCTCTAACGATTTTGATTAAAATATCATATGTTTAAGATATTGTCATGAGAAATGAAATGTATATCTCGAATTTTCTGGGAATGTCTCCAAAAGTATTCTTCATTGTGAACGACTTTTGCATAACTGGTAAATCATAAGAGATAGACAAAATTTTACTACACAAAAATGTAGATGGCGTTAAAATACACAACTTATGTCATATACATTTCTTTTGTTGAGTGAACCGTTTTCGAGATATTGCTTGTTATTTCCTTAAATTTTCCAATACTTATACTTTTTCTCAAATGCGTTATTCATTTTTTTTATGTCCTGGACATGCAAAGAGAATGGAATGCGTCACAGCAACCAGCGTTAAAATATTTGACTATCGCATAAAAGCTACCATATTTTCCTTGCATCTACCAGAAAATTACCAATAAGATTGACATCTTGATATCTCGATTAACATGAAGCATATGGAGAATAGGCATTTGTAAAATTAGATTGTACAAGAGTAGAGAAAGTCATGTGAGTGTAACACATCAGATTTTTTTATGTCCTGGACATGCAAAGAGAATGGAATGCGCCACATAGCAACCAGCGTTAAAATATTTGACTATCGCTTAAAACCTACCATATTCCCCTTGCATCTACAAGAAAATTACCAATAAGATTGACATCTCGATATCTCGATTAACTTTAAGCATATGGAGAATAGGCGTTTGTAAAATTTGATTGTACAAGAGTAGAGAAAGTCATGTGAGTGTAACACATCAGATTTTTACTTTCTCTACTACGTATAGTAAGTAGGGGAAGTATTGCATTCCACCCAAAAATTCGATACCGAGATTTCACCGGAAATACATGTTTTGAGACCTCCTGAATCCAAAAAAAGCATTTTTGGAAACATGTCCGTGTGTGTGTCTGTGTGTCTGTGTGTGTGTCTGTGTGTGTGTGTGTCTGTGAACAGCATAACTCAAAAACTAACAGTCGGATAAGCACCAAACTTGGTATTTACGTTCAGTATCTTCCAGAGATGCGACACGAAGATTTTCAAGAAAATCCCCCCACCCCAGAGTACCCTTTACATGGAACATTTTTCGAAAATTTTAATTTTCTCAAAAATGGCTCTAACGATTTTGATGAAAATATCATATGTTTAAGATAATGTCATGAGAAATGAAATGTATATCTCGAAATTTCTGGGAATGTCTCCAAAAGTATTCTTCATTATGAACGACTTTTGCATAACTGGTAAACCATAAGAGATAGACAAAATTTTACTACACAAAAAATGTAGATCGCGTTAAAATACACAACTTATATCATATACATTTTTTTTGTTGAGTGAACCGTTTTCGAGATATTGCTTGTTATTTCCTTAAATTTTCCAATACTTATACTTTTTCTCAAATTCGTTATTCATTTTTTTATGTCCTGGACATGCAAAGAGAATGGAATGCGCCACATAGCAACCAGCGATAAAATATTTGACTATCGCTTAAAAGCTACCATATTCCCCTTGCATCTACAAGAAAATTACAAATAAGATTGACATCTCGATATCTCGATTAACATGAAGCATATGGAGAATAGGCGTTTGTAAAATTAGATTGTACAAGAGTAGAGAAAGTCATGTGAGTGTAACACATCAGATTTTTTTATGTCCTGGACATGCAAAGAGAATGGAATGCGCCACATAGCAACCAGCGTTAAAATATTTGACTATCGCTTAAAAGCTACCATATTCCCCTTGCATCTACAAGAAAATTAGCAATAAGATTGACATCTCGATATCTCGATTAACATAAAGCATATGGAGAATAGGCGTTTGTAAAAATAGATTGTACAAGAGTAGAGAAAGTCATGTGAGTGTAACACATCAGATTTTTTTACTTTCTCTACTACGTATAGTAAGTAGGGGAAGTATTGTATTCCACCCAAAATTTCGATACCGAGATTTCACCGGAAATACATGTTTTGAGACTCACTGAATCCAAAAAAAGCATTTTTGGAAACATGTCCGTGTGTGTGTCTGTCTGTGTGTCTGTCTGTGTGTCTGTGAACAGCATAACTCAAAAACGAAGAGTCGGATAAACACCAAACTTGGTATTTAGGTTCAGTATCTTCCAGGGATGCGACACGAAGGTTTTCAAGAAAATCCCCCCACCCCAGACTACCCTTTACATGGAACATTTTTCGAAAATTTTAATTTTCTCAAAAACGGCTCTAACGATTTTGATTAAAATATCATATGTTTAAGATATTGTCATGACAAATAAAATGTATATCTCGAATTTTCTGGGAATGTCTCCAAAAGTATTCTTCATTATGAACGACTTTTTCATAACTGGTAAACCATAAGAGATAGACAAAATTTTACTACACGAAAAATGTAGATCGCGTTAAAATACACAATTTCTGTCATATACATTTCTTTTGTTGAGTGAACCGTTTGCGAGATATTGCTTGTTATTCCCTTAAATTTTCCAATACTTATACTTTTTCTCAAAAGGGTTTTTCATTTTTACTTTCTCTACTACGTATAGTAAGTAGGGGAAGTATTGCATTCCACCCAAAAATTCGATACCGAGATTTCACCGGAAATACATGCTTTGAGACTCACTGAATCCAAAAAAAGCATTTTTGGAAACATGTCCGTGTGTGTGTCTGTCTGTGTGTCTGTGTGTCTGTGTGTCTGTGAACAGCATAACTCAGAAACGAACAGTCGTATAAACACCAAACTTGGTATTTAGGTTCAGTATCTTCCAGAGATGCGACACGAAGGTTTTCAAGAATATCCCCCCACCCCAGACTACCCTTTACATGGAACATTTTTCGAAAATTTTAATTTTCTCAAAAATGGCTCTAACGATTTTGATTAAAATATTACATATTTAAGATACTTTTATGACAAATAAAATGTATATCTTGAATTTTCTGGGAATGTCTCCAAAAGTATTCTTCATTGTGAACGACTTTTGCATAACTGGTAAACCATAAGAGATAGACAAAATTTTACTACACAAAAAATGTAGATCGCGTTAAAATATACAACTTATGTCATATACATTTCTTTTGTTGAGTGAACCGTTTTGGAGATATTGCTTGTTATTTCCTTAAATTTTCCAATACTTATACCTTTTCTCAAATTCGTTATTCATTTTTTTTATGTCCTGGACATGCAAAGAGAATGGAATGCGCCACATAGCAACCAGCGCTAAAATATTTGACTATCGCTTAAAAGCAACCATATTTCCCTTGCATCTACAAGAAAATTAGCAATAAGATTGACATCTCGATATCTCGATTAACATGAAGCATATGGAGAATAGGCGTTTGTAAAATTAGATTGTAGAAGAGTAGAGAAAGTCATGTGAGTGTAACACATCAGATTTTTTTATGTCCTGGACATGCAAAGAGAACGGAATGCGCCACATAGCAACCAGCGTTAAAATATTTGACTATCGTTTAAAACCTACCATATTCCCCTTACATCTACAAGAAAATTATCAATAAGATTGACATCTTGATATCTCGATTAACATGAAGCATATGGAGAATAAGCGTTTGTAAAAATAGTTTGTACAAGAGTAGAGAAAGTCATGTGAGTGTAACACATCAGATTTTTTGTCCTGGACATTCAAAGAGAATGGAATGCGCAACATAGCAACCAGCTCTTAAAATATTTGACTATCGCTTAAAACCTAGCAATTCCCCTTGCATCTACAAGAAAATTAGCAATAAGATTAACATTTCAATTAACATGAAGCATATGGAGAATAAGCGTTTGTAAAAATAGTTTGTACAAGAGTAGAGAAAGTCATGTGAGTGTAACACATCAGATTTTTTAATGCCTAGCTGTTTACAATGTTATAATTTTAAACTAAGAACAAAGATAGCATGTTTAATCATACCAACCTACAAAATTGTACGAATTAATATACCCCATTTCTCGGATACTATAGGAGTTCACACATTTCTACCTGCTAGGACTTTGTGGGATTCGCAGCGATCTTTCTTGTCATTTGTGGACTATAATTTCTCTCAGTGGCGTAGCTTGACACTGTTTCTGGATATACTAGATTTTAAAAATTGAATTTGGAATTTCTTAAATAATGCACAAATTCCCATACATTAGCGTTCCATAAAATAGTGTGAATTTTCCATATCGATTCGATTATTATTAAATTCCTGTATTAGTAGTTATTAGCATCACTGCTATTTGCTGAAATTGACTGAACATACATTTTAAACTAATCTATATTATAAAGTATAGGTTAGGTGTAGCTTATAAAATGCTGACAAACCACTGTATGATTGTAAATCATGAAAACAAAGTAGCTGTTCACTTCGTGTTATTTAAAAGTATGCTCACCACACATTTCACTTAACTGTTTTTCAATTGTTAATGTCGCTAAACATGAGAGTCTTTGGTTTGTCATAGAGTTCCCCAAATAATTTTTAATCTTTAAAGCAATCTAATAACTCTAAAATTGCCTTTGTTACTGAGTTTTTAATAAGTAATCCACTAAATCGATGGAATTGCCCATAGTTATAAAATTATATATAAAACACACACAATGAAAACAATACACAGGTTTACGCAAAATTAACACTGTACTGCACTGCATTGCACGGCTGCACGCACATAATGCTGGTTCACCGATAACTGAGGAATGAAATGTTTATGTTACACTGCCTTGCCCTACTCTTGTCTCCAACCCCTATTGTCCTGTTTCCGGACCTTGGAGAGAGCAGGTACACAGAGACTAAACACCTCATTAAACGTGTTAAGTCTCTGCTGTTGCCTTTGTGCTCTTAATGCACAACAAAATATAGGCATGTCTTCCTACAACAAGAGGTGAAATTTAGTGAGAAAAGCTATATAAGTCCACCCTTGATGAGACTTGCACTTGCTCAGCCATCCCAGTCTCTACTCAACTTTGCTGCCGCATCATGAGATTTCGAATCTGCCTAAGTATGCAGCACTACAATCTGACAGCAGTAGGGGTTGGGGTAAGTAGCTGTGAAGGTGGTTGTATTAATTAGTTTTTCATCAATTGTTTGAGGTTGTCCTTATTTATATTTTAAAAATGCACTTATTTTCTTGGCAATTTATTTAGGTAGACTCAGTCTCAAAGTCTACCCTTACGCTACACCACTGATTTCTCTACCTACTACAAGCAAGAGGTTTAGAAAATTATAAGCGTTTTTACTTTCTCTACTACGTATAGTAAGTAGGGGAAGTATTGCATTCCACCCAAAAATTCGATACCAAGATTTCACCGGAAATACATGTTTTGAGACTCCCTGAATCCAAAAAAAGCATTTTTGGAAACATGTCCGTGTGTGTGTCTGTGTGTGTGTGTGTGTGTGTGTGTGTGTGTGTGTGTGTGTCTCTGAACAGCATAACTAAGAAACGAACAGTCGGATAAACACCAAACTTGGTATTTAGGTTCAGTATCTTCTAGAGATACGACACGAAGGTTTTCAAGAAAATCCCCCCACCCTAGACTACCCTTTACATGGAACATTTTTCGAAAATTTTAATTTTCTCAAAAATGGCTCGAACGATTTTGATTAAAATATCATATGTTTAAGATATTGTCATGAGCAATGAAATGTATATCTCCAATTTTCTGGAAATGTCTCCAAAAGTGTTCTTCATTCTGAACGACTTTTGCATAACTGGTAAACCATAAGAGATAGACAAAATTTTACTGTACAAAAAATGTTGATCGCGTTACAATACACAATTTATGTCATATACATTTGTTTTGTTGAGTGAACCGTTTTCGAGATATTGCTTGTTATTCCCTTAAA